>CM063294.1:10262701-11668951 GCA_032173965.1 Sitta carolinensis | reverse complement strand
CCCAGGCAGTGGGACATCCCAGGCAGTGTCCTGCACTGGGCAGCAATGTCCCTGCTGCTCTTGTCCCCACCATGAACATGCAGCAGCCACCCCTTCACACAGGCCCAGGGTTTTCCCATACACACTCACCTCCAGCACTGCACATAGCTAGAAACCATCTACCAATCCCTGGTCCTGTTTCCCAGCTTTTCCCTCTGCTTGCCACAGCAGGAGAGAGACAGACACTGTAATAGACACTCTCCTACAAGGACCTGATTCTGCAAACAAGCACAGGATGGATTTTTGCAGGCTATGAAATGGGCTTGCAAGGGATGCCTTGTGTTGTTGAAATGTAATGACAAGGTAGACTCTAAATTTTGTGGCAGATGGATGTGATTCCAGGGACTTTTGCAAGGCACTGGGAGAAAGGAAGTTTTTTTCTAAACCAGCATGGCAAGCTGCTTTCAGGTCCACCCAGGTGTGTCATGCAATTAAGAGACCTTTATAAAAGACACAAATTTCCCCATCCTCTTCTCCAGTGAAAGAATTTTGGTTTTGTTAAAAAAATAAACACAAAAAAAAACCCCAAAAAACCAAATCCTGCTAGTGCCTTGCCCTGGCTTTGCAGGAAATCATCCCCAGCCATGCATGTGCTCCTGCACATCCCCTGGCAGCACTCTGAGACAATGCCCAGTGCTGTGTCCTTCCCTGCTGAGCTTCAGGCCCACTAAAGTCTGCCCAGCTTTTGGGGTAAAAGCTCAACTTCTGGAGCTGCCACCTGTTCTATGGACAGTTCATCTTCTGGAGTCTGCAACAACTCCAGGTGCCATCAGCCTGTGCTGCCAATGGGCTCTGCTCATGCTGGGTGACAGAAGGGAGCAGCCCTGCTAGGAAACTGGGCAAATTCGGCCCTAATGCCTGTCAGCCAGTGAGGATTAAATAATGACAAAGGGGATGATGGACACGGTGCCATGTTTGAGAGTAACAGAGGGGAAGGTGCCTGGTTGCTGCAGCAACAAGGCTGGGAAGATGGGTTTTTCTTTCGGGAACATGGGTTTTTCTTTCTCTTTTCACCTGCCAATCTTCCCCCCACGTCAGGGCTGCGGGAGACGAGCAGTGACATTTACACTCCCACTAACAAGCTGGTTCAGTGATGGGCAGCTCTGCAGGAGAGCATCTGGTGTCACAGAGCCTGAGCAGAGAGGAGGGGAGTGTCCTCTCAAGCAGATAGAATAATTTGGGACTTTTGTGTTATTATGAGAGTTACTGGGGCAGGATCAGGCATGGAAACAGCAGACAGATCCTCAGTGGGGCACTCAGGGCTTTTGACCCTTCATGTGGGCCAGGTCCTGCAGCTATTGGGAGCAATTCCTGCCCAAAGAACATTCCTGCATGTCCTGCTGGGAGAGGGAGGGAAGAAGGATATTAAAAGGAGGATGAGCAAGAAGTCAAACATCGCCACAGGAGCAGTTTCACTTCTCAGCCTGCCAGTGGTAGCAGGCTGTGCCATCAGCCATGCTCCTGCAGTTCAGCACTCCTCAGTGCCCCAGGAATCTGCCTTTGGTCCTTGGGACAGTCCTTACTAAGGAAGCAGAAGTGAAACTCAGGCTGCTTTTTCCCTCCCTGCATCTTTGCCCACCACTGTGCCTCTCAATGCCTTCCTTTGCTTTCTGGATAAGGCAACGTTTGGTTCACCCAGATTGTCACAGTAATAAAAGGAATAGCAGTAATGAGAATAATAACAATAATAATGCTACTGCAAAGTAAATGCAAGAAAAACATAACAGCCCCAAAATGAATTGTAGTGGTGGTGCAGGAAACTGCTTTGGGTCATCTCCTCTCTCTTACTGGTTGTTTTGCTGCTGGCCTGAGGAGGAAAGAGGGAATTAAGAACCAGCAGCCTTTCCTGGTTGCCAGGCTGCTCTGCCACTGCAGCCAGCTCAGGAGATGCCTCACTGGACCATGAACCCCAGACTGGGGGTGGAAATGAATATCATGGCAAATAGACCCCGAAATTTCTGTATTCCCATGCCCAACAGAGCCAAGGAAGGCTGATTTCCTAAGGATATATGGCAAGTCAAAAAACTATTGTATGGATTGCACTGATCCATTTATTTGAAGAGCATCAGTAGGCTTCTCTTGCCTACAGTGTCATCCTTTTGCACAAAGCTTGGATGTTCCTGATATTGGGGAGATTTCCACCCTTCTGTTAAATCAAGGTGAAAGTAGAGGCTGACAATTATTTGTAAAACACAGATAAACAGGCTGCTCCACCTGCATCCCTGTCCCCATTCTTCCCTCTGAGCAGAGAGCATGTGCTAATCAGTCACAGTTCATTAAGAAGCCAGGCTAAAAGATTAGGATGCTGAGAAGGGCAGCCCCCTTTTGGTGTCTTTATCCCTCCTTGAAGCTGGGGCAACTCCTTCAGACTGAATTTTAAAGGACAAAGTACCTGATATGTTGTAACACAGTTTCCTCTGAGTAATTGCTCTGCTTTTCTATATTTCCACAAAAAAACTCCCAGCATTTCCCAATTGGTGCTTAAAAGTACACCTCACAATCTGCAGAGAAGAGATGGCTGAACAAATATACAGTCAAGCCTGGGGGAAAAACTGCATGAAGGCAGATTAGAAAAGACCAGAGAAATAATCTTTCAAATATTGAAACTGCAGAAATTAAGAGGATATGTGCAGAAATCTCTCATTACAGAGAGCACAGAGGAAGCATCAAGATTACAACCTGACCAGTGCATGAAGGTTACACAGGGAGAAACCCAACTATTCCACCAGCACACGGTGACCACAATCAGTCCCTTGTCAAAGGGATCAATCAGCAAAGCACAGAAAATGAGGTCACTCGTGGAGTTTTTTCCAGCAGCAGAAACTCTGCAGGGATGGCCCCATAACAACCTTTGCATCTTTCAGCAGAGGGTTCAGGATGGAAATTTGCTCCCCATGGCACCAGAGCCCACAGTGGGAACTCCAGCTGGGGGCTTGCATGGGCAGTAGGTCAGATGAAGGAGAAATAGAAGAAAAAAATATCTTCTTAGTATTCTTGACTGAAACCCACTTTTCTTCTAATTAAAAAAAAACAAACCCCAACATTCTCTTCTGTTACAGGAGGGTTTTTTAATTGTCAAAATTGAGATGTTTTCATGCCTTGAGGGTTGACTTTTTTGCCATCAAACCCTAATACAGGAAAAGACAGAACCCTTTGCAAAACACACTTGCCTGAAAGACTGCACCAGTGTCAGGCAGACTGCCCTCTGTTGAAACCCTCCATGCTCATGTTGATGCTCCAGTTTGGACCCTTTCAACGTCACTCCAATATCCTTTTCTGTTTCCTGAATCCCCTTCCTTCCCAAAAACTGTGGGTTTCTTCTAGTAAAACCTGCCAAGAAAAGCAAGTGAATCAACTGTCCTACAAGGGCAAGGAACAGGCTGTGCCACCCACCAGTCCACGTGTCCATGGAGCAGCAGAGAAGAGCACCAAGAGCTGTGCAGAGGCTTCATTACCAGCTGCAGACTCTTCTACAGGCACCCATGTTATCCTTTAAGTGTGTGGCTACATCTCAAACGAGCCACATGCAATTTTCCTCCCACGTCCACAGAGCAGGGCTGTCAATGCTGCTCAGACTCTGGTGGCCCCAACAGATTTGCACTGAGCTGTTGGGCTGGCCCTGAGGAATCTCTTCTGTCAAATAGATATTGAGTCAAAATTGCAGAGCAGCAGTGAGCATGGAGCTGTCTGGTTCACTGTAGGGAAAGCCTGTCCTAGAAACAGGAGCCTTGCACATGGAGCTGAGCCAAGTTTGGGGTCCTGTTTATTCTCACACCCCAGCTCAACCTGGTCATCGTGGAGGAGAAGGTTTTGAAAACTGCAGGGAGCGACACCAGGGTTAGATGTGGGAACTTGGTTTCCCTCGCAGTGAAATGAGTCTGTCTGAGCCTTGTCTGTTCCCCAGAGAGCTGTGACGATTCATTAGGCAATCGTAAAATCAGAATGTAGCTGCTGACTAAAAGTTGTGGCTCATTAATAGCCCTATTTATTGCAAACCAAATAATTAGCTTAGACATGCATCAGCAGGTGTTGATTGCATATGAAATAACTGCCTTATTACATAGAAATCAAATGAGTTTCTGAGGACAGCTCAGGTGTCACCTCAACCCCAGAATCGAAAAGGAAAAGAAAAAAAAAAAGAAAAAAGAAAAAAGCCCATCCACTTCAATGTGTTGCTCAGCAACAGAATTTGCGGGGGAAACAATCTAGGAATGAAGGAATGAGCATTTCCAAGAGAACAGGTTATTTCAGGCAAGACATCAGGGACAAGCAAATGTCACAGAGGAGGAAAACTTCAAATTTTTTTCCTCCTTTAATCAATAATTCAAACTAGACATTTTGGATAAAACAAGCATTTAAGTTAGCTGATTGAAAAACGGAGATCCCAAACCTTTACCAAGAGTCACATTGCTGAGGAAATGTTTATTTGTTTGTGTGAGGGAAACATTAGATTTACTAGACACTGAATTAAAAATTTAAAAAAGCTCTTAGAAATGTCACTTGTTCATTTAAAGAGGAAGACGATGTAATGCCAGTACTGCTATATTGTGCAGCACCCTTCCCAGAGCAATTCCATATTAATCTTGTTGTTCTCCTTTCCCCTGTGCCCTCCTTTCCCTCCCTTCTCCTTTCTCTTCCAGGACAAGACGAGCGCGCTGAGTCTCAGCAATGTGGCGGGGGTTTTCTATATCCTCATCGGGGGGCTCGGACTCGCCATGCTGGTTGCCTTAATCGAGTTTTGTTACAAGTCCAGAAGTGAATCAAAGCGGATGAAGGTGGCAACCCATTCCACGGCCTTTCACACCTTCTCTCTGATCCTCCCCCGGCTCCAGAGCTGCCTTCAGAGACGGATGCAGCCCAGACCATGGGTGGAAAGCCAAGACATAGGGATAATGAAGTGACTGTGTCACTCAGCTTGCTAGAAAGGAATAGGAGCATCTGAGGAAGCTGAAAGAGGGTCAAGTGGGCTGTCGTGGGGAGCTGATGCAAGATCAGACATGTGGTAGAATGCTAATTCAGAATCCAGACATAGAGCAAAACCACAGCACAAGCGGCAACAGAAGCACATTGAGATTCCTTAAAATTAATGAAGGCAGGCTATGGCAATGTGTGTGCAGCATGGATGAAGAGTGCTGGGGCTGGTGTGATACAGCCATTGCTGCAATATGGAAAAACCCCCAAACCCAGGCTCTTAACAGCAAGATAAAACTGGAGAGCGCAGTAATGATTCACATCCTGTTGTTCCCTTTGCTGGCACCCTGCTGGCACCATTTCCAGGCTGACAACACCAATACATGCTCAGAGCATTGTTACCCTGGAATGGATGATTTGGGCCTCTAAATTCCAGAATTATGGGTCCTCTTTGAGAGAAATTGGCCTCCAATGTCTCCTGTAATTTTAACTCCACCCTGTCATGGTCTTGCAGAAGCATATTTCCTACAGCCCAGGAGATCTATTTCAGCCCTAAATTGTGGTGTGCCTGAATTTCCAAGTGTCATGTCAATAATGGATTAGATTTGAGAACCTTGGAGATAGACATTTAATGCAGCATCTGTGGAGCAAGTATATCTTGGCAACCCCTTATACAGACACTGTGGTGTTCAAGGAGGAAGCGGGATATGTGACACTTATCCCTTGTCTTCCTCATCTTGACCTCTCCCATGAGCATGGAATTTATTATGGGCATATGAAGTATGCAGTGAGTTTCAAAAAATCCAAATAGTTTTTTGTTTCACTGAAAGTCACCCAGAATCAAAAGGAAAATAAGCAACCACTGCTTTTGGTTTTATGTCGCCATTTCACAGCACGCTCCATGTTTTGTTAGCAATAATAGCATTTCTAATGCACTGAAAATGTGCTACAGCTCTTTTCCCATTGAGGTTCAGGAAATTCCACATGCAGTGAGAGCTACCCTGAGCACAGGGGTAAAATAATATGAGCAAATACTGTCCATGGAACTACAAAGATTAGATTATAATTTGTCCCCTCTGTAAAGCTAGGTATGGCACTAATGCACTGCAGAAAAGAGTGTCAGAACACAATAGCTCAATAGCTGTTCCAGATTTATCTGTTATAGATAATTCTTCACCTGAATATCCCAGTCCAGAAAGAATGATGGTGCCCTTGAAGATAGCTTGAATGCAAAGAAACCAAATTGTCTTTATCTTTTAGTTGAATTCTAAGCAGGTGGTTTCCTTAGAACTCTGAAAGCAAAGGGTTTGGATGTATCTAGAACAGGAAGATGAAATTTGGTTTCCTGAATTAGGCTTGCATTTCCTAGTTACCTCAGTCATCACTGTAGACAAAAACACAGGCACATGCTCAAGTTCTCACATGAGGAAAGTTAAACATATGTTTGCAGTGAGTCAGAGCCCACCGTGCCTAACAGTCCTGGAGTAGCAATAGCATCTCTATGGGGGAAGTGTGTAAAATACCTCTGCTCAGATCCAGGATGACTGTTCTTATGTTGTAGAGTTTGAAGAGGTTTTTGGCATATGGCACTGATGCTTTATACCCCAAAATACTGCTGAAACATTTAATTTTGCATGTAGAAGAGGTGTGAATGAACAGAGCAGATGCAGTGGGGACAGGCAGAAAGTGAGAGTCTGAATGGAGACAAGGAAGGGGAGAACAGTAACAGAAAAACAACACTGGTTAATATTGTAATTTCTCCAACATTGCAAAGGACAGGGGGAGACCCCCCCGTCTTTCCTAAAAAGGGTTTTTGTTTAATCCCACAGCAATCAATCAACGAAGCCATACGGACATCAACCCTTCCCAGGCCGGCTGCAGCAGGAGGCAGTGGAGAAAATGGACGTGTGGTCAGCCACGATTTCCCCAAATCCATGCAGACGATCCCATGCATGAGCCACAGCACTGGCATGTCCCTGGGAGCTACGGGATTATAATTGGCCTTTTGACCCATTGCCTGGGTGAGAGCAGGGGCAGCCCAACTCCACCCCTCCAGAGCCAAAAAACATACCCAACACCAACAAGACAAACGATGATGACAGAAGGGACAATTGGATGGATCTTCTCAAGGAAATCAAAACAATTTCCCTTTTTATTTGCAAACAGATCCACTGGCAGGAGAACAGAAACAGGTCTGTACTGCAATAAGGAGAGTGTAATGGGATTTTACAGACTCATGAACCATCCCTGATCAAAGAACCACTGGAACACTAATGAGGACTATGCCATTTTGTTTTAACTTGGTTGTTAATAAGTCTTAGTGTGTGCAATATATATATTTTTTCTTACTAATTCCTGTGGTGTCAGGGTAACATCAGCCCTTTCCCCCTTCCCTGCTCAGTCCTTCAATCTGGTTTAGTTTGGGATGCAAACCACAATGTCTGAGCTACTAACAGCAAAACCAAGACAAACCGATACGTGTGGAGTTGAACTCAGTGCAGGGCGTCGGCAGTGAAGCTCTTTTGTCCATCGTGATTCTGCCCTCGTTGTCCTGGGGGGAGCTCGGCTGCGGAGGCATCGCAGCCAGGCAGATGGAGCTGCCCCTGCCCTCCCTGCAGCAGGAGGGACTCGGGGCAGGAGGAAACCTGAACAAAAGCATGAGGCTGTTTCACAGGGGGCAAAGTCATGGGTGAGTTTGGAAACCCCAGGTAGCGTGAGGATGAAGCAGTAATTCTTCCAGAGATGCTGAGTGGTGATTCCAGAGGAAAATCACGTGCCTGGAGTGGAGAGTGGCAGACTGGAGCAGAGGGTTGGTCTAAGATCATGGTCGGCTGCTGAAGAAGGAAAGCAAATGTGGTACTCCCCTCACGTGTGACTCTCCTGCCCAGGTTATTGGGGGCTAATAAGCAATTGTGAACCATTTCTTCATTGCTTAGCTTCTGTGTGTGCTCCCTTTCTGGTGGTCCCATAGGGAACCACCCCGGGCTGGGAACAGGCCATCTCCAGACACCCAGCTCTCGACAGCTGCCAGTTAACCAGCTCAACGTGCTACAAGTCATGGGCTGCAACAGGGACACCCTGCCCTTCTGCTCTGAAATCCCTTTATGGCCATTCTTTTCTAATTCAGAGGGACATTTTGTAGGTAACTGGCCAGAATGGATTCCTGGGAGGAACTGCTGAAGCAAATCGAGGAGGAGATCGTACAAGAGCTTAATTCAAGCAACCCTGACATTCAGCAGCATCAATGCTGGTCACACTCAATCTCCCCATCAAGCTGTGGCCTGTCTGGGTACAAAGCCAACCGTAGCAGATTCCCACTCATATCCTTAGAGAGGGGGAAGCATCCAGAAGCCAGGAAAGCAGGCTGCTGACCCCAAACTTGGTGTTACAAAAACCCACAGTGCCAGACAGGCAGCTGGGAGTCCAGCCACTGGCCTGGAGATCCAGGGGGCAAGAATGGTTTTCCAGAACTGCACAAAAGGTTCATTCTGTGAATCTCTGGCATGGACAGACAAATGCTTCCCACCCTGGTGGGCCTGAGACAGCTCAGGGGTGTGACAATCTCAAGTGAAGGATTCCCAGGGGAACATCTGGTGAGGGAGATGATCTGTGTGGCAGGGGCCACAGTGAGAACACTTGGCCTGGTCCCATCTCCCTGATGGCAAATAAAGTTGAAAGGTTCTCACAGACTCCAACAAATACCTGTCCAGGGACTGAGCTGCTACTGGAGCATTCTGAGCTGCTTTTTCTCATTTTCTTTACTCTTTTCTGTTTTTTTGCAATGTAGCAAGAGAGGAGCCATGAAAGAAGGGAGGCAGGTGAAGAGAGAACAATGCAGGCAAATGACTGGCACGGGTCTATGAGGAGAATCTGGGAGTAAGGCTGGAAACTGTGTGAATACCAGTTTCCATTAGTGTATGACTGTGCAGAGCAATACATTTACCACCTTTAACACCAGCCTGGTTTGCAGCACCTGCTCCACTTATCCACTTGTCATGCAACAACTTGGAGCAAGTCAGAGTCAAGATCCTAAGCCTGGGCACAGCATGTCTTGTGCCAATGTTTTCCTCTCTCCAAAACTGGGAACATTGTGATCTTCATCTCTCATTGCTGAACATGAACTTTGTTATCACATCAAATACCACTTCAGGGCGCTTTCTGTTGTTTATCATTATTTTTAACTTGCTTTTCTTAATTTTAACTTCAGTTCTGTGTAATGCTAGCACAAGTGGAGGCATCAATATCAGCACAAGCTTTTTTTCCATGTCCAGAGCTCTCAGATGAGTCTCCTGACCCAGCTCTTGTCGTGTTCTGGGCCAGTGTGGTGGGAACAGGCTGCTGGTACCCACCAGTGCCCCATCCTCCTCCAGGAACAGGAGCTGTGGCAGCAGGTCACAGCAGTCTCGTGAGCAGCAGCACTGCTAGAACTGGCCACCTGGGACATGAAGATGTGAGATGCAGCTGTCAAAGGCTTTTGATCAGTGGATCAGTGGAGGGGTTGCAAAAAAAAAAAAACAAAACAGGTGAATAGGACAAAAGTGTGGAAAATGTAAACTTGTAATATGTATTTTTACTACACTTTTCTTAAAAATAGAGTAATGGTAAAACTCTTAAAGACATTGACATTTTTTCTCAACAGGATTCCATATTTAACAGTTTTGGCTTTCATTAAATTTTGCTCTTTGGTACCTGGATCTTTTATTTAACAGCTATATTTGCTTTAACTCTTTTGGTTTTTCTTTATTTCTTTTATATTTTTGCTTTATCAAATGCAATGGTGTTTTACTTTTCACATTCTCTTTTTTTCAAGCAACATTTTTATTGGTAATTATTATTTACACAACAAAAGGAAACTATCAGCTGGAATTTTAGAACCAAGGATCTATGATCCATTTCTCATACCTGTCCATGCCGTTTTGTGCCAGTGCTGGATGTGTGGAAATGAAAATGATGTTACCCCTCAGGCAATATCACCCAACCTGAATCAAAAGAGATTTCTTTGATTTTTGCTGTGTCTGACTTGTGAACAGCAGCCAAATAAACTGCTTCAGGTTGAAATTGGGAATCTATCTAATATGTACCCAAGAGTCAGGAAACTAAATATTCATTGGGTTCAAAATTAATGTTTTTGCTTTGTTTGGAGTCTTGTGGGATTATTTTTTGAGGAGGGCTATTAGAGGATTTTAGCTTGTTTTTACAGAGAGAGAATACATGGCCAGCTCAGAGAAAACAGAACCAGCACTGGTCCAAAAATCCCTACCAGAATCAGCTTTCCTAGGAGCTCCCATGCTATTTCAGAGGCTTGGACATTTAAGGTGCTTCTCACTCAGTTTTCACACAACTGACCTGCTAAGTTTCTCGTCCAGAAGCCTGTTGGGTGGGGGAAAAAGAGGAGGATCAAAAGGGTGTTGGACACTTATGCAAATACTGACAGCTACTGAGGTAAGCTGCACTCTTCAAGGTGTCACAGGTGTGCAAGGACTCCCCACATCCTCTCTCCCAGTTATCACCTGGGAAAGCTGAGACACAGAAGTGTCTTTTGACCAGGATCCCACAGGGCCAAGGTTAGAGAACCAAGATCTACAGCATCCACAAGTGGTGTTTTACCCTCTGGTAAGTTTTAAATATAGAATCAGCCAGGGACAGAGTTAATAAGTTTTGAAAGGGGCAGTGAACCCTGAGGCTTCAAAGAACAAGAGATTCCCGAGCACTGGTGCCTGAAGGAGAGCTTTCCCAAGGGCAGGCTATGATGGATCAGCCCTGTTTGGTCTTCCACAATTCCCTAGGGATCCAGTGCTGTGCTGTGGGCTTGGATCCTGTCACAAAATGCCCTTCTTGCTCAGTGGTTCACTCTTGATTCACACTGAGATTGTAAAAATGCACAATAACATTCCTTTATATCTTAGTGTAAACAGGACAAAATTTCCTCCTAGTGGCAAAAGCAAATATTCCTTGAAATAAAGTGTCCAGCAAGAATCTTTCTTCAGCTGGTGTTGAAGCAAAAAAACCCTCACTGAGCCCTGCAGTGCAGCAGGAGGGCAACAGATGCATCACCCAATCCATTCCTTTGCTATGGGGTCAGGACCCAGAGCTGGGATGCTCCAAAAAGATTTTCCTGGGCTTGTTTGTCCTACCTGCCACCAAGGAGAACTTAAACCATCCAGGTTCAGGGAAGGACAGGGGGTGCCTCAACCTGTTCTGTAAACCAGTGGGTACCACTGGCCTGTTCAGCTCCAGCAACTCAGTGATGAGTGTCCATCAAAAGTTTTGGGAGACATGGGGAAGTTTTCACTGTGAACACAGGCTCCTGCTCAGTTTCCAACGACATGGTCAGTCACCCAGGTCTCACATGTGGCTCTGGGTCCCAGGGGAACATTTCTGTGCACATTTCTAAGCCACATGTCAGAGCTTAGGCACCACCTTGAGGACAGGAACACATGGGTTCCTACCAGCAAAGGTGCCAGCTTAACCCCAAATACCTTTAGGAGACCTGTGTGGCTTTCATGGCTGCTGGCCCCTCCTAAACACAGATACCCCAGTTACCCTCATGTCACCTTGAGCATAAATCAGCTTGTCATCTACCAGTGCTGGTTTTGTGTCTTGGTACCCCTCTGCTGACTGAGGTCCCTGTGCTCTCATCCCTGATGCCCAGTTAATTAATGAAATGACAGAAACACCCGGGTATCACAGAGCCATGCCCAGCTGCCCAGCTGCCCTCAGGAGGGCAGGGCTCTTGGGGCAAAGTCCACATGCAAGCCCCAACTCCACGTGGCTCCAGCTTCATTGCAAAGATGACACCCTTCCCACCTTCCTTCCTTCACAGAGCTGCTCTGGTTTTTTCCAGATACTTAGTTCTGGTGGTTTGAGTGACATGAGTTGAGTGTGTAAGAACCTGGAGCAGATTCTCCTAGGATCAGCTTGAGTCTGATCACTCCATCAAAATCCTGACTATTTCTACCCTGGGATTCTACACTCAGCATCACTTTCCACTTCCCTTCTGTCCATCCCCATCTCTCCTCCATCTGTGTACATCAATACTACCCTCAGCACTGCCAGTTTGTCCTCTCCAGGACCTGGAATGGGCAGGAATTGTACATAGTGTTCTCTTAGAAGCAGATAAGTCTCTATCACCATAGAGCTTTAGAAAGCAAATTAACTTTTGGGATGGGGCAGGGGTGTGAATCCAGCTCCACCCTGGACAGAAGTGATCCCATAACCTCTCCCACTGTCCCTGGGCAGCAAGGAGCCCTTCTGCAAATGGGATGCTCTGTGGAGCCACAACCCTGCAAAGTGCTGCGTAACCTGGCTGTTCCCAGAGCACTTGGACTAAGCTCCCTTTTCCTGTGTGCACTTCTCCCAGGGAGGCATTTCTGTCTGGCTGCCAGGAGAAAATCTGGCTTGGGGATGGAGAGGGGCAGAGTGCTGGGAATCACCTCCATGGAGTGAACTCACCTGCTGAACCTGTGCAAAGGGACAGCTGTCTCCAGAGCAGTGAAACTGCCACCTTCACCCACAGAAGGGCAATCACACCCCTTTCTCATGCACTAACACACACAGATATTGGGATGCCTTTCATAGCCCAAATTAGCTGTCAAGGTAATGCCTATTCCTAAGGATCAATGGGATCAATCAATTCCTAAGGATCAATTGGATTAAACAATTCCTAAGGATCAAGTATCAGCCACAAAGTGTTCATTACTCTGCAGGGCTGGTTTAACATGCTCTCTGGATCCCTTCCCTCTTTGAGCTGGCATCAAAATTAATGGCATGTCGTGTTCTATAAGTCCTGACTTTTCAGATGAAAGGTACATGGTGTTGTTTGCATGAGTGTTACAGTTACAGAATCAATGCATTCCCGTTGGAAGGATTTCAGAGAATTTCACAGCTCGATCTCAGGAGCACAAAAGGCAACCTGTCTGCCAGGCCATTGGCCCATTAAAAAAAATTACATAAAAACAGGAAGAAGAGGGGAAACCCCAACATTGTATTGCAGTGTTGTTGCCTGCTTCATGTAGGATATTGGGGCCAGGGCAGCAATGCCAAGGTTTCCTCAGGTCCCATCTCAAGAGGTGGGCTCAGCCAAAGGGAGCATGTTCCCTGTGCCAGGGGGACTATGGACAAGGCCAGCAGAGGCTGGGAGGGTCTCACGGGATCAAATAGAAGCAGAGACAACAGCAAAGTTTGCCTTCTTACTGCCAGACCCTAAACCAAACCATTCCAATTTCCAGAAAAGCAGCAGGAAAAGGGAAGAGGAGCGAGGCCAGGACAGAGCACCCAGCAAGCCCCCAAAAAGTGCACACAGAGTTGCTGTGCCAACTTCTCTGAAAGCTGGTGCCCACAGAGCAGTTCACTTAACGACATCTTTACCAAGTAAAACTTAAATTCCTCTGCTCCCAGGAGCACATGTGAACGACGGGAAGAGGCTGAACTTGAAAGGGGAGCCGTTTTATTGCCTCAGATTAGCTCAAACTGCGTGACGAGCTTTCCTCACTTCAAAACCAATGTTGTTAACCTTGAAATCTGCATTATTAATATTTCAACATGAGTCCCATCAGGAGCTGCCGCAAGAGCTCTCCTGGACCCGTGACAGCTCGTCCTGTTTGATTCTAATCATATATGAATGCATGAGTTAAGAAGACATCATTAAAAGTACATTAAGTTTAATTATGCTAGCAGCCACAGACAGTGGGAGCATCGGCTTAATGCAGAATGCATAAATAGATCAGACCTAATCCATTAGATCCATATTTGTTAAGGAAAATGCTCCTTGTCTATAAGTGCCACTGCAAAGTGATCCATAGGGTTCGGAGGAACAGCACCTTTTTTGGGGGGCTATTCCCTCCCACCTCTCTGCCCTCCTCCCTGCCCATCATCCCTGTGCACACAGCTGGGCCCTCACTCAGCTCCTTGCATGTTCAGTTTAACAAAAGCACACAAAAAACAAAGGAAGAGATCCTCAGCCCTGGCAGCCACACTCTGGAGAGGTGCTGCAGTGGTTTAAGGTCCAGATTATTCTCCAGATTATCTCCTTTGCAGGGACCTGGCCCCATCAGAGGGGCTGTAGAGGCAGGAATGCACCCAGTGCCAGGTGGGTGTGTGGCCTCAAACCCCGTTGGAGCAGGGCTGCCATGCTCAGGGATGGAAAAGGATGATGCCTTCACACAAACTCCAGGAGCAATGACTGCAGAGTCACTCAGGACAAATGTCCAAAGAGAACAAAGACCAAAAAAAAGCCAAAATATGAACACAAAAGTGTTTCAGCTCCTTCTAGGGTTGATCCAGCTCTCTCCACTAGCACCAGGAGGGTGCTGGCATGGGCCTGCAGCTGTGGCAGCAGGGTAGGTGGCACATCCCTTTCCCAGCAGCACAGCCCTACAAACCAGCTACTGCATTGCTCTGCAAAGCCACAGCACTCACAAGAAACCACCATCACCAGTGTGAGCCGTGGGTTTTCATCCCCATCTTCACCCCACAGCAGGGATAACTGGTACCAGCAACCCCACACACCCCCAAGCAGCCTCACCATGGTCAGGACATTGAATCTGCCAAGGCCTGAGCCCTCAGGTAATCAGGCTGCTGTGGTTTGGTGATTCCCAGCTGGAGTTTGGTGGATCCTGTAGCCAAGTGCTCATCCCACAGAGTGATTTCAGCAGCCCACACCCCATGGCAGTGGCCACAGCCTGGGCAGGGCATTTCCCAGCTGCTTGGGGCAGTCTCAGAGGAGATGCCCTCCCCAGCAGCCCTAGAGGCTCCAAGCTCACTGTCTCCCTGCCCTCTGCAGAGGGTGGAATCTACGTTGAGCCTTCACCTGCTGCAGACTCTTCACACTCATGGTCCAGAGTGACTCAGCTCAGCTCTGGGTGTGGGAGGTTCTGGGAAAGCTGAGGTCACAATGAGTGGGGGATTTCAGCTCATGTCCCCTCCAGCCTGGAGACAGAGCAGGCTGGGAAGGGGAAGAGGTCAAGGCCCCCGTGTGACATGGCAGGAGCAGGTGTGGGTCCGGAGGGGACCCCAGAGCCCGGTGCTTGCTGGCACTCATCACAGGCAGGGGACACTTAACAGCTCAAGCAACCCCTCTAACACCTGCCTAAGTGCTGAATATTGTTGCTATTAAAATATAATGGACTCTCTCTGCCTCTCCTCCGTGGACCTGGATAGGGGCTGTGATTGGGAAGCCACAGCACAACCCCACAGGCAGGGCAGAGGGACAGGATTCAAATCTTCTGAAGGTGTCATTCACAGCTAAGGGCCACCTCCAAACAGACCACAGTTACTGGTTGGACAACAACTGAGATTTCCATGAAGAGTTCCTAATAAATCAACTGCTAACTTAGGTTTGGAAAGGGCTTTTTGATTTATTTTCTTTTATTTCGGGAGAGAGAAAATCCCTTCCAGCCCACTTTATCCATATTTCACCTTCACCCTTGCCACCTCCATCCCATCTCCAGGCTGCTCATGCAGACAAGGGTGGCACAGGGAGGTTGGTCTATGCCATGGGATCTGGGAGGAGATGGGAGCAGGGTCAGCAGCCCAGGGCTCCCCTTTTTGCCCCATTTTGCAATGCTGTGGTCACCAGTGCCATCCTGCCCACTGGTCTCTCTCTCAAAGGGGGTTTGAGGAGCCCCTTGGCTTTCTCCTTGCCACAGAGGTAGTTTCCTTGTTCTCTGGTTTTTAGGGCTTTTAACTGACAGTGCTCATCAGCATCTCTAATGCCAGTCTAATAAACATGGGGAAAGAGCAGCTAAAGGCTGCTGTGATTTTCCTTTCCCATTTGTGTGCTGAAGCCCTGGCTCAGCTGAACAGGAAGATACAAGGTGAAGACTTGGAAAAACTTTCTTCCTCTAATGAAGCAGTTTAATTATAGTGAGTTGTGTATACTCCTAGCTCCTGATGGACTTTTTGAGTGGGGGACATTTGGGGAAATATTGGAAGCAATCTAACCTCAAAAGGTCTTTTAGAAAAAGCATTGATCTCCCCAAATGGGCAGCAATTGATATGCTGAAAGTGAGCATTGTGTGCATCTACGTGCCATTTAAAAGTAAAGAAGAAACCCTGCCAAAAAAAAAATCAAATATGACCACAAAGATCAGCTCTTTGCAGAAAGACATCCGAGGACCTTTATGTCCTCATCAATGCCCTTTGGTGTGATAATCCATATGGCAAGATGAAAGGATAACCCCTGGTGCTGTTAATTGTTCTTTCCAAAGGAAAGCAATTAAACTATAGCATTCACTGAGCAATCAAAGGGAAATCTGAGTTAACCCCTCCGTGGCCAGTTTGCCCCAGCCCGAGTTCTGGCATCCCTGATGGGAGATGGGTTATAGCTGCAGCCGTGGTACTCACAAGCCACACACTTTCAGAGAGTTGTAAGCAAATTTTAGGCTCTAACAACCCCCTCTGAGATCCCACCAGACATCTGGCAGAATTCAGCAAGATGTCACATATCTCCATCTCTGCTGCAATATATTTTGACAGGATCCTGACACAGCCACATGACCACGGTGTGATCAGCTTTCAGGTTTCATATGAAGAAGTGTTTTCACTCTGGTGTAAGAGAAATCTCCCCACCCCTCACAGACCATATGCCACATTTTTAGTACATTTGCTGATTAACCAGAAAGCAGGAAGAAAGCTTGAACACTGCTCCAGTGATTCCTGGATCTCTTTTAGAGCAATTGGTACAGAAAGGGTTGCATTTCCTGTTTTTTTTAAAAAAAAAGAACAGAGGCTCACGGGTCAGTGGTGCTCCATGAGAAGTCCAGGTGGAAGGACAGGGCACTTCCCAGTGTTCAGGCTCCCAGAGGGCTCCCCTCTTCTACAGTCAGCAGGTCACCCCTCAGCCCTCTGTGTTTCTTGAAGGGTCTAAAAAGATCATTCGGAAGGCGTTTTCAAGCTTAGGAATGCTCTGAGTGCAGCCTGCCAGGTCCTGGGCCTTCAGGACAGCAGCACTGACTTCCCTCCACAGGGCACAGGGATGGCTTTCCAAGACCCTCATCCCTGATGTTCCCAGCGTTGCCTGATGCCCCACACAGGACCACACGTGGGCACGGTGGGGTGTAAGGTCTGTCTGGAGCTCGGAAGAAAGAGGATTAACATCCCAGCTATGAACTGCAAAGCTGGGAGGAACTGGGAGATTGCCAGGAGCAACAAAAGTGTGCTGGGAGAGTTAGGGAGGGTTTTGCTTGGAAAGCTGGGGCAGGAAGCATGGCTGGGATCTGGGAATCTGTCACTGCCTGCATCCTGTCACTGCCTGCATCCTCTCCTGCAGCTATGGGGAAGATGGGAAAAAAGACACTCGCTTGCTTTTAATACCACGGGTAGGAGGGGAAACTCTCAGTGCCTTCCTCCTTCTGGCTTCTGAGCTGTTCCCCAAGCAGGTGTGTAGGAAGGAAAGCTTCCTCATCCCAGCCTGTGGGACTGGTGCTTAGGCCCTTCAATAGCACAGAGCTCTTCAGCTGCTGACAGGGACAGGCGGCTGCTGTGCAGGAATAATGGGAGGGAGATTAAAAGGGGTCAAAAGAGAGCCTGAAAACTGCTGAATTATGTGTCTGGGGCTTCATAAGAGACTGGTGAAAAGGGGAGGGGTATGACATTAACAGAATTAGGACACTGCAAAGGGAGACTCTATCACTGAGCAGAGGCAAAACTCCAAAAATTATGCCCTGAAATGAGCTAAAACCAGTTACTTTGCAGGTCAGGAAATACTTTTTGTTAACTGTAGTGCACCGGGTAGTGTTGTGTGCAGGAAGAAAAGATACAGCCTAACTCCAGGCCAGGAAGAAACAACCAAACTCATGCAAGCAGTCTGCAAACCAGAGAAAAAACCCTCTGTGCTTCCCCAAAGATAGATCCTGACAGACTGCTGTGATTTGTTTTGTTGGTCTGTTTTTCTTCTAAAGCTGCTTGTATTTCTAAGGGAGGGAGGTGTGGTAGGTTTAATGTAAATGAGCTCGCAAAAACATTTGATTTTGTGGGGGAGCTCATTAGCTAAAATGAAGACTATAAAAGAAAAGTTGTCAAAGTGAGACATCTAAAGAGAAGATAATGAGTTGTACTGCAAAGCATAACTGAGTGGAAGGAACATACATATAGAGCTTCTCTGAAAGATTCATCTTGCAACCACTGTTAAATCACATGAAGAATTGAAAGGCTTTAAATTTGGGGAACAGGCAGGATGAAAGGCTGTGGTTTGACATCATGATTGCAAGACTCCCTACGGCTGGAAAGAGCAGATGAAGATCTGGCTACACTTGCTGATCACAATGAAGATGTTTGCCCCTAATGGGACAATATGCAGTGCAGTCATTAAAAAGGAAAGTTAAAAAATTACTAAGCACATTGAAGGGTCACAGCAAGAGTTCCACGTGGTAAAAACCTCTGGTGGTGCCAAAAATATTTTGTACAATTCTGGCCACCCATTATGGGGAAAGCTGACCTGAAACTGGAATAACTGGGAGTGCAATACTGCAGGAAAGATTTTCCAGCCTCACTTAAGTTCATGACTACAGTGCATTGGCCACTCTCACCTAAACAGCCTCTATCTATGAAATGCCTTCTCTGACCCGTCCCAGGAATTCATAATCTTATTTAGAAAGTTACTGAGCCAAAGGCAAGAGGATTTTCCCCTCCCTGGAAAAGCTGGACCAAAGTTGCATCTCCAAGAAGTTTTTCAGCCTGCCTGGGAAATCTGCTCTGAAATTGAGACGGGGAGGGAAGCAAGACGGAGAAGGGGCCAAGGAAACTTCGAGCTGGTAGACAGGAGAAAGTAAGAGGGGAGGGTGATCAAACAGATGCTGGTGCATAACGAGCACCTCCGAGGAGCCGCGCTGGAGCACCCGGCAGGAGCGGGAAGCGCCGGGGCGCTCCGGAGGTGTCACTGCTCGGATTTAATGAGCTCAGCTGCTCCCTGCAAACGTGCCTGGCTCCCTCCGAGCTGCCAGCGATGGAACTGGGACACGGCTCCGGCCCCCGTCGTCAGCAGCTCCCGAAGGTGAGAGAAAATTCATAGGAGCAGCAGGTTTGCTGGCTCCGGCAGGCGCGGGGATGCGAACAGAACGCTCGGAAATCCTCTCGGGCTGACACGCGGGGCTCCTCCCACGCTTGGCAGGGAGGGAACGCTTAAAAGCGTAATTTGTCCGGGAATGAGAAAGCAGCGTCTCTGTGCCAATTGGCTCGGAGGCAGGAGGTGCAGCAAGGCAAACACGCTGTGGGTTTGTCAGCTCCCCATAGAGACTGGCCTGTCACTGCTGCTTCTGCCCACTCCTGGGGGCGTTGTGTGCTGGAGCGGGTTGTTTCCTACAGTGCCCCGGGCTGTACGTTGTGGGGCTGTAGGGTTTTAGTGCGGTGTTTCTGAGGAGCTGTGGGATGTGTCAGTGAGGCCAGGGATGGCCCCATGGGATGCTCAGATGCAGGTGCTGCACATTCCCGGAGCACACCTCAGGACAGCCATAGAGCTCTGAGCTCTGAAGGAGAGGAGATGTCCAAAGTGCAAGTTACCCTGGAAGTATCTGGAGGCCTGGCTGCTCCTCCATGGCTCAGAGCAGTGCTTGGTCAGTTTCTGAGGTATTATCATGACACCCATTTTAAGAGAGAAAACATTCCAAGGTTTTTCCCTACGCTTTAGTCCCTAGGCACTCTGAGACTGGTGAGAGCTGTCCCCCCAGGTGATGCGAGGGAGCAAGCCCAGCTCCTGAGGGACCTGGTGCTACAGAAGCTGCAATGGCTCCCTCAGCAGGACCAAAAGCATTAAAAGTCATGGAAAATCTTTCTTATGATTGAATATTTCTGTCATTGGCTGATTGCTTTGCCCCCTCTGCTGTTTGTCATGTGTAAACATAGTTTAAGCAACAATGAACTCCCAAGGTTTCAGCTCTCACCATGTGTCCTTAACTGATCAACGTGGTGAATGCTGCAAAGGACAGGGATTCCATTCAGCTGGTGGATATTACACAGATTCCATTTTCACACACAGCACAAGCCCTCCCTGAGGAGGAGAGGAGTGAAGAGGAAGATCCCAAAGTGTCTGACCGATGTTAAGAAACCAACTTTGCATCCCACCAGCACCAAAGTCCCAGGACACATCCTCTTGCTCTAATTTACAGTTAAAGCCATGGAGAGCTTCCTCCTGCAAGATGAAAGTGGGCTACAGGCAGCTGAGGGAGGAACTTCAGGAGATCCGAGGGCAACATGAGCTCCTCCTTCTTGCCCAGCCCAGCTGCCTGCGTGGCAGGGGCCAAACGACAGGATAATTGCTCTCCCTGCAATACCCTGACTACGTACATTTAGATTTCAATTAATTTGCTGGCTCTAAACGAACTGCCTCCTATTGCTTTCAGCAATCAAGTCTTGTTAATTGAAAATAGCGTTTATCTTATCTCTAGGAGAAGGCTGGACAAAAGTAGGGCAGCAGAATCCCGTGTGAAGGTAGCAGAAAGTGAAAGGAGGGAGGAAATGAAGTAAGGGAGGAGAGCAGCCAGGGTGGCCAAGGTGGCTTTCAGCTTTTTTTCTCAAAGTCTTCAATTTTTTTAGTTTGGAAGAGGTCTCCTTTTTACCCAGATTTGTGTGGTCCCATTTCCAGCTGGTTGTGACTGTCAGTGGGGTTATATGTGCTCCTGGGGCACTGGCTCATGCTGCAGGGGCTTGTGAACACAGGGCTGGGCTCATGAACGCAGGGTTTGGGCTCATGAACACAGGGTTTGGGCTTGTGAACACAGGGCTGGGTTCATGAACACAGGGTTGGCTGGGCTGGGTCATGAACACAGGTCGGTCATGAACAGGCGGCTCATGAACACAGGGTCTGGGCTCATGAACACAGGGCTGGGTCATGAACACAGGGTTGGGCTATGAACACAGGGCTGGGCTCATGAACACAGGGTCTGGGCTCATGAACACAGGGTTTGGGCTTGTGAACACAGGGTTGGGTCATGAACACAGGGCTGGGCTCATGAACACAGGGTTTGGGCTCATGAACACAGGGCTGGGCTCATGAACACAGGGTCTGGGCTCATGAACACAGGGCTGGGCTCATGAACACAGGGTCTGGGCTCATGAACACAGGGTCTGGGCTCATGAACACAGGGCTGGGTTCATGAACACAGGGCTGGGCTCATGAACACAGGGTTTGGGCTCATGAACACAGGGTGGGCTCATGAACACAGGGCTGGGCTCATGAACACAGGGT
Organism: Sitta carolinensis; assembly: GCA_032173965.1. Taxonomy (NCBI): domain Eukaryota; kingdom Metazoa; phylum Chordata; class Aves; order Passeriformes; family Sittidae; genus Sitta; species Sitta carolinensis. The sequence goes on along the minus strand of CM063294.1, from coordinate 11,647,821 downwards.
TTGGGCTCATGAACACAGGGCTGGCCTCATGAACACAGGGTCTGGGCTCGTGAACGCAGGGTTTGGGCTCATGACACAGGCTGGCTCATGAACACAGGGTCTGGCTCATGAAGGCTGGGTTCATGAACAGTTGGCTCATGAACACAGGGCTGGGCTCATGAACACAGGCTGGGCTCTAACGAGTTGGGCTCATGAACACAGGGCTGGGCTCATGAACACAGGGTTTAGCTCCCTGCTGCCTCTGACACCTGAGTGCTTCCTGGGGCTGCTGGATAAGTCTCTCACACCTCGGTAACACTGAGCACAAGGAATTGTATTTAAAGCCCTTGTCAGGCACTGGGTGAACCCCAGGTAGTTGATTACCCCATCTTTGTTTCCACAGGGACAGCCACAGGAGAAAAGTGACTGAAATGACAAAATTGTCTCAAAAATCAAACAATACCCAAAGCACACCTCCTGCTCCCTTTTCCAAGGAAAGCCCTTTCAAAAAAAGGCTACCAGCCTTGCTGTACTGTGTGAATAATAATTCCAGTTTCTTACCTTTAAATTAAGTTGCAGAGTAAGTCCTTAAGACATGAGATCTAACACAGGTTTGGGTTTTATTTTTTCTTTTTCCTGGCCTGATTACTTAAACCCTCTCTGAGTTTCCCACCATTTGAACCTAATGTTATCTCATACACACAGTCGTCATCTCATTAAAGGGAAATCAGAGGAACTGACTTTAATAAATTTTAACACCCTGTGTGAAAAATCTGGAATTTAAAGCTTCCTGCCCCTGAACCTTTGAAAGTGACACGTGGCAAATCCCCTTCAGTCTTTAGTAAGAGCAGCTCATCAAAGGATGGTGGCACGTGGAGGTAGGAGAGGAGGCAGGGGAAGGGAAGAAACAGGAGCCTCAAAACTGAAAGGGACTGTGAGACAAAAGCTGACCCTCCTCAGAAACTGAGAAGAGAAAAAGCATCATTAGAGGAGCCTGATAAACCCAGCTGGTTGGGGAACAGGGAAGGCAGGATGGAGATGGGTGAACCAGGCAACACCAGGAGTGCATCATTCCACAGAGACCCCCCAAGTTCAGTTCTGACAGGATTCTTGTGCTTGATGCTGATCTCACAAGGCAAAATGTTCTGGAGAACAGCAAGCAGGGCCGTGGACCAGGCTGGCAGCTCTTCTGTAGACCTTCTGAGAAAACATCCTGGGGATAAAGATATCATCAGGGTAAATTCACCCTCCTTGCTGCCTTTTGATAACGACCTGCCCAGGGATAAGCACTTCTAATATTGTTTTTCTGGAGGAGGGTTTGGGGGTTTTATTTATGGATGGGGAGGAACAGGTGAATTTTATCACTGTTGAAGTTTCACCAGTGAAAAGAGATGTACTAACCAGGTGTCCAACTTCCCTGTAATCAGATGGAACCTCTCAAGAGTTCTTGGTCCTGCAAACTCCTTCTGAAACCTTGAACATGTTTTCTGAGCTCTCTATCACCTGATATTTGTACAAATGGAAATTATGATCTTCATTCCCATTTTCTTATGACTCATCTTTAAAGCATATTAAAAAGCTGAAGTGTCTTGGAAAAAAGGTACTAAGTATATATTGTAATGTTTTTTATGACCTAGGCATCTAGACATCTCTTAATCTGGGGCTGAAAGTTTTCTTTTTGCTTTTTCTTCACTTCTTTATTATTTAGTTTTTCCAGGATGGCAAGAGATGAAAGAGATCTTATGATAGAAATCACTGGTTTTGTGCACAGACAGGTGAAACTCAAGCAGTGAGGGACTGATGATGGACTGGAACTCATTAGCAATAAAATCCTCAGGTGCCTTATAAAGCTTCTCCTCTGAGTCTGCTGAAGTGATAACTTCACTGGAAGAGATTTTTCTGAATAGGTATGGCCATCCAGGGACTATTGGTTTGATTGGATTGCAGTGAAGCTTCACATCACACCTGAAACACAATCTGTGGAGCCAAAAAATGTTTGTTAGGAGACCAAGCCAGGAGATTGTGGTGTAGCTTGGCATTTGCCCAGCATGAGAGGTGGGTGAAGGTGAGCCACAAGCTGAAAATGGACAGTGTAGCAGCTAGAAGGAAGTGAGGGGCTTGTTCTGGGCAGGCTGGGGAACACAAAATGATGCAGAGCAAGTGAAAAAAGGAAAGCTTAAGGTAGGTCTTGGATAGGTAACTGGGATAGCATTGCCTCTCCCCCTCCAGAGGGAAGGGAAACTGGTAGGTCTCCATGCACAAAGCTTGTGAAGAGCACAGAAATGCTCCAGGAAGACTTTTGTATTGAGGGCTGCTGATCCATTCTTGGAGCTCCCAGACTCCACCTCCTCCTGTCATTATATAGGTCCTGTGACCATTTCTTCCATCTCTGTCTCTCCTGTTACACATTTTCCTGTCTGGAGGTCAGGTTTCACTGGGATAGGGTGTCCTTTTTGACAAAGGGAGAGGTGTCCTGGCCAGTTCCTGGTGCAGTGGGCACGCAGCCAGCTGTCAGCTCATCCCATCTCCCCGTGGTGTTTCCTTACAGACCTCTAGTTCTCTCCTTGACATCTAATATCCACTCAGGTTCAGGATTCTGCTAAGATTCAAGCACTCTATGCGCCTCTTGGTCTTTAGGGAAGATACATCTCTTTTATTCAGTTGGCCTTTGCTGACACTGAGGTCAGAGCACAGACCATTTCTGGTGACAGTGACCCTGCCCCACATGCTTGCAGAAGTGAGATGCTGTGCATGTATGTGTGTGAAAGAGCTGAGAGGCCACGTTTCTTTAGCAGGATCTTTGAGACCTTGCAAAAACAGAGGAGAACACATCTGCCCTGCACCCAGACTCACCCAAAACTTGCACAAACACCAACTCTGCACTGGGGACAATGCCCAGGGGAGGAGCCCAGGCAGGGCAGCACTCTCCCCTCTCACCTAACCCCAACCCCAAGTGCCCTACTCGTGACCCCCATTCCCAGCACTCCCCCAAAAATGCTGTTCTGCAACAGCTGCTCACAAAACGAGGACTAAGCCTGCTGGGTGGCTCAGACCACTCCTATGCCATTTCACAGAAGCCCAGGCTTTTGTTGTGGCTTTGTTGTTCCAGAAATTGTCAGTCCACACTGGCAGGCATGAGGGGACGCTCAGACCATGAGTGCAGATGCAAGCATCTCAAGTCTCCTGCCCTCCAGATTTTTCTTGGCACAAGCCTTTCCTTTTCAGCAAAAAATAGCCCATGGGCTTTTTATCACACCGACAGGCCTTGCTCCAGCCCCCATGACTCTGGTTCTCCTGTGCCTGCAGCAGCGTTTAATTTCCAAGGCAATTTAGTTTCAGGCAAAAAGCAATCTCAGCACCCCTGCCTGCTCCGCTCGCCTGCAGCATCCCGCCTCAGCTGCTGGAGGGAAAACGCAGCTGGGACCCCTGGGGAAGGCACACAGGCCAGAAACTGCAGGAAGCCGAGGTGTTTGATGTTTGCTTTATTTATTTATGTAGCAGCCACCGTCTCCTGGAGCATCCCTGTGTGCCGAGGAGCGATAAGCTGCTCCTGGCTCCTGCTTGCCCACCCCTGCTGGCTCCGTTTGCTGCCAGGCTCCATCTCGTTAGCATGCACTGAAAAGCCCCCGCCCGCATCCCTGCGGGCTGCCCTCCCTGCCCTGCCTCGGAAACACCACCGGCATGCCATGGAAACGGCAGCGCTGCCGGGCCAGCAGAGCGTGTGAGGGAGAGGGGAGAGGGGCGAGGGATGGCTCCAGAGATGCCCTGGGTAGCCACGAGACAGAGATGCTGCTTCAGAATTAAGTTCCCCACTGCCCTTCTCACAGCCCAGCTGAGTATGGTGTGGTGTGCAAAGCAATTTAAATATGTTTAATTAAATCAGCTCGCTTGCACGGTGCTGGTTTGCAGCCGAAGGTCGGTGATTCACATCTGAAGCTGCACCAGGGTGACTGGGGGCTGACTCCAACATGCCCCATCCTTGGATCTCTTCTTCTGCATCATGTGTGGGAGCAAACCCTTGACATGGGCTCTACAGTGGACTTGAACCTCTCCCTGTGGGAGCAGCTCATCCCCAGGTGTGCCCAGCTCCTGCCCACTGCAGCTCACAGCACCCTTGGTTCCCCCATGGCTCCAAGCCACACTAAAGCCTCATTGCTCTGCCATGGTATGGGTGTCACCAGTGTCCAGGCAGAGCTCTGCATCCCATCTCTGCAGTTACTGCACACTGCCATACCCTGCTGCTCCTCTCCTCCTCCCAGCACGCTGCAGCTGAGCAGCCGGGGAGAGAGGCACACTGCTGGGGAGGATCATTGCTAAAAGGGGTTTGGTACAGCATCACAGCAGCAGGGTGAGGTGTGCTGTGAGCTGAGGAGCAGGGAAAACAGTTTATCCAGCAGAACCTGGCAGGGAGGAGGATGCCATCACCCAGGCAACAGCTTTGTTTGCCTCCAAATACCAACCAGGCAGGTTATGGCACAGCCTTTCCCACGGGCCAGGCCAGCACCAAGGGGATTTGTTATCATGCATGGGCTGGTCTCTTGTGGGATGCTGGATCTCCAGAAACACCTCTCTTGTCACTGAATGAACAGCAGCCCTCTTGTGTAACCAGGAGCTGCTGGCTGCAGACACCAGCCCTGCACTGGCAGCAGCTGGGCTTCCACCCCAGCTTGGACCCCAGCTGCTGCTCGACCCTGGGCAAGCAGCCCCACTTTCACATGCCTGGGAGCAGTGTTGGACAGGGCTGGAGAGGGCACAGCTCCTCCACAGGGAGCTATAATTACTATCTGTAAGCTGCCAACTGCTCTGGTAATCCCAAGTTATCCACACTGTGCCTGTGCCATTCACATCCCTCCTGCTTTGTGAAGCATATTTATTATTATCTTTATTAATTACATACTGCAGTGCACTTAAAATAGGGAGGAGGGGGAAGGAATGGCCAGTGCTTTCCCACCACGGAAAAGCAAAATGCTACATTTTGTACTTGTTGAAAGTAAAAAAAATCTTTCATTTCATGGAGTGTGAGATGCATTACTAATTGCACAATTATTTTGTTCCGTGGCACTCGCAAAACAGAACTTGGAGTGCTTTCAGCAAATTCTGGTGTTGAGGAAATAATGACTTGGGTGTTTTAAAAAAGTACTGGATTACATGCTCTTCCTTTATGACAGTTATTTCTTGGGTTTCTAGGATATTTCTGCCCTAACCCCTCTAAAGATGTAAGAAGCAAAGCTTTGCTGCATTAGCAATGTGTGGATGCTGAGGGAAGGAAGGGGCTGGGCAGGGGCTGCTCCCTGCCCCCCTCCCACTCCCCAGGCAGCAGCCGAGCCCCTCTCTGGCAGGGGTCAGGCTGCAGGGGTCAGCTTCCCCTTGAAGGGTGGTCCCATGAAGGCTGGATGACACCGTGCATGCAAAATTCCTCCTGTGCCTTGCAGAGGTGCCAACAAAGATCAGGGATGCCAAGAGCTGGAGCAGCTCCTGCTCCTGGGGCAGAGGGGAGTGATGCAGGTGCTCCAGCTGTGCACTACAAAGCTTGAGCAGTGCAACAGAGAAGGACAATGTGTGTTGGCACTCAGTGAGAGGGACAGAGCTGGAGCTGGAATAGGGCAGATGAGTTCCTTTCACAAGCTGTGCACAGACGAGCACAAGCTCCCAGGGAGGTGGATTGTGCAGGTCTTTAAATTTAGAGGCCCTAAAAGTTCTCCTGAGGTGAGAGGTGTGTTATCCCACCTCTGCAGTGCTGGGCTGCAGTGTGTTCTTCCTTCCACAGCTGCTCTGTGCAAGCCCAGCCTTCATGGTCTCCCACCATACCTTGCCAAGACAAACTCAATAGACTGTAAAACCAATGACATTGAAAACAGTTCTATGGACTTCTTTCTCTGTGTGTTCCTCCTCACCATTCTCCCACTACACACATAAAAATCCAACTGTTGGCCAGCCTGAGGTCTCTGCCAGCCGTGCCCTGTGCTGAGGATGTGCCTGGCAGCACACGAGAGCCACACAGACGAGTGACAGCAATCTCACTCAGCTCAGCAGGTAAGCACAGATGTTTGGAAAAATAACCTCTTCAAGATGAGAAGAAAAATAAGTCTATTTCAGTGAGATTGATCTGCTGGCACCAACAGAGCAATCAGCTGGACTTCTAGGAGAGCAGCAACAAACAGCAAATTAGAAGGTGCCAGCCCGCTGAGAGTTCAGGTAAATTAGAAAGCAGAATGTCTGTCTCAGCAGACTGGGCTAAGCCAACTCCTTGTGGCCCTGCAAGGCAGCCCCTGACTCTGCTGTGGTGGCCAGTGGCCACGTGCCAAGGTGAGGGAGCCAATGGCCACGGTGCACTCTGTGGGGAAGTTGCAGCCACCGGGTCTCTTCAGGCCAAGCTGTTCCTCCTGCCAGCCAAAACTTTGACTTCCTGTCAATTAGCTGTATTGTTGAGCAATTTCTGCTTCTCTGGGAAGACTCTGAAATACAGCTACACTACAAACACCCCAGTGTCAGAACCTGGTGTGCAGCAGGAGCACTGGGCAGGCTCTGCAGGGCGCCTTGGCCAGTGGGAGCACAAGCAGAGGATCACCCTCCTGCTACAGCCTGCAGCCTCCAGATGTGGATTTTCCTAAATGTCCCCAAGATTCCACCTCACTGTGCTGTTGTTGAGTCTCTCTCTTCTCCTGACAGTGAGACACTCCTTGCTGGGCAGCTGAAGAGGCGTGAGTGGTGTTCAGTCAATCATTCCCACGGGAGGTCAGGGGTCAATCGGCTCAAGCTGCCTTCCTTCATAGACTGTGAGGCTCTGGTGACAGATGCTTCCACCAAGGCACAATATTTCAGGAACTGTTGTTTAGCTGCACTAAGGAGGATCTGAGCACCTCACAGAAACTCTGGCTTTATCCCTAAATGCTGACCTAACGTGTACTTTAAATTCCGATCCCATGGGAATGAAGGTGCCGATGTTTTCCTCCACCAAACCTGAAATGGCTCCGAATGAGATGGATAATTAAAGATCTCTGCTAAATCCTTCAGGATAAAACACCCCAGATTATAGCAGCACAGAAGCACATGACCAAGGAGTACAGATTGACAGTCAAATTCTGCTCAGGTAAAGGCAATTACAGTGGTGGTTTTGTCTTTCTCTGAAACCAGAGAAAGAATTTTAAAGAAATGTTTGTCCTTGGTTCTAAGGAGACAAAACTTCACCCTGACATTTTTCAATTCAATTTAATGAAGGTTGCTTTCATTCCCTCCCCCATTCCTGGTGAATAAAGGCAAACATTTTTCATTTTCTTGTGCCACTACCACAGAAATTAATGCTCCTTTTTGACTGAAATGTCTGGAACGAGTTAAGCTACCCCCAGAAATTACTGCAATGCTGGGTGTGCAAGACAGGCAAAGTGAAGAGTCTGCTAACAAAGTGGAGGAGGGAGAATGCTTTCAAGTGCTCTATAATTGCTAAGATTTTTTTTAATCCTGTTTACATTTAACTTTGCACATTAAGTTCATAACCATGATGTGCAACCAGGTGCAGTAGCAATATACAAAATCCTATTAAGAGGAGCAAATTAAGGATATGGGAGGATCTGGGACAGGAGAGGAGGGGCATTGAGATGGAATTAGCACCTGCTGATTTTCATCCTTTCTGACAATATATTGCTTGTCAAGAAACTTGAAGGGGACCAACTTCTGTCAGTTAACGATGCACTTGAGAGAAATAATTGGAATGGGAAATGCAATGGCTCACAGCAATCTCCAGGATCTCCTGGCTCCTTGGCTTTCCCATCCAGTGAGCACTGCCTTGCTGCAGCATGCCATCATTCAAGGCCCTTCCTGCTGCTCTCCTCCCTTGTTTTGCTAATTGCAGTGGTTTTTTACAAACCTTAAATACAAAAAGGTCTTGAACAATTCTAGCTGGATTGAACTATTGTGTCAGCAGCTTTTCAGCCCTGCCAGGAATGCTCAAAATAAAAGATTTAGATTTTAACCAGGTTGCTATTAGAATGGAAACAAGAATCAACTGATTACTGGTCTCCCTCTAGGAAGTCCCTCATGCTGGTGCTTCAATATTATCAACCTCTTCGTATTACTGGATGTAGAACTGAAAGTTAAGTGTCATCATCCTTAAAGAGAGGATGGACCCAGTGAGAAGTGACTTGTTAAGATTGCTCAGAAAGAAAAATAAGTGAAAAATCAGAAATTTAGTCTTCACCTTGGAATTATTAAAATTCTTATTGCTGCCAGAGGAATAGAAGGATCTGTAAAAAAACCCCCAAACGATGGAGATGTGGGTATTCTTCAGGGTTCTATTTCTGTGACTTTTCAGTGGTCAGTAGGTGCCTGCTCCCATGGGCTGGGCTGCATCCTGCACCCTCCCTTGAAGAGTGGGTCATAAGAGCCCTCCTTGCATCCCAGCACCTTTGGAAAGGGAGGGAAGGTGCCAAATGAAGAGCTGAACCCGGGGCTGAATCTGGGCTAAAATGTCCTGTCAGGCATGCAGTGAAAGCCCCAGCCTCAGGCAGCTGGTGGCAGGTGAGTTACACCCAGTCAATGGAAGGATCCCACAGTCCCACTGGCAAGCTCTGCTGAGCATCCCTGGGGCAGCCTGAATGCATCATCCTGCTCCCAGCAGAACCCTGGAGCCCCTCAGACTGGGAAAAGGCCCTGGGGAAAGCAGCTGGACCCCATTCCCCTGCAAACCCACACCTGCAAGCCCAGACCTGAGACAGCCCTGGCTCCCCATGAGCACCTGCAAAATCGAAATTCAGTTCAGCACAAGCCCAGCAGCCCAGCCAGCCTGAGCCTGCTCAGCAGCGGGATCTTTTCCATAACATATGAAAACATCTTCTGCAGGAAACAGGGAGTGAGAGTTTTTTCTGAGATATGTCATCTCTCCCTGCCACCTTTAGCTCAGCCTTAGCGTGGAGCTGCCGGGGGGACTCTGACCTTTGTGGGAAATGTAAAAATCATTGAGGCTTTCATATTGTTTAATATTCCTCATTGATTAGTTTCCATCTCCCTGAAGGCAAGTGGATTTGACTTAGAGCCAGAGCTCAGCAGTACCCAGTGCTGTGGGTGGTATTGAGCTTTCAAGAGAGAGAGAAAGCTGACAAAATAAAACACATAGAATGACTTTCAAAAATAAGGACAAGAAAATTAATAACTTTCAAAGTAGATGTCTTTTTTTCCTGACCTGGACTAAAATCTCACTGCCATTTGCATAAAGCTTTAACTCCCTGAGACAGTCAAACATTGACAGCTTATTTCAGCTCCAAACCATGGAACTCATTTGTTACAGCTACAGAAACATTATGTGAGCCTGGTTTTCATTTTTTTTTTGTGCCAAAAATTGGCTGCATTTGCTGTACCCACCTCAGAGCAAGTTTGTGGGTGCACCAGCCCTGAGTGCTCACCAATGATCTGGCATGCTGGTGGCACAAAGCTCACCCCCCCTTGCCAACAGGACTGCCAAGCCCAGCCCCGAGCAGGCAGGAGGAGGAAGAGCAGCCTGTTCAGGCAGCACGGGTGGAGCAGCTGCCAGGGGAAAGGCCAGGAGAGACAGGGCACAGAGCTCGGGTGGGGCAGCCAACCCTGAGTGCAGCCAGTGCAGCCCCCACCAGCATTTCCTGCTCCTCCAGACTGGAGCATCCAACCTCCCAGAAATCCATCCCGTGCCAGACAAGCTGAATGAAGCAGAGCTGCTGAGTAAGGAAGGGACCCATTGAAAAGTCTGTTTAATTGCCTTGAAACTTGTTTTGGAGGAACCATAGGCAGTAATCTCCCTTCTAATAAAACAGCCAAGAATAGCCATGTCTGGGCAGCTCTTGCTACTTGATTAATCTCATCTTAGCTCTGGCTTCTTTCTCCCAAAGCTTCTTCCACAAAGCCCTGACTCGCCTCATTCCACTGAGTCATCCCCAGCACAGATCCCTCTGCTCCCAGGCTGTTTCTTCAGGCTCATTATATTTTTAAAATCTGGGCTGGTTCTCTTCCTCCCTCTGTGTCCAGCCAAGTAAATGTTGGGATCTGCTTTATGAAGCCACATGGCCTGCCAGGAATCCCAGTGACATCCTCCATCAGGGACTGGTGTTCTGCACATCCCATGCCATGCTGGCCATGCCACAGCTTTTGGCATCAGCAGAGGAGCAGTCAGAGGGAGGAACACACCACTCTCTTCTGCCCAGTCATTCCCTCCCTGGCCCCCAGCTTTTGGCATCTCTGGCATTTTCAAATGCTCATTACAACTCTCCCCTGTTTGCTTTAAGGGCTTTTGCTATCCTATTTCAGCTTAGGTGAGGTCACTGTAATAATAGCAGTAGATAATGGAGAAATAATGAGCATTAAGAAGTACCTTCAAATTAATCACAGCTTTATTTATCTATTTCAAGGTACAACAGCACCCTTCCAGGCTCCCTTATCTTTTTGGGTGCACCTGGAACTGTGAAAGCTTTAAACTTGCAAATCCAAAGCTTTAGCTGGGTAAATAGTTTTGCTTCAAACACTCCACTATGGCAATAAAAAAAATAATAATAAGAAAAATTTTGTTCTATATTTGGTCTTTGGATTTGTTGGGTGTGCAGGAGAGGAAGGTTTGGGGGAGCTTATAGATTTGTACAGGAGCTGAAAAGCTTCTGCCTGCTTAGCAGCCTTCATTGCACCACGTGCAGAAAGGAGAGAGCTGCTCTTGCTCTTGCTCCTGTTCTTGCCAGCATGAGCCCCAGCACTGCCCCCCATCCCTGCTGAATGGTTCTGCTGCAATGTGGACACTGGGCATGGATTTCCCCAAGTTCTACTCAATGCCTCTAAAAATTGCCTTTTAAGCATCTCTTTTCCCATCTGAAAATAAAACTTGCCTTCCTCCCACTGCAGTTATTTGTGGGAGCTTTATGAAGTGTCCAGGAAGGAGAACCATTTTCCCTCTTCACTACTGGACCCTTCAAAATTCTAAAAAAAAATAGATTTAATCACCTTCCTAGAAAAACAATAGTGATGTCAATGTGTCTGAGTTACAACTGGATGTTGTAACCCCTCGGTGTGAGCTGGGGCCCAGGAACCAAGAATGGGATTTCCACAGCATTTGGGGTATGTCACACCTGACTCCTCAAGGTTTAACTTTTGACCAGGATCTTGCAGGCTCTCCAAGCTTGTAAAAAGGATTTGTGTTACACAGTCCATCTTTTAGCTATTTGCAGCAAATCAGGGCACCACTCATGAGATAAAGAAAAGCCACAGCATCAATTCACTGACCCATGAATAAATTTGATGGGGAGATGCCTCCATCCAGTCCTGACCACTTTTTCTATTTATACCACACTCCCCAAAGTACCTGAGTGGTTGTGAGCAGTGAGTAAATCTGTGCAGAGGACAGAACTCAGGTGAACCTGCATTTAATGTGAGTGAGAAGACCTAAAGTGAGAGGTTAAACTCTCTGTTTTTCAATATCTTTTGGAATTCAAGAGCAGGGGAATGTACCAGTGAAGTCAGATTAATTTCCCATCTTTTTTGGGGGGAAGAAAACACAAGGCATCCATGTGCTTTCTGCAGGCTCAAAAAGCCAGGAGCCAGAGAGACCTTCCAATCTGGTCATATTTATCGTCTTCCCAGCCTCGACTTTCGCAGCACTCCCCAGTTTGAGCTCATTTTTCAGTGTTTGGGGCTGGCTGGCAGGTTTTCAGTTTCCATCAGTGGAGTAAGGAGGATGTTTACCCCCAAGTGCCCGGGAGTGCTCAGAAGAGCCAGGGGAAGCCTGGAGGAGGGAGTGAGACAGCGACGGAGACAATGAGGAGGGACAGCTGTGCCACATACAGCTCTACCTGCTGCTTTTCAGTAATCACCCAACTGGGCTGGCTTTCCCCCCCTCTCTCCTTCCTCCCTATTAAGATTTATGGGCAGGAAGGTGCCCAGCTGCAGGTGAGCACGATAAACCTCTCGTGGCTGGTAAAACCGACGAGCTGCTCTCCCCGCTTGTTAGCAGTCAGGAAGATGGAAGGAAGTGGGAGGAATCCAGAGGGTGAGGTTTTCTAATGCCTCACTCTTCACTGCCGAACCCAGAGCTATTTATGGTGCAATTATCACTGCAGACAGGCTCCTTTATCATCCAGCCAATATTCTGGGTAGAAATCCTATTGCAGCCCAGCCACTCCATAGATCATCGGGGCTCAGGCAATGGCCAGGTGAAGAGGTTTGCTTGCAGGAGACATATCTGCCAGACACTGCTGGGCCCTGGCACCCCTGCTCACCCTCAGTTTATGGCCAGGGAGGAGGCTGTGTCCTCCTGCCCTCCCAGCAGAGCCCAGTGCAGTGGGAGCAGGTGGGAACAGTGTAGGGTTGTTCTGCACAGCGATGCCAACAGGGGCTTCCCACGGGAATCTGCTCCTGTTGGGGCATGATGGATGGGTTTTACTAGGAACACAAACAGCAACGAGTCTTCTGGACTGAGCATGACTCAGGGCAGCAGTGGAGGGAGAGGGATGGCAGAGCAGTGACAGGAGGTGAGTTTTGAATCCTCTGTGGTTTCATAAATGAGTCACAAGGCAGGGGGGGGAGTGAAGCCCCCTACACCCTGGTCGTGTCTCTGAGGAGCAGGGTCCCTGGGTCTCTGTGTGCCCCACAGCTCTGGGACACCCTCCTGACCTCCTGCCTGGCCCCATTGCCTCAGTCAGTGCTGCAGGAATCATCCCCCAGGAGTCACCTTGGGTGGACAGCACAGCTCCACCAACTGAAATCTGGATTTTCTTTTTTCTTTTTCCTCTTCCCAGAATTCCTTTTACTCTAGAGAGGAAACTGCACCATTCTCCTTAGTCTGTGCTGGAATCCCTCATGAAGTTTGGCTGCATTTCTCCATGGGGCTAGAGGGAAATGGAGCAAGCTCACCCTTAGCCTGCTCCTGTGGCTGGTTTGGGGCAAGACCAGAGTCATGGATGAGACCAGTGAAGCCAGGTTTCCTCTTTATAAAAGAGTCTTTTTCCATCTTGAAAACACTGTGGTGTAGAGTTTCTGCTGTCTAACAAGGGCTGAGCATCCCCTTCCCCTCGCCATTGGAAGGTACATTTTTTTTTATCCATTCCGTTTCTCATATTCACAGACCTTGCCAGGACCTCGATGTATCTGGAAGTCTGTTCCCCTGTGTCAAACGTGGGTGGTGCTGGGCAGCTGCTGGTGGGGAGGAGCAGGAACACACTCAAGGCTGCTGAGTCACAGAGCCTGATTTTCCTGGAGGATTGGACTGAACTCCCACCCACATCACTGCTCCCACTGCCAGGGCAGAGCTGGGATGTGCCCTGGTCTCTGCTCCACCATCTCCCCTTTATCTTTCATTGCACAGAGCTGGGATCTATTTATTATGGGATGAGCCTCAATGCTTGCAAAGAGTGAAATTCTTGAGGCACAGGAGCTAAAATAACCATCACTCACACTGCCTGTTTACCTTCTAATTGTCACTGACTTCTGCCTTTTCACGTTCATGGTGCTTGAAAAGGGAAGAATAGATCTAGGCAATATAATTTAATACACCAAACATACCAGTTTAATTGCAATCCCCATAAGCCAGACACACAAAACTCTAAACAAATTCGATTAATTTATTTCAATTTGCACAAGTCTTCCACTCAGACTGTAATTAATGGAGGGAAACGATTAAGGTAAACACAGCCCACCTGAGAGAGCTGTCCTTGCTAAAGTCACATTTTATTTTAATAATGCTGTATTTACATAAAGTTTCACACTTTTCACAAGTTTCCCATTTCCTCGATATTTAGTCAGTCCTGTAAATATTTTGCCTGGGCTCAAAGGGGTTTGTGAAATCGGGAATCAGCAGGGAGAGTCCAAATCACCAATGGGCACTTGGGATGGATGTGCCTGTGGGCAGAGACTCAAGGGTTAATCCCTCCCTCGGTGGCTGAAAGGTGGTGTGGGAGTGCTGGGAGGCAGCCCCTTGTTACTGTCCCAAATCCCAAATCCAGAGATTGGTGGCATTGCTGGTGTGAGGGAGCTAAATGGTTTGGGAAAGCCTTAGGACAAAGGCTGTCACTGTAAAGCTGTTTATTAATGGCATGAATTCCCAACTGTCATGCAGCTCCACCTGCTGCATCATCCCAGCTCCCCTGCTCGATCAGGGCTTGGCTGTGCACAGTCCCCCAGTGCAGCCCCTCCAAAATGCCACTGCACAGGAGACAGAGGTGGTTGTGCAGCTGCCCCTCAGTCTCTGCCCTGGGTCAGCTCAGCACATGATCCCCACGCTCTGCTCTGTACAGGACAGGGGGCAATTCACCCCCTCATGCAGCCTGGCCAGAGGAAGGGACAGCACCATCCCAGGATCCCAAACACTGTCATGGTGTGATTTTTGGGGTTGTCCTGTGTAGGGCCAGGAGTTGGACTCAATATTCCCTGTGGAATATTCCCTTCTCACTCAGGATATTCAGTGTTTCTACGAATCTACCATTTCTCCAGGTGAATAGGCGGGTCCCACTCCAACTGCTCCGGGAGTCACTTTTTTATCACTTGTCATTTTCTAGCTTTGAATACATCCCGTGGGGGAGTTTCTTGAAAGAGACAGCACTTCTCACATGTGTCTTATTGCTTTCCTTTGCTTTCCTTTTTTTATTCTTATGAAAAAGCAGGAACAATTCGACCCATCTTTCATTGCACCAACTGGTATTGCTAAAGGGTAGAAAAAATTAGGTGCTGTTTTTTAACTTTTTCTTCCCACCTTCATGAACTTTATCATGTACTGTGCTCCTCTTCCAGCATGAACAGAGCATTGCTAGAGAAGAACACCTTAGCTCGAACAATCTTGTGTTGATTTTCTGCTCTCTCAAGTACCGGCTGGTCTAATTAGTTTGGAAATGCACCATTTGTTAAAGAAAGACGAGGCACAGTCTGACACCTGCTGTATTAATTATTTACCTCCTTATCTAATTGCCTGCCCACGCTGTTAGGTGAGGGAAGTTGTCACCCATGTCTTGATTTGAAGGTGTTGAACAGGAAAGGAGGAAATGGTGCTGCTGGGGAGGAGGTCACATTTTGGGGTGATGGAAGTGGGGCCAGTGCTAACACTGGTTTACATCTCCCCACAGATGTAAAAACAGGTGCAGGATACATCCATCATCCATCCACAGAGGGATGGGTGGGTAGAGGGCCCATTTGGAGATGTGACTACCAGGGACCTCGTTGGGTGACGCTGGACAGCACATTTCCTCTTCCCACCCCAGTTCCTGCCTGTAAAATCCAGAGTGGTGTTACATAAGGGCCAGAAATCATTGCTAGGTGTTGTTGGGATGCACAGGGGGTAGGTTAGTGGCTTGGGGTGTGGATGTCACTGGGTGGGCCCACATTGACCCTGGGGAAAAGAAAGGCACCCAAGAGAGCAGCCTGGCTGGAGTGGGGAGAGGAGCCTGCAGCACACGCCTTGCGTGCCTGTGGAGCTGGAGGTGGACTCCAAGCGACCTGCACAGGGCCCCAGCTCTCCGTGCTGATGGAGAGCTCAGGGAGCCTGGCTGGGGCCAGGGCTGGGAGTAGGGCTGATTTTGGGGCTGAGGGAGAGAAAAGCCAAGCTCTGGCAACAGCCGACGCTGCACCTCCCTTGTGCTGTGCCTTCCTCCACGCCCGCTCTCAGCCTCTTCCTGACATCTAGTGGGAGCAGGGAGCACGGCAAAGGCATCCTCGGCAGCCCCAGGCTCCCAGGAACACGCTAGCCACGGGTCAGGCACCAGGCCTGGGCTGCCAGAGCCACCAAACGGGCTGGCACCAACCACAGCTCACAGCTGGGCACAGCTGCTTCTGTAGAGCATTGCTGGGGAGGAATTCAAGGTATAATTTCCTCATGGAGGCAGTTATTAACAGGATAACAGGAACACTGCTCTGAGGTGTGGGATCTGTTTAGGGTTCTCTGCCATCTCAGACCGCTTGAGCCCTCTCCCTCTCTGCTGCAGCTGTTCCATGTGCCCACGAAAGGAGCACAGCACAGCTGGGCACTTCCCTTCTTGTCCTCAATTTTGGATGGCACCTTGGGGAAGCAGAGGGAAGAAGCAAGATGGGGACTAGAGACAGGCGAGAGCTGTCCCAGCAGACAGCACCTTCCACCCACGATCACCCTCTCATTTTACACCCCATGCACATCTCCCTGGCGCATCTCTCATCCCAAATGCCAGCTGCCAAAAGCAAACCTACTCACAGCCCTCTGCCCATGACTGCAAAGACAGGACAGGGACAGATGCTGGCCACAACATTTGGGGCCATTGTTTCCAGGGTCATCCCACGCTGTTCAGCATCTCTACTGGACTTATCTCCCATCCCATCCTTCCCCAAAGCCTTTAGCTGCAGTGACAGGCTCATTCCTCCTGTCTTGTTTCACACACATTCTGCTAGCAAAACCACTTCTTTTCTCCCCCTTGTTGCCATCTGCCCTTGCTGGACCGTGGTCACTGTGCCTACCTTACTGTCTGAAGGCCAGGGTGTCACCTCTCCACATGTCCCAGATCTCCCAGGGAATACCCAAGCACTTTTATTAATGAGCAGCAAGAAGTTAACCACCAGCAACAAAACCACAACAACAACAAAAGGTCTTTATTTCAATGACATGAAAGAAAATGTAATTCCAAGAGCAAAGACAGTAATAAAAACCACAGAGGTGCTCCAAGCAAACTGGAGCGATTTGCACGGATCCCTTCCCAAAGCAGCCAGGCAGATGTGGCTCTGGTCCCTGGCTCCTCCCCAGTGTGACAAGAGCCACACTTCCCCCTGCATCCCCCCCATGCCAACCCCTTGCTGGAGGGACCCACAGGGGCCTCTCAGCCCTGGGGAAATGGCAGCTCAGGGGTCGGTGAGGGGCTTGGGGTGTGGATGTCCCTGGGAGAGCTCGTATTGACCCTGGGAAAAGAAAGGCACTTCCCAAACTTCAGTGTCATCCTGCCACTTGCCCAGGGACTGCAAAGCATCCCTTCCTCACCTACCCCAGCCCATGCCAATCTGACACCCCGGGGACATGGCTCCTTGGGAGTCAGGGTGCTCCTGGGCCAGCACATGGCTCAAAGGCAGAGGAGCAAATCCAGCTCTGAGCTGTCCTCAGGTGCCCTGTGCTCACAGAGGTTCCTGGGGAGTGAGCCCTCAGCTCCTGACTGTCGCTCCAGGGAGGCACTTCGATGGAGAGGAGGGACAGGGAATTATCACTCCTGGAGACAGAAGGACAGGGAAAGGTGGTGGCCCTGAGCAGGGACCTCTCTGGAGCTATGCCCAGTCTCCCACCCAGGCTCAGCCCAGCAACATCTGCAGTAAGAATCTCTGCCCTGATTTTCTCTCCCACACACACATCCAACAGCTCTTTGAGGGGTGTGGAGCCTTTGAGAAATGCTGGGATAAAATTCCAGAAGCAACGTTAATCCAATGACTAAGTGGATGTCAATCCTAGAATTGAACACAAAGCTGCTGAAATTATGGATGAAAGACAAAAATCCCAAATCTTCAGATATCCATGGAGGCCTGTTCTGTCCAGAGAGTCTTTGCCCTGTGTCTAGACACAAACAGCACCCAAACACTCGCTCCCCTGACAGACATGTGGCTCATGGCCTTGGTCACTGATCCTACCCCCTCCCTGCCTCTCCAGAGATTTGGATCCCTCTGACTTCACTGTGCTGTTTGGGGGGATCCTGAACTATTCTGGGTCCCAAGTGCAAGGGTCCAGCCTCAGCTGAGATCCTGATTTTCTCCTGAGAAGGCAGAAAGTTCACAAAACAAAACAAGGGAAAATTGCATTAGTCAAGGAGCAGAAAGTGTCACGACAAAACTTCCAGACTTAACTCCCTTGTGCATCAGCTCCTCCCAACCCCGGGTCTGACTCTGTAACCTGAACCCAGCCAGGTTGGGAACAGCAGCCTTTGGGTAGGGGGAAAAGCACCAAAGCTGACAAAATCCCCCCTCCTACGGCACTTCACAGCATTGGAGCTGGCAGTGAGGGGAGTGGCTGGCAGGGTCCGGGGGAAGGATCTGGAGAGCAAACACAGCACCGAGCAGAGCAGTAGGAAGGGGATGTCTGGACCTGAGAGCATCCAAAGAGAACCATCTCCTCACCATGTGGCCGTGGAGGTGGTTAGGAGCAAGACCATGAGTTTCAGATTGTTTAATTCAACCTTTCTTCTTGTCCAAACACTTACTAAGTGAAAGCTGTAAGCAGTGGCAGAGCCGTCAGCTCCCAAGGCTGGGGAAAGCCTTTGGCACTTCTCTGCTTCCCAGTGCCACCTTCCCCAGCCTCTAAATTTCCTGTGTGAATCAGGATCACCCACCAAAACCCCTAAGTTATCCTTCAAAGTGGAAGAACCAAAACTGAGGCAATCCCTGCACTCAGTCCTCTGCCCTAAGGAGAATCCTCCTCAGTGCAGAAGCCACTCGGCAAGCGCCTCTGGCTTTGGAGGCACAAGGCAGCTCTGCAGCCCAGTCTCCCCTCTGGTGGCCCGGCACAGCGGCAGAGGCGCCGAGCAGCTCCCAGAGGTGGCGTGGACGGCGCCGAGCAGCTGCGGCACGGCCGGGCAGAGCGCGCCCTGCTCAGCGCGGGGGTCTCTGCGTTTGGGGGTCACGGGGGGCTCAAACCACGCGCGATCCGTGGAGCAGCACAGAGAGGAAGGCGAGGGTGCAGGCGGTCCCGGGCGGGTCAGACGCGGCCCCGGGGGCTGCGCTCGGGCAGGAGGGGGCGCGGCGGGGGCTGCTGCAGCAGCGCCGTCAGCAGGTGCTGCAGCTGCGACAGGCGGGCGCGCAGCGACGTGCAGCAGAAGAGGCTCAGCTGGTAGGACGGGTCGAGGGGCAGGATGGAGATGAGCCACCAGCACCACGTCGGGCCGTCTGCCGAAGCCTGCAGAGGAGAGAGGGACAGACCCCCGCGTCAGGAGCGGCGAGGTGAACGCGGGGGCAGCAGTGCTGGTGGCGAACAGATGCTCTTATCGGGACAGCAACGCCAGCTTTGGCCGAGGTACCCATCCGAACAGCCCTTTTGTCGGCCAAGCTCAAAACTGCTGGACAAACTAATTCAATTTCCAGACAAGCGTTCCCCAGGGAGCCTCCAAATGCAGATGTAGCTGGTAAAAAGTCTATACTAAAGAGACAATTAAATAACGGGTGCATTTCCTTGTTTAAGCCTTTCTGTAAACCTGAATGGCCAATGTTTTGCGGACTCTGGCCACCACTTGAAGAGGTGAGTTGCAGGCCAGGCAGGCACAGCTGTTGGCACTGCTTTTGTAAAGTGGTGTAAAGTTTTTTATAACCTGAGACAAACTAAGAGGGAAGAGCTCGATTCAGCTGAAGGAGGGTGAGTCGTTTTGGAATTTCTGAGCACATCATTAGTGTGACTGCTAGCCAGGACACCCTTAGCCTGGGACAAGCCAGCAAGAGTATATTTGTAACAATCCAGAGAGGAAACACTTTCTTAAAGAAGTGAAAATTAAATTCGGGGATTTTTTTTCTCCTGCAGAATCTGAATTTGTCAGAGCAGTATAATAAGCAAATTGGATCCTGTCCTCTTAGCTCCTCACTTCTGCCCAGCTACAGCTGTCTCAAAGGATCACAGTGAAGAACGAGACTGCAAACTCAACAAAGCTGCAGGGTTTGCCTCTTTGCCAATTTGTTTGGTTTCTTTTTCCCGAAGTGTTTTCAAACACACACAGTTCAGTTTCTCAGTTCTCATTTAGGAAAAGACTCTGGGAAAGATTTTAGAATTCAGTGCTCAGTTTCCAAGAACAGTTTAAAACCATAAAGAAACAGCAAGCAGCTTTACAAGACAAGCCCTACCAACTCTCTGAGTGAGAGATGCTGTAACAGGGGTGATAAACTGGATTTGTTCTGTTCATCCTGAGGGAAGCTGAGTAGGGAAGCAGGGTGGTTAGTGCAGGAACAGCGCTGCTTCAGAGGCTCTCCTGGTACTGTTTGTTTGGTGCATCCCTTCCCTGCGGGCATTACCTGGATGTCCTCTTCCTTCTCAGGCAGTGATCCATGCTGCATCAGAATGTGCCTGGAGGTGAGGTCTCCGTGCTCACAGAACCGCTGGGCCAGGCGATAGGTGCTCTCGTGCAGGCACTGCAGCTCCTGCAGCTCCTCCCCGGACACCTGAACGGAGCAAAGGCACACAGGTGTCCGTGGGGAGGATCTGTCCCACTGCAGCCCAGGACTTTGCCCAGCCCTGCCCTCACCTTCCTGTCCTCCAGGTACTCGATGTCGGCAGTGTGGTAGCCGTCCCGGTGGCCGCGGCTCAGCACGCGGAACCGCTGCCGGCCGATGGTGTCCACCAAGGAGCGCCCGTCGGCCAGCAGTTCCACCTGACGGATCTCCAGCATGCAGCCGTAGTCAGCAAAGCTGCAGGGGCACGGCACAGAAAACAGGGGCTGAGCTGCGGTGAGGGGTGGCAAGAGAGCTGCTTCTCCTAAAGGTTCCCTCTCCAAAGCAGGAAAAGGCCCAGAAACAAGACGGGCAAATTCAGAGATTCAATCAAGTCTCCTCTTAGTGATCACTAAGAGGAGCTGACAGTCACAGGCAGAGAACCATGGAGTCAGAAGTTGTTCCAAGAATTGTATTGTACTGCATTTGACAGCCACCACTGGCTCTGTGTGGCTCCAGTGCTGGCCTCATTCCTGTATCCCATTTCACTCCCCAGCGTGGGGAATGCACACCTCCCTGCTGATTCTATCTGTGAGATGGCACTGCTAGGAAACCTCTCTGAACTCCTCAGTATTTCAGACATTTGGGGCTGGGGCAGGGGGAAGCTTGCCCAGGAGCTCACCTTTTCCCATTCTCATAGATGCACATGCCAAACCTCCTGGTGCCGCTCTCCTGGCACCGCCGGATCATCAGGCGGTACCGAGGCTCGAAGACGTGCAGAGGGCAGGGGATGCCAGGGAAGGACATCGTGCACACGAAGATGGGGATGTTCTTGGTCAGGCTGAGGGACAGAAGGAGAAACCACTGTGATGCCTCTCCAAGAAAATCCCATCCCAATGGCTCTGCATCAGCTGCTCCCCCAAACCAGGTGTGTCCTTAACCACAAGAAGCAATGCTCCAGCACAGAGCAACACTAAAGCTTCCACTTGACTCACCAAAAGACCAAGGATACATTCTGCCCACAAAACAGCTTCTTGCTAAGATGGTCCCTCACCCCCAGGTGAGGACTATGGGGCATGTCCACACCCACACTGCACTGCTGCAATGTGGTCCTGGAGGTGGGACAGACATCACTTGAGCAGAGCCAAGCCACGGCAATGGTGGGATGGATTGGTGGCAAAGTGGTGTGGATGGACAGCCTTGTCAGAGCCCCTTCCAGTCCCCATGTGCGCACACACACACACACACACACACACACACACACACTCACACACCCACAGGAGCAGTCCTTGCTTACTTGGAGAGCTCTGCCATCTCTGCCCGGTGCAGCTCCTGGCGCTCAGCCAGCTGTGTGGGGAAGGTGGCCAGCATGATGTCCTGCAGCAGCACTGTGGGGCTGTACCTCCCAGCCTTCAGGTACTGAAAGGAATGAGACCCAAAAATAGGTTGGAGAAGAGCAGGGAGGAAGCCCTGAGGCCCTGCCGGACTCTGAATCACACTCACTTTTATTGAAACTGAAGGTAATTTTAGACCAGAGAAAGTCATGGATAAAACCTATCAGGGGATGTTGAGCCATCGAGCAGGATGGGATGTCAGCTCCACTGAGACCTCCAGACACAGCTCAGAGCCAGGGCCCGTCCAACACAGCGTCCTGTCTCTGACAGTGATGCAGTCCTTGTATGACAACCTAATTTCCCTGATGGTCTCATCCAAATCCCTTTTCATTAAAGATTAAATCAAATCTCCAGGCTAGCAGGTTTTCCATCCATTTCCATTTTTTAAAGTAATTAGCATTTGCTTCTCTCTCTTCTCCTGTTTACAATCTTACTAAGTCACTGTGACATCTTGTGGAAATTAATCTCTTGGTCTTAATTATCAACTGTCTGGTCATTCCTATGTGAGTGGAGCTGACACTGCCGTGCAGGGAGCTGCTAATGTAAGAGCACTGCACCTTCCCACCCCAGCCCTGAGCACGCAGCCAGCAGCTGGAGCTGGTTCCCAGCTCTCCCCTGGGCTCCAGGCCATGGGACTCGTGCCCTCACCTCTCTCAGGCTCTGCTTGCAGAGGGGGCAGTTGGGCCGGTGGTCCAGGCAGCGCTCCAGGCACTCCTTGCAGAAGGTGTGACCACAGGGCGTCGTCACCGGCTCGAAGAACATCCTGCAAAGGATGATCAGAGTCACTGGACTGCAGAGAGCAACAAGGGGAAAGGAGCACAGATAAGTCTGGCAGAGAGAGACTTTAATTAGCTCTTTAATGAGAAAGTCTGTGCTCAGACTGCTGGGCTTGCACAATGAGGTAAGATGAGAACTGTTCCAGGCCTGAGCTCTGCTCCCCCTCTCTGCAGGGTTTCCATGGAGTCCCAGCAGACTCCATCAGTACACATATGGCACCCCTTGGACCTTCCAGGGCTGTGGTTCCCCAGACACCTCCAGTGGTGTGTAATCCAAAGGACAGTGACAGGAAAGTCCCTCCTTCTCCCCTGCTCCAGGGGCAGAGCCAGCAGCAAGTACTCGAGCTGCTCACAGGTAGCTCCAGGATCAGAAATTAAATTAAGGTCTTGAGAAAGCCCTGACTCCTCCTAAACACTGTTTTCTTCTTTCAGAGGAGACCCAAATTCTCATAATTCAGATCAGATGCAGCCTCAATCTCCCTCTCCCATGAACAGACCCGGAAAAAGCTGCCATGCAGGACCTTGAGTGACTTGTATGTCTGGCAGTGCAACACCCACCCAGCTCTCTGCCAGCAGCCACTTGCACAACTGCTCCACATCCTGGGAGACACCAGGAATAACAGCCTGGTTTCAGCATGCCCTGTGGCAGTGCAACACCAGTTCCTCCCCAGCCCCGAGCCAGCAAACACAGGCTCTATGCTGTTCCCTCTTCCACCTGCGCCAGGCAAAGAGCTCAGAAATACTCCCCTCTAGGTCTGCAATATCCCCATCACAGAGGGAATTTCCCTGGACAACACCTTCCTGTCCCAGCCTGCAGGTACAAAGGGCAACCACTGCTTTTGGTCTTTGACCCCACTGAACATCCCCACCTCCACATCTCTGTCCCAGGGGATACAGCCCCAGTGATGCTGCACCCTGAGACAGGGTGATCTGAGCTCCTGCAGCCTGGCAGGGGTCCCATGCCCTGCCTTCCCCTCTTATCTCTACCAAAACCTACATCAGCAGTTCTAAGGAGCTTGGATTGGGATGTGAAGAAAGATGCACACCAGTAAAGAAAACCCAGCAGGTGCCAATTCTTCATCCTAAAAGCTCTCCTGAGGAGAACTCACCGTATGCAGAGGGAGCACTCCAAGTCAGATATGCTCAGTGACTCCCCAAGGCATGGCTGGGTACACTTTGCTGCTGCTGTTTCCTCTTTGTTTTCTAGTGGTAAAAGAGAAGACAATCCCCCATTTCAATACAGAAAATTAATCTTTGCTTTCTGACCTCATTCTGAGGCATAACTGCCCCACAAAGTGCTTTGAAAGTGTCAAAGAAAAACAAAACCACTAGGAAATGCAACATAAACCCCTCTGTTAACCCATCTGTGTTCATCCATGGCTGGTGTGTCAGTGGGTCTCATGGTACTTGGTAGAGGAAGGTGGCATCTCCTCCTCTTGCAAGCAGTGAAACCTAGGCACTGGGCAGCAAAGTAGCCCAAAAAGCTCCAGGATGGAAATCTCTGGAGACCTGCCATGAGCCATCACTGCTTTATGCAAACCCAGGTATGTGGCAGCCACCTGGCTGGACATTGATGGCACGTTAATGCTGATGGAGGTGCTGCTTCCCCAGCTCATGGAATGTCCTGTCCCTTACATGGAAATTTAATCTAAACCAAAACCCATCTAAACCCAAGGGAACCAAGGAAAGCCTCTCCCTGACTCCACACAGGGAACAAGTGATGACTGGCTTTAGCAAGAACTTGTCACCAAGCTGGAGCCAAAGGTTTGCTGTAAGTTCACCTGCTCACACAGGAAGATCAGGCGGATCCTCCTCACGTGCATGAGAAGCAGCCAATGTCCTGGCCAGAGCTGCCACATCACATGCCCCACGGATAATTGTTTGTTGAGCGGGACACAGTGCAAACACCAAGTTTTCAGTGCCAAAATGGATTTCAAGCAATTATTTTGCATGACACAACGTTGTGATACCTTTGCTGACACTCACCCAACAAGCACTGGCCCTGACTCTCTGCCGATGCCTCCGGCTCTTGCTGTTGTCCCAGCAGGGAAAGGGTGGCTGTGTCCTGGCTGTGCTCACACCCAGCATCCTCTTGGCCATCTGCCAGCTCTCCCTCCTGATCCTAGGCACAGCAGGATGAAATTGAGCCCCCAAACCCTCTTCTCCCCCTGAATGCACAGCCCCATCTGTCCCACCGAGCCCAACAGCAGCAGGAGGTTTTTGGTGTGTTGCTGTACATTAACACCTGCAGGACAGCAGTAGAGTGGCCTTCAGACACTGCTGCCCATCACGCAGTTAAAACATGGGTTCACTCCATCCAGACATACCAACTACTAGCTGGGTCTATCTGAGCCCATTTTCTGAACTCCCTCTTCTCTCCAAACCTTCTAAGTTTGTTTATAGAAGGCAGAGAGGAAAATACAAGTTTCCCTTAACAGCTGCTAATAGTCTGAACTATTCTCCAATGTGTTTTTTGGATGAAATATAATTTTTTTCCCTGAATGTAGTGAGATGAACAGAGAGAGATAGTCTCCTCTGTTTCCTGAGTTCCCACAGCATCACCTGATGGTACCTGCTCTCCCACCCTCCACCAGCTGCAGATTCTCTCCCAGCACACAACCAGGTAAGCATGGCTACATGTCCTGCACAGCCTCCCCTTATCACACCTCCTTTCTCATCACTGGGCAACTGGGATGCCCCAGAGGGACATTAAGTCTCCTTGCAGACTCACATATTGCAGGCTCTTACCTGAGCTGTTGTGGAAGATGGGAGCACTGGGCTCCCTCCATCGACCTGGGCTGAGCTCAGGTGAGCATCACCCAGGTGTGCAGCCGTGCATGGCTCAGGAGCATCAGCTTCCATGATGATCTGCAAGGACAAAGCAAGGGTTGGGGGATGCTAGGAGGAAAAAGCAAGGAGGTGGGAAAGCTGCCAGACTCCCTTCTTTTCCCCAAAGCACCCTTCTGTTCACTGCAGGAGGTGTCTGTGCTGGCTGAGCCCTCTGTTGGGTCCTTCAGAGGACAAGGACATCTCCCTGTGTGATGTGAGAGCACAGGAACATGGCAGAGCCCACACACCTTCTCCATCTCTCTCCGAGCTGGCTGGAAATGGGGGCTCAGTGTCAGGCAGTGTTCCCATGCCAGCAGGGCTTCGGCTCTCTGCCCCATCTCCAGGAGCACCTTCCCTTTCCTGAAGAAGGCCTGCAGAGCAGAAAAAACTATGAGACAGTGGCCAGCTGAGCATGTGCCCCTTCAGCTCCTACACCAGCCCCAAGGGAACGTCCCTTTGCCTCCTGCCTGCTCCCATCCACCCACACGTGTCCTGCTCCCCTGACTGGATCTGCCTGAAACAACCAGGACTCTCCAAAGTGCAGCAGTTGCAAAAGCCAAGCCTAGGGAGAGTTGGAGGAGTGAAAGATAGACACAGAGCCAGACCTCTCCTGTGAGACCAACACAGCACCTGCCACCTTGACTGGCAACCCAATGTGCATTTCTGAGCAGGGTGAACCCGATGGAGAATTGAGGAGAGGGGAAAACTGCTCCTGTGCAGGAAGATTTGGCTCCAGTGGATGTGGCCTTCACTCACCTCGTGCCCTCCAGGCTCAGCTCTGCACACAGCATCCAGGTCCTCCAGTGCCTGTGGATACTGCCCCAGGGCCACCAACGCCTCTGCCCGGCACAGCCGCAGGGAGCTGGAGTCCAGGGCTGGGAAGAGAAAGGTGGTCACTCGTGAGATGAACCCTGGGGAGGCAGTGGGGCTGCAGGAGGCTGGGCAGAGGCCACCACAGTGGGACAGTCCCTGTGCCACTGCCTCACACTGAGCACAACCTGGTCCTGCAGTGCCCTTCATCACGAGACACTGGCTTTGTAAGCCTCTGCAAGGAAGTTATTTCCCCTAAATACCCAGTTTTAAATTGTTTGAGGCTCTTCTCTTTGTTTTTTCCCCCCTCTTTCCTAAATACCCTCAGCCAAGAGGCCCCATCACTGCCTCAGGGCTCAGCCATGCTGGGATCTGGGCTTTCATCCATCTTTTTGGGATGCAGAAAAAAAGCTCTACCATACACATAGTCCCTACAGGGCTGTGGCCACAGCAGGCTCTGTGATGTGACTCACCCAGCAGAGTCTCAATAACACATTACCAAACAGGACTGCAGTGCTGGATACCTGAACTCCCAGACCCACCTGGCTGTCACTGCTCTTCTGAGGCAGATGAGAAGCCAAGGGGGGTGTAAGAATCTGCCTGCACCACATGGACTGGGGTTCCCAAGTATGAGAAAAGGCTGAGATTTACAAAACTGAGGAAGAGAACTGAGGATCTTTGTCAGCAAGATGTCACTGATGGGACATTAGGGTGCTGGGGTCCCACAGACATTGCTAGTCATGACACCAAGCATTACATGCCCCTGCCTTTTCCTAAGAAACTGGCAGTAAGATCCTCTTCTTTCCTGCCTCAGAAAACCACATAACGACCTTCCTTCTCACCAGCACTGGCAGTGGCAGAACTGGGTTGGGGGATGTCAGGGAGAGTGAAGAAGCAGCACCCCAAGAACCCACACTCATGCAGTAACCAGGTGTGGTAATGTTTGTGGGTTTGAAATGCAGAGATGCCCAGACCCACCCCGTTATACACAGCTCCTGGAGGTGACCTACACCCAGTGCAGTGCTGGTGTTCCAGCTCATGTAACAGGTCAGTGCATGCAGCCCTGCATCCCCCAGCTCTGAGCATCAGCTCGAAGCTGCTAAGGGTTGGGGACTTGTTGCTCCCTGGTCCATTTGGGGAGGCCTCCAGTGTCATGCAGGTCCCCCCTTGGGCTCCCTGTGGGATGATGGCAGGTCCAGGTAATGTGTGGTGGCCCTGCAGGATGCTGGCACTGAGGCCAGCCTTGGATCATAAATTAGGCACCATCTGCAGGCACTGCTGCTGCGTTTACTGTGGCAAATGTGGTGTGGGCAACATCACCTTGCTGAAGGGCCAGGAGCTCTCTCAGGGGCAAGCTGGGCCAATGGGCCTGGCTGGCAGCTGATCAGCAATCATCAGGAAGCATCACTGTTGAGGATGTCTCTCCTGCACTTCCAAACCCAGCAGCATTGCCTCCTGGCCCGGTTCAAGCACGGTGCTGATGCAGCTCTGCCAGCAAACTGCAGGTCAGGGCTGGCAGCTCCATGACAGCCAGGTGCAGGAAGCATCTGCCCATTTCCCTGCCTCTGCTGTACCCCTGCCCAGTCACACTTCTAATCACAGAGGAGGAAACTCTGCCATGGCTATTGCCTCCTTGTCCCCGTGCCCAGCACGGAGCACAGTGAGACTTTGCTCCCTGCCTGGTGTCACCCGAGAGCAGCAGAGCCAGGCACAGCCACTCCTGCAACAAAAGCTGCACTGGCCATGCTGAGCTGTGCAGCAGAGCAACACCTGGTCCCTGGGAGATTGTTTTCCTTTATAATATTAAGCAATATTAGGGCTCAAGTCAGGAAAGGTGTGAATTTGCTGCTCAGCACCCTGTCCCATAAGATGAAATATCCCAGCCCCTAACAATGGGTAGGGATGAATAAATAGGTACAAAGTCTAGAGGCTTATTTTCCATGTGGACAAACTCACTCAAACATTTGCACAGCCCAGCAATAAAGCAACTGATTTGGCAAGAAAACTCATCCTAGATGTGTAAAACAGGGCAATGAATTCTACATTTCTCTGCTGCTGCAGCTCTTTTTGATCTATGATATCATTACACACCAGGGCCATCATCCAGCTGGCAGCCTCAGAGACTCGCCAGCCTCCATGCTCCAGGCATGTCAGAGGGCCTCCTGTGCTACGCATTACAGTGCATTTTTCTGTTGTTCACTCAAAAAGAATGAAGATAAAAAGTTGACAGTTTATTTCCATCCAAGCAAAGCGAGCTGCTCTACAGGCTGGGCTGAGCAGGGCACTGCAAACTGGCCTATCACACGAACCACAAACAAAACATCCCCATGGGTCAAACATCTTATCAGTGGTTCTGTTTCAAAGTGAAACAGAAGGCAGCCCGTAAAAAGTTGTGCAGCTGAAAGCTGGCTGCAGGAGCTGGAAAACACATCCTGAAAGCACCACCCACGTGGCCGAGCCTGGCAGCCCCAGCAAGCACAGGTTCACTGGAGCTGTGGCTGACTGCAATTTCCTTGTTGCCCTCAGCCAGACTTTCCTGTCTTTCGGGGAACAGAACATGCAGGGAAGAGTGAGGACAGTTTCCTCTTCATACTAACAAAGGATTTTTAAAGGAATGTGTAACTGTACACCCCAATCAGGCAAAAGCCTGGCAAAGGAGTACTAGAGAAGTGTGCCTGTGCCTTTACGCTGAAGGAGGGTGTGCGGGGAGAGACGGATGCCTCTGGAGGTTGCATAAAAGGACCTGTTTTGTGCTGCCAACACCAGGATCGACCGGTCCGCTCAGCCCTTCGTTTCCAGGCTTACCCTGAACCTCTGGCACTTGTCTCGCAGCAGGCGATGAATAAGAGCCTGCGCTGCGGGAGGAGAGTTCAGTGCTGTCATAGAAACGCCGCGGAGAAAGGAAATTCTGCCTCCGTCGCCCCAACCCCCTGCTCCAGACATATTGTATAACCCCTTCTATTTACTTTCCAAGAAATCCACTTACAGCCACATATTAAAGCAGATCAAACCCCACACCCCCCCCGGGCCCGATCCTGGTCAGAGCCGGCTGCAGAAAGGGCCGGGCGCTGACCTGCACGATGGGGCTGGGACAGGAGCTCCGCCAAGGCTGCGTCCTCGCCAGGCTCTGGGGGAAAGGACGTGTCCATCCCCGACTGGACAAGTCCCAGCCACTTTACATAATGGCCACCCCCTGGGCAGAGCTCTTCCTCTGACCCTGAAATCCTGCCGGGCTGCAAGATGTGAGTGTCGGCTGCTCTTCCCTCTCCAGGAGCGCTTGGCCGGCGGGACACGGGCGGCGCTGGCAGGGGATGAGCAGCGCGTCCTGCCGGGCTGCCCACCGCTCCGAGCACCTCGGGACATCCACAGCTATGGAAGAACTGCCCAGCAGCTGCGTTCCCCCCTCCCATCCCCACCAGCCCTGCCTTACAGCACTCCCAGCTGCCCACGTCTTCCAGCTCTGGACCGTGCAGGCTCGGAGCGCACTGAGCTGCGGGGACACGGTGACCTACATTGTTACCCACACTGGTACCCGCCTGCTGCCAGAGCTCGGCCCGTGCATCCCGCTCTCTCGGGCTGCTGGGCTGGCCCCTCGCCCCCCGCACCCCACCGTCCGCACTCCCAGCCCCCGAGCCCGGTGGTCCTTACCCAGCTCGACCCCTCTCTGCGCCATCCTCAGCGCCTCCCGCGCGTCCCCGCGGGCCAGGCGGTCCCGGACGCGCTCCGCCAGCCCGGCCAGCCGCCGCTCCCGCTGCACGCACCGCTCCAGGATCCCGCACAGCACCACGCTGCACCGAGTCGCCCCGATGCCCTGCAGCTCCAGCCGCTCCTGGCACAGCGGGCAGCGGGACGGCCCGGCCGCGCCGAGGCACGGCTTGCAGAAGGAGTGACCGCAGGACGCGGTCACCGGCTCCCAGAGGAGCAGGCGGCAGCAGGGGCAGCGCAGCAGGTCCGGCCCGAGGGGCGGCGGGGCGCTCGGGCTGCCGCGGCCGCTCATGGCGGCGCTGGGGGAGCTGTCCTAAGGGCGCCCGGGGCAGCTGTCCCTAGAGGCGGCGGGGCCGCGGCGCATTGCCCCGCTCCGCGCCGCTGCCGGCCCGGCGGAGGCTGCGGCTGCCGGCCCGGCCCGCCGCAGGGACCCCGGGCGGGCCCGGTGGCGGCGCTGCCCGCCCCGCCATTGGCCGCCGCCGCCCGCCCCGCCCCGCCCCGGCCGCGTTTCGTAACGGAGCCCGCGGAACCGGGGGCGCCGGGCGGGCGGAGGCCGGCCCGGAGGGGTCGGGTGCCCGCCCCCCGAGCCGGGATGCAGGGGTGCAGGGGGGCTCCGCTGCCGATCCCCCGGAGCCGGGGATGCTGGCGGGCTCCGGAGCAGCCGGCGTGCGTGGTACGAGCCGGACAGCGCGTCTGAAGCCCGGACACTGCGCCGGGCGGAGGAGACCTCTGCACCAGATGGGCACGGGGTCCCAGGGTGTCTGGGGCACCCTGAAGCAGGACCAAGGTGCGGGATTTCGGGGTGTCCCAGAGTGCGGCCAGGGCACTTTGGAGCCACCCACGGTGCGGGCTGCCTGGGCTATCCGGAGTGCTGTGGAGCAGGGCTGGGACACAAGTCCTAGGGAACACAGGATGCTCTGTAATGGGGACTGGAGGGTGGGATGCTCCAGAGTGGCTGGCGCAGGATACCTGGGGTCCCTCAGCTGTCTGAGACTCTCCAGAGTGGCAGTGGGGTAAGATCCTGGAGCGGTGCTCCAGAGCAGGGCAGGCTGGTGAGGCTGGGTTGCACCAGATGCCTTTTGCATTACCCTCCATGGAAACCCATCATGTTTTGGGGCAAAGGGGCACTCCTCCAACGTACAACGTACAACAACATCTCCCTCAGATGCTCTACTTACCCAGAACTGAATGAATTCAAACCTTGTATGTGGACAATCCCCTTTCCACTCAGACCCCCAGGACAGGTTTGGTGTCACAAGGGAGATGCATCCCCTCACCACATAGTCATACAGCAAAAAGTCAGCAGCTCTTGCGCAGCAGGTGCTGCGAAAAACCAGCTGAAATCTGGCAGCTCTGGAGCTTAGTAGATCAGAATTTATGTTAGGATGATGTGCATTCCCCAAGGGCTCGTTTGTGTGTCCCCAAAAACAATCCAAACCCACGCACACACTGGCGGGGCTGCTCAGGGAGGGAGATCACCGGCGGGACGTCAGTGCTGGTGAAACCCGTGCCCCACTGAGGGAGTGGCTGGCGGAGATTCGGGCTGTGGAGCAGGTTTTCTTTCCAAATCTATTGCAATTACATTAAACAGATCATGAGTGGTTTTAAAAGCTCAACAACTAAGCATTTTATGCGGGCTTGATAGGCTTTATTGCTTTCTCCGTTATTTTTAAGTGATTCCTCCTGACTGGAGAAATCTCAGGTGATGTTTGGTAACACTGCCCTGAAAAGCTGAGCATGGCATTAGGGACAGTGGTCACCCTGGAAGCATTGGAGTCTGTCTGGGACTGCCCAGCAGGGCACATTTTCCATGTCCCCATCTGCAGGGTCAGTCTGAAGTTCCCCCCTCTCCTCCCCCCACCTTAGAGGACCTTGCACATCCCTTCCCCCCAGCAGTTCTCCCATGGGCATTTCTCAGGTGGGCAAAGCTCATTCACACCAGACACGCCCCTTTCATGGTTTAGTTCTCACCATGTCTCGTTTTTCCACCAAAACCTGGCTGTTAAAAAAAAAGATTGCCACCAGGGAGGCCTCACCAGTTTTGCCTCCAGTTTACCCCTCAAGAAGGGCACGTTCCTGGCTCATGAGCCATGAAACGAGGGTGATTTTAGCTACCACAGCCAACTGTGCAGCAAAGTGCACAAAGTGCACCTGTTTGTGTGGCTCAGGCTGGGAGCAGCAGCTCTTTGCCAGGGGCAGCTGCTGTCAGGTGAGGAGCGCAGCATCTTTCATCACCCCAGCCAGTTCCTCTGGGAGACACCAGGCTGTTCACCTGGGACCTGCCTCATTCTTTCCCTCACCTCCTGATTCACTCCACAACCATGTGTGGGCTCTCCAGCGCCTCACAAGCAGGGCTGACGTGCTGCAGCCTTTGCATAATGCAGTTTAGAATCAATCAACCACGACACACGAGGCCATCACAAACCAGGCTTCATTAGCACCACTGTGCAAGAACATTTTGTTTTCTTCAATCTGTCCAGAGCTGAGTGGTTCAGAACTCCGAATGCTTTCTCTTGTCACTGCCCTGTTTGTGCTGACTCAGTACATAACTGCAAAAGAAAAAAAAATGCTTTAAATGCTTAATGCTAACCATTCTGCTGGCCAGATGAGAACTTCACGTGTTGCATAACACAGGACAGATCACACTGTGTGTAAGAACTATTTGTAAAGCACAACAGGATTTTTTATTTTTTTTCAGTTTAGAGGTGGGAAATATCCCGGGGTCAGTGCAGGGTGAGGAGTTCCAGGTGTTGCTGCAGCTCCTCCTCTGGCTCCCAGCCACACGTCCGCTTGTGCTTCTGCTCCAGCACAGCCTCATTAGTGTGGTCCAGACTGCTGACAGCCAGCATGGCAATCAGGGATTTCACACCAGCTGTGTTTGTTCATTTTTAGTGCATAAATATTTGTTGCAAGCACTGACACTTGTTTTTGACACATTAGGGTTTAAGGAGTGGCTCCAAGGTGACACCACTTTCCCAATGTTGCCTTTTTTTGTTCAGAGAGGAGGCCTGCATGCTCCTGAGGGTGTCTTCAAAGGTACCACAAGCACTTGTAAACAGGAGCATGCACCCTCAATGTCATGACCCCTTTTCCACACTTCAATCCCTGCTCTGCCCACTGGCTTCCTCCAGCACGGTCAGACCTGAAAGTCCTGTTGCACAGAGGTGAAACAAGTTCTCCTGTTTCTAAACCCGCAGGAGGAAAGCATCAGGATCCCATCCAGGAGGGGGAGTGTTGCTATCAGCAAGGGCCACGCTGGGCTCACAGTGCCATGTCCAGGTGCCGGGCAGCTTACTGGGTGAACAGGCAAAGAACCTCAGCACCTGTGCAGACACACTTGTGTCCCAGCAGCACTGCACCTGGGTCCTGGCTGTCTGCAAGCCTTGAGAGCTGGCCTAAGGAATTATTTTTACACCTCAGTACGTGCCTGTAACATGCAGGGAGTTATTTGCATCATCCCCTCCTTCCCCCTCCCCCCGGCCCAAGCCTGTCAACAAACACATCAGCTTCCTGGATTTTTTTCTTTCTTTACATCATAATATTTCTAGATCCAGGATGTTATTCAGCCACCAGGTTTCCCGATTTGCCTCATGCCATTCAAAGCCTTTCCTAGGAAGTGGAGCAAAAGGAACTGGAAGCAGGTGGTGTGGGAGACTCTTTGTCCTGAGTTCCTCTTTTATTACCTGCACCTTTGCTCTCAGGTCTCTGTGTGCAGTTAGGGGAGCTGCTGCAGGCCTGCTTTTCTCTTGGCAGGCAGATTGCCACAGTGCTCCGTGAGGTTTGGGATTCGAGTTCTGCTCTGTGCAGACCAGGCACTGGGCAGGAAGCAATCATATAAATTACATGGTATTGTTCCCAAGTCCTGAAACTCTGCTGTTTGTGTGCTCAGAGAGGTCCTGACTCTCAGTACTAAGGATCAGATGTAAACAGGGTCAGGAATTAAGAAAACTTTAATATTTTTTTCCTTCTGACTCATACAGGCTTTGCCTGAGGCAGCATCATTCCTAGAGAAATGAGCTGACTTTCACATGGATTGGTGGGACAGAGAGCTGCAAAGCAGCATTATCTCATTGTTCATGTAACCAGGCTTATGCCTAGTTTGTACTCTCCTGGAAACTGGAGAGTCACAGCAGGCGGGAGAGCCCTGGTCCGTATCTGGATCATTTTAGTCTCTCAAGCCAAACATCTTGGCAAAGAGGATAGCAGAACATCATCACTCAGTCTTGGAAGCAAGCCCCACATAAAATAGATGGAGATGTCTTTTTCCACAGCATGGGCAGTCACATACAAACCACAAACTCCTGAGGAGGGAATGCAAAACCAGATCCAGACTGTCCCCATTATCGGAGGGAAAGCCCTGGAATGGGTGACAAGACCATGGGCTGTGGTGCAGGGTGCTGTAAGCTTGCCTTGATGCTTTGCAATTGTTTTATTGGTATTTCTATTGAAGCTGAAGATCTTCCATATATTGGAGGTCCCAAGGAGGAGCCCAAAGTCAGCAGGGCTTGTTCAGCACCACCTAAACCCATGGATAATGTAACAGAGTATTAAAGGAAGAAAAGTCATAGCAAGCCAAGTCCCTGAGGACACCTTTCATTGCAGCAAGGTCCACCACTTCCAAGAAGATTGGTGTCCAGAGGAAGCTGCATTTCAGTGGGCCAGACCTGGAGGTCGCATCACCCTCTTCATCTTCTAGATGGGGAGAGCGGATTTGTAATCAGTCTTTACTGCAGGGTCAGACAGAAGCTGCCAACTTGCCAAGCTACTGTGTGTCAGTGTGCCTGACCTGCAGCTGGGGTGACACCTGTGGTGCCCATCACTGCAGCTGGGGACACGCCAGCTCCCGTGGCCTTGGCTCCTTGCCTCGGTAAGGAGCGAGTACGTGCTGCCTCCCTCATTGCTTCCTTTTTCCACTTTTCCTGTGTGGCTCCCACCCACCTGACAGAGATGCCAGCAGGGCTGGCGGGCACCCAGCGCTGCCTTTTCGCTTTGCCAGAGGAGGCTGCAAGTGGCAGCGGGTGGGCTCTGCAGCTGGCAGAGCCTGCTCTGCAGGGATGCCTTTGGGCTCTCAGGCCAGATCCACGGTCTGACTTCCTCATCCTCTGCCCTGGTCTTTGTTCCTTCAGCTCCAGCATCTCCACCACCCCTGTGTGTCCTTCTTGGTGAGGACAGAAGAGCTCTTGCAAAGCCAGGGGCTCAATTCCATCCAAAAGCCGTGTCTGACTGTGTGGAGAGTGAAGCACTGTGAAGTCTCAGGAAGAAATGCAGAGGGCTCTCAGGCTCTCCCTGCAGTTCCCCTTACCCTTGGCCAGACAGAATGAAGCCCTATACACATCCTGGGCTGGATTTCAGGCAGGATGAGCAGGCGTATACATAACCACATTTATAAATAGCTGCCTGTGTGCTCCTGGCCTCTGCTCACAGCAGTGGTAGTCTGGGCAGAGCATTCTGCTCAAGGAGCAGACAAATATTTCAGTCTGTGCCTTTTTGTTCCACAGGCTGGCTCGCCTCCACCCCTGCTGCACTTTGAACAGCAGGTGAATCATGTTTGGGTAAGCCCGCCATCGCCCCGCCGCCAGCTCCTCCTTTCATAACGCACAGACGTCACGGCTTTTAAAGAGGTCAAGTTGTTCGTACTCGGAACATTTGTCACCCAGAAACCTGTCCTGGAGGATCTCCCAGAGCAAATTGAAGGTTTTCCTTCGCATGAAGCCTGGCACCATTCCACTGTGGGTTTTACAAGGTATTGCAGCGGGGTTTGGGGAGTAAGGAACCTGCTCTGCTCTTCTGAATGAGCAAATGCAGAATCCTAGAGAGGTTCACAGGGCAGAGAAAGGTGCTGGGAAAGATGTGTATCCTTAGCATCATTTTTATGAAAATTAATCCCAAGAATAAAGCTCTGCTATAACTTTTAACTGCTAATTAACCTAGCAAAGAGTTTTAATTTACAGATATTCAGAATGAAGGGACAAGTTATAGAAGGATGCAGCACAGAGAGGAGCAAGTCTGAGTGCTGAGCAGGAAGCAGGAGCAGGGATTTCACCTTCCAAAACACCCTTCACTTGCATAACTCCAGTTCCATTTGGGTTTTACTTTTCTTTTTATTCAGCTCAATAATAGAAGAGTGGTTTCATAGGAAACCTCTGCCCAGCACTCTGCAGAGATTAGCAGATCATAAGCAGGGCTGCAGGAATCAGCTTTTCTGGGAAAGTCAGGATTTTTAACTGTTTCCATTTTTTTGTGGAACGGAAAAGCAGCTTGAAATTTTCCATGAAGAAGGTCACTTGGGAACAGAGGAAAGACCTTTTTGATCTCTACCTTAGAGAGCCTTGTTCCCCTAATAGGACACTTTATATAATAAAGCCCCTAGATGCAAGATGAAAAGTCTCATCACAAAATAAAGGTCCAACCTTTCTGTTCTGAAATTGTTGGCATTTATAGAAAAATGCCTTTATTTGGAGGAATCTCTGCATGAAATAGTACAAGAAAAATTTTTTCTTCACACCTAAACTCTCTTGGCATCTCTGCTTCTATGAGGCCCCACACAGCCACATGCTGTGGAGGATCCCTGCAGGCATCCCCAGATGCTGCAAGCAGGGGCAGCACAACCTCTCCTGCTCCCCGAGGACCAGCCAAAGTTATTATATAAATCTGTGTAAACAAGACTTGCTTAAGTAACTCCATGGCTGCCAGTTCCTCTTTCTGGTCTTCTTTTCCACTCTGCCTCTCCAGAGCCTGGTGTGATGGGCATTTGGCCCAGCTCTGTGCTCCATGCTCCTCTCCCAGCCAGCTGAAGACACAGCAGCTCCAAGGAGCCCTTGGTTGAACCTCACAGATGCTTCAAGCAAAGGAGGTGGTTAAAAATCCCTGGTGAAGTCAGACCTCAGGCCCAGAAGCAGCTGCTGGCTGTCATGTCTGTGGGCAAACACCCATCTCAGCACACCGAGGTCATGCTGGGGAACGTGTCCCTCAGGAGAGCCACTGAACTGCTGTGACTGAAGGTCCTCAGCATCCCCAAAAGCCAGATGCTCCACCTGCCTTTTGCCTCCTGTACTAAGTGTTTTT
This sequence comes from Sitta carolinensis, assembly GCA_032173965.1. Taxonomy (NCBI): domain Eukaryota; kingdom Metazoa; phylum Chordata; class Aves; order Passeriformes; family Sittidae; genus Sitta; species Sitta carolinensis. Next base: position 11,611,208 of record CM063294.1, on the reverse strand, counting down.
AGAGCCCTAATCCCCGTGGCTGGCTCGAATGTTCGTGCTCTACGCCCATTCATGTCAGCTGGCCTCAAGCCAGGGCTGAGATGCAATGAGGAATTAGGGACAACAGGGAACTTGAAATGGTTTCCACCTCCACAACTTTTTGGGGAAACGTGGCCAGTTCTGTGAAGGCAGGACGAGGGTGCAGAGGGGTGAGGGCTGAGGGCAGGAGGGGGAAGCTCAGCTGCCAGAGGAGATGGCTAGGTGTGCACACAGCCAGTGCCTGGGTGTGTCTGGCTCTTTGCTCTTGTGCCACAGGGACCTGGCTGCACGTGCTGTATTCACAGAGAGCTTGGTGCTGTGGCCTGTAGCAGGGACTGTGAAATACAAGCAGCAAACAGGGAGACTTTGCCTGGCTTGGTGCTCTCCATCAGCCAGCACTGCAGAGAGTGCCCAGTGCTGTCCCTGAGCATGTCAAGATGCTGAGACTGGGGCAGCGTAAGGGCATGGCTGTGGGGTCAGCTGCAGATAGACATTTCCCATTCCCATTTTGGGAACTGGGCACAAGGCACAGATGACAATTTCAGGGCTTTTAGATTAAATACCTGTCAACTGGAAAGCAGAGTCCCACTCCAGTGAAATGCAACACCTCTCAGCTCCAAGTGAGGATCTACAGGCAGGCTTGACCTCAGAGTCTGGCACAGCATGCTTGAAAGGTTTCCAAACTTTATCTTGAAAAGCAAAGGCAGTGCCTCCCCTTTTCATGTCCAAACACAGAATTTATTCCAAGATATTCCCATCCTGTAGCAGCATGGCCTGAGGGGACTGTAAAATTCTGCAACTCCATCTACTATTTGGAAGTAGTTTGTGTCTTGTGCAAGAGTCCTGTGTACTTGCGCAGAGGGAAAAGTAAAATATGTAAAATAACCCCACAGAGGATTATTTTACATTAATGCACCCAAGGGTTCATGAAGCAATAAGGCAGTTAAAATCAATCCTTCCCTGCTGAAACCAAACTAGCTCACTGAAACCCAGTTTAGCTTTTGTGGTTGTTTGTTTTCCCCATCTTCATGTTTTCCCTTTAATCTTTGTGCTGGATAATTAAGACAACATTCCTCAGCATCTCTCCTGCTGTTAGTTGCGCTTATACAAGAGCCAGCTGCATTTGTTCCATGGAAAGAACATCCAAAGCCACATTCTGTGGTTTCAAGTAAAATCCTCCATGGTGTTGACTTTTAATCTCGAGTTTGCCTGAAATCTGCATTACTCAAGAAAATACTCAAAAATAGGCTCCTTAAGGAAAGCAAAACACAGCAGGGAGAGCTGTGTTCAAGTTTGCATTGAAGTTTTTATCGATGGTGAGTCTTCTGAGCTTGGCCTAATACAGCCGGCAGCAGCAGTGGGTCAGGGTGCTGGTCCTGTGTCCCCCCGAGGTCCCTTTTTCTGCCTGCTGGACCCTGCCAGCATCCAGGACCCTGAAACTCACTGCCCCCGGAGTGCTCCTCGTTCCTGGAGCGCTTCCCGTCCCCAGTGCTCTCCCTCACCCCGATGCTCTCCCTGTCCCCAAGCGCTCCTTGTTCCTGGAGCCCTTCCTGCTCCAGGTGCTCTCCCTGTCCCCGGTGCTCTCTCCCTGTCCCCGATGCTCTCCCTGTCCCCGATGTTCTCCCTGTCCCCGGTGCTCTCTCCCTGTCCCCGATGATCTCTCCCTGTCCCCGATGATCTCTCTCTGTCCCTCATGCTCTCTCTGTCCCCGATGCTCTCTCCCTGTCCCCGGTGCTCTCTCTGTCCCCGATGCTCTCCCAGCCCCCTGGAGTGCTGCAGGGGCCTTACAAAACAGCCGAGCGGTTATGAAACCCGTGGCCCCGCTGCCAGACGTCTCATTCCCGGTAGATGGCGGTGCCAGCTCATTTTTCCTAATTTTTCCCACTTATTTTTTTCCTGGCGCCGCGCCCGATGCCAGCCCTCGGCAGCTGCGGCGGGGCTGGGGATGAGCGGGCACGGCCCCTGCGCTGGGGTCAGCGCTGCAAAAAGAGAGAGGTTTGTCGGAGGTTCTCCCCCTGTAATTGCTTTTCTGTTTGTTTTCGATAAATTTGAAATCAGTTTTAACAGCTCAGCACAGCATCGTTCCCCATTCACGCTGCTCCATCCCACAACCGGTGTGGAGGGCACAGGGAGGACGTTGGTGATGCCAAATCTGGAGGGTCTATGCAGGGCCAGGTAGACAGAGCTCCTGCATTTATCTCCAGACTCTGTCATGGTCTTGAACCAAATCTGTTCACCCAGGTCCCAGCTCCCCACCTAGTACTGCCTTTCCTGGAGTTTTTCCTTCTGCAGAGGACAGATAGTGCTGGGTAGGCAGTGTGACTGGGGAATAAATAGCATTTCTCTTTGGAGGTCACAGCATCTTTATTTCTTTATCCAGTCACCCTCCAGCACAAGCTATTTCCACCTCCACCTCCTCGGCATGCCCAGGGCGTGCGCTGCTGCTCCAACACAGAAAGACTAATCCTTGTCTTCCTTCTCATCATCCTTGGCAATGCCTTGGTCCTGGGGCAGGAACAGAAAGAAAAGGGACAGCATGTGAGGGCAGTGCTGAGTGTCCCATCCCAGGTATCTGGTAGCATCCACACTGGGGGTCGTAGGTGCAAACCCCACAGGGCTGGGTTGCAAGGGGGAGCCAGGCCCCAGCACGGAGCTGGGGGTGAGGTTACCTCCTCCAAGTCACTGTCAGAGCTTCTGCTGCTCCTGTCCTCTTCCCCATCTCCCTGCTGGGGTGAAGAGAGAGGGACAAGCCTCACTGGGAACCCTGGCACTCTCTGCTGCTCAAGCCAGAGCTTCAAGTCAGAGACACTCCTGGTCCTGTGGGGACCTAAAGCCAGGCTGGGCACCACGGGTGCTGCTGTGGAACCACGTGTGACTGTGGCACCACAGAGCCCTCCAGAGCCAAGAGCAAGGATTTCACGGTGTGTGCAGTGCAGGCAGCAGTGCTGTCCACACCAGCAGCATCCCATTTGGAGAGAAAAAGGAGGGAGAACTAACTAGGAATGTTGGGAGCAGAGAGACAGCTGTCTCTCAGTGGAAAAGCCATGGACACTGTGATTTCTAGGTTGTGGACAACATAGCTCTGCCTGTTACAGGTGTGGGTTTGCCATAGATCAGACATGGCTTCCCTTTACAGTCAGGATGTAAATGCTTCTGCAGAAACCTCCATCATTCCCCTACCTTTTCTTCCTCCTTCTTCCTCCTCTTCTGCTTCTCCTCTTTTTCTCCCTCAGTCTTTTCCTTCTCCTTTTCTTCCTTCTCCTCTTTCTTGTCCTTGTCCTCTTTCTCCTTATCTTCCCGTCCAAACCCTACAGCAGGGCACAGAGGAAGGTTCATTGCCAGCGTGCAGCATCCAGCACACACAAACCCTGCAGGTGCCCCTGGGCCCACACCATACACTCACATTTCAGGATTGTCGACATGTCACCAGAGTCAAAGAGCTCCCAAAGAGACAGTCACACCTAGGGAACAGGGAAGGAGAAACAAGAGAGTGGAGGAAGGTGAGTATTTCAGGGATGAAAATGCATCCCTGGAATATTCAGTTTTCACAGAGGCCCTGTGTAATTCCTACCCCTCAAAACAGCAGGGAAGGAGATCAAACAATCCATGGACAGCACAAAAACCAAAAGGACCAGACCTTGTGCCCACCCAGGCAGCCCCCTGTGCCGAGGAAAGCAGCAAGTGCAGAGTGACAGAGGCAGAGAAATATCAGGGCAAATGTGCAGGGCCATGTCTTAACCCCCACCATGATCAGGTGCAAATTACAGAAGTATTTCAAATTAAATGAGGAAGAAACAATAAAGAGCAGGTTTGGGGCTCCTTGGAAGAATCCCCAGCAGAAAGGAAACCTTCCCTGAGACAGTGTGATGGCAGAAAGGGAGATGGAGACAGCAGCAAGCAGAGTAGAAGCCAAGAGCAAGGGTAAGAAAACTCCCAGGCATTGATTAGGCACCTGAAAGGTGACAGATGAAAAGAAAGGAAAGGAAACAGCTTGCTTTAAAAGTAAGAGGCCCAAACAAAGCCTAAGAAATAGCCTGGGCAGGTCAAACCCTCCCTGTCATACACAAACAGGGCAGCAGGGCTGAGGGGATCAGGTCCTTTCTGCTCACTGGGAAGAGCAGATCCACCCCTGCCGCAGCAGATAATTAGGAAATAGTTTCTTTTCCAGTCAGTGATGGAGGGAGGCAGAATATTAATGCTTCCTTTTAATGGTTTTTAGCCACAAAATGACATCATCTGGTTGGTATTATTCCTTTTGAAGGAGCCAGTTGCAGCCTCTGAGCTGATAATATTGATTTGTATTTTCTAGGCAGGTTTTTAACCCCCCCAGGATGCTGCAGGGAAGCAGGAAGCAGTGGGGTTCGGGGTGGCATCGGGGGAGAGGGACTTTGGATGGGAAGGGAAGAAAAGGAGTGTGGGAAGTGACTGATAGAAGATGTAATCAGTGCAAAGTTAAAATCTAATTAATAATGAACAGCAATCTAATTCATCTCCGTAATTAAGAAGTGCAACTACTAATTGAAAATAATCACATTTTAATCTAAAATCATTAAAAATAATCAAATATTAACAAAAGAAAAGGCAGCCCTGGGAAGGGTTAGGAGAAGGTGTAGGTGATGCTCTGACCCCAGGTCCTGCTCACCAAAGCTGCCCCACAGCTCCCATGGTGTGCCCAGACCCAAATCCATGAGGATGCTCCTGCCTCATGGATCATCCTTGTGCCTTCCCTGCCAGAGAGGAGCAGGTAGGGAAGGCACAAGGTACAGATAAGGAAGGCACAGGGGTTTTCACCAAGCTTTGCACTAGGAGATGGGCAACCAGACCAAAGTCCAGCAGCCTGAGCTGGGAAGGGATAGCTCTGCCCCAACACATGCCAAGAAATGCCTCTGTGGGGAGTTAAACCCCTTTAATTCCCCCTGCACTGCTGCTTCTGTCCCTGGGGACCAACCCTGCTGATTTCCAAGGGATAGGGTGGGGTCTGACAAGCTCCTTCCTGGGGTGCCACCCAGCACCCTGTGCAGCCCCTGCCGTGGGTTCTGGCTCCTGGTGGCTGCCAATGCTCAGCTTTTACCATCCCATCCCATCCCATCCCATCCCATCCCATCCCATCCCGTCCCGTCCCGTCCCGTCCCATCCCATCCCATCCCATCCCATCCCATCCCATCCCGTCCCGTCCCATCCCGTCCCTGACAAGAAGATCCAGTTTTGCCTGTTCCTCTGGAGTCTCAGCCACCTCACATTTTGCACAGGCAAGTTTGCCTGCCCCAGATGAGCTGGTTTCCTAAAGCTCAGGCAGACAAACCAGCAAAACCCAGGGAGCAGCTGATGGTCCCCACGGACCAGCTGCAATTATCCACAGCCAAGTCAAAGGTGAGGAGCAGCTGGGTCAGACCTCTGGCTAAGGGAGCAAACCTGTGTATTCATACCCTTCTGGATGAAGCCTGAATGGCCTCACCCCCCAGGCACAACAGGCTCACAGTGAGCCCACTCCCATCTCAGCCAGGGCACCGAAGCCCTTCCCACAGAGCTCAGGTCCCCATTGCCATCCCCAAGACCATGGAGCACGAGCTGCCCCACTGATGCTCCTGCTGCCCCCTCAATCACCCTGCTGTCCTGCTCTGCTTCTCCAGTCTGTAAATTCCCTGGATGGCATAAGGGAGAAAGGGAAGGGCCTTACCTGGAGCTGAAAAAGAAGTGACCTCCTCGATGCCTGGCTGGCAGCAAGCAGGGCTCTGGGTATTTGAGTGTTGCGGTCTCCTCCCCAGTCCCACTTGGGGACAGAAAAACTGGCTCTGCCATCCGTCATGGGCAGCACATGACACCGGAAACGTGACCAGTCCCACTGGTAGCCACAAGAGGCATTGCCTCCAGCACGGGCAGGAGCACAAAGACCTTTTGCAAGCAAGTCAGGGCAGCTCTGGAGGCTGCAGACATCCATGGGGAGCAGGCATGGGACCGGGGAGAGCACTGGGGACTCAGTATGGGGATGTGCTATGGCCAGGACCCTGCTGGAAGTACAGAAAGGGGGCTTTGGGGGATGCCTGCGGTGGGTGGGAAGTGTCAGGAAGCTCCAGAAGGTCCAGGCAAGGCTGGACCAGGCAGAGCTCAGCCCTCCCAGCTCTCTCCGATCCTTGTCCTTGCTGCTGGCTTTCACTCCAACATATCATTAAGTAAATACCTGTCAGCAGAGAGCAGTTACCAGCACGTCTAAACACTTGCATAATTGCGCCTTGCTCTAATGCAATGCCCTCATTTCTAACAGCACCAGTATGGGATAATAACAGTAACAAGAGTGTCAGAAAGGGCTTGTGTACCCAGCTAATTTGTTTTCCCCACCTAATAAAAGGAATTAGCTCTCCCATAAGGTTTGTCCCATTTAACGCCTTCAACTCTACAACAAAGTTGCTCCCACAGTCATTTACTTTCGTTTACAGTAACTGCAGGGGTGTGGAGCCCCCTCCAACACAGTGAACTTAACTGGGTAACCCACACAGGGAGCAAGCAGCTCTACAGGAGTCACTTGTCCCAAAAACCTGGATATTTCTGCCCCAGACCTCCTCCACCACAGCCTGCACTGGCCCCAAACCCAGAGCAAGAGTCCCACTGGCAGGTTTAGGTCAGAAATAAGGGATGGGTTTTAATGTCCAGGGCAGATAAACCCTGGAGCAGCTCAGCCAAGTCAGTGGCAGTCCCTGTTGCTGCCCAATTTACAATCAGTGGCTCTGGTGCTCTTAAAAAGATGCTTCAACTCACACACAAATCCCTCAGGGAACTCCTGCTGCCAGCACTTGGTTTTGGGACAAACACTGGCAGCAATCCCATCTGTGCCAGCATGACACAGCTGCCAGATTGGCACAGCCAGGGAATTTGGTGGAGATGTACACATGGAGCACCCTGAAAACAGATCCAGGGAGGATCTGTCTGGTGTTGGGACCAGCAGAGACATCCAACCCACGCCTCTGAGCAGCTCCAGCCACCTTAGGAGGATCCTCCCCCATAAATACCAAACTCAAACTGGTGACCACGTTGCTCACCCCCTGCCAGCCCCAGCTGATGCCTCCAGCATCCTCCAGTGAGAGCAGCCCAGGGGACAGCCCTGCCATTGCTCTCTGGACACAGGGACACAAAGTGTGACCCACAGAACCAGGACCATCCTGACCAACAGGCCAGGCTGCAGCCACCAGCACCTTCCTGCAGCAGGACAGCAGAGTGGCAGCCAGGGACACTTCTAGGTCCCAGCCCACAGACTGCACAGGCTCTGGTCTCACCCTGCAGCAGGCACAAAGCTGCCCTTGAAGGAGGGAAAGCAACCTGCCAGCCAGCACCCAAAACACCAGTGCATGGTAACCTTGAGCTGCTGCCACAGGAGACTCCCAGAAAACATGGATTAGCACAGTACAGGCCACTTTTGTCCTCTGTGTCAAGGAGCCTTTGACAACAGAACACCCGTCTCTGCTCAGGTCACACCATCACAGACCACTCTTTATTTTGGATTCAATGTACACACCTGAGAAGGAAATGCCAGAGCCGTCCTCTTCCTGCCACGAGCTCCTGCCTCTGAGTCAGGCCCTCCAATTTGTGCTGTGGGTGACCTGGGGCAGGTGTCCCTTTATTCAGGGCCACCAGTGGCAGCATAGCTGCTGCTTCTTCCAAACGAGGACAACTGCTCATCCTGCCAGAGGTTCTGCTGCTACTGACCATGCGTGTTTTAATAATGGAAAATGAGTCCCTGGGAAGGTGGCTGGCAGGGCCTGGGAGCACAGCCCAAAGCCCATTGGGAAGCCCAAGCCTTTTGCATGTTTTAAACCTTTCCAGAGCAGCTGCCAGGAAGCAGCTTTTACAGCTGCAACTAACAGAATCACTCCCAAGGAAAGAAAACAATTGGGGAAGGCTTTTTTTTTTGCCCTCAAGTCACTGCCAGCATCTTAGCTGACTTATCTATTCTCAGCCACCTCTCACCTCCCCAAACACTACCAGAAGTGTTCAAATTACTGTCAGCTCTCATTAAGTTCACAAGGAAGGCAAGGCCAAGCAGGAAGACCTTCACACAGTTGGATGCTGAATTCTGACGAATCCTTTGGGTAGAAAGATTTCAGCAACCATGGAACTGTTTTTGTTGTCTATCTATTGCAGTCCTTTGCACTGGCACACAAATGAAGCTGGTGCACGTCTGATTATTGGCTGCTACAACAAAATCAGGTGGGCACATGACTGAAGGAATTACTGTCTGCATGTTAAAAAAAAATCACCTCATTGCCTTTAATTATTAAACTACTCTACACTAAAGCACTGCAGGTCAGTAGAATTTATCTGCAAAAAAGCAGCTGCTGCTTCATAAAAGCCAATTACCTCTATTTCTTCTCTTCTGACATCCCTGTACATTTTGGCTTTTTGGCAGGAGCAAAGCTGCCTTTTTGCACTGACACAGAACTGGGAGCTCATCTGTGGGAGCTCTCACACCCCAGCCTGGGTTCAGAGCAGTTTCCTGCCATGAGAAAAATCCCAGCTGTCCTGGCCCCAGAGCTGCACCCAGCTCTGCCCCAAAAAACACAATCAGGGCTGAGACAAAAACCCCACAGCTCTTCTATTTCATTTATGCCCACTGCTACCTTGATAGCTTTTAACTGAAATGGTTGTCAAAACAAATCCTTTATTTAATAATGCTATCAACCAAAATAAGAAGAAAAAATACAGATTTTATTGTAGTGCAGACTTTTTTACCCCAGACACACTCCTTTCAAGTCCAGTTTTAAGATGCCAGAAAAAGCTTTCCCTTTAGAGATCTGATCACTCTAACCATGACTAAGGCAGGGGTTTTTCCATATATATAAAATCAGAGCATTAGCCAAAAGGTATTCTAATACAAAAAAACTTCCCTACTGCACAACCAGAGCAGAGGAATGTTCTAAGCCCTCAGTATAGCAGAGATGTGCAAGAGCTGCTAAAACCCAGAGGATTTTCAAAAGGGGATTTGAGCATCATTGTTACCAATGAGCAAGTGCAGAGGCAGGTGTGACACTCAGTCACCTCTGATTAGCTATTATGGACTTCTTGAAATTCCATTTTAGCTGCACATTTCTGGTCTTGTGATTCCAACAGAGGCTGCTGCCTCCCCATGGGCAGGCTCAAAAGATAAAGGAACAAAGCAGGGAACTTGCACAGCACAAAGAAACAGATACCATACACGGAGCAGCTTCTGAGGCAAATTAGAACTCCTACCAACAGAACCAAATTGCTGCCTCTCTCCCTACTTTAATATATACCTTCCAAGAAGGAGCATTGCATTATAGTGTTTTTCCACAGGAAGAGAAGACAAGCAGTATGTGAGTCTGTGAACAGTTTGTGGCTGACATGTCAACCTGCACTGAAAAAGGGGAATCCTCCTGCTGAATTCTCTCATTAAAGTGCCCAAACACGAATCAATCCCTTTTAGCCAGTTCTCATTTATTGCTAAAAAGCCAAGTACCTGCATTCTCAGGGCCAGATCAGCATTTTCCCAGCTCGTGCTGAAGCAAGCACAGCATGAGAGAATGAGAAACAGCCCCCTGGTGAGAGTCCCTGTCCCACATCCCTGGATCAGTACAGACATCTTCAGGAAGATGAGCTTCTCTTCAGCAACAACAGCTTGATCAGGAATCCTGTCTGCTCTATTCTACCCAGCCTAGGAACTGCAAGGTTCATCATCAGAAAAATCTGCCTTTTCTTACACCTCCTATCCAATATTTGCTTCACCACGAATGCAGAGCTATCAGGAACCCAATTATGTCTGACTTAAAAATCACACCATGATTTTAGCTAACTCTAACTAGCCAGCTGCTACTCTTCTCTTCAGCACTGGAGAAGCTCTCTGGACTGTGAACATAAAGAGCTTGTTAACACATACAGCAGAGAGATTTCAGTGAAAAGATACAGACAGTCCATGAAACAGAGAAGCAATCTGCACTTTAAGTCTGTCACGTTGTCCACCAGCCTGGACTATGCTAATCACATCTCTCAGTGTGCTGTAAGAGCTGTCATTGCCAGACTGCACTTAATCACCATTCTTGCAGCAGCAGTGAGCAGAGTTCATCTTTTTCCCTTTAATAAGAGCCATTACATCATTCTCCAGCATGGAAACTACGAAGTGGGAAGGTCAAAAAGTTCTTAATTAGAAGGATTTTTATTACTGTGATAGTTCCGTTCTAGCCTCAATAAGAGAGATCTGCAGTACAGGCAACAGGAGCTGGAAGGCATCTTGGATATAGGAAGCACTGTTTGAAGCCTGTGAAAACAAAAATCAAAATACACACATGAATAGCTACAGTACCAATCAGCTTTGCTCAGCACATACTCATTTCAAACAGCATTGATTATTGCACAGAAAAAATACAAGCCTAGTGCTTGCTGGATTTTAAAGGCTTCATTCTAGAAATCAATTTTATGTCAAGTTTTTGAGGGGCTTTATGCCAGCAGGCAAAAAAAGCAAATGGCTTAAAGACTACCAACAAGATCAGTTCCAATCCAAATGCAGGATACTGCTCTCAGTAAGAGAAGTGTTTATTTCTAAGTGAAGCATAGCATGCTGTGGCAGGAAGGAAGAACACATGAACATGAAACATCCCTTTCCTACCACACCTCAGAGCTCTGCAAGCTTTAGAACCAATTTAACAGTGTTAAGTTAAGTTAAGTAAGGAAGTGTTGGGACTCTTGCACGCTAATTTCTGAACTTGTCTAAGGTTTAACTTTGGACATTTAAATTCTAAAAATCCAGGCTGCTGAATTTAATATGCATCTCCTGACCCATCATAACTGTGAGCTGACACTCACTCCTCACTAAGTAATTCATCTCTTGTGCAAATCTACAGACATTTATCAAAACTTTCAAGTTATTAGATAGGTAAGCACAATTTTAGACCATGGGTTAAAGAACCTGGCATGCATAAGGATCCTAAAGTGGGAAGAAACAGCACATCTATTTTTAAAGTATTAGCTTAAAGTTTTAATGTTAGCATAACTGACCTCCAAAAACACTCCAGTGATTAAGGGATTAAGCACATCTGCTTTCTCTTTGACCTGCAGAGATCAGACATATATTATCCTGATTGAAAATTTGATCACATTTCTTCAAGCAAGATAAAGCTAAACCCTCAGTCAGTTTAAAACCACCACTGCTCCCTTAACTAGAGGAAAGCTAAGCCACAAGCTTAGCAGCCTTGTAGCATGCCAGTAAGAACAAAGGTCGGGTATGAACACACATCACATCTTCAAATGACCTGGGGACAAGTGGAGAACTCAGAGTTGATGATACCATCTTCAGGAACACCCGAGTGCTTTGGAAAATCCACAACAGGCTCACAAACTTTATTTGCCTCTGCCTCCTCAGCACTGTGAGCATCAATCCCCACCCTCATTCTGTGCCAGCCTCTCAAAAGCTCTGTTGCCACAGTTTGAGGAACCCTGGCCTAAAAGATCAGCTCACAAGTTAAAAACTGCATGTGTAAATGTGTGAAAACAAAAAGCAGTTCCCGGCAAAAGTCCCAAGGCTGTTATCAAATAACCCCATCTCATTCCGAAGAACTGTGGTGTAACTCTTACCCCTGCAGTCGTTAAGCACGTTGTGAACTCTTTAGAGAAGGCTGACAGTTCTTTACACAGCATGATCGTCAGTCTGTGAAGAAGACAGGGAACACAATGAAGTAAACACAGTCCTCAAGATGAAGTTTCTTTGGGTGTTCCTCTAACATAAACGCCCTGTTTCTATGCTTATTAAGTTAAACCAAAATTGAATTAAATGGTGTATGAAGATTCAGAAGTTTCCCAAATAAAACAGAGAGAGGAAAGATGAGGAAATAAATAATTAAAGCAGATCTTTAAGAGCACTCAGAGGACATACATCCATTCCAGAAGGAACAGTACTAACTTGCCTTTTTATACAGGCAAGTGTCATTTCTGAATTAGAAAGTACTGCACATTTCAGACAAATGCCAAGTGTCTCCTGTGCAGCAATTTTGCCATCTCACATACTAAGCATACTAAATGATTAACAAAGAGGTAATCAGGAATCACTTTTGTACAACTGCTTCGTCATGTTTTAAATCTCTGCCTACTGACTAGCACAAGCTTAAGGCTAATATCCTCCTAGGCTCCACAAAGCTTTCAAGGAGGGTTTCCTTTCTTATCAAGAAATGTCTTTAAGCTGGAAAGAGACAGCAGAGTTCTGTTGGAAGATAATGATTCCATCCATCACAAATTCACAAATTTTCCCAATGCCCAAATTCAAATACCTATGCAGAATTCACAAGCCCTGCATTGAATGGATTTTCAAAGAATTATTAGACAGTTTAATCAGTAGTTATATGCTATCCATTTACTGAGAGAGGCACTCACTGTGAAAGGGACTTGGCTCTGTCTGTGGCTGTCACCTCCTGTTTCTGACCATAGAGAAACAAAGCTGCAGTTTTGTGAAACATTTCAATGGAGCAGGCTGTCAGTTCTGCCAGGCTTCTTATGGCAAATGCATGAATATCCTGCAAGAGTGACAAAAATTCTGCACACAACACAAAAACTAGCAGCTTTCATTATTTAAACCAAATCAATCACACACCATACTATCACTGCCCTTTCAGACCTCAGAAGCCACACAGAAATAGAAACCCATAAACCCTGTGAGTCACAGCTGTAACTCAGCAGACAGATAAACATTCTGCAGACAGATATTATTTTCCTTGATTACTCAGTTACCTCTACTGATTTCTTAGCATCCTGGTCACCACCTCTGGATTCTACTTCTTGGTTTTCTTCACTTTCATTTTCTTCTTTAGGAAGACTGCTGTTGAATTGTGCTATCCACTCATGAGCAGATGTCCTCACCTGTAGCAAGATGTGCCATAATATTTAATGACTGGAATGAAGCCCCCCTGCACACCACAAGACAATGGAGTATTGTCAATGGACAAATGGATCTCTCCAGAAGAAAGAAGCAGCTACAACTCCTTCTGAGCTTCTGAGAAGAACCACGAAAAACTATCCCAGTGCCTCAAGGATTTAGCAAAAGTTTGGCTGCACTGATGTAGTTGAGGGCAGTTGTTTCTCTAGCACCAGGGGCTGGAGTTTACCAATTAGACCAAACTATCAGAGGTGCTTTATAAACATGTCTGTAGAATGCTGCTGCCACTTGGTGGATCTGAAGGGTAGTGAAATGATGGCAAAAAAGGGTGATTCTTCCTCACACCAGCTCCTGAACACAGTAAACCCAGGTGCTTTGTAGAAGAGGAGGCCTTCAGCTCATGACTGTAGGTTTTTTCACCATGGTGGCTGAACGCTCACATGATTCTGCCCCACAAAGTTGAAGGCCCATCTCCTTTTCCTGCCATTGCCAAATATCTAAAATATGGCTTGTTTATGTGCATTTGACATTTTCACAAGCAAACCAGGTAAAGAGAAGCCCTTCCTGTGAAGAAACTCCCCAGCTTTTAGAATACGGAAAATAACTCACTGTGATCACTTTGTCTGGCGTGGAGGAGATGTGCAATTCTGAAAACAACTCAGTCACTTCTTTTGTGAATTCCTCATCTCCTAAAGGGACAGGAAAGGTTAAAGAATCCACACAAAGGACAGATTCAGGAATAAGCAGCACTTCAATGCACAACTAGTTCTGCACAAGTCTGTCAACTATTTCCTTTATTTCTCTTTGAATCATCACCTCAGGCGAGAACGCATCAAACCCAGTCTTTTCAAATATAATTTCTAAGGTAAGTTCAGCAAAGGTGGAGACATCAGTGCCTGAAGGTTAGTTCTTGCTTTCTTAATTCTGGTTTTGTAGCTAAGATAACTCCTTTTTTTAATATTTTTTAGTTTTTTACAGGCAGCCTTTTATAACACACTAACTTGCACATCACCTTGGAGAGTCTGAAATATCACTTAGAGCCTGTGGATCTCCTATTATATATGGCACAGCAGATGTGAGATCCATTATGTGCAAATATAAAAGATACATTAAATGTTGAATGATAGCAAGTGCAGGTGTGGAAGCCCTCCCTGATGAGCATTTAGGTAAAAGCAATGCAAGAAATTTACATTTAAATCCATGCAATTCTCAAGAATCAGGGCTCTTGTGTTCAAAGGTACCTCTGAATCTTTTGCTCTGTGTGGCTAACTCTCATTTAAAAAACAAATAAAAAGGCTTTTTGCTCTCCCACATGTTGGACAACTCTGTTCAGAGTTTTCCCTTCCTGGTCAAGGAAACCCACCTCTCTCTCTGAATTAGCATCTTGGCACAGGGTCAGCTGTCTGAACTGCCCATGAGTCAAACAACTCTGAAAAAGAAATCATTGCTGCTACAGAATTAGCTGCACAGCTTCTCAGAGAGGAAGTGTGTTGCTACCTGTCATGCCCCTGGACAGAGATGGCTTTAGGATTAAACATCCAGCTAAAGAATAACTTAAATCTGGCATCACACCCATTGCTACTGATCAGGGCTGGCTGGTTCTGCACTGAGGACCAGCTTCTCTTCTCAGATTTTGGGGCTCTCTTACCCTTCTTTTCTTCCTCTTCTTCTTCAAAGAATTCAGGTAAAGAAAATGCTTCTTTGAGTTGTTCCATTTCTTCCTTCAGTGTGTCCAACTCCTCTCCAGAGAGGGCATTCAGAACTGCTTTCACCTGGTTAGGGGCAGCACAGCCAAAGAGAGAATAAACAAATCCATCCAACAGGAGGGAAAACGCAGCCCAAGGCAGCAAACCAGTGAGTGTGAGGAGAGTAACTTGTGAAAAGTTGGAGACCTGCAGGAACTGAGGCTGGCTGGGGTAAAGGGAATGGCTTTAGGAGCTGAAGACAGGACAAACTGCTCCTAAGGTAAACATCAGATCCTAATGCAAGGATCAAAGTGAAGTTCTGTAATCATTTTACAGCAAGTTCTGAGCACCTGATTTTACATGTATATGCATATATTTCTAATCTTTTTCCTCCTGCTCAACTGAACTCAAAATAGAAAGCAAAACGCTCAAGGCCATTACCTTTGATTCACTCTCTCTGGAAAGCATCTCTAAGGCCTCCAGATGCGAAAGACCCTGAAACTCATCAAACAGTAACCCATAATGGGCTTTCTTCTCAGTAGCCATGGTAACCTCAGTGGCTGTCTGCTGCTCTTCTTTCTCCTTTGCTTCTCGTAAGACCTGAAAAAGAAAAGCAGAGACCTCGTGACACTGCCAGGAGATAGAGAATATAGGAGGAGAAGGCTTTTGGCTCAATAGCAAAAACGGCTGCTTAATGACAGGACCACAAAAGAAGGGAGAAGAGATGAGAGAAACCAACGAGGTGCTGATAGGGAACTGCTGTACCTGAGATAATGTAGAGGTTCTGTTTATCAGGCCCTTTGTTTTCCTGAATCCAGGGTCTCCCTCAGCTATTACATCCATTGTCTTTTTGCCGATGAATTCCAAGGCATCCAGACCGCCGCTAATAACACTTTTACCCTAGGATTGAGATTTGGATAAAGACAGCACATAAAACTCAAGAGAAGATTACACAATAGAAGAAATTGAATTGGGAGGGTTTTATCAGCAGCCTTATGCTGGGCACTCACATAAAAGCCAAATTGGTCCTTGTCACCCTAAAATTCAACCCTAATCATCCCAAAGAGAGCAGCAGCACATGGAAAGAGCCACAACACATTATCACCCAACAGCTTCTTACAGCACCCAGACAGCTGCAGCAATCTGATGGAAAATATATTTTTTTTAGTTTGTGAACAAGCTGGTTCTCAACACATTATTCAGTTTCTCCTTCCAATGAGAAAACACCAGACCTGGGGATTTTGACTGCTAACTTTTGTTCAAGCCTTAAAAGCAGAAACAGAAGCCAGCATTCCATCTGCAGCTCTTTCAGATTCCCAGGCAAATTGACAAGACAGCAGATCACAAAAGCAGTTTCTAAGGGTAATGGCTTCCTTTGAAGTGCATTTCTCATGGTCACAGGAGCAAGCTGATTTCCAAGCGAATTGGGCTAGTTTCACATAGGTTTTTGAAGAGGAGAATGGATTTCATCTCTAGTTCTGTGGAAATCAGTGGAAATACTCCAGGAATGAGTCTGACCCTGCATTTAGCTGACTGCTCCAAAGGACAGGCAGGGATGACAGAGCACAGAGGTGACACGCACAGAAATGCATGCTCTGCACAATCCACCATTAGGATTTTTTTGTTATGTACCAACATTCAATACAGAAATATCAAAATTCAAGACATCTTTCACATCAGGTGCCAGTAAGAAGCAAGGCCCAGGATAAGGGTTGTCTGAAGGTTGGAAGAGTTTATCACCATGCATCCCACAAATGTCAAAATTAAGTTTCCTCTTACAATGTTTCAGATGAAAGGCCAAAACCCCAAAGCTCCCTTAAACCCATTTTCTCCTGCATTCCCAGCTAACTTACTGTGCTTTGGACAGCAGTAGAGATGGTTGATAAAACTTCAAGAGCCCCAGCAATAGGGAAGGAGCTGCCATCATCAGCTGCATCAGCATTGCTGGCATCAGGATTCTCACTTCCTGATTTCAAAAAAAAAACCAAAAAAATTGATCCTGTCAGCCACAGAGTGGAGAAAATGAACAGACATCAAATATCATCTAGGAGCAAGCCTACAATTCAGATTATTTTCCTCTCTACTTTTCAGAGCTAACAGAACTAAGAAAGAGAGTATTATTTTGATGATTTTATTATCAGTCACAAGATGCAAAGTAAGGTGGTGTTATTTTGGGGCCAATTATGTTATGAAAAATATTCCAGGGTTGCTCTTATGCAGTACAAAACTGACCTCTTGTAGCATCTTTAGACTCTGATGAGATTTCACTAGGACTGGGGATCCCAAGGGTTGTTTCTGCTTTTTCTATGACATTTGAAATACCTTGACCTAAAGACACAAATCAGAACAGAAAGAGGATTAGAGCTACATATTCTTCTTCAGTATTCTGGATTCCTTCTGTTCAAAACAGTTTAACCAGTACTAAAACCTCCTTATATTCAGCTCACCTTTCAATGTAATGAACCAAGGTTTCATCTTAGCTTTTAAATAAAGTCGTAAATACTGGCAGAATACTAGTTTAAAATACCAGGTGAAAATTAAACAAACACCTTAAAAACTTGAAAGTAATTCTGTGTCTATGTCCTTAATCTCACTGCACCTTTTGGTACAAGCTTTTCCCATTACTTGAACAATTCTCTTGACATTTTTCCAATAATGGCTGCTATAACTGAAATCCCCTTCTCTAGAAACAAGTTCTAAAGCACCAGCTTGAGACACAAGACATGATTAAAATATTTATCAAATACCAGAAAGAGCCTTACCTACAGTAGCTACGGTAGCAGATGCAGTTGACAGAAGAGATTTCCCCCAGCTCCCCCAGTAGCCCCACCCTGTCTGAACTGCAGGAGGATCTGAGACCTTTAATGAAGAAAAACACAAGACCGATGCAGGCATTATGGCGAGGAAAGGAACACAAGCAGTCTGTGACATGTGACTTTTGTGCAGCTTTTTCATTTCAGAGAACAGTAATGTGAATTTTCAGAAAGGAGTGGGGTTATGCTCAGAGTTCTCCTGTGCTCAAAGCCATGAAATGTGAAGTCCCATCTTTCTGAGCCAGCACAAGAACGTACCTTGCTGGTTTCACCTGCAGGCTTTTCTGTGGCAGCAGGCTGGCTGGGAGGCTTGGGTTCAGGTCTTTTCCGAGTCACAGGAACAGTCTCTTGTTCTTTCCCTTCACTGCTCTCAGAGCAGCCAAGTTCCTCTGTCTTCTGTTCATTTTCAGCTTCGTAAGAGGTTTCATTTTTCAGATTTTCACCACTGTCTTCCTCAGACATGACTACAAACATCCATAGAAAGCAAAGCAAATAAAATAATCATTCCCTTGCACTTTGACATTAGTTCAAGAGCATCACGTTAGGATTTTAAATAATTAAACACAACAATGTTGCCACACGTAGCCACATGTGTGTACACCAAATTATGTCTGACTCAAAGAAATGTCATATTTGGAAGTTTAAAGTCCCACAAGGACACGTGGCTTTATCTAACTGACACACCCTCTCTACAGGGAAAAAAAAAAAAACAAACCAACGAAACAGTTTGCTAACTCTGAAAAACAAATGAAGGTACAAAAGGGCCTCAGATAATGAAATCCATTTTATGTTCCACCAAAATAAAAGTGAAAACAAATCGCTTGGGATGCCTGTTTTGAGGAGTGTGGGAGACAAACGGAGACAGCTGTCAGAGGGCTGAGCAGGCAGGCAGGCAGCACCTGGGTCACTGCTGTACGAGGGGCTGAGCACCGCACGAACAGCCCGCGGGCTGCGATATTATAACCAACGGGTGTTATAACCCACCAGGGCTGCGATATTATAACCAACGGGTGTTATAACCCACCACGGGCTGCGATATTATAACCAACGGGTGTTATAACCCACCACGGGCTGCGATATTATAACCAACGGGTGTTATAATCCACCCAAGGGCTGCGATGGGCACCGCGGGTGTTATAACCAAGGGCTGCTATGGGCACTGCGGGTGTTATAACCAAGGGCTGCGAGGGGGACCGCGGGTGTTATAACCCACCCAAGGCTGCGATGTTATAACCAACGAGTGTTATAACCCACCGCGGGCTACGATGGGCACCGCGGGTGTTATAACCCACCGCGGGCTGCGATGGGCACCGCGGGTGTTATAACCCACCGCGGGCTGCGATGGGCACCGCGGGTGTTATAACCAAGGGCTGCGATGGGCACCGCGGGCCGGGGGCAGCACAGGAGCGGGGCTGTCACGCTGCTCCCGGGGCCCGCGTGTCACCGTGCGGCTCCTGGAGCTGCGGCTGCAGTGACCCGCAGGGCCAGGCTGGGCCAAGCCGGGCACCCCAGGGCCCCGCGATCACACCGGGCTCACGCTGTGTCCCCGGCCGGCGATGGCCCCAAGCGAAGGAAAGCGACAGCTCCGGGTGCGGGCTGGGGGCCGCCACCCGCACCTGCCCGGGACCCTCCGCAGCGAGCGCGGCCCCCGGCCCACCCCGCAGCCCCCCTGTGCCTCCGCTTCGCCGGGAGACGCCCGAAGCCCCATACCCCCCACACGCGGCTGCCCCGAACGGTCCCCCAAGTTCCCCAGCCCTGCCCGGGGGGCTCCTGCCGCACAAGGAGCCCGCCGGGTGCCCGCAGCACCCCGCCGCCGTGCCCGGCCCCAGCGCGGCCCCCGCCGCGCGGCTCCCCGCGGGGCTGGCCGTGCCCCGCAGAGCCCCGCACCCGGGGCCGCCCCTCACCGTCGGCGCGGCCCCCGCGGCTCCGGGCGGACCGAGAGCAGCGAGGCCGGCGCAGAGCGGCCCCGGCGCTGCCCCGGAAGCGGCCTCAGCCCGGGGAAGCGCGTCCGGGCGGCGGGGCCGGCGGCGGCGGAGCTGCGGGACGGGCCGGGCCGGGCCGGGCACCTCGTCCCGGTGAGAGCGGCGCTACCGCCAGGTTCGCCTGGCAACCTCGGGGTCGGGGGGCAGCGGGGGAGCCGCGGGCCCGCGACCCGCCCCGCTGTTTCGGCGTGGAAAGAGGGGCAATAGGGGCGGGTTTGGAGGGCAGCGGGGATGGCGGAGGGCCTCGAGGGAAGCCACAGGAGGAGCGGCTGAGGTCACTTGGTCTGGTCAGGCCGGAGAACGGGAGACTGAGGGCAGAGATCATCGGGGTCTGCAGCTCCTCCCGAGCGGCAGCTCAGGGGCGGCTCAGGGAGACACAAGGCACCCAGGGACCGGCAGGAGCTGTGCCAGGGCAGGTTTGGGCTGGAGATCAGGAGAGGTTCTTCCCCCAGAGGGTGCTGGACACTGCCCAGGCTCCCCAGGGAACAGACACGGCCCCGGGGCTGCCAGAGCACCCGGGGCGTTTGGACAGCGCTCCCCGGCACGGGTTGGGATTGTTGGGCTGTCCTGAGCAGGGCCAGGAGTTGGCCTGGATGATCCTAGGGCTTTTTTTCCAACTCAGAATATTCTGTGTGTTTGTGCTTCTGGCGTGACGACACGCCCCAGTGCCACCGGCCCCCGGGACGGCCCTGGGCTGCAGAGGGGTCGTGTCGTGTGTCCCACTGGCACCAGCGGCACCAGCGCTACTCCACAAGTGAAAGCACACAGGGTCTGGCTGTGAGGACACGGTAACGATAAGTGAAACTTTGTGCCTGGTCCATTTTAGCTGACAGGGCAGCAAAACCTGTTTGGGTGCGCAGCTGATGCCGTGTTGTGGCCAGTCACCCGTGACAGGTGTCAGGCAGCCAAGGGATGGCACAGAAAAACACCATGTCCTGTCAGGCAGCCAAGGGATGGCACAGGAAAACAACAGATCCCATCAGGCAGCCTTGCCAGCCCTGAGGTGTGGTGGATTCGCCCCTTAGGTTGGTTTTTGGGCCGTGGGTGCTGCCACTCTGCCGCAGAGCTTTGGCTGGTGCCAGCAGAAGGTGAGCCCTCCCTGCAGCCTCTCCCATGCTGGGAGCATCCAGAGTGGCTCTTGTCAAGACAGTGCTGTCTGTGTTCATAAACTTCCCAAGAGTTCCTGTCTGCAGGGCTCTGCCAAATGCGTCTCCCTGGTTTGACAGAGGGTCAGAGGGGGCTTGCAAATGGTATTTCTGCAAGACATCAGCAGCCTGTGCTCTGTCAGGTGTGTCTCCGTTTATTGCCTCACATTACTCCAGGTATGAAGTGATGTTATAAGCAGTGAATGTAAAACCATATAACTTGCAACCTCTTGGGCCCCAATTTTGCAGTGCCATATAAATGTGTGTAATTTTAAGTACTATCAGTGCTTTCACTGACCTCAGTGGGACTACTTGGAGTGCTCTAAGTTAGACACAAATACACTTCTTCAGGGTAGGAGCCAAGGATGACTCATACAAGCACATGCATCACAGATTTTTATCTTTGCACTGCTATTTGTTGTTACAACTTATGGCTTAATAAAGGTTAAATGTGTTGAGCTCAGCTGCAGGTTCAGTTGTAAAATAGCCAGTTTCTATTCTGGCACATTTCATCCTGATTGAGCTTAACACTTTGTTGAAGAATTGTGATGTTGGCACCGATCACGCTTTATCCTTTTTGGGTCCTTTATCAGCTTCAGCAGCTGTTTTGCATAAGTGCAATGGATAAAGAATATGGATTTTGCAAATCATTTTATTGTTCCCAGCACTCGGCTGTGAGAGATCATTGTCTGCTTAGCAATAATGGCTTTTCCAAAAGAAAAACAATTTCTAATAAATCAGACCTCGAAGAATTTAGTGGTAAAATTAAATGACCCATCACCAATGGTTTATGCATTATACTCAGTGCAAGTATGGTGGAGAGCATATGCAATTACTGAAGATAATTATTCTTATTAGGGAAAATGTTGCTGAGTATTTCTTGTGTTAAATAAATGAGTGAGATTCATAATGTAATATAGGAGAAACGTCACAGACGCTTGGAAACCTTAACAATTCAAATTTAATAATATAAAATGACAATAGCACAGGCAAAGTACAAGAGGCACTGGGATTATTGTCTAATAAATCTAAAGTATCAGTTGGGAGGTTATTGTTTTAGAAGACTGGAAGCTCTTCTGTGCCTGTGATTCAGGGGTGAAGATGAGGTTTTGTGTTTGCTGCAGAGCTGTGGTCAGTTTTAACTGCACCAGGCACTGTGGAGTCAAGTCTGATGCATGCAAAAGTGCATTTTTAACTGAAGGCAGCTGGGTTATGGGGTGATGTCTGCTGAAGATCTGTCACCACAGCACCTTGCTTGCCACCACAAGCTGTGACAGACCTTTAAATGTTAGTGGTCCACAAACCACTACGAGTCCACAGCCTGTCTGTGTGGGGTCTGCAGAAGGTTGCCAAAACCAGCAGGTCAGCATCAGCAGCCTTTTGCAGGCTCTGAAACACTCTGAAAATTCCAGGGGTCTAAAAATGGAAGGTTAAAACCACTCCTTCAAACAGAATAGTTGTTGATCAACAGCAGCCTTAGTATTTTTTTTTCCAGACCTGTGCTGTTGCTGTGGATGGGATGCTCTTCTTCAGAGGCAGCAGGACTCAGTAACACTTTCCCTAAAGTGTAGCTGGTGAAAAACAGGAATGAAAGAGGCCTTGGTAATGGTTTTAACTGTTTAGCTGTGGGAAAGTTGCTTCTCCAGCACAATGGTATAATTGAGTTCTCTGCACTAGTCTCAAGTGAAAGGACAAGAGGCGTGATAGAAAACAGAGTGGGGCCAATGATTAAAAAAAAATAAAAGAAGGTGGCAGATGAAGGGTTTTCTGTTTACAGAGAAACAAGTAGGGAGCCTGTTTTCCAGTTTCTCTTGCAGGATTCAGTGGGTGAGTTGGTTAGTCAAGCTTGAAGGAGAGTTGGACACAGCTGTCTTCTTTGCATTCTTTGTTAAACTGATTTTGGCAATAGCCTCAACAGAAATGGAAATGGGTCAGATAGCACATTTCTCATCAGATGTCAAGTCTGGAATCTGGTTTGACCTTCGGCAAATTAACTTTTGCTGAAAAAAATTCCCAGTCTGGATAGCATCAGCAGAATTCCCTCGTTTGAATATGCTTAGTTTGTCTGTGATGAAAGACAATTACTAGAAATCACCTGGTTTTAATGCATGTTACATTATTTTTCAGAAGTGCTTTAGGTAGTGTTAACTGGTAATTCTAGAAGGATGAAAAGCGTCTGCATTTTTTATTAAGTAAATGGGTCCCTTTGTGTTGTGATATTTATGAAATTCCCTTCCACTAACATCTGTTATTTGTAAAAGAAAAGATGATGAATTCGAAGTCACACAGTCAATGTGTGAAGTGAGATATTTTTTAGGATAACATTTGAGCTTGTGGCTCCGTAAATGGATTTTTAAGGCTCTGGAGCAGTCTAGGTGGAATCGTAACTTCAGGGAACACATACTGGATTAGAAATTTTCTTGAATCAGGCTTCCAGGAAAATTGATTACAGATTGTCTCTTATCAGTGTCATCTCGTTTTGTTAAGTTATTTTATTCTGGCTTGTGTGCAAAAGACAGAAAATTAAAGGCTGTGTCCCAATGTCTTAAAATATCTTTTGTGCACATTAATTTAAAGAGTATCTGTCCCTAGACAAAACAATTTTTCATGTTGCTATGAAGTTTGGGTAGAGAAGGCAATGAAGAATGTATGACTGCTGAGATGAAGCATCATAAAAGATTTTCAACAGGAGCTCATTGTAAACAAACAAGAATAACAGGAAGCAGACTTAGAAAATGCAGCAGCAACAAGAGATACTGCAAAATAGGAAATACGTGTGGACATCAGTGTCCTGATGTTCAGAAAGGGACTTCCTCTTCTGGCTGTAGATAACAACCAGGAGACTTTTTTCCCAAGTAATTAAATCATATGATGTAGTATTTAGACATCTAATACCAATCGTGCCCCTAAAATCAAGTAAGTAGGTATAAATGCTAAAAATCAGATGTGTGTGTGTGTGTGTGTGTGCGTGCGCTCTTAGGTTTTCCTCTGAATGGTAAATGAAAGACTGGTTTAGAAAACCAGGGCTTAAAAGCACTTTGGATTGGTGGAGAGGGAGGCAGAAGTTATATCCTCTTTCTCGCTTTTCTTCCTCTATTAAGAAAGCACTTTTTCTTAGGTAGAAAATGTAGAATCCACTTTTAAAGATAATTGTGCATTTCGAGTGGTCTGAACAATTTGTTCTTTTTGTAAAACCTTTTTCCCCTTAATGGTTATTGTTCCAGAGATTATTTATTTGCTTGGGAAGATGAACATCTAGTGGACTGGAGGTTGTGCTAATGCCTTCTTACCCTCGTTTTATTGCTGTGTTCTGAGTAAAGCTCTGATTTGGAAACTCTCAGCTGACAATTTATATTATGCTAATCGAAATCTGTTTACTGGAAATTAAATGTGAATACATGGTAACCTTACTGTCATTAATAAATTTATTGCTCTTTTTATTTTTCAGTTTTACTTCCAGTTTCCACTTCAAATATTGACAGTCCTGAAAGTGCATTTGGATCCCAGACATTTTCCATCACAGAACAAATCAAGAGCTCCTCTCCTATCTGAGAGCAATACAGACAGCTTAATATCATATGACCTCATTTCTTCAAATTAAATGAAAGAAGAATTTTCACTAGCTTTCCATGAAGCTCAGCTATTGCTTGTTAATTTTGACTGTTAGTGCTGATCTTTCAGTTGGATTCACTGTGGAAAATGTAGCTTTTAACAGGACAGCTGCTTTTGGGTCCTTCAATGCATCATTTCATGCAGTGTCTCAAGCTTTAATAAGTTCTCCAGCACACCATGATATCATAGCCAAAGAGGGGACCAGTATTTTAATTGAATGTAAACTGAACATCAGCCAGTATGAACATATCCTTTGGTATAACTCCAGAGGACACCTGCTTGAACAAAAAGATGAAGGTGAGTTTTCCTGCTGTTTTCTATCCATCATTATTCCCCTTTTAAACAGTATTGGAAAACCCCTGGGACTTTATTATAATTTTTTCTTCCTATCCTCCCCTTTTTACAATTGGGAGATAAGGAGAGAGCAAAACAAAGTCCTTTGCCCTCTGAAATGTTGCATGGGAGTTACACCTAAGTACTTCTGTCCCAGCCCACCCATCCTGCTTTGGTGCCCCACAGAATGGTATTGTTCAAGAAGCATCCCAGTATTCTGTACAGAAGAAATTGGTCTTCATCTTACCCAGTACTAGCTGATGGGTTTATTTATTATTGCTCTGGGTTAAATTATATTTTTCCAAATGCATGAATTAAACACAATTCTCCACACCTTGTGAACTTTTCAGCTGGCAGTTGATGCTTTCATTTTGTTACAGGATATGTTTTAAAACATACTTAGTGCATTTATTTTTTGGTTTATGCGCCAGTGAGAACCTGGAAAATAACACAAAATGTAATGGCCAACGATGAATTCATGCTATTTAACCCTTTTGAGCTGAAGGGGAATATATTTTCCTAGCCATTGGCTCTTATAGTTTTATACCTGCAGTTTTTAATTTAAAAAATGTTTTAGAGATGCATGTGTTTTTCTCTATTAGTATTAATGAAGGTCATCGAACTAATTGATAGGATCTTGTTGGAGGCCATCTTTCTGCCTTAAGTATTCAGTAACCTTTTTGTAGTTATAATGCCATCTGGAGATTAGTTCAAAGTAGGGTAATTAGAAGAATAAGTTATGAAAACAGTTCAAAGCAGAGTAATTAGAAGAAATGAGTTATGAAAACAGTTTTCCCCCTAAGTTATAAATGCACAGCAAATGCTGTATAAAGCTTCTTGTATTGATTTCTTTTTACTTGGATTTTGCATGTCAGCACTGCATGCTCAGCAGAAAACCGTCTCAAGAAAATCCTGGGTTCTTTTGCCAACAGAGCCATTTACAGACTGATCTTTCTCATGGGTCACTTGACTTTTGACTCTGAACGTATGGAAAATAAGACTTTATAGAGGACAGTCTTTTAACATAGGGTGAGAAGCTCTGGTTAAGAATTAGGATCCCTGTCAGAAAGAGCCATCAGGCCAGAAGCACACTGGAATGTGCAGATGAGAGAAGGAAGTAAAAACAAGAGTAGCAAGCATGCAGAAGAATTTGCCATTAAGCAGTAGGATGGGTAAGTTTTACTCATGTAGGTTATGGCTTTCTGTGTCACGAACATGGAAAGGACGTTTCAGACCTTGGTGTACTGTTACCATGCTAGAAGTGGACTGCTCACTGCCAAGCTTTGACTCCCGTTGATGTTTACCCTGGAATTTTTGTTTCAAGAGCTCTGTTTATTTCTTACCCCTCCGCAGGTGACCGGTGGAGGATTGCTGATAACTCCCTCAACATCACAAAGGTCAGCTTTGCCGACCGGGGCCGGTACACGTGTGCAGGCATTAATCAGAACGAGACCTTGTACTACACAGTCACCCTGAGGGTTATCTTCACCTCAGGGGACATGAGCATCTACTACATGATTGTGTGCCTCGTTGCCTTTGCCATCACCCTCATTTTGAACATCACCCGCCTGTGCATGATGAGCAGCCACCTCCGCAAAACGGAGAAGGCCATCAACGAGTTCTTCCGCACGGAAGGGGCCGAGAAGCTGCAGAAGGCTTTCGAGATAGCCAAGCGCATCCCCATCATCACCTCTGCCAAAACACTCGAGCTGGCCAAAGTCACTCAGTTCAAGACCATGGAGTTTGCTCGGTACATCGAAGAGCTCGCCAGGAGCATTCCCCTGCCGCCCCTGATCCTGAACTGCAGGGCCTTCATGGAGGAGATCTTCGAGGCCGTGCGGGTGGAGGAGCCCGAGGAGGCGGGTAAGGAGGAGAAGGCGGCGGGCGCTTCCCCAGGAGCGCCCCGGTGACGCGCAGCCACTCCCCGGCCGCAGACTCGGACGACGGCTCCCTGAGCGAGCAGGGCCAGGAGATCGCCGTGCAGGTGTCCATCCACCCCCAGAGCCAAGGGCAGGGCATGGACACCGTGTCCCACGGCAGCTGCCACTCAGCGCCCGCTGAGGAGGGCACCTGCTGAGGAGGGCACCTGCTGAGCCCCGCGATGCACTGAGCGGGGAAGGGAGCTCGGGTGATCCAAGGGTACTGTGAGAAAAGGGTCTGCAAACAAGCTGCCTCAGTCCCGTGTACACAAGAGTTTTCCAAATTGCTAGGTGCCAGAACTAGTGCTGAAGTGTGTATTTTCTGTCAGTGTTGATTTTACAGTTCCAGTCTGCTAGAAAAGGCTGTTTGGAATATTGTGCAGGGTCTTTTCTTTCTCAAACAGGCTTGCTATGTTATAAATAGTTACAAAACAGGAATTCTTTATCCTTGGCTCCTTGGTAGCTTTTGATACTTCAGATCTGTGTGAGAAGTGACCAAGCTGAGCAGTACAACTTGCAATAAGAACTTTTCCTTTGTGAGCTCTTTCTTTCTTCACAAAGTTCAGCTGAAATTCCTTTGAGTCAGTGGTGTTGTCCTGATGAATTGTGCTCGTTCTGAGTTGCCTCTTGGTGCGTGTAGCCCATCAAAACCATAGTGAGCTTGAACAAATCTGTGTCATGTGCTTCTGTGTTGCTATCAAAATGTACTGTACTTAGGAAAAGAGTAGTGCCAGGATCTGCTGCTGGATTAAATGAATTGTTGTAGTTTCAAAGCAGCACAGAGAACAACCAGGAGGTCTCAGTTTTCTGTGCATCTGCAGGAAATTTGTGTGTATTCTAAAAGCTTGTTGCTTAAAGTTGGTGCTGATTGCCGAAGCGCCTTACCCTGGTCCTGTCCCACAGAATGGAGCAGTGACAGCACTGCTGGCACTGCCTGGCTTTTCATTATGCTGATTTCACTCACTATAGAAAATCCAAAGTTTTATATTGTATTTGACATTGTGGTGAGAAAAGGATGACAGTAATCACATAGTGGCAAAACTAATAAATGAATTTATCATCTACAGACAGGTGTCTCAGGCACATCTTCCTGAACAGCATTATAATAAAGCAGGTGAAAAGTAGTGACACTGAGGGGCTCTGCTCTGGCTGATTCTGTCAGGAGGCAGTGGCAGAGAGAGTGGGGGGCTGGCTGGGGTGTTTGCCAGCCACTGTTTGCAGGAGGGGAGTGACTCACTGATAGAGCCCAGCCTTGTGTGCTGCAGAGGTTCCAGGAGAGCTGCAGCTGCTGACATATGTACACACACGAGTACTTCACCGAGGATCTGCCACCTGGCTTCCTCAGCTGTAGAGATCCTCCAGGAAACAGAGTGCAGACAAGAATCTACTTTCTTCTCGTACTCTTTGGTGCTGTTTGTTTTTTTTTTTCTCCTTAACATTTGTAAGTTGTCTCACTTAAATAGCATTTTATATCCTGTTGAGATTTAGTAGATGTAAAGCTTGTAAGCACTCCACATATTAATTTCTTACAACTACTGGAAGCTTATTGCCATATAATTTTAACAACTTGGCAACAGGAGCACCATTTAATTTCACACAACTCTTTTTTCTTTCCTTATTATTACAGAAATGTCAGTTGAACAAGTGATTCTGGAGGTCTGCTCAGGATTCTTAAGAGAATTTGACATTACATTTCCATGAGTAGAGGTGAAAACAAGCAGGCACAGTGGTAATAGCAGGGTGGGGCTGTCTGTGGTGATACATGCTCCGAAGGAAGGGGCTGAACAAATTATAGTTACCATATCAGAGAGAGGGAAATGACAGCATCTGTTACCATTTTAAACTACCTTCTGGGGAAATTCCTGCTGTCAGCCAGCAGGTAAATCACCCCAGTTGCCTTTGGCCTGTCGGGTAAGAGTGGTGTTAGTCAAGAAGGAAATTGCTACCCTTTATTACAGTAACATTCCCACCAGCTTGGTGCCATTTCCAGGACTGTAGCAAACTTTGTCTGCTTCAGGGGAATTAAACCTTCTGTACACACTTCGATTAGCTGCCTCAATAGTGACTTTTTTTTTTTTTTTGCTTCCACAGTTTGATGGCACTTTATGTCCAGGTGAAAAGTTTGTATAGTTTTGTGTAACCTGTCTGGTTTCTTTCAAGTTTTCTGAGGTTATCAGTGTTAAAAGATACTCTGTGGATAAATATCTATCTCTCTTAGAAGAAGGAAGCTGCTGGCTTCACTTCTGTGCTTCAGTGGGTTCTGCAGGTTTGTTGCACATGTGTGAGGGGAGATTTGGGAGTTTGCACCCTTTGGGATGCGCTGGTTGAAGGAGGTGGAGGCTGAGAGAGAGAATGATCTGTTTTAAACTCCTTTGTGCCACAGGCCATCTGAATGTACCTGCACCTGCCTTATTTCCCTGTAAACAGCTCTCTTGCTTCTGTGGAACTGTTGCATCATATGCAACATATGGATGTGTTACCCCTAAATACACACACAGTGAGAGATGCCACTACAAAATCTAAACTATTTAATTGCTTCCTAAGGAGCAGTTATGATTGACAGATGTCACATCAGAAGTGGCAGCTTACAGGCAGCAGAATGACACTGGAGGTGTCACATGGGTGTCAGGAGAGCAGTTTCAAGACTGATTTGATCTCTTTTTTGATTTTTATACTTTATTTGCATAACTCCAAGTTCTTGCTGAGCACAGTTACCTGGTGTCTTCATGCATCCTGTTGCTGGTTGAGAGGAAAGAGTGACCATGCATGAAGGTCCTCAGGAATGCAGTTACAGTGTCAATTGCTGGACAGCAAAGCTGAGAGTTTTCCTGAATTACTACAGCATTTCATTCCTTAAATTAATTTCATTCCTGGGAAGGAGGATGTTTTCTAAGGATTTCAGTATTTCAGGAGCACCTTCTGAATGTAGGAACTGATCCTCCTCCCACTGAATCCAATTAGAGAGGATTTGGAGCTCTGTGCATTTTACAGGATTTTTATGCATCTGAAAGCAAGGACGATGGTGATGTTAAATGATAAAAGTGATTTCCAGAGAATTAAATTTGACACCAGTTTCCAAACAACTTGTGAACTATTCTTGTTACCCTGAGAGTAGATGTGTGCACTTAATGTCTTTGATGAATCTAATTGAACATTAACATTGAAAGTGTTTCTCCCTTTGTAGGATGAGGAGAATCTACTGTGGTTTCCTTGCTTTAAACTAAAGTCTCTGACAATCACAAGGCTATTCTCTCTCTTCTTTGTGACTTATTTTAAAAAATATAAAATCTACTTGTTATCCAAGAGTACCGAAAACTAACTTTGTAGCGATTATTTGTATTACCTGGATTGTAATGTAACTGTTTAATGTAACCACCTAGGATTTCATACTTTCATAAAATGAATTGGTAGATTTGCAAAATAAATTGAAAAGAAAAACCTTGTTCTGCTGGAATTTTCTGTTTTACAAGTGAGGAGTGCCTGTCTCTCTAAGGTTATGTAGCAGCTGTATTGAGCTCAGCAGAATGTTGTTAATCAGCCTGACAGAGGTTATTGGGATACTCAGTCATCTGAAGGACCATTCCTGCTATGACATCTTTGGACCTGTCTTTTGGGGGATTTTTTTCTGTCTCAAAGTCTTCAACAGCATCTAATAATTGTTCCTAGCTGCATATGCAAACAGGTAAAGACCTGAAATGGTTTCAGGAAAGCCCTTGTTTATTTACTTCCCTGTTTCACATTGTGTATGTGACCTTCAACCATAAATCTGTTTTGTTTGTACCTTTTTCATATGCCGGTACTATTCTATATTGTAAGCACCTTTCTTTTTGTAATCCCTCACCCCAAGCACCAAAAGTCCACCTTGCTGAACAGCCCTGCGTTGTGCCTTCCATGGGGGTGGGCAAGTGTGAATGAGAGCAGAATTCACACACGTTGCTCTTAAAGAAGAGCCTCAGGCTGCCAATCGCTGCACAAAGCAGATAATGGCATTGCAGCTGAGTATTTGGGGATTTTCCCAAGAGAAACAGCTGCCTAAAGGAAGAATTATTGGACCCATACTTTTCAGGCTAGGTCAATACTCAGTCAGCATCTGCTTTCTATCTCCTTGTTATGAGAGATGCATTAATGATAACAGTTCAGTTTTTTTAAAGCTCCTGTAACCTGATCCCTCATGATCCTGTCCACAGTGAACAAATTCATCTGCATCCATTTAGAGCACTTTTCCATCTGGTAACAATAGATCATTGAAAAGGGAGCTGCATCAAGGATGATTGTACTTTAATTTTAGGTGCACACCTTAAAAAATACATTTTTATCTTAACGTTAGAGCACTTCTGCGAGTGAAGTCTCCAGCTGGAGACACAGCAGAGACACCAGTGGTGTCATTCAACTCAGACAAGTTACAGCTTTATCGACTTCCCTTCAGCCAGGTCATTTCACACCAGCTGAGTCTCTTTCCTCTTTTTTTAATTGGATAGCAGCTCATTCAGATGTCTCCAAACACTGCCAGCTCTTTTGCATGTAGAAGTGAGAATTGCACCATCATTCAAAAAAAGTCATTCTGCTAGATGCTGAAATACCAAAAAAAAGCCCTAAAAGTTGGAAAGTTGTTCTTTATCCCTGGTAAAAGAGTACCTGTTCTTTGGTCACGCCTGGCTGCCAATGAGCGCAATAATACTGAGCAATTAGGCCTTTCATTTGCGTTAGGCTAATTAATTGTTTGCACAGTACCCTGATTATGGAATCATTTTCCTTTCGGAAAGAATAAAAGGATTAGAATGGCTTTATCCCAAGTTGCTCTGAACGTCTTTTATTTATTTAATGGGAGAAAAATCCTCTGTTGCCCCAAACGCAAACCACACACTCGAGCGTTCCGGCTGCTCGGGGCCGTTTCCATCAGTGGGGATGTGAGTGCATCCACATATGTCCATCCATCTGCAGCCAGGCTCCATATGGGATCTGGGGTCCTACTGCATGGCAATGAGTGTGCAGGGGCTGCGGCCACGTGTGTGCTGCAGGGTTTGGATGTCAGCGCTCTCAGGGGCTGGAGAGGGCTGAGCATCCCTGGGATTTCCGCTGCCTGCAGCACCACGGGCGTTGTGAGCTCTGGGGGGCTGGGAGGGCAGAGCTCTGTGGCTGGACGCTCTCTGAAGAGGTTTGTACTGAGTGAATGCAAGGCAAATGGAACCTGGGCTAGGATTTCATGGAGAAAGGACCCAGTGGATACAATATTGCAGAGGCTATGGTCATCTCATCATTTATGTTTGTCCTAGTCAGTGCCTCTTCGTGCTACCGTATTATTAAATACATATTTCATGTTAAATGGTTCTACAGACGTGCAAAAAGCCATTTCAGTGGAAAGTGAAGGAACATACTCAGCTCTAAGTGCAAGGCAGAAGCTGCCATCACACAAACTTCCACTGAAGGGGTTGGAGTTAACTGGCTGGAGTTCCTCCTGCCCTCCCCGATCCCTGCTCTCCTGTAAGATTTGTTACGGGCCATCTGCAGGGGCTGAAAGTGAAAATTCTGTCCCGTGCTATTTTCCTCTAGAGATAGGACACTGAGAACAGCCCTGGGTTTGAAGGGGGCATGAGAGGCCACCTAGGATGTGTTCTCAGCCACAGATGTCCATCCTGGCTTAACAACAGCTGCTGGCAGAGATGTCACATCTCCTAGGCAATCTGTTCTCCTGCTAAACTCTCCAGACTACTGGAAAGGTTTCCCTAATATCTGCCACAAAGCATCTCTTAATGCATCACCCATCTCATCCTTTCCATGCCTACTGCTGCTACATCTGCAGCCCAAATCAGGGCCACCCCAACCATGGAGGAAAGGAATTGGAGGGCAACACAAAGCAGGGGCCATACTTGGATTTATGTGCCTGCCTTGCCTGGAGAGATCATGCTGTGTTAGGCCTGGCAGAATTTAACTGGAAGTCAAACTCCTTTTGTTTATTTAATGCCTGGATGTCTGAGTGTTGCTTCTTGGGCTTTAGACCTTTTTGCTGTGTGTGCTGGGTCATGGAGATGTTCCTGACACCAGTGCTGTTCATATCAAAGGAGTAGCTCCAGTATTCTGGGTGCAGCAGTCTCATGAAGCTTTGTATTTATGGGTGGTAGGGGAATGGAAAACAACCACTGCAAAGCACATGAGCCTGTCCCACAATTATCTCAAGAGATTTTCAGCATTTCACTCTCTCTCCTCAGTGTCTTCACTTTAGTGTAGGAAAATATTCAGAAGTATCTTGCCTGGTCAATGGGAGAATCCCAAGTTTTCATTTTATTTTTTTTTCCTTTTCTCTTCTGAGTTTTTCTCAAGCTTAACTCTCCTAAATAATGACTAAGGAGGAAGACAGTGGACCAGAACAGACATGAAGGAGTTTGGACAACCTGCCCTAAATTAGAGGACAGGTTTGCTTTGGAAATCCTATATGCATCACACTCTGTTACAGAAAGTTGGCTTTAACAGCAAATATCTTGCAGCAGGGTGTCACTTCACTTCCAGAGATTACTTGAAATGCTTTATTAATTCGATGACCTTGTGGGCTCTCACAAAAAGCCATTTCTCAGTGTTTTGGGGAAAGAGAACTTCTCTGAGCTAAAGGGACTGTTTTGTTGCTCAGATTTATTGCTTGGCTGACTTAATTCACCATTCAAACACGATGATTTTTAGCTGCTGGGCAGTGGGCCTTGCAATGTTGAAACTAATTAACTGCTAGAACTCTTCCGAGCAAGGCTGTTTTCTTACTGGGTTTTGGGGCTTTTTTTTAATCCACAGAAATAAAGCAAACACGATCCTTGGAGCACAGGGTTGCATGGATACGGTATCAGCACAGAGGCAGCCCCGTGCTGGATGACTCTGTCACAAAGGAAGAAAGGCTGCCAGCTGTCCCCGCTGCTGGCGAGACACCGCACAAAGGTAAGAGGAGAAAAGAGACAACTTCTGAAGACAGAAGACAGGAGGGGTGCCAAAGCCATGACAAAAGGAGAATAGCAAGAGAGGTCTCCATTCTGCAGCTCTGGATCCACAGCCATCAAAGAGCTGAGTTCTGGAGCTGGCTGGCAAATCAAGGTCAATGGCTCTGCAGCTGGAGAGTCCTTGCACCTCTCTCCCCTTCCTTCATCCCCACCACTGGAGCTGCAGACTGTGTTTCTGAAAGATCCTTGAACCTCCTCGCTCAGCTAGATCTAAAGAGCTGCAGTTCCTGCTGGCAGGACATCATCAAAGCCTTGAGAGAGAGGACAAGGAGGGGAAAAAGGGGTTGTTCTTTGTCAAGATGCACCTGGCTGCAGGAAGTTACCGGTTGTTATCCCATCAGGGACTTCTGCTCTTCAAACTGTTTTCTGGGAAAAGTTTATAACCCCTGCAATATTTCCTGGTGATATCTGAAAATGGCATAAAAAGGTCTCTGCTCAAGAAGAGACAAATTCAGTGTCTGTGTGCTCCTTCCTACCATGTTCTTGCAAAGCACTTCTGCCCTGCTCCTTGCTCTGAGTCCATAGTGCAAATGAAATATGAATTGTTGCTGCTCACTGAAAGCAGGGAATCCCTCACTGGCTCCAGGGAGCTCCCCACTGTCTTTATTCCTGACAGTTCGATTACCTTTATCATCAGTTTTAAATGCAGAGCTGCAAATACCATCAGTGGTCATACAGAATGGCAACTCTCTTACCATGCCTCAACCACAGTGACCTTCCTCGACTGGCAGCAGGGAGCAAAGGCCAGCCCCTGTTCCTCCTGTGAATTTGGGCTGGGAGTGCCAGCCCCAGCTGCCAATTCACCTCTGTCTCATTGCCTTCTTCCCTGCGTTTCAATTCCAATGTTTTCAGGATTTCCAGCCTTCCTCTGAAGCCTCACAGTCTAGCTGCTCATATCCTGAAGCACAGGAGTATAGAGCAGCACCCCTGGGTGTGGGATCAAGGAAATCTTGCTCTGGACAAAGGGGAGGTGCAGAGGATCAGCAGCAGGTGGGAGGGGAGACCTCTGCTTCCCGTGGATGCTGGTGGAGCTCACCTGGCCAGGAGCTCCAAAAGGACCGTGAGGTTTTCTGCCTGCTAATTGTCTAGGTGAAGCAAGAGGACAGTTAGTGAAGGTTTGTCACAAGGAGATTTTTGAATAAGAGAAAACAGAATTTGATGGCCTCAAGAGTCCAAAATAGTACCTGGGGATGTTGTTCTCATGAGCTGCCCCATCTCTTAGCTCTCAGCCACAGCATGTTCCAGCATCCCCTGGCTTGGAAAGGTCCTTAGACATGAGGTGAGGGTCTGTAGTGACAGATTCCCCAGGCAGGTACAAAGCACAGCTGCTTTATTCCAAAAACCTGGCCTTTTTAGGCAATTAGCCAGTTATCAGCTACATAGTTTTAAACTATAACAAACATAATTCAACCAACCACCACACACAATGATGTGAACACACCATTGTTACATAACTTGTTTTCTACCTCTACTTCAGCTAAGTCACTTGCCCACAGTGCTTTTCTGCTTAGCCAAAGCAGCAGGCCTGAGCCATGGTTTTACAAGGCTTTCCCTTTGTAAGGTTTCTCCTATCTGCAGCACTTGGAGCAGTACAGGGCACAGTCAGGTGTGAGGGCACAGTGCTGGGGCTGAGCGTGACCCCTCAGGCATGGGGACAATGGGACAGACCAATTCCCTGACATTGCCAAGTGCACCAGGGAAGCCACCCCTGGAAAGGAGCACACATGGTCCACGTGTTTATCCTTTGCCAGCCATCCCTGCTGTTGTCTCCTTTTCCTTGAGCACCTGTGCTTTTCTTCCCTTCACGCTGTCCTTGGAGTGATGCAGCAAAGCGCTGGGTGCACCTTTGCTGCCGCTCTCATCTCAGCAGTGAAGGCTTCCTTTTGTTAGCTGGAAGGGAGCCTGGGCCAAGGTTTTTATGTGCTGAGAGCAGAATCCAAACACGAGAACATGCAGGTGAGCTCAGAGCCAGGGGCTGGGCTGACAGTGACGGGAGGGGCAGCACCGTGCAGGGGACCAGG
Organism: Sitta carolinensis; assembly: GCA_032173965.1. Classification (NCBI taxonomy): domain Eukaryota; kingdom Metazoa; phylum Chordata; class Aves; order Passeriformes; family Sittidae; genus Sitta; species Sitta carolinensis. The sequence goes on along the minus strand of CM063294.1, from coordinate 11,575,838 downwards.
GAAACGTGGATAACAAAGGGAGCTGCAGGTGGGGGCTGGGGTGGGACGGGACGGGACGGGACGGGACGGGATGGGATGGGATGGGATGGGATGGGAACGGGACGGGATGGGACGGGATGGGAGGCTGTGGGGTTCCTCTCCGTGCCGTTGTTGGGTGATGGGGACACGCCGCAGCCAGGCAGCAGCGCCCAGGGTAGGGCCGGGCAGGAGCTGCTCGCCCGGAGCCCCGCTAGAGGCAGCTCTTGGTTTGCTCTGAGCACGGCGGAGCAGCCGAGCTGTGCGCACAGCCGAGCGCAGCGGCTGGAGCGATGGAGCTGCTCCTGCCCGGCCCGACACACGGCCCTTCCCCGCCGGGGAGCAGCACCCCCCGCCACAGCCCGCCGGGGAGCAGCACCCCCACCCACAGCACAGCACCGCTCTTCTCCACACACAGTGTGTTAAAGGAAGCCCCTGGGAGCCAGCCTGAACCCGAAGGAGGAGGGGTTGCAGGGAACTGGTGGGCTCAGGGGCTGGAGTCGGCGCCCGGAGCAGCGTTTTCCGAAGGAGAGGGTTGGAATTTGAGGTGTGTTTCCCCCTCCTGCCCGCACCGCGAGCAATTCCCACCGGTGGCATCCTGCAGCGGGAGGGTGGGAGGTGACAGCCAACAAGGAACAGATTTCATTTGTCCTTTTCTCGCTGTAGATTAACAGACCCAGCTCTGACTGAAGTATTTAGCGATCACAGCGACTAAATCGCACGGGGAAAACATTTCCTGGCAATTACTGCCGTGCCCGTCTTGGCTTGCTGGGCGCGCCCCTGGCCCGGCGGGTGGCAGGGCAGCGTGCCCGGGGCACAGAGCCGAGCCCGGGGCACGGCAGGGCAGCCGGGGAGTACAGCCCTGCCGGACCGATGTCCCTGCTGCTCGTGCCCGGGAGTACAGCCCTGCCGGACCGATGTCCTGCCTGCTGTGTGCCCCGGGGGAGTACAGCCCTGCCGGACCGATGGTCCCTGCCTGCTGTGTGCCCCGGGGGAGTACAGCCCTGCCGGACCGATGTCCCTGCCTGCTGCGTGCCCCGGGGTGTACAGCCCTGCCGACCGATGGTCCCTGCCTGCTGCGTCCCCGGGGGAGTACAGCCCTGCCGGACTGATGGTCCCTGCCTGCTGCGAGCCCGGGGGCTCTGGAGCGGCCGGACCCGCTCGCCCGCCCCGCTGCCAGGCGAGCCCTCGGCGGCCGGGGGCTCCTTGCAGCCCCCCCGCCCCTGTCTGTCGCACCGGGTTCAGCCTGGGTGAATTCCAGCGTTGCTCTTTTCATTTCAGAGCTGCGGGAGGAGCGGCTTATGGTCACCTTAAAGGAATAAGCGATGCATAAAAATATTTGATCAATTAAGCCAAATGATTTGGCAAGCGACGGCTCCCGCTGTACCCATCCTCCTCACAATTGTCTCATTATCCAGCCCTAAATCAAGCTGTCACAGCTTTTTTTTTTTTTTTTTTTTTTGCTTGGAGGGGAGAGGGAGGGAAGGAGGGAGCTGCTTCCCAGTGTTCAGCTCCAGAAGAGAAACCCTGAGCAGGAAGCGGGTCGCTGAGCTCCCGAGAGCCTCCTGCCGCCCCTTCGCCTCCGCCGTGCCCCCATTACCCCGGCTGCGGAGCCGGGGAGCGGGCCCAGCGGCCGGGCAGGGATGCTGCGGAGGCTCCGGGAGCCGTCCCAAAGCCACCGCCTAGGCCGCTTGCTGTTGCCAGGGAAGCATCCCGAGAAAGGGGTCGCAGCTCATCAGGAAGGTCCCCAGGGACGGGGTCTCCCCCCTTCTCAGGTGCCAAAATAAAGGGGTCTTGGATCCTGCTCGATCCCGTTCCTGCCACACTCAGCAAGTGTCTGGAGAGCCTCCCCTCCTCCAGCTGGGACAAAGGGCACTTGGAGCCCCACACTTACAGGCACAGCTGCACTGTGGTAATCAGATCAGCCCCTTTTCTTAAAAACACCATGAGCGATTGCATCGAGAGGTTCTTGATACAAGCAGGTCCTAGAGGAATGCCGTGTGTGTGAGCTCCAGACAGCAATGTGGAGTCTTTCCCTGTTTGTTAGTCAAGAGAGAAGCAAAATCTCCCTCTTTGGGAGCCTCAGTGTTTCACAGGCCCTAAAGAAATCGCCTGAGGACTCATCTCCTGCATTCCTCAGGACAATGGAGCATCCCTCACCCTACCACACAGGGAAGCCCCTCTCAAGAAGAATCCTCCTCCTCTGTCCTCCCAAGGTGACACCCGGATACTGTGCCACACCTGTGTGATTCCCCAAGTCTGCTAAAATAATTAATGCAAACTAATTATTATTATTTTATTAATAAATGAATTGAAGACTCATTGATTCACTCTGCTGGGACAGTGAAACAGCTGCATACTCATCTGTTCATGGGAGCACAGCCAGGCACACAGAGCAACCCCTTATGCTGCCTGCCCTGAACAGAGACAGCCCAAACCCAGACCTTTCCACCCAAGAACATTTTCAACCCAAAAAGAATAGAGAGGGGACAATTTGGAGCAAACACAGACCCTTGCATGCAAAACTGCTCTGGATGGAGTTAATGAAAAATGTGTCGTTTTCTTCTGCCAACAGCATTCCAGCAGGGCAGGGCAGGCAGGCAGGGCAGGATGCTGGTTCTGGTGGGCAGGCTGGGGCATTGCTGGTCCCTGGGTCCTGCTGTGCTGCTGCAGCCGCCACCAGATCGGCTCTGAGCAGCTCTCGTGGGTGCCATGTTCAATCCACACTGTTTAGTTTTGTTGCCTTTTTAATGCTGTCAAAACATGAGATGCTCCTGCTGCTTTCACAGCCTTGCTAATTGGCTGCAAAGAGCAGATTCCTGTTCAAATTACAGCTATTTTTGAACTTTGAACCTGCCTTTAAAATCCAATTCCTACGCGGTTTTTGTCCCCACCCCCTGCAGGGCTGTGAAGCAGCACAAGCAACAACTCATTCCCACGGTGCTTTTTGGAGGACCAAGGGCAGTTCACACACCCTGCAGGGATCTACAAGGGATTTTCTGCTCTCATGCTCTTCACCCTGGGCTACCCCCAGCCTCTGGCATCTCTGGAAATGGAGGAGTGGGGAGCACATGACAATCCATCACCTGGAAAATGCAAGCAGGATCCTCTCTGGGGAGCAACTCTTGGGTTGACCCTCCAGAAGATGCTGTGGTATCTTCAAGCTTTCCCACTCCCACCTCCCTTCTCCATGCTCCAGTGTCGGTTCTTTCCCCCTGAAGAGCCTCTTGGACCACAGAGGTGCAGGTAACTCCTGGTGCTGGGTGCTATGTGAAGCCCCTGCAGGAGTCTCAGTGACCCTGTGCCCCTGCCTGGCCTCCACCCACCCCCTGCACAGTCACCAATGCAGCTCAGGTGCTCTCAGCCCGTTTTCCAGCTCTGCCAAAGCCAGGAACAATCTAAGCTGCACAGCAGGGCTGGAGCCTTCCTGATGGTGCATGCCTGGCAGGCTCTGGTTTTCCTTAGATGAGGCCAAAGAGGAGCTCTGGAAAAGCCCAAACGAATCCAGCAGCAGCAGGAGCAGGGCTGGTGGTCTGAGATACCTCCAGGCTGAAAATGCAAGCACCTCCAGGAGGACTGGGAAAATCATAGCCTGGCTCTGGCCCAGCCCCTCATCAGAAGTGATGAGAGGAGGAATGGGGGAGCTGGACAAAACCCCCTGACCCCTGTCTGGTACACCCCTGAGGCTGCAGTAATGAAAAGCCAAGCAATGCCCACGTGTGCAGGGCCAGGAGGAAAAGCCCAGGATGGTGCCTGCACTAACACATTCACAGCTCCAGGGTTTGCCAAGGCTGTTGCTCAGCCAAATGAGCCTGGGTTTGCAAGGAGCTATTTGCCAGAGCAGAGAATGTTGGTCTCCAGAACATCCTTCACTCAACAGATGTTCCAGGTCCTGCTAAGCTGTAAAAAGACTGACCAAGAGTCCCTGATGGGTGCAGATGGATTCAGCTCCATTAGCCATCAGTAATAACCCGAAATGCTCTGACCATCGTGAACCACAAAACCAACCTGGTGCTGGGCAAGGGGCCAGAGCCAGCACTGAAGGCTGCTGGGCTTGGGCAACAAGAAGCTGGAACTGCATGAAAAATCATGGCAAAAGCACCCACAGTGGGAGCAGTTGGAGCAACAATTCGGGGTTTCTACATTGCTTGGTAATTTCAGATCACAGATGGAAATCCAAGAGAAGCATCTCGTAAATCACACGGTCTGTGGTTTTTCCCTTTTCCCCTGCTGTGTTATGATGGAAAATTGCAGTCGGTGTTTCCAAAAGCCATGAAATACTGTGCAGGCCCTGGCAGGTTCACATCCAGCTGAAGCAAACTCCACTCCAGCCTGCAGTTTGCCTCCAGAAGGGTCACTGAACTCAGCAGCCACGTTCTGCTGACTGGAATTTGCACCTTTCCCCAGCTCATTGGGCTGCTCTCACCTCTTTCCCATCAGCATTGATTTAGAGTTGGTTGTGTGCCAGCCTTGCACCCCTTGAACACAACTGAAACCAGAACATTTCTGACAGAAGATAAGGAAAAAGTCATTCAACATGTGGCTTTTGAAGAAAAAGAAAAGGACTTTTTTAATATGATTCTGCAATAAAAAGGGAGAAGATGAAGACTTTGCTAAAAATTACTATGCAGTACTGAGCAAGAGAAGATGCTTGGGCCCAGAAGTTTTTTCTGCTGCTGCCTCCCTCCCAGGCCAGGATAAAACACAGGGAGTTACACAGCAGACATGGACAGCACTTGGTGCCATGGCTCTGCCTTCAGTCACACTCTCCATCTGCTCAGTCCCAGCAGCACAGGGACAAATTGTCACCAGCACAGAGGCAAATTGTCAGCGTCCTGCCCCTGATGCTTCCCTGCTGCCTCCCACCCCTCTTGGAGCCCAGGGCTGTCCCACCGACCCACAGGGCTCAGGATGAGCATTGTTCTGTGGACTGGGAGCAGCAGCATCTTCAGCCCAGGACACACTGGGGTTGAGGATGTGTCCCCTTGATTACCCTGGAGCTGTGCTGATGGCTTTCTATTTTAATTACATGGAAGTTTAAGCATGCTGCAGGGTCTGGCTAATGCTGCACAGCACAGAGGAAGGCCTGTGCAACACTGACAGCCTTTTTTTTTTTTTTTTTTTTTTTTTTTTGCATAATAAAGGTAAAGTGACACTGGGGACATGTGTCTTTTATGGTCCGAGGTCAGATGCCTGCAGGTCCTGAGAGTTGGGAGAGGGAGGGGAGAGGGAGGGAAGGAAGGCAAAGTAAACAGATAAATCCCTGGAACATATGGCCTGTGCTTGGTGTTTTTACGCATGAGGCACCCCACTTAATAAAAGTTTAGGATGGAAAAGCCAAATAAAATTGATAATCTGCCCAGGGAGGGTGATTCAGATGAAGCAAGCACATTACAAGGGGTGACTGATTTACAATTTTCTTCTATTTGCGGTTTTATGACTATTACAGTTATTCTTGTGAATATAATTCATTACTGTGCTATTATTCCCAGAAGTGAAAATCAAAGGTTTATCAGCCGACACCGGCAAGCATGAAATATTGCCCCAACACACAGCTCTGTGCTGGAAGCACAGCTCAGAACCAGAGAGAAGGCAGAAGCCAAGCACTCACCTCTGCCCATCCCTAGGTCTCCTCCTGCCAGGGCCAGGCAGCCCAAAGCCAGCAGCCCCTCCCAGCTGGGCAGGAGGAGGCAGTGAACCTGTGTTCATCCCCCAAAGGATGTGGGCACAGGAGTGGCTCAGCTGTTTGGGAAGAAGTAACATCAGTGGGGCAGGCGCCGGCAGGGGGATCGCAGGAGCCGGACCCCAAAGGGATCGGCACACTGCCTCTCTGGGGATGTGGCTTGGGGCACAGCATCCCACTGTGCTGCCAGGGTCTGGCAGGGCAGGGTGAGGGGCTCTGAACCAACACTACGGTTCCTGGAGCCAGAAAGAGGGCAGGGTTTTATTCAGACTAACAACTTTTACCTGGGAGAAATGGGCTGAACCAGAGCTTTACCCAACATAAAAACGATGAAGAGAGCGCTGAAATGTACTTGAGCTTGCTGCTCATTCTAACATCCAGGCTACATCTAACATAAAAGCCATCATCTGTGGTGTGGTTTCTCCAGCAGCTGAAGCCCAGCCCCAGCCAGCTGCTGGTGCAGCCTGATGGCACAGCCCTCCCCGGCTGCATCCTGTGGGCTTTCAGGCTTTGTCACTCCTGCATGCCAGCCTCAGCTGTGAAAACAAGAGAAGTCTCTTCCAGCCTCCTTTTCCTCCCTTTTCAACAAATTTTGTCTGAAGAGCCACACTTTGCTTTCCCATGACAGACCCTCATCCCAAAGGCTGCCTTGCAGCACTCCAGATGTGCCTGGCATTCTGCTCCAGCACGGAGAGGAGAGGGAGAGGAGAGGAGAGGAGAGAAGAGAGAGAGGAGAGGAGAGGAGAGGAGAGGAGGGAAGGAGAGGAGAGGAGGAGGAGAGGAGAGGAGAGGAGGAGAGGAGAGGAGAGGAGAGGAGAGGAGAGGAGAGGAGAGGAGAGGAGAGGAGAGGAGAGGAGAGGAGAGGAGAGGAGAGAGAGAGGGAGAGGAGAGGAGAGGAGAGGAGAGGAGAGGAGAGGAGAGGGGGAGAGGAGAGGAGAGGAGAGGAGAGGAGAGGAGAGGAGAGGAGAGGAGAGGAGAGGAGAGGAGAGGAGAGGAGAGGAGAGGAGGCAAAGCCCAAAATCAGTGTGTCTGGGCCAAATCAAGGATGCTGGTTCTGGAAGAGTGGATGTAGTGGAGAGAACAGACAGTCTGCAGGGACATTTTCCTGGCATCCTCCCATCTGTGTCCCAGAGCTTGTCTTGAGGCTTAATAGCTCTTGATAGATTTTTTTTCTTCCTAGAATTTGTCTAATCACTTTCTGAAGCCTTGTAAAGTTTTGGCATGTCCAGTATCATCTTGTAATTAGTCTCCAGCTGAAGAACACGCTGTGGGTGGAGGTTTGTGTGCTTTCAAAGGCTCAGTCAGTGACACTGGGATCTGAGTCACATCTGAGGGTAGAAAACGCAAACACAGAGGCCAGGAGTTTACTCCTCATCACCACCAAGTGCCCCAGTGGGAACAGAGTCTCTGAAGTCTGAATTGCTTAGGAAGAAATAAAAGCTACAGCAGCTGAATTACCAGAGTTTGTCCTCAGCTCTCTGCTGTCTCCCTAAAAGATGTGCCACTTCTAGGGAGTTTTCATCCCAGATGAAAACAAGCCACCAGGATGAGCCACAATTGTTGTTTAACCACTTTAGATCAGAAAAAACCCGAAACCGCTGACTTCAACAAATGTGCCGGTTGCACTGGTGTGAGCCGTGCCTCTGCCTGCCTTCAAAGGGAAGCACTTGTCAGGTGCTCTGCTGAGAAGGGCAGTCTGGAGAGGCCAAGAGCTTCGAGAGAGAAACGTGACCAGCCCAGCAAAGCCTAGTGCCAGCCCCTCTTACAGCCCCTCCGACGGCAGTGCCAGCTCAGGCTGTTCCTCCCCATCCCATCTCCACTCCACGTGCCAGGCTGGGGCTGTCCTTGGCTCCCCAGCTCTGCTGGCACCGTGGCTCCCAGCCAGCGTTCCATGCAGGAGCAGCTCCAACAGGCCATGCGCAAAATAAATCCCATTAAGCTGCAAACTGCGTGCAGTAAAGGCAAATGAGCTGCAGCCAGAGCCGCGAACCCTCCCTGCTGGAGGCTGGGGACAGGGCACAACGGGGCCCCAGAGTGCCCAGCCAGGACACGGCTCCAGCCTGAGCTAAAGGCACATGTGTGGCCAAGGGACTTTAGCATTGTGGTTAATTGTGATGAGCAATAAAATTCCAGCTGGGGATGAAGGTCCCAGTGCCTGCCAATTAGTCCTGGCATCCTGAAGACAGGCTGTAATGGGATTATTGAACCAGTCCTATTATGCACTAAAGTGTTCGGGGAAGCTCGCCACAGTGCCTGGAGAGCTGCTGGGAGCAACGTGCCCAGAGCTCCTGCTGGGAAGGGATGGAACCAGGCACCCACCCACCCTCCAACGGAAGAAAAACACTTTTCTTACTCCCTGGCTAAAACATTCATCATGCCAAAGGGGTTTGAGTCAGTGAATCTGGCAGTGACCAAGATTTTGCTGTTTAAAATACAAATGGATTTGTTTTCTCTCTTGAACGACAAACCCAAAGAAGCTGCATCAGACCCCAGCTGAGAGCACTTAGAAGGCAGAGCTGGTGCAAGGAGCTGTTTGCTTGGCCATCTCGCTGTAATGGCAGGTATTTGTGATTTGGAGCTTTTTCCTCAGCAGCCCTGATGAGATTTCATGTTTATAACATCACGGTTCAGGGGGTGAGGATGGGCTCAGCCTGCCAAAGGAGCCCCTTGCTGTCTGCAGCTACAGAAGACATTTGGAGGCAGGGGGCTCACCACGGCAGATGATGCAGGGAGCTTCCTGCAGACTCCTCATCTCAGCAGCTGCCCAAAATACGTGACCCTCTGGCTGTGCTTGCTGTAAATGGAGAGATCTCTCTTTGAGGCAGAAGAGACCAGAAGTGCTGTTTAGATGACAGCAGCACTGGCAAACCCGGGGCATGGAGAGGTGCAGATGTGTCTGCTGTGAGTGCTGCCTCCCCCAGTGCCTCCCAGGGGCAGCTCAAAGGCAGGGACCACATCTGGGGGTGTGCCAGTGCCACAGCCCACACGGTGCCATCCTCCACCCCTCCTGGAGCTCTGAGGCCACCAAGCACCCCAGACAGCCCCTGGCCTGATCTGGGGCTGAGGTCTCTGAATTGTCACACAGTTCCCATGGCCCCTGTCCCCTCAGTGCCATCAATCACTGCTTTGGGGTGTGCAGGCCAAAACGTGGTTCCATTTTGCATGCTTGGTCAAAGAATTGAACCAATCCTGCACGGAGAGAAGTCATCTCCTGGCCATGGCTCCCTCAGAAACAGCTCCTTCTCTGCAGCAAGGACCTGTCTGTCAAAGGGCTTTTCCACCTCCTCAGTGGAGGGATCCCGGAGCTTTCTGCTCCAGCCCCTCCACTTGGACCCAGCCCCTCCCTCCCATCCCCTGCTGCTCCTGCAGGACTTGGGGACAGGAGCCAGCCAAGCCAGGGATGGTGCCTGACCTGGGCAGGACAACCACCATGGCAGCAGATTCCAGAATTGAATCAGACAATATTTATTAGGCAATGAAGGGTCAGAGAAAGTGGAAAACGAGTGAGGTGGGAGAAGATGGGTTCTGGGTTGTGTCTGCAGGAAGAATTAGCAGGATGTGGTTTACAGAGATGAAAAGCTTTTTGATTATTAGAGCAGTATTTAGTGGCTGCAGGAGAGGAAACACTGCTGCTTTCCCCCTACTAAACACAGAGCCAGGACACTCTGAGCCCAGACAGGGGCAGGGAATGCCCTGGGAGCTGCCTGTGACCCACGACTTGCTCTGCTGTCCCCACAAGGCCAAGCAGCAGTGACAGCCCCCAGCCACGCTCCAAACTGACTCTGAATCCATCATTTCCAGTGCATTAATTCCTACTTATTATTGATCACCTTGTAACACACTGGGACTGTGCTGAGCTCCACCGGCCCTGAGTTATGGACCCATCAGTGTCTGGCTGCAGTAAAAGGAGCTGCCCAGTGGAGGGGAGGGCAGGAGAGGGGAGGGGAGAGGAAAAAGCTCACAGGTTGCAATCCTAACACGTGCATTGACAGTGCTTACCTGCTCCTAACTGAGCACAACATGCTCAGCACAGCTGAGCACTACAGTGGATTCATAGGTGGAACACAGCCCTTTGTTCATGCACTCCCGAGGTATCTGGGAACCAGAGAGGAGAAGAAGTCCAGGGCATACCAGTTGTTCATGTTTTTAAGTATTTCAGGGTTAGCAACCAGGATTTATCCTGAGTCACAGGTGCCCTGCAGGGTCCCCTCCATACTCTCAGCAGCCTTTGCTCCCTCACTGAACATGCAGGCAGCAAGGGGACAGGGGGGAAGCTCAGTGCTGGAGAAACAATACTTTGATTTCTTAAAAATCAGATGCTCAGGGCCTCGGCTCACCCTTGGGACTCGGGTGCAAGGAGGGGTGGCAAGCACTTCTGCATGCACCAGGGAGCAAAGGGATGCCAAACACAGACAAGGACAGCAAGGACACCCAGTGAATGAGGGGCTTGAGGTGAGCTGCCCAGAAAATACTGTGGGTTGCAATGTGAGTGCACAGACCCTTTGTTTGGAAAAGGGTTTCTTCCTGTCAGAGGAGCTGATGTGCCTCCCGATGACCTGCCTGAGACATGAGAGAGAAGGGGGGCTGGCCCTGCTCCCTCTGGGACAATCACCCCTGGTAATGCTGCTCCTGGCAGAGCTCACACCCAGTTCTGTGGCTGTTCCATCACCAGGCTCTTGTCTCCAGCAGCTGCTCAGCTCTGGACACCTGAACAAATACTCCAGGAAAGCAGAAATCTCCACTGTGGGACACCGTGCTGATCAATGGCTGCATGCACCAGCTTCCTGGAGGTAATATTAATAATTTTTGCTGTAAGTAATTTTCATGAGCTGCAGACTCAGAAATGCCAGTCTCTTGCCTTTGTCAGAAACCAGGGCAGCTCTGCATATACATTAAAACCCAGCACACGCAGTTTGTCTTAAACCACCTGAACTTTTTGTTCTAGTGCAGTATCTGCCAGCATCCATCCACCCTGGGAGGTGTTACAGGCATTTCCCTGCTCAGAACCCTGGTCCCTCAGGGCCACGGTGGTTTAGACCATAATTCCTCAATAAGACACAAGCTGTTGGGAAAAAAAAGAATAAACAGACCACAAAAATGATAGGGAGCCTGCGAGCACATATGGAGAAAAGACAAAGCAGGTTCTGGGTTTCTCACCCCTGCTCTCTTGAGTGTTGTGTTAAATTCCCAAACCGACTGCAGGCAAAGCCATGCAAAGCCCAGATGTTTTGCAGACATTCAGAGGGAATTGTTCTTGTCCCATGCTCCCATCAACATTTTCATCTTTAGAGGCTCTTAATTAGCCACTTCATCTTATGCCAAACCCTCTTCGGTTTCACGGCCAGCATGTTGGGATGGGGCCACCCTTGGTGCAGAACCCCAGCAGCGCTGTTCCCACAGGACCATTGCAGTTCCATCTCTAACCTCCGTGGAAATACACAGCAGCACATCCCCCCAGCACCCCAATATGTTTTCCAAGTCATTTATTTGTAAGGGACTTAGCAGCAGGCTTGAAACTTTCCTTTTTGACTCAGGAACTCTAAAGCATCGATGCTATAAACAAATGGAAAAACCTCAAACCTCCGGGACAGACTGCTCCCCAGGGCTGAGGTGCTGCTCCCCCAAAAGAGCATGGGGCCCCTGAAAGAGCTCTGGAGGGCTCAGAAGGGCTTGCACAGCCTCTCTCTGCCCATGCAAGAGAGGGGCTGGTGATGTCCCCTTCCCACCGACATCCAGCCCAGGAGGGAAAGCGCAGGGATGAAGCAGGACCTGAAGCATCACGGGGCTCCTAAGTGACTCAGAGGAGGAGCAGCCAAACAGAGCTTCCTTTATTGATTTATTTATAGAGGATGAGATATTAATGCAAGACCTGTTGTTTGAACAGGTTTCTGCTGGCTGTGCCGAGAGAGAAGCCCTGCAGTGAGGGGGCTGTGTGGGGAGGCGTGTGCCGAGTGCTAATCCCTGCCCTGTCCCCTCGCCCCCTCCTCACTCCATCTGCTCCTTCAGATGAGTCACGGCGACTTCTCAACTTCTTATTCCCCTTTCCCCACCCCGAGCAGGGAGTAGCTGGCAATTAAAATATTAGCAGGGGGAAAACACTTCATAATGCATATGATTATTTCTTAGTCCGAGGAATTTTAATTAGCTGAACACATGGAAGACCAAATTTTGCCAGTCAAACCCCACAGCCTGATGCTGAAACCTCACTGGCTGCCTTCTCCTGCCCACAATGTGCCTGGGATGCTCTGTATTGCTGGTCAGAGCTTGTGCCTCCAGATTTTCCTGCAGCTTTTTTATTATTTTTATGTCTTGAGTTTTACAATACACAGGCTTTACAGCAGCGTACTTTTTTGTGATGTTTTTTTACCTCAGCTTTGTTTTTTGCTCAGGAGCATAACAAGGTGATGGGATTTATGGGCAGCTCTGGGTTTTCTGTTACAGCTTTTCTTAGCAAGATCATCACATTTGCCACTATCCTTGCTGGCCTTTTTCTCTGGCTTTGGTCGTCCCCTAGAGTCACAGCCCACATTAGTCTCCAGCTGTTGCTCAAGCGACCCAAGGAGGGATCACACAGGAGCTATTGTAGCTAAATAAAAGTTTCAAGAGCAGCAGGGTTTTAAGTCTTCTGAGCTATTTCTGCTGCCATCTGTTAACACCAGTTCAAGCAAAGCCCTGTGTACTGGGGACAATGGCAAAAAGCATCCTTGGCTGGAGGGCTAAGGACTAATGCAGCAGTCCTGGATGACCAGCTGGGGACTGAGAAAGCAGCCAAGAGCTGCACAAAGCCAGGAGCTATAAATTGGGGGGAAAAATATAAAAAGGACCAGGATAATATTTCTTAATGATGCCAAATGCAGGCTTCAGCTGGGCAAGGTGTGAGCCAGCTCCAGCGTGCACCCAAGCTGCTCCAGGAGGAGCTGCCTCATGGCAGAGGAAGCAAAGGCTTCACCCAGATGTGAATGTGGGTCTGTGATTTTTGGGGACAGCAGCCATGAAGGCTGAGGGATCCCCAGAGGCCATTGGGGATGAACCTTCCTGCAGTTTCCTTATGAAGGGAAGTAAAGAGCCTCCTTCAGCTGAGCTCGTGGTGGGAGTTTGGGAGGTCCCTGCCAGGCAGGAGCAGCCTCTGCAGGCTGAGTCTGGGCCCAGCCCCATCTCAAAGCAGGAGTCTCAAAGCACAGCCTCCTCTGCATTTTACTGGAACTGGGCTAATGAGATTCACCCACCAGCCCCCAGCCACAGCCTGAGCAAGAAGACCCATCAAAAATCTTTACCCCCTCGGTTTTGTGGAGTTAACACCTGAGCTTTGTGGTTTTACTTAGCTGGAGTTCCCAGCCTGGGCACCAAAGGACAAAGGGATGCTGGTACTGCAGCCTTGCTCCTCCAGCATCTCTCAAGGAGGAGCAAGGGCCACAGCTCCCTTTTCACACCCTCATTTCTGACAGCTTGCATTGCAAATGAGGAATTTCAATGCTTTCGCTTACACTTTGCAAATATTGCTCCATGTGTTTGACCAAATACTGGATTATTTCCCCTCAAGAGAAAAATCCCAGTTGCACTGATGTCTGTGACAGTGCTGAGGCAGGTGCAGAGTGTGGGGGTGTCCCTTGCAAGGGTGCATTTCCTAGAGCTATTTTTTATCTTGGCAAGTACAAGATCATTTTCTTGTGAGTCCCTCCCTGGAAAAGACCAGGGAGTTGTTCCTGGGGGTTTTACAGGGGTGGCACAGCCACTTGACAGGCAGCCTGCAGGCAGGGCTGACCCTCCATGGGATGGGGCAGCTTTGCTCAACCTCCTTGTGGGCTTCCCCAAGCTCTGCTCCCTCCAGTGCCACTTCTCTCACCAACATCCCCCTCCTTACCACTAAAAAATAAATAAAAAATAAATTAAAAAAAAAAAAAAAAAAAAAAAAAAGAAAAAAAGAAAAAACATAAAGAAAGGAGGAATTTTTTTTTTATAATCCAACTGCAGAGGCACAGAAAGCTTTTCCCATAGCAGGAGCTCTCCTCCTTACAGCAGCCAGGGCATGGCAGGGCTGAGCCTGCCCTCTGGCAAGATGAGAAATTGTTCAGTGGGCAGTGTAAATATCTCAGCAGTGTTATCTCCCGTGTCTAAGTGCCCTGCCCATTCCCAGCTAATCCCCAGGGGTCCTGTGCAGAAGCAGGCTGCTAGAAGCCACTGCAGGGACACAGCCCTGCATGGCTGGACTCTCATTTCCAGAGCCCCTAAGCCAGGGAAAAGGGCTCAGTTTGGAGCAGAGATGGTTGAGGGGAGATGCTGGGGTGTTAATCTGAGCTCCAAGGGCAGGGTAAATGGGAGGGATTAAAAACAGGGGAGGCAATTTGATCAGCACTGGCACTGAGAGAGCTGGCCCTGCCCCAGAGCTGAGAGGGGTGATCTCTGGTAGTCCCTTCCTATGAAATTTTCCATGAAAACTAAAATAGTGACGCCCACCTGAGATTCATGGACAACACATAACCTACACCAGCAAGGTGTTACCACCACACTGTAAAGTCTCCCTCCCCAGAACTGCAACCAGCCAGGCCAGCAGGACATTATTCCATTATATTTAGAAGCAAGATGAGAAATCTTGTATGGTTTCCCTGCAAGGGACAAAGCAAATAGGGCTGTATTTTTTTCTGGGAGGGCCACATTAAGTGCCAGAGGAGGAGGGGGGCAGCCTTTGCAGGCACTGAGCAATGTGAGGTGGGAGCAAGGGATGCTGCTGGAGCATGGCTGAGGCCATCTCCTCCCCACACCAGGTGTCTGCAGGACACAGCTGCTGCAGGACCAAAGCCAAGCTGGGATGGTGCAGTGCAACTCAAAAATTATGTCAGGAAAATGACACCTCCAGCTTTAGCAGAGACTTGAAGGGAAATCTCAAAGGGGTGCTTGCTATCAGCAATGAAAAAAAAAAGAGGGCAAAGATGTGGGATAGAAGCAGAGGTGCAGGTGCTCTGTGACTGGGTATTCATCTGCTTCAAACCTACTTCTACTGGGTATTCTTCTTTCCCAAGCTGCTGGAGGACTGTCTGGGCTGGGCACCTCTGTCCTTCATCCCACAGGAGAGTCATGGCAGTCCCCGGAGGAACAGTGCCTGTCCTCAGCAGGGTGTGATCAAAAAAACAATTAAAAAAGAGACAGAAAGCAATTGAAGCACAGGTGAGTGAGGTGAATTTCATATCAGGTAGGAATCTCCCATGGTTACAGTTTGCTGGCTTTAATGCCACTCTCATAAAAATGAACATTTTTTCCTTGGGAATATTTCAAGATTGATGAAAAAATACGAGTTTCCTCTGGGAGAAAGGGTGGGAGAGCCAGAGACATTCACTTAGTCCCATTTCTGCCTTCAGGGAGAAAACAAAATTAATGGGCATTGGTTGAGCAGTCATATGTTGAGCTGAGAAACCCCACTGAGCTCTCCTAAAGCTGTGCTGAATATCTCCTCCCATGGAAAAAAAAAAATCTGATATTGCATTTCATCCCAATTCAGGTACAAAAATGGCTTCAAAATCACATTCTTGAGTATTGGGTGGGGTTTCATTTCCCAGCTGGCAGCTGATGCCTTCTGTCAGCAAGACCTCTGCTCTCTGCAGCATGCCCTGCCCAGCCTGCCCCAGTGTCACCAGTTTAATTAGCTGCTGTTCCCAGTGCCTGTGGCTCAGCTTAACTTTGTGTGAACAAACCCTGCTGTGCTCCACAAGCTGGACTCCTGCTTGCACCAGGGAGAAATCAGTGCCTTTGTCTCTGATTTTTTCCCTAGACTTCATGCCTGGCAGAAATTAAATCTCAGAAACTGGGCCCAGTTGGATTCATACATGGCTTGGTCACTCAATCTTGTCTTTTATCTAAGAAGGAAAACAGAAAAAAAAGGGACCCCAGGAAAATGAATCCTCCACTGAACTTTGATGTGCAGCTTTCCAGGTTGCTGGTGTGTGCCTTGGAGTGGGATTAATACCTATCAGAGGGACCCATGGAGGGAAGAGCCAGATCAGGAGGGGACAGAGAGGGACCAGGAGGGCGGAACCCATGGAGGCTGGCTGGCAAAACTGGGCTTCAGGCTCAAAAAGAGCAGGCTATAACAAGGAGATAATGGGAAAAGTGAAGTCAAGAAAGGGAGGTGTCTGTTCTTCATCCTCCGCTGGGCAAGGCAGGATGGACTGAAGCAGCAGCAGGAACATTTGGGGCTGGACATCAGGGAAACCCTTTCAGGACAGCAATCAAACCTGGGCAGGCTGGCTGGGAGAAGGCAGACACTGCCACAGTGGGGAGCAGCCCAGCTGCACTCTCTGTCTGGGCAGAGCAGAGGGAGCTGATCCTGTCTGGGCACATGGCTCTGGACCAGACAAATTGCTGAGGTTTCAATGGCTCCATTTTCCACTGGGCCAGCCCCTGCCTGACTCCCTTGGGGACACATTTACAGACACTTTTTTTGTCACTTTGCACTTGATTTCCCGAATAGCAGCAGCACCCACCCACAGCTTGGGTACCCAGCTGGATTGGGCACCCAGCCACCCCTGGATTTACTGAGCTGCAAGACAAACCTGTGCATCCCTGGGTGAGCCTGGGGACTGGCAATGTGCATGGCAACATGGCAGGGGGACAAAGACAACTGCCTGCAAATTTTTCATGGGCTCAGACAGCAGAGGGAATCGAAAAAATACCTTGGAAATGTTTGCTGAAGTGGGATTTTTCTTGCTTGGCTCCACAAACTGGAACAGGAATCTCAACTGGTATCACAGAGCACTAAAGTGATCTCTTTCCCTTTGGACATGTGACCAGAGACTTCTCCAAAGAGGTAGAAGACAGGTGATATTCTTTTTCCCAAGAAGAAGTGCAGCACAAATGGGCCAGGCTGCACCTACCAGACTGACCTGCTTCTCCCTGCCTGCCACAGCCATGTCGTGCTCCTTTCCCAGCAGCCACACCTAGCCCAACCACAGCAAACCCCCCTCCCCATGGCAATGAGCCGTGGTGAGCTCAGAGACAGCGTTTCATCTCACTCTCAGGGTAGAGGAGGGGAGCAGAGGGATGTGCAGGAGGGGGTAACCCTGCTGCTATGGAGTTTACCAGCTTTTTATGGTGTCTGATTTTTGTCATCTGCAAAGCTATCAGCTGAAAACGTCAAATTAGTGCTGTTAGTCCACTGCACAGCTCTTATCTGTGTCTCTCAGGATGGAAGACACTTCAAGATGATTATTGTTCCCCACTGCTCCTGAAATGAAATTGGCCCTCCCAGAGTGCTAAAAGGGAGCCGAGAAATTGTTTGCCTGAATTTGCATGAAAAGCCCTGGAGACGTAATGAGAGCGGGTGACAAGCCCAGCGTCACCTTCTGCCAGCTGAATGACAGAGAGAAAATTTCCTTTGTGTTCCTGCTTCACTTTAGGGCCTCGAGTCCCCCTCCTGCCCTTTCCCCTGGCCTGGCCCCGAGTCCCTGAGCCCCGTGCATCCTCCTGCCCTATGGCTGACATGGGGTTGCCTCTTTTGGAGCCTGGAGGATAATTTGCCACCTGAGGAAGTATGGTCTGTCCTGCAGGGAGATCTGGACCCCATTCCCAGCACAACAGTGTCTGTGTGCCCAGGGCACAGCTCTCCCACCATCACCCCAGGCACAAAGTGGGGTCCCATGTTCTGGAACATCCCATCCTGCTGTAGCTTTTCCCCAGTTTAGGAAGTCCTGCACACTGCAAAGAGGTCCAGTGACACAACTTCAAATCCCAGCCATTGCAGCTTGATATTTTCCTTTTGATCCACCTATTTGGCTGTGAATAAGCAGGGTGACATGGTCCCTCAGGATGGACTGTGTGCTCGCAGGGCTCCTCCTGATTGCCATCAACCCAAACCTGCTACACCCTGGATGGGGGAAGGAGCATAATGAAGGGGCTTTGCTGGGAAAAAACCCACAGCACCAAGGAAGGCAGTGCTGGGGGGGGGGCTCCTCGCTGGGCTCAGGGCAGCGTTTCAGCAGGCAGCTCCTGCCGTGCCCAGATGGAGCTCCAGATCCAAGGGCTGGACGAGCAAGCTCATGCATTTGTGTGTGTGCCTGCCCAGGCTGGGCAGACAGCTGGCTCAGGGAGAGCTGCATCCAGCTTCCAGCAGGGAATTTGCTCACAAGTCATAGTTTGTGAAATTGCTAATTCCCACCAGCCTTGTGGTGTCTGCTGCCTTCCCCTCCAGTGCTGGTTATTCCTTGCCTTGCGGCTTCCCTTTGTACCAGGAGCACCTTTTGAGATTTCATGCTCCAGGAGGAGGCCTGGAAATAATGATGAAAACAGGCACGAAGGCTCAGAAACCCAAAGGAGGATACTGAGATCACAGAAAATGTGAGTAAATGTAGGAAGTCATGGTGTGTTCGGTCTGGGTTTGCTTTGTCAGGGCAGTGCTGAGCCATCTCCACCCCGAGGACTGCGTGCTTTTGGAGAGTCCAGCCTCATTGGCTCCTCTGCTCCCAAAACTTCACCCCACATGGTTTTCCCTTCTTCTGCCTCCAGCCAAAAGGCTGCTTGAGCACCAGAACAAGCATCTGCATGGGTGGAAATGCCTGGAGGTTCAGGGAACTACTGAGCCGCAGAGACCTTAATCCACTTTGTTTCTCTTTTAATCCATACACAAGGAAATGTCCTGGAGGCAGGACTAGCTTA
Organism: Sitta carolinensis; assembly: GCA_032173965.1. Classification (NCBI taxonomy): domain Eukaryota; kingdom Metazoa; phylum Chordata; class Aves; order Passeriformes; family Sittidae; genus Sitta; species Sitta carolinensis. Next base: position 11,557,498 of record CM063294.1, on the reverse strand, counting down.
GCCGGGACCTCCTCCTGAGTTTTCTTCCCCTCCCATCAGCAGGGGAAGGCAGACATAAGCCCAGCTCAGCAATGGATGGGAACAACTGTTTCAAAGATGGAGAGTCCAGCAGTGAACCCCGAAACTGGTCCCAGGGCAATGCTGGGGCAGCCCCACAGGATCTGGTACGTGGGGACCGAGTGGGACACCCCCATATCCACTGCTGCCATGCACCCTGACACACCTGCCCAGCAGAGCAGCACCACCCCCCTCCCAGGTGACCTCTCCCGAGGGGAACTGCAGCAGACACAAAGTCCCGCGGCGTTTCCCCCCGGGCTCTGCCTGCCTTTGGCTCCCTCAGCAGGTTCTGCCCATCTGTCCTGGCAGCATCCCTCCCTGCACTGCTCACGGGCTGTAGGGCGCCTCTCACGGGAGGGAACACAGCCACACCAGTGGCTCCTGCTGTGCCTGGAGAAGCCGTGCTGACACATTTTCCCTCTTCCCCACTTTCCCACCTCCAGCAGTGGGAGTTTTCTCGCTGCTTCACCTCCCACAGCCGAGCGAGGGTGGGATGTTGTGTAACAGGAGTCCTCGGGAAGGGAAACTGAGTCACAGCAGGGCGGGCTGGGGGACAAGGGAGGGCACTGAGTGCGATCCGTGACCGGAGGAGCCTCTTGGGATGGGGGTTCAGGCAGAGCAGGAGCATCCCTGCAGCAGAACTCGTTGCCATGGCGGGGAATAAACGTGCCCGGGGCGAGGCAGGAGGATCTGTAAACAGCCATCGCAGCCCCGGGAAGGCTTCTGTGCTCTGGCTGGCTGCGAGGGGAAAAAATCAGATGGAAAAATACACAGCTGGGAATTAGGAGGGATCTTTCAGAGTCAACAAGGACTGGTTACAGGGTCAGAGAGGGAAGCTTGTGGGTCAGTGGTGAAACGAAAGCAGCGGTGGCAAAGGGAAAATGTACATATGTATATTTGGCCAAGGAAAATCAAATAGTGTTTGTTATGTTATGGAAGATATGAGATGTTAAGAATTCAAAAAACAATGAAAATACCAGGGAAGAAACATACCCAGAAGGACGGAGGGCAATAAAAATAGAGGTTTTAAAATTCTATTTGTATTGTTACAGACAAATGCTTAATAGAGATGACAAAATTGCTAATGATACATAACAGGCAGAAACAGGCAGCAAATATTTCTGTTTGGTATTTGGAAATGAGCAGGCAGCTATATTTGTCTCACGTCAAGCTGCTGAAGCACTTTCTAGTTCATTAATTATGTGGTCTTATTAAATATAATCTGCCAGGAATAAACACTGCAGAAGTGGTAGGCCAGGGTGCTCAGCTCCCTGCCCTGCCTGAGCCAGAGCCTGGAGCAGAGCCCAGAGCCAGGGATGCTGCAGGAGGTAAAGGTGAGCTGGCTCTTGGAGAGAAAACAGGGGGTGACCCAGATCAGTGCTGCCTGCTCAGCCTGGCTTTAATCCCATGCAAAGTAAAAGACAAGCTGATGTAAGATTCAATTAATAAAGAATTAAAGGATAGAAATCTAATTAATGCCGGTCCACATGGTTTATGGAAAACAATGTCTTGTCAAACAAAGCTGGCTGGCTCCGTGGTGGGGTGAGGTCGGGTGAACAGAGGTGACTGCAGTGCTGCACCCACCCACAGTTGGTGAGGTCTGGCTCTGAACTGGAGGGTGCCTGGTCCCCCAAAACGGAGGCTGGCAGACTCAGCACAGGGTGGGCAGTCGGCGGGCAGGGTACGAGCAGCTCACAGCTGCAGGGGCTCTCCCCCTGCACGGGCTCACCCCGGCTCCAGCCCTGCTGGCAGGCTGGGGCTGTGGGGACATGCACAGGGACCCTGCTGCCACCCCCTCAGCTCCTGAGGGTTGGAGTTTCCCGGGTTAACTGAGCCACAAGAAGACCCTTGGTGGCTGCCCCTCCTGCGGGAGGTACTCTGGCTGTCCCCCTAGACGATGTGTGAAGTGAAACGACCTGACCTCAACTCCTGCTCTTTGCAGGCAGCCCAACGACTTTTCCTTTTTTTTTTTTTTTTTTTTTTTCCTTTCATTATTCCCTCGTTGCTTTTGTGCTGATTTCTTTCTTCCCCTTAGTTTTAATCACGTATAAGATTTTGGAGGCAAAATAGACCTACAAACAAGGCACAAGGAAGGGAACAGGATCTGTGCCACTTCCAGTAGTGCCTTGCATATCTGGTAATTGGCCTTCACCCCCAGCACAGTGCGAGGGCACACAGGGCTCTGACGGGCACTGGGCAGGCATCCAGGGGCAGGAGTTTATCATTCATATTTCTCCCATGCTGCACATCCCTCTGCTTTCTCTCCAGAGGGGGGAATTACCTTCAGAAAAATGCAAAGGTGTTCTACAAAGGCAGGTCCCCAAGGACCTGTCACATCACCTTGAGGTGCAGCACCAGAGGGGGACTGCGAGAGCTGCTTGCAGAGGGAGGGCTTGAGAAGCCTCTTTGTCAATGGGAAGGAAATGGGAGAGAACAGCTCCTGTGAGCAGAGGGAAGAGGGAAGCGTCGTGGACATGCTGCCCCCGGTGCACTCTGGTGCCACGAGCCATGAGCCGCAGTGGGGCCACGTCCCAGCTGTGCCGCTGTCCCCTGAAATGGGCACGGTGTCCCCGGGCGGGCAGAGGTGTCTCTGCTCCAGCTGTGCCGCTGTCCCCTGAAATGGGCACGGTGTCCCCGGGCGGGCAGAGGTGTCTCTGCTCCAGCTGTGCCGCTGTCCCCTGAAATGGGCACGGTGTCCCCGGGCGGGCAGAGGTGTCTCTGCTCCAGCTGCGCCGCTGTCCCCTGAAATGGGCACGGTGTCCCCGGGCGGGCAGAGGTGTCCCTGCTCCAGCTGCGCCGCTGTCCCCTGCCCAGGCACGGTGTCCCCGGGCGGGCAGAGGTGTCTCTGCTCCAGCTGTGCCGCTGTCCCCTGAAATGGGCACCGTGTCCCCGGGCGGGCAGAGGTGTCCCTGCTCCAGCTGTGCCGCTGTCCCCTGCCCAGGCACGGTGTCCCCGGGCGGGCAGAGGTGTCTCTGCTCCAGCTGTGCCGCTGTCCCCTGAAATGGGCACCGTGTCCCCGGGCGGGCAGAGGTGTCCCTGCTCCAGCTGCGCCGCTGTCCCCTGAAATGGGCACCGTGTCCCCGGGCGGGCAGAGGTGTCCCTGCTCCAGCTGCGCCGCTGTCCCCTGCCCAGGCACAGTGTCCCCAAGCCTCTCTCTGCTCCAGCCGTTTCCGCGCTCCGAGCTCAGCCCGTGCCGGCCTCATTGCGATTCCGTGTCCTCGCGGCGTCTCCTGACACTGGATCATTTACAATGCCCAGGAGGCGAATACAATGACTCATTATTATTAGTTAATGAAGCATCCAAGCACTAAACCCACAGTCTGCCGAACGGATAAAGAGCTCCGGCTGAATCCGATTCCGCACGCCTCTCGCTGGCTCCTCCGGCAGCCGTGGAGCTGCCGCCTGCTGCAGCCCCGGCCCCTTGCCGCCCCGGCTGCATCCATCCGGGAGCAGCCATCCCACTGCCAGAGCTGGGCAGAGGGGCTGGCTGCTCACCTCGCAGAGCAGAGACCACCAGCGAGGCACTGCTCTGCCCTCCTGCAGTGCCAAATCCCCGACACCGACCCCAGAGGACAGGGACCCCAGGGAACAAGGGATCGTGCTCTGCGTTCCAAGCCTGCACCGGGGGGTCAGGGTGGGGTGAGGGCAGGGGAGGCATGAAGGGCATGGCACGTCCTTGGCTGGCAGCACGGATAACACAGAATTTTTTGGGCTGCATCGCCCTTCCCAGAAGAATAAATATTTGATAACAAATTACTTTGAAGATAATCCACTTAATCCTTTGCCATGTCTCCAGGTTTCAATATAATTAAAGTGTGATTAATGTTCTAAAGAAAAGCTAAAACCCCATGCCTCTTCTTGCCACCCTCTCCCCAGGCTGCAGGGGATGGGCTCAGCCCATGACAGGGACAATGGGATCCTACCAAAATCAGCGCTGGTGGCCAAGAAAAGTCCAGAACTGGACCTACACATATCCTGCATGGCTCAAACCAACAGGCTTGGAGCAAGGACAGGCAAGCCAGATGTGCTTCTGGCACTGGGAAGGGCTGACACAGACATGCACTTCCCAGGAGCTGCTCACACAGATGTATCCCTGGACTGGGAAGGGGCTTTCGACGCCATCTGAGCTTCCTTCCAATTCTCCACCTTCCTCTCATTTTCATTAGCCCTTGCTCCCCACTCAGGGCAGCTGATGTCCCTCTGCTATCCCAGTTTAAGCCTGTGGTCTGCAAAGCTGGTAGGATGCTCTTCTGCGTCTCCCAAGGGCTGATTAAGCTCCAAACCAGGACTTTCAGATCCTCAGCCCCTTAATCCCACCTCCATAGAGGCAAAAATACATTAAAAATGTAGGTATCTTGGCAGGGATACACACGTGACAGTGCAGAACTGTGTGGGCTGGGGTGCAGCACAGAGGGGAGATGTGTGGGCTGTGCCCTGCTGATGGAGTGGGATCACCTTTCCACTCCTCAAGCACCGAAACCGGGGTTGAGTCAGTTGATTAAAAATAGAGAGTGAGGGGAGGTGTGAAAGCCATGGGAAAAAAAGGAAAACAGGAGAAAAATAAAGAAAAGCCAACCAACCTAAGACAATCTGCAATCGCCTTCCCAAAGGTCCTGGAGCTGGGAGGTGGAGGCCCGGCACTTGGGGTATTTCAGAGCTGGAATACCTCCAGGGAGCCATGGTGACATCTCCCTGGTGCTCCCAGACGTGGCAGCACTGGTGCCCCTGGGGATGGTGGCAGCTCTGACTTGTCACACCTCACAGCACACAGCGATGGATCCGAGGGATGGGTGGGGGTGCTGGCAGGTGGCACCTTTGGAGTTGGAGGACAGGACCCTCCCTCTGCTCTTCACTTGCCAGCACAGCTATCAGGGACTCAGATATTCAGGAACACCACGAGGTGCATCCTTCATTCCTAGCAGTGTCCCTTGTCCTGGAGCTGTTTGCAGCAAACCCAGGCTGGATTTTCTGGATTTTGCTGACCAGTGTTGGATGAAGTTCCCTACAGACCATCACCACAATTTCCCTGGGGCAGCATAGGCAGAGTTTGTCCCAGCCACATGTGTGTCCCCTACTATCAGGGCAGAGCAGAGAGAGTGAAGAGGCAGCCCTGACTGCTGACACGCTCATATTCCACATCCCTTGTGAAAAAAGCAGCTTTCCCAGCCAGCACTGGGAGGATGGATGTTGCTGCATGCAGCTCTGCTCTTGGTCCTGCATGATTGGTGCCACACCTTGTCATCCCCAGGGAATTCCCCAGTTCTGAGCCAGCTCCTTCCAAGGCTGGGTGCCCTGAAGAGTTCCCAGCTCCAGCACAGGCTGAGGGGAGACAGATGAGCAGCCACAGTGGTAGAGCTGAACTGGGGATCATGTAGGAGGTGATCATGCCTGGGGACACTGCAGCATGCCATGAAGCCTTGGTGTCAGGCAAGCCAGCCAGGGGAATGTCACACTCTGCCTTCACCTTCATCCACTTCATGGTTCCTGGCTAAAATTAACACTGTGCTTTCACTGCTCCAGTCCAGGCACGGCTTTCATTGTTGTGCACCCGAGGATGGTTGTGTCTTCAGGTCAATCCTGTTAAGAGAAGCTTTGGAGCTCAGGACCATTCATCATGAAGTTAAAACCCCCCTTAGCTCAGGGAGCGTGGGAGAGCAGCACAGGGCTGCACTTATCAGACAGTTCAGCCCAATCAATGTTGGCTCTAAGGACACTGATAAAGCTGCAGTATTCAGAATATGAGGTTCAGCTATTGAATGTCAATATCTGGCCAGAGCTTTTAAGCATCAAACACGGCAGGCATCTCGCTGCAAGTCAGGATGCTGCCCTGGAGCTGCTTCTGCAGCCGGCACGCGGGCAGGGACATGAAAATCTGCTGAAAAGAAGGAGCCAGCTGTCGAAGCCTGCCAAACTGTCAATGGAAAAAGAGTTACACTGCTGAAGGATCAGTTACTCAACAGAAATGGCAGTTTCATTGCTGGGATGAATCACAGAGCTGTGGCAGCCGTGGTGGGGGCACTCTGCCCGGCAGAGGCTGTGCAGCCATCAGGGTCTGTGCTGTTGGAAGCTCTCAGTGCCACGCTGGGCACCAAGAGCAGGGTGGGTTTCCAACAAAATGCCATCAGTTTTTGCATCATAAGCTGCAGGGTTTACATTAAATGTTAATGATAATGATAAGGAATAAAACTCAGCAGGTTCCAAATTTTTCTCTTGCAGGTGCTCAGCACAGTGCAGTCTGCAAGGCAAGAGAGAGCTCTGCTCTGTGTGCTTTGCTTTTGCTGTACCCCGGGGTAGCCTCGAGGAAAGGAAGAAACAATTGCTTTCACAAGCCTTCCTCCCTGCCTCTTTCCTTCTATTTTCCCCATTGAATTCAGACTCCCAAACAAAACTAGGCAAAGGAACTCTCCTGGTGGTCTCTGACCGAGCTCTCTGTGGCAAGAAGAGGTATTTTAGGAGCATCCTGCTGGCCTTTCCCCTTACAGGACATGGACAGCCATAGTGCTAAAGAGCAGTGGAAAAGGGCTTGAAATCAGCCTCAGCCAGCACCCTCAAAAATCACTTGACAATGCAGGAACCCCAAAGTTCCTTCCCTGGCTGTCCCTCCCCACTGTCCCCTGAGCCCTGGGATGCCCCTGAGGGCTGTGCCCACACTGAGGCACGTGAGGTTTCACCTGGGGCAATGCCAGCAGGCAAGTTTTGTATTTATTTCCCCTGAAAATATGTCCTTAACGGGCAGTTAACATTATGTTTAAGTGACAAGGAATTACACATTTCATTTAAGAGCAGGCACAAGGAACAGTGTAATTCCCTATAGACTAATGGTGCATTTCTCCTCACAGACAGTCAATTAAATATTTAATCAGCACAATAGCCGGTTAAGTATTGTATATGGCCATAAATACAACCCAATACATTTCCATGCCACATTAAGCTGAAGCTTGTAGACACTTGTCTCCTCAGCATCAGGCACGACAGCTCGGTCAATGCATCCTTCGAAAGCAGATTCTATTTATTTTCTGTCATATTAAGCAGGCATCATTTCTGTCCTGTCCCAGCCGAGTATATTAACTCCTCAGAAGGACCATGTGAATAATCTGCATCAAATTGTGGACTGGGAGAAGATTCCTGCCTTCCTGCTCAGCAGCTGTTTGTGAGGTGACTGCAAATTTGTTTGAATAATTTCTCTTCGGGTCACATCCTGGAGCTGCAGCAGTGGCTGGAGGGCCACTGCTCTCTGTGCTCCTCAGATGCTTTAGAAGAGATGAAAGATTCAGCAATTAAAAACACAAGCTGGAAAACGAAAGGGAAAGCAGAGAATTCTGCTTCTTCTCATTTAATAGAGAGGGCTGAGGTTGGAAAAGCATTAAAATTTAGGTTAGTAGACAGGGCACTGCCAGGAGGAGGGAGGGAGGGAGGGAAGGAGGGACAGAGGGAGGGAGGGATGGGGCTTATGGAACTCTCCAAGGACACAGCAGAGCACTGGGTGTGGGTTCTTGGTGGCAGCACAGCACAGGCTGTGGGCACAAGTGTCCCCCAAGGGCAAGTGGAGCTGGCCCCAAAGGAGAACGGTGCTGGATCTGGGCTTGAAGAGCTATTCCAATGCAGTGGCCAGAGAGAAAAACATTAATTCCTCTTTCCCACCATCTGGGAGACGTGCTCATTCCACCAGTGTCTTCTTTCAGGCTTGATTTCTGCTCTGCTTGCTTTCAGTCCCCACTTCCCAGGCTCTCATCGGCTCAATTATAACCGTAAGAATAAATCTATTTACGGTGCATTGTTGCAAAATGAATCAATAAAGCTGAAGCAAGCACAAGGCCAAATCCTCAGCGTCCTGAATGCTTTTGTGTCAGCTGCAGCAGGGGCTGCCTCCCACATCCCCCCTGAGTCTCTCAGGTGAGGGCTGTTGGCAAACACAGGGGGCATTCCTGGGACAGAAAGTTAAGCACGTGGATTATTGACACATGATTTTCTTTTCTGGCTTCTGAGGAACTCCAGATACAACTCAAAATCCTCTTTTTAGTTTTGGCAGCCACAGTGATCAGTGCTGGTAAAGCAACGAGAGGAATAGGAGCCCTTGCTTGTGGAGGTAAGCTGTACTTGGAAAAGGGGTCTGCTTGATTTCAAGGTTTCAAACACAGCACTTAAATATAGCAGAGCCCCCAAAAATAGGGGACCACGTAACTAGAAGGGTGTACCACAGTAAATCCTGAAAAATTCCCTGTAAAATGTTTTTCAAGGATTGTGAGCCACCCCTTGAAGAGCTGGAGACTGTGAAAAGGTGGTGTGTAAGGAAAGGTCAAACTATGGGAGGGACACCAGATTTTGGTTCATTTTGCCTGTTTTAGAATAGTTTCTGGAGAAATCTGGTGTATTACCTAAAGGTTTGGGGAAGTAAAGGCTGTGTAACTCACTGGAGGCCAATGCACAGCAGGGCACCCCGGGCTGAGTGGGCTCACACCTTCCCAGTGAGCTGTGGTGGCCCCAGGACTGAGACAAGCCTGACCTGACCTCACAGAGCTGCCTCCTGGCTCATATTCCATCCTCAGCCAGGCCACCAGCACGCTTTTGCTGACTGCATCCTCTCGGCTGCAGCACAGTAAGGCTTCAAGCCACATGAACGCCCTCAGTTCTGTGCCCCTCGCCTTAATTACAACCTGCCTCTCATCAGGAGGCAGTTTGATCCTGGGCATGGGGAGAAATGGAGCTGGGAACCTGCCCACAGGAGCCCCCAGCCACCCCCACGGGCTTCCCACTAATAAATCCCCTTGCATTAGGAAACTACAAGCAAGAGTCAAGGGTGGTTTACACTCCTCTGTCTCTGTTGCTCTTAGTTCAACCTCTGCAACAGCTGCCAGGAGCCATAAATCACCAAGCACACTCCTGGAGCTGGGATCACTGTCTTGTAAAACAAACATCTTCCAGATTTTGTAGCACCTGACGCTGGTTACAAACTGTTGCTTGTCAAATTCTTCCTCTTCCATTTATTTCCCAGCCCCTCATGTCTGCTGCTCCTTGTCTGCTATATATCTTCTGTTTATTGTTATTTCTTTTTCCCCTTTGTTTTAATAACTCTTTTACTGTGGATTCTTGTAAAAACAGCTGCTCCAGCCAGTAAAAGAAAAAAAAAAGGAAAAAAAAAAGAATATCTGGAAACAGATGCCCTGGCATTGTTTCAACTGTAATCTGTTAGATTTATAATTCCTCTTCAGTTCAATATTGATTCAGAATAAAGCAACTCAAAACACACTGGCACCTCACATCCTTTTGTAGTCTTCTCCAGTCTTTCTTCTTCTCTGCCACAACATTTCTTTTCTCTTCATCCACACAACTAAAATATGCAGAGGAACAATCCAATCCAAGCTGATGAGATATACCCAGGTGCCTGTAGAGCAGAGGGTTTATGTCTATGGAAGCTCAGAGGAATGATGTCAGCTCATTTTTTTATTGTTTTAATTTTTTTCCTCTTGGCCAGCTTTTTCTGCCTCCTCCCAGCACCCTTAAGTCCCTGCCCTGTGTTTCAGGGACTCTGGGAGTCCCCAGAGCTCTCAGGGAGGCAGTGCAGCCTGGCAGCCCCGAGCCAGAGCACAGTTCCTGCCAGAGGACACAGCTGGGCCATTCCCCTCGGGCTCTGGGTGCAGGAGCCCAGGGAGGGGGCACTGGGCTCCTCATCTGCCCCTGAACAGCTCCACAGGGATTGGGGACTCCCCTGGCACCACACTGAGAAGGAAACACTGGAATTTCCCTTCCATGAAGCACCTTGAGATCCCCCACAGGACAGGAGAAAGCTGTTAGCACACACCTCAGGTCTGTGGAGAAAAAAAGCCCATTTAGGATGCATGTGTTAAATAAAAGGCACCAGATGTCCCTGAAGCCTGGCTGTAAGTGGCTCGAGGGCCACACCACCCACCCACCAGCACAGATCTCTTTTGACTGACCCAACAGCAAAGAGATTCTGCCTAAGTGCTGAGTGGAAGGCTTGTCTGGAGCCTAAAAGAGGAATCCTTTTGAATATTTTCCCACACTTTAGACAATTCCACCTGCCTCTTACATCTCAGTTTATCTCAGGACTATTTCTTTGAATGTTTGGGAGTATTTATAACTGGCTAAGTCCAGAGTTCCTTGCTCATTCCTGAGAAAGCTCTGCCAGTCCCACAAGCTGTGTTTTCCCAGTGGAGCTCTCTTTTGGGTACTGTAAATGTATTAATTTCTTCATTAGGACAGGTAGCCTGAGCTCTCATTAGATTGTTAAAGCTCAGATGGTCTCCAGTCTCACATCTCACCCAGATATGGTACCACCCACATTCTCCAAGCCCAGCAGATCCCTGAGGGGTTCCCCTCAGATTCTCCCCTGTGCTCTCTTCTCCTCTGGCTGCTTTTCTCTGAGGAAAGGGGCCCAGCTCCAGGGCAGCACACGAAGCTCAGCAGCCACATGTGCCTGTGCTTACCTAAAGCCAGGTTCTAAAAGGCACAAATTTAGGAAGTATCAGTCCTATGATAAGGTGGGGAATGCCACTTCTAGCAAAGCCAAACTGCTGCAGGGAATTTGCTTTGGGGAAACAACTCCCAGTCCTCCCAGCCAGGCTGTCTCAGCTGGGCAAGAAGTCCCCTGGCTCTGTCACGTGTGAGCCCAGAGCTGAGAAACCCTCCAGCGATCATTTGCATCCCTGTGCCTGGAATGGCAGGAACGCTTCTAGAAATGTTCCCGGAGGCTCTACATCAGCAGAATTGCTGTTCTCCATGTGTCTGCAGACTGGAGTGTCCTGCTCTCCCCAGCATGGATCCTCTTGTCAGGGTGGGTGATTTCTCCAGCAGACAGGAGAGATGGGAAGGTGCTTCTTTTTGCAAGCTCAAAATTAATCTTCACCATGTTGGCCCAACCTGAAATGTACTAGCTAGGAAAAATGCCAGACAGGAGCACTTTCTGTGCTGAGAGGCCCTGTGGTCCCCAGCTAGATGTCAGGCACAGCCTGCTGTAACCACCAGCCAATGTCCCCTGCCCTCTGCCCAGTCTGCATCCCAGCAGAGCACACAGACAATGCTGCAAAGTCACCAGGGAATGGCAACAGTGAAGTAACTGCGTGCTTCCAGCAAAACAGCTTGGAAGGCAGAGGTGGTTGTGGGTCTGGGGGAGCACCTGAGCATCTTGAGCAGGTCAGGAGGGTGACAGACACCAGGAATGCCTCCCTGCCTCTGTGCCCAGCTCTCAGCAACAGTGCTGGGGTTTGCAGCTTCAGTGTGTCACATTTTCTGTGCTGTCCCCTCTTTCCCATAGGAGCAGCACCAGGACTGAGCCCTTATGTGAGCTCTCAGGTCTGTCAGCCAGAGAGCTGGGGCCCGTGACCAGCCTGAGGTTTGTCACAGTGTCCTTGGAGTCTGCTGGTGTAAAACAACTGGGATTTAACAAATTGGCGATCTCTGAGGGGAAAAAAAACCTGTTCTGTTGAAGCATTTCCAACCAGCTCTCTGGTCACTGTATTTTTCTTTCAAGAGCTGATGTTGGCAGAGATGCACAATCCACGCGCGGTCCCCAGGGTGGCCTCTCCCTGCCTGCACCTCCCACCTCTCCAGCCTTTCCAGCACAATTCCCCAGAGCTGTCCATCACCACTGTCAGTTACTCTGCCACTCAGCATTTCCAGGAATGCTCAGCCTTTTCCATGCAGTCCCTGATGCCCACTGCAGGGACTGGTCCTGTCCAAGCCCAGGGTCCCCTGGGAAGCAGGCTGGTGTGGGGAGGGCTCGCTTGTCCTGACAGCCACTGTGCCAGCAGCTGGCAGAGCCACTGCCAACCAATCTGGGATTGTCCTAATTTGATTATTTGTTGGCTGTCTTCAGGGTGCCAGAGGAACACGCACACAGCCAGGACACGCCCGTGGGTTGGTGATGGAAATTCATTAGGCTTATTGCATACCCCATTACACAGTTATGAGACTCTCTGTGGCTCTGACACAGCTCTCTAGAAGATTTGCAGTCACATTGCTCCTCCTTGGTCTGTCTGTATTTATTTCAAGGAAGGAAGGGGGAGTTAGGCATGATGGTGCCTGGAGAAACAGTCCATGTGGAACCATTCCCATAGGAGAGTCCACACTTCTGCAATCCCTGTGCAAGGAGCAGGGAAATGTGATTTTCCAGATGAGAGCATCTCTTCTCCAGAGCTGGACATATTTACTGTGTTTTCCTTCCCTTCTCCCTTCTCAGACAGCCCAGCAGCAAAGCAAGATGTTGCTCTCTCAACTCTGGTTCACCCGGTTCCTCCCTTGCTTGCTTTCCTGGGCAAATCAATGCGTCAGCTTCAGGCTGAAATCCAGAGTCTCAGAACTGACTTTCTTCTTCAGTTTCCAATAAATTAAGCAAGCAAACACCAGAACTGTACAGGAGTGTTCTGGGGCACACAAGAACATGAACCTCTTCCCTTTGTCTCTGCCCTGGTAATAGGGGGACCCCCAATACCTCCCTTCTGACCCTCTGACCACATAGCTCAGGCCAAGGGACTTTTCTGGGTGTTATTTCCTCTCTGCAGCCTCTCTGTGACATGAACAGGGTTCAGTCTGAGGTCTTCCTGGGTGGATGAATTTTCCTGTCTCCTCTGAAACTTTTTGATGTGTTTCCCAGGAGGGAAAGTCTGGTGGAAACCCATGGGAAGTGCTTTGTCTTACAGTGCTGTGTACTGCAAGCTGATGGTTATTAGCACGCTCAAAACAGCTGTCAGTTATCTTTCATCCTGCTGTATCCCCTGGGAATAAGGCAGAAAGCTCTGCACAGGGCTTTGCTCAGTAGGCTCAAGTCTTTAACACAGGGCTTCTGGGTTAACAATCCTCAGCTGCAGTAACAGCAATGGGATGTGACAGCCACAGCCTGGGATCCCTGGTGCCTCGTGTCAACCCTGCAGACTCACCTCCTAAGCAACACGGATGTGGGATATGCAGGATTTTGCTTCCCAGGCTTCCTCCAAGAGCAGCATCGTCCCTCCTCCCTTCCTCCTGCCAGCCCAGCCCAGCTCTGGCCCTCCCATGTCAACCTCCCTGCAGAAGGAGCCCGGGAGAGCTGAGAGCCTGTCACAGTGAGTGCTCCTGATGGTCCCAGGTTAATCACTGCCTGTCATGCACACAGACACTTAAAGCTGTTGTTAGCTGCCCCTGGAGACTCATTACTGGCTGCCTCACAGGGCAGGAGGAGAGGAAGGAGGAGGATGGGAGGGATGAACTGCAGACTACAGGGGGAGGAGAAGAAAGGACATTTGGGATCCTCAGGATGAAGGCAGCACTGAACTTCACCTCTCCAAGTGCAAACATCTGCTCTAAGTCACTGTGGCATCTTCCCAGCCAATGAAGGGGAAAATTCCTCCAAAGGAGAGGCTGCCTGCTAGAAATGCCTGTTGGGACAGGGACTTCCAGGGAGAAAACTGCCTCCTCATTGACCTCTAGATAATCTCTGGGTACTTCTTTATATCAGAGTTAAAATATAACAGAATTTTGGTTGAATTACAAGATTCAGCTGATGGGAGCTGTACAATTCCTTCCACAATGCCTTTGTGTGTCTCAGAGGCCAGAGGCTTTATCAGGCTCTGAAGAAATAGAAAGAACAAGAGCAACCCTGGGGATGTGAATAAGAAAACATGAGGTGTCCAAACCTCTGATGTTAAGATACGAATTCATCTCTAAAAGATACAAAACTGGCAAAATACACTGAGCAGCTGGGCAGCTCCATCCCTGGCTGATGGCTACCTGCAGCCACAGGGCAGCCTGGAGGAGTGAGGCTCCCTGAAGGTGTGGAGAGCAATGACTTTGAGACACAGCTGAAGGTCTGAGCTGACCCAGTAGTACTCATCCTACAGCCTGAGCAGCAAGCTCCTGGTGCCACAGAGCTCCTGGCTCTCCCTGTTCATGGATCAGCACCATGATTCCAGGCAGCACTTGCCCTCCCAGTCTCATCCCATCCCATCCCATCCCATCCCATCCCATCCCATCCCATCCCATCCCACACCACATCTGCCTTTCTTCTCTGCTTCTCAAAGACAGCTTCTTCTGCCTTTCTTTTTAGAGACAGAATATAAAGGACAGAGGTTCTGGTTTCCCTCTATCTCTTGAACACAAGAGCCCTTGGAGAGGATCTATTTTAAGAGAGGAGAGCCTTCCCACTGCTGGCCAAGTGGCCCAGCAAGGGCAGGCTCAGTGCCGTGCCCTCCATCAGGCACTTGAGACACCTGCTAACAGCCACTCCAGCTGCCAAATGCTCCTCCAGAGTGGCAGAAATCAGTGTCTCCACGATAAGCTCTGGCAGGGCCCATGGGGAAGGGGGGAAGGTGAAGCCCCCACTGCACACCTTCTGCACTGGCTGATGGCACGGGTGGCAGCAATGCCTGGATGGGCAAAAGCATCTGCTGGGTGGCTCAGGCCCCCTCCAAGGCTGAACAAGTTGTGCTTTCAACCCAGAGGGCTGAAGAAGCAGGAGGTTCCCATGGGAAGAGCTGCCCAGGCTCCCCTTGCTGAAGGCAATCATCTTTTCCACAGGATGAAAAATCCTGAAGCTGATTTTATGTCAGATGCAGAAGGCAGAGCAAGATCCCACCGAGGCCACTTGGCACATTTTGTTCTGTGCTTAGAATCATAGAATCATTTAGGTTGGAAGAGACCTTTAAGATGATGGAGTCTGACTTTTAACCCAGCACTGCCAAGTCCACAAGCAAAGCAGCCCCAGGCTTTTACTCCAGGGTCACATCTCATCTTGGAAAGCCCCAGGGTGTCCACTTCAGCCTTGCCTGATAGGTCATTCCCTTCTTTTTTGATTCTCCAGTTGGGAAGGTGCTTCTTGACATCTGTTCTGAATTTGATTCTCTTCTGTTTAAGTTTTATAGCCCTTTTTCCTCTCCCCTCGGTAATTCAGATATTATCCGTATCTCTTAAGTTTTTAATCACTTCACATAAATTTTCTTATAATCACCTTTACTTTTCCCTTTCCATATTTTCTTAGTGGTGGGTTAAGCATCTTTATCCTGATCTCCCCTTTCCACATGGTTATTTTTAAGTGGTGTAAACAAAGTTTATCACAGTCAGCAAATAATATGTTAAAACAGATCTTGATCATATAAGTGTTCTGATGCACTGCAGATCCGCCCTAAAGAAGACTTTGGACCCCACTGATGTTCCTCTCACCCCAGAATGCATCCAGCAAGCTGGAAGAAGAGCAGACCTATCCTCCAGGTTCAGCTCAGTGATGGAGAAATGAATCCTGTTCCCAGGAAAGCTGCAAACCTCCATTGAAATCAGCTCTCTGTTGCTCTCACATATGCGTTGGAGAGCCGCTTTAAATTCCTCCTTGTCAAAACCATGCAAGCCCTAGGCGAGCCCATTTTAAGAGCTGGTACCTGTTCCAAGCACTAATGGCTGCTACAGGGAACAGAAAAGTGAGGCTGAAGGCTACAATGCTCAAAGCTGTCTTAATTATTAGAGCGTGAGCTTCCAAATCCCTTGAGAAGCACGGAGAGCGTTGGCCTCAAAATTCACAGCGCGCTCAGAGAAGCCAGGGAATCAGGGAGTTTTGGGGACATCTTGACTGCAGTCTGTCTGCCTGGCTCCACTGGACTTGGAATGAGTCCGATTCATTGCAGCAGCTCTGAAATCAGAGCAGAGGGAGCAGACAAGGCTCATTGCCTATTCCAGCCAGAGAGGCTGCAACAACATTTGTGGTTTTCGTTTTTTCTTTAAAATAAGGTTACTTGAATAGACAGCCAGGAATAGTCACTCTGTCTCCTCATTCCTAGACTGAGCCCCACTGATAATTATGCAAAAACTGTCAGGGCTGCTTTGGAAAATCAGTTCTAGAACTAAAGCACCTGGCATGGCTTTGTGCAAAGCTTTGCCTGGAGAAGTGGTGTCCTTGATGACCACCAAAATCCAGCAGGGAAAGCTGGGACTAGAACTTTTTCTCTCGGCCACTAATGCTCCTGAAGGCTGGGCAACCTGGCCAAAAGAGGCATGGATTCATGTTACTCCAGAGGAAAAATATATTCCTGTGCAAAGGAACTCTCTGGATAGGTAGGTGCATCTATTTGCAACGTGGAAGGCATAAGGCTCCCTCCTTGCTTCATTCCCTGCTCCAGTATTTGTCCTCCCAGCAAGACATCACTGCCTCATCTTCCAGCCCTGTGCTTCAACGTGGACATCGGCAATTTCCCCTGCCACAGGCAATCAGTGAAATTACCTGATTTAAGGCCAGAGGAGTCAAAATGTCACACTTTGGAAAACTCTTTCCCCAGCTTCATTGTTTTTGCCTGGCTCCAGGCTGCAGGCAGACACAGTCACCTCTTCCATTTTGCACCAGGCTGCAGGAGTGACCACTGGTGATGGCACCACTTTCCAAGCAAGACCCTGAGCTTCCTCCACCAGCACCCAGCTTCAGCCTCTCCTGCCCTGCACTGCTGGGCTCTGTTTATCCAAAGTAAATCCAGGCAGATTTCCCTGTTGACCGTGGGGATTTTGCTTGCTCAGGTGGATCACCATTTTTGTTTTATTTATTTTTCTGCTAAAAGTCTGTTCTATACAGATAAAACCTCAGGTCAGTCACGCCACAGGTACCTCCCAGCCAGGGCACAAGGATTCATGGATGTTGGTGCTGTCTCTTCATTTCTTGGGAGGGATGGGGAGAGGGTTGGATGCTCTCCCGCAGTGACAAGGTTTGCAATTTCTTTTTAAAAGCCTGTAATCATCTCACTTCTGTGAGCTATTCAGGCATTTACATTGTTTTTCAGCATCTTGAGTGCTGGCTGGAAGCAGCTCCAGGGTTTGGGAGAGTGCAGCAGGATCGCTGTGGGGGGCTGTGCTGACAGGCACCCCCACACTGAGCAGAGGAGGGCTGTGCTCCTGCACACAGGTGAGCAGGTTCCTCAGCATTGTCTTTAATCAGGAAAGAAAAAAAGGGGGAAAAAACCCCAACGAATCAATTCTGTAATTCTGTTCACAAGAAATTTGAGCTGAACTTCAACTAATAAACACCGAAGGATAAAGAAATGCCACGAAAACAAAAGTCCTGTTGTGACACAGCCATGGCTGAGGTTCATTCATTTTTTAGAGATTGTTTTTCCTTTTCTCCTCCTGGCTAAAAATGAGATTTTCAGAAAAGAGAAAGCATCACCAGCATACAAAACATATCAAAAAAAGGAACTGACTTTCCCTATGGGTGCAGCCATCTGACACAGGACACAGTGTGGACACAGAGCCCTGGATGGGAGCTCCCTACCTCCATCCCCCAGAGTGGTGATGTTTATCTGCAGCATCTGGGAACCCAAGGGAAAAACCTAACAGGCTCTTGGGTGATATTTTCCCCCATTTCCCCCTTGCAGATATGCCATCCTCTGGCAGTGTTTTCTCCCCCTAACCCATGCCATGAGGCTGGCAGAGCAGTGGGAGCACGGAAAGCCAGCTCTTGTCTCACTTATGACCATTTAGCAGGAGAGGGGGGAATCCCATAACCATTCACTTCACTTACAGGGATCCAAAGCACTCCTGCTATCCATTAGCCACCCCTGCAGAAGTTCCAAGGTCGAAAAGCAGCCCTTCACATGAGCCAGCCCTTGCCCTGAGGAGCTGCAGTCGGAGGAGACCAGAAGGCAGGAGAACACTGATTCCCCAGGTCTGTGCCATCTCATCGCCATGCTGTCATGCCATCTGTGGGCTTCATCCCAGGAACTCCTGTCACATCCACTCCCATTAGCATTTTTCAATGCTCTCCTGCCCTTTCCCAGCATCTGCTGACCAAGTCCCTCTGGTCAACCCTGCTCCTCATCCTTCATCAAGGCTTTTAATTTTCATGATGCTGTTACCCACTTTTGCTGCACTCTGCCCTGCAGCAGCTCAGCACACGAGCTGCAAACCAGGCAACACAGCTCGCTAGCAAAGAGAGCTTCCAGACGGGGATTGAGCTGCTATTAATTTATCCTATATTTGTTTTGAAAAGATGCCTGGGGAAGGTACACCATTTCCCTTTCCAGTTAGAGGCTTAACAGCCACAGGCTTTCTCTTTTCTCAGAAATGTAAATCCATGTTTATTTTGCATGTACCCGATCAATCCCCAAGGCATTGCATCCAACAGGCCAAAATCAGAGTTCTGTCTCCACCAAAACACTTCAGGAGAAAGAGGAGAGGGAGACGCGCTCTACCTTTACTAGAAGAAACATCTATTTATTTGGGACCAAGGCAGCTGCATGGAGTATAAATTATTTTAATTGGTAAGCCCAACAGGACTCACTCTTAAAGCAGAAAGGGAGACCTGGAACATCAATTTCCAGGGTGATCACTGAGAATCAGCCAGGCTTCAATTCCTGTGAGGCTCGTCAGAGAGTTTGATCATTCAGGATGCTCTCACATATACAAAATACTAATCTACCTGCAGCACCAGCCATAATCTGTTCCCAGTGAAAACTTGTGCAACTCTGCTGAAGCCAATTTATGAAGCAAACATTTAATTTAGCGAGCAGGCTCACAATCCTAAATTTAAACATATGTCAAGCCAGCTAGTGGCTTTGTTTTAATTAACTCTCAAACTTTGTGGCTGTCATTTCTTTATATAAATGAGGATGTTCTGCCAAGGGCAGCCTGTGAGCCTGTGTGCATCCCTACGAAACCTCCTGCTATTTCAGAGCCACTTTTCAAAGAGCTCTTGCAGAGGCAAGGGGATGTGGATGTTATTATAAAGGTCCATATGGCAGTACACTGGCACTGCAGCATTAAATCAGAGGTATTGTAGCTTTCCAGCCTGGATTCTCACAGTACCAGGTAATGTATACGTAGCTTTATTGTTGTACAATTTTAGCGGCTATGCATTATTCAGGAGCAGCCTAAGTCTCTGCACTGCCGGAGGTGATTCAGTGATGATAAAGGGAATACGCTTTGCTCTAAAGGCAGGAATGAAGGGATTTCACGGGTCGGTATCTTCTCCACCCACGGAGAAACAATGGAAGCGTTAACACTTCTGCTTAAGAAATCGGCTGGCGACAAATTCTAATCGATAATTAAAATGAAAGTACAAGCTGCCTTAACATGTAGTTAGACTTAGGAACTCTAACCTGCTCTCTAAATTAAATGCTTTCCTTGATAATTTGGCTCTCGCAGCAGGCACTGAAATCTGCTGGAAGATGCCATCTAGTGGGTTATGGAAGTTTATTTAAGTTTAAATCCACTTGCTGCTGTGGGGCGAGGGTGGCCAGAGTGGCGAATGCTGGGGTGCATAACGGTTTCCGTGGGCTTTTTGCTGTTGCTCCAGGAAATTAGGTATTTCCCTGCGGGGGTCTGCATTGGAAGAGAACTAATATTTATTTTACCAGTGCCCAGCAGGGCACCGGCTTGTCACAGCTTTGCTGTTGACACAGCCGAGCCTCACGGCTGTTGTGCTGGCAGAGCATCCTCCTGAGCGCCGGGCTGCGTGCCCTTCACTGTGGAAACGGAGCCGCCCCCCGTTTTTGGAAAAGCTCTGCCGCCATTGTTTTTTTTTCCTTAAAAGACCCTTCAAACAACTATCCTGCGCCTCTAAATTATGTAGTTTACGTTACAGTTGAAGCCACTTAATTGCTATCCGACGAAACAGCAGTGTCTTTTAACGCGAACCACGGATGGGGATGGATTTGGAGCGGTCCTGCCTGCTGGTGTGACCGGCGATGTCACCTCCACCCGTGGTGGAGACTGGCTTGTCCCCCGCTATTGTGTGCCCGTGGGGCGACCGCCAGCCCTTCGGGGGGCACCTGGACCCTTTAAGGAGCATTCAGAACCTTTTGGGGAGCATCTGGACCCTTTGGGGAGCACTCAAAGCCTTTTGGGGAGCAGCTGCAGCCCTTAACCTCCAGGCCGCTCTGCTGCTCCCATCCCTAGTGCCACTCCCATCTAAGGGGTCCCTCCCTATTAAGGGTTTTAAGCCAATTAACCACCCGGACTCCCCGACACCGACGGCCGGTTCGAATCCCGCTCCGGCGGCGCCCGCCCTGACGCCCCGCCGCGGCGCGGCATCCTCGGAGCGCCGTTCCTGGAGAGTCATTAGCAGGGAGTCATTAGCAGGGAGTCATTAGCAGGGAGTCATTAGCGGAGGGTCATTAGCGGGGAGCGGGGGCGGGGCCTCCCGGGCGGTGGGCGGGGCCTCGCTGGCCACGCCCCCCGCGAGCGGAGCGGAAGTGCCGGAGTTGCCGCCCGGCGCCGCCGCCGAGCGCGGGCGAAAGTTGGGCTGCGGGAGCGCGGCGGGGGCGGCCGGACCGCGCTCCCTCCTCGGCCCGGCTCCTCGGGCCCTCCCCGCTCCCGGCCCGCTCCCGGCAGCCGCTCCCATGCGGCGGAAGCAGAAGCGGCTGCTGCAGGCGGTGGGGCTGGCGCTGGCCGCCCTCGTCTTCTTGCCCAACGTGGGGCTCTGGTCCCTGTACCGCGAGCGGCAGCTGGAGGGCGGCGGCGCGGCCGGCGGGGACGGGGCGGCCGCCGCGGGGGCAGCGGCCGGCGAGGCGCCGGTGAGTGGCGGGGCTGGGGGGGCTGAGCGGCCCCGCCTGTGCCGGGGGGGCTCCCGTGGGAGCCGCCGGCTGAGAGTCGGGGGCTCCCGTGGCAGCCGCTGTCGCCCGGGGCGTGTGCGGGGCTGGGCGCGACCCCTGCCCATCGCAGAGAGGGGCGAGAGGCGGCGGCCGCCCCCATAAGAGGAGGGGGCAAGGGAGGGAAGCCGAGGTGGGTTCCTGTGCTCCCCGGAGCTGTTTTATGTATCCTGTGCCTGCGTTGGGGGAGCGCGAGTACTTTCTTAGCAATTCACGGGTGCGCGGACGGGAGGGTCTCCTCGCCTTTTTTTTTTGGCTGAGCGTGGTCAGGGAATAAAGCAAGGTGTTTGCTTCTTGCGCCAAGGAGTGATGGAGAGGAGCTCGTCCCATCCGAGCGCTGAAAAGAACGGCAGTTCCGTTTCCCAAGGGTGTGCCTCCGTGCCATTGCTCCTTACCTGCCTTGGAAGGGTGTGGGAAGCGAACATCACCTGTTACTCTGCGTCCCTGCAGAGCCTAGGGCGAGGGCTAGCAGGGAGTTCCAGGTGGAGCTGCAGGATTATGTCAGTGGAGCGATGCTCCTTTGCGAAGAGAGAAGCGGATAACTCTTCCTGAGAGGCAGAGGATGCCCGCCGGATATGTGGCCTGAGGATGTTGTAACACATGGCTGCATTCCTTTCTTGTCCCACTGGTGTAGTAGTAAATTTAACAGCCAAACCTGTCTGTGTAGTGTGTGAGTCAGGAAGGCTGGATCACCCAAATTAGACGTTTGGAAGCTCAGTTTAGCTGCACTTACTTTTGGCTGTGTAATTGCTTTGTCCCCTTCTGGGTTTAGCTTCGTGCCATTAAGAATGATTGGGTCTTGAAAGCTTGAAATGTCATTGTGTAACTATCAGTTCAGCTGCCACTCTAAAAGGCTCTGCTTGTTCAAAACCACTTAAAACTCCTAGTTGTCTGAATCTTTCCCTCCTTGGAGACTTCCTGCTGTAACTGCACCGTAAAGGTGGAGAAACCTGCTGTGACAATTTCTGCTCTGAGGGAGAGAAGGCTCTCAAAGAGCTGTGCTTAAACTGGAACTGAGCTCTTCCTTTCTCCAAGAAATGCTTATTCGAATGCAAGCTTTTTAGTGTAAGTCTGGTTGTAACCATGCTTGTGTCCCATGCTGCTGGGGAAAGGGATCAGCTGTTGCCTGTCACAAAACATAAATTGGTAGCAGATCCTCAAATCTGCACAGAATTCCCTTTGACGTGATCACACAGTGATCATTACATGCTTGGAGTACTGATGTTACTGCCTTATGCTTGTATTTCAGTGGGATGCAGGGAATCTATTTTGCATGACGGATAAAAATCAAACCCTGCTTCATTGCTTCTTGTGGCGTGGTGTTAGGGTGAAATGAAGACCTTTGTAAAAATCATGTGCCCACCAGAGGTAATGAGGAGAATGTTAGTGATTATTTTTAGGATGCTTCAAAGTGACAAGTTGGCTTTTACAGTTTTGGTCTTCGAAAATTATCCTTGTACTGTAGGCTTTGGGCAGGTGTAAGCCAGGCAGTACCTCTGGTGATTCCTGTGTCCTTGCAGTGTTCTCAGTGCTCAGGTATCCTGAGCTGCCCGTGGTGTACACAATGCCTGCTCCATTTTTCTTTATGTCTCTGTAAAGTATGGCAGCTGTCAGTGATTTGAGATCTGCTTTTGTTTTGATGGTGTGTGGAGCTGGGCAGGAAAGGCCTGTGCAGCTCCCAGGAAAATTCACAATAAAACCTCTCTACACTTGTGTAAATCACAGTTGCTGGGTTTTGGGCTGAAGGCTTCATCTTCCAGTCTAATTAACGTGGAGTTATGGGCTGCAGGGAGTCTGTGAGTGAGGATATATTTGTGTCATGTGCTTATTTTTTGAGTGATTTGGCCCTGCAATGATAGCTCCAGTTACATTGAGCAAGGGAAAACATAGCCTAAAGGACAACAGGCTGTCTTGGTAAAAATAATTTCAGATGAAGCAGAATAAAAACAACTCAAATGTGATTTTGCTTTTCTGTTTAGTTGTGTGGGTTTGTTTTACTGTTGTCATAGAGGTATCTGCCAGCTGACTGCAGAGAGTTTTTTGGGCATCCTCACAATCAATGGTTCCAGCCTCCCTTCCTTGGTCCCAACAAGCATTCATGGGTTTTGTACTTGATAATCAACTTCCAGCTTGTAAATGAATATGCTGTTTGTCTGCTTGTTCCTGAAGCCATTCGAAAGAGCTGACTTCTTAGTACAAAAACTCCAGATGATAGGAGAGAATATAATGAAAAAATATATTTAGAGCAGTCAGAAAAGATTTTCTTCTGTTTCTGGCTTTAATTTGCCTTTTTGTGCAGGCTAATCTTTGAATTGAGGATATTTCCTATGTACTTCAGAATTGAGCTTTTCAATGAAATCTCTGTCCAGGCTCATTCTTTCTCTTTAAATGGTGTCTGCTGTTTCAGTCAGTAGTTTTACCCCTCAGAGTAACAGCAGAAGGGGGGGAAGGTTTTAAGAAACAGCTGAATTAAAGCTATAAAACAATTCTAGAACCTTGACATGACGTTAAAATTTTGAAGTTTGAAACCACCCAGGAGTTTTTGTTGTCTGTGCTGCATGTTATCTTCAGTAACATGGCAATATGTATCACTATAGGTGATTTGGCTTTATTTTATCTTTCTAGTGCCTGAAACAAATGTGTCAGAAAATTAAGACATTAGAAACGATGTAAATATATTCTAGGAAAGATTATTCTAAACGGTTTATGCGGAAGTGCCTAGGCAGCTAATTGCTTCTGTATTTACATGTTCAGGGGAAACATTATGGTGGCTGAAAATAGTATCTGACTTTAATAAGGAGGGTGAGGTTTCTGCTCTTTCCTTCTGCCTATGGGTTTGTTCTTTTGCAGCTCTGTGGGTGCTTCTCACTGCACAGAGGGGAGATGGAGAGAAGTCATCAAGGTCTTGGCCTCAAGGTCGTGCTGCAGATCTCCTTAGAAAAGCTGAAGCTTTGAGTTAGTCCTCACTTAACTGCCGTGTGCTCAGAAGTGGCCTCTGTACAGTGGCTCGGCAGAGGAGATGATCTGGGAAGTCCATTTTTTCCTGGGGTGTGTAACAGGTCTGCCTTTAAATGGGGATGGTGGCATCGTGGTACTGAAGTGCTGCTGCTGACAGCTTAGAAGCTGCTCTGACTTCGTGACTGTGCTGTTTGCTCACCTCTCCGTGTGTCTGGTGTGCTCACGGAATGCAGAGTGACTTTTCTGTAGATTCATCTTTTTCTTTTTTTATCAACTATTCAATAAGTAAAAACATACGATCTGTGGGTGTGGGGGTAGGAAGAAGCAAAAGGAATGCAGCTATTCCTTTTGTCTCTTGGATCTCTGCTGTCTGCCTCAGAGGCTGGTGAGCATCCTCAGCCGAAATGTTTAATTGATGTGGCTGTAGCTTTGCAGTGTGTAAACCCTGGATGAGTTAGGCTGTGGGCTGGTGGTTTATGCTTGGGCTAATGCAAGTATTTCTGTGGCTCTGCAGAGCTACTGCTCTCCCCTTCTGTGTGCAGGCTGGAGAGCTGCACTCTGTGTGAAACCTGCTTTTCTGGGAATGTGGCATTTGAGCTCGGAGAGATACTAAGCTTGAAGGTTTTTCTTTGAATTGCTGGCTAAAAGCACTGTAGCAAATTAGCTGCCTTTCGTGGCAGTGCGTTTTCCTCTGATATGATGAATGCTTTATGGAGTCGCCCTGTAGCTTGTTGTGGCAGTAATTTGTGCTCTATAAATTAACTGGGAGCATGATGGAAGTGTATAAATCACATCGGTGATTGTGTGGTGCCCTCTGCTGCCGGCCGGCTGGAGCGATGTGGGGTACACCCTCCTGCTGCTTCCCTGGCAAGGAGAAACCAACTGCGAACTTGGGAGTGAAAAATGCCTTGGGAGGATGCTGCTGTTGGAATGTTTGGGGTGATAAACTTCGGCTTTAGTGCCATTGAGCCTAAAGTTTCCAGGCAGCACGGCTGAGAATGCAGCTGTGGTGATCACACTGGTGATGATGTGAGTGCTGCTCTGCCTTCCAGGCTGCTGCTGCTCCCATCCTCCTCTGCTGAGGAACAGGATGGGCTCTGCTCTGCCGACCTGGGGGCAGCTGTGAGGTTGTCAAGGTTTGTCAGCATCATGGTGTGCTTGGCAAAAGCTAATGAGGAAGAGGGTGTTTGTTAAATGACAGGCTCAGGGCTGGGGAGGAGGGAAAAGAAGGACTTGGGAAAAATGAGAGGAAAACTTTTTCTGCTCTCTGCCAGCCAGGAGGAAATTGGACAGCCAGCTTGCTGTGCTTCTCAGGCAGATTCCTCTGGCAGGTAGACTGGTCGTGTCCTAGACCTTGCTGCTGCTCCTGTCTGGGGCCTCCTCGCAGATCTCTTGGGCACTGCTGTGTTGGCAGCTGTGTTTGCCAGGCACTCATCAGCTGATGTGAGGGAAACTTCAAAAAGCTTGTTTTTGTAAGTATAGTGTAAAACAGCTGGCATCTAAGGAGTGGAGTGCAAATGCTACAGCTGAAGGAGCCTGTTTTAATTAAAGAGTGACTGAATGTGGGGCTACTCTGAAGTTTATCACTTCAGTGAGTGCACTTGTTCAACAAGCAGGGTTTCCTGAGCTGGGTAGGCGTGCCCTGCACTCATGATTGGCAAAGGGAGCTGAAGTGAAGTGTCTAAACCATCTCACAGCTGTAAAGTGCAAAGGAAAATTTGAAAATGTGTTTGTAAAGAAACTGGAGCTTTCAGCGTCCTTCACTCAAGGTCTCATTGTGGTGATCTTCGTTGTAATGGCAGCACAGAGCTGAATGAACAAATGGACTGTGTTGTAGGTCTCCTATGCTGTGTAAAAATAAAAGGCTTATTTCACTTCCTGTTCTTCATTATCTAGCAGGTCCTTCTGTTATTGAAAAAGTGGCTCTGTTTCACTGTTCAAACATGCTTCTTATGCACTTAATTGCTGCAATGGTGACCTTTCTTCATGGAAGGAAGATTTCTACTGCAAAACTTTTTGCCTCGTGGCATCTGGACTTTGCTTTAGGTCACTGATGGAAACCATAATCATGTGGTGATCTCCAGAGCTGTGTGTTTTTCCTGGAAGAATATGAATCAAATTGCAAGAGACAACTGATTTAAGAGCAACCACAGTTATAAATTTCCTAGCAGATCATTGCCAGATATTTGACTAAAGAGGACTGAAAAACTAACAGGAAGTTGCCTATTACCAGTGAGGAGGTTGGTGAAATTAGGCAGAAAAATGTTATCAATCAGACTTTGTTATACAGTGCCACCTTCCACTCCCTGTTTGAATGCAGGTACAGGTGTCACTAGAAAAAGATAAAGAACTGCAGTTTTACCTTCCTGTCACTCTGTATTTGCTTCCTTGTGAAGCCAGCTGCAACCTTGCTTACATTGTGTAGGAACAGACCCTGTCTAACTTTGAGGAAATTGTGTCCAGGTGTTGAAACAAATCCGCCTGCTGCTCCTGTTTGTTTGCAGCCTTCTCCTGTGCCAGGTGAAAGCAGGCAGCCTTCAGCTTCCTTCTGGGAAGAGCACAGCTGGCGGGGTGCATTGGGAGCTGGGATTCTGCTCTGTGCTGGAAACATCAGGAGAAGGGAAATGGTGCTGCAGGAATTTGTTTTGATTCCCCATGAAGCAGCCACTTCAGCCTGGGAGTTGTGATGGGTTTAGTGGAGCTGTCAGTGGAAGGGTTTTATGGGGTGCACCTTGACTGGAGTGCAGTGTGCTGAGTTCCCTGGTGCTTCAGCACAGTGTGAACGAAGCTGCTGTGATGTTTGCCCTCAGAGGACACTCTCCCAGTGTCCAGCCTGCTTCATGCTCCCATCCTGTTAACTCTGGAGTAACCGGAGTGAACTGTGCTTCTGTTCAGTAGTAGCATGAATTCTGTGTACTCTCAGAGAGAGAGGTGGTTGCAGAGACTTTGTGCATATGAAATTTTTTATTAGTAATAGGTCCCCTCAGGTCAAGTGACCTGAGTGTATTTGTAGATTTTTTTTTTTCTGGATCACCTTGTCTAGGAAAAAAGCCAAACAAACTGGAAAGGCTGAATGAATTAAAAACTCTGTTGTGATGGCAAGCAGACATTAATGATTATTTTAATAGTCACTCATTTAAATATTGTTTAAATGTTGCTTCAATCAGACTGAGCTAGATTGGGAATAGTTACTTTCTGTTAATTTAATTTGCACTCTGTTCCTATTCTGAAATCAAATCAGGAATAGCCTTTCTGCCTGACATTTGCACTTTGTCTTAACCTGCTCTCCTGTCCCTAGACAGAAAGATTTTGGTCATTCCTAGTGCAGTTTGGCCACTTGCATATTCCTTCTAGATACAGCGTGGCCTGGGATTCCTCTGCTTCTAGGGAGTTGTATAAATGACATTCTATCTTGCCTTCAGGCCCCAGATTGTTTGCAGAACCAAAAGCTGTCGGTGGGGATTTTTAGCAGTTCAGGGATAGTGTGAATCTGTTTATCATGTTTCACAGACTCCTGAATAAATTCTGGTGCCTGAGTCACTTTCAAGAGTATAACCGTGTGATGCTTAATTTCCAAATCCAGGGATAATAGCCCCCATTTTCTAATTTTAAAGTTCATATTCTGCTTTCAGACTGCCTTTTGTCTTGGTAGTGGTGGAAAAACTTTGATATTCCTTGGTATCTCTTGAAGAGTCTGCTTGTGGTTTTCCCTCCAGGTCATGACTTCTTACAGCTCAGGGAGCCAGTAAGTGCTACTGGTCCTGCTTTATTCCACATGAAGCCTGGCCTCTCGGAGGCAATGGTATCTTTTTTATCAGTGTAACCAACACCTGTGGTGGTATTTCCTGCGTTTGTGTTATCCTGCATGGGTGATGGATAGGCAACAAGGAATGGAGTGTTTATCTACACAGCTTTGTTAAGAATATAAGTAGTAGTGGATATCAAATTATGGCTGACTTGTCAGACTCTGCCTCTTTTGTTAGATTTACAGGGTCTGGCAAACGATTGGAGAAAGCTACAGATCAGTAAATCAATACGAGCACAAAGAGTTGCCAGGCAGCCCTCCTTTTCAAATGCCTGGGTAGGAGAGTAACTTCTACTGTGCCTGAGATCTCCTGGCAGCTCTGCACCCCCTAAAATACAAGAAATGGGTTGTTTGACATGTCTCCTTATTGTTCCTTGGATAAACTTGATAAAGCTTAAACTTGCAGCTTCAGAGAAGGGACGTCTACCGTTTTTCTGTCCTTAAGTTTGCTTTTATTTCTGAATAATTGCGTTCCTTCTCTGCCCTTCTGCAATTCCTCCATTTTCTCTAATCTTAGCTCTAGGTTATAAGAGAGCTCCCTAGAGCATATATCTATAATTAAGGCTTTTAAACCACAGAATGGAGTGTCAGCAGTGCTCTGGCGTGACCAATATCCAAGGGAGAAACTTGCTTCAGTAGAAAAGTTGTTGATTTTATTACAACCAAAGTGTCTCCTGTCCCACTCACAGAATTTCCTCTGATGCTGCTTCATGCCATCACACTTTGCTAAGTTATCTGGTGACCATTAATGGCATGTCTTCTGTAGAATAAAAGGGTTTTATTTAGTCTGCCTGTCATTTTCTGGAAGCACAGGCTGCCGGCTACTGCAAACCGTGTCCCTCACGGGTACATTCAGAGAACGTGAGGGTTTAAAATGGAAAGCCTGTTTTAAGTAAACTCGTGTAACTCATGTGGATATTTTGATTCTTTCCTTGCCAGAAATAGACAGCAAAGGAAGGGAAGGAGGATGGAGTCTACGAAGGCCTGGCTGTGTTGTGCTGTCCAGCTTGGTGGAGAAGCTCACTCCTAATGTCCCCAAATAAGAGGACTGTGTCTTCCAGTCTCAACTTCTTATTAATTTTTCAGCTTTAATACTTTTTTCCTTTGTAATTAGTGCAAGTAGCAGAAAGCAACTTCTGAAAGCAGTCTTTCAAAACAGTGAGTGCTGACATCCTTCCCTGTTAGGCTGTGAATTGCTTCTGCCCAGAGGTAATGAATTTCTGATCAAAGCATCTCCCCTCCCCACTAATGTGTCTTTCTCATGTGTGTGCCATGTGTAGCTGATCTAGCAGTGACCTGACACCTTTCCCTGATGTAGCTTTTAAAGAGAGAACTTGTCCTATTCTGTGTTTGCAGATCACAAGGCGACTGCTGAAGTGAAATTTCCAAAAGGCAAGTCAGGATATTTTTTTAAATACACAGAAAATGCAGCTGCTTGCTGGAACAATGACCAGCAAAGGGGTTAAATTTCAAGCAAAAAGAACTTGTGTCTTAAACTTGGATGCCTGGAAATAAAGCCTGTGTTCCTGCTGTAGAGCTATTTGGTCATTAAAAATAAAAGATGAATAGAATAACAGTAAATCAGTCTGTCTCCTGCAAAAATTTTAATTTTCTGGATGCATGAAATGTTCTTGTTTGAACAAAAAATTCAAAAAATCTGATTAGATTGGTGTTTTGTCTTTGTTAGTCAAGGTTTTGTCATGTTTTGGGACTTTACCAGATCTTATCTGTAAACACTGTCAGCTGTCCCTGCTCCACACAGAGCAGCTTCAGCCCCTGAAGCAAGCTGAACAACTGGGTTTTTTTACAAAAAAATGAAAAGTTCTGCTCTGCTTGATCCCTAAAGCCTGAAATCCTTTGCTTGCAGCTATGTGTGCAAGCTAAGGCGACTTCTCAAAGGAAAGTCATTTTGTTCTTTGTCTGCTTATGATTATTTAGATGAGCTAATGCTTAAACCCCCCCAATAGCCACTCTTGTTTTTTTCTCTGTGGAAGATCACATTGGCTTGTTTTTTATAAGTTGCCTTTACTTGTGTTCAGATTAATTTGGGGGGTTACTTTTACTTAGTTGAGCACACTAGCAAGGGAACAATTTTTCTCCAATGTGTCAAAGAACTGGGATTTTGTCTTTCTTGAGCTTCCCCAACGTTTCCCAGCCTTCAGATAAAGTCCAAAGAAGAAATGTTCACAGGGACTAGTAAGCATGAGCTGTTTCTTAATAAATAAAACAGGTGAAACAGACTTTGAGTGTTCTTAACACTTAGACTAAAGTTTTCAAAGATGTCTTGGAGTATGATGTTCCTTTGAAAAATAAGAGTCTTACTGACTTTGATCTAGGGTATGGTATAAAAATAACCACAACCAGGACTGGCATCCCATAAGATTTTTTTTTTTTGGTTAGTTTTCTGGGGGGTTTTATAATACTTTTAAAAGAGTAAGCAGCTCCTTCCCTTCTGCTCAGACTGACTTTAATCTTAACTCTGCTTCCTTGGAAGTGGCTCTCTTTAGAGACTGTAATTTCAGCTCAAATAAATACAAGCAAAATATATTCCATCACTGAAGAAAATCGGAACCCCAAAAACTAGATAAATACAGACATAATGATGTTGTACAAGGCTTTCATTGGGCAAGGAAGTAATTTTCTGTAACATTACACACGCTCACTTAAATTTGGCCTGTCAGTCCATGTTAGCCACTGTGTAGCAGGCTTATTCAGGATCTCAAAAAGAAGTGAACCCTGTGGTTTATCTCCCAGGTGGCCTGTTGCCAGTGTTTTGTGTGTGATAGCCAAATAAGAAGGAGTAACTTTTTTTCCACTCGTTTGTTTTGCTGATCCACCAAACACTCTCTGGGCTGCCACTTCCCTTTGATTCTCAGGCTGTGGCTTACTGTGTCAGAAATATTTAAAACTCCTATGGGTATCTTGCTGCTGCATGCTGCCTTGTTTTTCTACGTGCGTGGCTGTTTTGGAAACTGATTCGAGGTACTAATTTAGCCTAGAAAAAAAAAATTCCCTTCAGAAAACCAGCATCTGCTCACAGGTCTTATTTGCAGTAGTGAAGAAGTTATATTGGTACAGTTAAAGTGTTTGGAGTGAGATTTCTCAAGATTATTTTGCTTACTTGGTACTGAGGGCGTGGAAGTAAACTGCAAAAATATCTGCAGAGTAGTGGAAGCCCTGGGATTTTGATGTAGAAACTGGCAGAATTGAACCTGGACCAGAGAACTGTCTAGGTTATCATTGTTGCTGTTGCAACTGATTTTTGGAAATGTGCTTCTTGACCCATTGTGCCCCAGATTGTTTCTGATCTTTAAATGTGAATTGAATGCTCTGCTAATGGGGATGTGGAAGATGGGAAGAGTCTTATCTGCAATGTGTGAAGGTCCTACTTGTATTGTCCTTGATTTTTTGACTGCTGCAGAGAATCTGTATATAGAAGATAACAAGTTTTCATTCATTGTACTGTCATATTTCCTGCAAATAGGAACTTGGGCCTGCTGATTACAGACAAAGAGTCCTTGGCAAAGCAATTGCAAACTAACAGGAAAGTGTCTTGAACCTCAGTCTGTGCCAACATCCCTTTCTGTGCATCTTGGCCAGAGCTGTTACCAGCATAAACTAATACTGGTCACCCTGGGTGAAAGGCTAAGCTGTGGAAACAACTGATGGCTTGTGGCTTTTCAAGTGCTGATATTTTTATAATAAGAGACTGCTCCTGGTAGAAATTCATCTGAGAAGCTGTGAATTGTCATGAATATGTGAGCAGAGAGCACTGGCATTGCTGATAAATTAGCTGGGAATTGTCAGTTGTGTAGAAGAACCCAAATATTGGCTTAACCTGAAAATGTGAAATTAAATAGAAAAGAACAGATTTTCTCTCTGGATACTTGAAAACAATAACAAGTCAAGGGAAAACTTGTTTTAGAAATTATTTCTAGAGGGTATGAGTTCTCAAGCCTAATGCAGTGAAGTCTATTTTTATAGTCTTTGAAAACAAAACCTGACAGACCATATTTGCCAGCACTTATATTGCTCTGGTGACAGTGCTCCTTTTTAGAGCATGCCAGAGGAAATACTCTGTGCTGGAGCATATGTCAGTGATTAGTGGGACCAGTGCTGCAGGATGAAGTGGAAGAAATATGGTTGTGTGAAGAAAAAGCTGAATGGACAGAACATGAGAAATACAGCAGTTTATAGGTTGAGTTTAGGGTAGGAATGGAAAATAGTTATTTTTAGGGATATCTGTATGTAGCTGGCATGCTGTCTTCCAAATCATTGAGGTTTAACTGAGAGGATGACTGCTGTCTTTGTGTTCCCCTTAATTTCTTCTTCATGTAGAAAACTGTTTTCCCTTTCAATCGATCCCTGTTTGTATTATGCAGGTGTTAAATAATGCAGGTATTTCTATGCTTGGGGTGAGCTGAAAAATCAGGAAGTGAGAGACTTTGGTACCCAGCCTTTTTTGTGGATTTAAGGGCTGAGGCAGAAAATGGTCCTCAGAAAACCAGCAGAGCCTCTCCAGCCCTCACATCCTGGGTCCAGGATTCCTGCCAGTCAAGCCCATGAGGTGTGTGCTCATGTTTGGGTTCAGGGTGGCATTTGTCATCTCCTTGTCCCCCCCAGAGCCATCCTGGGCACCCACCACCTTGTGAAGGATGCTGGGGTCACAGCTCTCAGCCCCAGGTTCTGCAGTAGCCATGTGGGACTCTGGGTCCTTGTGTTCAAAGTCCTGGGGTGAAGAGGAGGAGGATGGAGCCCTGCTACCTTCTCAAAGATCACTGACAGCTTTTCCTCGGGAGCTGCAGCCCTCAGTTGACTTTTCCTCCCTGCTTTGACCATACAAAATAACAAATATCTGTGTTCTCTGGAGGCACCAAAGCATGCAAACAGGTACAAGTGCTTCATGTGCAATAGAGAGGCATCACTGGACATAAGCCATGCACCAAGACCTGGAGAAATCAGCTGACAAGCCTGTCACACCCAGTTGTATTAATGTGGTCCTGAGAGTGCCCACAGACCTCCCTGGAGGACACAGAACCCCCTGTGGGAAACACAAAGCTGGAAGTTGAGCTGCAAAAAGCACAGCCTTGTGATTTTCAAGTTTCTTGTATATTTAGCCCTTGACATCATAGGTTAGTCATCAGTCAAGTGCTGTAAAAATGTTCTGCTGCCTCACCCTGTTTTTCATATCTTGTCACTCACGTTAGAGTGCTCCAGAATTTTTGCTGTTCAACATAAATGGGAACAAAATGAAAATGCCCTATTCCCTTTATCACAATTGATGGCTGTACTTGAACTTTGCCAGTATTTGTTTATGAAAACTGTTTGTTTTCCCCTCTGAAGTATTTTTGTCAGAGCAGCTCAATACAACTTGTATTAGGGGAAGTCAGAAGAAATTAAAGAAAACTACAAAAAAGATAGATTAGCCTTCTACGTAGAATTACCAAGCTGCTGTCAAAATTAGACTGCTGCTGGAAAGTAGACACTTGTCTATTAATATTTAAAGATATAATGCAAGAAGCCAAGTAATATTCAATTAAATGCAAGTTGTAAAATAACTGTCTTGAGCTCACTACACTTGTGATTTACCTGATAGACTTTTTTTTTTTTTTTTTTTGCAGAGTTTTCCCTCATATTTATGTGTTTTAAAAGGTATTTTAGGTCTGGTTTTGGCTACCTTGTAAAGTTCTTGATTTTGAATAACTCTTAACATAATTGAAGAAACAGAATTAAATTATCTGGGCCCTTTAGGGAAAAGTGAAGGCTTCATGAGATTTGATTTGTATTTCTATAGCACACAGGAGGCCTAGTTAGAAGTCTGCAAAGAGAAAGTAAAACACCCAAAGGCAGACTGCTTCCCATAAAGTAACTCAAACTGAAAGTATATATTTATTTTCCTTCTCCTAAAGTTGCTCTGTAGAAAATATCTTCAAAATTGGGTTGTTTGCTGGTACTTGTACCACAAAAAGGAGCTTCTCAGCAGTGCAATAATTAGATTTTGTACTGTGTCACCAGTACAGCATGGATTTCTGAAAGGGACATCTGGTGACTGAATCCAGTGTTTAAAGAGCTTGGTGTTTTCAGTCTGATGTGTGGTGTCAGTTCTGTAATTGCTTCATACTTGAATCTGCTGGCTCAGGCGTGAGATTCATGGATCCAGTTTCCTCCTCAGTTTGTTAGAGCTGTGAAAGGAACTGACTCTGAAACCCTGATTAGAGTTAATCTTTTGTTTCCTTACAACTGTTAAAGATCTAAACGTTTAAGAGGAGCACCAGCTTACCTCATTTGGGAGTCACAGCTTCACAAAGACAGGGTGTTTTCAGGCTCCTGAAGTT
The DNA here is from genome assembly GCA_032173965.1 of Sitta carolinensis. Taxonomy (NCBI): domain Eukaryota; kingdom Metazoa; phylum Chordata; class Aves; order Passeriformes; family Sittidae; genus Sitta; species Sitta carolinensis. The sequence goes on along the minus strand of CM063294.1, from coordinate 11,523,794 downwards.
GGATCCATTTGTAATGGATTCACATTGTGTCTGTCTGTGTCTGTAGACACAGTTTGGGGTTTTTCCTCTTCTGCTGGTGGTGTTGAAAGCTGTGGCTCTTGGTGGAGTGTTGTGATGTTACTGTGGACTTGTTCATCATCTGCAGTGATCTCTGCTCAGGAGGTGGAAGAGAATACCAAAGGAAATTTCCTTCCATCCTGCTTAGGAACTTTGTCAGCTTAACATGAATGAGTTTGGGCTTGTGCTTGTGCTGCTAGATTTTGCTGTTAGGATTCTGTTCTGGCTTCCTAAGCAAGAGCAGCATGTAACACATCATCCAGTGTGTGTGCAGCCTGCTCTGGTTCTGTGCTGGGTGCAGTCAGCAAGAAGGGTCAGGATTTAAATAACAAGATCAGATCATACACCTGGATCTTGTTTGAAATCACAGGGTGAAAAGCTTCTAAAGCCTCTAAAACCTCTCAGCAGCTCCTCAAAAGAGGAGCCTGGTCGGCAGACAGGACCCTGAAAACTGATTTGCTATAGTGTACTCTTAACATTTAATGGAATGTAATCCAAGATTTTAATTGCATGTCTGGGTTTATGCATTTAATGTTGACTTTGGCAATTCTGCTTAGTACCTAATGAGGCTGAACTCTTTGTGTAACGGTGAACCTCCTCCAAAAAGATCTTAAGATTTAGAAATACTTGAAAAAGCAGGGGGGAGAGACAGCAGTCACTAAGATATCATCTAGTTTCTTGAAGCTCCTTGAGTTTTAAGTGCCCTTTGTGGTTCAGAGTAGTCTTGGCTTCAGTTTGTTTTGAAAATTTCCTCCATACTGGTCTGCAGAACGACTTGGGCGATCCATGGTGAGTGGGTAAGGTTTCTGTGATTGCAGCCAGAGCAGTGGAAGCATCAAACAGGCTCTTTAGCAAACATACTGCAGAACAGCTTTCCAGAGGGATTTAGAAACATCCATTTCTTCATCTGCTCCTGAGGCAGCATCCTAATCCCAAACCCAGCAGACAGAGTGGGCTGCAATGGGCAAACACTTGGCACTAACTCGAGGAAAGCTGATGGGCTGTGTACTGGAAGCTGGCATCCCATGGATCTGACACAGTGCTTGACAGAACTCTTAATCTGTGTCAGTGGAGTTGCCTGAGTGTTTTCATTGTGGGGTCAGCAAGGGGGATGTTTCAAGTCTGTGGGGTGGAATCTTTGCTCCCAAGGCTCCCACCCAGCTCCAAGGTGGGAGCTGTGTCCTGGCCCATCAGGGCAGTGTGCAGCTGATGCAGAAGGTGGTTGCACTAAAGCAGCACTCTGAGGTGATGATTGTGTGTCCTCTCTCTTGCTTTCATGTGTCAGAATAGCTCTGGTTTCTCTCCAGAGCTCTGCTCTGGTCTGCAGCTTGAAAGGAAATGTCTGTAATGTAAATATTTTTGTGTAGATATAACAAACTAAACACTGAGGTGTTTTGGTATCTTACAGTGTAAGGCACCATCTAGAAACAGTGGCATTGGTTGGATGGGCAGCTTTCAGAAAGAGAAAGGTGTCTGCTGTAGCTTTAGCTGCTCCATCTATTTCTGTCATCATTTCTCTTGCTGGAAGGGGAAAGGTTATAGTTGAAAGAAGTTACAAAACCGCACCCAGCAGGGTATAATCTCCTCAAAATAAGTACTTGATAAGGCATTTCAAGACATAAGCCTTCTTTAAAGAGTAAAGGAAAGTTCATTGGTATCCAGACTGAAACCCTTTGGCCATCTGGACTTGACTTATTGTTGCCTGCTCTTGCTGGTGGGTGAGGAAGTGCTGTCTGAGCTGTGGATATAAGGTGCTATGCAACACTTAAGCTCCCTTGACCTAATTCACTTGCTTTTTTGCTGGAGCATGGATTAGCAGTGGCTTGCTGGCGCAAAAGTAAGCAGCAGTTAATTCTTGTAAGTCAAGTCCTGTATGACTGTGATTTGGGTAATGCCATCTTTGTGGGAAAAGCAGGGCAGATTCCTCAAATGAAGTGATAAAAGAGCGGCAGGGGCGATCCTGGAGGCGAATCCTGACACGGCAGATGAGTTGTGTATTCAGGTTTGGATGATGCTGGCTGCTTCTGACTGCTGCTTTCCCTTTCTAAGTCATGACTGAGCTCAGCTCAGCCAGAACAGGCTTCCTTGGAGGCCTTAACACATTCCACAGGATTCCAGATTGTTCTGAAAATGCTTTCTAAATGCTCCGTTAATTAAAGATTTCTCTAAGTCAGAGTTAAGTTATTAAAATGTTCCAGGCATTTTCTAGAAGTCTTTTGAAAGCCGGCTGTACATTCCTTTCAAAGTTGATCTACTGCCGGTTATGAGTTACAAAGTAATATTGTGCTGCTTGTGGGTTACAGATAAGTTCAAATAAACAAATTATTAGGGTTTTTTTTGCAGCAGTTTGCCTTTTTTTGTGAGCTGACACTGCGATTGAGTCACTCGTTTGGATTTTGCAATTGTGTAGTTGTGGTTCTTTAGCAGTAATAGAAACAAATGTTTCATGTGCCTAGGAGGGCACTTCCAAAATCCCTGGGTATGTCAGAGCAGGTAGTGCTGCCTAGGACGATAGACTAACAGCAATCTAAAATGCTTTTGTTTTGTTTTGCAGAACCTGTGTCTGCTTTTACAAGACTGGGTGATCGTAGATGATAGATTTTGTATCATATGGAAAAATTGCACTGTGTGGCAAGCTTGCTCACCCAGCTGTGGTGCTGCAAGTATTCAGTGTTCTCCTGAGGTGATCTGGAGGTGCCAAGTGCCAAAGAAGAGAAGCTGTGCTGTCCTGGGTCTGTCCCTGCCAAGCTCTGTGAGAAGAGATGGTTCTGTGCCACCAAATAGTGCTTAGAGCAAACTCTGTCCTGACTTCAGATATTTGTACTGACATGGATTGACTGCCGTTGTTCTGGGTTTTAATTAGGCTTTTAGTGTCTTAAAGGCACACTGCAACCAGAAATATTCTGTGTATCAAACTGGAAAAGCTGTATATTGGAGGGAAGTGGATTTCTGTAGCAGTAAAGTGGAGTTCTTAGCTTAAAATACGTGTTTGTAAGAGAGCTCTGGTTCTGCTTCCTTTGCAGGTTCTGCACAGATTATGTTCTTGCATTTTGCAGGTAATTTGGAGGAGCTTCAGTGGAGTTGTCACCTTTTCCTAGCTAGTGTAGTTAACTTCTGCAGGAAGATGAGAATCAGTGTCCCCTTGACTCAGCCAGAGTTAGGAAACCTTGACTGCTGCTTCCAAGACAAAGTCAGTGCACCGGTATCTTCCTAAGCTTGTAGCTGACTTTGACATTTTGCTGCTCAGCTCTATGAAGTTGCAAAGGTTTAAAAAAGCATTTAATCAGAACCTTGTCAGTTTATGTTGCTTCTGCTGGGACCCATGAGCAGCTGTGAAAGAGCTGATAAAGTTGACGTTCCAATTCTGACTGGATTTTGGAAGAGCATTTCAGGTTAGAACTTGGCCTGAAAACAAACGTGTGGTTATAGAGAGCACTGGTGTCACGTACGTCATCCCCACATCGTTTACAGTAAGTGAAATGTTAATTGTTTCAGTCTGCTGGTGTATCAAAAGCTGTGTAATTATCTTTCCTTATTAAAAGTTCAGCAGTGGGAATGGATGACTGTCCATGTTTGCTGTGCAATTACTGTTAAGTAATGGGAAAGCCTGCTCAGGGGTCAGTCAGCAAAAGGGAATTACTGGGAAACAACATCTATGGAGCACGGGGAAGCAGAAGACAAATCTTGAAGTGTCTTTTGTCTTCTGAAAGAAGGATGGGAGGCAGCTCTTACAAACTTTGCACTGAGATCAGAGTCTAAGCAGTGAGTGCATTAATCCATGGCACTGAGAAAAATGTTTCTTTTTCCTAAGATAACAAAGTGTGACAGGGCTGTTTATCTCCCTTAAGTTTCCCAGGAGGTATAAACACAAAATAGCGAAATACGTTGTGCTCAGCCTCTTCTGTCACTGTGCTAGATAATTCCTTTGTAAAACATCTTACCCTGGGAGGTCAGGTTTTTAGCACAGGCCTTGCTCCTCTGTTCCTGCTCTGTTTTTGAGAGCGTTTTGCAGATGTGCCTGGTTTGTGAGAGGTGCTTTCTTTAGGGCAGCAGAGGTAAAAGGAAGTTTAGAGCTGCTTGCATTTAAAAGACAAGGCAGCATCACGGCTGTGTGAACAACTGCTGCTCTCTGACCCACAAAACAACAGTTATTGGGGAGATGGAGTTTTTGGGGAAGGTTTACATAGTTTTTGGGTCACTTCTCTGCAATCTGGAGCACAAGTTGTGTGTTTGTTTAGAGGATTTCCATTTGCAGTACATCACTCTCCCAGAGCTCTTGGTCTGGACCTGGCTGGTGGAGTGTCCTTAGTGATGTTGAGCTGTGCTCACCAGCCGCAAAATTGTGCTGGACATTTGCTATTTAAATGGAACATTTTTGTCTACCTGTAGCACAAGTTGTTTACACTGGCTTTATCCTTTACATTCAGGAGTGCCTCTTTGGGCCATAGGAACAGCAGCTGAAGATCCTTTGCAGCAGGAAAATCCTGTCACCTTGTTTGAATGGCTTTAATTCAGAGGGAATGGAAGACCTGGGTCAAAACTGAGTTCCTGACTGATTTAAAATCCCTGCTCTCATGTACTTCGTTTGAAGCAGTAAGCCACTATTTATTTGAGATGAAGTTTAAATTTAAAACCCACAATGTAAATTACTTGGGAAGGGATGTCATTTCATGCACCCATAATGCTGATAAGCTGAATAAAACAATTGCAGGAAACTTATTTCTGGGGGAGAAGCCAAGGAAGGTATTTTAGCTGTGGCACTTTTATGATAACTTCTGGAGCTTGCTCCTCTTAGCAGAAAGATTATGGATGTTTTACTGGTACAATCAAAACCAGGTGGGTTTGGGGAATTTTAAGGGGTTGTTTCTTAAAGAATTTTTATAAAAAACCAAGAAGTCCAATTAGTAGAATTCAACTTATAGGAGTTTAAAAATTAATGGCAACTTACCTTATGAAATATGGATCACTTGAGACTAAACTAAGAGCAGACATATGGTTTTGATTTTTTTTTTCCTTTAAACGCTGGCATGGTGCGAAGGCCAGACAACTTTATTTTCCTGATGCATTATAACCAGCTGCAGATGTTTTAGATGTTATCACTTCTAAATGGGCTCTGACAAATGTCTCCTGGAAGCCAGCAGCTCTAAATATTACAAACACTGTATTCCGAGGAAATGTTGAAAATAAAGTTTTAGGAATTAAATGTTCAGCGTCTGAATTGAGAAAATTTACTTTCTGCCTTTCTCAGGGGGATTTGCTAGCTGAAAACATTCTTTTGTGAGACAGGCACAGATGTTAGTCAAGACACATGTGGAGACTGGAACAAATACTGCCACAGATGGTCTTGCATGGTGTTATTTACTGACCCTCTACTGCTAATACTGGAAGGTGGACACTTGAAAAGGTACCTTGACACATAACTAAATGCTGACCTGGAATTTGTAACAGGTGTACAGCTATTCAGCATTAAGGAAAAAAACCTGAAATATTTATTAAAACATATGGAAATGTTATGTGCATCAGTGAGCAGGGCATGGCCCTCTGCTACAGAAACTTATGTGATATTTCACTTACTCTGTTCAAAATTTAAGTAAATAGTTTTAACTAAAGCTGGTTTTTTTTGTGCTCCTTGTCTTTTCTGCATAGCTTTGAATCCCCCAGAAGGACATTTTCACATACATATGGGATACAAAATGTTGCTTTCATATCAGATGTGTGGCTTTGTGGGGGGAGAGGGACCATACCACTGTTGACATGGGAATTGCATCTGATGTCCTTGACTTGCAAAATTCAGACAGCTTGATTCATCACTGCATAAACCATTCACATTCATTTTTTCCATACCCTGAGAGAGTGAGAAAGTATCTGTGCTTTGCTGTAGACACCTCATTACCATGTGATTCCATATGCAGCTCTCAGAGTTTTCAGGTCAACACAGGAGAGGAAGGAGGTGTCCTGAGGGGACAGGCTGAGTGACTAAAGGCTGCAGGCTGAAAGCTGGGTAGGAGAAATGCCTCTTGAGGCAGGGATGTGCCAAACAGGCACTGCATCTGAGAGGGCTTGCTCATATGTTAGCAGTTCACCAAGTAACAGTGGTCCTGATCACTTGAAATTTTGCTGGGAGTCTTGCCAAAAATCTTTATCGAGTTTTAAAGGAAAATGAGGATTGCTGAAATGTTATCAATAACTTTTTCTTTTTTGTCTGTGTGAGAGCTGTTTTGGTGAAAAGGTTTTTCAAAGCATGGTATGTTCTTATTATGTATGTAAAAGGTTAATGATGCCTCTAGTTTGTACCACACAGGGTGAGCAGAGGGAATCTCCTTGCCGTCTGTGTTACCCCTAAAGAGCCTTGCTCCAGCTTTGGTCTGGTTTAAATATAAGCCAGCTTGTGCTCACTGGAATCCCTGGAGTCTGCCTGGCACTGGGGAGCAATTCCAAGAGCAGATTAGGGCTGGAAGCATCAATGGGTAAGTGCTGGAGCAGGGACCTGCATGCTTTGCTGGGAGGGACATGGCACTGTGCCCTGGGCGGGAGCAGAGCCCAGCAAATGCAGGTCTAATGATTTGGATTTTGCTATTTCACATTAGTGTTTAAAACTGCTTAGATATAATCCCCCCAGCAAATCTCTCCGTGCTCTGGGATGGTGAACGTTCACTGCTGCACACTGATTTTTGTATGAACTGGTTACACTGAATTCTTGTGCAGCTGAACAAAGGCTCTCTCTGGTGCCTGGCAAAGAGGAGAAGTTTTCATGTCTGATTCTGTTTGTACAGGAGCATAAAACGGGTCTTTGTATCAACATGCTCTAACAAATGAAACATTCAGGCAGAGGTTTGGTTTGATACTTGCCAGTTGTGTGGTGGCTCTGGAAAATCACAGAATGTATGTATAAAGTCTTTGGCAAGGAGGAGAACTTCTACAGAGTTCAGAGTCCAGAGCTACTGGTTGCGTGTGCTGAGTTGGACATTTTTTCTTGGCTTACAAATTATTACTAAGTTTATACATTGACACTTGATAGTCATAATATGAATCTTTTCTTCATGGTTGCTGATCTGAGCTACAGAGAAGTTTCTTCCTCCAGTCATCCAGGATATTTCCACCGTCTTGAGCTTACTCTGGTTTCTTGCCATCAGAAAAAAATCTCAAGTATAGTACATGCCCCTCAGCTGCAGCTCTCTGAACATACTTATGCTTAGAGGTCCTTTTTCTCTGCTGTGTATGGAGCCTGAATCCCTCACATTTCTGATTAAGACAAGCCACAGTTCATTTTCTGAAACATCAGTCAAAAGCACGCAGTATTTTTATGCAACTCTCAGGAGATTGATCTGAATACTCTGAAATCCATAGAAGCTATGAACTTTGGCTTGCGTCTTCTTAAGGAAAAGAAAATGATCCTACCTTTGATGGAATCTAGCAGAAAGTTGACTTCCATTTAACTTGAAGGAACTTGGGGTGGATTCTCATCTCTGTGGTCTAAGTAAAATACCTTGGCTCATTCGAAACAACTGCTGCTTTTTAAAAATGCATTTAAAGGTGTTTTGGAGGTTAAAGTATTTGATTTTCCCATGTCACTCATCATGTACTGTAGTTTCTTCAGAAACTCTCCTTCTTTCCTCCTTGTGGAGAAAACGCTGAGCTTACTGCAGTGAAAGCTGCTGCAGAAAGGGTTCCAGAAGGTCAGGAGAGTTTTACAGAGGATAAAGTGATGAAGGCTTTTAGAACTACATGAGCATTGGGTTGGTTTTGGTTTTGGGGTTTGGGGTGGGTTGTTTTGGTTTTTTTGTGCAACGGTATTTCTGAAGCTTGCAAAGAAGATTAAATAGAACGATGTTACTGTGGGGTTGCTGTTTAATCGGGCTCTTCTTTGGCTGTCACTGAGATTAAAATGTTAACACAGGCTTGATGCAGTTCTAGAAACTAAAGCAAGTGCCTGTTTAAAGTTTTGTATAGGGAAGGTGGCTTAAATTGCAGAAACTAATTAGATTCAACTGTTTGGAGATGTTAAAATAGGTGTACTAAGCAGACAAAAACGTGTGAAATTTCTCACCTACTAATAATTATTTATTGATTCCTTTAAGGCTGGCACTGAGGTTTCCCTTCTCTTTTGACAGAAGCAGCTTTCTGCTTTAAAAGGTTTTTAACCTCTTTAGTTTGATAAGCCTGAAAGTTCAGGGGAGATTGGTACACACATCTTCCTGTAAGAGGAACTATGAAGGTGTGGATTTGACTTCAGAGTGGTAGAGAATAGGAAATTAATTGCCTGAATGCTCTGCTACCTGAAAAATAAGGATCCAGTAACCAGGGCCTATTAAGGAGGACTTTGACAGGGGTTGTCTCAGTAATAGAGGCAATTTGCTGAGCTTGCCCCCATTTCCCAGTTTACTTTCCCCTCCAATTGCACTGGTACAGCCCTGGTTGGGGACTTACTGCAACCAGATCGATGAGAGAAGCTGGATTTGAGACAAGAAAAAAGCCTTTAAACTGAGCTCTGCTTCCAAAAATGATGAGTGTAGAGCAGCAGTGTAATTCAGCAAACTGTTTTTGCTCAGCTGTGTGTTGGTCTCACCTCTTCAAAGAATTTGCAAGGATTTACTTCAGACTATGGACAAAAGTGTCAGGATTTATCAGTCTAAGATTAGCTTTACTTGAAAGTACAGAGCAGCCTTGATTTTTGTTTTGTTATGCAAATTGGAAACTAATTCCACTAAATTGCATGTACTAAGAATCATACTTTTTACTTTTTGGCAAGATTGGCACCTCATCATTACAGTAAGTGTTATGGTCCTCCCTCCTGTTAATGTAATTTGTTAAAATCCAGGCCTACATAGGCTCTTCTGAGCAGCTGTCCTAAATAGGATTACTGCAACATAGACATTTATCTGAGCTTTTTGCTTTTATAATTCATTATAGCCAACTGCTCTGGCTTAGGCTTTTTGGGATGGTGAACTTGTCTTGCCTCTTTGCACAGTGCTAAATTTATGGAAGTACATAAATATTTCCTAATCTGGGAGCATCATGTGGACACTTAAATCTTGAAGTCTCTTTGCTTACTTCAAGTCTCAAAAGCTGTTCTTAGAAATAAGAGACTAGTTCACTTTATGTGTGGCCTCTAGAGTGTTTTGTAACATGAGGCATGGGAAAATAGATCTGGTTGAAGTAATCTGTGAAGAAGCACTGAGAGAAAAGTGGCACTTCTCTCTGAGGTGGGTACTGAGGAGGGGTGAAAGTGTTTTCCTTGCTCTGTCTGCATGGTGAAGTGAATTTAGATGCATCTGAAAGACCACTCTGGTTGGCAACTTGCTGTGAAGTACCAAGGCTGACATTTAGTACGTGTTGGATATGAATTATGAAGTGATCTGGGTCTACATTCAGTATGCATCTCTTAATAGCGTAAAATTATTCAAAGTTGACTTGTTTCCATGCATTAAATGTCTGGCATATTTATGATTCTCTTGCCTTTCTAGCAAAGGTGGTTACTTCCACATCAAACATTTAGCTTGTGTTTTGGGAAGGCAGTTACTTTTTCTTTTTTTTTTTTCCTTTTTTTTTTTTAATTTTATTTTTCATACTGCCTTAAAATATGTAGCTTCTCTCCCAGTGGTCTTGCATGTGCTGACACCCAAAACTGGCACTGTCTGTAATGGATTTGGGATTCAGAGTAATGTTCTTGGGCAAAAAACACTGGCCATACAGCATCATGTTTCATGATCTCATGGGGAGAGACTGCTCACAGGATTAGGTGTGGCTGCCTGTGATTTGGGATAAATAATCTGCCTGCCTATTACTGCTGGTTTTGGTAACCAGCATGGTACTTTTTTTTCCCTGAAGCTTGACAACCATTCTTCCTGTTGCAGTTCCACCTTTGCTTAAAAAACCATCTTTCTTACCACAGTCTCATCCATGAATCCTTACCCTGAGAGCAGCACTGCAGAGGAGATGTTTTCCACTAGAGGTTAGTTGATTAAATGCTATGACAAATTATTACAGCTACTTGAAAGCAGTTGCTGCTGTCTTTAATTTTACAATGTCAAGTCACTCTGTCTTACTTAAGTGCCAGCACTCTCCAGCTGCCTTTTGTCGAGGTCATTGTACATGGCTCACCTGTAAACATGTTCTGTTCTCTGGGAGGGGAGAACAGATGTTCCTGCCTCCAAAAGATGCTCCAGGCACTTGCTGCAGGAGATGGTCAGCAGGCTGTCAGAAGCAATCTTTATGGGCAGGCTGGTCTTTCACAAGGAAATGTGTTTACAGAGCATGAAATGAACATTTTTGCACAGAGGCAAATAATTGCTTACAACAGAGACTTTAGTAGCAGATTTGAAGCTTGAATGATCATTAGTAAGGTCAGCTGGAGCACACACGATGTCCATCTCCTGAGCAAAGTCACTCAGGACTTTTTAGCTGTTCTTTTGTGCTGAAAGGTTTTAAGATGTTCTAATGGTTACAACGTGAGCTTGTCACTTTTCATAAAAACTTGTGATATGCTGTGTTGCTACATCTGTATATGTAGTATAGATTCTTCAAAATCAGCCTTGAATGGAAAACTAATTTTTTGACTTGCAGGAAGAGAGGAAGGAATGCCCATGCCCATTATCTCAGTCTTGAATTATTATTTAATAATATTCCAGCATTGGCAGGGTTTTTAAGGTTCTCTGCATGAAGAGTGTGTGAAACAAGCTGTAATCACAAGCAAAAGGGATCTCTGTGGAAGCTTTCTGTGGTCAGGAGATGGGTCTGAAGGGCAACAGCTCTCAGGCAGTGTTGGCTGCCCCAAAATGCTCTGGTTAATGCTCTCACTCCTCAGGTCAGAGGAGTGAGAGCATTTCTTGGGCTATAATGAAAAATGGTTTCCGAAGAATGGCTATTGGCAAAATTAACCAGATTGATTCTTCACTTATGACACAGATCAAGACTTGAACTTCAGTCTTCTATGGTAATAAGACCAGTTCATCATCACTAATTGCATCTCTTTGTTCCCGGCAGTTTCTTCAGCCTCCTTGCTCTCCTCCAAGGTCACTTCCTCACTCAACAGATGTGCAAGTCTGACAGAGCATGTAAAAAACACACAGCTTGAAGGAGATGAAGTTTTTGTCCAAGCAGTTCTGTTTGATTGCAATTCACCACATCACAGAAATCAGGGAGTCTGACTGATGTTAACTGTGAGTGCATAGTCAGAGCAGAGGGAGCCTCTCCTCCCTGCACACCACAGTTTCCACAGTTGGAAATGCTTCAGGCTTGGAATGCTCCATTTTCAAAACGTCTCTGCTGCTTCAGGGAGGGAAAAAATTGCCAGTGTCACGAAGGCTGTTCTGCAAACCTCTTTAAAATGCTGTGTATTACACCCATGATCTTCCCATTGCTTTTCTGTAGGACATCATTCTCCAGAGAGCAGTGGCCCTTCTTCCTTCACTCCCATTGTGCAGAACAGCATTAACCATAACCCCTTTCAGCAGAGTTATCCTTGTCTGTGCTGAAAGCCAGTGAACGTGGCTCTTTAAAGGAACATCTGAGCATTGCCTGAATGCTCCCAGAACGACTGTCCTTGAGTCCCGGGAACACACCAAATCTAGGATACAAGTTGTGTCTCACTCCCTGTTCCCATTAAAAGGAGGCTTTAAAATAGTTTATGCTACTCTGTACAAGGCTGGACAGAGATTCACCTTCAGCATTCCTCCAAAGAGGTGAGGTGGAGCTCCCTGGGTGAGCTGGGCAGCCAGCACTGTTTTGCCAGTGCTGTTTTTGCCATGAGGTGTCGCACCATAAATTTTCGGAGGACTCGAGGGAGATGAACACACGATGAATTAGTCAGGCTCTCTCTGACACGACCTGCTAATAGCCTGCCCTCTCTGAACCAGTCCCAGCAGTGGGAACTTAATTCTTTTTTCCTGTTTAATGAGACTTGCTCGAACAAACACCTAAGCAAATCTGAGGACATTGTAGCTGTCATTCTCTGCTGCATCTCATGTATAACCATGCGTTTTATTTCTTTATTGATTTCTTCCCTTTTGGTCGATGCTTAAGCAGTATTCTTTCAATATGAAGCAAGACTCATAAAAATACCATATATAACACATTCGAGTCAAATTGGGTACTTCTTTATTCTGGTATGAGAAGCTACAAAAACTGTATTTCAGAGAACATCCTGCTGTACAGCAATTTTTCTCAGTCCCATGGAGCTTCATTATAGTGAGGTCAGACTATTCCGTAGAGAAGAGAATTTATATTTTATCATAGGGCTAACTTCTATGCTCTTATAATGACCCTGAAGGACAGTAAATGCTCTAAATAATTCAGCTTCTTTGGAATTTAGTTCTACTGTGCTATAGGAGCTAGAGTAGATCTAGGAAAATAGAAAGTATTGTGGTATATTTTAATGTGATACCTAAAGGACACTGATGAGGATGTTTGTCTGCTGTAACCCTATCCAGGTAGTGGACACTGAAAATTTCAGAAATTCAGTGTTTTCGGTGTATTCTCAAGGGAAAGACCTCCCTTAAGATCCTTGTGGTAAAATGAAACTTCTCAAAGTCTAATTGCCTCTTGGCTCAGGTTGGAATATATTAATTTCTCATGTAGTTGAAAAGCCTCTTTCATAATTTCATGTGTGGTACTTCTAATTTCATGTCTTGGCTTTTTCTTCTTTGCAGCAGTGTGGAAAAGTGTGCGGCTGTTTGTAATGCATGCCCTTCCTTTTCTGCCCAGTCATCTCTACCCTCATCAGCATCCATTATTTTGCATTTTTCTGCGTGTGATGTTTTTATAAATATCTCAGGATGAAATTAGCTTTTCTCAAACAGCAGGACAGAGTTCCATACAGTCATGATGATAGAACAGCTGCTGAACAACTGCATAAAAAATCATTGAAGTCTCACATTTGTACAGCTAATGTCTTCTGTACCCTTTGAATTGTATCCTAAATTTTTGATGCTTTTTTTTTCTGTGGCCAGGACTGCTTTTGAATTTTAATCCCATTCTCCAGTTAGCAACATCAGCAGATTTAACAAGCCTGTTTTCCATTCCAGTATTGAAATCGATAGATAATTTTACAGGGTCTAGAAAGATTCTGGCAAAGATTGTTTTGACACATGACCTGAATATTTGCATCAGAATATGTAAGTTTTGATTAGATTTGAGTGAATTCCAATTCGGATATTAACAATAACAAGACTCAGTATGCTCAGTTTTACATCACTGAGTGACACCTCTCTTTTCCCTCCTGTCTGCCTGGTTGTTATGTGTCCCAAAAAGAAACTGCTTTTTTCTTCCTTTTTAATCCTGACACTGCTGTAGTTAGCAGCAGTTTGTCACTTTTAAGATGACATCCAAAAGTGATTTGTCACCTTTTAGACATATACAATGTTTTGGTGTCTGCATCCCCAGCCCTGCTCTTCCTCAATTCCCCAGAAGTGTTCAGCATCTTTCAGTTATTGGAAATATTATCTGTCTTCCACAGGCAGCCTTCCACTGTCAACCAGCTCCTTCCCAGACCAAATTAATTTGTTTTTCCAGCCTCTGTTTCCCCCTGTTGCACCCAAACCAGGCTTAGTGGTCACTGAGAGGGCATCTCTAGGAGGGACCAGTGGTACCCACACAGGGTCTGACCTCGAGATTCAGCAGAGGATTAGTTAACCCCTTCCTAGCCTTGGGTCAGCTTCAGCTCCCCCCAGGGTGCAGGCGTGGGCAGCTGAGTCTTGGGGTGGCAGAAAGATGTGTGATATTCACAATTTCATGCAGAGTTTGGAAGAGGGGGAGTGACTCCTCCTGAGCAGCTTGCTTGGGAGAGGAGTATTAATTAACCTGGGGAGGTGTGAGGAGATGCTGCACACACTACCCAGGAACAGGAGTGCTGCAGGGAGCTCTGCCAGGCTTTCCCTGCAGGGAGGAGTGGGGAAAGGGTGCCAGACACTCCCATGCTGGCTACATGTGCTTGGCACCTCAGCTTTTAACTGCTGAGCAGCCTCTACGCAGTACTGTAAATGCAAGTTATTTTTAAGGTGCCCAGAGCTTGTCCATGGGGTAACCTTCCCCGAGTGGTTCCTGGTTTTTAGTCCATAATTGTGTGATATGTGTGGTCTCTGAGTCACTTTTGCCACCCATCAGCGTGACCTGGTCTCCTAGAGGAGGTTGACGACTGAATTTGGGATTTTTGTGCAGTAATTCTGATTTTTGAGAGTTTGGGATTTTTGTGCATTTGCTGAGTACAAAATAATTGTGTGAGCAACAGTTAAATAACTCCTTAGGAAGAAGAGCCTTGTGAAGTGTTGCTTTTTAGTGCTTTTCAGTTTAACATAACACTGTCAAGAAGCATCAAGTTTGCCAGGAAGGTGGTAAGGAATTCACTTTAAAATCTTTAAAGAGCTAAAAGGGAAATAGGGATACTCTGTTGATGAAAGCCAGAAAATTGTGGGTTTGCTGCATTGCTGCTAAGAAAAAGCTGTGCTGAGACTGATGCTGTTGGTGGGAATCAGGCAGCAAACCTGTTTTGGAGCACCACCTGAAGTCATAGTAAAAGTTTATTGAAAAGAATTTTTTTTTCCCTAAACTAAAGCTGTCAGTGGTTGTTGATTTCCCAATGTCTGCAAGGCAAGTGAGCAGTGTCAGCACTGAGGTACTCCCTGAAGAGTGTGGAAAATAAAACAGAAAAACATTGTGGTTCTTTTTGCTTTACTGGAACTGTTACAATAGTTCTATTTGGTGCAAGATGTATGCAAATATTATGTAGGCAGGCTAATTGTTCCTGGTAGCAGGAGATCAATGGGGGAAGAGTGCACTCTGAAAATACCTGTAGGCCTCTTGAAGGCTTAAGTTCTCCCTAAAATCCTTTTGGCTGAGTATTTATTGTGTCCCCTGCCTGCATGTCCAGGGACAGTTTAGTCATGGAGTGCTGAGCAAGGTGAGCTGGCAGAACATGTCTGGAGATCATTCCCTGTGTTGGTGGATGCTGTTCATAGATGTTGCTGACATCCTCTGCCTTTGGGTCTGACTTTTCCACAGATGACAGATTGTGCCTCCTCTCAAACATCTGGCTAGAGATACTTCAGTAATTTTATGTGTAACTCCTAATGATGGGTGAAGGCTCAAAAAAACCCCAATGAAATTCAGGAGTTTTTTTCCAAGTAGCTTTCAAAATTCAGGGAAGAAGCAGTTTCTAAGCACAATATGCAACTTGCTGTGGGAAGCACTGTGCTGACATAAAACACATTCTCAGTACCTGGCACACAACAAAGTGGCAGCTACAGTTCTTATTCCAATTTTTGAGTCATCTCTGTCACGTAGGTTTTGTATAGATTGAATATATTTTTCCATAGTGCTGAATGTTAGGTCTTTTCTTACGTTTTTTTGGAGATTTCAGAAGAGCAATATTAACCTTTGTGAAGCCAGTGTACCATGCTTGCTGACAAATCCTCGCCCCTCACCAGGCATCAAACCTTCCAGAACGTGCCCTTGAATTTTGTTTGTGTGAGTTTGGCAGCAGCCCAGCTTCCTTGAGGAAAGGTAAATATCTGATCCACACTGTCAGCTGTTGCAGACTGCAGCAGCTCTGTCAGGCTTATGGATGCCTTATGGTGCTCTGCCTGCTTTTTTGGGCAAAATCTGAGCATTTCTGTTTACTATTATGAACTATAACTGTTGGCAAGCTTTCAAACTGCCTCACTCATCTTACCTCAGAAAACATGTTCTAGTGCAGTCTCGCTTGTGCCTTTATCACCAAGTGCAGGGTGTCCTGGGAGTAGACTCTGCACATTGCTAAGTCCCCAAAATTAAGTGGTTTTCTCTTGAAATGTCTGTCTCTGTGAAAAGTACTTAGAATTCCTCGTTTGCATGTCTAGCAGGTAGATTTTGTCCTGTCCTTGCTTCAGTGATCATTGGAGCATTAGCAGCCTTATCTTTTTTATAATTTATTTTTTTGGTACCAGTTGCTCCAGTTTATACCAGGACTTACACCAGCATTTCCCAAGGACCTAGTCCCCAGTCAGGTGGATTCCACTGAATGAAAGGCACAAATTGCCATGTTTTATCATTCAAATAGTTATAAATGCTGTACATTTTTTCCTGTAAACTGAAGAAAGTCAAATTTGCAGTCACACGTTTGCCAGCTCCGCCTACGTGCAGCACCACCATCTTGTATTGGTTGAGTGCTGGGAATTTCACCTCTGTGTAGTACTTCTGTGTTGAAGATATTCAGGATGCTCATTGTGATGTATTTTTAATGAGATTTCTGCTAATATTATACAGGGTTTGCTTCTGTGCATGTGTATAAAATACTTGGAAGTTGTGTTCATCTGAGCAGTCCTTGAGTGGCTTAACATTCCTATAATCTGATCTGGAGTTTATAGCTCGAGTACAGGGAATTCTCCAAAATGATGGCATTAATAGGTTTTGTGTCCTGCCTTTTTATTAAGTCTTAATGCCGATTATTCAACTATTTTTGCATATGCGACATAGTCTGTAAGTCTTCCTGGAAAGTCAGGTCTCAGAAACAGTGCTCCAAAGTTTGTCCTTGTAGGAAGCCACGGCACCCTGTGGGCTGTTCAGCTGAGTTAAATGGAGTGTGCGTATCTGCAGACATGTGCCAGGTTCTGCTTCAAATGGTCACTTCTCAAACTGATCTCCAAACCAGCTGCCTCCCTCCTTCTGGGAATTTAAGGCTGTATTTAAGTCAGCTTCAGCTAGCACTAGATTCTGTGGAAGACAAAGTGCATCCCTCTGGATTTCATGCCTGTAGTGTCGTCCAGAAGCAGCTCTTGGACATGGGATAAAACCCTAAATGTCCCCTGGATCCTTGGGAGAGCTCATCCAGTGTTACGCTTCCAGCAAGCTGTAAAGCAGAAAGGGAAGGTGGGAGGGGTGGGAAGTCTGATCTTATTTGGAATGTCAGTTCAGAGATTGCTTTTGTCTCCATCTTCATTTTGTGTGTTTGTTGTCCGAGCCCCTTCTGCTGTTGTACCTCAGGCAAGGTGAGGAGCAGGTTGTCTCCACCTCAACCAGAGGCTAGCCCAGGGCATGAGATATTCTTTGGGAATTTTATAGGGTGTTGCTGTATCTTAGAGCCAGGTCAGATAAATGTTCTTATTGCTTGAGGGGGAAACTAGGCAGTTTACCCCAGCTAAATGCCTGCAGGAGCTTTTTCCACAGTGTTCAGCAGATTCCTGAGACAGGCTCAGTGTGGGAGGTGGAGCAGTTCTGTAGATGGAAAGGGCTGTAAACGTTCTAGTGAACAGAAAAAATGAGAAAGCTGTTGTGGGCAAATGAATTCTAAAACTAGGCCAGCTGGGGT
This sequence comes from Sitta carolinensis, assembly GCA_032173965.1. Classification (NCBI taxonomy): domain Eukaryota; kingdom Metazoa; phylum Chordata; class Aves; order Passeriformes; family Sittidae; genus Sitta; species Sitta carolinensis. Next base: position 11,506,459 of record CM063294.1, on the reverse strand, counting down.
TTTAACAGCTGAAAGGAAAAGTCTGAGACTGAAACTGCTGTGCTATCACAAGAGGTGCTTAAATTCAGGGAGGAACTTGCTGCTTGGTGCTCTGTGCTCACCTTGGAAGGTGCTGTGCCTCTGCAGGCCTGGCTGAATTAGTCAAATGGTAAGATCAGAACAGCAGACATCACAAAACTATAGTATTATATCTAAAGGTAGGCAAAGAACAAAGTGTGGGGTGTTTGGCAGAGATAGATGTATCACTGTCCTCAGCTGATGTCTGCAGACTGTAATCCGCTGATGATCCAGGACTTTTTGTGAGATTATTTTTTTTTTTTGTGCTAAGGGGTTTTCAGCAATTGATGCTGAATAAAACTTGTTAACTGAAGGAATTTAAAGGGAAGGGGGCAGTTTCAGTTCAAACAAGTACTGTTCTAGCACTCTACACAAAAAACTTACTGCATTAAAAAGCAGAGTCAGCTAAAAGCAGCAGGCTGTCCCATCCACAGAGGAGCTGGTGTTCTGCAAGGAACATATTCTTTAGTAGCTCCACAGCTCCCAAATGTCCCTGGGAGTTCTGCACAAAAGGCTCTGCTCTGTGCCTGTCTGCACTGATCCCTTCAGCTGGCTCTGGTCCAGCTGTGGTTTCATTCTCTGACAAGGACTGATCCAGGAGTGCCCACAGTTATCTGGGGCTCTGCTGCTGAAGTAATCACACAGGAGATTTCTGTGCTCCAAAGCCCTGGCCTCCTCAAAAAGCAAAGTACAAATCTGAATTTCAGTATTACAGGTGGAAAGAAAATGATGGCCAAGGGATAGTGTTCTGCAGAAGTTCAGGTCTGGTTCAAACCTGTTGCTCAGGTGTGAGTCCCAGCAAGCTGTGAAGATGAACTTGGCTTTTTTGTCTTTGAAAGCACTTAAAAAATCTGCATGATGTGGTGCCATTTAGTCCTGCGTTGCCTTTTAATAGTTCCTGAAATGTTGAAGGTATAGATTATGTTAATGTACCTTTTAAATTTTTTATGGACTGAAATAGCTTCAAAAATTAACCTTTTGAAAACCACTTGGGTAGATCACACAACGGGCTTTCAGCAGCCTTTTTTCCCAGTAGTGTGCTGCCTCCTGTTCCAGTAAATGAGGAGCTTTGATTGACTGAGGTTATGCTCAGCTTCCTGACCCAGGAGCAGCCTCCAGCTGATGTTGGTGATATTTTTATTTTTCATTAGCTCATCTGAAAGTCTCAGCTGCTTTCCTGCCAGTAAAAAGGATGGAGTCTGTTTGTGCTGCGTGAGTGCTGTATCAGTTTGTTGTTCAACACTTTCTAATAGAGCTCTGACAAACCAAAAAAGAATTGCATTTCTTCATGGTGCAATAACACTTGCTATCTATTTATTTATGAAAGGGTTACTTATATTTAGCATTATCATTAAAACCTGAGTTTGCTGCAGTGAGAGGGAGGATTCCTCCTGTTTTTTGCTAGACCTGGCTTCCCTCACATTTTGCTTCCTGAAACACCTCAGGTACTGTAGGTTTTGGGAGACTGGAAAAAATCTGCCTATAGATGTTTTCTCTTTCTGCTCTGCCATGTCACAGAATGTGACAACTGGGTTGTTCCCAACTGTGTACTCTGGAGTTCACCTCAGGTTGCAGGTTCCTTTAATAAATAGAGGAATGGTTCTTACTTGCTGCTTTCTCTTTCCCTCCTGTTTTTCTTGAATTGTTTTGGCATCTTCAACAACTTGTTGTAGGGTATAAGAGCAAGATAGACTTGCTGAGGTGCTGGGATAAATGAAGAGGTGCCCTTTCTGACACTGTCACCAAAAATCCTGGGTCTGATTATAGCTCCTTGGTTTGAAAGAAAATAATAAATCAGCAAAACAAATGTTTGAAGAGGGTTTGAGATGTTTACAGCATTATGGTTAACATATCTGCTTCAGCAAATCTTTTTTCCTCATGTTTAGAAAACTCTTGGCTTATGTCTCCATCCGCACTTTGTATTTTTTTGGCTGCAGCCAGGCACACTAAATAGTGATTAAACAAAAAATTAAAATTCCATTTTTGTGCATTTGGTGTTTGAACGCTGATCAATTGCTTTGGCGGCGTGTTAAGTAACAGTGTGGTAGACAACAGAAGGGGCTTATTTACAGCAATCTGTCTAAATCCATTTTCAATGTATTGCTTAATATGCCTTTCTACTTTAGTTCATTTTCAGTTTTTAAAAAATGAAGGCTGGAAACAGGCAGGAGAACAGTTTAAGATATTGCTGGAGAAGTAATCACTCCTTAGTGGTAAACAGCTTCCAGTTCTTAAGGAAAAGAAAATGTGCTTGAGCTGAAATAGAACTTATGGGCTTGTTGGAGGAGTTAATGGATGGAATTCAATGGCTGGTGCACTTACACAGCCTGACTAGATGATCATAATGAAGCCTTCATGCTTTAAAATGTGCTTTTTACATGTTGTTTACAATTGACCATTTAAAAAACAGGCGATATTTTTGCAGAATGAGAAGCTAATGCAGAACAAAACTGAAAATTGCTGACCTCTTTTATAGGGATAGAAATCCACGTCTGTAATGTGAATTTACCCTAACCGTGCAGAATTGACAGCTCCAATGTTCAAACAATGGCCACTGCACTCCACAGATAAAATGCATGTAAAGGGGGATATGGTAGAGGGTTTGGACAAAAATGCTCTACTTCCTGCTATGCAGTTAGAATTAATGAGAAATTAGGATGAGAGTGGAAATTGAGATGAAATACAGCATTACACGTATGACACAGCTCCCCATAAATGAGATGCTTGTTTAAGAGTTAAAGCAAACGTCAGTCTAGGAAACTTGCTGTGTTTTGCAGATTGCTCTGATATCACAGTCTAGAGCATTTGTTGAAGGAGTATCATCAAGTTATGTAATTTGCATAATTGAGTCAAATCCCATGCAGCATCCCTGAAGGAAACCACTAAAAAAAGCAGCATTCTGGTCCCTGTATGCTGTGTCTGGATTTCTAGAGCTCAGACATCTTTTACAAAGAGGGGGGTGGGGGGAAACAAGAAAGATGAAAAGAGCTTCCAAAATCACATCAATGTCAGCAACCTGCCCATCTCGTCAGTGAGAGGGACTTTGAGGACATATGTGCACATCCTTCCTCTGCCCGGGGTGGCATCGTGCCTGCAACCTTACACAGCTCTGCTGACAGTGATGGCATGGGAGGAGAACTGCAGTCGAGGAGGGGGAAGGCAAATGTTTTATGGTTCACTCTGACTTTTTTTGGTGGTCTGCTGAAATTAGGTTGGTGTTGATAGTGTGGCTCCTAACCAGAAACACGACGCTGATCATGCTGCTGCAGCTCCCCAGGGCTGTGGGGATGGGGAGGGCTGGCAAGGTCACTGAGGCAAAGACACTGATATTCCTTTTCTAGCACCGAAAGTCACTTCAAAATTAATGTTTAGACACTGTTGACAGAACTTGTCGGTGACTCATAGCAGACTTTTCAGTTACGGTGTTTTAACAGCAACCTGCAAAACCAGTGTAAGCACTGTATGTTTGCTTGCAAGGGATACAGTAAGAAATATTCTAACCTCCTAACATTTACCCAAGCTGAATTAAACGTAATGGAGGACTCCACTGTTGGATGAACTAAGGTAACTTCTCTGCCCAAGGCCAAAAAAGGCTTCAGAATGCAGCATGTCTGCCAGGACCTGGCACTGTATCTGCCCTTCAGGATTCTAAAAGCCATTCAGAGGTTTATGTTGATCCAGCAGAGGTTCTTGTTGTGCTTGGCCTGTGTGAATCTCTTTGGTGTTTAGTTGTGCAGGGCAGAAACACCATGAGCACTGCAGGCAGAGGAGCTGATAATGACTCACCCTGCACAGTCCTCATTTCATTTTGTCGATGCCAACATGAAGAAGTGTTGATCCTTGTAAGTCTCCAAGACTGAGAGCTGTACAGAGCCTGTTCCCAGGATTTCAGGATCAATATCTCTTACTCTGTGTACCTCTGAAGTCCCACACTCCACTTCAGAGAGGTCTGAATAACCAATGCATGTGCTTCATAGTTTTCCCTCTTGCTTAATTTAAAGTTTACAAATTACTGACATGTGTGGCCCTGACAGGCTTTGCTTAACCCAGCTCACAGATGCTTTTGTGTGTAAATTTATCTGGGACTGAGAGAAATAATCTATGTGCTTGACTTTCTACTGTCCATCTGCCTGATTGGTGCTGTGTGGCAGTCTCTGATTTTTTTGTTTTGTTTTGTTTTCCTTTATTTTAACAGCCCTGGAGGACAGTGTGCTGCTTGCCTGCTTTCCCTCTGTCTCAGGGTTTAAATTGCTTGCATTAGCTTGTTGCTTGCTCTGAGGATGTTTACATGCACATTGCTGACCGCTCTGAAGAATGGCTTGAAGCTGTGCAGAAAATTTACTTCCCTGTACACATTATCCTACACTGAGTGCACAAACACAAGGATCACTCCAGCCCAGAGCCTGGGGCTGCACATGCTGAGCAGGGGTGGCTGCAATGCTTTTTAATGGCTTTTAGGCTGCTGCTGTGGTGGGGCAGCTGTGTAATGGGGAGAGGGGAGAGGTGCCCCTCCTGAACCAGCCCAGTGGTGTGGCTTCCCTCAGAGGGCTCTGGGGGGGGTGGCTGTGAATCCTTTGGGGTGGGTTTCAGCCATCTCTCCCGGGAGCTGTTGTGGAGGACAGCTCCAGCTCCATCCCATTAGTGTATTTCAGAAGGAATGAGTCGTGGTTATATCCCAGCTGGCATCTCAGCCCCACGCAGCCACTCGCCCACCCCTGCCGTGGGCTGGGGGTGAGAACTGGCAGAGTAGAAGTGAGAAAACTCATGGGTTGAGATAAAGAGCTTCAAAAGTAAAGCAAAAACCCCGCAAAGCAAAACAAAGCAGGGAATCCGTTTCATGGGCAGGCAGGTGTTCAGCCTTCCCCAGGAAAGCAGGGAAGATAAATGTCACCACTCCAAAAAACCCTGCTTCCTCCTCTTCCCTCAGCTTTGTGGACTGACACCACATGGTCTGGGGTGTCCCTGGGGTCAGCTGTCCTGGCTGTGCCCCCCAGTTTCCCCATGCACTGCCACCTTCCTCTCTGAGGGCAAACAAGCCTTGACTGGCTAAGCCCTGTCCAGCAGCATCAAAACCATCCCTGTTTTATCAACACTTTCCAGCACAAAGCCAAATCCCAGCTCCTGTGAAGCAAATTAACTCTACCTCAGCCCAAAGCAGTGCAGAGGGCAGTCCTGTGGTACCTGCAGCAAGGGACAGGTGCTTTCCAAGGGAGGTTTCCAGAGTTCAGAGGAAAGGGAGGTGCCTCTGCAATTCTAGTTTAGGTTTCCCAAGTCCCAGCAAGATGGGATTTAAACACTCTTAGCAATGCTCTGTTAGACAGATTGGATAGCTGTTTGCTGTGGGTCTCAGTTTTCCTCTTTTTCTTCAGGTTGCTTGAATTCCCTGCTCACTCTGTTTGAGGGTGACTTGGGGTGCAGTGGTTGTTGTGAGGTTCAGAGCTGCACTGTGTGTTCTTCATCCTGCATCTAGACCCTGGATGCTCTGCAGTGGTGGGTGGGGTTTCCAGAGCAACTGCTTTTAAGGGATTTTCACCCATTTAATCCCAGCCAATGGCAGGAGGGACAGTGGCATTGTCAGTGATTCTCCTGGTGTGTGCATTCAGTCCAGAACACTGTAAACAAGGGACAAAAGAGACCTAAAACAGAGAGATATCAGACTTGCCAGTTGTTCCTGTGCCCATTATGATACTTGTGCAGAAGGTTAGTGCTCAGAAAGTTGGCAAAACTCTCCTGGCAAGGAGGTGCTCTGGTCTGTGAGAGCTTTCCAGGGCTTTTCCTGGCAGAGAAGTATCCTGGAGAGGAGACTGGTCAGTGAGCTGGCCTGGCAAAGAATTGTTCTTGCAGAACAGAGGCAAGAATTTCACAGGATGGTAGCATGCTCTAGTGTGGGTTATTTAGTGGGAATGATTAGAAGGGGTGGCATTTTCACCAGGTAGGAATTCACAGTAGAACAGTGGTGTTTAATGGGACAGCTGGAAAACCACAAGGTAGGTTAAACAAATTAGTTTGATATTTATGTTTGGTGAGTTCAGGTGACCCTTCCATGACAGGAGTGTGTGGTTTTTCACCAGCTCAGCTGCTCTGGGGCTGCACTTGCCTTCTCCTGCAGGATGTGAATCAATAAGGCTTCTGCAGTGCCTTTCATGACTCCTCTTTCCTTCAGCAAAAGTGAGTCTCCTGTGCAGTCAGAGCTGAGCTGGAGACGCTGGATTTCTGGGGATCTTCATTTGCTGACTTGTTTTCAAAGCACCTGTGGCTCTTGAATTTCAGGAACAACACAATGAAATCGAATCTCTAATTGGGTTCAGCAGCAAGAGTCTTAATAAATGACCTTTTAAATCTTATTTTGATTTTATTCAGGTGTGGTAGTGTCTCATTAATAATGATCCTGCAATAGGTCTCCCATTACATCCTATTTAATTAACAAAAAGGCTGTAAGATGTATTGAGTGTTTTCAAAAGGAAAATGGGAGTTTTTAATAGATTCTCTGATTAAGAAATACTGTTCTGCATATGTGATGGTGCCCTGGAAAAAAATCACTTAAGAGACACAGATAAAGTTCTGAGACAAGCAAAACTCACTTCCTCCCTCGCCCCTTTCAGGCTAAAAGCACTTGCTTATGGTGATCTTGCCTTAAGGGAGATGTTTAATTTCCTCTTACAGGAAAGAGAGGCTGCTGAGGAAAGGTTTCATTTGTTGTGTATTTATTATATATCCAATATTTTATTTAAAAGGTATCATACGTGAGGCAAAGGAAAGACCCTTACTTTGCTGATGGACAGAGGAAAAAGGACTGGCATAACAAAGAAGCCATAAGGAGGGATTCTGAACGTGTAGGTATGTAAGATTGCTATAAAAATGTTTTAATACAGATTGTAACTTTGATTTTATTTGGTGGGCTGAGTGTAGAACAACATGTTCAACTTTAAGGTCAAGGTGATGTTCTTGAAACAATGCAGCATTAAAGCCAGTTCATCTGTTATTCTTTTAACTGTGTTAATCCCAACTAAATTCCTTTTTCCTCAACTCCACAATAACTATTTTGAGGTGCAAATGTAATATTTAAATCTTGGTGTTTTTATGACAGGTGGAAAATTGATTTTTAAGAAACTTACCCCCTCCAAAAAGGTCCATGTACTTCTCCCAAAAACGGGAGATCCAGAGGGGAAGAATAAGAAAAATGTTCTGGACTATAACCTTCATGCAAGTCCCTTCCAAAATTCTGGGGTTTTTCTTGCATTGCAAATAAAGCCTGTTTCGAATGTCACAGCTTTACACTGCTGTGTTTGCAAGGGCTCTGCCCCTCAGCGCAAGAGCACAAATCCATCTGTGCTGAGAATTCCAACAGTGCTGAGATACTCAAACCGCATGCACTTGCCCACTGTGAAGCAAAAGGCATTCCCTAGATCCTCCACAGCACTGCCAAACCCCCTTCATCTATTTCTGGTGGTAGAAGGAAGATTTACCTTCGATTTGCACAGCTGAGTGGTTTGTAGCAAAACTGCTTATCAGATAAAATTGTTAAATTGGTGTGCTTGACCCGGTGCTAAATATGACACAGAGCACAAAACTAATAAAGTAATGCTCAAAGGCCTATAAGATGCTCTCTTTTTTGCTATATGGATTAGTTTCTGGCCTGTTAGGCACTAATTAGCAGCAATGATGTATATTTACTTTCTGTCTCTGCACAGGAAATGGAGAACAGGGAAAACCTTACCCAATGACTGATGCAGAGCGAGTGGACCAGGCATACAGGGAAAATGGCTTTAATATCTTTGTGAGTGATAAAATTTCTCTGAATCGTTCCCTTCCAGACATCAGGCATCCAAAGTGAGTATACAGTTTGCATTTCTACGAGGGAAGGTTTGCAAGCCCTAAATTGCCACCTCTACAGTAATGTGTTCTTTTTTATTATGGACTCTTGTACCTTTGTTCATAAAATACAATCCTTGCACAGCTGGGTCCTGGTATTTCTTTAATAAAGGATAGTGTATTCAGTGGGAAATAGAAGAGATCAAATCTGGGGAAAAAAAAGTTGGTTTCCATTTCAAAAGACTTAAAATTACCACAAACTTGCAACCCTGCTCAGAAGAAATCTTTAATGTGACCCAGAGATTCCAGTTCTTAATGTTGGCCACTTGCTGGAAATGACCAAGAATACTCAAGAGCAGAAAAAGATGTGAGTAGCTATGTCTGAAGAGTTTTACCAGGTTATGGATTACTTTTGTGGACATCTTCCTCATCAAAGCAGCCTGATCAGGGTTTACAAGTAGAAAAGAGCTCCAATTGAATGCTGACTTTAGAGTTCAGCTGGTTTTGGACATTATGCTGTAGGATGGTGTTGAACTGGATTTTGGTCAAGCTAGAAGGTTTTTTTCTAGCAAAAATGCATCAGTTAGGATGCTAACTTAGGACTTAGCTAAGTTAGGACTTAGCCCTTGTTTATACAAAGCTGAGAGGTTTTTTAATACTGTTTGTGAGGTTCTTAATCTGCAAGCTTTGTTAGACATTTGAATCTTAGGTTCATTTGTGTAAAACTGTGTTTATCACAAGTTAGTAAATCTGAATTCAATATCTGCTTTATTCATGAGATACAAGTACCAGAAGTCAAGTTTTATAATTTGTTAACTGCACAATTGAAATATTACCTCTTCAGCTGTCACAGCAAACTAATCAAATACACTGGCTTGACACCCTTTCTCAATATAAACACATAAAACAAAGTAGTAAGTGTAGCTCCATAAATATTTTAGGCATGCAGCTGAAATGTTTAAACATAGAGATAAATCAGTTAACTGAAGATGCTTGTGGATCAGCTTATGCTCAAGATCTAGGAAATACAGTTTGAGTTTACTTATCTAAATTCTACCTGGCCTCCTTTTACAGGCTGTGCCTTGGGCTCTGAGAACTTAAACATCAGACAATGCCAGTATTTCGTTATCTGAGGGTTTAATTACCTCACATGCTCCAGTGTTTCCTGAAATTGCCAACACAGTGTTGCTAATTCTGCTATTTAAACGTTTTTTAAAATGTGAAACTTCTAACTCCAGCCCCAGATAAAATTAATGAGTGAAGTGTCTGGGACACCAATGGCTTAAGCTGTGATTAATGGTGCTGCTGCAGTGGTTTGCTTGTTGCTTGACACATCCTTTCCCCCAGCACAGCAAACTGTAATTGTGGGGGCCTCGAGGAGTGGATGAACAGCATGTGCCTAATGGGGGCTGTGATTAGCTGGGCAGGGAGCAGGGTTACCCATGGTGGGGATGTGCACTGAAGGGGTTCACAACTGGAAAGATCTGCTGTGCATTCTCTGTGCCCATTAAAAAAGATAGACATGAAATGGTATGGTTTGTGTTGCTGGAGAGGTTGATTAGGGCAGTTTATAACAAAGTTAGGCTGAGACCTAGTCATAAAGTCCCAAGTCCATAAAGAGCATTGCAGAAAGAAGGGAGCTGTGTTTTAGAGCCTCTTACATGCAGTGAGGTAACAGAGTTTGGAGACGTGCCTGCAGACAGGCAGGGAGTGTGAGGAGAAGGTGTGCTGGGGAAAAATGCATCATCTGCTTTGCCCTAAGCCTTGGGGCCACAGCTGGGCTTCTCCCCAACAGCTGCCCTGGGTGGGGAAGGGCAAAGAAGCACTGATGTGTGAGATGGTGGACTTTAATCTGCCAAATAGTGTGTCACCTCTGCTTTCTGTTAACTGTGGGACTCGGGGAGCTGGGGCTCCTTATGTGCTGGATCTGCCTGGTGCACACATACAATCGTTTGTTTCAACCATCATGTCTTCCCCTGTTAACATTTCCTTTAAGCACCTCTAGGGTTTTTAATATTAAATACTAATTTTGTAGGTCTTGTAAAGCAATTGTAGATACAGTAGCTGGAGGGAAGCAATTTTTCTCCATGCTTAATGGTTAAACTTAATAGCTAAAGTTTCCCACTTGTTAAAGTTAGTCAGAAAATGAGAATTCCAGTTTAAGAAGAGCTAGAAACAATTCAAGGGCTCTTGGTTCATATTGGAACAGAACTGTAGCTGTTGGAAGAAGGTTAGGATGGCAATGCCAAGGGCTGGATAAAAAGCAGTCCCTGCAGCTTCAGTTTGCATCTTGCATCTGTGCATTGCAGCCACAGCTTGCAGGCTCTTGGCAGCACCCCAGGACAATTCATTACACTCAGAATAAGTTACTGTCCTCTCACACAGGCACCAGAGTAACTTCCTGTAGGCACAGATGTGTTGAGCTTGTATAACATAGGTGCATCCTCCTCCATGTCCTGGGAAAGGTACCAGGAGCTGCTGCCAGGGCTGCTTTCATCCTTCCGGGGCCAGGGCAAGGCATTCCTGCCTGCCCGCCTGGAATGGTGCAGGGAGTGCCAGCCCCAGGGCCTGCAGGGCACAGCAGCCTGGGGGCTGTGCAAGGGACAGGCAGCAGCTCCTGGGCACGGGGCAGCTGGTCCTGCTGGCACTGTCATTGTGCCAGCACCTCCATTCACACAGCTACCACTGGTTTGTTCTGGACACAGCGGGCTCCAGGGATGGAATAGATTTTAGACCCCTGCTGAAGAGCTACTGGGTGTTTTTTAATTACATTAGATCACTGTGTGGTGTTAGTGGTTACCTGTTTAACAAGGTGTAAAGTCCACTTATGGCCACACCTACAGGAAAGTAAACACTGCACTTCATACTGCAGAATTTTATTTATGAAACTACATTGAAGCCACTCTACAAGGCAAGAATTCATAACCCCTATTACAAAATTAAGAAAACTAATGTACTCTGCATCATTTAGAGGCGCAAAGAACAAACCAAGTTGCTTGCTGGTAATTAATATGGAAGTGCTAGTCTGTTTTGGGTGTTTTTTGGTGTGTGTGGCAGCACCTTTTGACTTGCTCTGTCCGTGTCCAGCTGCAAGAACAAGCTGTACCTGGAGAAGCTCCCCAACACCAGTGTGATAATCCCATTCCACAACGAGGGGTGGTCCTCCCTGCTGCGGACGGTGCACAGCGTCCTGAACCGCTCCCCTGCCGAGCTGGTGGCGGAGATCGTGCTGGTGGATGACTTCAGTGACAGAGGTAGGCTGGTGTGGATGTGACAGCCCCACCTCAGGGATCACTGCACTTGCAAATATGTGTATAATGACCTGAGGTTTTTCCCTTTCCAGCAGCAGAGCTCAGGGGCATCTTGCTCTGGTACCTTTGAAAGCAGAAAATTCGTGTTCCATAATCAGGGTGTGCTGGTTTAGCTGGTGCTGACATGGACTGTTCTGTGTGCTGGGCAATATGGTTTTAATATTCACCTAAGGGCCTGTGTAGCCCTTAATGTAAAATGTTAAATGTTGACTCTTGAAATAACAAAAAAAAGCCAAGACAGGAATAGCTCACTCCTTACATTCTGCTTGCTTTTTTTTTTTTTTCCTCCTTTCTTTATGCAGAACATGTAAAAGAATCCTTGATAAAAGGTTTCCACCTGGGACTGCCTATTGATTTGGGTTGCCTTTCTCATGAATTTTGTGCTCCTGAAAAGTAAACGTGCAGCATCCAAACCTTTGTTCTCTCTTGCTGGGAATTTCTCTCAGTATCTTGTACTGCACTGCCCGGAGTAGTCACTTTGGATTGGGTTGAAATGCTTTCTGCAGAGGTGTGGAGTCACTGGCACCACACATCACCACGAATGGAGCAGCCACTTGTTGTTGCAGCAGCAATGTGTGCATGTAGCTGCTGAGATCATTTTCTCTGAGCCATTTAAACGGTGCCTGATGCAAATTAAGCTGGGCTTTGCCTTGTGCTTTGCACCCTTGCTGTGGTGGAAAAGGCAAGTGAAGGAGGAACCAATGCCCCTGTCATGTAGACATTGCATGGGAGGAGAAATCCTATGGGGAGTCCTCTGCCTGGTGCTGAAGAGGGCACAGTGACTTTGAGGGGTATGGTCAGACCTAGGAACTCTGCTCCTTTAAAACAGTTCCTAAGACTATTTAGCTTTAGGAGCTGCAGAGTTCAAGCCACTGATATTACTCAAGTGAGGCAAAAGAGCTTTCTATGCAGATCCAAAAGGATACATCTCCAGAAGCCTGACATACAGGAAGCTCCTAAATGAGCTTGGAAACAAACTTGTGAATATTTAGTGTTCTGACCTGTAGTGGTTTCCAAACAGGCACTGCCCTACAGCTGCTGTACTTGGTCTAAAGTTCTTCTCTCATTAGTTTGCAGGCAAGGTGTGCTGCATTGAACAAATCAATGTTACATGAAATAAGTATTTCTTTAGAGGATTTTCAGGCTAAGGTGAGGAGAAGGAAAAGCCACCCTTCTGACAAGGTATTTTTATTGCTGCTCAGTCTAGAAGCAAATTAGACAAGCTCATGCTGTAACCACAAGTGAATAGTACAAATGGGTTTCTTTTCAGAGAAGTGCAAGTAATGAAATCTAGTTTTCTCTGGATCTGTTTTCCTTGTTCTTTAGATGTGCCCTGACCAGGTGAAAGAGAGCCCTCCTGGCTCCACCCTTGCTCCTCAATCTGCATCTATGCTGTTTGTCCAGCTTGCTCTCCTCTGATAAGATAAAAACTCTTCTCCCTTGGTCATCCATCTTTCATACAATGGTTGCAAGAGGGAGCTGGAATTCATTTGTGTGCAGCATCTATTTATAAATGGATATAAATGTGCTGGACAGTGAGCTGAATTGTCAAGGGAAGGGAATAACACTCATGCAAAGAGAGAGTGTTAATAAATCTGGTGTGGGAGGTCTCTTTGTCTGGGGGAGGATTTTTTCTTGGTAGGGTTTTTTTTAAACCAGTATTTTCCTGCTAGCACAGTTGATTTCTGCACACTGGGACAATTGCTGGTTAGGATGAAACATCTTGCCTTCAGTGTTCTCAGTTTATCTGCACTTTTCTTTCTTAACCACACTGGGCTTGGCTTCCACATCCCACAATGGGCTGAAATAGATCCTTAGTCTTAGGGGGCTCTTAAATCCTAATCACATGATCTTGACTTGCAAGGCTGATGGTTATAAATTTTTGGTTGTAATTTATCCATTGTTTAAAAAAAAACAAAAACAAAGACCCAAAATGTAAACAACAAACACTTCAGCCTAGTAACTGAGAACTGATAGTTTAATGCTTCAAACTGAAATGCATGAAGGAGCAGAAGTTCCAGGAAAACTTTTGCTTATATGTTATATGCTTGAAAAGAGCACATTCTTGGATTTGGACTGTTAGGCAACTGCTCTAGTTATCTGTTTGTTATGATTAAATTGGGCAGATAATAAGAACTTCATGTCCAAGCTGATGGTCATCACAGCTGTGCCACAGAACTGGAGAGCAGTAAAAAGAACGAGAAGAAATTTCTTGATTTTTCTTTGCAAATCATAAATTGTTGGTCCTCTGCATTGTCTGCAAAGTATTCTGTATTGTCTTCAAGAATTCTGTGCTTCTGTTTGAAGTGATAGTCCCCTAAATTTGTAGCAGCATCTTTCTTTTAAGTTACAGAAGCACTGTTGGATGTAGTGACAGCAGAGGCCACGTCCGAGATCAGAGGAGCTTAGGAGGAACAGTAAATGTCATCTCCTCCCCTGAAGAGATCAGTAAATAGTGGCCATAAACTCCAGTGAGAAGCCAAAGATGGAAAGGATAGTCACTCAATAAAAACCTGTTATTAATTTTTTTTATTGAGATGTTACTCTGACAGGATAAAACATTGGATATCTCTGCTGTATCTCATGCTGGCCTTTCACTCGAGGGTTGTCTAAACAGACCTCTAGAGCTTTAATAACTCTTTAAAGAATAACCTTCAATAGCTTGACCTTCCCTGGCAAGGAGATTCTCTCTCACCAGCATTTCTTGTGTGCTGACTTGTGCTGGGGTTAAACGTGCTGGGGTTAAACATGCTGGGGTTTGCCAGCTGCCCTTGAGGTGCTGGAATGTTTCTCTCTTGTTCTGCTCTTTCACTGATTTCTGGACAGGGTGATATTGGTGCTGATCCTCCAGCCTCTTTCATCCCTGTATCTCATACATGGAGAATCTTTGCTGCACATGAAAATAGAGGGCTTTGGTAATAACAGAAATAGTAAGTGTGGAAACCTGGCTACTGCAAACAGTTTTTCCTGACAGATGTTATTTTCATATGTTTTTCATCTGGTTTTAAACTTGAGTGTAAGGAATTTCTGGTGTGTCTGCTGGCTGAGAAGTTGGCTCACAGAGTGACAGGAGAGTGAAGACAGATTTCTGGGTTGGTTGGTGGCTGCTGTGGTCTGCAGCAAACCTGAGGGGCAGCTGTGGCCCTGTGTTATTGGAGCTCCTGGACAGATGAATCATCATCTGGAAGTGTCAGCAGCCATTTATTTCTTAATTTGTTTGAAAGAGACAACTCCGTGACCTTTAGCAATAAAGATTTTTCATCCAAAAAATGCTGTCCTGATGACAGCAAATCTGAACAGGGAGCAGCAAAAGCTTTACGAGTCATGTTTTTTAAATGTTTCCTTTGCTTTGTACTTGGAAAGTCAAAATGTGCTGGAACAACTTGAGTCTGGAATGGTTCGGTTTTGTTGGGGTTTTTTTATGCCTGCAGTGTAATGCAAATGGTCCAAATCTAAAAAAAGGCTAGAGCCTTACCTCACCCAAATTTTGTGCAGGATTCCATCAGCCAGAGTGCTGTGGGAAAGGCTGGCTGGCTGTGGTGGTTCCTTCCCTTTGCCCTGAGCTGCAGACTGTGTTGTCACCTCCAGCAGCTCCTTCCTGACACTTAAATCTTCCTCTGTGGGGATTCCCTTGGTAGGTTGAGTTGATTTAAAAGGAGCTGCTTTCCATCATGTGCCATTGGTCACAGCAGACTGAATATTGCAGGGCTGTTTTTTGCTTTCTCTATTGGCAGTCTCTGCTGTCAGTGTAGCATCGCATTGAGACTGCTATAATGTTCATTTTCCCCACAAACTTGATTGAGAGTGATGCAAGAGCTTTCTCCCCAGTACAAGACATTTGTAGGGATTTTCTGTGCAGAAGAAAATGGGTTATCTTGAAGAGGGAGACACCAATTCAGCAAACTGTTGTTGGAGAATAAGAGTTAACCTGCCTAGCACTGGCTGCTTCTTCCTGCATGATACAGAGAGCCACAGAGTGACCTCCATGGGCTTGAGGAACCTCAGCTATTGCAGGATGGTCCAAAATAATGCCTGCCCCTCTGGATAAGCAGAAATTGGAATGCAACACATGTGAATTACCACTCTAGAATTCCTAAACGTAAAAACTCCTAGCAGTTGCAGTCCTGTGTGGATTTGTGGCTTCACTTTTAATTTCTGTAGATATTCTTTAGGTCTGATGGGTTGAATTAAACCCTTTCATATGCTAGCTTGCAGAGTACTAATTGCATCCCTCCAAGCCTGTTGTTAACAGAATGGCCCTAAGTAAAATAAAATGGTTTTTTTTTTCCCATGTATATCAGTCTTCTCCTGGGGACTGTCATGTGAAACTTGTTTGCTTTTTGAATATCTAATTACCATGCTGCTGAGTGGGAATTTGATTCTATTCTATCATAGAAATGGGAGGAGGAGAACTGAAGTGGAATTGCAGGTCTGTTTGTCACACTGCAGGTTTTTCTATCAGCTCTGATGGCATTTTGTTATTGTTAGCTGGCAGCAAGTAACAGGCAGGCAGTTCATGGTTCTTCAGGGTCTGCTTCAGTCCCTGGGCCTGCAGCCTGAATTGCTGTGGTGAGAAATGGAGCTGTTCAGCTCTAGTGTCTGTCTTGTACAAAATGAATTGTTGGTCTCCACCTAATTCTTGTAGTTTGTGGACACCTCTGCTGTAAAAGCTGTCTGTGTCTGCATGAACAGGTGTAAAGCTGTCCTCTGTCTCTCAGTAATAAATGATCAGCCCTGAGCTGGAGGAGCAGAGGCTCCTTGGCAGGATGCTTGTCAGAATGTTCTTTGCTTTTCACCTGGTACATATTTGGTAGCTCAGCACAGCAGTGGAACATCAAATACTCCTGGTGAAAGGCAGAAGGCAAACTCCTTTGTTTTGGAGGAGGAGGGGTGTCTTACAGGTGCAGGTGGGACTGGAACAGGTACAGAATCAAAAATAGTTGAGTTTGGAAAGGACATCTGGAGATCATCTAACCCAACCCCTCTGCTCAGCCACAGCAGGTTTCTCCAGATCTTATTATTCAGTCAAATTTTGAAAATCTCCAAGGATGGAAACTCCATAATGCCTCTGGGGACCCTGTTCTGCTGTTCAGTCACTCTGTCAGTGACCTAGTTTAAAAAAAAAGTAATTAAAAAAATACCTTATGTTTAAACAGCATTTCCTGTGCTTTGGTTTGTGCCCAAGGACTCCCAGGTCCTTTTCTGCAGAGCTCCTGTAACTTATCTAGGAAACACCTGTAAAAGAATACCTCTAAAACAAACTAATTGTTTGCATTTATGTGCTTCTGGAAAAAACTGATACCATGGATTTTTCAGCCTTTCCCTTAGTGTCAGAAATGGTAGGATTTTTACCTTTTCACCCTTTGCAGCAATGGAAATTTAAAAATTATTCAAGACATCTGAAGCTTACTGTGTGCAGGAGGCTGTGACTTAATTGCTGAATATAATTTAAAAGCAAAATCTTGTGGTGTACTTGGGGCTGGCTGTGTGCACAGAGGAAAGGGTGCACACCACATGGGGTTTATTTTATTTTATGGCGAGCTTGACAGAAATCAGTGATTGTGGCTAAGTGCTTGAATTCCACAAAAAACTCACGCTTCAGCATTCAATTATTTGCATATTGAGTGACAGCCTGTTCTTACTTGTTTTTAAGATTACTTTGGTATAAATGACAGTGTTTTAGAACAAATGTTGTCCCTTGTTGAAGAAGAGAACTGCAACATCAGTCATCTCCAAAGCATGAGTTACATGCAAAGCACTGTGTTGGTACAATAATAAAGCTGGAGGTGGCAGCCCTGAAAATACTGCAGTCTCCAAACATCAGGATTGTTCTGGAAGTGTTAACCCAGCTGGGCCCTCTGCCTTATGGTGTTGCATGTCTATACAGAGGCAAGATGTGAAAACTGAGCATCCTTCCCAGAGTAAGCAGGCAAAATCTGCACCTGTGATTTGGGAGGCAACAACAGCTTTCAGCCCAGGTGATTGAATATATTTGACCCAATAGACAATGACACTTGCAAAGTGCACCTCCTGGCTTTCACTTTAAACACAGGCTGGTTTAGGGAGTGGTTATCCAGGAGGCTGTGTGAATACATCCTTGGCTGCAGTGGATTTCAAGGAGACAGTTTTGTTCTGAGGACTGTGTATGGGAACTCATTTTCCCTTGGGTGGTCATTATGGAGACAGCTTCTTCCACCAAGACTACCCTGTTACCTTGAACCTCACCTAAATTTGTGAAAACTTTTTTCACCAGTCTATTCTATTTATATGTTCAACCATTGAAATTTTTTTATTCCTTCCCCAGCTCCACTCCCTTTTTCCTTAGCTGAGTGTGTCCAGCAGGGCTTTGTGCAGCCAGACTTGGCGCTGCCCTTTGGTGTCTGGGAGGCACTGTGAGCCTTGAGTGTGGTGTGTGCCCACTGCCCATCTTGGAGAGGCAGCAAGGAGCTTTCAGGCCTTTCACTAGAGGGGTCCAAGGAGTGTTTTCCCCAGGCAGGGTCATCCCAGCCCTGGGGTTTGACCAGCATTGTTTGCCCTCTCCCCTCCCTCAAGCACCATTGTGCCATCACACCACCCTGGAGTTGCCCTGGACATTTACCCACTCCTGGAGTCCATCCTCTCCCAGATCAGAGGGCTGACACAACCAAATCCTGCTTTTTCCCTTGACAGATAAATCCCTGTGACATTTTAAACCTCTCTTTATATTACAGTACAGGTAATTCTGGAGGTACAGAACCATCTGAATGGAAAATCAAATGTGAGTGAGGTAACTTGGCTGAACCACGAGCAGCATAATTTGGTCTGGAGGGCAGAAGTCACTAAGTAGTGTAGTGAGGGAGAAGGCAAGGGGTGATTAATGTGTCACTTGGTACAGCAGCAGGTATATAGCAAATACAGCTCTGTTCCATTAACCACATCTGCCAGGGCTTAATTGAAAGAAATCATGTTCTCCATATCTGAAATAGAAAAAGGTTTAATACTTGAATTCTTTTTGATCTTTAAATGGAACAGTAACAGATTTATGCAGCTAAAGAGATTATCTTTTCATCTTTAGGTACATGCACTGTAAAAGTAATTTTTTTTTCCTCTTAAATGCACTAAAGTGCATCTGGTTAATACATCTCAGAATATGGAGTGACTGTGCTTAGGACAAAGTGATGACAGCCTTTCTTGCTGAATTATCAATATCAATATGTTTATCTTAAAGCTTTTTTATCAAAAAGTATGGAGAAAAGAAGAAAAAGCCAAGCTCTTTTGGGCCAACTGTGCTTTTCTACAACCTTGTTTTAAGTTGCTTTCAAGGACTCTCATAGAAGTTGTGGTAACTATTGTCCCAAACAACCGATAAAAAATTATTTTTTGTAAGTTGAGTCACAGAATAAAGAGGATTTATTCCTTGTCATAATTCATTACAGACCATCTCAGGTCTATTTAGACTCGTTAAAAATGTCTTTGCAGTAACAGCAAGACAGATCTCCCTTTTGGGTGAGTGGGAGAAGGTTGGTTCTTCTGGGTGGAGAGAAATTTCTGTGAAATTAATGCCCCAATCTGCAGCATGACTCCCAGGTAGCACAGCAGAGCAGGGACATGAGTGGAGTGAATTTGTGAACTCACCAACACTCTTTTCCATAGCGAGCACCGAAGGGAGCAATAAAGGAAAAGCTGGTGCAGATGTCCCATTTCTGTTTATGAGAAACAGAGTAATTTGTTATTCTCCATTTCTGGCCGTGTCCTGTGGGTGTGGGATTCTTTAGATAACAGTGACAGAGTCTGCTTTGGATCAGAGTGAGATGTGGATGATTTTCAATTTTATGTTTTCCCTTTTTTGAGTATTCATTTTTAATGTGTCTTTAATGTCTGTACTCATGTATTCCCCTCATAAAG
This sequence comes from Sitta carolinensis, assembly GCA_032173965.1. Classification (NCBI taxonomy): domain Eukaryota; kingdom Metazoa; phylum Chordata; class Aves; order Passeriformes; family Sittidae; genus Sitta; species Sitta carolinensis. The sequence continues at coordinate 11,487,395 of CM063294.1, read as the reverse complement.
GGATGTCTAAACCCTGCACTGTTCGTTAGGCAATGGCTGGGGAGCATTAAAGTTTATTCTCTGGTGTTTTAAGAGGCATGAGGGCCTATTGTAGTTGTTTACTACAGCTTTGTTTGTGACAGCCTAAATGAACTAACCAGTTTACTTTTCATCATCTTGTATTTATTTCTCTAAGACCAGTTGCTGCAGCTGAAATATCTTTCTAGAAAGGTGATGAGGTGGTTTTAAAAGGTCGAGTTTACTGTGACCTCTTTCTCAGCTAATTATTGTGTAGTGAAGGATGTCTGGCAGTCTAAAGTTTTAAAAAATAAATAATTGAGGAGCAGAGTTTCCATTACAGCTCATTAAGTAAATCTCAGTGCATTGCTTGCTACTAAGAAATCCTACACATGTCCCTTCTGTTAGATAAACTTTGCAGGAAAACCGCTTTAATTTTTTTCTCCTCACCTTGAAGTACACGTCCTCATCTGCTAGGAGTCAAAAATCTAGATATCTGCCAGCTGCAGTGCAAATCAGCATTTTAATGCTTTACAGCTGCTTCTCTATAGAAGTTAATTAGAAATGTGATTCAAACACCCTCTGCCCATATATGATATCTATTACTGGTAATCATAGTTTCTGCTATTTAAACCTGCATTTGGAGTGGCATTAACAAAGCAGCTGTTCCACACAGGGACTTTGATAAAGGTGGAATCTTCCTCACTTTATGAAAGTTGGAAGCTAAATGCTGCTTCAACTGAAAAATAAAAGTGGATAAACCAAACCACATTCCTTTTCTAGTTTTAACTGCAGTTATATTTTCTTAGCAAAGAAATGCCACGCAATTCTTCCAGTGCAGCATCAATTCCTGAGGACCACTGTTGCCTGTTACCCACAACAGGGATGCTCTGATGGAGCACAGTAGTTTAACTGTGCTGAGCAGGGGGAAGCCAAAGCCCCTTTAAAAAGGATTTAAAAGCAGGTACCTTCAGCTATCAGTCCTGCCCTGTCCTCTGTCATCCAGATAAAATTAATGTGTTACTTGAGAATGGTATTGCCCACAAGATGGCTTAGTTTTGGTATCAGTACAGCTGTGAACAGGCCTGGATTTGTGCTTCAGGATTTAATAGATTTATTGACCTTTCTAGCAGATGTCACTGACTTACTGTGATAGCTGCATTTCTTGTGAGTAAAGTAAACCAGAGTGTTGGGAACTGATGGTGAAGAGGTTGAGAAGAAGAGTAAAGTGTGAGTTTGTAAATTGTACTTCTGGCATGGCAGAGTTTGTTACTGCAAGTCAATTGTGTGTGTTCTGCCTGCAGCTGTACTGCTAATTTTTTCATTTGCAAAATACATTGTTTTCTGTTCTCTGACACACACACACACTACAGGACAGGCCTCCTCCTGCTTTGCCATTCATGGTTATTAATGTTTAAGCATCATTGTGGGACTGAAGGATTATCAGTTAGTTTTCCAATATTACAATTTGGCTGCAACCCCAGATAAAAACTTGGTAGTTCTCTACTATTAATTTTAGGCTTTCTAGTTGTTCTTCCTCTCTTAGACACTCGAGATCAGAGCCTGTGGGATCCAAAGGGCTGCATTCCTACCAAATCAAAGACACTTTCAAGTGAGCTACATCTCGAGCCTAATGGACTCTTCTCTAACAAGACAAAAGTCTGGAGCAGATTTCTCTGTCAGTCCTTGTGCTCTTTCTGGAATATTTCCTTTTCTGATCATTTGCACAGAGCAAATACTTTCAGGCCGAGCAGTTCTTTGCCTCTATCAGCACTATTCATGTACAGAGCCAACCCTCTGAGGACTGGTTTGTTTTGGCATCTTTTCTTTCTTTTCCCCAGCAAAACTCAGTGACTTTTAAGGCTTTAATCTCACAGTTTTGATATGTTCCAAAATGTTTCACTAAGAACTGTCTTAACACTTTGTCTGCCTGCATCTCTTCAAATGATGGCAGGTTTGCCTTGCTGCTGGTCCCTGGTTTAGGTTCATGTTGTGATGCACCGTGCAGAACGGCGCTGGTAGCAGTGGCTGTATCCTGGCATGCTCCCTGGGCACAGGGCAGGCTTTGGAACAAACTTCAGAGATCCTTTTGCACCCCTGCTTGTCTCTCCAGCGCCCAGAAAGCAATTAATGGCAATTAAAGGTTTTTAGAGTGCAGGCATTCCTTTGGCTAAACAGCTGGACAGTCAGAGCTGCTGATGTGGCCGTAAGATGAGCGCAGGGATTCCTCGGGTTGAAGGCACTGTTTGGGACAGTAATGCCCTTCCTTGCCAGTCACCATGGCTACATCAAACTTGAGCTGAATATTAAGTGTACTGCAGGGAATTCACCCCTGTTTTGCAGCTACAAAGGCTGTGTAGGCCAAATCCTGCATCTCTCCAGTGTGTGTGTGCCAGCACAGCAGCTCGGAGGTTAAAAGCAATCAACAGGAAATGACTGAGAGTCACAAAATACCCTCTTTAGATGAGATGTAGTCAACAGAAGAGGGAAAAACCTAAGTGGGTGCTTTAATCTTGATACATATTTAATGAAATGGGAAGGGAGAAGAGTAAACTAATGAGAATGACTCCACTGTTTCCCCAGGGAAAGATGGGTTCTGGAAAAGGGGAAAAAACTGATCTTGTGGGTTGGCCAGGAGGTCAGTGTGCAGGAATTAAGAGGTGCATGCATCAGGGTTGGGTGCACTGCTCCTGAGGAGTAAAAGATGTTTAAACCTGTACAGCATGAAGGAAAGATAAGTAAATGGATTTTTCTGGATTCCCTCAGAAAGCAGCAGTTGGAATAGACTCCTTTACAAATTAAACTTTCCTGAGAGATTGAGAGGTTGTGCTGTCATTAAGATGATTACTCCCTGTGTATTTCCCTACATGGAAATGCAGCCTACTAAACTTTCCTTGGGGTCTATATACTAATGCCAGCAAGTGTGGATTTTCCCATTTTAAAATTACACCTTTATCTCTGCATTCAGTGTTAGTATCTGCTGAAGGATACCTGAGCAGGGTTGGGATGTCTGCTGCAGGGTGGAGGAAGCACTGAGAAAGTTCCCTTTGCAAACTGAAGGATGAATTGATGGCACAGGCAGGACAGCAGAAGTTTATGCACCTGAGTTTATCACAGCACAGGCTCACCAGTGCACTTTTCCCCACTAACTCAAAATCTGGTTTATTTCTTTATATCTGGTTCCATTGTTCCACTTCTGTGCACTTTATCGTGTCTGAGAAAGAAGCTTGATTTGAAACCATTTAGAAAGAAAACAAAACCAGTAAGATTTTCAGCAAACCCTTTTAGTTTTGTTGAAGTCCAGACCATGCTATATTATCATGTGGGGTGGTACACATCCAGTTATTGTCCCATGCACAGAAACCCCTTTCCCCCTCAGTTTTTGTTTTTAAAGTTGTGCTGAGACCCAACACTGATGCAGAATGGGCAGTGGAAACTGGGCCCCCTCCCCTTTTGGAGTCCACCCCAGAACTGTAATCAGCAAAGCACCAAATATTAATTCTTTCCCTTCTCAGGCCTTTTCCTCTGTGTAAGAAGATTCAGCTTGGAAAGCTGTGATCAGCTTAATCAGTTTTCTATTACTGAGACTGGTGCTCATAGTACAATTTGTTAAATCAATTTATTATCCTCCCAACCAACTTCAGTGATCAGAGCGTGAAAACATTGAAAGAAAATTAAAACTAGTGGAAGTGCTGCCTGTTTGGATAACAGCACATTTTGCTGTTTCAAAGGATTACTCATCTGCACCAAAACAGGGAGAGAAGTTAATTTCAATGATTTAGAATCTTCTATTTCAGGGAGGCCTGGCTTGCACATTATGATGGATTCAGGAAGAAGTATAATTCGTTCTTAAATTGTTAAACAGCACGTTAGGGCCAAGTATCCAAGTAAAAATGAATGGATTCATTTGTAATCTTCAACAAGCGTGTCTGTGTGTGGGAGGGTTGGGATGGCAGGCTGGGGTAACCTGTAAACAAATGCCAGATGCATGCTGGCACTTCAGGCTTTGGTGTTGGAAAGCAGCCAGAATAACCTGCAGAGAAGGGAAACAGTGCTTTTCTGCCGAAAATGGCATTCTGCACATCCTCCAGTCCTGTCCTCCTGTGCCCTTCCGTGGGAAGGGGAGGTTCCCTGGATTTTCAGAGTGCAGTGGCTCTCCCATCCTCACATCTTCAAGCTTCTGGGTGTAAACTAAAGCAAAGCACCTCAGCAGGTGCCAGGAGCCTGTAGGGCAGAGGGGCCTTTGGTGTTACCAAAGGCATCCGAGTAACGTGGGAGGGTGTCTGGGAATGGTTCTGATTTCTGCAGTGCTGTTCCTTCTGGATTGGGTTGATACACATATGGCAAAGGCACTGGAGCTGCAGATGTGCTGTACAGTGTAAAATTCAGAAACCAAAGCTGATGGTATCATATGAACCATGAAATGTTGCACTGGGAGGACAGAAGTGTTTCACTCGTAGTTCATTCTCAGGACATAAATCACTTTAATAGATTCAAGTCACGGCTGGTATTTAAAATTAGTTGTTTGGGATTTTTTTCTATGGCTAATATTGGTACTTCCTTCCCTGCCAAATACTGCAGAGCTGTTACAGGAACTATAAGCTATTAAAAAAAACACAACTCCTTGGACTCTTCAGTCTTCTCTGTCTTCCTCTGGCTTCTGCATATGCTTGGTTTTGAGTTTCTTAGGTGCCTCTTCAGGTGGCAGAGTGGAATGTTGGAATAAAGTCAACTGGATATGAGGAATTCCAATCTTGGAAAGTCCTTGCCATGGTACAAGTGGTCACCAGACTAGAGGGATCTGAGGGCAGCTCTGCTTGGATGAGGCCAGTAGGAAGAAGTACAGTAAGACCAGCACAGAAATTTGACCTGGGGGAAAGAAATGCCTATTTTGGAAATGGGCTTTATTATGGGCTGCTTCTGTAAAGCAGGCTGCCTGTTAAAGCTTCTCTGCTGTCTTCACACACAGCTCAAAGTAAAGAAAGCAGCAGCTCTTGACTGGTGCTGTTAATGTATACACTGTACATCAACCTTATTGCAAAGTGTGTTAGCAAACTACCAGAATAGTTTTTAATCTGCAGATCATCTTACTTTCATTTATATTTTTGGGCTGTGTTACTTTGCCCAGCATAGGCACAGCCATTGGAATCCATCCAATTCACCTAACAACTTTGATTAAAGAAAATTGCCCTTGTAATAAAAATTACTCAGTGTGACAAGATTCTATAATATATTTTTTTAAAGCTTCATTAAATTTTGTAGCAGTTAACAGTACTTGTTTGGGGTTTTTTAATTTTCTTTTAAAAGCAAAATTTGGCTTAATTGGAACAATATTTGAAATAGAATGAAATAGCTATTTTCTGTCTGGGTGCATAGAAGCCATGCTGTGTGGCAGGAATAGAAGAAGGATAAGGAAATAAGAAATCTCTTTGAAAACCACGTTTTGCTGACTTTTGTGTATTGTGACATTGCTTAGAAGTCTGTGACTCTTCAGTTAAGCAAAGCAGATGCAATAAACTGTGCCCACTTGCAGTTTATTACAGAGGAGTCTTACTCTTACAAAATGCAATGACCAAACATGGATTTTTCTGCAGCAGCTGGGAGGAGCAGCTTAGCTGAGCCTCCTCCCAGGACAGCCCTCAGCAGGTGTGTCCCCTGCAGCAGTGGGAGCACACAGGTGCTGCTGGAGCACCTGCAGCTTTCCCTTGTTCTCCCAGCATCAGGGACATGAGTCCTGATGGGTGAGGCACTTCAGCCCTGCAGCCAACAGCAGGCTCCTCACAGCAAGTGAGGGATGCTTTGGTATCTCCTTACTATGGAAATGTAGTAAAGAGGAACCAAACCCAGCTTTTGGCAGTGCAGTGAGAAGTCAGTGGGTCAGACTCTCTGCTGTCTCTTTGCAGAGTATTTGCCTGAGAAAACTCCATAACTCCTGTGCCTTCCTTTCCCCATTACCCTATAAAAATGGGAAAATCTCCATTTTTAGCTGCTTGTTCATCAATAGATACAAATCACCCTGTCCTCAGTCAGTGTAGCAGAGCAGCCATCATCATCATCATCACAAGTGATAGAGCCAAGTCCAGTGGCTCTGTGTTCACCTCCTGGGGTGTGTGAGGCCAGGTCCCAGGACAGTGTGGGGTTTGGCAGCAGGCTGAGCTTGTGCCCCTGGAGGGGTCACTTCAGCTGCCCCAGGAGTCACCACAAACCAGAACAGTTCAGAAAGGCAGATGAAGCTAAAATGGAAATGACAAACACACTTGTGGTAGACAAACCTCTGGGATCTTTCACAGTCTCATTTTAATCAAAATAAAGAGCTGAAGAAAGTCTCTTGATATTTTCCATTGCTTTGGAGTTTTTATTTTTTAAGACTTTCCAGTGCTTTATAGGTTTGGCTTGGATAACGTAAGTATTGTGTAGTCTGATCTTCCAAGTGTGTTCTGCTATTATCAATCTCTGGCTGTTGTTAGGGAAATCAGACTGAGAGTGTCTGTGTGACAGTTCTCTCCTTTATTATAACAAGCACCAGCAGCCACACTCGTGTTTATCTTGTCTTGGGTACATTAAGTAAAGTCTGCATCCTGGTTTGGGCTTAGCTGATTTATGCTTAAAGTGGAGATTGTTTGTTCTCTGCAATGAAACAATCTTTTGTGACAAACTAACAATGGCAAGGGATGAGCTCTGATGTTAAACAGTGGTAGCTTTTCTTTCTTTTTTTTTTTTTCTTTTCCCGTTTTAAGTCTACCCACTGCCTCAGGAGGAAGGCAGCTGCACTAATAATATGTCTAGTCTCTGTGGAAGGCCCTTATTTGAAAAATTTGTAATTGAGTGGACAAAATTTCTGGTTGCTTGAGAGGATCTATTCAGAAGATACCTGAAAAGGATGAAGGAGAAGCACACTAGACATCAAGCAGTCCTAAGGGCTCTATTGAGAGGAAAACCTATGTAGATATTGAGGGACAATTACACTTGTCAGAAAAAACACTAAAATGGATCTGTGAAAAAAATCCTGGGGAATGTTAAACAATGCTTTGAACAGGATAAAGAGCTTGCTGGGAATACCTCAAAAGCAAGGAGGTATAGGGTGATGTTTGAAGGAAGGCACATGATGGCTGTTCAAAGGGCAGGCACTGAATGTGTTGTTGCCATGGGGCTTCTGACCATTCTCACAGTTGCCAGGTCAGCACAAGGGGGAGAGCTCATAACTAGGTTAAGTTTATTTGCTCCTTTGCTCTTTCCAGTGAGCTGTTCCAATGCCCAGCCTCCCTGGTGCCCTGCTCAGGCACACTTTCCTGCTGTTGGCCTTTCCAGCCCCTGCCTTTCATGCCTCCTTTGGAAGCTGAGGAAGATGTGTTGTACAGAGTGGAGAGGATGTGTTCCCTGCTGAAGGCAAATAACCCTGTGAGAGTATTTGTATTTCAGAGATTGCCTCTAGTCAAGTTTTGTTGTGTGAGATTTTAGGAGTTCCTTGCTTAGATGCAGCATTCTGAGTTTTGTCTAGTGAGGCTGCTTTCCTGCATCAGTTGCTGGCTGCAGTGGGTGGTGTGGGGCATTAATGAACAATCTCTGGCACCCTCTGAATGGGCTTTGCTGTCAAAACTTCAGATGCCTAAAAGATCAACCCATTAGTGATGAGGCCAGCTCAGCTCAGCCTATTTTTAGGTTTTTCTTTGCTGCTTTGATGTAAAGACAGCTGTGTTCCCCTCTCTCGTTATGCAGACCAAACTTTTTATCTCCACTTTGGAACAAGCTGTCCATTGTTTTGATCACTCAGTGATCTTCCTCTGCAACTCTCCTGTTTGAATTCTTGTTAATCGTGGTGACTGCCACTGTGTTAACAGCCACATTCAGATGTGGCTCCAGTCCATGTTCAGTGGTAGTGTAAATATTTCCATATTTAAATGCAAATCTCCTCTGATAAGCATTTAAGGAAGCCATCCCCATACACACTGTGGTTGTGCCTGCCCTGCTGCTTGGAGGGGTGCCTGACTAGGCTTTTTCCTGGTTTTTATTTATGCATGAGTGGATTGTTATGTTGTGTGTTTTGAAGAAATCACACACAACTTAAATGCCCTGAGTGTGGTTTACTTCTGAAAATTAATTCCCCTGTGTCTTTTCTATGTTACAGTGGTTTTCCACAAGTGTCCAAGAATCCTGACTCAGGGTCTGCCAACTATCTTTTTATTCCTTTTCCTCTTCCTCTGCTGCTTTCTTTCTCATCCTATACTCTTTGTTCCTTTTTTTTTTTTTTTTATTTTCTCCTCTGTTTAGTTGCCTCTAAAGTTTTGGAACCTCTTCGAAAGTCTTGCTTAGTCAGTTATTTTTAGACCTTCAAAAGGAGTAATTTTTACTTCCTTTTTCCTGTTACTGCATTTGTTACCTGTTGAGGCCATCCTTCCAAAGACGTCTCCTTCTGGTAAAGACAGAACAGCATTTTTAAAAATATTGGTTGTTCCAGTGTCCCAGCATTGTCCCTGAAAATCAGCCTTCTGATTTGTTTGGGTATAATGGAGTCAGTTCTCCTGAATTGTAAAATAAACAAGGATCATGTTTGCATTCCTTTGTGAAAAGATTTCACCTGATGGACTTCTCAAGTGACCAGTGAAGATGGAGAGGTGGGAACTTCTCTGTCCAATCTCTGATCACTGTCCAGAAACTGAGAGATACGAGGTCAACAATAAACTGGAGACTTCCTTTCTTCTTCTCTGCCTGAACCCCCGTTGCGTGTGTTGCTGTGTGTTCTGTCTGTGTCACAGTGACATCGCAGTGCCTGCTTTCCCCACAGAGCACCTGAAGAAGCGCCTGGAGGATTACATGGCGCAGTTCCCCAGCGTGCGCATCCTGCGCACCAAGAGGCGCGAGGGGCTGATCCGCACCCGCATGCTGGGGGCCTCGGTGGCCATCGGGGACGTCATCACCTTCCTGGACTCCCACTGCGAGGCCAACGTCAACTGGCTGCCTCCTCTCCTAGGTGAGTGGGGCCTCCTGAAATCATTCCCACCTGCTGCTTTCCCCCCGTGCTCTAAGTGGATAAAAGAGAGAACAAACCAACTGCAAGGCTCTCAAGTGAATTGTTGGCAACTTGTAGTGCTTAGTGTGAGATTTTTTTTTCAGTTCTGGAGTCCTGCACTGTGCAGTAACCTTGTCATATGCTTTTGTTAATTAAAGAGCAGAAATGATATTCTTCTGTTTCCTCATTAAATGAAATCTTAAATAATTTGCAGCTTGCTGGAAGAGTAAACTATCACATGGTCATTCAACAGCTTGCAGAGAGGAATGGCTTCATGATACAGGAAAGATCTTTACATACAGTTTTTGAGTAGCTTTTAAGGGTTTTATCTCCTATATAACTATATTTAACTTCATAGTCTGCGAGGCTGTGAAAAATGCTTCTTGTGAATGAGAGCTGCTGGTGTGTATTTGTAGAACACGGGCACCCTCTTCCAAGGCAGCACTCCATCTTTGAGGAGGTGTCAGTTCTTTTCAGGGATGACTAATTGAAGGGACAGTGCCGTCTGTCTCTGGTACCTGTCTGCCCCCAGCCAGTACCAAACTCCTTCTCAGCCCTGCTGCCAGTGACCTGTCAGAGCTCTCTGAGGTGTGACTTTCTCAAATAGGCTGTGGCAACAATACTCAAGCAGAAGTTTCAGAAAAAAATCAGATTTTCCTGCAGGATTGATGGATGCTTATCCTGTTGCTTTCACTACAGTTTATATCTGGCAATAGTTTGAAATATTTGCAGCTTTATGAGCCCCAGGGATGAAGGACAAAATTAGCTCCAATGCCATTTAAATGAGAACATGAAGAGGATGCTTTGATTTTTAAAGCACAGAAAGGATTTCTGTGAGATGTGTTTTGGAAGCTGAAACATAATTTTATCACCTCTGCTCTGAAAGCTAACTTCCAACAAGAGACCTTCTCAGTAATAAAGTATTAAAGAAATTCCAGATGTTTATGCAGGAATTTATCCTGTGTTGTATTATTTGGTTGGAAGAAAAGGTTGGAGGGGAGGAGGTGACGCTTGCATTTCTTGAGCCTGCTGAGAGTAGTTATGCCATTAGTCTGAAATGCTTCCTGCCAGATTCTGGCATGGCAATTAGGGCTGGGTGGTGCAGTGGGTTATTCCCTGGAATTGGATCTGCTGAAGGGTTCACGTCCTGGTCACTTGTGGAAATGAGGATTGCTCACCAGGTGCAAGAGGTCTGGTGTTAGCCTGGCAGTCAGTTCTCTGTGGTGGTGTGGCTCTGTCTTCCCATTCTGCTCCTGGGTGATGGGTGCCTGGTGTTCTTCTCTTAGCGATTGCAGAAGTAGCAGATAAATTGACATGAATTGGAGCATCTGCTCCCGAGAGAAGGAACAGGAAGAAAGCTGTGTTGCTTTTGGACAACCTCATATTTTGATGCTCTCTTTTTGTAATTTCATGGTCAGAGGAACCAGCTGGTGCAGGTTTTCTAACGTGTTTCTCCAATCTTCAGATCGCATTGCCCGAAACCGCAGGACTATCGTTTGCCCCATGATTGATGTTATTGATCATGACCACTTTGGATATGAGACTCAGGCTGGAGACGCAATGCGAGGGGCATTTGACTGGGAGATGTATTACAAGAGGATCCCTATTCCTCCTGAGTTACAGAAACCTGATCCCAGTGATCCCTTTGAGTAAGTTACTGAAACGCTGAGTGCTAAGAGCCAGCTAATGAAATAACACCCTGCTGCAGGGTTGGTTTACACCTCAGCATTGCAAAAGCCAGAAGCTGGTGTTAAGCTGCTTGCTTTTTGGCAGCTGTTTGCTTTGCTGGTTTAAAAGAAACGCATTGTATAGTAGCTGTGAACACTCTCCTTTTCATTGCTGGTTTTTTTGCCACGTTAATTCCTGCAGAAGTTAACGTTTCATTGAAAACTCTAATGTGTAACAATTAATGTGGTCATTTATTACTGAGATCTTTCAAACATAACTTAGTATCCCTAATGCTCTGCCAAAACCAACAAATCAATGGTGGGTTATGTGTCATTCCCAGGTGGGGAAGAAGAAAACCTAGCAGAATAATTACAGCAATTTTGATTATTACAGTGCACTGCAGAAGTAAATCTGTGATCAAGTTGTGCTCTGCCGTTGCTGTGCTTGCCAACATTGAGACAGTTCTGCTGTCTTTTGTACTCTGCAGTGCTTAAGAAAAAATAAAAACAAACCAGCAAAACACTTTTTGAGGTCAAACCCAAAGACTCAATCCTACAACAGACGCAGAGTACCATGTGTGGAGCATACAGGTTCCTTGGGCCAAGGTGATGTCCTGTCACTTAATAATCAACTCCTGCCTGCTTGGAGGAGAGGCACTGGCAGGTTCTGAAGGGAGCCTGGTCTGGCCCTCCTCGTTTGCAAGTAGGAAATCAGTGGATAACACCCAATCAACTGTTGGATGCACTAACAGGGCTGTAAAGGCACCAGGGACACTGGGTGGTGAAAAGAATACTTGTCAAATCTTGCTTTGTTTTTTAAATGTTTAGCTAGAGATCTGTGTCTTTGAATGTGTTTGTAATATGGAGTCTGGTTTTTCCTTAAGGTCTCCTGTAATGGCTGGAGGACTGTTTGCAGTCGATAGAAAGTGGTTCTGGGAGCTGGGAGGGTATGATGCAGGTCTGGAGATATGGGGAGGAGAGCAGTATGAAATATCCTTTAAGGTGAGCCATGTTCTCTGGAAATTACTTGTGTTTTGAAAAGTAAGAATTTGTTCTGAGGCACAAAATGTGAATGATCTGTCTTGTCCTTGCTTCTGCTTGTTACCAAAGGTGAAAGAGCTGGGAGTGGTAAGATAGTGCCCAGAAGAATCAGCAGTGATGTGAGCAGTGACTGGTGAGGGTCACTTTTGGAGCAGGATTAGCTGGGGTGTCCCTGTTTTGTGGTCACAGCTCCCATGCATGTGCTCTTCCAGCAAGGGTGGGTCTGGTGTGGAGTCTGCTGGGCTGGTCTCTGCCTCTGAGGCTGCCCAGTGCTCACCCTGGCAAGATGGTGAAATACTCTCCTCCTTCAGGAAAGGAGGATTCCAGTTCCAGGAGGACCTCAGTCCTCAGCTTGAGTTCTCAGAGAGAACAGCTTTATCTCTAGTCAATCCAGCTGACCCCTGGCTGTGAGGAACTCAGGCTATTACTTTCCTGGGAAGAAATTTTCAACAACTAGAGTCATTACTGTTGCTGGCAATGACTTTGGATCATTATCTGCCTGGCTTGGGGAGAGTTCTGCTGCTGACTGATTGACTGAGCTGGTCAGTGAAGGGCTTTAAGAGTTAGCCAGCTGCATACAAAGAGTAACAAGTCACTGAGACCCACCAAGACTGCTGGGACCTGTGTTAGGTTGGAATATGGACTCTGAAATCTAGTTTGAAAAACCCACCAGCATGTCCCAAACCCCTGAAGGCAGGTAGCCAGTCTTCAGTGGGGGGAAGCCTTCCCATAGCCTGGACCAAACTGAGTAAAGATATCTACATTAAACTCTGTTTGAAGTTTCTTTCAGAGGTTGAATATTTAATTTTACAACTGTCTGGATGACACTGATCTAAGCTAGCTGATTTTAGCCTGAGGCTAGAGGATAGCAGGAATGTAGTGCACAGTTTGGCTCCAGCAGCTAAAATTCTGCCCACCTCCCCTGACAAGTCATGGCTGATCCCTTACAGAACAGATTGCTGAATCTCCAGGCCTCTGTGCAGGTCAGAGGGTATCAATCCTCAGCAAATCACATTGCCATACACACTCCCCATGTGCTGCTGGGCAGCAAACTGTGGGAGAAAAGACATGATTTGGAGACAGCCTTTTCTTCCATTATTTCCTCACCAAAACCCGTAAGTCACCTTGGATGTCCCTTGTCCTCTGTAACAGTGGCAGGAAGGGGGAAGGTACTCTCTTTGGGGCTTCATTGTCATTGGAGCCATTTCATCCTTGTGTTGTGTGTTATGAAATGGTGTAAGGTACTCATTCTCTGCAGGAGGGGCAGCATTCAGCCTCTTCCTCTCTGAAAATGCTGGTTTCCAAGAGTGATGACAGTGGCTGGGCAAGCCCTTTGTCTCCTGTGCCACAGCAGACAGTCACACTGCTTGATCTGCAGGAAATAAGACTGCTTCATTCATCGTTTGCTTATCCCCTCTGAAACATGTTGTGTTTTATTTCAGTCCAGAGATGGTAATTTATGGAGGGATAAATTTGCTTTAATTAATCTCTGGAAAGACCCCCTTTTTTCTTTCACAGTACAACAGAAAAATGAAGTTTTCACTGAAACAGGCTCAGTGTATTTTCAGAAATTAAGATAAATTGATACATTCATCTGTGGCTGATAGATTTAATAATTCTGCTGGAATTGCAAGAATAGAAGGTTTGTTCGTAGAATTTATGAAGCTATGACATTTCCTGGTGAGCTTAGAGCTACGCTTTTACCTTTAGAAGCAGACTGAGATTTTGTAGTTAAAGGTACACTGTCAAATAACTTAAAGCTCTGGCTTTAGGCATGGGGTACCCACTTCCACATTATTTATTACCTCATGGGAATTTGGATTCTGAGCATGCCAGACTTACAGCCCAGCTTTAGCAAAGACTCTGTTCCTGTCCCTGGGTGTTGTGGGTGCAGGTATTCTTCTGTTCTCCTGGCCTGTGATCCATTGCATTGGATCTGGCCTTCCTGAGCCTCACCAGGAGTACAGGGCTTCTGGGGTGGTCGTTTGTGTTTTGGATTTATTTTTTCCTTAAGCATATTCTTTTTTTTTGGCCATTTATGGACTGTGCTTTGCTGGTTTTGCCTTTATTTTAAAATATCAGGGCTCTGTTGCTGAGAGACTGGAAATAAACAAGTTTATTTAGGAGTCTCTTGCCTTTCTTTTTGGGAATCATACGTATTTGTGTTATTAGCTGGCTCTGCTTCCTTCTGAGCAGAAATTTTCAAGCAAGCCAGCAGAGACAGCATCAATGTTTAACACCTCAGAAAACATATAGCTAGAGGGTGGATCTAAGAAACTCGAGAAACCTTGCACTTTGTAGGAAACATGTACATCAAACACCATTAGGAAACACTGCATGTAGGAGGGACAAAAAAATTGAGTTGAACTTTCTAACCTTAACTGCTGGCTTGTCATTTTCTGGGTCTTAGCAATCCCTTAAAACAGAAATTTCTAGTTTAGAAATGAAGGAGTTGATCTATCCGTTCCATATTCAAGCAGAAAAGAGGCACTGCTTCCTTCTCTTGCCCTTCTCAGGCCTCCTCTCTGTGTGTCCAGAGCCCCTCAGTGTCTGAGCCAGCACTCTGCAGGGCAGGGATTCCTGCTCAGCTCACCCAGCCACAGCAGGCAGATCCCAATCTCCAGTGGTGGTTACAGGGGATTCCCAGATGCTGACCCTGAAGTGTGTTCTTGTATTTTGGAAAAAGGAGAAACAAGCATTCACAGCTGTCTCTGTGGAGCATTTCTCACCTTTCCTTTCTGCTGCCTCCTGGTTCCTCTGTTCAGCAGGCTTCATTGAGGTGGGGTTCTTTTGCTTTTTTGGTGTCACTTCCTTACCTTTTCTCTCTTATCATTTTTCCTGGTCTTTTTTATCTTCCTGACTGTGTGAACAAAACTCAGTTCTTTACCCAAAGTTATAATGGACCTTCCCTCTTCTAAACACAATTTAATAGCTGCCTACGTAATGGCTTCATTTTTTTGTACATAAATGCATTTAATTTGGAGCAGTATGTGTGAAGCATTTAAACCATTCCCTTCTCCAAGTGCTACTTTGTAAAGCACTTATCTACGCTCAGTTTTATTTGAGATGATGTTGCCTCTTTTCCAGTATTTTTGTGGATTCTATTCTGTTTGGCTTACATAAATCTTCACTAAACTGCTTCACGCCTCTCTTCCATAAATACGTAGTCTCGGTTTTTTTTGGTTATGGGGAAACAGAAGAGTAAAAAGGGATGTCTCTGACTTGTGTAGGCATAAATATAGATGTACTTTGTATCTCAGATCCGAGTGGTGTGGTTCTCAGTCCTTTAATTGCACACTGTACTTGAAGAGTAAAGAATGAGAATCTGGAATGTCCCTCTTGAGGTGATAAATCATTTCAGTTTTAGAAACGTTTGCCTTTTAATTTGGTGATTGTGAAGCTTTCATAAAATGCAAAGGGCAAACAGGCCAAATTAATGGTTGCCCTGAAAAGAACAATTGAAAGGGAGACAAAAGAGCTGGTCAGTACTTGTGGTCTTCAGCAACAGGAAAAGAGCCATTGCACTTGTTTTGGTAATTGTAGGTCATTGCATTTTTCTAGATCCTTTTCCCAAAGCATCAACATGGATTGCTTCTGATTTCCACAGCATAGAACATGTTACATGTTTTCCAACAAATCCAAGTGCTGCACAGCTTCTGTTCACTGTCTAATGCCTGCCTCTCCTTTGCCCCTTGCCAGCAGCACATTTCTGATTCCCATTTTGCCACGGGGCTCTGGCAGGTGCCTAGTTTGGGTGCAGCTGCCAAGGGATCCCTTCTGACAGCATTTCTACTTGTGTTGCTGGAGTTAGTGCTGATTGTGAGCCTGCACTGCTTATTCCAGGCACATTCTCCACTTTCCAGCAGCTCACGTTTGCCCACATAGGAACAGGCCAGGCATTCTGCTGCTTTTCTTGTGGGTTTTTTTTTTAGCCAGCACATGCTGCTTAATTCTAAGGCTCTCAGCTGCAGTACAGGGTGGCTTCTTTCTCCCTTCCTATCTGGTGATGCGTAGATCAGTTTCAGACCATTGACTTGAATTTTTTGCCACTGTTCTCTCTCTTCTTGGTTCAGGTTCCTGAGCAGCCTTCCACCAAGCAGCAGCAGGGAAGTGCTCCCCTCCACTCCCTGAACTGTGATTATTAGAAAGCGCAGTCATTCCTCTGAAATGCTTCAGGCAGTGAGGAGGGGCTGTGCTGGTGTGTGCTGTGTGAGAAGGTGCTGTGCAAACACACACATCCCAGTGCCTCTTGGGCTACCTTAATCTCTCAGAGAGCACCAAGTCCCAGCAGTAGGAGCAGCTGATGCTTCCAGTACAGAGGATTACAATTTTCCTGAGTTATTGCCCTTGCTTTCATCCTCTCACCTACTTTGTTGTGATGAGAACCCCCTTGACTTACCCTCTGTGTCCTTTTCTTCCCATCTTTCAGTGAGTGCTCACACAACCAGCCAGCTGCTCTCTGTTGGTCCATCCCATGGTCTTTCTTCATTTCTGTTGTGTCTTGCAGAAGCAGCTTTATTTTCAAGGCTTAACTATCCTTTGTGTTTTTCCCCTCTCTTGGGAAGCATTGGCTCATCATGGTGCAGTCTTTGGAAACCATAAACCTTGTATACCCAGATAATTTGTGTTCACACACCAACTGCAGCATTGTATTGTGTGTTTGAAAGAAGAGGTTCAGCTGTCTTACCTGACATTGTTTTCTGAAATTGCAGAAAGGGAATTGGATCAGCATAACATTCCCATGTAGAGAATAGGTGGCATATTATCTGCTGCTTTCACAGCATACTGACTGAATCAAAGGCTCTGGAGTTGCTTTATGAATATGGAGTTACAGCTCTCCAGGCCTCTGGGAAGATGGAAGCAATATCACCAGTGTTATTTTATTTCCCTTGTGTAGTTTTTATTATTAGGGTGAGATTGTGGCCTTAGCTAAATCTGCTCAGTGTGCCCGTTGACCTCAGTGTAGCCGGGTTTTCTCTTAATTCTAGCAGATCTGTCAGCTGCTGGATTCCAAGCCCAAAATGAAGATTGGCAAAATTGTGCCTGAGGAGGAAGAGAAATTTCCTGTTCTCTCTTGATGAGATCTGATTAGATTATTGTAAGAAGCACTGTCTGCCTGACCAGCTTTAATTCTTGTTCTTACGGCGTAAATGGCTGTTTGAAATCAGGTGCAGGTTCAGGCTCTGACGTTTTCTGTCGTGTCAGCTGAGGAGTGAGGCACGATCTGTAAAGCACCTATTAAAAGTGGCTCCCGTGGCCGAAGGAGAAGGCAGTAAGTGCCAGTCAGTGCTGTGGGGAAGGCAGGAGGTGCTGCCCCACGGCCCAGCACCATCTCAGCTGTCTGACAGTGTGGTATTTTTAGCACTGTACGTTCTGGTGTGTCATGCCTAGGAACTGTACTCTTGTTTAAAAACAACCAAATATCAGTAACTGAGTGGAAGCATTCCCTCAGCTAGCACACAGCTATTCTGGGTTTGCTTCCCTTGCATTCACTCTTTGACAGACCCCTGGATGCGATTCTCTGACCTTTAGCTCTGGCTTTCTAATGCTTTTGTTAGCTGTGTTTTACCAATGCTTATCACGCTCTTTCCCTTTCTCCCTTCTTCCAGTTGTATAGATAAGGACTGGTAATTGTCTTTATGGAGGTTGTAATGAGTTCTGTCACCACACAAAGCAGCTCACTAATAAAATAAATCAAAGCAGCAGCGAATGAATGGAAAGCATGCCTTTAAAATTAGATTTGTACTGCGGGTGCCATGCTGTCACTTGCAGCGTGAGGCAATGTTAAAAAGGCACAGAGGTGGCAAAGAACTTGAAAGGGTCACTGAGCTCTGCTGGTAGGGATTAGGAAGCTTTCCATTACCTCCATTGCAGCATCATTTGGAAGTAAATATTTTAAAGCATTATCAGGAAAAGAGCAAATCAAACTGATTTAGCATTTTTCTTTTATTGAGCAACTCAGTTTTAAGTAGCTTTTCTGATCACATTGCATGTGTTTGTGTAATGTTGTCCTCTATGCCTGGGGTCTTGTACCAGCTTGGAGCTCCTGGCCCGTGAGGTCTGTCCAGCTTCCCCCTCCTGCTGCCTCTCCAGCTCTGCAGCACAAGGACAGCTCTCTGCTCTCCAGCTGTACCGACTGCAGGGCTCTGCTGCTCAGCCTACACAGGGACATCTTGTTCCACAGAAGTGTTTTTGTGGTGGCCTGGCTGAAAGCCTTTTATTAGAGACGGGGCAGGTGAGGCATCCTGAGGGCAGGCAGCAAGGAAAACAGGCTGGTGTTTGCAGCCAGGCTTGTGTTACACCGAAATGCAGCTGCTGTGAACCCCTCAGGCTTCTGCTGCAGGGTGTTGAGGAGCCTGTGTGTATCTGTGCAACTGAGCTCTGGGCTTCTGCTGCTGCTCCTGCAGGTTTTTATGGTTCCCAGGTCTGTTGCAGTTCTACAGCCTCACACAAACAATTTCTGTCCTAGAAACACAAGCCATGCCCAAACTCTTGTTTTCTCATCCTATCAATCTCCCAGCAGCGAAATCATGCTCCGGCCCTCTGCAGCCAAAAGCACAGTTGCTGCAGAATGAAAAGCATTTCTAATTCTGTAAGGAACTTCACAGAAGCTGAGTGCTAGTTTCTTTCTCATCTCTTCTGCACCAGCCTCTCAGGACACAGAAGGGACAAAAGGAATGAAATTCTGTAGGAGTGTTTGTCAACTTTCTTCTTGTCTCTCTCACCATAACGACATGTAATTAAGTACTTTGAACTTTAGAAGTTGTCTGTGAAAAATATTTCTCTAACTGAGAGCAACCAACCTCCATTAAGTTATACACAGTCAGCAAATGACTGTAATTATTAGGGCCAGCAGACAGAGCTGAAACTCCAGAGGACTTTAGTGTCAGAGCTAATAATTATGCAGCAGCCTTGGCCAAATATTTCTCTTCCGAGCTAAGTATTTAATATTGTCGCTGTAGAATATTAATGGAATTGCCTGCTATGTGTGAAGGTGTTGACTAAGCTCATTGTACAGTGAACTGTGGTGGCACAAATTAGCCCTTGTGAATGGGGAGATCAAGAGCACTGCACCAGCCTGCCCAAAATCCACAGCCTTTGGGGCACTCCCATGGGATCCAGGGACAAACGGAAGGGCAAAGGCAGTGCCTCACTTCAGGAATTCAGAAAGTCATTTGTTTGGCATTCTGAAGGGTACTTTTTCTTTAACTATTGATTGGATATTTCTGTGAAGCACAGAAATATTTATTAAACCTAATGAGGTAAATTGGCTGGTTTAGAAAATGTCTCCTTTTGTATCACTTGGACAAAATTACTACATCCATGCTATAAATAAAGAATAAAAGAAAGTTGTTGCAGTGTGCTGGCACAAAATGAAATCTTCTCAGATGGGGAAGGAAGCTTTTGGGCCTGCTCTAGACATTAACCCGGGCATCAAGGTAGTCATCTCCAACTAGCAGTGTGTTCTAGTGACTTCCTGAGGGCTTTTTTAAAGCTATTTATGTGTTCACCAGGCAGAGATTTCCACTTAATTGTAAGGCTGCAAAAGCAATGAATGAATGTCAGCAATGAAACCATAAAAGAACAGTGATAACCACGGGGAAAAAGTAGCAGTTTCTTCTGATTTCTGGCACTTGAACAGGCTCATGAATTCCCTGGAGCCTTTTGCATAACACATGACCACCTGTACTAGGGAGATGGCCTCCCTTTTACAGCCTCGTTACACAACCTACACCCGGGTTTTTTATGGCAGCCCAGTTTAACTATTGTGCTTACTATTGCTGTAATAACGTATATCAGTTTAAAGCGAGGTGTGTGCTGTTTTCTCAGTGCTTGGATTTTTTTCCCTGTTCTTTTCTGTATAGAAGGCTTGAGAGCACTTGTGCTAAATCAAGGCTTGCTGCATGGCTCTAAGCGGGTTGTTATAGGATTTGGGTCTAAGGCAGGGAGGGGAGGGGATTTGTGTAGAGTGTACTTTAAAGTAAAAATCTGGGTTAAGTTTTTTTATTACTTAGAAATCTTCTCTTTTTCATTTGCCTCCATAAAGCCAAGATTGACTGTGTTTCTCCACTGTTCCCCAGGTATGGATGTGTGGAGGTCGCATGGAGGACATCCCTTGCTCTAGAGTTGGTCATATCTACAGGAAATATGTTCCATACAAGGTTCCCACAGGAGTCAGCCTGGCAAGAGTAAGTGGCAGTGGCATTCCCCACGACAGGAGTCCGACTGCAATGTGATCAGGGTTTTTGTGTGTGATTTGCACTTGTACAGTGCAAGTTGATCAGTTTTGCAGTGGTGGATGTGTAGCACAAAGGGAAGAGAGCCTGGGAGCTGCAGATGTGTGTGTGAACAGCTGCCATGCTCCAGACATCAGCCACTGCTGGGTGCTGGGCAGGGACTTTGTGATCAGGCGCTGGCTATAAAAACAAGATATGGCTTTATTTGTATAATACTTCAGTCATTTTATAGCTGTGCTCTCCAAGAGCAGCAGGCTTCAGCGTGGTGATTGGTTTTGGTGATTGAAAGACCTCTCAGCTTCAAGCATCACAGACCACTGAATGGGCAAGCTGTAATTTTCCACAATGGAATGTTCTATGCCATCTTATTTCTTAATCTAGTGTAGCCCAAACGTCTATCTTGCACTGGGTTTCCGCTAGCTAATTTTCAAATTGAGGAGGGATTGCATTGCCCTCTGGTGGGAGAAAAACATCCTAGGAGCAGCAAGGCTGCAAAGCTAAAAACCTCAGAGAGGTGCCCTGCTGTTCTGAAATCTTAAGGCTTGCACTGTTTTACAATGCTTTAATGGCATCACCCCAGTAATAGATTTGGATTTGTTCCTCAGCCCAGCAATGACCTGTCACAACGACAGAGCACTCACCTGTCTGCCATCTCTCCAGGAGGGAGCTGTATTTCTTTTGGTTCAGTATTTGGCTCTTGTATACTCCCACAGCACTGGAAGGAGATGGCAGGGAGGTAACAAAGGCTGCTTCTTGGCATCTTAACAGACACCTTGAGGTAAACACCTGCTCCTGTTGTGTGCAGGCTGCATTTGGGGCAGGATCAGCACACTGCTCACTTGGCTTCCTAACTTTTTTGGTAGTAAATGATCACTGCTGGTCTGAGCAGCTTTATGCAAGGAGTCACAACTGCACATGGCACATTACCAAGGGGGGCACCAAGAACGTGCCTGATGTTGCCAGAGAAGAGCCCAAGGTCCAGCACTCTCAAGGGCACTGTGGCGAGCAGGTTGTCTCGAGTGAGCGGTGTTTGTTGCTGTCTTGGAGGTGCACAGGGGATTAAGCTTTACAGTAATACATGAAATGTGCTGCTGCCACAAGGTAAAACCCTTTGCTTCTGTTCTGAAGGGTCATCACCTGAAAGCTCTGTATTGCTGAGGTATCTCAGAGTTTTACCCAAGAAAATGGAAAAATAGAGCTAAGAAAGAGTATTGTGAACTGGAGCTTTTCTGAAGGGAGTACTGCAAATCCCATTCCTAGATGGATATAAAAGATGCAATAAGAAGGATTTAAGAAAGCAGCTTTTTGTCAGAGACCTTTGAATGTCCAGTGGTATTTACCAGCATCATGTTCTGACTAGTTTCCTTACAGAAAAAAAGGAAAAAAAACAACTTTTGATTAATGTTGTTTTTCTTAGCCACAAGGAACTAGATATAATGGCCGAGTGCCAGGATTCTGTTTTGACCTCAACTGAAAATATCTTTCTAAAAGTCCCTTGGAACTACAGAGTAATAAAAATAATCTTTGTCCTGAAGCTGGAGAGAAAGAGTGGATGTGAATGAAAATCCTTTCTGAGCAAAAACATGCGAGCTGCTCTGAATACTAATGGTGGTTTGTGCAGCACTCTCAGGTGCTTTCCCTCTCGCTCTGCCCCCCAGAACCTGAAGCGGGTGGCTGAGGTGTGGATGGATGAATATGCAGAGTACATTTACCAGCGCAGACCCGAGTACCGGCACCTCTCCGCGGGCGACGTCGCCGCCCAGAAGGAGCTGCGCAACAACCTCAACTGCAAAAGCTTCAAGTGGTTCATGAACGAGGTCGCCTGGGACTTGCCAAAGTTCTACCCACCAGTGGAGCCTCCAGCAGCTGCCTGGGGAGAGGCAAGTTTGTGCTCTGACGTCTGCAGTGGGCAGCGGTTTGGTTTTTTAAGGTTGCCCGTGTGCCTCAGTTGCTGTGGGTAAGGTGCGAGCGAGTGTTTAAAGATCTGCCTGATTTCAAAACCCAAAACTCCTCTACTGTTGCACTGGCCTGATCAAAGCAGGCAGTTGGGCAGGCAGCTGCTTCTATTAGTGCACAGCTCCAACGAGAATAGAGACTTGGCTTGTTCTGCATGCTGTGTATTTAGTAGAAAGCACAATATGCCAGAGGGAGGACTAGGGAGAGGCAGCAGCTGAGCAATGGTGAGATCTTGTATTTCCAAAGGGCTTCACACCTGTGCTGAGCTACTCTTGTCCTCAGCTTTCCCATGTGAAAGGCAGGAAAACCGTCCATATATTTGAAAGTCAGCTGTGTTCTGGGAATAGAATCACCCCAGGAGTGAGGCTGTGAATTGTTACACACAACTTTCGTGACTGAGTGTTTTGGGTCACTTAAGGAATCACTGGCAAAGGCGTTGGCAAAAGCAGGTGGAATATAAAAGTGAAAGCATGATGAAGTTTATTGGTAAGGTTCACTCTACTACTTTCTAGAGGGTTAAAGCACTCTAGAGAAAAAGCAAACTAAAATCTAAGATCAATCAATCTAAAATTGAAATCGGCCAAAAATTACCTGTGTGAGGACTGGAGATGGAAAAGGGGAAGGATAAAAAAGTAAGGGAGATCCTCCCATGGAGTCACACGGTTCAGAGTGGACCCCTTACTAAATTTAGCTCCAAACTCAACCAACAGTTTAAGCCTAACAATTTAACAGCACTTAAACTTAACAGCACTTCATCTGTAGCTTAAGTTAGACAATTCAACAAAAGATTCATGTAGCATTTACTATAGCACAAGAGTAATACACAAATCTAAAGTACTTAAGAATCCAGAAGAGCAACATTCACTGTACGTTTGTTATAGCATATTCACAGTGGCACAGACTTAAGGGAGCATGTACAAGGTACAGACCTGTGAAAAATGGCATCACCAGCCAGGTCAGCCTGCAGTGTGCTCTGCAGGCCTGTCACTGCTAGGTTTTGCTCTGTGCTGGAGGTACAGCTGGGTCCCATTTTGAGTTCTGTGCTTTCTTCCAGCTGTTACTGGCCAGCTCAGACTCACAGTTAAGAGAGGAATCTAAAAAACTAGCTTCATACAAATACTGCTGCAATTTGAGACAATTTGAGACAATTTGAGCCTTCTTTCCAGGTAGGAGTAGGAGATTCAGCGACTAATTAACTATTTCAGATACGCAATGTGGGAACTGGCCTGTGTGTGGATACTAAGCATGGAGCCCTGGGATCCCCTCTGAGGCTGGAAAACTGTGTGAAGGACAGAGGAGAGGCAGCTTGGAACAACGTGCAGGTAACGATCTGATAAATCATCAGCCCCTAAGTCTGGGGAGGGAGAGGTTCCAAGGACCAATGCTGAAGGAAGGCCATTCAGAGCTGTCAGGTGCACCCCAAGGCTCACATGCTGATTGTACTGGTACAGGATGTGGCTTGTGCTTGTGGCACAGGGGGGTCTGGAGCCTGGCTGAGTGTGCAGAGCTTTTGCCTCGGCTTTGAAGTTCTCAGAGTGAACAAAAGACATGACAAGAAAACAGTGTGCCAAAACAATAAACCAGTAACAAGGCAGCTGTAATATGTAACAAAGTGAATATTAACTTCAAAGGTTGTGCTGAAAGAAGTGATAGAGGAGCATCATGCATATTAATGAACCTGCAGGAGCATTCAATAACTGTTCAGTATCATCCTTCTGACAGCAGGCAAATGCATTATAAACACCCAACCATTGCTGGAGAGATGAAACCAGCCAGGTTATAGATTCACCCTCTCAACATATGAGGTGCCAGAAACGACAGCTTTATTGTAACAGAAGGGAGGAAAATATTAGTTTGTCTAAACTGTAGCAGCTGAGCTGAGAAAGGATCAAGAAAACAATGCGTCTATTACAGAGCCATGCATAACTCTTCAGGGAATGACTTCAGTAGTAGGAGAACGAGGGTTGTTGCATATCAATTTGATGCATGAAAAATAGAAACAAAACCAATTTACTCAGGCACAGTCCAAAACTAAGCCTCTCTTGTGTGAGGAGGATCTTGAAAATTAGTTTTGGCTTATGTTTAGGAAGAGAATGTGGTTTGAACTTCTGAGTAGTGTTGAGCCTAAATGATTGTGGTAATTTCTCTCCCAAGAGGGATTTAAAAGACAGCCAACAACAAAGCAGTTCTTTGTGCAAAAGTTTTTGGTGACACTGCTCCAAATAGCAGCACGCTGATCATTACTTGCCTTTCTGACTGCCCCCGAGAGATCTCTGAGGAGAACTGTTCCTCCAGCTGGCTCCCAAGGAAAGGAGCCTCCAGAACAGCCTTTTCCTTAGGGACTGAAAGGGGGGTGCTGGCTGGCAGCCCTGCAGAACCACATGGGCTAGTGCTGCCCTTTCCTCGGGGTACTGCACTGCCAGCAGAGCTTGTGCTCAGTTACTGGAGTTAAAACTCTGCTCTAGAGTCCCTCCTTATTTCACCTGAGAGTGCTGAGAGTTCATTGCAGGGTCAGTAGAAGGGAAGCGACGCCCAAGCGTTTGCCCTTCCTGCACTCCTGTGGGCGGGGTGGGAAGCTGTGGCTCCTGGTCCCTTGTCCCAGGAGTGCGGGGCAGTTTCTCAAGGTGACTGCAGGCTGCCTGTGCAGGCTCTGGTGTGCACTGCCAGCGTTAACTCCGAGCGGCTGGAGCTCTCTGGCTCTTTTGCTGGTTGGGAAGGCTGTAATTGGTCAGCTGCTCACTTAATCCTTGATGTATGTCTGCATTGCAGAGACATCCAGGGCTGCTCTAGTACCCAGGCTGACCAGCATGGCTGGCTGCAGCAGCAGTCTCCTTTCACCTGCTGTGTGACAGCTGGTACACAGTCCCCTGGTCAGCAGTCCCTGTCCCCAGAGGAGGGAGGAGTTTTTAGAAGATACTGTCCTTTCCTTGAAGCCATCCCCACCCTGTGGGCACAGGGAGCAGGATTCTGCCAGTGAAAGCATCATGCCAGTACCAGCCATCATGAGGGTCCTGTTTGTCCTGACAGGTATTCACCTTCAGCTGGAGAGAGGACATCCGTCCAGGGGATCCTCAGCATACCAAGAAGTTTTGTTTTGATGCCATTTCCCACAGCAGCCCTGTGACCCTCTATGACTGTCATGGAATGAAGGGGAACCAGCTCTGGAGATACAGAAAAGTGAGTCTGTGTGCGTGGGCGTATTCTCATCCAGGGTGTCAAATTGCCTGAGGCGCTTACGTTTCCTGAAAATGTCTCCACTCGTGTTTTATTCCTACTCTTCATGTAGCTGTAATGTAGAGAATCTGCAGACAGCCTGTTGTCTTTGTACCATTGATTAAAAAGAGCTGGCTCCCCTGTTCCACTGGTTAGAAAGGTGAGGACCCAGGGCTCCCAGCAGAGGACACTGCAGTGTCCCACAGCTGACAGGGAGGTGATGCAACTCCCTTGTGTTTGCAAAGAGGTGTTCTGAGAATTGGTTTGTTCTGAGCACTGGAATGTCCTGCCAAAAGCAGATAAGGATTTATTCATCCTCCTACTAAGCAATGCTATTGTGGGCCACAGGTAAGTAAATTCTTGTCTAAGTGCCCTGTCCTAGTCCTTGCAATCTGCTGGCAGGATGCCCGGAGGGAGGGATGCAGCAGGATTCCAGCCTGGAGAGCCCTGGGAAGCTTTAGAGAGTCCCAGTGCAGGTGTGAGGACTGGGCTGCATTCTGCTGGAGGGGGTGGGAATGAACCCAGACACTTGTCAACCAGTTAAGTGTGGAACAACTTCAGATACAGCCAAGTGACATAATAGCTCGCCTTGGTTTTGAAGACTTCTTTCGGTTGATTTTAAATCAACTTTTCTTCTCCACTTAAGCAACCTCACATCAAATTTCTCTCCTCCAGGACAAGACCCTCTACCACCCAGTCAGCAGCAGCTGTATGGACTGCAGTGAGAGTGATCGAAAGATCTTTATGAATAGCTGCAATCCTTCATCTCCAACACAGCAGTGGATATTTGAACACACAAACTCAACCATCTTGGAAAAATTTAACAGAAACCTTGATCTTTAAAAGACTGAGAGAAAAAATATATATATTTTACAATTATAGTTTTTACTGGGGAGGGTTACAAAAATTTTTTTAATACTTTTTTTTAAACACTTAATGAAGGTAAAAGGGAGAATCTCAGGAGAAGGTTAACTAGCAGGCCAGACTTTATTGTGAAGATGCTGCATCCTTCTCTTCCGGGGATGGTGGAATTTTAAAGGCTTTGCCAGAGCCACTTCTGTGCTGAGACTGAACAGAAACTCTGTTTTCAGAGGAGTCTGAATGTGTTTCAAATGGTTTGTTTTTTTTTTTTTTTCTTTTTGTTTTATTTCCCACTGGGGCCTGGTGTTAAATGATTTTGTTATCCAGGACCCTGCAGGACTTTTTGTAGCTGCTATACCACCCACTGAAGTGTTCCCACGTAGGTGCTTTATCTTCCAAACTCCATATAAGTAAAGTATTGAAGACAAGATTTAGGTTTCCAATAAAAAAAAAAAAAAAAAAAAAAGAAGCCCATCATTGTAAAATGAAATTAGTATTTTTTTGCCCTGAACCAAATATATTTCAAACAGGTTGAGTATTATTACTTTCCAAATCATAGCTCTGATGAAGGAATGAGCTGTAGTGGAAGTGCAGCCAAGTGTTGGGAATATGTCTGTTGTTATTAGCCATGAGGAGTCTGGGTTTCTGGTCCATTCACTTTGCAGTCAGTTTGTCACTCACTGTTGAATCTTCAAGGTGAAAGATTTGCAGAGGGTTTTTAAATAATTTACAGTTCTTACAGGTGAAGACTTTGAATATCAGGTTCCAAATTTGCTTCCTATAACCTTTTTTAGCACTCGTCTCTAAGATTTCTCAGAGTTAAATCTACTGTGTGAAGACAATTTCCATTCTTCCTTTAGAGGTTTGAAGGCTAAGTCAGGGCTGAGATTAGCCACTGGTCTTTATCCATTTGTTCATCAGTCTGTAGTTTCTTGAGTCCTGTGGTCAGTGGTGTTCTAGCCTTGTGGAAATGTGCTATTAATCTGTTCTCATTTCCCAGCACCCACAGCACTGTACAGTTTACTGTGACTGGAAATCCGTTTGTTTTGGCAGAGATGTGGGACTGATGGACATTTTCCTGGTACCCTCTCCCTTGTGTGCAATGAGTGAGCAGTGCAAGGCGTTACCCCTTCTGGTTTGGCTGTGGGATATGCCAGACAGTAAACCAGGATTGTCTCATCCCGGAGCTGGAATGTACTGACATTAAAAAATGAATGGAGGACCATTGGTTCAAGTCGATCTGAAGCAAGTATTTTTTAAAATCTGGTTTAAAATGAAGTTGTTGCAAAAACACATTTACTAGTTCCCCTGGCTTAGTCTTGTACTGAAGGGAGCAGCAGCATTTTCTGGTAAAAGCTGTGAATGATGATGCAGTGAACAGATGCTGTGTAAATTAGTAAACAGGATTCCTTTGCCAGGCATTGTCTAGCTGCCTGTGCAGAGGTGTTGCAAGAGAAGGGTATCATGCAGCCAGCTCTGGGGTGATGGGGATGGGACCCCTGTGGGATGCTTGATGAGCATGGTTAGTACATTGCCCCTCAGAGGGCCAGGGAAGCTCTGCTCTGGGATGTCTTTCATGTGAAGGCAATGAGATTCTTCCCTGGTCTCCCAAAACAAGCAGGGTGGCTCCCTCTGCAGAGCTCCAGAAGCAAGAAGCCCTTTTGTTGCCACTTGTAGGGTTGTGTCCCATGTTTCAGATGTGTTGGAGGCCATCTAGTGCTGTGCCTGGCAGCTGGGAGCAAACCAGGACACAGCTGTGTGCCCCCCAAACTCTCCAGCCTGATGTGTTGAGTAGGAGGCTCAGAAGTTTCCACCTCTCTCATCCACACAGCTGAGGCTGTGTCTGAGCTTTCCTGCCAGCTTAGCTGGTCCATGCAGTTCATGGAGAACGGGAAACCGGGGCACTGCAGCTGGGACCAGGCTTCCCAAATGTTGGTGTCTAAGATTTTGGGAGTGAAGAAAGAAAAATTAGCCCTAGACTTCCCTTGTGACAGTTCTGCAGCAGTATTGCATGGAAGTGAGACCAGCATCAAACAGAGTTGACATCTTACATTCTCAGTTACTACAGTATGTCTGTCATTAGGATCCCTTTGCATTTCTGTGGCAGAGTCACCTTCCAGTGCTTTGTGTCTGACTGCTGCTTTCCTTAAGTTATTAATGCTCTCATTAGCCGAGTAGTGCTGACTGTGGAGCCACTAGATGGCCTGAGTCGATGTCTTTATGAATGTTTTAATGCCTGTGGAACAAGAAGCTGTTTGTCCATGAACAGTGCTAGATTTTTATAACTGGGACACAATCAGCATATTCTATAAATGGACTGTAGGTTGTTCTGCTTGCAGGTTGCAGCTTTGGGTGTCTTAGTTTTTTAATGAGAGGATTAGCTTCTGTTTCTAAACTGCATGGCTTGCTTTGTACTTGGGCTCACCTTGGAAGGGAGCCCTTGCTTGGCTCACTGGATTCTTGCTTCAGAGGGAGCTGCAGCAATGAACAGGTCTTTTACCACTCGATGATCTTAATTCAGAGAGAAAGGTCAGCTCTTAGCAGCTTGCACCAACAGATTAGGCAATAGTTGAGGCAATTCCAGTTTGACAACCCACCACCAGTACACAGAAACTAGAGATTTAGTGTCAGTAGTTGTACCAGGTCCGTCTCAGTGTGGTTGATCTCTTTTGTGAAGGTTTGGGATCTGAGTGTGGTAAGAGCCTCACAAATTCTGTACACTTCTGACTAACTCACTAGGCTTTGAGCTATTAATTATTTGCATCAGTTATACTTTTCAGTACCCTAGAGGCTTTGTTGACTAATGCAAAGACTTAATATAGCCAACCATCCACTGATTGAGAAATATAAGCTGTATTTCATCATCTGCATCTTTAACTGAGCCTTTGCTGGGCAATCTGGTTAATTATTCCAATTACTTTTGGTTATTTGTAAGCAAAATCACTAAAGCATGAATACATAATCAACTCTTCACATCTGCATGCAAGTCAAGACTGAAGATTAAATACTGGTGATTATCTAATGCCAAATACATGTTTTCATATATTTCCCCCAAAGGTATTGAAACACCCCTCTCTTCGTGGATGCATAAGTTTTGCTGCTTTTAAGTTTTAAGTTGCTGGGATTTCAGAATCCCAGACAACAGGGTGTGTGTTATATTGCATAAAAGTGCTTTGATTTGCTCTTGAAGCTGTTGTTGATCTATACTGGTGCTAATCTCTAAGGCCTGCAGACAGAAAATAGGTTTGGGGCTCTCATGTGTGCAAGGTGTCTTTTCTCATACCTAGGAAATTAGTTTTCTTTTTCAAACCACAATAGAAGAACGTGTGAGCCTTCCTGAAAGGGGCATACAGCATCATTAAATAAAGATGTGCCTTTTTAAATGTAAATGTACAGCAAATGCTTAAACTTGAACCATTTCCTAGTGCCTTGCTGGACAAGAGAAGAGAGGGGAAGGGGTTGGGGGATAAGGATGTAAGAGAAAGCTTGACTCCTGCAGTGTTTGTGTGTGGGTTTTGTTGGGTTTTTAGACGTCTGATTTTCAGTGCAAAATTTGCGTGAACAGCAGTAATTCAGAAGCTCTTGAGTTCCCTCTGTTAAATCGATATGGTTAATGACTCTGGGGAGGTTTGTCACTCCTAATAGGGAGACTTGGGAAGGTTGGCAGCTTCCTCTGGGTGTGCTGTAACAGCTGAAGCTGTACTGGAAGATGTCTTGGTTAGCTGCTGGATGTTTCACCTCATGGTGAAGGCTCATGATTTCACTGGCATGCAGGATCCTGCATTTTATTTTCTAAGTATGCAAATCACAAAGAGTCCCAAAAGCATATAATAAAATCTGTAGCAGAAGTGTCTTTCAGAAGAAGTTGATGCCTTCCATCGCTGGGAAACTTTTTCAAAAGTGTATTAAAATCTCAAATACAGAAGTAGCAAGAAAGCAGTTTCTCAGCCTGACTATCCTCGTGGTTGGTTTTGCAGCACTCTGTGCACAGGTCTTTGCTTTCCTTTAATGATGGAGTGTTCCTGTCAGCAAACTTTCCTTCTCCCTGCTGCACTGAGATCAATGACCCGAGAGTCAAACAGGCACCACCAGCATTGCAGGAGCACAGAGCTCTGGGGCTGCTGCAGGACTGTGACAGCAGCTCTGCTGGCTCACATCACCCAGGGGAGACATCTCCTAATGGTCAGACTGGGCAACCGTGGAACTGCCAGGTGAAAATGGAGAAGGTTTTATTCTAAATTGTCTTTCAGGATATAGACAGGGGCTTGAATTGATTGGAGAGAACTGCCAGCCTCTGGCAGTCAGCCTGTCAGGCTTGCAGTCGAGAGCCCTGGTAAAGCCATGTGTGAAACTGCCCGGGTGGTGACATGTACCATGCATCCCACAGCCGCTTCCAGCTGCTGGGGTTCCTGGATTCACTGGTGGTTTCACAGGATGCACAGCAAAGGGGAGCTGGCTTGTGAGTCAGGAGCACTGGGTCCTCCTCCCCCAGCCTGTTACTTGATTTTAAGCAAGGAAAGTCTGTGTGCTGCCATTTCCCAGCTTGTGTAGGATTCACCTTTAAGTGCTTTATTTTCTGACCTAATGAGTGTTGAGTCCAGATTTTAAAACAAGCTGCAAATCCTCACCTGGTTCAAGTGGAGAGAGATGCAGTGGGTGGAGAATGGGAAATGAGATCTGAAATTGCCATCAGCATTCAACACAGACCCATCAATTTATTTCGTATTCCTCATTAACCAGTCAGATTGATTTATTCACATTATAAATTTGAAGTGCAACCAAAATAAGCTCACCTCCTGCTCTTATTTCTACTCTGTAGTGCCATGCTTTAGCTTGGAGAATCTGTGTGGAGATAGGCAAGGATAGATCATGGAAACCCTAATAAAAAAAGACTGTGTCTGTTTTTGACTCTGCTAGCTGAGTACACTCCTTAAATGACTGCGTTTGAGCTTTCTTGATGCTTCTGTATGAGCCAAAAGGCTTCACTGATTCCAGCAGTTGGGAGTGATTTGAGAGTTTTATATAAAGCCACTGGATCTATGTGGTTTTAAATATCCTAGTTCAACTCAAAGAGAAAAGTCTTAATCCCAGGTAGTGAGCAAATGTGAACTTCAGCCACAAAACAAGATAAAAACTGATCAAGCTGACAGCCTGAAACCTTAGCCCTTATGATAACAACAACAAATAGCTTTAGCCTCTAGGGTGGAGAAGGGAATTGGTTTCAAAATGCATTCTCTAGGATCTCGGTGATTAGGTCTAATTTTGTCTGTACCTTGTACTGCATGCATTTTCTCTGTAAAACTGGATGGTGCCTCTTGAATCAGTGTGTATTTATTTTGTGCATATTAGGACCAACAGCCTAATATCTGGGGGTGGTAAAGGACTTGTAGCACTTTAATGTAGTAGCTTTCATAAATTGGGAATCATTGATAGAATGCCTAGTGTTTTTAAAGTTGAATGGACTTCCTTTTATAATATATTTAAAATAAATTTTTAATGTGTTTTCTGAAAGCTGTGTATGCAGATGTGACTGTCCCCGCCTGTTTCACTCCAGTGATTCTCTTCTCCTCGTAAGAATAAGCTCAGCTGCCCTGGTGTGGCATTTGCCCAGCACAGGTTTCCTGTCCCTCCATGCCCTGTGCTGCAATCCTGAAGGAAGCATGGCTGTGGTGGACAACTTGTGCCCAGGTAGGACACCCCTGGGGTGGACTGCCCTTGGCTGGGCACCCTGGGAAGCACAGAGGAGAAAACCCGGCCATGACTTTTCTCTGTCTGCCTTGGGAGCAACTGCTGGGAGATCCACCCCACCCCTGGTTTGCAGGGGAGGGATTAACAGCTCACAGCCATGTCTGTGTTCTGATCTCCACGTGGGGAGGGCAGGCTCAGCCCAAGACAAGAGAAGTGTATCAGCATTGCTCATGTTCCCACCAGGACCCTCAGTGCTTCCTACTGTCACCACTTCATTTCTTCAGTGGCCTTCTCAATACTCCTTTTTACTCAGCTCCACCGGGTGAAAAACAGTGGGGAAAATGGATGGGAGACAAACAATGAAATGTGTGAAAATCTGTGTGTGGGAAAGGAGTCTTTCTGGGGGGACCAGCAAGGCATGATCCCCAGGGAAGACTGTGCTGTGATTCTTGGCCATGGGAACATTGCCCAGGGTAAGTATGTGCCAAAAGCTCTGACAGTTTAAGCATTTTAGCAGGTTCAATATGTGCCACCCTAGAGAAGTGCTGAGGAGAGTGGGAGTCTGGGGAAGGTGCCAGAGCACTGTTTCCATTGGCCTCCCCAAGGTACTGCAGAAGGAAATGGTCTGATTTCTGAGGATGAAAAGTTTAAAAAAACCTTCTTCCCAGGACATCTCAAGCAGCACAGACCGTTGAGAGAGAAGCATTTCAGTCCCGAGCCCCCTGAATGGCTCCATTAAATTAGTAAATTCCAGATGACAGCTACACCACCGACCATTCTTTAGACGGTGGTGCTGCTCCAGGTGAGATTTACAGGCCTGCACAGGCTCCCCTAATTTGATTAGAGGCTGACTGGGATGGCCAGGCTATTACTGCTTCAGTGGCACTAAACCTGCCTGGGCACTGATGGGTTTATGAAACATTGTTTCTCACTTCATTGCAGCTCCCACAAAGAATTATTGAATCAGGTTAGTGATAGATACCTAATAAAGAATGTCTCTATGAGGCAGTTTATTTTGCACCAAGCTTGTTCCAGACTAGCAGACTGTGAAATCTGGAGGTTCCCATGAGGATAAATATGCTGAAATAAACTGCAATTATAAAAACACCTCCATGGTTTTTTTTTGTTTTGGTTTGTTTTGTTTTTTTTTAATTTGAAAGAGTAAAAAAAAAGGTGTCATCGTGTTAGCCTGAGCAGGAGGTAATTAGCATTGAATTAGCAAACAGACAGTGACAAAAGCTGTGTTTTACCTTCTAGTAAGCATTACAAAAGGACTTAAAACCTTTTTATCTGCAGGGATAAGAGGCTGCAGCCCAAGATGAAATACAATCTGATGGTCAGTACCAGCCTGTTCTGACACTTCTGGTGCCTGTTTCTTCCCAAAATATAGTCAGGGAGCACCTGCACAATCTCCTCCTCAAGGGGACAGGAAGAAATTCTGTTTGTTAGGCCCGTGTCCCCTTTTATCTTCTTGCTTGCTGTTATTATCATCTGTCCCTACAGTCTGTGGTTTTGGCTTCCTGAGTGTCAAGATAATCCTTCTGCAAGATTTCCTCAGCCAGCCATTTGATTTTTATTGGTAATGTTAAGATAAGGCCAGAAGGCTTGTTATCAGCAGCTCTGAGATCTCTGTCAGACTCTTGGTGTTCTCCCTTTCCCCAAAACAAGGGAATAGCTGTATGGCTTTGCCAGGAGGGTATTACTTCAGGCAGGCAGATTCCAATCAGTTTGGCCGGGGGCTTTTATAAGCCGTGGTGGTTTGCTATTTTAAACCTCTTTGCTCTTCTCTAACTGCTTGTTTGGTCTGTGGGTAAAGTCATTTGTTTGCACCAGCTTCCCATGAGAACGGCCGCTCCAGGGAGCGTGTCCCCGGGAGGCTGCACTGTGGCTCTCGCCGGTCACATGCACAAACAAATTACAAATTGCCCGAGGGCACCCGCAGAAAAAGCCAACACAAGAGGCGGAACTGTTGAGAAGTATTAAGTCTTTGCCCTCCAGATTTATTCTGAGGTTTATTTGGTGCCGTAAAGAGTGCTTGGGAAATGCAGATTTTGGGCTTTTCTCGGTTGTCTTGTGCAGAGCACGCAGAAGTGGTTGCCGGTGTTACTGTGCAGAGCAGCCTGAGCTGATGACCAAGGGCTTTAAGGAGTCTCTTTTCATTTCGTGTGATTCAGCACAGTTCACCCAGTGCTCGCGCTCATTGTTCCATGTGCAGGATTTCAGGCTTTGAAGGCATTTTAGTCTACAGAACCTTTCTTCTGGCTGAGAAGAAAGTCCTTTCTTCAGGAAGATGAAATCCTTTTCCTTTTAGAGCGGCTCAGGAGCCTCTGACGGCAGCATTTGCTATCTGGTGTTACAAAAGTTACAGCATTTCCAAAAGTGACATCTTTTCTTCACAGAGCGGCAGGAATTTCATTATTTCCCCCCTACCCCTTCACCCCTACTTTGTCTCCTCTTTTTTTTCTCACTTTTTTTTTTATTTTTTTATTTTTGGGGAGATTTTGGGGTTGGTACGGGGTTTTTTATTGTTTTTTCGGGATTCTTTTTGGTTAGTTTTCTTTTTCCCCTGAAGATGAAAAATGCGAAGCTTAAAGTCACATTGCTTTGAGAAACACTACTCCAGGTCCCATCTTTTCACTACCCCTGCCCTGTGATTAGGGAAGGGAAAAAAAAAAAAGAAAAAAAGGAAAAAAAAAAGTTGTATTTCTTACAATTACATTTCAGGCAGGAACTCCAGCCTCGGTGCCGACCCAAGGACGGGCAGTTGTGGCTGTGCCGCCCCGAGTTTGTTTGCACGAGGCCGGGTGGGAGCCGCGGGTTCAGCTCTGTCACGGCTTCGGGTCGCACACAGCGGTGCCGGCGCAGCCGCGGGCGGCTGGAGGAGCCCGCGGTCCCCGGCTGCACGCGGGTGTCCCGTGCGCGCCTCGGCGGCGGGGGAAGCCCGGAGGCCGGCGGGGCCGGGCCCCTGCCGCCTCCTGCGGGCGCTCCCGGCGGGGCCGGGCCGCTCAGGCTCCGGGCGCGGCCGGGCCCCTCAGGCTCCGGGCGGCCGGCGGGGCCGAGCCGCCGCTCCCTCCGCGCGCCCCTCACGGCGACCTTCCGGCTGCGGGGGCCGGGCGGTGGCGGCGGACGGGCAGCTCCCCCGGCCAATCGGCGCTCGGAGCGGCGCGGGGAGCCCCGCCCCTTCAGCCGCGCGGTCCAATCAGAGGCGCGCCTGCCGGCCGGGGGGCGGGACTTCCGCGGCCGGGGAGGCGGTTTTGTGTGTGCGAGCGCTGCGCGGTCCCGGCTCCCCGCGGGCGGCGGCGCTTGGGGGCCCGGCCCGGCCCGACCCCGCGGGCAGCGCTGAGCGGCGGCGGAGGGGGGGGTCCCCTCCCCCTGCCCTAGTGGGGGGCCCCCGCGGGGGCGGCGGGGTCCCCCCGAGGGCGCGGTAGTGACGGCGGCTCGTCCCCCGGTTGGTCCCCCGGTTGTCGGCTCCCCGCGCGGGGTGAGGGGCGGGCAGGTGGGCGATGAATGGGTTCAGCACCGAGGAGGACAGCCGGGATGGGCCGCCCGCCGCCCCCTTTTACGGCCAGAGCTGCTGCCTCATCGACGACGGGGACCGCTGCGTGCGCCCCGCCGGCAACGCGTCCTTCAGCAAGAGGATCCAGAAGAGCATCTCGCAGAAGAAGCTGAAACTGGACATCGACAAAAGTGTGAGTGCGGCCTCGGCCGGGGCTGCCGGGCGCCGCCGAGTCCCCCGGAGGGGCGGCCGGGCCGGCCCCAGCCGCCACCGCACTGCGGTGCCTCCGGGGAGCTGCGGATCCGCCCGGCGAGTTGAGCTCCCGGGCGGCCGGGGTTTGGCGCTGGCCCTGCGGGGCTGGCAGCGGGCAGGGTGCGGGCTGGCAGCGGGCAGGGTGAGGGGCTGGCAGCGGGGCTGGCAGCGGGCAGGCTCCGGGCTGGCAGCGGGCTGGCTGCGGGGCTGGCTCCGGGCTGGTTGCGGGCTGTTAGCGGGCTGGCAGCGGGTAGGGTGCGGGGCTGGTTGCGGGCTGGCTGCGGGGCTGGCAGCGAGCAGGGTGCGGGCCGGCTGCGGGGCTGGCTGCGGGGCTGGCAGCGGCAGGGTGCGGGCCGGCTGCGGAGCTGGCTCCGGGCAGTCCGGGCTGGCTGCGGGCTGGCTGCGGAGCTGGCTCCGGGCAGGCTCCGGGCTGGCTGCGGGGCCGGGTGCCGCACGCTCGGAGCCTCCGGACCGTGTTCGCCCATCCTCAGCCTGACAGCGCTCGCGGAGGGAAGGACGTGTCTGGGTGGACCCGGCGGTTCCCCGGGTGCAGAGCCGGCTTTTCCCCGGGGCACAGCCAGCCTGCTGAAGCCTAATGTGGCTAAAGCGCTAAACGCCGTGTTTGGGAGGCAGGTGGTGTGCAGGGAGGCAAAGGAGCGAGCTGTCAGTGCTTCGGAGGCAGGAGTGCTGTTCCCATTGCGGTTTCGGCTTGGAAAGGCTGATGCTGTCAGGTGAAAACAGCGCTGTGGTCGCTGCTTCAGTCAGGCGCCACTGACGTTACTTCTTTAATTGGTAAGAATTGGCGTTGCAGCGAAACGGGTTAAAACCCGCGCTGGCAGTGAGATGCGCTGGCTCTTCGGCAGGGTTTATTCGCGCACAGACCAGCCCGGTTTGCTGCCTAATGGCATTAAGTGACAGCTGTCAGCTCGAGATAGAAACGGGTTATTTGCCCAGCAGAGAAATAGGCAGAGCAGAGCAGATCACAGAAGGAATTTCTCAGAAGTGACTTCGTTAACGGAATTCAGCTCTGCACGCTTTTCTCGCCTGATCTTTAAAGATCAAAACCACTGAAAACAAAGCAAAAGGGACCAAAATAAAAAAAAATTTAAAAAAGGTGAAGTTTTGAGTCAGTCTGTTTGGCAGCTCCCCCAGTTGGTTTGGTCTCTTCTGCACAGCTGAAATGCATCGTGTCATGGGAAAAGTGACTCAGTTTGAAACATATTCTTAAAAAATAGAGTAGTTCTCTCAGTTGTAGTTCTCAGCAGATTTGTCTAGTGGCGTAGTGATTTTTTGCATTTTAGAAATGAGTCTTTGTTGACAGATGCCAGGCTTTAGAAACAAAAAGGGGAAATCAGACTAATGCAGTCAGAACAAAGGGAAAGCGTAAAGCAGACTGCATGGAGCGATTCTGGATGTAGGGTGCCTGCCTTATCTGAAGATATTTTACCTTATAGATACCAAATAATTTTGATCATTTGAAGTCCTTTATTTTGCTGACTCTACTGAGGTAATGTTTGTTAAGAGGGAGGTTCTGTAGCTGAACAAGCAATAGGAAAGAGGCTATTCTGCACTTGGTTTGTTTGTTTTAATTGAGCCCAAATTTTATTTGGTCAGGGTTTTGAAACACTAGCCTTAATAATTCTCTGTACTATTCAGGCCTGAAAGTTCACAAGAGTGGAATAGAATAATACATTTTTTGATAGTTACGTGCTGTTAAGTCCTGAAATAAAATCCCTTCCTCCAGGCAAGCACCCATTTTTTTCCTGACATATGATTGCAGCCATAAAAAAGAAGTATATTATCTGCAGAGGTTCAAGTTCAGCTGGAGCTTGAGTTCTTTGTTTTCTTTGCATTTAGTCTTTGTAAGGTAAGTTATCTCTGAATAAAGAGTGTGATATCAGGCCTGGGATTTAAGATGAGAAATTCCTTTATGTCAGTTGGTCACACCAGTCTTGAGG
Organism: Sitta carolinensis; assembly: GCA_032173965.1. Lineage (NCBI taxonomy): Eukaryota > Metazoa > Chordata > Aves > Passeriformes > Sittidae > Sitta > Sitta carolinensis. Next base: position 11,450,022 of record CM063294.1, on the reverse strand, counting down.
GATGCACTTGATAGTGGTGTCTAAGTGGTTGCTGTTGGATGCTGGTTCACACTATCTTTTTTGATTGCTTTTTCACCACTTCTGGTTCTTAGGTGAGACATCTGTATATTTGTGATTTTCACAAGAACTTCATTCAAAGTGTTCGGAACAAAAGGAAGAGGAAGACGAGCGATGATGGAGGTGACTCTCCTGAGCACGACACAGATGTTCCAGAGGTTCGTGGGCTACTTTACCAGTTCTTAGCATATTGAAGTTTCACTTGGATGTTCTCATATATCAGAAAATATTTGTATTTTAAATTGCAAGGCCGTTGAAGCTGCTGTGGAGTTACTTTCACTTTCCAGGAAGAGTTTTTTCCTAATGTGTTGTTTCATAATTTTCTTCATTCCCAAACAAGTTCTTTGTCCATGTAAAGTTTTCTCTAAAAAGAGGTGTGATAACGTAACTTCATAGCTTCATGTATGTACAGTTAAAATTGCATTTGATACTAGTTTTTTTTAAGGCTAAAAATAAGTTATTTTTGGTGGTGTCTGATCCCTCAATATAGTTCTTTGTTACTTAGTATGAATCATTTTGCAAATACACTACAGAATTCAACAGGTCACTCTCTTTGATTGAGTATTTGATTCCCTGTGATATTAAGCTGCTCCAGATATTTGCATATATGGTATTTTTTAGCACTATTTAAAACTACCTTTAAATAGTTTGTGACACATTTTTATTTTCAGGAATAGGCCTGGGGGAAGTTTCCTGTGATAGAGAACTCTGGAATAATCCTTTCTCTGTGCCACTGCATGCTGCACTTGGTTCAGTGATGTTTCTGGTACTGTTGACATGGCAAAAGTTGTGCAGAGGTGATGTTCAGAGAAGCAGAGCATGGCCACGTCAGCAGAGCCCTCTGCTGGAAATGCCAACCCTATTGGCAAAAAGCCTTTTACTTCTGAAAGAAAAAAAAAAAAAAGCCACCAGGAGTCATTTCGCCAGCAAAGCTATGTCTTGGTGCAAAGCTGGTGCACACACCTCCTGTGTGGAGGTGTTGAAAGAGTAACAAGTTTTTAGTTTGGTGTTTTTTTGTTGTTTTTTTTTTTTTTGCAGATAACCTGACCTTTTGTTATCACTGTTCATGTTTCCATTCTGCAAAACTTTCCTGTTCAAGCTTTGCAGTAGTTGCCAGGGTGATTGCTGAAAAACCCAGTTGGCATCTAAAAATGTTGATGCTGTAGAGCACACAGAGTATTTGGTGACTGAAACCTGGTGGATGCACGTCACCCAGTGAACAGGGAACTCTGCACCATGTCAGTTTTAATGTCATTTCCTTCTCAGTTTTCAGCAGAGATTCCTTTTGTCTTTGAAACTCGGCATTTCCCACATGATCTTCATCTTCCCTGCTGTAACCTCACCACCACCCCCTTTGCTTTTAAACTGTGCACTTCCTATATAAGTATTTGAATTTCATTTCATCTCTGTACTCTGTTTTATGTCACAAGCCGTTTGTTCAGTGCCTGCTAAATTGTTATTTCATGTGTGAGCTTTTTAAACCTTGTGGGAACAAAAGGTTCCCCTTTGCTTGGAGGTTGCAGAGGTGTAATTGAGAGCAGAAATTGGCCAGCAATTCTGTTGACAGCATGTGAACCAGAACAAAAAATCCTATTTCCCCGAGGCTATTTTGGTCCTTTAGCATTAACAAATACAAAATATACTTAGGTTTGTCAGTAAGACAAGCCAGTGTGGTTCTGAATGCAAGCAAGGAGAAGTCCTGTTGAGGGAGAAGTAGTTATTTTTAGATATTTTTAGATAAAATAAGTACTCATGGAAGCTGAAGGTAGTGCTCATGCCCCCTTCTCTTCATCCCTTCCAGGTTGACTTGTTCCAGCTCCAAGTGAACACCCTGCGACGTTACAAGAGACATTATAAGTTGCAGACTAGGCCGGGACTCAACAAGGCTCAGCTTGCAGAAGTAAGTGACGACAGCAGCGGTGATATCTCTGTTACAAGAAAACTTTTTATCTCCTCTTTTGAAGGGCACTGTTTGTGGGCACTCACACCTGTGTGACTCACTGGAACAGACCAAGTGCCCTCTGAAAGGTTTCAGGGAATGATGCCAGCAGAAAGCTGCCTGCTTGATTTCACCTGGGACAGGCTTGGAAGACACAGACACTGGCTGTTGAAAGCCTGTTTTAGTAACTTGCTTGTCTCTGCTTCCTTTCCCACACTTTTCATAGACCCAGTCAGTGTCCTTTAGGGAGCAGAAACTGGACCCAGTTTTTGGATGTTATCTGGGGGTGGCTGCTCAGGTGAAACTCAGACTTAACCCACCAATTGTCTCCCTGAGTGCTCCTGTTAGTTTTTCTTTCCTCACAGGTACTTGAACTTGTTGTAATTTCTTATTAATAAAGGCAGCATCACTGTCCATGGATTCCGATTCTTTTTTTCCCTCCCTTGTCCTGATGATTCTGTATTATAAAAGGCTTTTTTCTTAAGAGCCTCTGCTGCTTTCTCACCATATGGGCTACTTGTTTAGAAAGAACTCTCTGTATCTCTCTGGTATTTTGGGCGAGTTGTGCTTGCTGTGCTTCTGCTCTTCTCTCTTTCCTGACTTGATCTGAAGCCATGCTGTGGGAAAAATCTTTAAACTTGAAAAAACTGTAGTAATTACTGATTAGTACTGAGGTTGGTTTTGTAAGTTGTGGCTTTCACAACTGTCTGCCCAAAACTGTCTGGTTTGCTTTTACTTTTGCTTTGAAGAACAAAATCCTGACAGACCAAAAAAATCAGCAAGACACGGTCTTTCCCACTTTCAAAGTCAACCAGGGAGTGAATATAGAGAATGTGCAGTGTAGGGCATGTAGGAGTAAGTTGAACAAAGTCTGGTGGGGTTGTTCCTCATTAGCAGTCCTGATTTGTCATATTTTAACTAACCAGTTCATGTCTGTCAGCTGCCTCCTGCCATGAAGGACTGGCTGCTTAAGGAATTTACCATGAGTGTTCCCAAGAGGAAAGAAAAGATCTTCCTACTGTGCAGGCGGAAAATAAAGGGAGTCTAACTTGAAGCTGTCACACACTTCCCAGATTTCCTGTGAAGCCTGAGCAGCTTTGACTCTACACTGGATCCTCATCCAGCTCCCATGCTTGAATCACTGCTGCCTGAGGCTCTTACATTCCTCATGCTATCCCACCATAAGGGAAACTCAAGCTTCCATAAATCTCTTTGGAGCAACTTATTGCTCAGCCTGCATCAGAATCCATTCTAGATCTGTGTTGGGTACTAAAAAAAGTTTCTTCTATGTGAGAAGCAGATCTTGTCCAACTCCAACATGTTTTTGTACATTCACTTTCTGAGGAAAAAGCTAATGTTTCAGGGGCTTATGCTGCTGTCAACAAGGGGTAGCCCTAACCAAATCCTAACCCTCCCATTGCAAATTCCCTGATCCTCCTTTCAGTGAAAACTTATAAGTCCAGAGGAAATCATTTTGGATAAAACTTTGCTACACCTGGTTCACAGGTGAAGTGCTGCAGTGTTTCTAACACTCTCCTTTAAAACACAGAGGTGCAGGGAAAACTCGCTCGCCAAATGATCTCAGCACAAAATGTCACTGAGGAGAAGCTGTGCTGCTTTGGCAGGAGGACATTCTGGCTTCCAAATTCCTCTTGTAGGTTGGCTGCAAATCCTGCTGACATAGCAAGGCTATGCTATGTTCATACACACATTCCAGCTGTAAAGAGAGAGGGAGGTAAATGAGGGCTGACAGTTGGAATTGGTGCATGTTTCACTCAAAGGATAATGCGCTCAGTGGCCATAAAATGGTTTTTGGAAAGCGAAGAGAAACCCTGTTATGATTATTTCTAGTTTTTAATTCCAGCATTTCTGTCTCTTTACCTGTTGTTCTTCTAGACTGTCAGTCGTCATTTCAGGAATATTCCAGTGAATGAGAAGGAGACACTTGCATATTTCATCTACATGGTGAAGAACAACAAGAGCAGGCTAGACCAGAAATCAGAAGGCAGCAAGCAACTCGACTGAAGATTAACAAGGCTTGGAATAAGAAAGACCTTGAAGGAACATGTGGTATTGTGCATTTTAGGTTTATAAAAACTGTTAAAATATATTGTAAATTTTTTTTAAATGCAGTGTCTGGATGACAGAAAAAAATATAGACATTCTTATGAGGAGTATTTGAAAACATGTGCCCAGCATGTTTCCGAAGACTTCTTCCCCTCATTTCAAAGTCATATTGGAATCAAGAAATGAGGATAATGGGAAAACCAAATAAATCTGTAGAACTGTGGAGTTTGTCAACTTGGTTTTTAAACCATGTCTGAAAATCTACATCTCAATGGAATTCAAATGCCAGATGGAATTTTTTTCACTGAATTCAGGCTGCATCACAAACCACCATGCAGTTTGTCTTGGTACAGGACTGGAAGAGCAGCAGAGATAAAATTCATTATCAAGGTGCATGGGTCAGAAGTTTGTCTGAAGCTTGCTACTCACCTTCACATGCTCTGTCTTGCCTTGAGTCAGTGCTTCAAGTCCCAAACTTCTACAAATGCTCCAGCTCACCAGATCTACTCCAGTGAATGCTACTTGACCAGTCTGAAATTGATGGGGGTTTTGCCATTTTTTTCCTCCGGACCCCATCCGACACAGATGCCAGCCAACTCTCTGCAGCCTCTTCTAATTTCTTTTAAGAACTCACTAATTAAATTTTCTGTAAGCATTCAAAAAACTTCTGCATTTCTCTGAATGTGGTATTAAGGCAAACACAATCTATTTGCTGTGTCTGATCATGTTGGTAGAAGTGCTTATTTAATTGATTTTATGCATATTTCAATGATGGTAGGTGAAACAATGGCTTGAGACATCAGTCTCTATTTCTGTGTCAGGTCAGTATCGGTCACAAATGACGTGTATTTTATACAGAAGCTTTAGCAGGTGTCACAAAACTGCTGTGTTCATTCAGGGGCTCTGTTTAGTATAAAGCAGATTTATGGGTGAGGCACCATAACCAGGGCAGTGATCTGACTGGAGCATTTCATGATGCATTTCATCTCCCTTTGCAATGGACAAGAAGCATCAAAGCATTTGCCTTTCATGACCATTCCGTGTGCTTTCATGTGAGCTGTGTGAGTGAGGGTGGCACACTGGTGCTTCCTAACAGGGCGCTGCAGGAGGAGATCACCCTGATTTTATTTAAAGCCCAGGTGTCCTTACAGATAATACAGTGATTATTTTGGCAAAAAGAGCTTTTAAAATTGTTGGTCGTGACTGACTGTTCTCCAGTGACCTCAAATTCTCTTCAGGGGATCTCATGATTTAAGGCGCCGCTCTGTTTCTTTGCTGTCCTGACCAATGTCTCCATTCTGGTACAAGATACCAAGACTCCACAAAGAGAGGGTATTCTTAATAAGCCTTAAGCAACGAAATGAACAGTAGAAAACCTTGGCTAGCATTTTGTAAATGGCAGGTTTTATTATTTCAAAACTGGATGAAGCTTTGTTTAAGAGCTAAACACACTGGTCATGGTCCCAGCTTAGTACTGCATTGCATTTTGTAAAGCATGAAGGGTTCACGTAGTGAAGCTCTTGTTGAAGCTCTCCCAGGGTCTCTTTAAAATTCAAGTCACAATTTAAACCAAGTTGTTTGCATCACTCTGAGTTGTTTGCTAGTACTCCAAAAACATGTTCAACAAAACTTCAACACGTCCTAAGTCCTGTGTCATAGGCAGAAATACTCTGTGATGGTACATGTCCCATTTGTGACATCTGGGGGAGTGTGATTGTTTCAGCATTTCCCTGTTCAATTCCATATGGATTTTTAGAACATCGTACAAGAGAGAGGTGCAAGGAATGAGGAGAGAATGTCTTGTGTCAGTATTTCATGAATGTTTAAAAATTTCCTATTTGTGCTGGTCCTTTCCTTATTTGAAAGGGTGGAGTAGTTTCCATACCAGTCAACGTGATCTGGCTTCTCTCGTTCAGGACAGATGGTTAGAGGGGCACATTCTCTGACTGCATGTTAACCTTCAAAGTGCTCATGTAATCAGAGGATGATACCAAGGGAAAAGGAGTTTCTGACTTGAGAGGGTTATGCCTCATGGTGATTCTTCCCCTGCACTGGGCATTGGTGAGGCCACACCTCGAGTGTTGTCCCCCCAATTCAGGAAGGACATTGAGGTGCTGGAGCAGGTCCAGAGAAGGGAAACAAAGCTGGTGCAGGATCTGGAGCACAGGTCCTGTGAGGAATGGCTGAGGGAGCTGGGGTTGCTCAGCCTGGAGAAGAGGAGGTTCAGGGGGCACCTTCTCATTCTCTGCAACTCCCTGACAGGAGGGTGGAGCCAGGTGGGGCTTGGCCTCTTCTCCCAGGCAACCAGGACAAGGGGAGATTTCTTCAAGCTGCACCAGGAAGGTTTAGGTTGGACATTTGGAGGAATTTCTTCACAGAAAGGGTGATTAAATATGGGAATGGGCTTCCCAGGGAGGTGGTGGAGTCACTGTCCCTGGAGGTGTTTAAGGAAAGACTGGCACTTGGTGCCATGGTCTAAAGGACATGGTGGTGTTTGGTCACAGGTTGGACTCGATGATCTCAGAGGTCTTTTCCAACCTAATTGATTCTGTGATTCTGTGATTCTAGACCAAAACTGTAAAAATGTAGTTCGTTTGGGATTTACTTTTTTTGTGGTTGTATTTTATTTTGTTTTATTTTTAAGAGTAAATAAATCTGTTGGGGTGTTTTAGTAGCCAGCAGCAAAATGATTCTTTTCAAGGAATATGGTGGCAGGTTCCATCTGTTCAGGTGCATTCACTGGAATGCTTTTGCGCCGAGGTGGTATCCAGGAAACTTTACTTTTCTTTTTTTCCTGAAATAGTCAATTGATGTTAAATGTGATCCTTGTTGGTTTCACTTCTAAAGCAATTATACTTTTTTGAAAAAAAAAATAATCTTAGAGAAGTGTGATGATGAAGAGATGTTTACCAGCCATTAGCAGTTGTTTATAAGGTGGAAAGCTTGGAGGCAAGACACCAAAGAAACAGAAGAATCTTTGGCTGTCAGACCCCATGGCCTTATAAACCCCTTGCAAATGCCTTATTACCTTGTTCTCAACTTAGCTAGAGCAAAACACCTTGAGCAACAGAAAGCTGATGGTCTTGTTGGAAGGGTTGGCCACTTGCTGGCTCCCGTGCTATGAACTGAAACCACACGTCAATTCAGTAGCAATATCCATGTTCAGGGTGCCTGTGATTCTTGAAAAGCATTTAGTGTCTAATAACCAGAAAACGCAACAATGCAATTGTCGTTGTGTATGATACCGTGCTGTGTGTTTGATTCCTGATGCTGCATGCCAAGTAAAAAAAAAAAAAAAAAAGAAAAAAGACTTTCCAACTTTTTATTTTAAATGTCAAATTAAATGTGTTTGAACCTCACACTTGTGAAGCCATGAGGTGGGACATTTTCTCAGCACTTTTAGATGGGACTTGTTGGAAAGGTGTAAGACTCAAATCGCTTTGGCTGGTATAATAAGATATTTTTTTTTGCATTTTGCTTTTCACAGATGGGCCTTAAATTCTGTCTAGCTTTGAACCATGGAGCACAAGCCTTGGGGGGCATGGAGGATGACCAGATGTCATCTTCTGTTTATTATAGTGGAAGCTTATTTCTTACAAGCCTGCCTAGGTGACATTCACCCTGGGGCAGAGGAACTGTCTCTGAAGGTCTCCAGCCATTATATAGCCTAATGCAATTCCATAGCCTAGCTCAATTCTCATTGCAGAGTTCCATTAACTTAATTAGAGTTCTGAATAGATCCAAAGCCATTACTATGCCATCCAAATAATGCAGAAACATCTCTTCTGGGGCTAATTTCATCCTGTATGCTGACCCTCTGCTCACTTCAAGGGAAGAAGAAGAAATCATTGCTGGTAGTTATTGGCTTGAGCTCAACTCAGGGGAGTTGAAAGCATGCAAAGACTCGAGTCAGTAGCAACCTGATGGCTGAAAAGTGCAAACACATCCAAGGAGGCTCTGTTAGAATGCAGTTTTCAAAGTTTCATAGTCTGAAAGATTATTGTATATCAACCTGAATAAATGATTGCATTAAAAAGTAATGTTTCTTTTGCCAGGCACTTTAGATGCTCAGCCTGAGAAAAGCAGAGCTTTGTACCACTTCTCTCCAATATTCTGGTGTCCCAGTTTTCCTTAGAAATGTGGCTGTAAACCACTAGATACCCCAGGGTGCAAGAATTGACCAGTATATGTCAAGCCTGGCATTTCAAGTGAGTCTAAAGTGCAAGCTGGGTTCAGAGAGGCTTTGAACACAAGAGCCAAAATAATCTGCAGTAAATGGGAGTTTTCATGCGGGTCAGGATGGCACAGGGAGGTTGAGGCTGGACACGGCCCACAGGGAGACTGAGAAAACACCTCCACAGCAGCAGCAGCAGCGTGGAGAGAGATTTGCTCTGTGTCAGCTTTTGTGATGGATGTTTTATGAGAGGGGGAGAAGGGCGAGCTGTGCACTTTACATCCTTTGGTTGAGCCAAATGTAAATACCAATGGGAGATCTTCAGCAGGAACTGCAGTTGGAGGGGAGAGGAGGGATCTGCTGAGGGACTGCTTGTTTAAGTTTGCAGATCGCTGGACTTCCCTGGAGCACTAGAGTCACTTTGTCTCTACAGTTTAGAAACATGGGTGATACAAGGTGGCCTCCCTGCCAGGAGGAGTCCTTGTGCTGCCCAGAGTAAGGACTGAAGAGTCCCAAAGGTGAAGGAATGTTATTGATGTCTCACTCCTCGTGTCACTGATGCCCTTTAACCATCTCTAGCTTATCGAGTTAGGGAGTTCTCATTTTCCACTTTCAAAGTGCAAATGAACTGTTAGGATGTAAGATACTCCTTGCACTTTTCACAGCTATCCCTGGAATCGTGGTTTTGACTTGCTTGTGAACACATCTGTTTGGGATGAACTAAATGCTTGAACAAAGTGTGGGGAGAGGGGGAGACTCCTGCCTTAAACCTGAACTTCCCTTGCAAGCAGCTCTGCAGGCCATCCTGCAGGCTCCAGGAGCCTCTGGCTTACCTGAGCCTTACCAGGGCTGGCTTTACTGCTGTCCTGTCCACACCTCTGCTCCACAGCTACTGCAGGGGAGGTGGGTAGCAGGTAACTTGCAGAATGGTTTGGAGTCTTTTGGCAGGCTTCCTGGGAGAGAAAATTGTGTTCCCTCTTCTGTTTCTGGCCTCCATGTGTTGTGCTGATCTTATGCCAAATGTTTTGGACACCTTGTATTTTTAACTGTGTAATATAGCTGTGTATTGTTAAAACAACTTAGTAACTTATAGCAAAAACTGTAGAACTCATTTCTCTGAGGTGTAGGAAATGTCCTGCTTCCACTGTGTATGAGACTTTAACTCTGTACTGTCTGACAAAGATAAAATTCTGAATTTCACTTTAATAAATGATCTATCTAGCAACCAGGCCCACATTCCCTTGTTTGCCTTTCTGCCCTCAACACTGATGGTTCCAGAGCCAAGGGAGTTGTGCTTTGTGTGGATGTTTTGTGCCAGGCTTTTCAGATTCACTGCCTTTTCCCACCTCCTCAGGGCTGCAAGCACTGCAGGCATGGAGCAGAGAATGGCACTGCTCAGTGGGAATGCCAAGCCTGCAGTAGCAGTCTCAGGTGTTGGGATATTTTCTGACAAACCCATGTGGGTTGCACAGGTGCAATTCATGGAGTCTTGAATGCAACAAAAAGACAACTTGCAAGAAAGATGGAGGCTGTTGAAGAGCCACATGCCCTTGCATTTTGGGGAGTGTTGGGCTTTTCTACGATGGGAATTCCTCCCCTCCTGTATCATGAAGAGTCTGTCAAGTGCAGCTTCTCATTTGATTCATGTTTCCTAATGAATCTTCTTTATGTCTAGTTCAACCCTATGCTTCTGCTCCTTTCTCAGGCACATCCTTGGCTTCATTTCATGCATGATTTATATCTCCTGTTGTCCAGAGTCAAACCTGCATGCCCAGCTGACAAGGTGGGCTCTGCTCCAGAGCAGTAATGACATGGATCATCCCAACATTCAAGATCTTTCCCATGAAATGCTTTGGTTCATTTCTTACTGATACGCCTCCTAACCATCAGCCTTACAGGCAAAGGTGCCTCACTTTCTTGCTGCACTGAGGAAGCGAGTGAAAAAAACTGGGACTTGAGTACTGAACTCTGAACGTCTGAACTCTGTCATGGTGTTTCTGAAGGCTCTGCTGGCACTGTTTGAGTTGTGCTTTTAGCCTTGATTTTTATCCAGGAAAGAGGTTATAGTGTAGCTTTTCACACCCTTGGGTTCTCACAGAGGAAGATGATCAGATGTCAAAAGCTTTACACCCAAAACAGAGCCCAGTGTCCCCAGGCAGTGCCTGCCTTTGTGGATGTGTCTGGAGGCCTTAATGAAGCAGGATGATTTTGGAACATGCTGCTGTGCTACAGGAGGCTGTCCCTGCCTCAGGGAGCTCTCAGGTGAGGAAGGCAAGACCAGAGGTGACACAGGTGGGCCACCATGGAACAAGGAGCAAGGGTGGATCACGTCACACAACCTGTGTGCTCTCAGGGGGTTTTAGGAGGTGTCAGGGGAGAGTCTTAAGGTCAGGACCAGGGCACCCCAGTGGAAGGGGAAAACTGTGTCATTTGCATTCCCAAATTGATGAGTGGGGGCTCTTCTGCCGGCAGAGTGAGGAGAGGCAGCAGGGCTGGAAGGACAGCCCTAAGCAGAACCTGTTGTACAGGTGCTGACTTTAGTACCAGAGGGCATAATGGAAACTTGTGATAGAAATAAACTGCCAGTTAATCTGTTTTTTGTACAGAGTAATGAATAATGCTATTTAATCTCATGTTTGCTCCTTGGCAAGAAACCCACAGAAGATTTCAAGCTCAAAACCAAGGCGGAATCTGCTCAATCTTTTTAACATATTCACACTGACGAACAGAGGAGCGAGCAGATTGAACTGATGGGCCGAGAACTGCAGGTCCCTCTCTGCCCTGCCGGCTGCCGTGCGAGGGCAGTGTTAGCCCAGGAACCCGGAGGGGGGATCGCTGCCCCTCGGAGCCCGGGGCAGCTGCCGGGGGCACCGGGCAGTGTCCCCATCCCGAAGAGGCTTCCTTGGCAGGAGCTGGCTGTGCCTGTCAGAGACCGGAAGCAGGATTATGCTGTGCTGCGATGTGGAGATCATAAAAACGGTTTGTTTGGGTTTTGAGGTTTTTTTCCCTGGTTGGACATTGAAATTGAACACGTCCGATCGTCTGCGTGAGCCGTCCCGCGGCCTCCTCGCAGCCTTGATGGAAACCAGGCATTGCTTCTCTCCTCCCCAGCAGAAAGGGCAGCACAGAGGACCAGAGAAAAATGTGAATGTGGATTTAATGGTTTTGTGTCCGAGAGATGTGGCTGTGAAGGAGTGTGAGGGGGAGAGACTCAGGGCTTGCTTGCTTTCTTTGCTTTTTTAAAAATTTCTCCTCTATTCCTTATTCTATAAGGAATAACCACACAGCTTCACCAGCACTCAGCCTCACTCTGCCAGGAGCAGGAGTCCATTTCATATCTCCTATCCTTGCAGGCATTGCTGGCTTCTTCCCTCAGTACCTGAAAGACCCCCAGTGTGCTGTTACTTAATTGCCTTTTGAGCTTTCTCCAAGATCTGTTCCCTTTACGTGTCTCAGGAGGTAATGATCACCCCAGCACCTTCAGCAGGAACCCCCTGGTGCAGTGGGAAGAGGGAACTCTCTGGTGGCTGAGGTGGCTCTGCTGCTTCCCCTAGCACAGCCACCATGATGGGCGTCCCTAAGCCCCGAGTCTCTTCCTGGCCTTGACACCTGTGTGAGCAGAGCCTGTTGGATCCAGCTCCTTTGGCCCTCCCTTTGGTCTCTGGGGTCTCAGCAGCTCCTGCACCCAGCCCAGCCCCATGGCCTGGGGGGAAGCCCAGGTGAGCAGAGGAGGGAGTTTCAGGGTTCCTGCAAGTTTTGTGCACTCGCTCAAACTCATAACTCCCTCCCACATCTCAGTTTGGGAAGGAGCTCCTGGCCACAGCAGTTAAACCAGCCTGTTCTGGCCCCTGCTATCCCCTCAGCTTCTCCTGCAGGTCAGTCACAGGCTCTGACAATTTTGTCAAGGTAGCTGCAGTTTGAGGGGGAAAAAAACTGCTTTTCCTCTCAATCCCTCAGCTTTCAGCTGCTGGTGATGCCATAAATTCCCCTACTTCTCTGGTTACTGTAAAGTCTTTCAGGGTGGTCAGAACATGAATTCCTCACACAAAAGAAGAAGCAGAGGGAAAAGAAACAGTCAGAATGGCCTTCCCTGCCTTGGGGTTCTGTCCCAAGGGCTCAGCAAGGCTCCAAGCGTGTTCTATACCTCTGCAATCCCTCTGCTCTTAGGTATCTGCCTCTCACTCCCCTCAGCAGTGCACAGCCTCCTCCCAGCCTGTGCTTCCCACTCGTGTTCCAGTAGCTCAGTCTGGCTCCTTGGCCCCTCTGATCAGCAGGCTCCTAGAGCTGCAGCATCTCCAGGTTTCTTATTGCACTTCAGCTTTGGAGGAACCAGGAGAGACAGAGCTTGTCCAGTATCACGGGGTTGTGGCACAGACTGCTGCTCAGCAAAGAGCCTGGATGGTTCCTTCCCCTGCTCTGAGCTGTACAGCACTGCTCCTCGCCAGTCCTTCCATCCTGGGCCTTAAATCCAGCTGCTGCATGAGACACGAGTGAGCTGCTGTGCCACACCACCCACCCTCACCTGAGGGCTGGACTGTGTGTGAGAGATCACTGGGAGCTTGGCAGCAAAGTGTCAGCACTGCCAGAGAAAGTGCTTACAGTGGGCATTGTTCCACCACTGAGCAGGAAAGAACAGGTAATTCTGCGGAAAGCTGTGGCTCTCCCAATCCTCTGCACTGGAGACAGAGCCTTCATGGAGTAAAGGAGAAGGAGCAATGCAGGTTGGCTTTGGAGAGGTAGGGACGTGAGATGGATGATGAGTTTGTCCTTGGTTTGAAGGATGGTCTTGAGCAGGTTGGCCCAAAGTGCAGGGTTCTTGGTCTTTTCCCAACAGAGGCAGCTGTATGGAAAAATTTACCCTGGGCAGAGCTCAGTGCAAGCAGCCAAACAAGAGCTGCCACAGGAGTGAAAACCCAGAGAGTTTGGATTTGGTTTAGAAAATAAAATAATAGCAAGAAAGTAAAAAAAAAAATAAAAATAAAAAAATAAAAAGTTAGTGTTCATCTGCCTTGTGGCTGCAGAGTCCTCTCGTGCTTGGACATCATTTCTTCAGCTATGGATCAGAAATGCACAGGGGGGTCTCGGGAGCACGTGACTCCAGGAGCACGGAGATTTGAGGAAGAACTTTGGAATGCCATGAGCTCTGCAGCTGGGCGGGGCCTCGGTCGGGCAGAAAACCTTCCCACCTGAGCTGTGTTCCCAGGAGACAGTCTGACTTAGGAGCCAGCAACTGGCCTGAGAGGCTCCGAGTGTTGGGAGAGGATCAAAAAGCTCCCCTGGCAGTAAATCTTTCACCTGCCATGTGACTCATTGGGGCTTGTGGCCATTCCTCCGAGGTCGGCCCTGGGTCAGGATTTCTCCTGTCTCTTTAGCCCCCAAACCTGGAGATTTTTGTCTTATCTTTGACGCCATCTTGACACCGAAAACAAATTATGGCCCAATTACCCTTACTCAGAGGGGCTGGGGCTACCTTAAATGGCCACACCTACCAGGCGCTTCCCTAAGAGCGGTAATTCGGGGGGCGTGGGGTGAGGGTACCCCTGGCACGAGGCTGCCCTTGCTCCCCTGTTTGCCAAGGCAGGAGGGGACGCCCCATCCAGCCCCGTCCCATCCTATCCCGCCCTATCCCGGCCCATCCCTGCTGCACCCTGGGGCTCGGCAGCGGCCGGGCAGAGGTGGGGCTCCCTGCCACGGCGGAGGCCGGGCTGGGGGCTGCCCTGCCCCGCCTCCCCCAGCCCCGTGTCACCGCTGGGCCGGCCCGGAGGGGCCCCGTGACGGGAGCAGAGCCCTGGCCCTGGCCGTGACCTTCGGGACGACCTCGAGTGAGTCCCTGCCCGGGCTGGGGACCGGCTGTGCCTCTCATTCCGAGCTGGGACATTTCCGTGTTCACCCCGAGAAATACGGACAGCAGCAGCACGGCCGAGCTGCCCTAACAACCCACCTGAACCTTTTAAAATTTATTTTTCTTGCCGTCTTTCAGTGTCATTACACCACCCTCTCCTCTGCTCTGTCCCTGGGCATTTCCTGATGTCTGTCTGAATCCAGCAGCTGTTTTTGGGAGATGGCAAATCCAGCCTGCAGCCTGGACAGTGCTCATGGGTGATCGGGTGGCTGGGTCTGGGTGTTTCTTTCTCCCCCTTTTTTTTTTTTTTTTTTTTTTTTTTTGTCAGATTGGTATTTTATTTGGCTCCATCCTGTCTACCGAGCTGTCCAGTGTAACCCTTCCCTTGCTGCTTCTGAGATAAGAATAGGCTCCCCCGAGATCAGATAAACAGGCCCATAAATACCTACAACAACAAGAAGCAGCGTCTGGGCTTGGCAGGAAAGGATGGGAAAAAAAAAAAAAAAAAAAAAAAAAAAAAAAAAAAAAAAAAAAAAAAAAAAGGAGCCATTCCTTTGCACGCCAAACCAGGGGCGCAGAGCCAGGGATGGGAAGCGCCCCACAGCCTCCTTGCCCCACAGCATTGTCCCCTTGGCGAGCCAGGGAGCCAGGGGGCCAGCAGGGCTGGCGGCAGGCTCTCCTGCAGTGTCCCTCGTGGCTGGATTCCAGCGTCAGGGAACGTGGCACGTAAGATGCTGCCCCGGGGCCAAGCGATCCCTGCGTGCGTGTCCCCCTGCCCGGGCAGCCGCCCGCGTGCCCCGGGCCGGCTGCTCCCCAACGGCACCAAGTTCACGGCAGGGTCGAGCCGGAGCTATGTGCAGGGCCATCTCCCCCGACCGATGAGCTCGGCACTTCGATAGCCAAAACCTCACAGCTGGTGGCCAAACCGTTCTTCCAGCGAGCTGTGCAGCCGGCGGCGCCGGGAGCTCTGCCGCTGCCTGCCGCGCCGCCGCTGCCAGCCGCGGCTCGCTGCCGCAGGGAGGGAGGCTGTCCCTCCGCAGGGCTCCCATGCCCTGCAGCTCCTCTCCCGCTGGCGGTGAAGGGGTGGCCCCGTCCCGGGCTGGAACAGGCGCTGAGCTGGAAGCTCGACTCCCCTTCCCGGCCCCGGAGTGGCGGAACCGCCTGAGCGGTGCCGAGCTGCGGACGGAGCTCGCTGCTGGCGAACGCAGCCCAAGGCGTTTTGGGGAGCGCGAAAGCCCGAGGCTACAGGAAATGTTTAGTGCTTTTTGTTTACCCTCTCTCCCCCCCCCCCAATGCTGAGCCACTACCTCACAGGAAAACTCCCTTGCTGGGCAGGGAAATCCTCTGCAGCCGCGCAAACGGAGAGCGCGTTCACTTGCAAAAGCCCAAGGAACGGGGGAGGTTGGCGCTGGGGACATTTTCCCCAGAAGTTTGCAGCCAGCAAACCAGAAACCTGTGGTAAGAAAAGCAAAAACCCTGCGGATGCAGGCAGAACATCTCCCTGGCTGTGCAATTTTGCCTTCCCAGAAGCAAAATTGGAAACACGTAAGGTAAAAACCAGCGGAGGTTTTTGGTGGGGTGAAAGGCTCGCAGGCTGAGCGACGTACCATGGTGTGCCGGCAGCGGGGACACGATTGCCGTGCAGAGGCACCTCTGCCGCACAGCAGAGCAAGTCCCGAACCCCATTTAACCCTTTCCCTCATGCGCTGCCGAAGGGCAGCCCCGATTGGCGCTGTATGGATACACCGATACCGGCTGGCACATATGAACAGCACTGCGGCTGGACACATTCATGGGGCGCTGGACTGTAGTGTTAGTGACAGCTTGGGAGCTTTCCCATAAGAACCTAGCCTTTAGGAGACTGGGAGACTTAGACATAACATAGGATCTTTGGGGCTGACTTTCTGAACTTTTTTTCTTCTTTTTTGTTTTTTTTTTCTTTTCTTTTTTTTCCCCCCTTTAATGCGTTCAGGTTTGGGAGTGCCCTACTCTACTTCTCTCATGGAAGTGGTATCATGCTAAACTTCTTATAGCTCAAACAAAAAAAAATGTACCACTGCGGGCAGGCATTGCTCTTCTCTGGCAGTCAATTTTCATCTCAGCCTCGCTCAAAGGGATCAGAAAATAGATCAGGGGCAGGGAAGGCAGCCGTGCAGCGGCTCCGGAGCCAGGGAAGGCTGATTGACGCAGCCGGATTCTTCTTCGTCGAGAGTTAATGACGCTGGCTGTACCCCCCAATGTCTGTGTCCCTCCCTCTGTATTTGTACACATGCACAAAGTGGATATAAAGCCCAAGCAGCTTCCCCACGGGTGAGCTGGGGTATTCTTGGTGTGTGCGGCTGCACAAGCACAGACTGATCGATGTGTCAGTATTTTACAGATGTTGCATGATTATTTCTATACCTTTAGTGGCAATCAAAAGCTTGATTTCAAACAGAAAGTGTAAACATCCCTGCTGTGAGCCCTCAGATTAGCCCTAGAATAATTTACACATTTTTCCGTGCTGTTTTTCTTTGCCCCAAGCAGCCGCCGGAATGTCAGGGTTTATCCCGGTGCCTCTGGGAACGGCAGCGTGGCCAGGCTGGGAAGGCAGAATCAGGCTCTGAGCCTACTCAAGAGTCTTGGAACTCTGGTAAGAGCACCGTGTGTGCACAGTCATGAGGATTTGGCTTTAATTATTCAGGATTATTAAGGATTTATGCCTGAGTGGTGACAGAATTTGGGCTGCGTAAGCGCTGCTGTGTCTGCGGCTGGTGGCATCCATCGTGTTCGGATGGCGAGGAGGGGACGCTGCTCCTTCGAAATGTGGCCGAGGCAGCGCCTGACAGGGGATCCCTGTGAGAAAATGCTGCCGGTGCCAGGGTCGGGCGGGCTGCCCCGGCAGGGCTGGGGAGCGAGCCCTGGCTGTCTGCGTGGCAGCAATAAAACCTGGGGCTCCACAGCTCCATGGTGCCATCCAGACGCTGTAAAGGCCTGATCCTGCCATCCTTCCCCAAGCCAAATACGAGTCCGGTCCCTTTAGCAGGTCTCCCGGGTAGGGAGGGAAGGGGTTGCAGGGCAGGGGCAGAGTTCGTGTCCTGGAGGAGGTTGTGGGCGCATGTTTGCAGAGCTCCACCAGCTCCTGCAGTAAGCAAGGACAGCATAAACAAGTTTCAGAGGATACCGAACTCCCCAGGAAGGAATTCCCTCGCATGAATCGGCCCCACAGCAGAGTACTGAATTCCGGGATGTTTTTAATCCCGCAGCTTCCCTGTGGGCAGCGCAGGGGATCCGGCCGGAGCAGCGCGATTGCCGGAGCGAGAGAAAGCAGAAGGCTCGGACCCGAAGCCATTTGCATAAAGTTTAAATTTTATTTTATTAATTTTTTTTTTAGCTATTTAGTTTTAAATACGTGGTGTGGCGCGCTCGGTCCCTCGGGAAGTGGTCATGCAGATCTGAGGTAGAAAACCCGACACAGGAGTGTTCCCAAATGCACCTCTAGGTAGTTTCACCGCGGCCACACGTCGGTCAGGCAGCGGACGGGGAGAGGGGATCGGGGGCTCGTATTTACAAGAGCAAACGAACCGAACCGTTCTAGTGAGGCCCGGCAGAGCAGGAGCCGCCGATCGCTGCTGGCAGCGGGAAGGAGCAACGATTACTGCAAATGCGGGGAGGGGACGGGGGAAAGGGCCCGGCTGGTCCCCGCTGCAGACGAGGCGGGCGGGACCCGAGCCCGCAGAGCGCTCTCGCCTCTCTCCCGCGGAGCATCCGTCCGGGTGAGGGGCAGCCGGGCCGGCTCCCCGTGTCCTGCGCCTGGATGGGCTCCGGGGCCGGGCTGGGCTCTCTCCGACATTGCACATGGAGGGGCGGGCGGGAGCGCCGCTGGGGCGGCGGGGCAGCTCTCAGGGGTTCAGTTCCAGAGCCCAGACCTGCTGGGGCCAACCCGTCCGGCCCTTCAGCTTCTTCTCGCCGTGACCCAGAGGCTGCGAATAGACCTCGGGCTGCTGCGGGAGAGGAGATGGGGAGAGGAGGGAGAAAGGAGCGGTCAGGAACGGAGCGGGGTCCCGGGCCGCCCGCCCCTTGCCCCGCCGCAGGGCTGCAGCGGGGCCCGGCAGCTCCGAGCGGCTTTGCCAGCCCGAGGACAAAGAGGGGCTTTAGGGGTCCCCACCCCGCCACCCGCCCGCTGCAGCACGGGGAGAAGCGACCGCCCTTGCTCCGAATAGCTCCTGCGCCCGCTCGAACTGGGAGAGCTCGCGGAGAGGGGAAGGACGGACCGGAGGAGGCTCCAGCCCGTCCCGGACCCGAGGGCTGAGCCCTCGCGGAAAGTGCTCGGGAGCAAACCCCGGCCCGTCGGGCGGGCTAGTTTTCGACGAGTTTCCCTCCACAGTTTTGTTACTACTACCACTACAACAACAATCATTACTACAACAACCACCATTACTACTACTATATTTATTATTATTATTATTTATTATTATTATTATTATTATATTATTATTATTATTATTATTACTACAGTGGGGAAAAAAAAGCTTGGACGAGGCCGGGAGAGTTTAGAGGATTTTTTCCCGCCCCAGCCCCTGGGTTTTTCCCGCCCGCTCCTGGTCCACGGGGAGCAGGGACGCGGGTCCCGATCTGCCTCTTACCGTCTCCCTTTTCCTCTTGTTCTCTCGGCTGTCCGCCTTCTTGAGTTCGGCTTTGAAGCCCTCGGTGTCCCCGGGCTGGCTGTCCTTGGCCAGCACCTCCATCAGGTAGGCGATGTAGCTGGTGGCCAGGCGCAGTGTCTTGATCTTGGAGAGCTTGGTGTCGGCGGGCACGTTGGGGATGCACTCGCGGAGCTCGGCGAAGGCGCTGTTGATGCTCTCCGTCCTCCGCCGCTCCTTCTTGGACCCCCGACACCTTTTCGCCGTCCCAGGCGGCCGCTGAGAGCCTCCAGCCGCCCCGGGCCGGCCGGGCCGTACTCGGCGGGGCCGTAGTTAGGGCTCTGCCCGGCGAGCTCGGGGGTCGCCTCGGCCGGGTTGAGCACCCAGCCGGGGAAGTAGGCGCGCTCCTGGTGGCACCGCGCCGCCGGCCCGAAGAGGAAAGGGTCGTGCAGCATGTGGTGGTGATGGTGGTGGTGGTGGTGATGCTGGTAGCCCCCCACCAGGTTCATGATCCGCTCCGCTGGCCCCGGGGGCCGCTCAGCAGCGCTCCATGGCCGGGCGGGAGGCGCTCCCCGCCGGGCGGGCGCGGCGGGCTCGGGGAGCGCGGCTCCGGCGGCGAAGACGGCTGTGGGGTTTGGGGTGGGGAGGTCGGAGTTTGGGGTTTTGGGTTTGTTGTTTGGGGTTTTTTTAACCCCTTCTGGAGCCTCCCGACCCTGCCTTTATATAGGGCCGCGGCCCCCCCGCCGTGGAGCCAATGGGCAGGGGAGGATGCGCGGAGGCCCCGGGGGGAGCGGAGCGGCGGAGGGGGCGTGCGCCGCGCTCCGGGCTCGGGGCTCTGGGCTCGCACCTCCGCCGCTTGCCCTCGGTCCCGCCTGCTCCTCGCTTCCCGGGAGGAGGGGGTGAGGAAGGACCGAGGGGCACCCCACCCCCTGTCCCGGAGCGCTTCGATTCCCGCTGCCTCCTCCAGGGGCGGGGGGGTCGGAGCCCCCCGAGAGCCCGGCCGGGGGGGGAGAGCGGGCAGCGGGGCGGGGGAGCCGCGCCTGCCCGCACCCCCGACGGCCGGGCCGGGCCGTGTGCGCGCTCCGGGGTCGCGGTGACCCGGGGACTCTCTGCTTCCCAAGCCCGAGTCCCCACGCGGGACAGGCTCGGGGCCGTGGGAGCGGAGCGCGGCGGGGCCGGGCGGGCAGTGCGGGGCGCTTGGGACCGCGCTGGGAGCCGGGGGAGACGCGGGACGGGGAGAAAAGGGGGCGAAGGTATCGGGGTGAGGCGGGCTGGGCACCCCTGCGGTTGGGGGTGGCAGGGATGGGGTGTGGGCTCCCTCCCTGCTCCTGCCCCACGCCTGCTCCGTGCCTTGCACAGCTGCACAGGGATGTGCGCTGCACTCTGTGCAATGCACGCTGCACAAACCCACGCTGCTCTCGTGCGGGTTACACCGTGCGCTGCTGCTCACACCAAAGCACTGCACGCGTTGGCCACAGGCACCACGAAGATGCTGCATGCAGCACACAACTCTGCGATGTACACGCACTCCACGAGCACGTCACACACGTGCACCCATGTGTGTTACACACACCAGCAGCACGGCTGTGCCACAACCTCGATGTCCTGACAAGTATGTGACACACACTCGTGCGGCACACACGCCTATCACACACATGGCGTGTAAGCAGACACGTGTGTGCTGTTCACCCGTGCAGACACTGCATAGATACATAAATATATAAAAATGATACTGAAAAAATATGCAAAAATGTACACATAAATGATACATAAAAATACGTAAAAATGCGCACAAATTTATTTACAATAAGGAGGAGGTGGGGATCTGCCCTGCATTTCCCTGTCCCCGCCTGGCCATGAAAGGGCTGTGGTGACCCGCTGGGGTTGGGATCTCGTACTTCACCGCAGCCCGAAACCCAAGCCCAGGGCGGGGCCCTGAAGTGGACAGGCACCTCCTGCTCGCCTCTGCACCCATGGGAGACAGATCCCCAGGAGAATATCTGCCAGAGCCCGGCTTCACCCCAGCCCTGCTGGGTGACATTGGGGCTGACCGCTGCTCTGGCTGCAGTGACTCCCAGGGAAGACGGGCTGGGCACGGCAGTGGCGATCAGAGCACGGCGGGGCAGGAAGGGGCTTTGGGCCCGAGGTATGTTAGCGATTAACGGCGCTTTCCAGCGATTCATCTTGCAGCGGAGGGTGGAAACGTTGGAGGGTTGTTTGCAGGCGCTTGTATTAATCATCCGGGCTAACACACCATTAACGTCCTCCTGCATTTTAAAGATGACAAATTTTATTTGACTTCTCTCAATCACGGTTCCCGGGCGGATTCGGGAGCCACTTAAATGCCTCGGATTTTCCATCGTTAGTTGTTACAAGGCGAGTTGCGAAGGCAGGAGGCTGGGGGGCCGGGGCAGGGTGCAAGCAGGTCTCCTGTTCTGCCGGGCCCCGGCGGCTGGGGGGGAGCGGCCGGATCTACCCAGCTTTGTTCCCCCCTGCTTTGTTCTCAGCTGCTGCAAAGACCCCGCTTCCCCACCCCCTTTAAACAAGCGCCCTGCAAACATTTGCTAGTGATTACTCTCCTGTTAGAGCCAGGCCTTGGGTAGAGTAGGGCGTCGTGTCCCCGATTTCCTTCAAAACAGTGGCTGGGGTCCCCGAGCCTGGCTCAGAGCTGATGGGTGCCAGTGCCCACCTGGGAGAAGTTCAGGGGTCCCACTTCACGCCTCACCCCCCCATGCTGGCAGAGCATGTGGAGCACAGGTTAGAATCTGTGCCACCCAACCCCAGCTCTAGAAATACCTCCCAAAAGAATGCCTTTCATCCCCATAGCCCTGCGTTGCACAGGCCACTTACAGCCACATCCAGCTGGGAGCTGCCACCTCGAGCCCTGCACCAGAGTCACCTCCAGCTGCCGAGCCAGGTAAGTTCAGCCCAAGCCTGGGCATTATCTTGCTTAATCCACCCCCTGATGGAGGTCCCTGGACCCTGCAGAGTTTGGAAGTACTCAGCTGAGCAAATAGTGGGACCAGAGGGTTGATTTTCCTTTGGAAAATCATTCTAATCTTTCGTGTTTTAATAAAATAATAAAACCAGAGCCCTTTTCATGCTGACACCTTCTAAATCAAACCAGACGGCCTTTGTCATGGCGTCCAAATTTAGCACTTCTCAAACTTTTGGTGAGTTTCTTTAATTTCACATCTCCCCACTCACATGGGGGAGAAAATGCTGAGCAGTTTGGATTAGGTGATTTATGGTTGGCATGGCAGGAGGAACCACGTTCCTCTCCACCTGCTTTCCTTCAAATCCTTCCCAGAGAAACTTTTCCTGCCCTCATGGCCAGGTGATGGTGAGGGGACCGATGCTGCATGTTGGGAGTGATGTTATCCCAGGTCTCTGTGAACCCCAGCACCCCTAACCCAGCAGGAGCCCCCGAGCTCTGCATCCATCCCCATTTCTGGGACGGGAGCTGAGGTTTTGGCCCTGGCCCCTCAGCCACCTCCTTATCAGCGCCCAGCGAGCGGCAGCCCCGGGTGTCCTGTGACTTTGACGCCAGCTCTGCTCCCCCCTTCTGGCTCCCTTATCTAAATAGGAGCGTAAATCAGGGCCTTGGCAGATGCCCTGGCAGGACAGGGACTCCATAAAAAGGGGCTCTGCTCCAGCTCTGTTTACATTGCAGCCCCGTAAAATATTCCCCTTGTCTTCCTTGTTAGCGTCTCCCTGCAGCATCCCGGCACCCTGCTGCACCCACATCCCGCCCACCCCGAGCTCCACTGAACCCCGGGGTGCAGCCAGGAGGGTCCCAGCCCTGCTCCCCACAGCCCCACACCGTGTCCCACATCAGGCTATGCCCAGGGTACCTCCCCACTCAGCCACTGCCTTCCATCCCCTCCTCAGCTGCTGCAGGCACAGAACAGGGCTGAGCCAGCTCCCCTGGGCAGCTGGGTTGTGTCTAAAGGTGCCCCTGGGTATTTATAGCACTTGCCTGAAATAATGCAATAATAATCACTCAGCACCTTCCTAACAGTTCTGCTCTCAGAGGCCTCGGGGACAGGGGCAAAAACCCTTGGGAAACTGAGGCATGAGCAGAATCTGCTTCGAGGAGAGCTGCAGAGAGCTCCTCCGAGGGATTATTTTCCTCCTGGCAATGTGAGGAGCGAGAGAACCTGGAGAAGTGAATGGAATCAAGTCAGTTTGATCAGCAATGAACTCAGCTCTGGGGTCGCAGCCAAGACTGGGCTGCAAAAGCCCACTCAGGGCATCCCAGCAAGGTTTGCCACATGTGTCCTGCTGTGCCAGGACGGGATTCACAGGGGTGCTGGGGTGCTGTGTGCTCCTGTGCCCACACAGGAGAGCTGTGCCCTGTGCTGGGGTCTGAGGAATTCCTGCCTGAACTGTGTGCTCCTGTGCCCACACACTGCCTGAGTCCCCCAGCCTGCATCACTGGGCTGCTTGATCCTGCAGCAGAACCTCCCCCAGTGGGGCTCAGTCTGTCAAAGCCCCATGGATGGAGCAGGAGGAATTGGGGTGAACACAGGGCTGTGCCTGGATGCTCCTGTTCCCAGCAGTGACCCACAGCATCTTCTCTGTCCACACCCCTCCCATGTTGCCCCTACGGTGACACACAGGATGAGTGCAGCCATTGCCCCTCAAGAAATACCATCTATTTATGGCCAAACAGCCACTGTCTTGCATGGTTAAATCAAAAGGAAAACAAAGCTTTACGGAAAAAAGTATTAAATTTTCCATGTGCTCCTGAAGGGATGGGCCAGGCACTCGCTGTTTATTTTTTGGGCTCTCTCTTTGCTAGTACTGTAAGTGACATTGTGTTTACAAAAGTTTTTATGTCATCAGAGCAAAGTCACAGCTCAGCTTCCTCTCCTGTGTATTTTATGTAGATGGATGTGTCTGTGAGGAACATTCAAACTAAACAGAGAGCTGGTTTATAGGAAAATGTATTTATTTGAGAAATCGTAACTCACAATTTCGGCAAAACCGGGCTCCACATTTATTGCTGCTAATGGGGTGTGGCGGCCATAAATTAACCTGGAAAATTGCTGTGGCCATTTCAACAATGGCTCATTGTGCTGATGGAGCAGCAGCTCCCCAAAGACGGCTCATGTCAATTTACAATTAGGTTTGGATGTAAACAATAGGTAATGGGAAGGTAACAGCAGCCTCACTGCTGGAACCAGCCCCAAAATCATGGCTCTAGGTGGGTGCCCTGAGTCTCACTTAAAACAGAGTTGTTCCCCATCTGATTGCCATGGAATCAGCAGAAGGAGGGTCCACCTGCCATAAGGGAAATTTCTATTTATATTGCATTACTTGTCATAGACACATAATTGGAGATGACAGGAAAACCCAGTCCATGAGGTCTGACTGGCAGCTCAGGTCAGCCATGTGCATGGAGAATGGGTTCAGTTGCTCTCTGGTTGATCTCTCTTCTTGAAAGAAATTTTGCACTGAATCAGGATTGATGCTCCTACCCTAAAACCTCTTCTTTCCCCACTCAGATTCCTTGTTGAGACACACACTGATCCCCAAAACCTTGAGGCTGGCTGCTGACCCTGGGGTAGAAGCTGCCACTGTCATTCTCCCATCCTTGAACTGCTTGCTCAGGTCAGGGCTTGGCTGCTGGCTCATAGTGGCAACTCTCTACTCGTGGGGAGAAGAGGAGAAGAGCTCCCAGATGATTCAGGTCCCTTACAAAAAACAGTGCCTTTCCCTCCACGAACCACTTTCCACTCCTGAAGCAAATTTACAAGGGCTCTAAAATGTCCTGCTCCAGGGCATCAGCCAACTGTTAATGGCTGGGGATTGGGAAAGACATTTCCTCTGCTGAGAAGGATTGCATAAGAGCTTATTAAGGCAGCTCCTGGCGTCTTCGTCAAAAGCATCTGGTTTGGGGCATAGCTGGAGACAAACTGCTGCCTCTGGATGGGCAAGCTGGACTTGCTGCTTCCAACCTTTCCCTTGGTCAGATGTCAGTGCAGGTTTGGGTCACCTCCTGTGTGCTGGTGGGGAAATGACATGAGATGTGTCCTTCTCCCTCACCCCCTGCTCTCCATTAATGCTGGTGGTGCTACTGTGGGGACTTCTCTTCCCACTCCTTCCCATACAGGAGTTCAGGGACCTCCCAACCCCAGGACCACCACACACATGTCCATGAGGGATTTCCCTGGTCCCTGCTTACACCACCATCCCACATTCCTTGAAAGAGAGGCTTCCCTCCTGTCCCACTGCTACTGTGGCTGGCCCATGGACTGACCTGGCTGGGTGGGTGAGCTCCTGTTCTGCACCGTGTCTGTGTGACACTGCAGGGAATTGGCTTTGTGCTGGGAGAAGGCTGCTGACAGTGGTCCCCACCACCAAAAAGAGTTGGGTTGCTTTTAACAGGGCTCTGCTGTGTCACAGGCTCAGTGTGATGTGGTGGCACTGCAGAACAGCCAGAGCCAGTGAACAGCATCCTGTCCATGTTTCCCTGTGGTGGGACCATGTCCTGGTATCCTCATTTCCCACCTTCCTCTCTGTGTGGGTCCACATGGGGGTTTTAATTCATTTTGTCTCTAAGATTTTCAGGGCAATTGCAGTTATCATGACACAATGCCTTGTGCCAGGTCTGGCTATGCCTTCCCAGCTGTGCCAGGGTAGGAGGATGAGGACAATTAGTGGTGCCTTATTATGCTGATTATACTCAGCTCTCTCAAAATTCCAGGTTGTCTCTCTGCTCAGGTGCAGGAATTGCTGCTCACTTCCATGGGAGAGAGGGACTGATTTTCCCTTGGTTCCCCCCACTGCATCCTGAGATGTCTGTGCAGCTGCTGAGCCAGCCATTACAGCAAGATTGCCATTACAGCAAGACTCTCAAGATGGATTTTCCAAGGTTGGGTTTCTTTTGCAGATTGAGATAGTTTTAAGAATTAACAAGCATCTGTTAATACTTTTTTTTGCAACAGAAAATTATTTGGAAGTTGGGGGTCTTAAATAATTTTAGTGCTTTTTCCCACCCTTTTTTCCTGTTTTATAAATGGGAGGTGGCAGAAGCCTCCCCAGAGCTCATTATTCCCCATCCCAAAGTGGGATCCAGCACCCAGCATGGCTGTGCTGCTGCCTTCATAGGCATGGGAGGAAAGTGGGGGGATTGGGGCATAAAGGCAGGGAGACACTGAGTGTCCTTTTGTCAGTGTGCTCCATGGTGTCACCACAGATATTGTACCCCCTTGTATCCAGGGAGTCACAGGATGGGGACATGCTGTAAAAAGTGAATCCAGACCTCCAAAGAATACTGCTTTTATTGTACATCAATATACACAGTAAATATGTGACTCCTCCTAACACGCTCTGGAGAAAAAAAAAAACTGTCTGAAATGGAGCTTATTGGAAGGAAATAAATTTCTCCCATAAAAATACTGATCCCTCCCTACTTCTCAAAACTGAAACAAAATCGTTTGCTGTGAGCTGAAGACCTTTCTTCTCTTGGCTCCTGGTTTTCCAAGAAGAGAAGGGAACACGAAGGAAAAACAAGCCTTCCCCATTAAAACACGCTTAAGTGAAACTCCAGTTTTCTCTTAAACTTTGCTTGGAAACATTTGGAGCAGCTTCGTGCAAACCAGTTCTGCTCTTTGAAAGGCCATTAAAATAAAAAACACCCAACCCAAAATAGCCTTCTCTGCAAGAAGCATCTTGTTTGGACAAAAGTGGTTTGTTTTACACCGTGAATCCAAACACTCCTGGGGAAACGTTGTGAAATCCGCCGTGCTGGCGGTGCGGCGGCTCCAGGGAGCTTTGGTGGGACACGGGCAGTGCTGGTGGGTGCTGGCAAGGTGATGGCCACCACCAGCACCTCACTGCTGGTTATCCCAGCTGCTGGAGTAGCCCTGACCCCAGCACAGTGCGTTTTCCATCAGGGTGAAGGCTTGTGGGGGCGAGTTCTGGCAGCGAGGGATTTTGTACCAGTGTTCAGCCCTACTCTGAGCTTGCCCCAGAGCTCCTGTGGCCTCTCTGAAGGGCCCATCATGAGAACACTCACCCTGGGATAAACGAAAACCATTTTCCAACAAGGTGTTAAAGCCCTTCTTAAAGTTGTTTGTTTTTTGTTCTTTTTTTTAATGTACTCCAGGTTATACCTAGAGCACAAAAAACTTCCACAGTAATTCCTAAGCCAGCAATATACACACCAGCAATCCTTATACAGTATTTATATATATGTAGGAATATATTTGCATATATAAATCGATATTTCAATATATAAAAAATAAAATAAATATAAGTACAAATATAATTATGATTGTAGTTGTAAATATAAATAAATATACTTATTATCTATATATATATGTGTGTGCTTATATATATCTGGTGCTGCTTTTTCTGCTAGTGGCATCAGTCTGTGATTTAGGCACAAATATCTCCATCCCAGGGTCTTTGGCAGTGAAGTTTTGCCATGCAGCTGCCCCTCCTGTGCAGCAAGCCCAGCCTGATGAAGCCCTGCCAGGAGCCCAGCACCCATGGAATTAGTGAGTTGTTCCTCCTGGATTCCCTGAACCTGCTAGTTTATGGGGGAATTGAGATCCTCTGGAAGGGCACTCCACCTTGCTGTGGCTCTCCAGGAGGAAGCTGGCCCAGCCTCATCTGCTCAGTGTGATGCTGAAACCGTGGGGTGGGGGTGCTGAGCCCCAGTGCCACATCCTCCCACCCCAAGAGCTGCTGCCCCCGCCTGTCCTCTGCAGGGGATGGGGGAGAAGGGGCTGCACCACTGTGAAACTGCAGCTGTAGAGAATGGTAGTTGTTTTCTGGGCCAAAAGGGCAAGAAACATCATGTCTGAAGATGACAGGCTCGATTTGCTGTGTCATTAACCAGAGCCGAAACTCTGCCTGGGCTGGGTCTCCTGCGAGCTGCTTCCCGTGCTGCTGCTGAGCTCTGATTCTGCCAGATAAAGGCCTTTGTGGTGCGTTTCGCTTGCTCAGGCTTTGTTTTAATTCCATGGATGCTATTATGCAGTCCATGGGATGAGGAAGTTGTTTCTCCCCCTCTCCCACATGTATCTGAATGTGTCCCCTAATTGGCTCTCCAGCAGGCATGTGCTCCCCCAGATATTTGTAGGGGCTTCAAATAAGCATAAAGCATAACCCTCCTTCTCACCAAAAAAAAAAAGCCCCTTATTCCCAACCTTCCACAGCCTTGAGATCCCATGGAAATAAGCCCCAGGATCCAACCCAGGAGTGGTGTGGTGGCAATGGTGTGAGGTGCAAACGGGCAGCAGAAGCAGGAAGCCCCACAAGAGCCCCATAACCACCCATCTCTTGGTCCTGGCTGTGGTTATAAACCCTATTCCGGGTTAAAAGCAGCTGCTGAGACCCAAATGTGGTGGATGAAGAGAGCAGCAACCAGCCAGGTGAGCTGGGCTGCAGCATTCAGCCACGCCAGGGGCTTTGCTGGGCTTATGGAGCCCAGCACCTAAACACAAAGCACTTTTTAAATGAACTGGGCTCTGAGCAAGCAGAAAGCTGGAGGCGACAGGGCTCGCATGGAGCTCGCTGGAGCAATGGAGCCGCGTGTGCCTCATGAGCCGGCTCAGAGCACAGTAGGAAAAAATACCGCAATAGGCAAAGCATCTCCCATTTGCCCCTAAGCTCTGGCTCTTCCTGTGCTGATAACAAGCCCAGTAAATCTCCTTACAGCAGTGAGACATTTTTTTCCCCTCTCCTTCCCTCCTCACAGCCTCGTCAGACCGCTCTGGCTGCGGGAGCTGCGGCGGCACCGCCCTCCTCACCCCTCAGTGGGGAAGTACCCCAAAGCATGCAGCCCCCCGAGCATCCCAGCAGGTTCCAGAGGCTGCAAGCCCTGCCCTGAGGTGTGGGAAGGGGCTGGGTGCAGGCAGGAGCTGTCTCCTCTCTAATTGCCCCCGGAGCCCTATGGCTGAGCCACTCGCTGCTATCTCGGGCCATCGCTGGCGCTGGGCTGAGTCAGGAGAGATGCGGCTGATACGGACCCTCTGTCCGACTGGCAGGGCAGCAGGGCAAGAGGGGAGGAGGGAAACCTGGGATGTACATGTCCAAAATCTCCCTGGCCTTAGTGCTTCGGCTGAAATAGGGAGCTCAGGCAGTGAGCAGGCTCCCATCAGCAGTTTGGTGCTCAGCCCCGGGCTGGATGAGCCCCAGTGACCTGTTAGATGTAGCTCCCGACCTAGGAGAGTTTGAGCCTAACCAAAACCTGGGACAAAGAGCATTGCTGTTCTGAAAAAGAAGCTCTGGATATGCTTGGCAGCAGGATGGGGTTTACTCAATTTAGGAGTTGTGGTGGGACACAGGGCTCATCATTTCCCATGCAGGAGATGGCCAATTGCTCCCTTCCAATTGCTCTTTTTATGGCTGAGGGCCAGGACCCCTTTCTGGTCCCACCACGCTACTGTTCCCTCCCCACAGCCAGGACCTGCCACCAAATAATGTAAATTTACCCCAGTAAATGCCACGCACCATGGCTCAACTGCTGCCCTGTTGGGATCTTTCTCCCTGGTGCATCAGCAAATGCTGCTCATTTTTCCTCTTCCTCTCATGAATTCCTCATAAATTTCCTGCTGCAGGCTCCACCAGCGCCACATTCCCATTAAACCTTGCAGGCTGATTACATCTGTCAGTGTCACTGTCTGGGGCTGGAATGTGTCACTCTGCTCCAGAGGAGTCATGTTTTCAACCGTGGCAGAGCATTTCAGGACAAAGCACTGGGTTAGATCACGGTGGGACAGTTTTCCTGCAGTGGCAAGTGCTGATCCATCTCGTGGAGCGGGAGGAAAGCACCGCCTCTGGATTCTTTCCTATTTATTTTTCCTAAACAGAGGGCTGAGCAGTGCGAGTCACCTACCAACAGGATCCTGAACTTTTGCTGAAGTGTCCTAAAGAAAGGGAGTTTGTTTTAAGAACTCTGCAAACCCCATGAATCTGGAGAAGACATTTTTTTCCACTGTCCCTGTCATGTTTCACAGCTTTTGTCCAGATTCTTGGGGTGCCTGGTTGGTGGCAGTGGTGGCCCCAGAGCTGTATGTATTTGGGGTCCCTGCTGTGTGGTAGCAAGGGCTGGGGTTTGTAGGGTCTGGGATGTGCACAGTAGTGGAGGAAGAAGGTACAACCACGACCCAGCACCTCACCATGTCCTGGCAGGGAATGGGACAGGGAAACTGGTGGTGACAGTGCAGTGAATGTGGGGAGCAGCCAGCTATGACACTCCCATGCCCACACCAGGTCCCTAATTCTGAGGAGGGGGGGTCTCTTGAGATATTTGATGTGATAATCAGATATTCAGAATTAAAATATAAAATGAAATTATGCTGCTGCTCTCATTATCCATGTAAGTGTGCAGCTGCATGCAAGAATCCCACGCTCTGGGAAGAACCTCATCCTGACCATCAGGAACTTGATCCCCTGTCCCTGCCTGGGGAGATCTCATCCCTGTAATACAGAAATTTGTGTTTGGGTGGGGCATGGAGTGAGATGAGGAGATGAAGGGACAGCTGTAACCTCGAGGACAGGCACCCTTGTGCAGCAGGGTGAGTCATTCCCAGCACAGTGATGGACTCAGCTGCCTTCTTTTGGGATACACATCCTTGGAGGGTACCGTGCCACTGGCAGCAGGTTTCCCACTGCTTTTCCTCAGCTACCTGTGCTGGTGTCCTGCAAGGGGGCTCAGATGAGCTGGGAAGTGCCTCTCCCCAGGGTGCTGCCCGGTGACCTGCATATAGTAAGGATGGAAGAGACAGTCAGTCTGTGTTGCTTTGTTTATAAGAACATATTTGCAGTGATTGATGTCTGAGCTGGGGAAGTATGCTTGCAAGTGAGACTTTAAAACATGAATCAAACAATGTTTGGAATATGTATGCTGCTCTGTCAAACATTTCTCGGCGTTTGGAGTCTGCAGAGCCTGCATGTCCAGAGGTACCAGTGCCTGTGCAGAGGTGTCTGCAGGGAAAGCATCCACCACGCTGTGAGGGTGAGTGTGGGCATCCTTCAGCCTCGCCATCACCTCTCCACACCAAGAGGCTGCTGGGAGCAGTTCAGGATTTGCACCCGTGGCCAGGGGTGCACGTGGAGGTGTCCCATTAAGCGCCGTCCATCCCGGGACATTCCTTCACGCGACGCTCCTTACTGCCAAATTGTCCCTTGGGCTTGCTGAGGAATGAAAGCGGCCCTGGAGGACAGAGTCAGCTTTCAGGCTTCCTTCCCCTCCAGATAACCCGGCTGCCCGTGGAGAGAAGAAAGGTCTGGAAGGGGCGGGCCATATCCAGATGTTCACTAAGTGCATTAAGACCCTCAGCCAGAGGAGCACATGCTTCAGGTTAAGCCCCTGAGCAGTCCCAGCTGCAGCAGAATTAATAAAGTCTTCACTTAATCGTTTACTGAATGCTCTTCCTGATAAGGACCAGGATAGTTTATAGTGGACAGGGAATTTTCTCAGGGTTTCTCTTTGCATGTCCTGCTTGGGCATCCCTGTATGGGCATCCTCTACCCTGGCATCCCTGCTGCCATGCCAGTGCCTTTGCCCATGGGGCAATGTGGGTTCCCCAGTTAAGAGAGCTGCCTGCACCATAATGCAGGGATTGTGGATCTCATCCCATATTTTCTGGAGCTCTGCTTTCTCTTCCATTCATAGGGATGTTCCACTTCCCATTGCCCATGGAGTGGGGCTGGACACGGCTCATCTCAACAGAACCAGCTGTGGAAATCACTGCCAGCTGTTGGAACAGCTCTGTCCCAGTTGCTCCATCCCACTTCCTCCAGGACCCAGGGGATCCCTTGTCCTCTGGGCCCTGAAATGGCCCCAGGCCACCACCTCACTCCACAGAGAGGATCCAGCCATGCCAGCTGAGGTGAGTGAAGTCTTCAGGCTTGGGAACTTGCAGACATGACCTGATGGCACCTGGTGATGTGTCATGCTCAGGTAAGCATCCTCTCCCTAGTAAGCTGTCCTGGTGGGCAGGATTTATGGGGTAATGCCAAGCCTACATTTCCTGGGAAACGGATTGGCTTGGGAACAGCCTGAGAGGAGCAGGTGCCAGCTGGCTGCCATTCACTGCCCATAAATGATGTATCCAGACTGGGTGAGGGCATTTGGAACAGACAGTGACACCAGAAACTGGGCACCCCTCCAAGGTGGGCAGACCTTCCTCCTCTAGGCTCTCTGCCCACTGCTGCCCATGGGGATGGCAGGTCTGCCTGTCTTATTATTCCTCCCAGCCATTATTTATTTATTTGCTTTCCCCATGAATCCCAAGAACACCATTAGAAGTCTCCTGTTGCTCCACCCAGGCACACCACCCTTGTGTGAAGTCTCTCTAACTGAGCACATGGAAAACACATCCCATGAGCAGATCCCCTTCTCACTGCTGTCGTTGCCTCTTAGCACAAGGGAGATTTATTCACTTCATGGGTATTTTTAAAAGGCATTTTTTTTATAGCTGGGCTTCTCCTACTTAGAGGAGATTAGGAGATCATATTTCATGACTTCTTGTGGATCCCCTTTTGCAGGCTCTAATGAACTATGGATGAGTGACCATGGTAATCCAGTCTGTGCAGGACCTCATTAAAGTCACCAAGGCCGTTGTAATAACTGGCTACATCTGATCACATTACTCCTTTAAATCGCTGATTCCACTGGTATATGAGAGCCTGCTCCTAGCCCAGCACAGGCAGCAGGAGCTCTGCTCTGGGCTCTCACCTCCTGTGCCGATAACAAGGCACAATTTGATTAATTCACATTGCAGAAAGGCCACAGGATTTCCCTTCACTATTTTGCTCAGCCTACCCCAGTCAGAGCAGGCAGTGTCCCATCCTGCTGGAAGCAGGTGGATGATACGGAGAAGGGATCCCCACATTGCCCAGTTAGAAACCGAATTTTGGTAGAGGGCTGGCAAGCAGCTCCCTGGGGCCACATCCAGGCTGTGCCTGTGTGATGGCACCAGAGGAAGCAGTGCTTTCAGTTGTATACCTTGTGAAAAGCAGCCTGGAGCAGCTCCTAGCTTTCCTGACTGGCAACAGGCTGCAGGTAGCCCTGCTCCTATGCTCGCCACCCCAACCTATGGCATCCCCACGGTGGCAGGGCTCACAGCCCCAGAGCTGTGGGATAGATCCCATCCCAAAGTCCCAGTAACATGGAACCCAGCACTCCAGTAAAACTGCAGCCCCTCTGGCAGTGGGGTTTGTCCTCCTGCCCCACACTGGGGTGGTGGTCCTGACCCCTGCCCATATCCCTTCCTTACTGAAAGCAGACACAGGCAGCCCAACAAATATCCAGAGGGGCAGGGCAGGGCTGGGGAAAAAAAAAAAAAAAAAAAAAAGCCAGATCCATCTGTGAAAACCCAGGCAGAAATGTTTCTTTGTCTTGGAAAGTGTCAGCGAAAGAAATTCCCTTTGAGGGTAGGTTTGTGTTTGCAAGACTTCAAACCCCTCATCTGGACAATAACAGCTTCTGTCTCGGGGAACTGGGGCCGCGAGGTACCGGCCAAGCCTGAGGTATTAGAGGTTCGGACAGTAATTAGGGCTCTGGCGCTGATAAGGGCGCCGAGCTCAGCCACCGTGGGCTCTGCTCATGCCAGAGCGGTGAGTGTGCCTCCCGGCCGGGCTGTGAGCAGCACAGCCCCGGGGATGTGCTCAGCCACGGCCGGGCTGTTCTCTCGGCACCCATCGCTGCCGCGCCCGGCACTGCGGGATGCGCTCAGCGACCGCGGCAAGCGCGGCCCCGCGGGCAGCACGACACCAAACAGGATTTAGTATAAGGGGGGAAAAAGTTTGTTTGTTTTTTTTTTTGGTTTTTTTTTTTTTTTTTTTTTTTTTTTTTTTTTTTTTTTTTCTTGTCTCGGCCACCGTGCTGTGCCAAACCCCTGCAGCTCCCGCTCAGCTGAGGGTTTTTCCCATAGGGTACCAGCTCCTGCCCGCCTGATGCGCAGGCACACCCGAACACGTTCAGGAGCAATAAGCCTGGGGTTTACAGCTGCTGAAAACCAAGGCTCTGCCTTCGCTGCCGTCCCAGCCCGCTGGCAGGGAGCCGCAGGCTGCCAGGGGCTGGTGCCAGAGCTGCCCCAGGCTGCTGAAGAGGAGGTTGATGCACAGGACTGCAGGCAGAGGAAGGCCGCCGGGGACTTCTGATCATCTCATTAACCACGAGAACGGCAGAAAATAATTGCTCGTGGTTCAATGCAGTCCATCTGTGTGGGATTTTCTCAATAATAAGTGCATACGGCCTGGTTTTAATGTTTTTCAACGTTTTTTAAACTGAAACATTTCCTAGTGCCGAAGCCCGGGCAAAAATCAGTTCCAGCCCTGGGGGCAGTGAGGGGATTTAGAGGCACAAGTCTCAGGTTGACTTTTTAACAGGATTCATACAAACTATCCTGCCCATAATGCTCATGTAATTGATGCTTTTGAATACTCCAACGAGGCCAAGGTCCTCTGAGGCTTTGAAAGTATGTTTTACAGTACTTTCTGATGTGATATATAAAAAAACCCTGATCATGAGTCAGACAAGCAAAGCTCTTGAGACTGACTTAAAATTATTTACATGCACACACACCCCTTTTTAAGGGATCACACTTAAATATTTTCAAATTTTCCTTTAAAAAAAAAAAAAAAAAAGAAAGGCTGATTTTTCATGCAGAAAACAGAACTTCAGGACCCTGGCAGTTTTGGTATAAAAGCTGCCCCTCAGCCAGCTGCAGGGAGGGCAGGACATGGTTGGGTTGTGCCTTCCTGCAGAAGGGTTCATATAATTTATCTTATTTCCCTGCAAGTTTGAGACTTAACTCTGGCTAAGCAGCAAGTGACAGCAAGGAATTTTGCTCACTGGGATGGATGAAGCAATGGGCTTGGTCCTTTTCAGTTTTTCCCAGTCCATGAAAGCCAAGCAGGTAACTGGAGCATTTTGCATGGGATAAAGGAACTTGATTGGCATCTTGCAAACGCTCACATGCTTGTTAAAGTCATGGCTGTAAAAGTGGCACTCTGACCCTGCCAAAATTCTGTCCTAATAATTTCCCCACGTGGTGAAACACCAGGCATTTATTTTGTCTTTGCTCTGCCACCTTCTCCCTAAAGAGAGAGCACAGGGGGCTGTGCCCACCCCCCTGCTCAGCCCCCCCAGCAGCAGCCCCAGCCCCTCCTGGTGACTGGGGAGGGAGTGAGGAATAACCCTGCTAGCCCCTTATCAGGCTTGTGTGCTTAATCCCTCTTTTAAGTGACACCGAGTTAACTGGATCCCTTTGCTGGGGCATTGCTCAGGGGAGAGGGTGGAAATGCTCCCCACGAGGGTCATGGTGCCCCCCCTGGGCCCCTCCGTGCCCAGATCCCACTGCAAGGGTGCCAAAGCCCTGCAAGCAGCCAGCCCTGGCTGTCTCACCTGGCTCTTTCTGCTCGGGGCTGCCTCCATGAGACAAAGCATTCCCTGCCCCTCCTGACCCCTGTCCCCACTGTCCCCCTGTCCCTGCTGTCCTTCCCACCCCAGAGCTCCCGTGGGTGTAGCAGCACCCACCCCAAGGACCCCCTGACAGTGTGGGCTCAGTGCCACAGTCAGGGGCTATTCTGGGAGGATTTTGTCCTGGGCAACCAGGAAGCTTGAATAGCACAGAAGTCTGAATCTGGCCCGAAGCATTTCAAATATGCCTCGCCGTGGGCTGGAGCACCGAGCCTGCCTTAAGTGGGCAAGGGATTTAGTAATCACAGCCTCCCATCGTCCTGCCAAGGGCACAGGAGCACAGCTCTGGCCACCACAAAATACTCTTTAGAGGCTGAATAGTCACAGTTTTCCACCTACCCCCGAAGCCCACAGCGGGAAATTTGGGCTGAGCTCGAGCTGTGCACCTTCCCCAGCTGTGGCTCCCATGATGGGGTCTTGTAGGGTTTCCAGGGGTTGTTGGTTACTTGGATGGTAACATCACTTATTGTTGTGGTTAGTGATGATACAGGAGAGAGAACAGGAAGGGGAAAAATTGGATTTTTGGGTATCACTGCATCACCCTCAGGGAGTTCTTCCAGCACAGTGGGGAAACAGACGGCATTGCACTGAGCTCAGCATTTTGGGAACTGCCATCAAAACTGAGAGCTTCCTTTTCCTACACACTTACTGACTGGTTTGGGTTTCATAGCTCTCCAAAAATACCTAGTGGGGAAATAAGGAGGTTGTAGTGCAGGAAAACTACCAAGAAGCTTCATTTAAAGGTGGTAATGTGATTATGTGATCCAAATTATACTGGTTTGGTTTTGTTTGGTTTGGGAGGAGACACTTTTCAGATTTAACCATTTTTTGCTGACTCCCTTCACATCATGGAATGTGAACTTAGGGCATAGAGGAAACATCTCCTAGACATGGGAAACCAAGACATATTTTTAAATAGCACTTGGGCTTTCTCATACCATACTCCAGGCATCCAGTTTTGCCTGAGTTGATTAGAGTTTGATTAGAATTTATGAATAATTTTGCTTACCTCCAAATTTACACTTTTTATAGTGAGTATATACTTCTCCAACAATTTTTTATTGCTGATGGGCAAGGGCAGTTTGGGCTATGAAAAGGAAAAAGTGGCAATGGTTTTTTTTCCCTGCATGGTTTTGCCAAGAAGAGGGGACTCCATGAGCAGCAGAGCCTGGACAGCACCCACAGTGGGGACACACACTGGGAGCAGGGTGATCCATCCTGGAAAAGGGGTGGCAGGCTAGGAATGGGTGACACGTGCTGGAAAAGGTGTGATGCATGCCAGGAAGATGTGACACACTGCAAATGGGGTGGCACATACCAGGATGGGGATGCTATTCACTGGGAAGGGCTGACACAAGCCAGAGTGGTGGTGACACAGATGCTGTGGACGGTGTGACACATGCCAAGAACAGGTGACACCTGCTGGGAAGGAGGTGATGGACATCAAGAAGGGAGTGACAGACATTGAGAAGGAGTGACACATGCCAGAAAAGATATGATGCCCATCAGGAGAGCAGGGCAGGGTCACACATCCCAACTCAGGGCAGCCAGGATGGCACTGGTGTGCAGCAGCATGGCCAGATCCTGCAGTGACAGGCCCCCTCAGCTGTCACAGCCAGGTGCCCAGGTGTGGAGCAGCCCAACAAGCAGCGTTGCCTCTGCCCAGCAGCAATACCCACTGCTGGTGCTCGAGCTGTGGCTAATGTCCTTTCACCGTGTATTATACAAATAATATAAATAACTCCTCCTCGGACTTCAAACATGCCACTTCAGATGTATGGTGGGAGATTACAGAGTTTGTTAAAGCTCAGGTCTTCAATCATCCGGGCAGTTTCGAAGCTGCTCACTAAAATACAGATCAATGCTTCAATTTTATGGGAGGCCTGTCCCATGTGACCAGACTCAAATCCCCTATTTTATGGCTTGCTTATACATTCCTGGTGAAAAACGGTTTACATTTTGGGCCCCGGGAGCTCTCCTAAATCAGCTGCCAGGTTTTTGCAGCTGGTAGTAAAGGGAAGCGCTGTCATCGGGCTGCCCGGAGGTGAACAAACGAGCCGCCAGCCACGGGACTGACGGCTCGCCCCGACCCCGAGCCCGAGCCACCTCCCCGGCTGCTGCTGCCACAGGGACACCAGCCAGGCAAGGAGACACCGCCTGTGACACCCTGGGCACACCCCGGAGGTGCCATCCCCATGGCAGCATCTCCCCCCGGGAGACCCCAAAGCTTCAGGGCTTCGGAGAGACTCAGATGAAAGGGTTAAGCTGGACTGGCCGGCTGGAGAGGAGAGGGATGTTAATCCCTCCGCTCTGGCCCTGCTAATTATTTGCTGATTCAGCTGCTGAGCAGAGCCCAGCTCCAAAGCAGGGTCTTGGCCCTTGCCTGCTGTCAGCACTGAGGTGCTGATGCTCCTGCTGTCAGTTTTGGGGTGCTGGGGTTTGGTGTTACCCGTTTTGTCCCAAGAGGCAGTGCTGAGCTCCAGCTGTCCTTCTATCTTGAGAGCAGCAGCGTGTCAGAAGCAGGTTTTGCAGGGAAACGTAGGCACAGGTTATCCCTGGGCAGACTCAAAGGAGTGGCGATTTTATCCTCTTTGGATACCAGAATTTGGTACCACACCCGCCTTTTCCGACTTCATTGCTCCCCTCCTTTAACGATCCCGACAAGCTCCCAGCATTTTCTGCCACCCAAAATCCCAGAGGTCACCACTATGAGGTCCCCCCAGAGCCCGTTGTCAGCTGCCACCTCGCCCAGGCAGCTTCAGCGCTGAGCTGAGCCTGCGCCACCCTCGGCTCCTCCGGGGCAGCAGTGGCTGCAGCTCCCACACATTTAAACACCTCCTTGCCCGGCTCCTTCCCGACAGCACCGTGACAGAAAGCAGCTGCTTCTTTGGGCTGTGGAATACTGGAGGTGAAAGGAGCCTGAAGGATGAAGGTACCCGGGTGTGCTGATGGGGTGGGTGATGAAGCCAAGCAAACCTGAAGCAGAGGTGGATGTAGTGCTGCGGGGTGTGAGGATGGCTGAGCCCATGGGCTCAGTTTTGCCCTTTTTCCAAGTTTTTCCTCAGTTTTCCCCACAGTTTTTCTCTTATCTGTCCCACTCCCTTGCTTCCCTGCACAAGGTTTGTCTCTTCATGGGGTTACAACAGATTTTCCACCCAGTAAATTGGTGACAGGATGGCTGGATGAGATGCAACCAAAATCTTCTTGGGCTGAGCTTCTCCAGCACCTGCCCAAGTGAACTTTTGCAGCACCTTGGAGGAAACCTATCTCCTTTGCTCTGACTCCTGACCCCACGGTGTCAAGGTGCTGGTTCCCTGTCCCCACCTCTGGTGATGGCCAGTAAAATGCCAGTTGATTTTATCCCACCCTTATTAAACAAAGCTGAATTTCCATCTTGGGGAAAGCAGACAGCATCCTCCTGCTTCCAGCTATTTAGGGGATAGCTGAAGGAAGTTTTTTTCTCTGTTGCAAACGGGTAGCTTCATAAAGAACAGAAAAAAAAAAGCAAAAAACGGCCACATTTATCTTGCTTTGAAAATGCTGTAAATAAATCAGTCCACTCCCAGAATAAGCTCTGCCTTCTTTTTGCAGTTGACTCCTGCCAGTGCTAATTGGAGCCAATAGGCACATCATGAGGGGACCAACCCCTTTACAGGTAACGCTCTAGCCTGGCGAGCATGTTTACAGCCTGATTTCAAAGCCTTAAGGAGGAAGGATCTGTCATAAACCCCGGCAGCTTTTGCTGAGCAAACAGTGCTGCTAGAATAGTTAACCCCGCAGCATTTGGGTGGAAAAATATAGAAAACACGTGTGTTTCCATGCGAGCTCTGCCGCTGCACAGAGCCGGCTTTGCAGCACTGCAGGGCAGCTGCAGAGCCCGGCAGGTCCCAGGTCATGGAGAGCCTCTCTGGCAGGGCTTGAGGACACTTTTAGGTCTGGGTGACCCTGAGGACACCCTGGGACCCTCACCCTGCCCATCCTATAATCCCAGTGAAAGGCACAGGGAGATATATTCCCTTTACGGTGCTTGTTCTAAAATGAGCTTTTCAACTTTTGGGGTGCCTGAAGAAAATGATCTAGAAGAAATCCACCATTCCCAGTCAGTGAAGGAGTTGGGTGTTGGTTTGTTTTTTTTAAAGAAAAAAATATCTTGGGGAAACAACAGAAGTTAGGCAAGATATTTTCAGGATTACTTTCATCTAAAGAAAATAAGGAGAGATTTCCTGTAGTAAAGATGTCAGTGAGGTTTACTCTGTGTAGGTGTCGATGAATGTGTGAAGGAGCCATGCTCTGGGACAGGGATGAGGGCACCATGACCCCACCTGCAGCTGAGGCTCCTGACACTGGATGCTGCATCTCTTGCTGCAGTGCCATCTGCTCAGCCATCCTCACCTCTAACACTCAGACATAAACTCAGTGTAAAAAATTAGCAATAAATCAGATTTTTCTTGTGCAGACCTCCCTGATGGTGTCCTTTGCCACCACCCCTACACAGTAGCTGATGGTGCCATTTCCCACCCTCTGCAGGGTTAGGACCTCTCATTCCCAGCAGGGCAGGGAGCAGGAGCCTGGCAGGGCTCCAGCAGGGACACGGCACTGCCACAAGCCTTCCCCCAAAGATGAATGGCTGCCAGTTTTCTTAATCCAGCCACTTTGGAAAAATTGTTTGTTCTCATCCTGTTTGAAACAGCTTCAAAGTGGCTCCAGTCTAGACTGTGCCAAGATAAATTACAAACCTAAAGCACTGATATAAACCATAGGGGAAGCAGTCATTTGCTCTAATGTAATTAAAACAAGATATCATAATGTATGTAAGTATGTATATGTGCAGGCAGGCTCTCCTGGCAGGGAAGGAGCAGGATGCTGCCAGGCTGTCCCCAGTCTCTCCTGGGCTGGGGAGGGTTCCCTCCCTTTAAGGGGGGGCTGAGCAGGGAGGCCACTCCTCCAACACCTGACAGCAAATCAGGCTGTGACTGGTACCTGTGACATCACTACAGCTGCTATAAAAGATAAAGGCACTGAGCTCTGCTCAGTGGTGATGGCTGGACATTGTGGTTGGTCATGGTTCATGGTCACATTCCATCCTGGTTCACGGTGGTTGGTCACACCCATGGCCCTGGTTCATGGTGGTTGGTCACGTCCATGACCCTGGTTCACGGTGGTTGGTCACATCCATGACCCTGGTTCATGGTGGTTGGTCACACCCATGCCCCTGGTTCATGGTGGTTGGTCACGTCCATGACCCTGGTTCATGGTGGTTGCTCATGTCCATGCCCCTGGTTCATGGTGGTTGGTCACGTCCATGACCCTGGTTCATGGTGGTTGGTCACGTCCATGACCCTGGTTCATGGTGGTTGGTCACGTCCATGACCCTGGTTCATGG
Source organism: Sitta carolinensis (assembly GCA_032173965.1). Taxonomy (NCBI): domain Eukaryota; kingdom Metazoa; phylum Chordata; class Aves; order Passeriformes; family Sittidae; genus Sitta; species Sitta carolinensis. Next base: position 11,409,488 of record CM063294.1, on the reverse strand, counting down.
TGGTTGGTCACATCCATGCCCCTGGTTCATGGTGGTTGCTCATGTCCATGACCTTGGTTCATGGTGGTTGGTCACATCCATGCCCTGGTTCATGGTGGTTGCTCATGTCCATGACCCTGGTTCATGGTGGTTGCTCATGTCCATGACCCTGGTTCATGGTGGTTGCTCATGCCCACGATCCTGGTTCATGGTGGTTGCTCATGTCCATGACCCTGGTTCATGGTGGTTGCTCATATCCACGATCCTGGTTCATGGTGGTTGCTCATGTCCATGACCTTGGTTCATGGTGGTTGCTCATATCCATGATCCTGGTTCATGGTGGTTGCTCATGTCCATGACCTTGGTTAATGGTGGTTGCTCATGTCCATGACCTTGGTTCATGGTGGTTGGTCACACCCATGGCCCTGGTTCATGGTGGTTGCTCATGTCCATGACCCTGGTTCATGGTGGTTGCTCATGTCCATGACCTTGGTTCATGGTGGTTGGTCACATCCATGCCCCTGGTTCATGGTGGTTGCTCATGTCCACGATCCTGGTTCATGGTGGTTGCTCATGTCCATGACCCTGGTTCATGGTGGTTGGTCACGTCCATGACCCTGGTTGATGGTGGTTGGTCACGTCCATGACCCTGGTTCATGGTGGTTGCTCATGTCCATGACCTTGGTTCATGGTGGTTGGTCACGTCCATGACCCTGGTTCATGGTGGTTGCTCATGTCCATGACCCTGGTTCATGGTGGTTGCTCATGTCCATGACCTTGGTTCATGGTGGTTGGTCACATCCATGCCCCTGGTTCATGGTGGTTGCTCATGTCCATGACCTTGGTTCATGGTGGTTGCTCATATCCATGATCCTGGTTCATGGTGGTTGGTCACGTCCATGACCCTGGTTCATGGTGGTTGGTCACGTCCATGACCCTGGTTCATGGTGGTTGCTCATGTCCATGACCTTGGTTCATGGTGGTTGCTCATATCCATGATCCTGGTTCATGGTGGTTGGTCACATCCATGCCCCTGGTTCATGGTGGTTGGTCACACCCATGGCCCTGGTTCATGGTGGTTGGTCACACCCATGGCCCTGGTTCATGGTGGTTGCTCATGTCCATGGCCCTGGTTCATGGTGGTTGCTCATGTCCATGACCCTGGTTCATGGTGGTTGCTCATGTCCATGACCTTGGTTCATGGTGGTTGGTCACATCCATGCCCCTGGTTCATGGTGGTTGCTCATGTCCATGACCTTGGTTCATGGTGGTTGCTCATATCCATGATCCTGGTTCATGGTGGTTGATGCCCATACGTGGGCTGGTGTGCGATGTCATTGCTGGAAGCAAAGTGAGGGCTCTGGAGAGGTGGCAGTGTGACAAGGGAGACCTACACTGTGGTCATGGGAGGAAGGGAATGGCAGAAGGGCTGCCCTGATGGAGGAGATGAGGCAGGGAATGGGAGTCTTCCAGCATCAGGATGCCTTTTGTCAAAGGGTACCTGATGGGAACTTTCCTCCAAACCCCCCAGGGAAGCAGCTGAGGAAAAGGGCTTTTACTCCACAAAACACAGAGGGAAATATACACTTCTTCCTTCTTCTGGAATAGGTCTATTTTGTGATGAACTAGATCAAATGATAAGCAATTGTTCCACTTCAATTAAATGCTACTCAAGTGAAATAGATGGGGATTCCCTTGCTCCTTAAGTTTCCTCTCATTTACTGAAAATCAGGAAGGAGAAGGAAAAGGAAATACAGAGAACAAGCTCTCAAATTTGGGCAAAAGGAAAGTAAATAAAATTGTGATAAAATTTCCAATTCTGAGTCATTTTGTTGACAAATAAGAATCCTAGTAAAATAATGAGTATATAAATTTAAGAGACTTTTGAAAAACTTATAATTTCAATTTTTCACCATGACTTGGGATACAGACAAAGATCAATGAAAGTTAATCCTATGAAAAGGCAATTACCAGCTAAACTGTGTGTCATTTGGTTTTAATAGCATTATGACACTTGTAAATTAAGATGCATGGATGTACAGCTGGAATTTAAGGAGTGTATGAACATATGTGTATGCAGACATGTTTGTGAGTGGACATCATCATGCTGTACATCGTCCCTCCATTCCACATTCGTGTTCTCCCCAAATCCACTGCTTGGCTTTATCACCTTTTGGATCTCCTGTTGGGGTCTCTTTCCTGTCGGGGTCTCTTTCCTTGAGGCTTGCAGCATTGGATCATCCTGACACCATCTCAGGGCTGAGATGCTTTCAACCCTGTACTAAGCACAACACGATTCTTTTTCCAGTCAGGACAAACAGCTGGAGCACCTTCCTCCCGGTGGCGCCCCGGTGCCCAGGGTGCGGTGGGGTGCGGGAGGGTGGGACAGCCCCGCCCGGTGCTCGGGGGATCCCTGGGGATGCGCAGAGAGTTTCGGCTCGTGCCACAAGAGGTCTCACGGATTTCGTCGGGACCGTCGGAGGAATAAAATCCCGGCTAACGCAAGCAGGATGTAATGAATGTAACGCTCGTGGATCCTCCCAGGTACGGGTGGAGCGTGGTTGTGTCCGGGCCCTTACTTTCCCTTGCATCTCCCTCCTGACATCCCAAAAGCCGGTCTCCAAGTTCCTTTATGCCTGTGAGACTGTTGCCTGTGAAAAGCAATTGTCCCTCACCATTGCCGGCCAGTCCTTGGAGTAGGTTTCTATGGGATGGTTTGGGAGCACAGAGCGCCCCTGGCCACGGAGCAGAACTCCTGCTGCTGCTTCCAGCCCCGGTGCCCGCGGCGGTGCGGGTGAGCTCTGCGCTCCTGCCCGCACCTTTCCCACCGCGCCCGCCGCTCCGTGCGGGCACAGCGCCGTCCCCTCCACCCTCGCCGGCTCCGCGGCCGCAGCGATTTCAGCCCGGCGCTTTGAAGTCCCGAGGAGGGGAGTTGTTGTTTTTGTTTGTGAGCGCTTATCGCCGCGATGCTCCCGCCTGTCTCTCGGCGATGGCTCCGGCCTGCCGTGCGCACAGCGCCGCTGCCAGGGACCGCCGGGCTGCCAGCGCCGCCTGATAAGGATGATGGATGGCGATGAGGATGGCTCCACCATGGCCGGCTGCTTACTGGGAGCCAGAGCCGGCCCAGCGCTCCCAGAGCCTGGAGGAATGCGAATTCGTGGGATAGAGAACCAGCACGGGATGCCGTGCCGTCCACCAGCCCCGACTGTGGGTGCCGGTGCCACACGAGTGCACCCCCACCCAGGCAGGGTCCTGTCACATCCCCGTGCCCCCAGGGCAGGGTGGGCAGTGCACATCCAGATCCACAGCCTGGCCTGGGGGCATGGGGAGAGTGTTCCCTTCCTGCTCCCCCACCTGCAGGGGGGCTCTGCAGCCCACCCTGGTGCCCTCCAGGGGATGAGGGCACTGGGTGGCTCTGACAGGTGATGGGGGTCTGCCACCATGCTGCCAGGGTGACACCACATCTGTTAGCAGCAGCCTGATGCCATGGGGAGACCTGTGAGCAGATGGTCCTCACTTGCTGTGCCAGGGAGATGCTTTCGTTTATGTTAGGTTTCCTGGGTTGGGAGCAGGTCTGGGTGGGCTCTGCACACCCTGATCCCTTTGGGAGGGTGGGTCCAGCACTGAAGGTCCCTACCCTGGGTTTAGGGCATTGAAAGGATGGTGCATCCCTGTACCTTCACGTCTGGGTCTTCCCAACCTTCAGGGAGGCTTTTGCAGTGGTTATCTGAGCTGAGCTGCTGCAGACATACCTGGAGCTTCTCTCCCCATGGGCCAGCTCTTGCTCCTCACTCAAAGCAAGCCAAGGGAAACATTTTTGTGCAGCTTCCACAAGTTCTGTGTTGCAGTGTTTTTGCAATGGTGAGCTGCAGAAAGCATCCAGCCCAAATCCTCTTCCCCTGGAAAGAGTCTGGATTTGGTTCCCTCTAACAGGCAGGATAACGAAGAGCCCAGAGCACGGAGATTGCCTCTAGTCATTCCCCACAGCATCACTCACTGAGCCCTGCCAAATGCAAACCTGGGATAAAACACACTAATTCCAGCCCCTCAGTCAGACAATGGAAAAATTGGATGCCTTTTCACGCCAGCCTCATTATGAGGGTTTCTTAAATGGAGGTTGTGCTTGTAATTAAATAGCCATATCTTGGCTCCCCGAGACAGGAGGAAAAGGCAATTTGAAAATGTATTAAAACAGAAAGTTTGGCAATTCTCCTGGATTCAGAACAATTCATGGATTTAAATTGTTCCATTTCAAAAATGTGTGCTTGCTTTTCAATGGAATTAAATAAAGATGTGCAAGAAGGGGGGAAGCAGTACTTTCCTGGATGCTTTTCCCTCTCTGGCTATGAAGGGAAAGGGTAACTCTGGGCTCTGAGAACTTCCTTGGTAGCCCTGTGGGCTGCTCTGTGTGGCTGATGCATTGACTGACTCAGCTGAGGAGTATAGGAAAGCAAAAAGTCCCAATAATGCCAAATTTTCCAAATATTCAGTCTGGTTTCTGATTTTACTCTTACTTCTGGCACTCCCTAACATGCTCCTGCCTCTTGTGGGGACCAGCTCCTCAGGCATGAGCTGAGACTGTCTGGGGATGGACAGGCTCCTCTTCTCCTGCTGCTTTTTTTTTGGGGGGGTGCCACTTTAAAAATAATGGTCCCAAGGCTGCTAACAAAGGACTCTGAGGCATTTTGCACTCTTTGTTTTGGCATGAAACATTAGTAATAGCATCATTATATAAGTTTCCACATCTACAGGGGGAAACTCATGAGATATTTGAGAACACATCAAAATCTAACACCTCTTTTACTCCAAGAAAATATGAAAAACATCCTTAATTTCTCTTTAGACAGCAGCTCTTGTGCTGGGAAGGTTTAGCTCGGTCATAGCAGCCAAAGTTCCTCACTTGAGCAGGGGTAGCTGCTGGGGGGGAATGGGAAGTTCCAGAAGAAAGTAACCCCTTTGAAGAGCATTTGCACACCTTTGCCTGCTTGTGCTTTTAAGAGTCACTTATTCTAAGCCCCAAATGGAAAAATCCTGTCCCTGCTCCCTCTGGCTCCTCTGGCATCACATGTGTGTGTGTCAGCTGGGAGCTGAACGGGAGCTGAACTGTGGGATGACTTATGCGGGTAGCAGGGAAGATGCAGGAATAGCTTGAATCCAGCCCAAATCCTGAGCTCTGTGGGCTTGACATAAGCATTTAAGCCTTTGGTTGGGATCTGGCAATAGAAGAGGGCTGGAAAGCACATTTCTTTTGTGGTTAAAGGTCCTTTTGCCAGTCCATAAATCCAGAGGGAGGTCTGTTTATTCTGTTTACTGCAGTTACCTAACCTGTGAGGAGCCTGTGTGTAAATCATGGCAAGCTGTGATTTAGGGGGGAGCTGCTCCCCCTGTGGCGTGTGCACCGTGTCCCTGCCCAGGCCCCCACGCAGGCAGAGGGATCTTCCAGAAGCTGGGAGATAAGAGCAATAAAAGCTGCAGCTCTCTCCAGCACCATTGCTGCTGCATTGCTTTGGCACCATCACACAGTGCTGCGAAATGATGGCAAGAGGAGCCCGAGCCCAAATTATGCTTTTTCCTTTCCTCGTTTTAAGGAAGCAGCAGGCATTTCCCAGATGAGATGTTCCATTTCCACCCTGTCACCCCGGGGGTGTCTGACAGCTGCTATCTGATGGGGCTTGCCCAGGTGAGGGGGTGGCCAGACTGATAATCCCCTGTGACTGCACAGCACGGGCAGCTGCTGTCCCAGCCTTCCTCACCTGAGAGGTGCTGACTCCCCGGAGCCAAAATCAGCAGCCTGATAAGGGAATGACTGCCAGATAATGGTGCCAGCTACTCCAGATGAGCCCCCGGGCCCTGAGGGAAACTGTCTGTGTTGTCTGTCTATAGAGTAAGAGGAAGAAGAGAGTTTGGGCAACTGAAGGGGGAAAAAAATCACCTTTGAAGCTCCAGGTTTGGCACGCTGGGCTTGGACACAGGTTCGGCGACAGAAGAGGGGAGATGCAAATCTGGACTGCCACAAGGGAGGAAAGTGACCCCGACCCAGGGGCTCCCCACTTTCCACAGCCTGGGCTCATCCTCCAGAGTCCCTTCAGCCCTCTCTCCACCCTCCTCCCACCCACCTCCATTAAGCAGCCACAGGATTCCCTTGGCCTTCTCCTCCAGGACGCTGCTGCCAGTTTTGATGCAAACCATTGCACTCTCTCAGCTCCCCCCATTTCCAGGCTGGAGCAGTGCAGGGGGATCAGCCCAGGTCCTTGCTGTTTAGTCTACCCATCAGACTGGTGACGAGCAGTCTAGCAGCTGGCAGAAAGCACTTTTGTAATTGCTCAGATGCTGTTTGTCCAGTGGATCTTTCTTTAAATGCTAGAGCAGGGGGAAGGGGAAGATGATTGGCAGGGGGGTGGGTGAGAAATGTTGTGTTCCCAGCATTAAAGTCTGGGCAGCTGGAAGGCTGCTGACCTCAAATGAGAGGGATTTGGGGAGTTGTTCACTGGGAGCAGTGAAGTCAAGAAGCACAGCATCCTCCAGTCTGGGATGGCTCACTCCAGCTTTGGGTTGGAGAATCCTTGACTGGAAAGCTGGACAGGCAGCACATGGTTCTGGGTGTGCAGATGTTCATGCAGATGTGAGTGTGCATTTGGTGGTGGTCCCCTCAGCCTGGAGCATGTGGGCAGCTTGGTCCCTCCAGTTCCAGGTGTGGTGCAGGGGGAAATCCTGGCTCAGCTTCAAGGTTTGAAGGGCTGAGGAGACTTTTTGGCTTCAAATCACATGTGCACTCGAGTATGTAGACAAAGCAAGTGACCCAGGGTCGTCCTCAGGGCATTGGGGTCCCTGCTCTGAACACTGATCAAAGTGAACCCCCAAGAGCTGCAGATGCTCAGAGGAGTCAGTGCAGCAGCAGGAATGGCAAAGTGGGTAGTCCAACCTCACCACAGAGATGGGCTTTGTTTTCTCTAGAAAGCTGGAAATGGAGAGGGACCTGATAAATTCTCCAAGGACCCCTGAGACAACAGTGATTAGTTGATCTCAGGGTCTGCTGAAGTTGGGACAAAATGTAGTCAGCTTAATTTGCAATGAGAAAGCTCAGCAGTCAGATGTTAAGACAAATTATTCAGTCATTGTAGGACAGTCATGTACTGGGCCAGGTTATGTCATGTGTGTTTTAAAACCAAGGCTGTGGCAGGACAGTGGGGTTTAGAAGGACTTTAATTCCCTGAGCTTGGTGCTCAGGCAGGGGACACACAGCAGCATCATGAACCGAGGACATTCTTGTCCTGCATGCCTGGCTGTCCCCATTCCAGCAGCTGTGTCTCCTAACTGGCTGGACAGGTTTGACCCAAACAATTCATCCCTCTGTCACAGCACAGCCTCGACCACTCAATGTCCCCTCAGCAGCTCCTGCCCTGCAATGGGACAGGGACCAGTGAGATCTCCCTAAGCCCTCCCTCCTGCTATGGCTCTGCTATGGAGGTGGCATTTCTAAGCCCAGGAGAGCAAAGCTCGGCAGCTTTTAGACACTTACAAGCTCTTTTACAGGAATTTTCAAGCTATTTTCTAAGCCTTGTTTTGGGCTGGTGCCTTTTGGCATTTTAAAGAGAAAAATTATGTGGAGACTGAGGCTTATTAAAATCCAAAACTCGACCACTCCTGCAAAAACAACCCTGCTTGTTCTAGGCTGGCTTTTATGGCTGCCTGTGCGTGATGAAAACTGGCTGGGGCTAGCGGCAGAGTGGTGTGGCTATTGCCATATCCCAAACCGCATGTTCGCGGGTGTGTTCCTGATTTGTTGAAGCGCTCCCACTTTGGAAAGGTTTCCTTCAAACAGAGAGGGTGGGGAGCGGTACTCGTTTGGGGGTTTGTGGCTCTTTTCATGTTACTTTAGATCTCTGGTAAAATAAGCAGAATTAATCAAGATTAATCAAAGGAAAAGCACTTTCCTCCCCTTTCGCAGTCTGCAAGGAGCACACGCACTCCACAGTTAAGGTCTGCAGCGGGAAAGCTCCCAAATACTGCATCTCCCAGCTCACGCTCCTGCCCGCATCCTTTCGGTCGGTGCCTGCAGTCTGCTGGTGACTAAGGAGGTTTATCTGCAGGGCTTTGCAATCAAAGGGCTGCGATAGGCAGGGAAGGATTAACCCCAGAAGGGGAGGAAAATCCCTCGCCGCCTCCTGCTCCATACATCAAACGCAGTGGCCGCGCGGCTCATCTGCAGCGCAGCGCAGCCGTTAATCACGGAGGAGCCCCGGAGAGCCGTGCAGTCGGACGAGACCTGAGATCTGGACCCTCCAGTCCCGGCTGGACCGGCACGGGACACTCCGTGCACCCCTCAGCCTGTCCCAGCCTCGGGGCTCCCACCCGTGCCCATCCCCCTGCTCCGGGCTGCTCTCCTGAGCTCCCCGCACCAGAGCCCCTGGGGCTGGGTGTCCACTGCTTCTGCAAAGGGAATGGGATGGCTCATTCCACGGTCATGGCATGGTCGGGAGTGGGATATCAGTTGTGCCACTCTGGCTGCCAAGCTTCCCATCCTGGGCCCGGAGCATGTCTCTGGCATTACAGGGCTTCCCCCACATGGTTTCCATCCCGTGGGCTAATGCTTATTGATGATGATCCTTTGGAAGCTTTTTGCACTTACCACGAGAGGTAGCAGCCGGCTCAAACTCCACAATCCAATGCATTCTGGATTCTGCACGTCCTGCACCCCAGCCCTTTCCCTCCAGTGCCAAGGGCTGGTTCACACCCACTGCAGGCTGACAGCAGTGAGCTGTTCCACCTGGGCAGTGCCAACATCCACAAATGGCACCGTGCCACACACCTTCCCCTGCATGATTGATCACCACCAGCACTTCAGAGAAGGGAGATGGTAGCCCTGGGAGCTGGATGAATGTTTCAACTAGAGCACACAGCTAATGCTGTGATGCCTTGCTGAACGTATCCAAGAGCAGCTGTAACATCCTTCTGGCTGGTGAGTGGTCCCTGAGCAAGCAGAGTAGTTTGATATTTGGAGGAAAGATCAAGGGACTTTTTAAGGGGAAAGATCCTGTTTTCGCAGCTGTAACAGTTTCCTTAGAAGAGGAAATGGCCTCCCTGCCCAGCCCACAAGCCAGCCTTTGGGAGGCAGCCAGGCATGGATGCTCCATGGATGATCCGTGTTCCTGCCCTAAACCTTCAGTTTAGCAGGAAGCCCCCACGAAGCCTCATGGCAGGCAGGAGGGGAGTATCCAGCCCAGCAGAGAGGATGTGTGCTGCCACTCTGGCACTGCCACCTGAGCAGGTTTTCAGACAGCTGCTGAGTGCTGGCCATACCCCTGGAGACCTGATGAATGCCCTGCCTCACTTGGAACATGATCCTGGCAGCTCATCCTCGCTGGCCATGGAAAGGACCAGTGCTGGAGCCAGAGTGCTGTGTCGGGCAGGATGGGCACAGCTCCCATGGCACGGGAGTACAGGTGGGCTGGCAGTGCATCCCACGGTGCATCCCCGCCCAGGAAGCGGTGGGGAGGCAGGATCCCCGGGCAGGGCTCTGCAGGGCAGCGCTGGGCTGTGCCAGACCCGCTGCTGACGGGAGCTGATGGCCAAGAGGCTATCCCGGGCTGTCTGCAGCTCCATCTGCCTCCCTGCGCATCCGCAGCGGGAAAGACTCAAAGGAGCAACGCAGGATGCATGTGTTCGCCGTGCTGCAGGGATTCCCCTCCCACGGGTGACCGTCACCTGGCCAGCAGCATCCCCGGGACTCGACCCAGGAGGGCGGAAAGGGGCCAAACCCCGAGTGGAGCCACAGTCCACATGTGCCACCGCCTGGACACTCGGCGAACCGACTGGAAAGCTCCGATCCCGCGGCAGAGCCTCCCGGTCTGCCTGCTGGCCGTGGGACGGAGATTTTTGGCTCTCCTGGGACTCTCCTCCCGGCTCAGCGGGACCCAGAGGGGCAGCGGGGCTCAGGGACGGGACTCTGGACGAAGGGTGTCATGGGGTGACAACCCACAGCCCTGGCGGTGCCTCCTCCCAGCTGGGCTCTCGCTGTTTGGGGGTTTGGCTCTCCCATCCCTGAGGAGTGCAAGGCACAGCAGGGAGCAGCAGGGTTTAGGAACTGTTACCTTAAACTATCTCCGCACTTGCAAAGACCGCGGAGCCTCTGGGCTTTGGCACCTCCGGCTTCTGCCAACCCAGCCCTCCAGGGTGCAGCCGGGGCTGGAAGCAGCTGAGCTGTCTGCGGAGCTGAAATCTGGGAAAAGGAGGGGAAGGAATTGGCTCTCACTGGCCCCGAGAGCAGAGGACACAGAAACAAAAAAATCACCTCTTTTGGGAACACTTGGGAAGTGGGATTTCATATAAATTTATTGCACAGGCGGGTATTTGCTCCTCTCTGCAGGCACAGGCTCTCGCAGAAGCGCTGCTGCTGGCCCGGACACCGGCGCCGCGGAATGCCGGCTCTGCCAGCTGAGATCTTATCTCGGGGATGCCCCAGCCAGAGCCAGGGCGTACTCTGCTGAGGACACCTCGGAAACAAACATCCCAGCGTGTTCCTGGGATGTATTGCTGGGATGAAGCCAGCCAGGAGGAGGCTTTCTGCTTTCCTGCACCGGGCAGCTATTTTCAAGCAAATCCTTTGTTCCCGCAGGACAAATGTTTCTCTTTGGAAAGAGAGCAAGGGCTGCTTTTCACGGGTTTCGGAGGGAGGGATGAGCAGAGCGGTGTTCTGGGCTCCCCCCGGGCCGGGCTGCCGGCGGCAGGTGGCAGCAGAGCCGGGCAGGGGCTGCGCTCCGCTCCCGGGGCTCCCCTCATCCCCCGACTCCTGCCCTGATCCTGGGGCTCCCCCGCTCCCAGGTTCGTCCTGGAACGAGCTAGCAGCAGCATTTCCTTCCCAACCGATTTTCCTAGCGGGGCAGAAGAGCTTCACTCGTGACTGTGCCCCTCCCTGGCTCCTTTCCCAGCAGAAAAGGGGAAACACGCCGGCTAATTCAAGGTGGATCTGTGCTGCTCCCCATCCTCAAGCACCCCAAAGCTTCCACCGTGACCTTTGCAGGGCCCTGATGGGCACAGTGACAACATTGCTCTGCCTACACCATCCCTCCCGGAAAGGAATGAGCAATTCCCACTGCATCGATTCTCTAATGCCTCTCAAGAGAGCCCCGGGGACCACGGAGAGGGGGAACCTCCTCTCACCTCCAAATACTCTCCAGGAAAACAAAACAAAACCAAAAAAAAAAAAAAAAAAAAAAAAAAGAGCACAGCACAAGGCTGTGGGAGCCATAAACAGGTTTTCAGTGGGTTTTCCATGGCACCTTCCATCTGCTGGGAGCTCAGCCAGAGCCCACGGCAGAGCATGGCTGGCCAAGGCACCAAGCAAAGCTCTCCCCTGGCACCTGGCTCCAGTGCAACGCTGGGAGGGGCCGAGGTCATCCCCCTTCATCCTTGGGGTGCTCTGGGGTGCCTGTTTACAGGGTCAGGTGGTTTTGTTGAGTCACAGGGCAGGGCTGGCAAGTGCCCAGAGCTGCACCGTCAGCTGGATGGAGGCTTGGGGCTGTGCCATCCTCAAAGAAATATTGGGGAAAAAAACTGTAACCCTTGTCAGGGAGCTGGGAGCATCCTCTTCAGACTGCCATGCTCCTCTAATACCCTGCTTGTTCAAAAAAAGAAATAAATTAAAAACATTAAGAGAAAAAGAAGTCTGCTTTGAGAGCACGGAGCCCTGGCTGGTGAAGCAGCTCCTGCCAAGGGGGTGGACACAGGAATGGGGTCAAGCTGCCCTGAGAGAGATGGTGTGGGCTTCAAAACTGGGATCAGCTCCTGATTTGGATCCATATGATTTCAGAAAGCCCAAGTCTGACCACAGGGGCACATGAAAGCTGCTGCAAGCAAGAAGAGAGTCTCTGAGCCTGGAAATGCTTCTGAGCAGGACAAGAGTTGTTTGGAACCAGCTGGGGACACTGGTGGTGGAGGATCTGCAACCCGTGGTGCTGAGCCCACCCTGAATATCTCCCCTTTGCTCCCGGGATCTCCTCTTCCCCGGGGCAGTTCCAGTGCAGAAGGCAGGGTGAGGGCACGAGAATGGCACTGCCAGTTCCCAAAGGACTGACCATGCACCACAGCTGCACAGCTCCTTGGGCTGCACCAGCACCTGCCGTGGTGGGAACCCCCCTGCCAGGGGCAGCCCCTCTCTCCGGTACCAGCTCGGCCTCCTGGGGTGCTGAGTTATCTCCAGCACTGTCCTCCTGGGTGCCTGTGTCACCCCACCCAGCCTGGCTCACCAGAGATGCAGTTAAGAGCTGGGGCTGCCCTCTCCTGATTACACCCAGGGGTGCTGAAGCTTTTATCGTGGGCAAAGCCCTGCTGGCTCACTCCATCCCTCCAGCCTCTCCGAGGGCCCAGTGCTCGGAGTCTGCCTGTGCTATCTCCTCTCTTCATGTGAGCTGCAGCCTCACAGCCTGCCTATCTGCAAAGCCCTGCTGAGCAGCACAGGGTCCCTGGCCTCTGCCCAAGGGAAAGTGCCATTTGCTGCTACCTGGGGAACTGGTTCTTCCAGGCAAGGACAGATCCTGATTGCTCTGGTGTTGGCATTGCAAACCCCTGAACACCAGCAGCTGCTCCTGGGACAGATGCAGCCCAGGAGCTGCCTCCAAACCCTGTCCTGTCCCCTGGAAGTGGGATGAATGGACAGGACTGCCCCCCAGCAGCCAGAAGACCTTCAAGAAAGGACAAAAATGGTGATGCAATGTGTTAGAAAAAGTTTCAATGTAAGCAGCCAACCTCACTGCAATTTCCAGGGGGTTTTCCTGGTGTTTGGGCTATGACACAGCTGAGCAGGACACTAGAGGGGTTGCAGGGAGAACAGCTTCTGTAGGCAAAGCATGCCAAATAGCAGCACTTGGGGAAGCCCCAGAGGATCACCTTCCACTCCCCTGTGCAAAGATGGTGCCATCCCAAGCAGTCCTCAAAGAGCAATTGCCCTGCCTCTGTCACTGGATCCCTGCTTGGAAAGGGGACAAGATGGAAGTGTTTGGCCCCCAGAGAGCGTGGGGACGGGGAGAAAGGCTGGGGAGCCCTGGGAGGTCGTGCCTGAGTTTGAGGATCGAGCAGTGCGCGGGTGCTCCCAGCAGCAGCAGCAGCTCCGTGCCTGGCCCTGGCTGGGATTATCGGGCAGGGTAACACTCCACCGCCATGTGGAGAAAGGCAGGAGGGGCCTTAATGACCCTGGCTAAAGTTAATTATTAAATTAACAGCTAAGACAGTACAGCTGCAGAGGTGGGCAGTGCTGGCACAGGAATTGCAGTGCCACAGGGAGCAGGGTGGCTCTTGCCTGCCCAAGGGAGCGTTTGGGAAAACCACCTTGGGACCTGCTGGGAGCAGGAACGGGGCTGGATTTGGCAGATGCAGGGAGGGAGAGATGTGTGTGCAGGGACACTGCCCTGGGATTTCCCCTCTCTGCTGTCCCTGTCCCACCAGGCAGGAGGAAAAGTCAGAAGCAGACACTAAGGTGGCTTTTGTGTCGTGCTGTGCCAGGGAGGTCTCCTGGCCCACCAGCTTTAACCATCCCTGGCTGCTCTCCAGGCTCCAGCTGCCATCCTGCTCCAGGCTCTGGGCCACCATCACATGTTCCTCCCTGCTCGGATAAACTGCAGGGATGTTTTGGTTTGGCACGAGCCTTGGTTTTGCATTTTAGGAGAGGAATTACAAAATAATAAGATAAAGCTGTAGACCGGAAGCAAGCTCAAAAAAATCCCATTTCAAGAGTAAAGCTGTCTCTCCTGCTGGGCAGACTTAAGGAGTGTTCTTGCTTTAGGACATAAATTGCTGTCAAGGGTTTCTAGAGAGTGAGAAAGACCACCTAGGGGTGGTCCTGTGCTGACCTTGTGCTGGCTCTACTGAAACAGAGGCAAGATTTCACTGTGGGAACAGGAGTTTAAGTAGCTGGTTGGGATGGAGAGGGGCAATATGTGCTTTTCTCCTTGTCCTTTTTCTGAGGATGCAGAGGACCTGAAAGATGTCTCTCTCTGAAGAGGATAAACTCCTCTCTGGCTCCTGTTGTTTCCACTCTGAAGTTCTGGCCTTGCTTGATGTCAGATGAAAACGTGTTTAGGAACAAACAGTGTTAGCTGAAAAGCATGAAAATTGAACAGACTGAAACACAGGCGAGAAATCCTGGCTCTGACTGCACATGGCTTCACTTTGCATTTATTTTGCTCATGATTGAACTTCAAAGTCTAACAATGAGCCTGGCAGGAGGACAGACTCCCTTACAGGTCAGCACTGTTCCTCTCACCAGACATGGGAAAGCTCTTCTATCATCTGCCAAATTGGGCAGCCAAAATATAACAAAACCCACCTGCAAATTCTGCACTTCTGGCCTAAGATTCTTGCACCCAACGTGGCTGGAGCTGGTCAGTCATTGTCACTCCTCCATCAATCTCCATCATCCAACATCCTCAGGACTTCTTCAATCATTGGATATAATTTATATTGCTTGATATAACTGTAAAAATGAATGCATTGATGCAGAACATAGCAACTGCATCCCCAGATTTGCAATAGAAATTCTCATCCCTGTTGATTTCCCCAGAGTGTTGGAGACAGAGGATGTTTCAGGTCCCTGAGGTGGGTCTCTTTTCCCCTCATTGCTTGTTCAGCTGTCAAGAACCTCAGGAGCTCATTGGGAAGTACAGGGGCAGAAGAGGGAAGGGCAAATATAAAAAGTCATAAAATACTGTATCTTGAAGCCTGGGCTCTTGGTCCACTGGCTCTCTGTGGTCTATGGACTCCGTATCCTTCTGGAAGCTTAACAGGAGTGTGCCCATAGTCTTGCTTGGCCCCTGGAGCTGGGAAAGCAGACAAGCTATATCCTGGGATTACTTAAAGATCCTCTGGTTAATGCCATTGCAGCTGCTGACTTCAGTGACTCTTTCCTACATCAACAGCTCTGGGCTGACTTTTTAAAAATCACTGGTAGAACAATTCCTTTCCTTTGCTCCCATCTCCAGAACCAGGTGAGGTTCTCCAGCCCCTCAAGGGCCACTACAGAGACAGGGAGCTCCCTGCAACCTTGCAGGCACCACAGCATTATCTGCCATGCCCAGCCCGGGGCTCTGCAGGGAGGGGAGCTGGGGGACAGTCCCCTTGCCTGAGGCCAATCTCACCCTGCCATGCCCAGCCCTGTTCCTCCTCTGGCTGACAGGACTGACACAGACACTGCGTGTCCAGCCCTTCACGACCCTTCCCCATCCCCAGTGACCTCCCTGGGGACAAAGCATGAACATGAGCCCTTTTAGCTGCTGTGTTTGTGTACACAAGCCCACTGCTGACACAGATCTCTTAATCCCCCTGCCTGTGTCCCACGGACAGTGCTTGTACAGCTCTGGCCACGGCCGGCTGCTGGCACTGCACTTTGCTGAAGCCTTTTTACCTCTGACTCGCTGATCAGCTGCTGACAGGGAGTTATCAGGAGGCTCTGGTGGGTGCAGTGGCAATGCCAGCATCCTGGCTACAGGGACTGTCCCCAGCTCGACTTGGTGGCACCAGGGCAGACTGCCAGGGGGTGAGGAGGACTGGTGTATGTTGCTCTATGCTTTGGCATTGCTTTGCTTCCAAGTTATCACCTCTCCCACTTCATGGGCTTCGGCTCGGAGGTGGAGGTGGCTCAGCTCACGATTCAGCAGGCTGATGTTTCCTTTGCACCAGCAAAATATTTGGGAAAGCAAACACAAAGCTGGCGAGGCTGAGTGGGAGTCACAGCCAGAGGGCCTGGCTCAAGGCAGAGCACAAGTGGAGGGGAGAGGATGCTCAGAGCTTGGAGCCATGTCCCCTCCATGCACCCTGGGTGCTGGGGGCATGGGACAGCTGTGCTGGCTGCTGGGGGAGCATCTGTGCAGGATGGAGGCTTCCCAAGTAACAGAATGTGGAGAAAAGGCAGGAAAACCTGCTCAGCACTGAAACTTCCCTGCAGGGGATGGCAGCAGGGACATGCAGTGGAGGAAGATCCTCGAGATACCAGGAGCACAACAGGCACACACAACACATCCCAAGGTTCAAGAGGGATCTTTTAGTCATTCCTGGAGGTCAAGTAGAGTCAGGCATGGAATTGCCCCTGCTCCAGCCCCTTTGCTCAAGTGCACAGTGCAGCTCTTGGACAGAGAGATGTGCTCTACCCTCCTGGGGTCCTCTGTCACTCCTGGTGTGATGGCTGGTGCTCAGGGCAGGCAGCCAGGATGGGCTGGACAGGGGGTGGGTGTGTGCTGGCCCTCTGCTGTGGATCACAGGAGGAGACCTGAACTCTGTGTGGGACAGCTGGCCAGGCAGCTCAGCCCCACCATTTCAGACTGGCTCTTGATGGGGTTCCTGCCTAGTTCCACCTCCTCTGGTAGCCCTATGAGGCCTGCTGGAGTCCAGACTGCTGGCTGCTTGTGCCTGGTACCAGAGTCAATGTGGCTGCAAGAGTGGGGAGAAAAACACTGGGGTAGGATGCCCAGTGTCCTCAAAAGCTGGGGGATAGAAATCTGAAGTCTTGCACACAAAAGAGCAAAATGATCTTAACTTCTAACTATTTTTTACTTCCCTGGCTATCTGAGGAGGAGAGCAGCACCCGTTGGATCTGTACCTGCTGGTGCGACACGGATCCCAACATGCTGCCTACCAGGGAAACACCCAGAAGCCATGTCCTTGTGCTGTGGGCCAGGCTTGGATTTGAATGGCAAAACCCAGGGCTTTGCTTTGACTGCAGAGGGGTAAAACAATATTTAAATAACTGCCAGCCACTGGAAGGAGCAGAAGTCCCATGGGAAAAGAGAGAATTTGTGGCTGTGCCTGGCTGACGGCTTCATCGTGAATGTACAACCTGCAAAGGGAGCGAGCAGAGCTGCTGGGAGCTGCCTCTGATTTAGTATTTCATAACTTTGGTGGGTGACTCCAAGCGTTTTGGCTGTTAATTATCCTTAGGTGCTTAGAGGAAAATATCCCAGCAATTCCACCCATCAATCTTATTGATTCTCACCTTGAGTCTTTGGGAGCTTTTAGGGCACAAGCTGCCACTGCTTGAATTAATTGAGCTCTGCAGAGCAGCCACTGGCTGGTGCCTCCCTGCACATCAGGGACAAGGCAGAAAGATGTATGACCCTGGCCAGTGCTGGTGCAAGGAGCTGATGGCAGGGAAGCACAAATTCCTGGGAATCACAGCACATTGCCAGCATGCTTTGTTTCTCCATAGGAATGGCATATCCTTGGGAGGGCTGAGTCAGGGACCTCTGGCACTGCTGTGGGCAGCTGGGGCCTGGGAAGGATTCAGGACATCTCATCTGAAGCACGTGGAGCTTAAGGCATCTTGAACAAGGATAGCAGAGCTCTTACATCTCATTTCTCTTTGTAAAAGGGTCTGAAATATTTCTGCTGAAATTCCTGATGGTGGAGGGGTGGCAGGGAGGGTAAATATCCTTCAGAGAAAATATCAGGTTCAGTGGTCAACTTATGTCATGTTTTCACAAGCTCCTGGAAATGGAAGTGGTTTAGGGGACATAAGAAACCTTGGCCTAATATATCTCCAGCAAAATATACAAAGTGAGAAATTGTGTTCTAGAGGAGGTATTGCTTTCTGAAGCCCATGTCATCAATAACTAGGAAATGGGGGAATTTTTCACAAGCAGTCAAGATTTACTGGCTTTGGGGGAGTCCTACAAGAACTGTGGCTTTTGGAGGGAAAAGTTGTCATGATAAAAGCAGTTATGTATTGTTAAATATCCCCCCTCTCCAATCCACTTACCAAAAAACACAAAAGCTGCATAGCGGGCTTCAGTTTTTAATCACAGGATATTTGCCCATGTTTCAATCTGACTTCCTAGCACCAGGAAAATCCATGGGGTGCACTCTAAGACACAAACACATCTGCAGCACCACTTCCCAGCATGCAGAGGATGGGTGGAAGCAGCGAGGGGACAGCAGCTTCGGGAGCTGGTTCCTACCCCACGCATGGCACGAGTGCCCTGAGAGCACTGTGCCTTTGGCTGGGCTGCAGCATCCAACCACTGAGCCCCAGCCCCTGGGCTGTGGAGTCCTGCTAAGTGAAAGCACTTTTTAATGGGGATGTAATGGAACTCGTTAGTGTCTGCTGTTTTATTACGCAGGTTGAAAATTACTTATTGGTGGGAATGCGCTCACTCCTCCCGCTGGTCCTTCATATGCTTTGCGGGAAGGGTCCATGTGAATTAATCTCAGAGCCAGGGAGTGCCTTCCATCTCCCTGGATCACATGGCTGCAGATAGAGAAAGCCTGTGGGACTGTCTGGGAGCACTCAGTGCGTTCTCACCCCCGTGCCCTGGCAGCTGAGGTGGAGAAGCTGAGCTCGCTGCTCTGGCTGCGTGCTGTGCTGCAGTGCATGGTCCCACCCTCCAGAGCAGGGGCGGGAGCGCTGGGGTTAAAAACTCGGAGCAAGAAGAGGCTAAACAAGGGGGTGTTGGAGCTCTCTCTTGCAGAAACTTCAGGAATGGTCACTTCCTTCTGGTTCTGAGCTAAAGCAGGTTGAGATGTGGGTATTTTGAGTAGTACAATTAAAAGTTTGGGTGTTTTAAAAGTACTCGAGTCCTTTGTCATGGCCACTGTGTGCCACTAATAGGTGTCTGCTGGGGTTGGGGGGCACTTGCCATGGCAGGGTCACAGGGATTTGTTGGCAGCCTGCCCTCAGCCCCACTCGTAAAAGACACAGCAAACTGGAACTGGAATTTGGGCTTCCACTGTTTTGTGGGAAAGAATCTCACCCAGACTGAAAAGGTTGGGTCAGATTATCCTGATGAGAAACTTTAGGGCAAGCTGAGTATCTTTCAATGGGAAACTGTCAGGTTTTCTGAAATTAAAATTTTCAATCTCAGAGTTGGCCCAGTCTTGAGAATGGTTCTGCATCAGCATACCACCCTCTTCTCAGAGCAAAGATCTTTCTCTTCTAGGAATGAGATCAGTGTGTCCTTTAAAAAGCTTTTCCCTATGGGCACCAGCAGTTGGATGGTCAGGCTGCATTTGCAAGTCCATTGGGAGCAGGACTTTGACACCCCTCCGGGGCAGTTGGGTTTTCTGGAGGGCAATGCTGCAGGGCTGCTGCAGGAATGTCAGCCCAACCTTGTGTGCATTGTCCCTGACAATGTTTCTCCCTGGCAGGGTTCATGGAGCAATAACTGCCACATAAATAAGTCAAAGCATATGACTCAGGATAGGAGGCTTGGACTTTCCTTGGAAAAATCCTCTTTCTTTTTTGCACAGCATTAAAGATGCCTGAGCCTTAATATTCTGCCATCCACGTGTAAAACTTGGGCATCTCACCAGAGACCAGCGTGACCAGCACTGGCAGCAAGCAAACTGGTCTGGAGGTGCTGGGGAGAGAAAATTCCCTTGGGAAGCACACTTCAAATCTGAGCTGACTGCAAGGTCTGCACAGCTCCTGGATGCAGGGAAAGGAGTGTGTCGGAGCTCAGGAGTGTGCTCAGATGTGAGGAGTGTGCTGCCAACGCTGACCGGCATTCGGGACCACACTAGAGCAAAGGTGAAACTGCAGGAAGCACTTTTAACGGTGACCTCGTGGCCACAGCGCTGGACAAAACTAGGCAAGTGGAACCTGAGAAAGGGGCTGAGCTACCAGCCAAACAGGATGGTGAAGTTAAGGAGCATATCAGTCACACTGGCTGCTTTGTGCTGCTTGCCATGCACAGGCTCCAGGCCACTGAACTAAAGCTGTTCCCAAGGGGAAGGTCGGGCCCCTAGGTGAGCTTGCTGGACCAGCAGAAATGAAGCTGGGGATATTCCAGGCAAGCAAGACCCAGAGATGCTCAGAGACTTTAATGGCCACAATCAAAACATCTTTAAACCTCCAGGCCAGCACCACAGCAGCTGGCTGTCTGCAATAAATATGCAAGCCACGCTTCAGTCGGGGAGAAATAAATAAGCTGTTGTACACGGAGCAAGGGAGGTGGGGAGCTCCTGCCCAAATCACTGCTCAGCAGAGGAGTTTCCCTGGAGACTGCGTCCTCGGAGCCTGCTCAGGGCCAGCACAGGGCTGGAAGGCAGCACCCGGAGCTGCTTGATGGGGTCTGGGCAGGCACAGGGACACAGCTGGGGTGAAGGAGGAGGCGGAGAAGCAGGATTGGGGATGCCGGTCAGGTGCTTTCGTTGAATTTGGGGAAAGCAGAGATGGATTACTTCCCAGTGAATTGTGCTGCAGAAATGCAGAGATTCCTTGGCTGCTTCTCAGCAAGCCCCTGGAGGGAGGAGCAGAATATCCAAGTGCCATGGATGCTGGGCAGAGCAGGGGAAGACGGGTCCATCAGAAGAGAGGACACCAAGGGAGGAGAGGGGCACACGGAGCTTGCTGGACATGGCCAGCATGTTCACACCAGCTGGAGGTGGTGCACACCCACGTTCCCTTCCCATGAAGAATGGGTGTTTGAGAGCTGACCTGCCAACGTGAAGTTCCCTATGGCTGATGTAAGAAACTTGCACGGACACTCCCCTCTTTCCCCCTTCGCTTGTTCATACTGCATACCTGCTGGGGTTTGGCCTGGCTGGGCACTGCATGAGGGTGAGACTCGCCCAGCTCCTCCTGCCGGGCAGCTCTGGAGCCAGTTTGGCTCTCAGCCACCGCGGGCTGGCTCCCGCTCACGTGGCAGCAGAGCAGCATCCCAAAGGGACCGAGCTGGAACGCTGCACCCTGGCTGGGGACACGTGAGGGACAGCACTGGCCTGCAGGTCCCCTGGCTGCAGCCACCTTCCTCACCCAGCTGTGCTCCCCACGCTCCAAGAGGGGTGTAGGTGGGAGACTGGCTGGGGGCTCTGCAGCTCTCTACTGGAGTTATGTTTAAACTTCCCTTTGGAATTTTACTGGCCAAATTCTTGAATGATTTGGGTTAACTGCTGGCGATCCCTGAGGCTGTGGCATAGGAGGGTACTCTCTGAGCCCAGAGGTTGGGTACCAGGGGACACAGAGAGCTGAGGGGGTCTCAGCGGAGCATCCCTGACAGCCCGAGACTCTCTCAATGGATCTGCCAGAGCCCTGATGCTGTTGCCCTTCCAAATGCTGTGCTGAGCTCATGTTTGTTTCTCACTTTCTTCTTTCCTTCCAACAGTGAAATCAGCTTTTCATCCTTCTCCACGCATCAGCAGCTGGCAGCTACATCTTCAGTGCCTTGTCATGCTGACGGGTCTCCTGCAGGGATTGCATAGATGTGTCCCTGGGGCTGCAGGACATGCTGGGACTTCCAGATGAACCTCTCTGGGCAGAAGCAGAGCAGCATGCTCGCTGTGATGAGCAAAGAGGCTGGGAGAAGCTCGCGTTCAATAAAAAAAGCATCAAGTAAGGGCTGCTGTGAATTAGGCAGGTTGTGCTAAACGGTATTGGCAATGCAAGTTGCCTTTTAAATGTGTATAATTGTATATAACATACAAATGTATATATATATATATATATTATACATACAAATGTATAATTCACACACGGGCTGCAGTTGCTGTCTTGCTGGCTGCAAGAACTGAGGACAAATACCAGGAATATTAATGATGGTGATGAGCAAGTGACATTCTATCATTCTATCTAGCTAGAGACCAATTAAATATTTTAGCCTACTCAAACAAAGGTTTTGCTGGGCACAGGAATGAGAGGAGTCTCTCCCTCATCAGTGTGTATAAATATCTAAAGGGGGGTGTCACCAAGAAGATGAAGCAGGGCACTTCTTGGGGGCGTGGAGCAATAGGACACAGGCAATGGGCAAAACTTGATGCACAGGAAGTTCCACCTGAATATAAGGAAGAACTTCTTTACTGTGCAGTGACCCACACTGGAACAGAGAGTAGAGAGGCTGCGGCGTCCCACTCACTGGAGATATTCAAGAACCGTCTGCGTGCAATCCTGTGCCAAGTGCTCTGGGACGACCCTGTTTACACAGGGAGGTGGGACCAGACGGCCCAACCTGACCCTTTCTGTGGTTCCGTGATTTCCCCAGGACACACACCGAGTCCCTTTCTGCACTCTGAAATCACGTCATGCCGTTATCCCCAGGCGTGGGTACCCGAGAAGATCCCTATCCCTGCGCTCCTGCCTGATGCCGGCCGGGGAGACTCAGTGAAAGCCGGCTCGGGGACTGCGGGGCTCCACGGGTGCGCTCGTCCCCGGAGTCCCCGAGCCGGAGCGGCACAGCCGGCCCGATCGCGGCCGGGATGCCGGGGAAGGGCCCGGAGCCCTTTAACCGCCCGCGCCCGCCCCCCGGCTCGGCCGGGCGTTGCATCAGGCCCGTGCGCGCCGCCGGCCGCCCCGCGGGGGCGCGCCCCGCGCCGCCCCTCCCCTCGCCGGCGGCGCGCACGGGCGGGCGGTGCGCGCCCCCGCGGCAGTCGCGTGGTCCCCGCGCGGCTCCATATTGCGGCGGCACCGGGGTCGGGGGGTTCCCGGCGGGGCTCGGGGGCGCGCAGATGGCGACGCAGGTGGAGGCGCTGCTGCCCGGCACGGCCCCGCTGCTGCCCGCCGAGGAGCGCGCCCTGGTGCTGAAGCCGCCGCAGGACGGCGGCCGGGAGAAGGGCGAGCCGCCCATGGGCCCCGACGGCGGGCCGGCGGCGCCGAGGCCGCCCAGCGCCAAGCAGCAGAAGGAGGAGAGCAACAACCAGGAGAAGGAGAGCCTGCTCAGGGCCGGCGGCGAGGCGGAGGACGGCGGCGAGGCGGGCGGCTCGGGGCGCCGGGAGTTCATCGAGGCCCCGCCGCCCAAGGTGAACCCCTGGACGAAGAACGCGCCGGCCGTGAACGGGCAGTCGCCTCCCGGTGGGTGCTCGGGGGTCGCTGGGAGCGGGGGGGGGGGGGCGGGTGCGCCGCCGACCGCGCCCCGGGCGGCCGCGCCATGCGGCACACGCGGCGTGGGGCCGCGCCCGCGGCCTGCGGGGCCGCGGGGGGAGCGGGCGAGCGGCGGCGCCGGCCGCGGCCACGAGGCGGGGAGGGCAGCGCGGCCCGGCCATGCGGCGGCGGGGAGCGCAGGGCGCCGGGGGCCCGGCGGCGGGCGGGCCCGGTGGCGGACACGCGGCCCCCCCCGCCCCCCCACTCCTTCCCCTCCCGCTCCCGGCATTCCGCCGCAGCAGCGCCGGCAACGTGGTCGGTTCCCGGCGTGCGGCTCCCCCGGGAGCGCGGCCCCGCCGCCCCCGCGGGGGCCCTTCCCCGGGCCGCGGCCTGCCTGCCCACGTGTGCGCGGCCGCGGCTCCCCCGCGCAGGCCGCGCCGCCTTTCTCTGCCGACTCATGGCGGCGGCGGGGCCGGGGGCCGCGGCCGAGCGCGGCTCTGCCCGCCGCGATCGCTGCCCCGGGCTGGGGCCGGGCTGGGGAACGGGGGTCCCCGAAAAGGGAAGCGGAGGGGCTGCGCTGTCCAAATCGCGCTTGTAACCCGCTGCTGTCGTCAGCAAAGGCTGAAACCGCTGAACACCATTTCCTCGCCTGTCGGGATGGGTGTTGTGCTCCCCTCGTACCTGCTTCAAGTGAATCGGGAGTAGGAGAAAACCACAGAAGTTTTCACTAAGCGTCTTGTTTGGGAAAGACTTAATCTTTTCCTACCTGTCTCTGTTAACTGAAATCACACTGCCGTTGTGCCATCAGATTCCCAATTACTGTACGTGCCGGTGTTTTGTAAGAATTGTTACTGCCTAGCATGATGATTCATCAGAGTTATTGATCTTTGGGAGATGGACAGCTCTGCAATTTCCACCTGGAAAGCTGTCATCTTAATGGGAAGGCTAGAGGACAAGTTAATCGTGCCAGGTAGAAGTCTGTGTTCGGATTGTTAGGTGGTTTGTCATTGTAGTCATGGACATAAGCAAAGCATAAGGAAATCCAGGATAGCGTCGCTGTCTGCATTCACCTCATGCGTTGTGACACAAAACTGGTCACATCGCTCCTTTGTGTGAAGGTTGCGCTCTATTGTGATGCCTTCAGAGATAACGATCCCGAGAAATAAACCAAAAAATGCAAAACTGCAAGGTTGAATGTTCCCGTTTGAGTGTCCTGTGTAAGGAGTGTCCACATTCATTACCAGGCTCGTCACTTGCAAAGGTGTGTGATTTGTCGGAGTAAGCAGCGGTGAGGAAGCTGCCCGACACAACGGGGGACCTGTGCAACTCCTGGGATGAGTTTTTTTGGGAGAGAGTGAGAATGTGTCATTAGCCTATCCACGCAGTGGTAGGGTAAGGGAGTAATGCTGCAACACTCAGAATTGCCCTTGGGCCCAGTACAGTTGTCTCTGTATTCCCAAAGGTGTTTAAAAAATGGAATTTGTTAGTGGTGTGTTCTGGGATGCTTGGCAGCAGCGACTGGTTCCAGCAGTACCCCCAGTGCTGCTGCCTGGCTCTCCTCTCTTGGGCCATTGTTTCTTTTGCTGCCTGTTCATTAACAGAAGAGAAAAACGTGTAAAATAAACACGGCTGGTGAGCTCCCACGAGAGGCAGGCCGGCAGCTGACCTTGCCTGGCAGCCCTGCACCCGGGTACCTTCTTGTAGAGTTTGCAGGCTTATCTTGTGTCTTCATTTCATTGGGTGGAGGATTTGTTTTGGCAGACATTTGCCAAAAAAGATCTGGAGCGTGAATTTGTGTGAAAGAATCAGCTGGTGAGGTGAGTTGTCATATTGTAGTGACCTCCAGGAGGATCACCCAAGGAAATCAACTCTTTTTCTACGCTTGGAGTGGATTGAGAGCTTCTGAACTCTGGAAAGTCGCTGCTGGAAATCTTTGGTTTCTCAGCAGAGTTTACAAAGCCTTTGCTCATAATCCAGCAGTGTTCCCAGTACAGTGCATGTGTGTGGAGATACTAAATGTTTCCAACCCTAATCTGCCAGAGGTAGCAAGGAGACCATAGTGAAGACAGCTCTGTAAAGATAAAGGGATCTCTCTATGACTTGTTTTACAGGCTTTGAAAACCCTAATTTTTTAAAATAATTATTACATTAGTTATAGACCTGTAGAGCAGCTTTAATGGACAAGAGCTTCTCCTTAGGTGTCCACATATTCTATAGTGGCCTGCATTGGAGTTGGTGCTTATGGAAGGTAAAAACATTGAGCTCAGGGAAAACAGAGCCACCTGCAAGATCTTGGTGAGTTTCTGCTGTTCTGTTTAGGAATATGGATAGGGAAGAGCTTAACAAATCCACCTCCAAGTGGTCAAAACACCAGCTTGTTTTGTACTGTTTGACTCACCACGGCTGGGCAAGTTGAGTGCACTGGGGGCCTGACACAGGGACTGAAGAATAGGGTCCTTTTTTCATGGATTGGGATTTACCTTTAGAAGCTTTTGCCTTGCCTGCCTGCCACAGTATTTTTATGCTCGAAGTTAGCAGTGAGGCCTGTAATATAATAGAATATTTGAGGAAACATTTTTGCTTTTTCAGGAAGGAGGACTCTTGAAGTCAAGCCACTCCTTGCTTCTTAACCTCCCAAAAGCACAACGGCTTGGCAGTAAGTGGGGCAACCATTAGGTTGAATTAGACAGCAGTGATACTGCTGATGCTGTGAGTGGAGGCTGAGGCTCATCTGGAGTGGCACATCAGAAAGCTTTCATGGTGTCTTGACAAGATGCACATACGTTTTAATTCAGATGTGTTTCTGTCAGGGTGCAAGGTGCAGAGAGGGGGGATCCTTTTAGTCCTTAGATACACATGGTCCTCTCCTGAGTGGTAGGGCTTGTACTTGACACAGCTGACTGCTTGTGAGGGACACTGCAGAGCCGAAATGATGTCTCGTTTTTACTCTCTAATGAGTAAGGTCTATGTGACCATGCCCTCGTTGTTACATGTTCTGTTCTTATCATGTAAATAAATTCAGCCAGCAGCTTGACTGACACATGATGGTAGTGTGTGTCTGTGGTAGTGAAAGAAATGTTTTCTGGCAAAACCAGCTTTGCACTACTGGCTATAAACCAAATTCAAAGTGTTTTCTCCAATTCTTCTGTAGATGAGAACTCGTGTGGCTTGCAGTTAAGACAGCTCGACCTTCTGGAACATGTTGTACTCCTCCAGTGTGCCCTGCACCAGGGCTGGTGCTGATGCAAGCGTTGGTGCAGACAGGTGTTAACAGCACCCAGTTTTGAAAACCTGCTGGATGTATTTCAAGAAATATTGCATCAAGGCACTTGGCACTTCTTTTTTTTTAAAGCATTTACATCTTGGAAGTAAGAACATGCTGGTTTTAATGACCGGCACTGCAATTGCTGAGCTTTGCCTGCACTAACTTTTTAAATTTTTGCAAGTGCTCGGCCAGGGAAAGCAGTGTGTTTCCTAGTGGAGATGCAGGAGGTGCTTTGATTTCTTGAGTTGAGTTTCCTGCGTGCCATTTGGCAAACGTGCTGGGTGGATAAGCAGTACTTTCCAGAAGGCACACCTCAGTTGCTAGCAGCAAGCACCAGGGGTGAGCTGACTGTTGAGAGTGCGTGTTGCTTTATGCCTGAGCCGAGGCTGACTTGGCTACCGGTACTGAGGAGAAGGCAGGGGAAGATTCATTAGCATCTCACCCCTTGCTGACTAACTCCCCATAGGGCTTTCCTTGAAACCAGCCTCCAGTGCAGGAGATAAGGTGGATGGGAAGCTCATTGTACCATTGACATCTCTTCACGTTCAGAGTAGACGCACACATCTGCTTGCTCAGGGCTCCAGCTTGGTAGTCCTGCACACACCTATTTCCAAAGTGTTGGGCAATTCTCTCTCTGTCGTGGCACGTAACTGTGGAGCTCTTCTGGCTGTTGCAACAGAGCTGCTATCGCAGCAGGAGGCCTCCCCACCACCACCCCAAGTTTCCTCTCCAAGCTACTGTTTTGTTCAAATCCCACAACTCACGTTCCAGTAACTCTTCCCATCTTGTTAAGGGAGGATGAGGGTAACTGGAACTTGTTGCTCCAAAAAAACGTGAGGCTTAGTGTTTTCCCTCCCCCGCATACCTTTGCCCTTCAGCTTTGTGCTGGACCTTTGCCCTGTTCTGCACTGTTTGTTTCGGCAAGAGAAGGCTGGGGAATGCGGCGCAGCTCCTGCGAGCTGACTCACCGGCCCTGCTTGCTGGGCTTCAGTGCCTGCTTCTGCTGCGACCTCCAGTTCCAGATTGCCAGCTCCAAGGCGTCACTGAAGAATTCTCTCCAACCAACTCCTTACCCTCACAGCTCTTCTTTTAGACTTCACATTGCTCATGGTGCCACGGGGATTTCCACCATTGGTGCAGAAGGGCTTCGGATGTGAAGACAAACTGAGTCCAGAAAGCAGGACTGGGAATGGGGGCGCTGTGGCTAAAATGCTCTGCTCTCCTTTCCAAAATACGTCGCTGGATCTTTTTGCTGTGCTTGAACAGTGTGAAATTATCTTCAGGACAATGTCACATGCAGACTTGGATAGAGTTAGGTTGCGCTCTCCATACTTGAGACTATAATGAATCTCCATCGCCATCTCTGCCATTGCCCTTGTTTGGCAAAACAAGGAATGGGCATTTTAGTAGAAAGCTGTGCTTGCTGTTCAGACCAGGCCGAATGTTTTAACCCATACAGTTATTACAGGTGCTCTTACCCTAGGTCCAGTTGGGCCTAGGGAGCTTTGTTCATTCCCAGCCATGATACACATTTACATTATGGTCTTTAATATGTTACTTATCCTTCGGTCATCTTGGCATGTAAGCCTTTGCTGACTTCCTACCAAGGGCCTGGGTCTCTGCACTGCTGGCTCTGCCAAATCCTTGGCTTGCTGTGTACGCAGGGAGCTTGGGGAAAGAGCTGATGCAACCTTAGTGATACCTGCTAAGCTCTCCCGTGGTGATTGTGCTGTCTAGGTGGAGCTTTTCATGGCCAAGAAATTGTCTCCTGGGGTTTTGGCTAAAGCTCTGTGTGGATCTCTGGATCCACTCTGTGGTTTCTGGCATGGCCAGCTGTGCATTTGTTCCTTTTTTCAAATGAAACCAGGCTTTGGTCCCACTTGTTCTGCAGGTCCAGGTCGTTGTTACTGAGGTTTGAATGAAGCTGGGAGATTTATCTCCTTGCATTGAAATAACTGGTTAATCAGAGTATCTTGTATCAAATGATGCAGCTACACGACTTGAGGTCAGAGGAGAGGGAAAAGAAGGGCTTCAAAGAAGTTAGTGTGATGCTGGGAGAACTTAGAGCTACTCGTGTATTTAGGTAATGCTAATGGCTGACCAGAACAAATGGGAACTGAATTTGGCCTTGAATAAATCAATTACCAGACTTCTTTGCGGGGAAAGTTTTGGGTCAGGGTCAGTCTGGATTGCTTGGCAAACAGAGAAGTGGGTGTGCACATGAATGTCCCACAGCTGTGGAGCAAAAACTGGCACGAGGCATTTGGTGGAAATAGGGTTGCTGATAGCAATTCTAATGCTGTGCAAGATAAACTTTTGTTTTTGGGAAAGGCTGTGGAAACTGTGGTCAAGTGTCAACGTGTTTCTAAAGGGAGGCTCATCCTGTAATTGGAGGTTCCCAGAAGATCCTCTTAAATGAACTTTCCTCCATCAGAGCACACATCTGTGCTGCAGTTTGGTGGGCTTCGTGGGTGGAGGAGGTGTTGTGGCTCTGCTGCTTTCAATGTTGCCCCAGGCTGGCGGTGCTGATTGAGCTGCTGGAGCCGTCCTTAGCAAGTCATCCGGCCCAGCTTTGGTGTGGACACTCGCTGTGGGTATTGCCAGGATCAGGAGCTCTTCCTGCAGCATTAAAGCTGCGTGTGCTGGGGGATGTTCTGCTGAGACATGCAAGGAGGGGGAGGAAGGGCTGGGAACTGGCTCATCTAATACCTGCTTTATTAGTGAGTTACCTTCACTGTCCTTCTGGAGCCAAACTGACTTAGGAGCAGAAGCTTCCCTTGACACTTCCACGTGTTTCAGGGTTGTATGGGAACACACAGCAGGGTTCAGTGCTCTACAGTGGTTGCGATTTTATTTTGTGGGTTTGAGTCACCCTGCTCCTCCTTTGTGTGGTGACAAACCGTAAGGTTTGGTACAGTTCTCTGCTGCAAACTGACAGTGTTGGAGGTGACCATGGTGGCCCTGGTGGAGTTGGGTGCTCTGTCACAATAGGCCAGGTAGAAACATTAATTTGCTTTAGATATGGTCAGTAGGGGTGGCTGTTGGTGTGACTGAGGTCTTGATGCCGCTCAGTCTGATTCTGGTGACACTCAGAGGTGACACAAATGCCCTTTGTTCTCTTGATCTAGGGAACGTTACTCTGGTTCTCCTAGAATATGTGTGACACTCGCAGTGTGCTGGCAGGCGCAGCCTGCCCTGCCCTGTGCTCCTGGGGAAGCGCATTTGCTTCTGCTGGACACCCCTGAAGTGGCTGAGAGCAGGTCTGCAACCTGCTGCTCTAGCAGGTGCTGCTCTGCTCTCCAGCTCAGTCCCCAGAGCAGCGCTGGCCGCTCATACGGCTCAGAGGAGGCATCCCTGCCCCACGAAGAAGATGTTGGAGGAGAAGCAGCTCTGCTGCTCCTCTGTGTCACTCATTTGATCTGTCAGGCTCTGCAGAGGTCCCTTGGTGACCGTGGCAGCCGGGCAGCAACCGGGAGGAGTGGGGGTTCAGCTGGGACTTGTGATCCTGGGTGTCCTTGACACACCAGGCAGAGTTAAGGCACGATGGGGAGGCTGGACAGGGGGTGGAAAGGTGCTCTCTGTGTGTGTGTTGTGTGTCCTTCCCGCGGGAGCCCCCCGTGGGGGCCAGCAGGTGGGACACGGTTGCTGCTCCGCTCGCTGGGGTGGGGGCACAGCTCGGGGCAGCGGGGCCCGTCCCGGGCACGGTGCTGAGCACGGCTCCTGCAGAGTGACTCTGCAGTCTGCGGGCTCCTGCCGCTGCTCCTTCCCTGGCTGCCGTCTGACAGCTTCCACTCGGCTGCACGCACAGAACAGGGCGGCTTTGGGGCTGCTTAAGGTAGCTTTTAAGGAGTCTGGAAAAAAAAAAAAAAAACGAGAGAAGAGGTGAGTTTTTTTTGTTTTTTTTTTTTTTCCTGGCTAAATATGTGGGGAAACAGTATGAAATTGGAAAAACCACAGAAATGAGGAAAGGGTAGGGTTTTGTTGATGGGAAAGTAAGAGAAAAAGGTGTGTGGGGAGATTGGTGTTTTACCTGCCTGGTAACTCAGAGGTGGGTATGCTGCTAAATACTGAGCACTGACTTTAAAGCAGATTATTTGTGATACGTATTCAGCCTCCACACTAAATCACACAACCTTTTTTATCTTATTTTTCTTTATGACTGTGCTTTTGAAAGCTTCTGGTCAGTGATGTAAATGAGTGACTATTTTACCAAGTCTTAGCTACCAAACGATCTGGTTTGCACATTTGCAGATGATGAAGCTAGTGACAGATTAAAATAGTGAGAATTCACAGTTAATAAGCAACGCTCAAATGTTTGATAAGCCAGCATTCGCTTAAACTACAGGAAATTAATTTCTTCAGATTCTCCAAGGTCACATCTTCTTTTTTTTTTTTTTTTTTTTTTTTTATTATATGTTGCGAAAGAAGCACCAAGTTTATTCCTGCAAGACCCTTAGGATTCTCTGCAATTTTTATGCCTTTGCTGTAGCTGGAAAGGTTACACTTCCAAGTAGTGAAAAAGCCTGTGTCAGCTCTCCTGACCTCACAGAACAAGCCTACTGAAAACAAAGACAACCACAATAACAAAAAGCAATATTCTTGGCCTCATTCAGCACAAAAAGACACCTAAAGGAGTGACTGAAGCTCTTTACTGTAGCTGTGTTAGCTCCCCGTGGGCTCACATTGGCAGGTCAGCTACAAGGCTGTGTGAGGGGGAAAAGCAGAGGGAAAAAACAGAATGAGGAATTAAATGTAAGGAGTGACACCAGTATGAGTGATGCTGAGAAATGTGTCTGTAGCAGGAGATACTGAAGTGTGGAGAAACACATCCCAAAATTGTGGTTGGGAGGTTTTTACTGTGACTGAAACAGAAGTGATGGGATGTTTGTGCACGAGGTTCCACCCAGCAAGACAGAAGAGCAAATCACGGAGGTGTCTCCACCATGTGCTCAGATGACAAAGCATGAGACTTCACTGTCAGTAATCATATTGAATTTCACTTCCCAACTCCCAGCTCAACCTTGAGAGCTCGGGGGAATACTGACTATGATCTCAGGCATCTTCTGAGTGCTCAGAAATCATCTGCTACTGCAGAGGGTCTTGCACTGAGGTGAACCAAAAGGGGACTTTTGGCATCCCAATTTCAGGTGAGCTCTCCAAGCTCACTGTTGCTGGTTTGTTTGTTTTTTTTTGTTTGTTTGTTTTTTGTTTGTTTGATTGTTTTTTGTTGGTTTTTTTTTTTTTTTTTTTTTTTTTTTTTTTTTAACTGTGGAATGATGAATGTGACATTTGTATACTCTGCAGGGAGGAATTTTCTGTAAATGAGCCATGGTTTTAAATTTTAAAATTAAACCTGTAAAGACAATTGTGAAGATGATTTGGAGGAGATATGACAGATTACAGTGAGATAACCCACAGCTTCAGTTGGAGGTGAAATCCGAGTTGATGTAATTGTCAGCAGAGAGTGGAACCAAGCAAGGCGGAGTTTGGAGGGTGATTGGAAGGGCTGCGTTTGATTAAAACCGAGCAGATAGCCTGGGCCAGTGGGAGGGAACACCTCAGACTGCGAGTCTGATGATTTGTAATTCAGTTAAGAGATTTAATTATGTTGTCTTCACTGTGCTGCCTTGTGTATCCTACAGCTCCCTACTCAGCCCTCTGCCTGTAGCCCAAAGGTGGAGAGAGCCTTGCAATTTTCAGTTTCTGAGGTTTTCGTAGGGATGTATGGCATCCTTGTGTGATGCTTTAGGGCTTTACAGTGAGGCTGGTGCATTTGATGAGGTGGGGTGGGATCCTCTTTCATGGAGACGCTGGATTTCTGGGTACATGAATGGATTCCCCTTCGCAGGGAGATGGATCTGTCCTCCCCACTGCTTGCTAAGCTGTCCTTGGGCAAAGCATCTCTGGAGTTTGAGTCTGCCCTTGATATGCAAGCAGAAAAGCATGTTGCAGTTCTGAGTGTGACACCAGTCAGAGGGAAACACCATCCTGTATCTCTCTCCACAGTGTGGGATCCAGCTGGCTTCCAAAATGGCTCCTGTATTTCAACAAGTCTTTGGGACATGTATTTTGCTTGATTGTGCCAGAAATTGTAGTTCGCTTTTCAATATCCAGAGGCTTAAAGAGCAGTTTGGCGAGGGGGTCTGTGGTCACTTGGACCAGACTCATGTAGGGTTGTTCTCCTGGAAGGCCAAAGGCCTCCTGTGGCATCACTCCAGGTTTACTGGTGGTTAAAGGATGTGAGGCAGAGCGCTGGGTCACCAGCTGTTCCATGGGAAGAGCAATCAAGCACCTTTAAGTTGCTTTGGACTTTCTCTGAAGCCTCTTGTTGGCTTCATGATGGGGAATGTAGGGATTCATGCTCTGGAACAATAGCACTTTGCTGCTTCTCCATTTTGGAGGTGAGGGGAAGGGGTTAATGGGAGAGAACACCCAGTGTTTGTTCTCTCCAGTGCAAGCACTGATAAGTGGATGGGAGAAACAACAGCCTGTGACCTTCCAGTTATTCCTTGTGTTCCTGTGCATATGCGAGTGTTGGATTTGTCTGTTTGGAGAGCTCTCATTCTTCTGGTCAGGCTCCCCAGAACCCCATTGGCATCTCTGGTGCTTGGAGAAGAGACCTGGGCCCTCCTGCACGTGGATCTCTGGAAGGTGTTTTTGCTGGTGACCGTGTGTTCAGCGGTGTCACGGCCCTGCTGGGTCTGCCCTGCTCCCCTTCGGGCTGGAGGAGACTGAACAGCAGCACTGAGGTATTCATTTAGTGTCTGGTGTGGAGTTAGCTAGGGACTTATCTCAGATAATGCTCTGATTTTGGAATAGGTGATCTTTTTCCCAGCATTGTTCCTCTTGAAACTGTGATACTGGAGGTCGTTATTACCTTTCAAGTACGTGAAGATGGCAGAGGCACCGCAGCTGAGCTTCACCAAATGCACAGCTGTTTATACATTGAAAACCTATTTCAGGCATTTGTTTCTGTGTGGTTTGTGGGAAATTAATGTCAGAACTCACACTGGCTGCAGCTCCTGAGCCAGTGTAGGTGGCGGGGGTGTCTGAGAACGAATCTAACCCTTCCTCTGGACAGGGAACATAAAACCCCTTAGCAGGGACTGGTCTGTGAGGGTCTGTGATACCCTCACAGAGGAACTGGTTTAGGATAAACTCTTCCGTAGTTGTTTTTTTTTTTCTCTTGTTCAGGCCTTAGCGGTGTCTTGGGCCCTAGCCAGCAGGTTAGGATTGATCCAGCTGTCTCATGCTTCAGCTTCTCTTTGAGGGGGTAAATATCCTGTAGTAAGTTGAGAGGCATGGGAGGTGTTTGTGAGGACCTGGCAGCTGGAGAGGGCTGGGACAATCAGGGTGACTGAGAGCTGCGCTCTCCCCAATCCTGCTCAGCAGGTAACAAAGGAGGGGAACAGGAAGCAAACAAGATCTTGGGAGGGATATATATAATTGGCCATGCTAATCCTCGGGTTTAGGGTTTCTTGCTTTGCTACTTTTTCGTAGCAGATCTCACCCCCTTCTCGGCTGAGTGTTGCTTTGAAGAGGCCTGTAACTGTCTCAGAAACCTGGGCAGGCATTGCCTTGTCCTCCAGGGGGGAGCCAGGTGACAGATATTGAACTGAAATATTATACAGAAGAGATTCAAGCAGCTCTGGTCTCCTTGCAGTACATGCTGGACTATGTAATTTGGACCTTTTTCCTGCCTGGATTGTCCCTGCTGGGCAGCAGGTCAGGTTAGGAGGAGAGATGCCAATCGATCCTGCCATGCGCCAGCGCTTCCCTCCCCAGTCCCTCTCCTGGGCAGCCAGTGCAGCCCTGCAGCTTTGGAGCCATTGTGAGTGAGTTCTGGCCACAGCCCTGCTGCGAGTCCCCCTGTGACCTTGGAGAGGTCATTTTTTTTTTGCTGACGTCCGAGTCTTTTGTCTGCAAAACGTGGAGGATGATTTGGTTACAACTTCATGGGTCAAAAGCCAGAACAAATCAGCTGGTGTCTTCCTGTGGCAGTGTGGATGAGCCCTGTGTCCCAGTGGGAACAGCTGAGGAGAGCTGGCTGTCATCCTGTGCTTGGACCTGTGCGTGCCCAGCCCTCACCCAGCACACTGGGCACTGTGCTTCACCAGTCAGCATGCTCTGGTGACTGGCAGGTGGCATAAAGCACTCTGAGGTCTTTTTTCCCCATTTGGAGAGCAGAAGGGCAGTGGAGGTGGGGGCCAGCTGGGGTTCCTGCTGGCACTCGGCCTGTGGCCGTGGCCCCTCGGCAGTTATGGCTGCAGGTTGCTGTAATAACGAGTCAGCGCTTCTCTTGCGTCAGGGATAATGAGCTGCGCTTCAGCCGCTGCCTCCCGGGCCCTGCCAGGAGGAAGCAGTGTCCCTACTGGAAAAGGGGGCTGGAGACAGGCAGTGGGTGGAGGTCCTTTCCCAGCTGTAGCTCCTGAGGCTGGGAGAAGACAGGCGTCCTGTGCAGGTGTTTGGATTCAGCACCGAGTGTGGCCGGCGGAGGAGTGTGGTTAGTGCGAGTTTCCTCAGGGAGCAGTGGAGGCGAGATGGGGACTCATAAATGGGGTGGCTTTTTTGCACCTGTCCCAGATACCTGAATAGCAGCAGTAGCCAGATAGCCCCTGGGGAAGGGGGTATGTGTGTGGATGCATCAGCTTTTCTCTTTAAATGCCCCATTTTAGCATACGATCTTCTCCTTTGTGTAAAAATACCATCCGGCAAAAATTGAAATTGAGATCCACTCCCAGTACCATATAAAATAAGGACAACTGCCCTCAATTTAGTTATATCTCCTGGGCTGTGTGCAGCAACTCTGGGTATTGGTGTCCAGAGCAAGCACCCCTGTACCACATCTGTACCCTCACGTGATGGTCCTGCAAGGGATGCTCAGTGTCTGTCCCAAGGTCCTGCCAGCTGCCATGCACACCCCTGACCCCCTCCTCACTCCATCCTGCTTTGCTGATAACAGGAATATTCACAGAATGTGCTTTTCTGTTGAGATGTTGTAGGCTGTATAGATGCTCTACAGGGGTGAGGAGAATGGTCAGGTGTTTGGGAAATACCTGGCTCTGCAGAGACTGGTGCTACAGTGAAGTGATCACTGGTTCCTGTGGTGACTACAGTCCCTTTGTTCAGACAGCCCAGTCTGTCTGATTGTGGGTGCATGCTGAGAAACAAAAGTGTCTGCCTGCAAGAAGGAGAAGGAGTTGTGAGACAGTAGGGTCCAAATTTCATGGGTCTGCTCATTTGCACTGTGATGCTGTTTTTTCTTGCTCCTTCCCGCTGGGCTGCCTGGAGGGCAGGCAGGGCCTGGCTGGGAGAGGGTTAGGTGGGCAGGGGCAGGACTGCCTGGGTCCCATGTAGGGATTGCCTGCTGCTGAGTAGGTGGATGATGGGATGGTGGAGAGCTACTGTGAAGCATTGTCCTGCAGCCTCTGGCCACAGTTGGGATACTTGGCACAGGCTGCCTTGGGATGTAGCAGGGGTGTGTGTTGGGAGGAATTGGTGGGGCTGGTTTGCTTGGCTTCACCTTTCTGTCTTGGGACTTTGAGCAATAAAACCTGTCTCTGTGCCTGGGTCCTTTGTGTTTAAGTTTTAGTCTTGGGAGAGCTGGGAAGGGAGCTGGCCTGGACTGGCAGCCTCAGTCCTGCAGTGTACAAGATGGGCTCCTTGGAGAGCAGCCCAGGGGTTTGCTGCTGCCCCCATATGTTTCCGCCTGCTTCCCTACCGTGGCTTTCTTGGGAAAAGAAAGTGCTGCCTGATTTAGACTTCTCTTGGGTACCTGAGGTGCTGCCCTTAATTGGCAGGCTAATTTTTAATTTAAGTCACTTGTGCTTGCAGGGGAAAAAGGTGTCCCAAAGGGTCATTGTGCCTGCTGGTCCTTGACCAGCCCTGCCTCAGATGTGTCCTCCCAGCAGCCTGTTTTTCAAAGCAGGTCCTGCTGACTGATAGCTCAGTGCTTGTTCTCCACTCTGGGGAAAGCTGCCTGCAAGCCTGGTGTTGTCAGTCTACTCTGGAGAGCTTGGAGTCAAATCTGTGTTAATCATAGGTATGATGAGTTGGATCAGGTCAGCCTCACCCAGACAAGGGGGCTGAGCACTGGATGCAAACGTTTCTCCTTGATGGGAGTTGCCCTGGCAAACCTCTTGAGGTGAACGTGAGCTGTATCAGCCCTTGGCCATCACATGTGGTCCTTGCTTTCTGCTGACCTCAGCTACTGAGTAGAGTCACTGCTTTTCTGGTAAATGTAGTGGCAGAGCTGCTCTAGAGCTGTGGCTGGGCTCCGGAGAGCCTTGCTGTACATCTAGAGCAGGACAGGGCAGTGGGGAATACAGCAGTGAGCTGAGAGGAGACTGAGGGAATGTGAGTTTGGAGTTGCAGTGGTGACACATCTAACAGGAGATGATCTGAGAGGTCACCTGCAGCTGCTGTCTGATTTGGTGGCATTTGTGGTGTCCAGAGCCTGGACCTCTTTGAATGGCTGGTTCTGCTGTGGTGTGTATTTGATGAAGAGTTGGTGGGGCAGCCCAGCAGGAATGCAGACTGGAGAGCTGCACCCCTCGGGGTACAGCAAGGGGAACGTTTGCCAAAGCCTGGCTTTGCTGAATTCCTGGTTGGCACAAAGGAATTTATTTTATCAACCGTTGTGATGGTGTTATTTATTTTGGGTTTTGGTAACATCTGGTACAGCTGATCCAAACAGGTGGGATACCAGTGTTACCACCTTGTTCCTTTGCAGAGAAGCCCAAGTAGGGAAATAAATTATTTCTTGTTTGAGATCTTAAAGGTCTTTTCAAACCTTAACAATTTTATGATTCTTTGAAGTACAGGGTATTTGAGCTGGCTGATGTAGAAGCCTGAACTCCTCTGTGACCACAGAAATACAAGATATTTAAATGCATTTGGGACATGAGCTGCTGGAAGATTGCAGTAGAACATGCAGCTTGCAAAGGATCCAGACTGGTGCTTGGAGACTATTCTGGATGTGCTGGGCTGTCCTTGATACCATGCCTTCAAATGGCCGCAAACCATAACTGTGTAATAATGGTAGAGAGAGTCTTGATTTAACTTCTGGGTATTTTTGCTCCACTTTGCTCTTCTGGTTCCTATGTGGGATGAAAAGCCTGATCCCTGCCTGAGAATGCTTTAAACATGGTGCAAGTCAGAGGAAGAGAAACAGAGGTTATTTTGGCAGAGGGGTGTTTTTTGCTGTTTTTGCATGAGTTGAGCCCAGGCCAGAGAGCATTGCCCTGCCTGAGGGGTAGTCCTTCCTGCAACTCTTGTGACTTTCCAGCTGAATGTGTGTTTTGGGTAGCTGATAAGCAGGAGCCAGGGGCCTGCCCCTGTCCCAGGGGGACCTTGCCTTCCTGGCAGCCATCCTTCCCCCTCCTCTTCCAGGATCCTTGAAGAAAACATAATGTAGTGCTCTCCCAAAAATACTGTTTTCATATCTTCTGGGGGAGCCTTTATCAACAGGGATTTTCCACACCTACTGTCCTGTGTGCTCCTTAAATGAAAACTCTGATCCTTCCAGCTACTTCAGTAAATATTTTCTCGGCAATACATGATGTCCCCAAGAGAAGGGCCTGTACCTCTAACTGGAAAGAGCCTGGGGACTGGGTAGGTTGAATAATCTGTTTTAGGGTCTGATCCCCAGATGCCATCTGTCCTGTGCAGTGACCTCTTCCTGCTGACAGACTCCAGAGCTGGGAAAGGGAAGGTGTTCTCCTGGTGTGATGGGTGATGTGCCAAGGCCCTGGCTGTCCGTTTGGGGATGGAGGTGTGTGTCTGGTGTAGGTGCAGTGTTAGAGCCAGGCACAGCTGCTGCTGTCCCTCCTGGCTGCAAGACCAAGGACAATCAGAAGAATGCTGCCTTGGCTTCCACCTGTGTTCTCTGTTAGCTGTTCTCCGTAGATTTCCATCTGATGTTGCTGCTCAGGGGGAGTGTGGGGTGCCACCAAGTAGCTCATTGTGTGGGTTTTTTTGGTTTTTTTTTGGTACATCTCAACAACCTTTTTTGTTGCACACTGCTGTCTGCTAGGAGCCAATACAGAAGGTTATTTATGAGAGCAGCGCATTCGGGTAAACACAGACTCCTTCAAAGTCTTTCTCACAACAAGTGGTTGAATTGAGGTGGGTTCCAAGCTGGATTGATGTTTAACGTGAGATACTAAGAAAATACTTCCTCTGTTTAGCTAAAGCAAACAAATCGAGAGAGGAGACCTTTTAAATATAATTTGCACTCCAGCTGCAGCCAATACTGATCTTTTTTTTTTTTTTTTTTTTTTTACAGATATATTTCCAACTGATGGCCAGTCTGGTATGTATTAAATAAAAACGGAGCTCTTCAAACCTCCCTTCCCCTTGCCTTCCCTGCACTTCTCTTCCTTCAGAGTCAACACTATTAACCAGACCTAGAAGACTGGTGCATGCAGTGTACAGTCTGGAATGTGCAATGGACATTAATGTTAAAAAAAAAAAAAAACAAACCACAAACAAAACCTCCCAAAAACCCCACCCAAAAACCAAAGCAGAAAAACTTCCTAAACAAACCTCTACTATTTGGTCATTCCTGTATAGCAGTGACATCTTTTATGCTTTCATGTAGTGATGACTAAAAAGCTGCAAGGTTCTTTCCTCCCATACATTGTAGAATAGCAAATTTGGATGTCCAGGGTGAAAGAGTTTGGGAACTTGTAGGTCTTGGTCATCACACATAATTGAAAACACTGATGTGTCAAGATGCAAATGTAACTTAGATTGTTGTTGTTTATATGTTACCTGTATACAGATGGATGTGTCTCTGAACCTGAGGATATATATTTGAATTTGCAGTGCTTTGGGAAGACACAGACCTCTCCTGTGGCTTGTAGTCTGTGTGTTGTTGTTAAGGACAACCAAGGTACTCACTGTGTTGCCATCAGTGCAGAGAAAAAACTTCCTGGCCCCAGTGGTGTGTGCAGCCTTGCTGGGAGAGCGAGGTTGCTCTGGATGGAGGTTTTAAATCAGGAAAGGAATGTAGTTTTCAGAAGCAGATATTGATGCTCTCAATTCCTGCCCTTCCCAAATTGCCAGAAGCCCCTCATCCAGGCTGATGTGGCAGTGCCAAGACTGAAGGAAGGTCAGGAAGGTTTGTTTTAACCAGTGATAGCAAGGTCAGTCAGTGAGAGCCTGTTGTTTCAGAGCTGTAGTGCCACGTGGGGATGTGCCATAGCAGAGGCACTGGGAATGGAAGTCAGTGCCTGACATGGCCTCGTGTCACCCCAGGCATGTCACCATGTCCACCCCTGATACCAACTTTGGCTTTACATGGGATCCCATTGCACCGGTTCGTGGGTAGTGTGAGGGTAAATCTCTGTTGATGGTGGAGGCATTGAAAGTTTGGAAATCAGCTTTGGTGTCTTAAAGCTGATTTCAGGAAGAACAACTTAATTTTTTAGAGTGGTCTGGCATAACACTGGATGCACTGTAATGCAACTCGCTGAACTGAACAGAGGGATGGAAGTTGTGGATGTGTTTCCAGATCTCTAGCCAGCTAACAGGGCCATAGTGTACAACTAGATGCACTGGATTAAGGCTTTGATTCTACATTTTTAAGTCACTCATGATTTTCCTGTTTTCTTAATATGTAAGAGTGAAATACTAGGGTTTTGAAGAGCAAAGATATATTCCCATCTCTTGAGTTTGCAGGAAGATTTTCTCCACATTGCTGATGATCTGGCTTCTTTGGGTATTGGGTTTTGTCTGCCTGTGCCATGAACTCAGAGATGTCCTTTGCTTGGCACTACTCCATCCTCTGTTCTCCAGCTGGTTGGGGACCTTACACAGCTGCCTCCAGGGTGGGGCATGAGCGTGTGTCTGCAGCAGTTGATAGCTCTTCTGAAAGTGTTTGTTACATGTCAGCACTGTTGCAGAAAACTTCACCTACAGAGCTTGGGGCTTTTTTTACAATTCTGGATGTTTTTAAGGAGATAAGTTAAAGCTTAAACAGGATTCCTCTAAATGGTAGCAGCCCAGGACACTGTGCAGTCTTTATCATACCTCTCTCCAGAAAAGCCTTAAAGCTGGTGCCACGCTATTTCTTCACATGCACTAAGCTTATCTGGAAGCCATGGTATCTCAAAACACAGTGAAGTGTGAAGGCAGCAGGCACTGCTTCTGCCACCAGAGCTGTTGTGTACTCCAGAGGCTGTTGGGTTTGCCTCCCTCACCTCCTTTTCATTGCTGAGGTTATTGAATGAGTGAGTTTACTCTGGTCACCAGAACTCCCATACATGTGTCTGGGGTCTATTTTTTAAGCTTAATCTTGTGAAGTCAGGTGGGTCTGTATGACTAGTATCCCCTCTGTGAAAAGTCTGTTGATCTTCTCCCAAAAAATGGTTAGCAAAGTGATGGAAGATGCTGAGTCACAATATCAGGGTTGGGAACTGCATAGGTGGGGTGCCTGAGCCAAAATGCAGCCATTTTGTAGGCACAGTAGCTGCAGTGTGCCCCAGAGCATGTTCCTGCTTGTTAGCATATGGATGCTGGCTCCTCAGCCTGGATCATCCCGTGTCACATGTGAGCGCTATGGAGGTGGAAGTGCAGCAGTGTTTGCGTCCCAGTTACCTAATAGTGTTTGCAAATAAAGCAGTTGTTGGAGAGAGGCCTCACTTTCCTTCTTTCTGGCACAGCAATGCCTCAGTCCTTTCCTTTCCACATCCCACAACCAGGATTCAGCAGCTGCAGGGTGCCTTTCAGAAGAAGCCATTTCAAGCCTTATGATCTGGAGTTCAGGTGGGAAGCTGAGAGACTCCAACACCCTTGAGAGATGCAGGGTTGGGGTTGGTGGCAGAGGGACGCACTCTCACATTCCCACTTCTGCTGCTGAGGAGGACTGGGAGGGCACATTTGCAGCTGGATGTCTGTGGATGACTTCACTGTGAACTCCAAACTCTTCTGCCTGGCAGCCGATGCTGTTCAGCTCCCAGGACTTGCTACTATGTGAAATTTGCTGCCTGCTCTGGAAGGGAATACTTTTGTCACTTCAAGTGGATCTCCTGCTAGCTTAGTGTGTTGTGCCTGTGCCCTCCTGGCCTCCTACATGCTGCAACCAGCCCTCCTCCTCTCCGTGGTGGAGGATCCCAGCCTTTTTAGTCTCGCCTCTTGAGGAGCTGCCCCTGGGTGGTTTAATTGCTTTTCTTTGAGCAGCTGTAACAGCCCTGTGCCCTTGTTGAATTCCTGAGACCAGAGCTGACTGCAGGGTGCAGCTGTGGCTGTGCTGGTGTTCAACAGAGCAGCAAGTGATGCTCTGTCTTGGTTTTACCACTCCTGATGACTTTTTTTCATCTGCTGCACCCTGACCTGATCATTTTGTACAACTGTCAGCAGTGTCTGAGATATCTTTCTGGAGTTTATAAATGCCTCTTTGAATT
This sequence comes from Sitta carolinensis, assembly GCA_032173965.1. NCBI lineage: Eukaryota > Metazoa > Chordata > Aves > Passeriformes > Sittidae > Sitta > Sitta carolinensis. Next base: position 11,368,066 of record CM063294.1, on the reverse strand, counting down.
AAACACTGTGAAGTTTTCCATAAAGAGATGAGGATGATGGTACCACTGCAAGGAAATGGGTTTTAATTCTTTGGAAATAAAAGGAGGGGAGATGGATCTTTAAATTAGGAAACTGCTATGTTGCAGGCTTTCGTAATTGAGTATTCCTAACTCCTTTGGGAAGACTTTGTCTGATTAGGGTGTTGTACTCTTTTATGCTCTGTATTGGCATGGGAGGCAGCCACCTGTAGCACTGGAATTAGCTTTATTAGAGGGAGTGGTTTATGCAGCAGGATTGATGTGGTTGGGAACCAGGAAGGAAGTTGGTATATTAGAGTTATTTAGTAAAAACTTGGAATGTAGCTGTATCTCGCTTAAGGTGGGGGGCATAAGCGAGGATGGTGTATCTTCTGCTTGGAAAAGCATGCCCTGAAATCAACTCAGCTGAGATGCAGTAATTCTGAAGTAGCACAAAAAGAAGCCCTTCATCTTACTCTCAAAGATTGCAGGGGTGTTTGAATGTCTTTTCATGGTTTTAATGTTCTGGATTCACCAACAAGAGGAAGCCCCCATAACAGTGCTCAGTTTAATCCAGGTGGTTATGAAACTGTAAGATTTCTTCAACACATTTATGGAGACACCCTGCTTAGAGGGGGATGTAGCTATGACCTCCCTAAATTCCTGGGAAAGTTTGCTGCACCTGCTCCTACCACCAAATCACTGTTACTGTCCCCTGCCCCAGGAGATGGAGCTGGACTTCTGCATGGGACTGGCTCTGTCTTCCTTGGCCTCACAAGCTGAGCTGCTGCTCAGTCTGTTCTGTGCAGTCAGGGAGGCAGGTGTACAGCTGTGCAGGCTGAGGCTGAGGTTAAGTAGTCACTTAGCAAGTGGCCACTGCTCAAGGGACACTCTGCTCCTGCAGGGTGCCTCTGCAAAAGTAGCCAAGAAGGTACAGGAATCACAGCGGGAGGAACTCGGAATGATGTTTGAGTTACATCAGAGTCTCCTTTCTGGAAACCCATTCTGTTCTTTGAGATGACAGGTTTTCCAGAGGCATATTTTGTGCAGAGTTTGCACTTTAGCCTTGTATGACCCCCCTTCACTGGCACAGTGGGAGCTGCACAGTCTCTCCTAGGCAGTGTGAAAGCTTGGAGCTGGAGGGTCTCTCTGCAGGCACTTGGCTCTTGATTCCTGTCTCTTCGTTGTTAAATATTTACAGTGAGACGTACCAGATGCTTTCCAGGAAGGGTTTTGTCAGCTTCCAAGTCTCCAGATGCAGCTGCAGAAGAGGCTGATGGCCATTACAGGGGTCGTGTCAGCACGGGTTCGGCAGCGATGCAGTGACCTCCTCTCGTGCGTGCCAGGGGCGCCGCTGGCTGCGCTGTCTCGTCGGCCGCAGTGGGATCCAGGCAGAGAGCACCCTTGTGCTGATGTCAAGTGATTAATGATGTCTGGTCCTCAGGCTTTTTGTTTTTCTTGTTCTTTGAAGCCCTTTCACTGGAGAGGGAGTAGGTGATGCTCTTGGATTTTGTTGTTGCATCTTTTTTCTAGGGCCATCTCTCCGGCTCCCACTCAGTTCTCAGCACGCCGGTGTCTGTCTTGGTCACCCAGCTGCCCTGAGGAGAGAGGGGTAGACTGATCTGGGGGCAAACTCCTGTCACCAGCTCTGGGCATCACCAGCCCTGGGCATGGAGAAGCCAGCAAGCAGCTGGAGTGTTGCTGCTGAATGTGTATCCTATGCTGGTCATGCTGGTCAGGTTCCCAGTGTGCCTCCTGCTTTCAAGATAAGGTCCAGGACCTTGGGCTAGGCCCCTGTTTGTTGCTCTTGGTGCTTATCAGCTTTTGCTGCTGACAGAGTGACCCACTGCAGAGCACTGGGCTTGGGGAGGGAGGGTCCCCCCAGCCTGGGCTGTGTGCTGGTCTGGCCCCTCCACCCAGGATAGCCTGGATGTGCACACAGGGCTTGCTCCTGTGCCAGGTGTCCCTGTTCTAGGTCTTGCAACTCCTGCTGGATGAGGATCTTCCTGGGTGCCATGGAGGTAGGATCTTGGGAGGTGGCAGGTTGGCTCCTCTGAGGGGGGGCCAGGGAGGAGCAGGCTCGCTAGGTCATCGTTTTTCCAACTAAATATAGTTGCCCGTGCTTTTATAAGGTCGGGATTTTTGCATCACGTGACCTTCTTATCCCTCCCAGCCGGCAGTCAGAGTAGGGGATCGAGTGTCTGAATGGTAATAATTAACTGTTAACTAGCTTTTCATTAGAGCCTAGCAGACAAGCAGAACGGTGCAACAGAGGTAAACGGAGCAGAGGAGACTGCTCCCGATCCTTCCTGGAGGGTGGACACCCCCTTTTAATTTGCAAATCAGTTGTTTCCAAAGGTGAGTGGGTTGGGTAGTGTTTTTTTTTGTTGTTTTATAAGGTGTTGTGAGTCTTGTCTGGTGTCTGCCCTTGCTGTCCTGTAGTGCCTGTTCATGTCAGCCCTCCCTCCCCCCCACCACTGATTTTCGTTTTTAGGTCATGAACTATCAGCTGGTCTCTGAGCTGGCTTGGAGGAGGGTCTGACCCTCCATCTTCTCCACAGTTTGGCTCGCTTGCATACCCTGGGCCCCTTCAGCCTTGCCTTAGGTGCCCTCGTGTCCCAGCACTGAGGTGTCCTTGCTGTTCCTCGTGCCTGGAGCAGCAGCTGGATCAGCTCATGCCTTTTCCCAGGGGCCCAGACTGACACGGTGTTTTCCAGCCCCTCTCCCTGCACCGTTTAACCTGGCAGATTGTTTGCAGGTGTCCTTGAAGGCTTTTCTGCCTTCCATGCCAGCAGAGGAATTGCTGGTGATGTGCTCTGCCAGCTGGAGATGTCTGCTGCAGACGGACTGGGTCAGGCACTGAGGCTGGAGTTGCCTCTCCTGCAGAAGTGGTGGGTACCTTTGCCCTGCTCAGAGAGGACAGGGTGGCTCAGCAGCTGTGGGGGCCTGAACCAGCCCAGCTTCCTCATTTTGACAGTTTCTGAAGTCTGGTCAGCTGGGTGACCTTGGCTGTGTCCCCTTTGTGATGCTTCTTGGTTTCTGGGAATCACTGGCTTCCAGTGGAGAGAATCTTTAGGATTCTTTTTTTTTTGTAGAAAACTGGGCAGGAGGTGGTTCTGTGCCATCTCATAATGTGTGTGCCTGGCATCTCAGGGATCGTTTGCAGGGCTGTGAGCATGGATTGTGTGTCAGGAGTTTCCTAGAAATCCTCTTCAGCGAAGAGGTTTGCTTGAAAAGGCAGTGGAAAGATGTCACTCGCCCTTAAGAGGGAGTTCATTTGCTACCTTTAATAGTAGCTATCTGTGCCAGGAAAAACCCTGGGTGCCCTCACAGGCAGTGTTAATGTTAGAAGTGCCTGTCGGCGTTTCCCAAGCCTCTCCTCCTGGAGCCCTCTCCTCCTGGAGTGTAGCTTGGTCTGAAGTTGGAGCATTTCAGTCTTGGGCTGAGAGGCTGCAGTGAAGATGATCATGCAGTTTTGGTAAGTCCAGACCCTTCCTGCCCCTCATTTGCTCTAGAAATAAGTGTCAGAGCCTTCAGATAATGCACGTGTGTAGAGCTTGTAGCAGCTTTGTGTGTTGAAAGGAGCAGTGCTGTTCCTCCGCTCCCTGAGGAGGGCTCTGAGGATCTGACTGAAGCCTCTGCTCACTGTGAGGATCTGTGCTGCCCGTTTGTGCCGTCAGCAGAGATGGGCTCTGCACGTGCCTTGAGCTGCTCCTCCTCTTCCGGGGCTTTCAGGACTATCAGCTGAGGGATGTGAGGGCTTGGAGTGCTGGGATTATAACTCGGGTGCCCACACTCAGCCTGTGACAGTGCTGTCCTGGCTCTGCCTGCCTGTACCCCAGCCTCCCTCCCTGCACTTTTCCAGGGCAAACTCCCGAGCTCCTGGAGCTGCCTAGGACACCCAGGTGGGAGTGTTCTCATGCTCTCCATGGAGCTGTCAGATGCCCTTTTTGAAGCTATTTTTAGCAAGTGATCTTTGCAGCAGTTGCAGAGCTTCCATTGCAGAGAGGTGTAGGCAGCTCCTTGCTTCCTTTGCTGTTGCAGTAGGATTTGTACAGTGGAGCTTCTGCTGAGGAGCTGTGGAAGATTGCTTGGCAGGCTTTGAGCTGTGGTACCTGCAGCTTATCTCCTGCTCCAGCTGAGCAGGATTCCCATGTGCTTTACAAGCCTGAATCCTGCTCAGCCATCCACCTCAAGGATCCAGTCTTCTGCTCGGTCCTGACCTTGGCCGTTCTTCTGCAATTTTTCTTGCATGTACAGGAAACTTTGCTATTGCTGAGGTGTTGCAGATATTTCTCTTACCTTTATAAGCAAGGCCAAAGGCTGCCCACTGGGAGCTGAGACACCACGTGCTGCAAGTGGTGTGGCTGAGTGTGGTTCTCCACACTCCCCAGGAGCAGGTGGGAACCCCTGTTGTGGAGACACCATCCCATTTGTGCTGGGAGATGTCCTTGTGTTAACATCTCATTTAAAGCTGTCGGAGAACTCCATCCAGTGCTCCCTCATTTCCCCTCCGTGCACTCGTGCGCCTCCGGCTGCAACTGTGATTTGGTGGGAGGTAGAGCTGTGAAACACTGCAGACCTAGAGGAGCTGCAGCCTGTGGGCTGAGCCTGTCCTGAACCTTTCTGGCTTTGTGTGCCTTTTGATGCCTTCAGCAAAATGTGAGCCTGCCAAGCAGTCAGTGCTATAAATCCCAGGCTTTTCCACTCGTGTGGAGCTGCAGCAACAAGTGTTTCCCATCTCAGCTCTGTCACATGGCTGAGGCCATGCTGGGAGCAGCTCCTTGGGAGGCAGGGCAGAGGCGGCTCTGCTGATTGGTCTCTGGGGGTATCTGCAGCTCTCTGCACACAGAGGTGCTACCAGATGGCTCTCTGGGGAGGAGGCTGAGGTTCCCTCCCATCTGCCAGTGCTTTCCAGCCTCTTTACAAGCACGGGTGTGTTGCCTACCACTGCGTCTTGCTGAGGCAGAAATGGATGCAGAACCCACAAAAGGGACATAAAATGTTTGCCCATCCCTCAGGGCTTCTCTGCCTGTAACTTCAGGGGGTCCTCTTTGGGATGGAGGCAGAAGGAAAAGAGCTTTGTCACTGTCTGCAAGAGGCGGGCTGCTGGTGGGAGTGGGGACCGATGCTGGCTTACAGGCCACATCTGGCCTGCAGGACTGCTCCTGCGAATGTCTCTGTGCTGTTGGTGGACATGAAGCTCACCAGATGTGTCCTCTGATGGCTTGGGCAGGCTCAGACTCCAGGTCCTGCACTGAGTGCATGGACAGTGACGAGTGCCCCAGGAGATTTTCCCAATCCATGCTGTGCCCCTGCTGCTGTGCACATCAGGCCACACTGGGAGAGACATTGCTTGAGGCCTGGGGAAAGGACAGGGACAGGGTTGGTGCCCTGTTTCCCATGTTGGGAAGGTGGGGATGCACCTTTGGAGCTGTTCTATGTTGGCTCCCTAGGTCTTTTAGGCCAGGAAGGGGATTCTTACAGCCACAGTGGGGTCCTGGCAGGCCTGGCTGTGGCTGGTTGCCTGCTGGGTCTGTCTTATGGGAATTTCTTTGTGGGTTGGTGCTGTTTCACCACATTTTTCCTGTGTGTCAGTACCCCAAGAGGGACTCCTGCCCTCACAAAATGACTCTGAAGGAGCTATCTGTCTCCTGGGAAAACAGCTAATCCCACGCAGAAACATTTTTAAAGCGTTTTTCTCAGCTCACCCTGACCCAAGCTTCACTTGCTCTTTCTCACCTGAAAACCTCAATGCCGGAGCAGCTGTCCCATGTTGGTCATGACTTAGAGTCTTCACATGTGCCAAGAGTGTTCTGTGGAGTGTGAGAACAAGGGAGGATTGTCTGGAGACAGAAGAGTGAAGTGGATCATGGTGGACTGCTGGGCACGTGGCTGTCTGTCCCACACAGCACACTCGAGCTCCTGCCAGAGCTCTGGGGAAACTGGGCATACTGGTTTGGCTCTTGCAGCCCCACCAGGACCTGCATCACAGAGCATGCTCCCCTGCCTCAGCCCCTTCAGCACAAAGTCCAGGCTCTTGGCTTGGAACCACCTTTATCAGCAGTTTCTGGTAGGTGCTGGGCTGTGGAGCAGAGAGCAGAACGGCTCCTTTCTGTCATCCTGGCTGCTGCGTCAGGGACAGTGAGAGCTGAGGACTCTGCATTCCTGCTGGGAGCCTGGGCTGCCCTCTGAGGCTGTCCCAGCTGCTGCTGGGGTTCTGGGAGTCCTTGTCTGCATTGCACATGAGTGGTACACCTGGAGCAGGCATTACAGCTTCTTGCTATAGGTAGAGGTATTTGTCCAGTAATGCCAGGTCTCTGCCCAGGACTGCACTGCACATTAATTCCCTCTCTTCATTTAACTTCTCTAAAATTCCATTGTAAATTCCATTGGATGCAAAGAAAGGCAGAAAAACAGTTCCTGGGTGTTTGTTTTCATTTTCCCAGATAAGGTTGTAGATATGTCTCCTTGTCTGAGCACGGTGGTCCTGTGTCATGTGTCCCTGTTTGGGTGGAGGATCTGCTGTCACTCTGGTTGCCTGGCCCTTGTGCAAGGGCTCCTCTTCCAGATAAGAGGTGTTTGCTCACCTGGATGCCCCTGTGAGCCTCCCACCCCAGGGCTCTGCCCCAGCCAAGTGTGGGCTGCAGGAAAACGTGAGGTGTCTGCACAGCCTTGCCCTTGGTGTTGGTCAGGTGCATTGGGGAGTGAGTGTCCAAAGCCAGCGAGTGCTCTGCTGTGGCATGGCCACAGGAAGGGTTTGGCTGTGACAGCAGCATCGGGGCTGCTGTGAGTGCTCCTACCTGTGCCTCATCCCCCTGGTTGCTAAGGGGTAATCTCCTCGTGGCTGGGCAACCCCATGGCTGGGTGAATGATCAGGTTCTGGCTGCAGGCAGCAGATCTAAACTCGAGACCTGCTTTTCTGTTCTTGGCTGTGCCAGCATCTGCTCTGTGGCCGCAGGCAAGGCTGCTCCTTGCTTCCCTGCCTGCTGAACCCATGCCAGCCTCACACCACTAAAGCCCTGGCTCCTGCTGCAGCTGTTTTGTCTGTCCCCTCACACAGAGAGGCCCTGTTTTTCAGGAGGTGGTCAGGCACTGCTAGTGCAACTGAAATTACTTACTGCCACCAAACAGATGTAAAAGGAGGAGGGTTGTGAGACTCCCAGAGGTCTGAGACATCTGTCAGCAGCTTTCAAAGGCTCGGCTGTGAACCAGGGCAGTGTCCAGTGTCCCTTGCTCCTTGGGATGGGCAGCACTCACCGGCTCTCTGCTCCCCACGCTGATGCAGTGAGGTTTTCCTGCAGGGGGTCCTTTCAGCTGAGGACCACAAGATGTCTTGCTGGTGCCCTTGGTTATGTTTCTGTGCCCTGGAGGGTGCCAGGCATGCATGGCCTCTGCTTGCCGTGGTCTTAGCTCAGCAGGGGTTGTGTCTGGCCGTGTGTCCACCAGAGCAGTCACACCCTCTCGGTCTCCTGCTTTCGGCTCCATCCATGCCCCACATGCCTGCAGCCCCAGCCCGGAGCAGCCTCCCTTCCCTCCCTCCCTGCTGGGCTTGCAGCCCTTTGCTTTGTGTTCTGTCTTCCGCAGTGCTCTGCAAATGCTAATTACTCTTCTCAGCACCTCAGCGAGATAAGGGATCCCTGTTCATATCTTACAGATAAGGAAAGCTGCAGAACTTGTTTCAAACAATCTTCTCCCTCCCCCGCAGAGCTGATGGAGTCTGCGGCACCTGCAGCCTGTGCCCCTTTGTCCTCTTTCACTGCTGCTCGTGCAGCCCCTCTCTTTGGTTCCCAGAAAAAAAGCACAAAAACATTCATGGCTTGAGGGCTCCTGAGGTGAAGCAGCTGGAGAAAGGGGATGGAGGCCGTTGCTGTGAGTGCTGTGCTGTGCTGTGAGCAGGCACCTGGGGGGTCCTTGCAGGGAGAGAGGGAGCCCTGCTGTCCCCGGCCCCAGAGATGGGCTCCTGATCAGGCTGTGCCAGTCCCGTCAGTGCTGCTGGAGCAGGCAGGGGTGCTCTGTATCTATGGAAAACCAGGCTGCCTGTGGGTTTGTGCTGTAGCTCCTGGTGCCTTTTGAAGCTATATTTAGTTCATGACATCTGTGGGTGTTGAGTGGAGGATTTTGGGGGCTGTTTAGAAAGCGCTGGCTCTTCCTACATTAGCAGGGAAGTTTAAAAGCCTTGTGGCAAGCTTTGTGCTGTGGAGCCAGGGTTCTCAATGAAGTGCACATGGAATAAATGAGGGACACGTGGGACTGCTGCTGCTCATGAACGGAGGCACTGCAGGTGGATTGGGGAGGTCCTGGGGGGAAAGGGGAGGATTCGGGGACCCAGCTGAGAGCTTGGACTCTTCTGGAGTTTCAAATCCCCATGCAGGAGCCACAGAGAAAGGAACTGGGGAAGGGGAGAGCACATGGCTCTGTCCTGACTGTCTGTCTCTGCCTTATTGACACTTCAAAGCCTCCAGCTCTGAGCAAGGCCAGGATGAATCACTGCTTTCAGACTCAGAAGGGGACCGGTTTTGATCATGCAGGCAAAGTTGTCCAGCCTTTCGAAGGAGATCAAAGGCAGCTTTGAGCAGAGCTGAACAGGCTACTCAGGGTGTTTCCCGGGGCATCCCCAGATAGCCTGTGCAGTCCTCCCCTCACCCTACCCCAGTCAGGGCTGCTTTTCTTCTACACGAAGCCAGTGAGTCAGCAGAAATCCTCTGTGCAGGAGCCTGGCACCTGGCACAGGCTGCTCTTCGGGGCAGGCAGCTCTGCTCTCCTGTGGAGCACCAGTGTCCCAGGGGAGACCCTCCTCCCAGTCCTCGGGGGCTGGTTTGTCTTGGGCAGAGTTGTGCTGCTCTGTTGCTTGCACTCTGTGTGCCCTGTGTGAGCCAGACCTGAGGGGCAAAGCAAGCTGAATTCCTGTTTCTGCTTGTAAGGAGGTGGTTTGTGAGCTGGAGCCAAGATGGGCCATGGTGAGGTTGAGATCTTGACTTGCTGTGAGGTCTGTGGTGGTGTGAACCCTAACAGTCTCACTCTGATGTGTTAAAGCACCCCAGAGGTGCTTCAGTTCCTTAATACTTTCAGCTGTAGCAAGATTTAGGCACTTGATGTATCTGGCTCATTCTCTCTGTACATTTTCTCTCTTGAACTTGCTGTCCCTGCTGAGATGCCTGACTTCAAACCAGGATTCAGCAGCCACAGACTTCTGCATCTCTCTGTCAGACCCAGCTCTGCTCCCTGGGCAGCACCAGCCTCACAGCACCATGATGGCCCTTGGCTTTCCAAGGGCATGTTTGTTTTGCTGTTCTGTGGGTGCTTTGCAGCATGAGCTGAGCTCCTTCTCCCCCTCCTCCCTGGCTGGCAAGGGCAAGAGGGGAGGGCAGAGCTAAGGCAGGGTGTGCCTTCCTGCAGTAGGATGGGGTTAAAAGTCCATCTCTGGGCCACCTGGATTGGTCAGGAGTTTTCTGATATTAGTGGGACACCTCTGAGGCTCGAGTCAGCAGCTGGCTGTGTTTTCTGTTTACCTTTTCCTTTTAGCCCTCCTTTGCTGAAGGGGGAGCTGCTTTGCTTCCTACCCACTTCTCTCCAGAGCCAACACTCCCACCCACAGCTCTCAGCTGTGTTTTAACACTTTTGTTGTCCTTCTCTTGCAGAACTTACGACTCCAGCGAAAGTGGTGAGAGCTGCCAACCCGAGACAGAGGAAGGGAAGCAAGGTAAGGCTGTGCCTTCTCTCCTCTTGCTGGCCCCCAGTTTCTGGTGCAGTTGTCAGTGCTGCTCTTGAGGGTCTGGAGAGCAGAGCTCTCCCTTTGCAAGCTTGGTTGTGGAGAGGCTGATGTGCTGGCCTTGTTCTCTGTTTCCTCTTCAGCATTTTAGGGGTCTTGCATGCTGCTCTTACTGGTTTTCTGCCCAGCTAGGTCAGGGGAGACCTTCTCACCTCCACTCTAACAGGGAGGCACGTGGAGGAGTCCTAGCTGTGGAAAACTTCTTGCCCCACTGCGAGGACACCCCAAATTCCTTGTGGAGCTCTGCAGTGCAGGAAGGGTGGTGGCAGTGGTGTGTCTGCAGCTCTGTCCTTCCCTGTGCTGTTCCTCCCTGGCACACAGAGAGCTGGGGGAATTGATGAAAAAGCTACTCCTCTGGAGGAACCAGGGCAATTCGTTCCAGGGAATCAGTGGTGATGGAGGGACAGTTTCTTGTGGGGCACAGCTGGGGACAGGGGGTGTTGGTGTTGACTCCCAGCTGCCAGTGGAGATGTATCTGCAACTTGATAGGCCTTCCCTTTTCTGTTCCATTTTGGAAAGAGGAGGGCCCTGGGCCTGCAAGGTGCTCCTCTCTGTGCAACAGGCATGGCCCTGCACTGGAAGTGGTTTTCCCAGGAAGCTTGCCTCCTGGGCAGAGGAGAATGGCACCTGCATGTAAAGATGTGATCTCCTGAGGGATAAAAAATTAATTCAGCTCCAAATTAATTCAGAAATAACAATCCCACAAGGGCAAGGAGGAGTTTCTGTGCCCAGATAAAACTCAGTGCCCAGCCATGATTTGTTTGGTACCTGGGCAGCTGTTTGGCTCCTTTCCTATGTCCTGCAGCTCCTCTGAAACCTGAATGAGGTAGAAATGATGGTAGTGAGCAGGTCATTTATTCAGTAGAGAAGCAGTTGATGTTCTCCTGTGTGGCCATGGGGTGACTGGAATGAGGGAGTTCCCTTCACCTGCTTGAATTTTCTCACCCACTCTGAGACCATGCCCTTGCTTTGTTGGCAGCACGTGGTGGTTGTAGTTGGGCACTTCATGGGGCTGTGCCTGGCTGTGACTTGCCACTAGGTGGAAGAGCTTCTTCAGTGGCATGTGGTTGCATCAGGTGTATTTAGAATGCCGTAAGCTGAGTGTCTTCCTTGTCCAAGGGATGGTGCCTGTGATTGAGGGAATTACCCTGGGCAACTTGCTGCCAAATGCTGCTGCTGGGTCAGAATATTTGGTAAGAGGCCAGGGGCTTGCAGGAGTGGCGGCAGTCTTGTTACAGTGTCTGATGGACATAAACCTGCTTGCAGCTATTTGGAAAGTTCCTGCTTTGGTGGGGAGGGGTGTATGTTGTATGTGCAGTGTGGGTGTCCCTCTCCAGACTCCTGGGGACAGCTGTTTGTGGGACAGTGGTGGGTGGAAAGCATTCTTCCTGCTGCAGGGAGCACCTGCAGCTTTGTGCACTAATGGGACCTTTCTCATTGCTACAAGGTTGGTGACTTTGGTGATGCCACGAACTGGCCAACACCTGGAGAAATAGCCCACAAGAGTGTCCAGGTGAGAACACAGAACCATTGTGATGAGCAGGATAAGGCCCTTGCAGATCTCCCTGTGCCTCTGGAAGCACTGTCTGAGCCCAGGCCATTTGGGGTGCTGAGTGTCAGTGTGTAGGCAGCCAGGAATAGTGTGCAGAGAATTTCCTTTTAGGGCTGCCCGTGTGGCAGACTCCCTCCCTCTGTGCTATTCTGGGAACCTGGAGCCCAGTCTAAACCCTGGGCTGGCTGGAGCAGGTAGGCCAGCTCCCAGACCTGCTCCCCTCAGGGCTGCTTTGTGCAGGAAGGGACCGGGCCAAAGTCAGGAGTTCCACAGGAGGAACTGAAAATGCACAAGAAAGGTTTGGTGTGCTGAAGGGGCCTGGCCCTTCCTCCCTGCTGAGGGCATAGTTGTCATTGAAACCTTTCTATTTTTGGGTGCTGTTCTGCCAGCTCCTGGCTGGCTGTCAGGGCAAGGTGGTCACTCACCTTCTGCCACTGGAGCTGTCCCTTACAGGACACACCGTCCATGAACATGAGGGCTCCCTGTCAGCCCATCTTGGTGTCTCAGTGAGCCCTTGCCCTGCTCAGCCATGAGCCTTTGCCTAGGAGCAGGACACCTCTGGGAGGTACAGAGCAGGGATGCACCCAGCCTAGGGCAAAGTCTTCCTGTTCCTGCTCCTGCTGGGGCAGCTGGGGTCTGCCTCCAGCTCCTCACTACTCCCACCTCTCACATCTTTCCTGCACTGGTGTGTCCCCAGCAGCCACACAAAGCACCGGCCCTTCGGAAGCTGCCTGTCAAGAAAGACATGAAAGAGCAGGAAAAGGGGGATGGGAGTGATGGCAAAGAGAGCCTGAAAACCAAATCGGATGAGTCTGGGGAGGAGAAGAATGGTGACGATGACAACCAGAAGTCAGCCCAGAAGAAGAAAGGTAAGGCGGGAGCTGGTGGAGACAGTCCCCCAGGCTCAGCTGGTCTCCCCCTTCCCAACCCACAGGCAGGTGGAAGCATCCTCTGCCTTCCCTGAGGGCCTTGCTGCAGGACATAATCCCAGTGCAGGGACACCTGTGGGAAAAGGTGTTTGCAGGCTTCAGGTGCCATTTTGGTGGGAGCAGGTGGAGCAGGGCCCAAGAAGAGGCAGGGCTGGAGCCTGCCTTCCCTGGTGGCCCAGAACAGCCCCTTGCTGTGGGTTGTATCAGCTGTGGTTGACAGTGGGCTCAGTCTGGCCTGAGCCTGGTCAGGCAGAAAGGGGCAGAGGAAGGACAAAAGTGCTGTGACAACTGCCACAGGCAAGTTCTGACTCATGTCCCTCCATGTCTCAGAGTGCTGGTCAGAGCTCTTCTGCATCCAGTGAGGCCTGGAGGGATGTCAGAGGACAGGCTCTGTCCAAAGGGCCCTGCTGCTTTCTCCTCCATGTGTGGGGGCTGTGGGGGAGGAAGCAGACACACTCTGAACCTGTGTCACACCCAAACCCTGTCCTTTTGCAGGCAACAAACACAAGTGGGTCCCTCTGCAGATAGACATGAAGTCAGAGGTGCCTAGGGACAAAACGGCCTCTCGGAACAACCGGCAAAACGAGCAGCACAGGCACCCCTCCAACAACCGCGGCGAGCTCAAAGGTGGGGCTCGGGCTGGGGACCGCCCCTGGCCTGGCCACGGGGCAGAGCCCGCCCTGGTGCCCAGGGGGCACCTTCCCTGCATCCAGAGGGCTCTGGATACAGTGGGCTCGCTCCAGGGAGGTGCTGTCACGCCCTAACACTGCTCCCCTCTCGTTCCCCCTGTGCTGCAGGCTGGCACCCTGACAACAAGCACGAGCGCAGCTGGCAGGACCACGACGAGACCTCCAGCGTGAAGAGCGAGGGAGGCGCCGTGCGCGGAACCTTCCGGGGCCGGGGCCGCGGCCGGGGCAGGGGCAGGGGCCGTGGCAGAGGAGGTGATCCTCGTGTGTGTGCTCCTGTGACTGCAGGGAGAGTGGCACAGTGTGCAGAGCTCTGTGTCTGTGTGCCTCAGTGATCTGAGTCTCTAAAGCGGGCTGGGGAGCAGTCCAGGGGTACAGGGACATGTGGCAGGTCAGTCCAGCTGGTAAGCTGAGCTGCCATTAACAAAGCAAATAATTCTTACTAGTATTTTTATAAAAATAGGTGTCTTCCTGCTACTCAGGCCAAGCTCTTCATATTTTCTTCCCCTTGCAATACCTCTGTGAGCAGGAGTTGAAGCATTTTGATAGTTTGTGAAGGCTTTATGCCACTTGAGAGCCATGCAGGAGTCACAGTTTGGGTGAGGAAGAGCATCTCCTCTGGTATTCGACTGGGTAGTGTCTGTGCTGACACTGATGCAGCTTCAGTGTAGGGCCTCCGTGTGTCATCTGCCCTTGGGTAAGAGGTTCCTTTTGTGGCAGAGGCAGAGAGCAGGAGGATGAGGATTGTGGGTGCTCCACTGTGGGGTTCAGGTAGAGGGAAGTATTTGTGCAGGAGTCCAGCTCCATCTGGCAGTGCAGCCTGTTTGGCAGATCCCAGGGGTCTGTGCTGACCCTTCCTGATGTCCCCAGGGCACTTTGACTACCAGTACGGATACCGGAAATTCGAGGGCTCGGATGGCTCCCGCACCCAGAAGTACGCCAGCAACATCACCTACTACTTCGACAACATCAGCAGTGCTGAGCTCTACAGCGTGGACCAGGAGCTGCTCAAGGACTACATCAAGAGGCAGATGTGAGCACCACCTCCTGTCCCTGCTGGGTGGTGGGGACTGTGCAGCCAATCCCAATGGGAAGGGTTAGAGCCAAAGTGTTGACTGTGCTTTGCTTTCAGCACCAGCCACATCTGGGCTCCCCAGGTGTGCTTCCCTCAGCGTGTGTGTGGGTTATTTCCTTGGGGATTCCCCAGAGGATGATAGTTTGGGGCTTCCTCTCAATGACACATTGTCCATGCAGAGAATATTACTTCAGTGTGGACAACCTGGAGCGGGATTTCTTCCTGCGCCGCAAGATGGACTCGGAGGGCTTCCTGCCCATCACGCTGATCGCCAGCTTCCACCGCGTGCAGGCGCTCACCACTGACATCAGCCTCATCATCAAGGTCAGGGCAAGCACAGGGGGCCTTTCCTCCTTGTTCTGCTTCTCACCACCCCTGTGTAATGCCTGTTCACTGTGGATGTGGTGCAGGTGGAGCCTTCCCTTGTCCTTGACTTGCTCCTTCATCCTATTAGTCCTCCTAAGGAGGAATGGCTTGGGCTGACCCCCTCAATAGGCTAAAGCAAGGCCCTAAGTTAACCAAGTACTGCTTGGTTCCAGGCTCTGAAGGACAGCAAGGTGGTGGAAATTGTGGATGAGAAGATCAGGAGAAAAGAGCAGCCAGAAAAATGGGCTCTGCCTGGCCCTCCTATGGCAGACTACACACAGACAGACTTCTCACAGTTCATCAATTGCCCTGAGTTTGTGCCCCGGCAGAGCTTCCAGAAAGAGACTGGTGAGCACTGGGGGGAGTGTGTGGATGCAGTGCTGGGACTGCAGCATGACTGAGACCCTGAGAGTCAGGAGTGTTCCCAGGGCAGGGCTCTGCCACTGGCTTTCTGCTTGGTGGTGGAAGCTGGTGTGGGCTGTCCTTGGACCCCCAGGGTGCTGCTGCCTCCAGACATGGGGTAGCGTGAGAGACTGAGTGTGGCTTGTCCTCTCTTAGGGCTGAAGGGATTCAGAGAGAGTCAGTCTTGCTGAAAGTCTATTGGCTTACCTGGAAATAGCTTGTGAATCCAACCCTCTTTACTGGTTGAGGAGATACTGGGCACAAATTGGACAGCAGGTGTGAAGCTGTCAACCAAGTGCTGCAGAAGGGTCTTGTGTCCTTCATGGGCTTCCCATGTTCTTGTCACCCCATCCCATGGGGGCTGGCAGGAGCCTGGAGCTGGGCCTGACAGCGCACATGAAGCATCTTGGTGCTGTTGTAAGGGTTTTGACAGGAGAAGATCTGGCTCCAAACTCTCTCAGGAAGGTTTCCCAGAGAGCAGCAGAGCACCTGCTTTAGGGCTTTGTGTGTCTGGGAAGCTGTCACCTGCAAAGCTCTGTGGCCACCCCTGGCATCACAGATCCTTAACTGGAGATTGCCACTCCAGCACTTGTGGGCACTGTGTTGGTAGACCTTGGCCACTGTATGCCAGCTAGTACTTGAGGCTGCAGGAATGGTTGGGTAATTTGTAACTACACCCCCTGGGTTCCCTCCCTCCCTCTGAAGCAGTCTGTGGCTCTTGTTGGCTCCAGAGTCTGCTCCAGGCTCCCCACGTCCTGCCAGCCCAGTCCCCACCAAGACAGAGGAGGTCAGTAACCTGAAGACAATGCCCAAGGGCCTGTCCACAAGTCTGCCAGACCTGGATTCAGAGACATGGATTGAAGTGAAGAAGAGACCCCGACCTTCCCCAGCCAGGTCCAAGGTAGGAGCTGCTGGATTGGGGGTCTCCCAGTGATTGGGGTGACTTGGGTCATACATGGGCAGGCATCAGTCAAGTAGTGTCTGTGGGAGTGATATCCCAGTCTCTCCTGTTTCCATCTGAGCCCCTTTGGAGCTGCTCCTCATGGTGTAAATGAAGTGTTCTCCCCAGATGGGCTGGGGTCAAGAAACCAGGGGCAAGAGCTGGGTCTTGTGTTGCTGTGTGGTCTTTACCCGGGGTCTCCCTTGCCCCCCTACCTGCAGAAACCAGAGGAGTCAAAGACACCGCAGAAGCAGAAGGACCAAGATGAACCTGAGGAGCTCGACTTCCTCTTCGATGAGGAGATGGAGCAGATGGATGGCCGCAAGAACACCTTCACCGACTGGTCAGACGAGGACTCGGATTACGAGATCGACGACCGCGACGTGAACAAGATCCTGATCGTGACACAGACCCCGCCGTACCTGCGCCGGCATCCCGGCGGGGACCGGACTGGCAACCACACCTCCAGGGCTAAAATGAGCTCAGAGCTGGCCAAGGTCATCAATGATGGGCTGTACTACTATGAGCAGGACCTGTGGACAGAGCAGTTTGAGCCAGAGTATTCGCAGATCAAGGTGAGAGCCGCTGGTGCGAGGATGGGAGGGATCCATGTGGCTGTTGGGAGCCTTGTGTGCAGCAGTGGCTGCTGGGCTGGGGTGAAAAGGGCAGTGCAGCAGGTTACAGCCTCCTCGTGGGGTAGAGCTAAGCTGGGATTAGTCCTCTTGGAGGGTTTGGGATTCTTGGCTCCCAGCATCATGTTGGGCCATACCAGGGATAAACACCGTGCTGTAACCAGTTGTGAGGCTACAGCCAGGTAAACAAAGTGCCAGTGACCTGGAACATGGGGCCCATTGCTCTGCTGCCTGCCAGGATCTTGGCTGGCAGTGCCAGGTCTGTGAGGGGAACTGAGTGTCTCTGCACTGCCCTTAGTGCCCTGTGCTTTGTGGCACAGTCTGTTGGAGACAACATGCGTTGGGGACAGATTCAAAGGTGGCTGGTCTGCATTTGGCCTGTGCTCTTCTCCATTTTGGTGTCAGTTTGCATAGACGTGGGCTTTTTATAGAAAGCCCATCTGCTGTTTTGAAATGTTTGGGTCCCAGCTTGGTGGCTCTCACTTCTGAGGACTTGCCTAGACTCATTCAGTGACAGAAATCATGGCTGTGAGGTGGGATGACTTTTATTGGAGCTCCTAGCCAGGCTCAGTGCTTCCAGGTTTGGTACCTGGCCCATTGCTGAGGGTGACAGGGACAGTGTGATGGGTTGTGGATCCTTCAGATCTGTAGGAGCATTTGTGCCCTGCTGCCAGTGTGGCTGTGAGGATCTGGGGAGAGGGGTTCTAAGGCCACAGGATGGTCGCAGGGGTGTCCTGGCCAAGAATGGGTCACAGAGCTCATCTTGAGCTTTACTGCGCTGGCTCTGCCTGGCTGGTAAAAGCCTGAAAGAAGCAGGTGCTGGTTAGTGAAGCTGCCTTGTGGGATCCCTGAAAGCTTGGCAGCAACAGTGGCTCAGTCGTGGCCTGTGCAGTGCCCCGTTTTCTGTCTTCTGCATCTCCCCTTGCTGCCCCTGTGCAGCAGGTGCCCTCTGGGCATCCATGTCCTGTGACTGCCCTCAGGGCCCAGTGTTGTGGCTGTTGCTCAAGAAGAACCATGGTTGTGGTGGTGTGAATGGTTTCTTCACCATCTTCCTCCTCCAATGCAGCAAGAGGTGGAGAACTTCAAGAAGGTGAATATGATCAGCAGGGAGCAGTTTGACACCCTGACCCCAGAGCCCCCGTGGATCCAAACCAGGAAGTCCCTCCTGGTCCCCCAGGTTCCAGCAAGGTAAGAGATGGGACGTGAATGGATGGGACCAAATTTGTCCAGGCTCCTCATGCTGAGAGGTTCTTGGAGGCTGGGTAGCAGCTGGGGAGAAGGAACTGGAATCACAGGTGTGGTGGATTATCTAGTGCTCCTCCAGCTGAATGCTGGAAGCTGGAGCTCTAGAAGAGGAGCCCAAAAGCATGAGTGTCCCAGTGGAGTGGGGAGACCATGGCAGACTCAGATGTAGTTCCTAGGATTTGGCTTTTCTCTTGGACCCTCTTTGAGTGCTTGGAAGGCAGCTGCCTGCTGGGCCTTGTTTGCCTGTGTGGCACCAGGGCTGTGTCCTTGGGGACAGGGATTTGTTGCTGCTGTTAACCACTAGGAAACAGATACTTTGTGGGGAGCTTTTTGCATCTGCTGTTAGAATTTGGGCTTTCTGGCCAAACTGGATTTCAGGCTGCTTGTGTGGGAGAGCTGGGATGTGTCCCTGCATTCCTGCCCCATCTGGATGGTGGTGACACTGGGGTGCCCAGAGCCAGCCTGACCCAGGGCGGGGGTCTCTCCCTGCAGTACCTACAGACGCTTTGGCCAACAAGCTCTTTGGAGTCCCCGAGCCTTCCACCATCGCCCGCTCTTTGCCCACGACTGTCCCAGAATCGCCCAACTACCGCAACGCCCGGACCCCCCGCACCCCGCGCACGCCCCAGCTCAAGGACCCGACGCAGACGCCCCGCTTCTACCCAGTGGTGAAAGAGGGCAGGACGATAGATGCCAAGGTGGGACCAGGCTGGGCTGGGGGGTGGGAGCTGGGGCTCCCCGTCGGGGCCTGAGGGGAGGGAACACATCCGTGATGCGCCGTGTCTTGCAGACTCCACGGAAGAGGAAGACGAGGCACAGTTCAAACCCTCCGATGGAGTGCCACGTGGGCTGGGTGATGGACTCCAGGGAGCACAGGCCCCGGACTGCCTCCATCAGGTACCAGAGACAGGCGTGCAGGATCGTGGAGGAGGCAGAAATGGGGAAGGGAGGGCAAAGGCAGCATCTGGTCTTGCAGCAGAGGTCTGCTGTTAGGTGACTGCAGAAAGGACAGGGATCGAATTTGCCCTTCCTGGAAAGGTTTGGGGAAAATATGTAGCCTTGGAGAGTAGCAGGATGAGACTTGATTAGAAACGTTGGTCCCCTTCCTAGTATGCTGCTCCATGTCTCATGTCCCAAACCCGGCATAGTGTCAGCGTGTGGGTGGGACACACAGACAGGTGGGGTGGAGTGTGACTCCCCTCTCCTGGGTGAAGCCAAGGAAGGGTGCTGACAGTAGTCTTTCATGCTCAGCTCCAGCCCCTCGGAGGGGACCCCGGCCGTCGGGAGCTACGGCTGCACCCCGCAGTCCCTGCCCAAGTTCCAGCACCCCTCGCACGAGCTGCTCAAGGAGAACGGCTTCACACAACATGTCTACCACAAGTACCGGCGGCGCTGCCTTAACGGTAGGGAGCCTGCCCTGAGGGGTGGCACGGGGTGTCTGTTCTGCTATGCTGGGTTCAGGAACATGGCAGGGATGGACACAGGCAGGGCCCTGCAGGATGGCTCTGCTGGCAGCTGGTATGTCCCCAGGGTTTGTGGGGAGCACAGGCTGTGCTGGGGCTGGGTGTCATCACAGGCCCTCCTGCTCATGAGCCCCAGACTCGCTGGGAGAGGATTGGCTTTGTGATCATCCCCTCTTCCCCAAACAGAGCGAAAACGACTGGGCATTGGTCAGTCCCAGGAGATGAACACGCTTTTCCGGTTCTGGTCCTTCTTCCTCCGAGATCACTTCAACAAGAAAATGTATGAGGAGTTCAAGCAACTGGCTGTGGAGGATGGGAAGGAGGGATACAGGTAAGAGAGGAAGGACAGAGTGACCTTTTCTACGGGTTTGACCTTTTACAGGGCAAATTAAGGCAGTGCCTCTGCCTTGCTTGAAGGTGGTCTGGGGTTGTTCTCAGTCTCCTGCTGCCCTGTGTTGTGTGCACCATTGTCTGAGCTGTATGTGCTGCTCCCTTCCCAGGTACGGTCTGGAGTGCCTTTTCAGATACTACAGCTATGGGCTGGAGAAGAAATTCCGGCCCGACATATTTAAGGACTTCCAAGAAGAGACCATCAAGGATTATGAAGCTGGTAGGTGGCTCCTTTGGCTTCCCTGGGATTGGCAGTGACGTAGCTCAGCTGCATGGTGCTCCTGAGCTGCTTCTCATCATTTTGGGGAAGCCATGTAGTGCTGTCGTTGATGACTGGCAAGTGCTGTTGCTCATTTCACCATCCTGAAGATTGCTGGGGGTTGGAGGAGGGCAGTGGGAGGCTGCAGCTCTCCCAAAGCATTCCTGTGGAGGCACCATTTCCTGTGGGATTTCTCAAGGCCATGCAGTGGCTGAACCTTTTCACCACCAAGTCAGCTGAGACCAGCGTCATCCTAGGTCAAGGGGGCTGCCCAGGAGTGATGTAGGTTGCTTTTCTAAAGGTTTTCCATCTTGCCTAGGCTGTGCCTACCAGCAGGACAGTAGGGTTTGTGGGAAAGCCTGGAGGAATGGTGTTCTTGTTTGGTTTTTGTCCTGCTGACATCTGGAATGGTTTCTTTTTTTCTCTTCAGGGCAGCTCTATGGGCTGGAAAAATTCTGGGCCTTCTTAAAATATTCCAAAGCCAAAAATCTGGACATTAACAGCAAACTGCAAGAATACCTCAGCAAGTTCAAGCGCCTCGAGGACTTCCGAGTAGATGTGAGTAGACAGCTCCTGCACCACAGTGATGTCCCTGCAGAGAGCCCTCTGAGGATGGAGGGGTTGGGGGGTCCCCAGCTGGTGGCAGGAGGTGGGCAGTGACACCTACTGTCACTCCCAGTCACTGCAGCCAGGCTGGGAACTGGGCATTGGAATACGGCAAACCCACTCAGTGTGGGATCGGGGAGCTGGGTGAGCCTGTCCTCCCTGATGAGGTGAGGAGGAAAGGAAGCACTGATGGTTTGAGTAGAGCTAGCATTGGAGCTTTGGCTCCCAAACCTCTGGACTGTGCCTCTGTGTGGGAAGCAGGTGACTTAAGAGCAAGTTGTCACCATTGTGGTCAGTCAGCCAGTTTTTCTGTCACATCTGGCAGCAGGAAATTTGGAAGCTGAGTGCTTGGGGTGAATGCGAGTGTTCCTTGTGGGCAAGGGAGAGAGGTTGCAATTGGAGGCTTGCAGGAAGGCTGTTTCCTGATCCCAGGGGAGGGAATGTGCATTTGGAGGAGGCTGTGCTGATACAGGGGTGCTTCTCTTCCAGCCACCCATGGGGGAGGAAGGTGGACACAAGAGATACCCTACGACGTCAGGGGGAGATGGCAGGAAGCGCTACCCATCCCAGTCTTCCAGCAAAACGGTCAGCCAGTGCCCATCCAGCCAAGCCCACGCCTCACCCAGCCAGCCTGCACAAGAGGATGCCAAAAACCTGAGCCAGCAATCCCCTGCCCCATCAGCTGCAGAGTTGCAGACAGTGGGGAAGTAGAGAGGCTGCAGCGTCCACTTCCTGCCGGGGGTGGGGTGGGTTGGTGGGGAATGGCTCGGAGAAGGGCAGACATGACGGGGTGGGACAGGAAGGGAGCTGGAAGGTGGGTTCCCAGGAATAGGCTGCTTGGGAGAAACTTCAACGCACACGATTTTCTTCTCTTGTGGCTGGAAAGCAAAGATGATCTGCATCCAAAACACCATTTTGTTATTACTACCCTGACCAGAGCCAGACCCGCTCCCAGCAGACCCACACTTTCCCTTCCCTCTCCTCCTGTGCACACACTCATGTCTTAGTGTCTCTTCAAAAAAATGTGTTCTGGCTCGGTTGGAAAGGGGAGATTTTTTTTTATTATTATATATATATATCAAGTTTTAAATTATTGCTAGAAGTTCGTCTGGATTTACCAAAACAAGTCTGCTCTGTGTGGCCCCAACGAGTCCCCTCTGTGTCCCCCTCGGATCGCGGGGCAGCCGCTCAGGAAGCTCGGAGGAGCGAGGTTCCCCAGTGGGGGACCGAAGCCACAGCGTGAGGATGCTGCGGAGCCTCTGACCTCCATGACCCGGCTGGCGTCTCCCATTCCACGGACGGCGGTGCCTCCCATCCCGGCCTCTGCCACAGGAGCATCGTCCTGTTCCTTCTCCTGCTCCCTTCTCCCCAATGTCTTCACCTTCCCGAGGGTCTGGCTCTCCCTCTGCTCACCTCTCCCTTCTGTCACGGACAATTTGGAAGTCAACCAAAGGACCTTTGCCAAGGATAGGTTTGTTGTGACTCCTTCCTGCGAGGATGGCTGGTTGGGAGGCTGGCAGGCACCTGGACTCGAGCCTGCGTGGACGGTGCACCCGCTGCCCCAGGAATGCCCATCACTTGCAAAGACAGGACTTTGCTGAAGGAGCTTTTCTCTTCCTTTTCCCTTGGAAAAAATGACATAACAAAAAAAAAAAAAAAAAACAAAACAAAAACAACAAAAAAAACCACAAACCCTCTAAAACAACAGAAAAACTCTTTAAAAAGACACATCTCCCTTTGCTTTCTTCCTTGGAAATATTGAAGAAAAAAAAAAAGAAAAAAAAAAACAAACAAAAAACCCCAAAAACCCACAAAAAAAGTTGCCTTATGGTGGAGCTGGCCCGGGGAGGCTTGTTGGCTTCCTGCACCCTGGGGTGTGCTGGGCTCTTGGCTCCCCCAGGCCCAGAGACTCCTCACGCCATCGCTGCCGAGCTGATCTTCCCTGCGGCCTTCGCTGTGACCCCGCAGCGCGCTCAGCTGCCTCCCCCGTCAGGAGCCTCCCTGGCAGGCTCCAGTCTCCCGGGGCAGGTGCTGAGGGCAGGCCCAGCCAGGACTCACTCGTGCTCCCTGGCAGCCGCTCCCTGTGCTGTACCATGGCAGCCTTGTCCCCAGGCCAGCGGCTGCCCTGCCATGGCCTTGCTCGCACCCCCGGCCCTCCCTGGGCAGGAGCTGGCTCTGCTCCTGTCTGTGCTTCCAGCGTGCTTGGGGCGTGAGCAGGGAGATTGTCACAGCAGCTGGGGGTCTGCTGCTGGCTGGGAGCGAGGGCTGCTTCTGCTGGAGGCTGACAGGGAGCGAGGCAGCCCTGGGAAGGCTGTCCCACAGCAGCTGCTGGCTCGGGGCTGCTGCCGGGCCTTGTGCAGGAGCCATGCCTGGCACAGGAGAGCTCTCGCCTGGGTTTCCTTGTGTGTTGTGTTGTGGCAGGTGGCTGCATGGAGTCTCCCACTCAGGGCACAGTCCCTGTGCTTTCCAAGGGCTGAGATGACACCGTGTGGCTCCTTACTCGGCTGAGGCAGGGGTGACTGCAGAGCTGCTGTGGCATTTACTTGATTGATCCTTAAACCCAGCACCAGGTGGACTTTGGCAGGCAAACCCTCCCCAGGCTGTGAGCTGGATTCTTTGCGAGGAGCATGTCAGGCATGAGATCTCTGAGATGTCCAGTGCTACCTCTGGAGATGCTCCAGAGGTAGCACTGGAAAGTCGTGTTCCTTTCCAGCCAGACCCAGTTGTCTTGCTGCCACCATGCTCCTTTTGCTGGGTCCCTGGGATACCAGGCTTGGCTGGGGCTCCATCCCTGGAGCTCCAGAGCTTGCTCCTGTGTGCAGTGTGGAGTGGGCACATGATGCACCACCCTAAAGCTGCAGCTCCTTGTGTTGCCCTCTCTGCAAAGTCACAGGCTGGTACTGAACAGTGTTTTCCCAAGGGATCCATTTGATCTAGAGCTGTCTCATAGCTGGGAGGAGTCATCATCTCTCCAGGGCTGTCCCTGTGTGGCTGCAGAGTGGGTGGGTGAGAGCAGGAGCAAGAGGGGAAGCGTGGCCAAGCTGTCCATCAGCAGCAGCTGTGGGGCCCTGGCTGAGGCCATCACTTCCCAAACTGACCCTGCCCCCAGGATGCTGCCTTTGTGGGGGCAGGTGGGCTGGTCCGAGTGGAGTGGCTTTGTGAACTGCTGCTGGAATTGAAAGCACAGCTGGGTTTGAGAGGCTGGGGAGGTGCTACTTGCCTGTTTCCTGGCGGTGTGATCCTGCCCTGGTCTGCCACCCCTGCCACATCACCCTGCAGCTGGTACCACTCACAGGCCTGGTTGGAGCAGCGAGCCCATCCAAGGCTGTGGATCTTTGTTATGGCAGCAGTGCTCCAGGGTTGGGGGAACTGGGCAAGATGGGCAAAAGTAACACTTGTACAGTGCCGTGGCCGTGACTGTTATCTCTGGATTTCCCTCCTGTGAGCTGGAGTCAGGTCTCTGAGGTTGTGGATATAGGTGGGTTTGTCCCTGATTTGGGAAGGAGGAGGCTGGAGAGTCGATCAAGGACATTGTAGATGTGTTGCTGGTCGTTTGCAAGTGGAGGCAGGTCTGGATGTGCCACAGGTGATCCTTGCTGCTGTGTCTGTGCTCCTTTCGTTGGCGTGTGTTCTCTCTTGAAGCCAATTGTCTGCGTTTCAGCAACAAATTCATAGGAAATGGGGCTGCTGCTGCTGCTATGGAATTGTTGCTTGTAGAGCAGACTGTGGAATTGCTTGGGTTGTAGAAGAGGTAGGACATTTCCCAGAGAATTTCCCAAAATACTGATTTTAAATAATTTTTAATTTCTGATCCTAAGGCTCTAGTCTTGGCCTGGAAGTGTTTTCCCTCCCTGCTCTGGCACATCAGTGGTTTGTCACATTAGTGTGTGCACCCAGGGGAAGGTGGGTCGGAACAGCAATCCGACGGTCCCCGTGCCCTCCAGGTTTTGGACCGTGTGCCTTGTTTTGCTGTTCTTGGGACAGCAGTGGGCAGGACAGAGCAAACATGGATGTGACAGCCTGAGGCAGCTGCTGCTTGCTCCCCCCTGCCTTCTTCCGTGGGGGGGGACACAGAACCGTTCCCTCCTGCTCTGTGCAGGGTGGATGCTGGCAGAGGGCAGGGAGCTCCCCAGGGGTGGGCCAGGAGTGGCCACGGCAAGGCTCATTTCCCCACTGGATAAAGGAACAGCTGTCCAGAGGGAGGTTGCATTTGAGGAAGCTCCTGCCCTTTTTCAGAGTTAGGCCTTGCTTTTAGTTTGGATGCTTCACCTCCAGTATGTGTTGTGCTTTTTTGAATTTCAGAGGACTGAGTGGTTGCACACATGCTCCTGTGAGTCTGATGGTGCTGGTGTCCAGCCCCTGGCAGAGCCTGGGGGGAGCCCCAGCTGCTTCTGGAAGGGCTGAGTCAGGGAGCATTCCTCATCCTGCCCCTCTTCTCAGGAGCTCCTCCAGGCTGCTGGACCTTAGGGCTCCTTGCCGAGCTTAACTCGTCTTTAGAATGCAGGTGGGTGCAACAGAGCTGTGGTGTGGGGTCGGAGTGGAGGTGGAAGGTGTGTTTTTGAGGAGGCTTGGTTGCTTTGCCATGCTCATTTGGGAAAAAAAATTAAAAAGTTATGATGCTGCTGCTCTGTTTTTGCCTGTCCATCTCTTCTGCCCCCCTGGCACCCCTGATGGCACCTTCTCACTGTAGCCCTTGGGGTCCCTCGACTTTCAGCACCTGCTCGGGACTGGTCGTTGTACTGTAACAAACTGATGTGTTTAACCTCAGTGTCCTGCCATGTTCCACATGGCAGTGCAGAGGGGGCCTTCTAGCTGTTAATGCCTTTCTAGTTACTTTATCAAAAAGAAAAGAAAAAAAAGGAAAACTGTAAATGTAGCAAGCTGTGTTTGCAATGCTTGTTGTCTCCTGTCTCCTCTGAGGCTGGTTATGTTACTCTGTTACTGTTTGAAATGAATGCTGGGCTCTTCTTGAGAGAGTTGCTACACTTGATGTTAAATGCCTCACTGACTTTTTTTAAAGTTTCCAATACAGGTAACAGATAAAAGAATTTATTTTTTTTTTCTGAGCAAATGTTCATCTCGGTGGCGTGGAGCAGGTGGCTGGAGGGCAGCATTTCCAGGAGTAGTTTACAGTTTCACTTTCTGCAGACACTTGAACATAGGACCGATGTATCTGTGACAAGCACATCCCCTTGGTGGGAAGCTCCAGAGGAGCAGGGAGTGCCCTGGGTGCCAGCTGGCCCCTGTGGCACACGCTGGGGTCCCTCCAGCTCCCCACGCTGTCCTGCCCTCTCCCCGGGTGTCAGCCCTGCATCGGGGTGGCTTGTGCCAGTGGTGCCCTTGTGGGAGGGGGTGCTTGGCACCACTTGGTCCCTCAGACCTCCCTGGTGCAGCCCTGCTCCCTGTCTTCCCCCCCAGCCTGTCCTGGCCCCGCTGGGGTTGGAAACCTTTGGATCTGTGGCTCAGAGACACCCACTGAGCTGCATCCCAGCGAGTGCAGCCTTCTGCTTGCTCGCCCGGAGCTAAAGGGGTGATGGTTCCATGTGCTGGCCCTTCTCAAACCCTGTGTGTCCAACCTCAGCCTTCTGTTTCCCAAAACTAGAGAGTGTGTGCAACCTTCTTCAGCTGCATTTATAGTAGAGACAAACTTAAAATGACTCATCACAGACCACTTGTATCACTTGGGAGGAAAATCTTGTTAATACGGCCCGCTGTACATGATCCATCTCTGTCGATAGGACATAATCTTTGACCCATGTGCTAGGATCATCATCACATATAAAAGGAAAAGAGAAAAATGTAAAATACTTGAATGAGAGCTTGTATTATAACATTAATATTATTCAGAGTATCTGCTTTCTAGGCTGATGTGATTCATTATTCTAGTAATGCTTTAGTCCTTTGTAATTTGTGGTAATTATGCTTTTTCCTTTTTAATACAAAAAAAATGTATAAAAATAAAAAGTTCAAAAGACAGTGGTGCCTGGTTTTTCTCTTCTGCTGACTTGCCCTCCCCAGGGAACTGAGTGAGTGGGCTGGGTTCATCCTGGTGCAGTTGTGGGGACTGCAGAGGAGAGCAGGGGCAGTGACTTTGGATCCACAGGTAGAGCTGGGCTGACGAATGGTCAGTGCAGCACAGGTCAGCCCTGTGTGCCTGTTCCTCAAGGGGCTGCTCTAGCTGGGGAGAAATGTGATGTTTTTATTCCAGGCCCCAGGTAGGAAGGGACCTTAGGAAGGTCCTTGAGAGAATTCACAGTATGTCTCAGATGGCCTGTGGGTACTTGGGAATGTGCATATTGTTCTGGAGGCTGCTTTCTTGGGTCTTTTCTTAGAGGGGTTCCTTAATCTCCACACAGCTCAGGACAGCAGGGACTCTGCTTTCCTTGGAAAATCTCCAAGGAAGATTCTGTAATTTATCAGAATTTTGGCTGTGTCTCAGAGTGAGGGGAGGCTCAGCAGGAGGCGGTGATGCCATGAAGCTCATCAGCTCCCAGCTCTCCTTCCATGTCCCACGAGGGGAAACTCCCTTGCAGCTGTCTGTGGAGCAGTGATGAGGCTGTGACAGCCCCAGTTCAGCCCTGTACTCACCTCCTGTGCCTAACAACTGCACACAGGAAGTTGCAGGGGAGTGTTTCTAAAGCTGTGGCTCCAGTGCATTTCCACGGGGTTGCATCCTGTGTCCCAGGTGCTCTGAGTCACAAAAACTGGTTTTAATTGTATCACACGTAGATGGAGTAACTGATACTTCTATAGAGTGAGTGCTGACAAGAGAGGCCAAATCATCACTTGTGGAGTTTGGTGCTGAAACCTTAATAATGAGAATGACATGGCCCAGAGCACACTTGGCTCATACACAGGCAGCTGGAACCAAGGGACAGTGCAAGTAACAGAGAAACAAACCATTAAATTTCAAAAATAGATTTCTAGAGCAGGTTTTTTTTTTTTTTTTTTTTTTTGTGAGTGTCTTAGAAAACAATGGCAGCAAAAGTGCAGTCATTTC
The DNA here is from genome assembly GCA_032173965.1 of Sitta carolinensis. Classification (NCBI taxonomy): domain Eukaryota; kingdom Metazoa; phylum Chordata; class Aves; order Passeriformes; family Sittidae; genus Sitta; species Sitta carolinensis. Next base: position 11,340,752 of record CM063294.1, on the reverse strand, counting down.
AAGCAGCATATTTAAGTTCAGCTTCATGTTTCGTTATGTGTGGACAAGAATTTGTTTCCCGATTAAAATACTATTTGGCATAAATCATTGTCTCTCACTCTGCTTGTCACCAGGCTGGGCAAGAGCTGGGCTGCTTCACTCATCTTTCTTAGGTGTCTCAGGGATGCTTTCAGAGATGGCGTGAGGCTGAGCAGGACCTTGTGTCTCTCAAAGGCTTTGGTTTGTCTGAACATTTTGTCCGTGCCATGCAGAAAATCCAGCACTCCCAGCACTCCGTAGCACTGGTTGAACCTGAGAGCAAACAGAGATAAACATCACTGGAAGTTACTGAGGTTACCTTGCCCTTCCTCTTTCCATTCCTCTTTGAGCCCTGATAATCTGGGATTTCTGCCCCTGCACCGGTCTCCCTGGCAGCTCTGTCGAAGCCTGAGTGAACCTTGTGCAGCTTCTCTCCGGTGCCATCACTGCCCAGAAACGGTGGCACTGAGAAGCAGCTGTTTCTCCTGGGCAGCTCCGAGCTGTGGGAGCATTGGACACCCACGTTACCATGCCCCATGTGCTCTCAAGACTTGGCTGTCCTGGGATATGGAGCAGATGTGCTTCCTTCCAGCTGGCACAGCTGTTCCACCTGGAGTATCTCGGCTCTGCAGTGATCTGTGTCCTGGCATGTGGTGACTGAACTGTCCCTGGGCTGGTTCTGCAGCAGGGGCAGACATATCTGGGAAGTATGTCTGAATGTAGTACCTGCTGGGAGATGGGAATGTTTCTCCACTGCTTGGGTATGCATCCTAGAACAGTCTCTCCAGTTAGAGAATTTGCTCTCTCCAGCACAGGAGGCTGACAATCTCTGTCAGGAAGGGTTAATGGTGATTGTCTGGGCAAAGTGTAATCTGATCAGCGTTACTGATCCCAGTATATGGGAGAGGGACAGGCAGGCTCGCTCATTTCACCTGTGTGACTTTCCCTTGCTCAGTCTTTAGATCACATGAAATATATTCTGAACTTCTAGGAAGAACCTTGCAGAGAACTGTCATTAACAGGGCTGGAATCCCTGAAATCCCTGTTTAACTGCTCTAAGAACTGGCAGCACTCAGCCTGCTCTCAGGAGAACTGGAGAGCTGCTCTGCTGGTGCATGAGCTAGGCAAACCGACTTGACCCTCAGCAAGGAGCTTTCCTTGTCAGAGGTGCCAGGCAGGAGAGGCAGGAAAATGGGAAGCTGAGCAGTGCCCAGACATACTTGAGGTGGTGGAAGTCGTGGAACTCTGGAGATGGCAGGAGGGGCAGGTGGTAGCCACAGTGAGAAATGCTTGTTGTTACAAGAGCAATGGAGAACCATGCTGAGACTGAGACAATATGAGATCCCATGATCAGAGGGCCAGTCATGACAGGCAGAGTGTTGGAGACCTGGAAATGAGAAGAAACTACCTCATGAATGGGTCCACAACAAGCAGACTCTCCTCTAGGAGCTGAACTGTCACCTGGTGATCCATCACACTCGTTTGTTTTGTGCACAGTGTAAAGGGAAGATCCTTCTGAAAACACCTGACTGAAGTTACATAATCATCCAAAAAGTAATAACAGAGATAAGAGACTTCCAGTTCTGCAAACCATTGTCATAGCCCAAACTCCCTAAGCCTGCAGTAGAAGTTAGACATGACACCAAACCCTGGGTGAGGACTGTATGATTCCAGTAAGTCACCCTGGAGTCTGAGGTGTGAATTCCAGCTTCACCTTGGAATAACGCTGAAGCTGCTCTTGGGAAACCTCGCTGTGAAAGGGCATGGCCTGCAGACACACACAGCAATGTGACAAACCCAGCTGCATCACTGTCCTGTCTGTGGCACAAATGGCTCTGGCTGCCCAGACCCAGCTGCGTGCACCAGCACAGCTCAGCTGGGCTCCTCAATCCTTGTGCTGTCCAAGACTGTCAGCTGGGGAGACCCTTGGATCTGTGCTCTGAAAGCTACTGGAGCCCAATATAAACAATTACTGCAACCTTCCTTGAGCTGAGCTTCCTGGCAATGCAGCCCAGCTTCCTCTTCCTAAGGAAGAAGCCTCTTTGCTTCTCCTCTCTTACCGTTCCACCTCATCCCATGGAAATCACACTCCACACAGCAACTGGAGGGTGACCATGGGAAAGTCCACTTACTATGTGTTCTATTGGGTGAGCATAAATGGAGACCACACCGATGGGGGCTGTCCACTCATGGTGCTTCTTGTGAATGTGCTTATACAGCACTGGGTGGTGAACAAGCCTAGGTAAACAGAGAAAGCAGCTTTTGAGCTCTGGAGTAACAACACGGAATTTCTGCAGGGGACTTGCTTGTGTCCCCTCTAAAATAAAGATTTCAGAGCAGCTGGCAATAAGAGTGTAAGACTCCTTGCTTTTTTGCTCTCTTTGTATTGAGCCCTTATTCAATTAATGTGTCCGCTGGCTGATGTTAAACTTGGTCCAGATAAATCCCATAAATCAAAGTCCCTGAATTACTTTATTTGCTCAAATCTGGGGACTACTTAGGGGAAGACTTGCTTTGTTTTTACTGTTTTCTACTGGCAACTATCAAAGAATCAGAATTTTCAGTTCCATGGGTCCTTCATAAAAACCAGCATTTACATTTTTTGGGTGCATTTGTCCTAAATGGAAACCTACAGATTTCTGAGTGTACTGTGCTTGCTTCTGCTCCTTTTGTCTCCTTTGCTTTAGTTCTGTCCTCTAACGTCAGTGTCAGTGCTTGGAAATCCTGCAGTGTTGGGAGTCAGGTTCTGACTTAGAGGTTCTGTACAAGGGAACAGAGATCAGTCACTGACCCTTGAGATTTTTGTCTGTCAGGATAGTCAGTCTTGTTCTTTTCAAAGAATACTAGGTTACAGCTTCTGTGCAAAACTGCCTGTTTTGTTTCTTCCTTAGCTGTTAAGCTGTTCCACCTTTAAAATTCTACCCATTTTTGTTTACTACAGTTACTGGCAGCACCAAGGCCTCATGTTGTGAGGGTGGAATTCAGGACCTGTAAGATTTCCTATATAAATACAAGATTGGTGGACCAGAGGGACGAGGATTATTGCTGTTGTAGGGTATAAGCTTAAAGGCATGGAGGAAAATAAAGAGTCCTGTTCCTGTGCTCAGCTCACCTGTGTGAATAATAGAAGAGAATTTCCTCTACTACAGTAAAAACACTTAGCTCCACAAGAAACCACTGGAAGGTTGGCAATTCCTTGCTGAAGGTGTTGTCCCACCATTGCATGATGTAGAACATGGGCACAAGCATGGGAAAGGAGACAAAGAACTGGTTACCCAGCGCTGTATAGATGGCTTTCCACACTTTCTTTGTGTCCACCTGCAAAAGAGAAGTGAGGACTTGAGGCTAAGAAAGAAGCAATTGGGGTTTTAGTTGGAAGGATGAAAAGCTTTAACATTTGCAGGCAGTTAGTTTTGGGATCAGCTCTTTAACAAGCAGTCAAAGTAGATCTAATCAGTAGCCTCATAACAGGGTCTGCCTTCCTCCCTACAGTGGGTATACAAGACTTGGCTTGATCTTCCTGGAATCCTACCTGGTTGCAAGAGAAAAGCATAACAGGTTCTTCTCCTCCTCCCTGGCCTAAGAGACTGCAGGAAGTGTTTAGCCAGCAGAAAAGGCAGAGTGGGAAGTACTTACAGGATCATTCTTGCCCAGCTGAATGCGATAGCGAGTAATGAAAGTTGGCTTTCCTGTTATATCAGCCACCAGAAGGATTCCATTGAAGCCCCAGAAAGCAAGTGCAGGCACCAATGCAGCCCCTGTGGCATGAGGAAAGGGCAGAGATGTGTGAGTGAATTGGGAACTATGGCTAAATCAGGAACAAAATACACTGGCATAGTACCCAGAGGACCTTGCTGGGACCCACGTGTGCCAAGTGTGTCCCCTGCCCCAAGATGCTTTAAAATGGAATATGGGTAAGTTCTGACATCCAGGTAAGATTAAGAGTGGGAAGGAGGTTAGAGCAGACAAATGTCTCAGAGGTTGAAACTTGGCATAACTGAAGCTAAGAAAAGGCTTTTCTAGGTGGACTGGAGGTCTCTGTTATTTTTAAACCAAGTAGGATGAGGTTGAGTTGATCTCTAGAACCTTGCAAGGTCCCTACCAGTTCTGTTCACTAGCTGCTAATCACAGAAAAGAGTTCTGTAAGCACTACAGCAAGAGCAGAATTCACTAAATTTACTTACATTTTTAGTATTTAGTTCTACTGAGTCATTCAGTTCTCACCGGAGCAAAGTGTCTTCACAGGGAAGCCACTTCAGTAGCAGCAAAAAGATCAGATTTTTAATCTGTGCAGGGTTCTGATGGTGACCCCATCCCAAAGCAGGACAGCTGCACCATATCAGCTCTGCACCTTCCACACCAGTGCTTGTCAGTGGGAGGATCAGTGAGTTTGGGAAGCTTGTCCATGGCTCCCTTTTATATTAATACATGGATGATTTCTCCTGAGAAGCACTGTTAAAACTCACCAAAGAGAAAGATTGTCCACTCATCTCCTTCCATATAGTCGTAGAACTCCAACCATGCTGTTTGCCAGAAATTGCCTAAAGGTATATTCTGCATGAGCCTGTGGGAATAACAGTGCTTGGTTGCCCATCCATTCATCCCCTTTTCCCCCTTGCCACAGAAGAGTTTCTCAAGCTGCTTTGTTTGAACATTCTTACCAAGAGCCAGAGTTCACTAAGGCAGTGAACATGAGCAGGCCTGTACTGAAGACGTAGGCACTGATCCTCAAGGCATCTGAGAGCTTCTTTCCCTGTGAGAAGCAACAAGAGTAAGCACGTGCTGCTGTGTCCTGCCCTGGCATTTTTGGTATTTGAAATGATGAAGGCAGTCCTGTGATGGCCTGTTTTGCTTCACACACACACTCTGGAGAACACAATAACAATGTTGTGGGATATTGTGTGTAATCATCCATCTGTCATGCTTACAGAGATCTGGTGCATGACTGATGTGGAATTTCTCTGGAATAACCAATGGGAGAGAAAGGACCACTGACTATTTTTCCCTTTTTGTTTTTATTTGGCATGCTGCTCAGTACCTGGAGGGTTTTAACTCCAGGGGCTTCTGGATAACTCAGAGCAGTGGGAAAGGAACACTGGGCAATAAGGAATGGTGCTCCATCTCACCACCTCCCTCCCTCAGTATTTTCTCCCTCCCAGGATGCAGTGTTTTCTCCCCACAGCAGTCAAGAACTGCTGTGCTCAGATGACCTGGTTAACAGGAATAAGTATATTAAAAAAGCAGTATTCAATATATTTGAATATTCAAATATTCAAAACAAAGTTGTTTAGCAAATATACAACAAATTTATAATTAACAATCTGACTTTTAGAGTAGTCCAAGTTGGAATTGGTCTTGGAGTGCAATTAATTTGGTTTTCGTGAGTGAATATGAATTATATCTATCTGCAATGTAAATTTTTTAAAAAAATCAATGCAATAGTATAATAACTAGCTATTGTCTTCTTCATTCCTCTGTCCTTCCTGTTTTTTAACTGTGGTGCTGTACTGCACAAATAGTCTGGAGTGAAAACAGTGTGATTCATAGCTGCTATCCTGCTCACCTCCCATCAGAGAGGACAAACAAGAGAGGCAGCTCTGAGAAATGCCAAAAGCAGGTGGTTTAGAGTAATGCAATATAAATGAATCCTCTTTACATGGCTTTTAGATTCTGTAACAGCTACAGTACATTAAATGTTGTCCAGGACTTATAAGCAATATTTATTTGTCCCAGAACAGAACTTTGCTCATTAGCACTGAAACATTCACTATGTAAACAAATAAACAATCATTTTCTCCTATCACCTCCTTATTTTTATTTTTTTTTTAATCAGAAAAGCAGATAGGGAGGAAGAAACTGACGGACTCTTGCCCTACAGTTCTATTTGTGAACCCTACAGGTTTATCTGAGAGCAGTGCAATCAGCTGCCACTGTTATCACTGGGGCTACTGAAATGCAAATGCCAGGCTTGCAAAAGCCTCTCCTCCTCCAGCATCAGATAATGCCTGCTGGATCCTGGAGCTGAGATTTGCTCTCTCAGCAGTTTCATACTTACACCTGCATCCATGTTGTGTCCCAGGTATGCTGATGTAAGACTTTCCTAATCTTTAGACCCTGGACCATCACTTACATATTCTTTAGAAAAAAAAGGTTACAGAAGCTACAGAAAGCTCTGAGCTTTTTAACAGACTCGTATCCTACAAACTCTTTTTGTCCTGGGATGAAGAGCATACCAAACTAACATTCTGTCTTACAAGTGTCAGAATTTCCAGTTAGCCAAAATAAGGTTTCAGTTGCTTTAACATCCTCCAGCTCAAGAGTTTCAAGCCTTAGTAACTCCTAATACTCACAGACACTGTGCATGTCCTGCTTTGACACAAGACAGAGAGGAGCTGAAGTTCAGCACTTCAGTATTTTAACAGCCCTTTGGCTAGAAACTGTCTTGTTTTGAGCCTGTGTTTTTACTGCATGTGATGAAGTGATTACATGAATCCCACACACTATAATTACATGAAACGTAGAAGTAGAGAAGTTTACACAGAAAAAAAATCTTGTTCATCAAGTCCAAGTGCTTAATACCCTGTTTCTCCTTATGCCAACAGTTACAGCACAGTAGTTTCCAAACTAATTCATGGATTGCTTGAGTTCTTGTTCTTAAAAGTGCTTGTAGAAGTTGGCAGATTCCTTAAGTGCAGAACAGGGTTGCTGCTGGCAAGGTAAGGAGACTGGGGCACATCAGCTGGCAACAAGAGTTTAGCAGGGCCACTCTGAGGACCAGGCCCAGTGAGGTGGCACAGCTTCTGCGGGACTGTGGTGGGTTCTTGCCACAGCAAGCAAAGGTAACAGGTCCTTCCCCACTTGCCACTGTAGCTGCAGTCCACTGGAAGGGAAAAATGCTGGGGAAGTGTTGCTTTAGTGATAAGAGATGAACTCCTAATTACGCTAAAATGTTCGGAATGAGGATGTGTCTGTCACTTCTCTTAGAAGGTGATTCAACACATTCAGCCTTCCAAAGCACCTGCATGATGCTTCCCTTAAACGATGAGCTTGAGCCTTTACCTGCTTCTGCAGCTCAGCAGTGGAGGAATATCCAGAGTCTGCTTCCATCTGAAATAAAAGTGATCTAAGTAAGTGACCCTTGTCTAGCTGGAGAGTGGCAGAATATGACGCTGACAACAGCAAATCCCCTCCACTTGCAGTTCAGTGATAAAAGTGTAAAATATTTACTCTCTGTGCTGTGTCCTTTTCCTGCTCCATGCTTCATGTGTTGGCCATGGAGCAAAGCTGAGTTCTTGAGAAGAAAAATTCCCTTATTTCCTGAGGAGTTAGTAGATAAATAGGGATGCAAGGATAACAAAGAAAAGTGGGACACCAGCCAAAATCAAAGCTATTGGTTGTGTCACTGGTGTGTTGTGGTAGGACTACCTCCCTCGATCTAGTCCAGGAACACACTGCAGCACCCAGTAGCTACTCCAGCCCTTCCCAGGCTGTAAGGAAATGATAATGTGGGACATATGTTCTTCCATAACAGCAACAGAGCCCCACAGCCTTCACTCAGACTGTGAGTTACAGCTTAAGAACATGGCAAGTAAGAAAATCATCTTTGCTTCAAGTCCTGCTATGGTCACTTAGAGGGTTAAAGTCCTAAATGGGCACGTGGCCATCTCATAATGAATTTCCCTGCATTTTGCTCTGGCTTGACAATTTGCTGATGGTTTTGTTAAAAGAAATTTAAAAAAAAAATCAAACCCAAGGTTTAAGTAGCTTCTGGGGCTTCACTGCTGGCCATGGTCATGAAGGGTTCTGTATTTCAGGCCACGTTCTGGCAGCGTAGGTGTTATTGCATAGTTGCTTTTGTATTTCTGCAGTCTTATCATCAAATATAATTAACAAAAGTTAACAAAACATTCCTTAATGTTTTCTTGGTTTCACATGGTCTTTAAGAACAAACACACAACTTCTAATAATATGACAGCCAGATTACTGAGGATTGCAGAATTTAATCCATTTTGCTTTTCCTACTCAACAGAATATTCAAGCACAGGCAAACTGTTACCTGAAGTACAAAGCATGGAGAAGGTTCAAAGGTCCCTGTCTAGTGTACAAACAGTTGGAAAATTACTCATTAGGAAGATGATATTCTATTACCTTGATGATGCAGGGAAGCCTCTTGGGAGTACTCTTCTTGCAGTGTTTCAGAAAGGAGGAATAAACTGTCAAAAAGAAATCCTGTATTAGTCAGGAGGTTTAGATTTGAAATTATAGCCTTCTGGGTATGTTCTCACAAATAGAACTCTGTTTATTCACAGGTGTTCCCAGCTCTGTTACATTACATGTTAGTATGCAGGTCAAAGGGCACAAGACAGAAAAATTAGACACCTTCTTCCTGCTTACTCACAGACACAAAAGAGTAAGGCCAGCCCACCACACCAAACACTGTAGTGGAAGAAACTGATATTGGATGGTTCTGAGAAGGAAAAAAGAAAAATAAGGCAAAAAAGGATTTGAAACTTGAAACCCTGAGGCCAACTCCCAACCATGTTTTTCAACACTGGGGTTGGATGTACTCCTAGGGGAAATGCTAAGTTTTGCTAGCAGTCTTAAAAAAGAAACCAAATCTAAGTTCATTTTGTCTCCCTTGGCCAAAAAAAGGTAGGGTGAGAGGTACCCTGAGGTGTTATTGCCTAAAATGAGAATGTGTTGGGAACCTGCAATGTCCCAGGACTTCTTGTCCTTCCCCAGAACTCCTCAGAGCTGCACTTAGAGCTCCTCACTACTGCACTTTGTGAGCTACCACAAAGCTCCCAGTCTGTGGGATTTTCTTTTCCTCTCCTGTATTGTTTGCCAACCACATCTTTATTGATAAAATACAATTGAGCTCTAATATATCTGATGAAGAATACCCATAAGAAACAACCAAAAACAACCTGCTAGCCTGAAGAGAACAGCATAAATAACATGCCACGGGCCAAATGTAAATGGATCTTATCTTAATTTTTAAAAGACCTTCTAATCATGTCCATTGTGTAACATCCACTATGTGCCCATCTTGTCACACAGGTCCTCTCAGGGCAGGTGTGCCCACTGCCTCCAAGATTACACTACTAAAGCTTGAAATATGTCAGGCTTGAATAATCTATTCCTTTGAGGCTTTGCTCCATTCCAGCTTTCTTAACAGGTTGTTCAGAGCTTTGAACAGTTGAGTGTCTGCACAGAGGGAGATTTCACAGCTTCTCTGGGAAATCAGTTCCAGTATTTGACAACCTTTGCTGTAATTTTTTTCCACTTGGAATTTTTCTGGTTAGAACTCCTATTATTTGCTCTTAGGTTGTGCACATCCCTATCTTTACAACCACCCTATAGGGAGCTGAAAAGAGCAATATCCAATTATTCTGCTGGGACAGTAAAGTTAATAGTGCTGGCCATAGTTTTCTGTGGTTAAAGAGATTATTCTGCTCTGATGACTTTGTAGCAAACATTAGATTAGGAGAGGCAGATGTGAAAGGGGAACCTCACAGAGCGGGAAGGCTGATGCTCCAGAGGTTCCTCCATCCAGCAGTGCTGACTCAAACCAGCTGAACCTTTCCACAAGAAGAGCTCCAGAGCAGAGCACTGTAGAAAATGTGACTCTGCTTTGAGTTGTTAGAAGAAGGAGCTATTATTTGATTGAGTCACATATTCTGTGCATTTAGGAAAGAGTTAAAATTATGATCACATTTCTAGTACTCTTTTTAAAATAATCCATTTATGACAGAAGGCTGGCTTGGGCAAAGATTTCCAGTTCAAAGCAGAGCTGCCACGTCTGCTTACCCTCTGTTTCAGAACACTGCCTTTATTAAGCCACTTTTCAGGATAAAATTTTACATTATTTACATTAAACCCAGAAAAATTTTGATAGAGGAGGTTTTCCCTAACATCTCATTACCTATTCTTTTTTTATTGTGTAATGTCCCTCCTGATTCAGAATACACCAAATACATTAAAAAACCATTCATGTAACCATGGCTGTTTCAGCAAACAAAAAAGCCATTCAGCTGCTTGGCACTGCTCTCATGTTGGCACATTTTACAGCCCCAATCAATCACTGAAGCTCTCAGCTGCCTGCAGCTATTTCCAAATATCAGTTAGAACGAGTACTGCTTTAAAAAAAAGTTCCCTTCCAGTTATTTTGAGTTAGTTAACACAAAATTTGATCCAAAGCAAATTCTCAACCCTAGAGTAAAAGTAATTGCTTTTCCAATCAGTCTCTTGACATTAAAGGGGAAACATACACTAGTCAAACAAGAATTCTAATACATTTTTTATATTATTGTTTCCACGGATAACTTCATTTTGCCCAACAACTGTCCTTTAAGTTACAGATCTTGTTTTCACTGAATCTCCCACTTCTGGTACTGAAAAAAAAGCTAGTTTGTCTAAGTCATGTTTTAAAATGCCCAATATAATCTAATCTGAAAAAGAAAATGCTGTATTTTTAAAAGTTTTTTTTAACATGTGAGTATTATTTATGGCCCATGCCTGCTGGTCTCTTTTATTCTTGGTGCCCAGAGAGCCTCAAGCTGAGGCAGCACAGGTGTCCCTTTCCCTGCACTGCACCCTTCTGCCCCCAGCCACAGCCCTGCATGGCTCAGCTCAGAACAGCTCCATCTGCAGTGATGGACTGGCTGCCCACCCCAGCTCCTGGGGATTCCTTGTGCCTTCCTGCCTGAAGCTTCGGGTGTAGATCTTACTTCACTGAAATCCACCTTTACATGGCACAGACAGTGGAACACTGCTCCTGGGAGAACAAAGGCTGTGACTCTCCATGAAAGTACAGAACATACAGAACAAAAAACACAGGCCCACTTACCTGGTCACCTGAACAGTTGCATATCAGCCACTCTGTGTGGACAGGCACAGGACCAGACGTGGTGTTTGATGTCCTACCAAGCACTGTACGGTTTTAGGGGGAGCCCTCGTTCCTAGAAAAGCCGACAATGGACTTCACACAGACACGTGGCCTTTTAATGACTTCCTCAAAATCTCTGCCATATCTTTTCAAGCTACTACACCCTTGAACTCTGGCTGCCTGTTCTTTGCTCACGTCCTGCTGATGGTAGCCTAGGAGAGGTCCTTTGTGTCTATTCAGAGCCCAGAGCTCAACTCCTCACTTTTCACTACTGCTGTTGAAACTTTATGAGGGTTTAGGCAAGGGCAACGGGGGTGTTTCCACGCAGGAGCTGCCTGTCCCCTCCCAGACAAGTCATGTGAAGCCAGTGCCATGTCACTGCTGGTGCTGGCAGTGTTCCATGTGTGTATATGCACGCTGTTACTCAGTTAAGCACGTGGAATACATCTCTGCAGGTAAGTTTTTCATCATTGTACCTGAGAACAAAAAAGCCACCAACACCCTAAAGTAGTTTTTATAATTCACTAACTCGTGGTTGGAGCACAAAATAGCTACTGCCAGTGCAACTGAATGGGTCAAAGGTGTATTTATTAAAAGCAATGAGGGTTACTGTGGAATTTGGCAAAAAACCAGCAGTCCAGTTTTTATGTGTTGTACTAAGCCTAAGAATTACTCCAGCTCTGTTGCTACACAGTGCCCTCAACCAGTTACAGGCTTTGCTTGCATGGGTAAGGTTAGCATGTACTTGGGCCCAGTTGTCTTTAAACATGTTTACAGACCATAAAGTGTGTAATTATGGTATTGCAGAGAGCAAGATGTAATTTACAGCAGCATTGATCTTTCTTATGCAAATGTGGCCCCAATCTGTTACTTAGCCCATAAATAGTGCCCTATTACGAACTAAGCTCTGAGAACTGAAGGTGTTACTATCATAACTTTCCAGACCTATTTTTCCACAGGAGGAAAAATAGGGAATATCACTTCTGCTTCACAGTTAGCCTTGTTTGCCCTTCACAGGTGAAGCAACACATGCTCTTTCTCAGTAACACCTCATGCCAGCAGAGCTGGAACTGCAGAGAGCTCTGCAAGAGTGAACAGCATTTAACACTCTTATTGTTTCCATCATCACTTTCTCTTGCCTAATTCCAACTATTCCCTGGTAGAGACCGAAGTTGTAATTCTTGCTAATAATTGGTATTTATCTCACAGAGCAGGCTCAACACAGAGGAATGTGATCCCTTCAAACTATTTACTCACGTGCAGAGGAGGAAGTGGAAATGAGCATCTCAAGAGAGGGTTGCCATAAGGATAATGTCCTCAGCTGATCTTTGGATTTGAGCTTGCAGGGGGAGGGCTGTTCATCCAACAGCCAATAGTAGATGATAAGAGTGAATTTCAGACCTCGGTGTTCCTTTTGAACCACTGTTCAGTTCTAACATGGGTGATCTCTGAAATATTCATACCCATAGGGACAGCTCAGCACATTAGTCATAGGGTTGTAAATGCCATTTATCTCCAGCAGCAATTTTGTGTCTAGCACAGGTTGTCACTAATCAAACAGCTGCTTCTGCCTGCTGGCTGTACTGTGCTGATGTCTCCACCACAGACGCTCCAATGCTGCTGCAGTCTTTGCTGAGCCATGCAAGAAGACTGATTTCTTCTCAGCAGAAAAGCTTTTGGATCAGAGATTTCATAATACAACTCTGTTCACGCCCCACAGTTCCTGTAAGTCACTGGTTGTTTCACTGTTTGAGAGGAACTGCCGGGGAAAACCTACAAAAGTATCTTTCAGAGGACTCTGCAGCCCATGCTGATAGTTCCTCTAAGGCTGAAGAGGAGTCTGAGCTCAGCCCTCATCACCCACTGCCTAACTGCCTGCATTCTGAACCAGATTCTCACCCTCTGCCAGGGCACACATGCCACCACCTAGCACTGCAGTGGTTGCTTTGGGAGCACCCATGGAGCAACAGAAGGGAGATGAAAATGCAAATTCACCTTTCAGGATTCCCACAAGCAAGTTTTCTTGTGGTACTGTGATTAAGCTCTAAAGAAAAGGCACACCAGGACATGTAGCTCAAGCTGCCCACTGTGAAAATGCTGAGCTAAAAACCTTTATTCCACCTTACAATGCAGCTCTACATTCATGTGTAAATGTGAGGACTCTTCAAGACCTGCTCTGGAGTGCTGGAGCTGGAGGCAACCTTGGTAACCTCCAAAACCAGAAATGATGGGACTGTTTAAAGAGCAGGGTGTCTTTTCCAGCTATTCTGAATCTTCATTAGCCATGTCATGTTTGAAAAAAATTCTGATCTCATCAAGCAAAATGTGTCTCCATCTCTTCCCAACAGTGCTTGCAAACATCCTTGAACAGCTTTTATTTACAGACAAATTTTTACACACTACAAATGTAATTTATCACAGGTGATTATTGCCTGCAACACACTTTTATTACAGTACCAAGGCACAGATATTTACAGTTGCCTGAGGAGATGCATCCTCCCTTTTCCCCTGGATTCAACATCCCTTCAAGTGCCGGGTTTATGAGCAAGAAAAATTACTCTGAACTCGTTTGGGAAATAAAAATTTAACCTTATATTTACAGGATGCTGTAATCCAGCCTGCTGAATTTACCTGCTAAGAACACAGATTTCCTTGAACAAAACCTCAGCCCCGACTGACCATGGGAAGAAAGATGATTACTTTCTGGCAGTGTAGCATATTGCATGTTGCATAAATTATGCAATGCCAGAGACTGCAGAGCTAAAGCAAAATGGTAAGTCTCTCTCATCCCTGAAGATAAACTCTGAATCAAAACAGCACTCAATAAAAGGAATGTAATAAGATGCTGTCAGCAGCAAGGTCACTTGACACAGCAGCACTTGAAAAACCCTGTTCTTTTCTAAAGGTAACATTTCTCCTGAGGCATGAGCACTAAATCTGAGACACTGTACGGTGTCTGACATGTGAAAGATACGAATATCTGCTTTTCCAGATACTTAGATCGAAATGCTGGGCAAGTAGCCGAGATTCAGGGTAAGACCCCATATGGTGGGCAGATAATCCAGTACCAGAACATATATATATATATATATATATAAATATATATAGGCACATACATATTTTACAACAGATGCAACCCCGCCCAGAAGGAAGGCAGTCTAAAAGAAAGAAATACTGTATAAGTTTAATTAGTAGACAAGCTTCTTCAGATGAATTGCCTATCTGCCATCAGCATCAGCCCGCAAAGCAAGTGTTGGCAGCCGTGTTACACAAGCAGTTGTTGCATTACCAGCTACAACCTTCTGTTGCTAACGTAATTTAAATTCCATTCCTGGAACAGGAGAAGCCGGACTAAAAGTCTGCAGGTGTAGTAGTAACTTAAATGACCTCTAAGCCCCTGCAGGAAGAAGCAGAACTTGCTCAGCTAACGAGCTCGACACGCACTACAGCGGAGCCAGGCGTGCCAGGACAGCAGCGCTTTGCTCCCTGGGCCTCAGGCAATCCCCCTGCAAAGCAAACCCTCAGCCCGCTCCCACCCTGCGCCCGTGGCCTGGGAGCCCGGGGGGGCTCGGGCCTAACCCGGACCCGGGGACCCCCTCACCTCCCCTCGGTGAGGGAGGGGCGGCCGCTGCTTCTTTCGGGGACGCTCAGCCGGGGCCCGGCGCAGCCCGTGTCCCGAGGGATCGGGGTGCTGGGCGCTCCCCATGCTGGGAGCCCACCCCAGCCCCGGTGGGCGTTATGGCGCCGCTTCCCTCACGGAGCGGAGACACCCAGCTCTCTCATCCCTCCCCCCCCCCGCCCGCCGAGTTTGGACTCGCCCGCCACTTGCAGCGCGGGGAGCTCGAGCTCGCCCATTAGCTGCACTGCGGGGGGGGGCAGAGGGGAGGAAGAACACGAGCCGGCCAGGGCCTAGCGCATGCGCAGTGCGGGCAGCGCGGCCGGCTCAGTGACGTGCCGGGCGCGGCGCCGGCTCTCGCGGCGTGTCGCGAGAGCCAAAGCGGCGCGAGAGCCGGAAGCGCCGCCCTTCGCGGAGGGGGCTCGGGGCCATTGCGGGTACGCGAGCAGAGCGGCGCGTCCCGGCCGCGGCTGCCGGGAGGTACCGGGGAGCGGGCACGGGCACGGGCACGGGCAGAGCGGCGCGTCCCGGCCGCGGCTGCCGGGAGGTACCGGGGAGCGGGCACGGGCACGGGCACGGGCAGAGCGGCGCGTCCCGGCCGCGGCTGCCGGGAGGTACCGGGGAGCGGGCACGGGCACGGGCACGGGCAGAGCGGCGCGTCCCGGCCGCGGCTGCCGGGAGGTACCGGGGAGCGGGCACGGGCACGGGCACGGGCAGAGCGGCGCGTCCCGGCCGCGGCTGCCGGGAGGTACCGGGGAGCGGGCACGGGCACGGGCGGCGCGGGGCTGGGACTGGGACTGGGACTGGGACTGGGGCGGTGGTGGCGCGGACGGCGGCCCTCCCGCTTCCCGGCCGCGATGAGCCGCGTCCGGCCTCCCGCCGCCTGCGAGGGGGTCCTGAGGTGGGCGCGGGCGGGCCGTGGCGGGGCGCTCCGTCCCCGCGGGTGCCTGGTGCCTCAGGGCCCGGCCGTGCGCTGAGCAGAGCCCCCTCGCAGGCGCCGGGAGCGCTTCGCGGTGTTACTGCGGGAAAGGCTCGCCCGAGCTGTGGCACTGCCGGTGGTCCCAGCCGAAACACCCCGCTGCAGCGCGTCCCGAGTTACAGCAGAGGAGGGCAGAGTCCCAGGGTGGGTCAGGCTGGAAGGGACCACAGTGGGTCACTGCTCCAGCAGGGTCATCCCAGAGCATATGGCATAGGATTTTGTCCAGACGGTTCTGGAATATCTCCACTGAGGCAGACTCCAAAACTTTTCTGGGCAGTCCATTCCCGTGCCCGGTCCCTGCACAGTTTTAGCTCCTGTTCTTGGGAAGCTTCTCGTGCATCACTTTCTGTCCATTGTCTCCTGTCCTGTCGCTTGGCATCACCAAGATGAGCCTGGCTCCATCTGCTTGGCACCTCCCTGTAGATATTCATACCCACTGAAACTCGTGCCAAAGAGCGATCTCTCTAATGTGTTCTATTACTATGTTTAAACAGTTTTATTCATCACAGAATCACAGAGGGGTTTGGGTTGGAGAGGACCTTCAAGATCATCTCATTCCACCCCCCTGCTTGGGCAGAGATACCTTGCACTAAACCAGGTTGCTCAAAGCTCTATCCAGCCTGGCCCTGAACACTTCCAGGGATGGGGAAATAGCTGAGGATTAAAGATGAGGATTCACTGCCTGTACATCTTGTGCCCAAAGTGTCAAAGCTTATGCCAGGAAAAGGAAGATAGGGATAATGATTCTTTACATAAATAACTGGACTGTTGATTGTGCATCTGCTCTTATATTGTGAACAGATGCTCTGGATTTCATTCGGCATGTTTACAGAAAGTGATAAAGCAGGAAGGAACTTGGTGTAAACTTTAAATGGGTTATTTGAAGGTGAAAATGAAAGCGTGACTGATTACTACAGAGCATTTATTCACATCTTAAAGCATTATTTATTTATCTCTTTAATGCAGCACACTCATAAGATTGCACAGCTTATGATCCTACACTGTCATTGGAGTTCAGCATCAGCTGCTTTTTCCTGGTCCCTGCAAGATGCCAGCAGCTCTTGCAGAGGACAGCCAGGTTATCTGCGAAGTATGGGCCAACAACCTGGAGGAGGAGATGAGGAAAATTCGGGAGATTGTCTTGAGTTACAGCTACATTGCCATGGTAAATGTTTTATACTTGACCTAATTACCTTAATCAAGGGATTTTTTTGGGTTGTGGGTTGAGTTGATTCTCAAGTGAGAAATGATTTCTCCCTACCCCCAGTTGAACTGAACTAGAAGAGGTGAAAAAATAAAAAACTGTTCCCTAGCTTTCCAGAATTTAATACAAGCAGTGCTGAGCATGGACTGATTGAAAGAAGACGTAGAGGGAGACCAACTTGAAAACATGAATTTATTTAATGTTTAGCTGTTCATGGTGTATTATGCAACAGTAAAATGAAACAAGTCACAGTTGTGTTTAAATCCTTATTTTTCCACCAGTGTGTTTGTCCTTTGAATGTTTTTCTCCATTTGATTATAGAGGATGCCATGGCACTGGAGGCCAGAAGGCCTGCAAGTGACTGCTAGCCAGCTGGGCTGCCTCCTTTCTAATGAGGGCAGATCTTGATTCTTAGGGAAGAAAACTATGCTGGCTGGAGACAGTATTTTCAAACAAGACAATATGTTCAGAATGCTTTGTTTAAGAAGAACATAATCTCCCTGAGGTGGGAGGAATCTCCTCCTGCTCTTACGAGCCTGTATCTGCTTGGCACAGCCCATGTGTTGGATAAAGAACTGGTTGTAGCTGTGATACTGTAAGTTCTGTCAGCTTTGCTTAGGAACACTGAACCTCAAGATATGAAAAGCCCTCACTGAAAGTGTGGCAAAGAACAGGTGCCTGTGCAGAGTGTGTGCGATTTTGGTGTTAAGTTCAGCTGTGGAAGCGAGTATGATTTTTTTGTTAACATTTGTCAGTGAGAAACGAAATTTTTGCTTCTTTTTAGTCTTACTGAAAGTGTTCTTAGGGTCTGTTTTAGTGACTGTGCTGTAAGAGTTGACAGATAAACCCCAGATTGTGTCAGGTGCACAGCACTGGATTCATTGTGAAAGATTTTGTGTATGGTCAGTAGAAGCTCAGGGGTAAAAACAATGTGCCAGTTTGGTGTTCAGCAAAGACAGCACACAGTAACTGGCCAAGTAAGAGGGTTTTTCAACTAAGAGATGGGGTTTCCACTAAGAGATGGGTTTTCATCTCAGAGATGGCTGCTGTTGTTGAGATGTGTTTTGAATGACAGTTTTCGTTAATGTAGGCATTGACTGTTCCTCAGAAGCAGTGAAGGTTTTCAGTGTCTGGAGTGTCGGGCTAACAGAGTGGTAATGATGGCTCCTGATGGAATCCATGGTGAAAGTCAGTTTCCCCTCCCTCTCTGCCAGGACACGGAGTTCCCTGGCGTCGTGGTCCGGCCGATCGGTGAATTCCGCAGCTCCATTGATTATCAGTACCAGCTCCTTCGCTGCAACGTGGACCTCCTGAAAATTATCCAGCTGGGCCTGACTTTCACAAATGAGAAGGGAGAATATCCTTCTGGCATCAACACCTGGCAGTTCAACTTCAAATTCAACCTTACGTGAGTCTTCGGGCTTGGCAGTAATTTCCTGTTCCCTTCTGCTGGATTGGTGCTTTCCTTTGGCAAGTGCCAGTGTCCATGTGTTCATCATTGCTGGTTCTGAGCAATAAGGATTCAGATTCTAGTGCAGACCATGTGGGAACCTATTTTGGAGTGCTAGGAGTTAATAGTGTATCTGGAAGTCAAAGCCATACTAAAAATCTGTCCTTATTACCCTTTCTCTTGATTTCTCTTTTTTTTCTGGAACAGTGTTTGAAACTTCATCTATATCTATTTATCTATGTAAAACTCCATCTCTTTCTGCTAAAAATAAATAGATGTGCTGGTCTCATCAAAAAGAAAAAAAAGACTTCTTTACAGATCCATTCTAAAGTATAAGCTGGGATCTAAAAACATGTTGGTGTAATCATCACATCTGTTCAGGAGAATGAATCTTTTTAAATGGAGTGTAGCAGTTCTTGTCCCCTCCATACTGTAATATCCTCAGTTGCAGCTGAAAGAGTTTCATTATTTCTTCCCCTGTAATTATGAAGATAAACTCAGCATAATTACCACTAGAGCTGTCTGGAAATAAAGAAAGGGTTTATCTGGCAAAACCGCATATGTAGAGGAAGTCGTTCTATTTTTACGAAACTATCATTGGAAAGCATTACAGAAATTTGTAGCTACTATGTGCAGATCATCCAGTTCTTGACCCCAGAAGTTGCACTATTTACTCCAAAAATTTGTGAGCCTCTTACAAGTGTTGAAATCAGAGTGAAGTGGTTTTTGCTGTGTGATCACTTCATTTAAATGAGTTATCATATTGGTAGAACTTGGCTCTGTGTGTTTCCTCCCCCTCAAATGACACAAACCAGTAAAGAAATCAGGTTCCTGCTCAGCTCTCCACCAAGCACATCATTCTTGTCTTCCTTCCTGAGTCAAGGATGATGCAATTCTGTTTACTCGCAGAGATGGAAATGAAGGTGCTGAAAAGGTGGTACATTCTGTGGAGTGAAGAGGAAAAATGTAGACAGGAATGATGGTTAGGGCTTTAGAACTGCACATCTTGTTTGGGAGAACTCTCCTTTCCTCTGGGCCCTCATCTTCATCTTGCGGAAGGGACATTGTTCAAAACTCAGTTTCAGTCTTATGGAGGTGGAATCTTTGGAATTTGCACCAGCAGTGGAAGTGGTAACTAGTTATGATCACAGAACAGCTTGTTACAGATGTAGGAGGCTGCAGTAGTGGTATTGAAACTGAGTCAGTTTGAATTTTCTAGAGAGACAAATTGGAACCCAGAAGTATCCTACTAGTTAGTCCAATTCTTGATGTAGTATGGGGAGAATTTTTCTAAAATTAACTTGTCTTGGAAGCACCCTGAGTGCAAACTTGTTTTTTTTTCCTTCAGGGAAGACATGTACTCTCAGGATTCCATAGACCTCCTTGCCAGCTCTGGGCTGCAGTTCCAGAAGCATGAAGAGGAAGGGATTGACACCCTGCATTTTGCTGAGTTGCTGATGACATCTGGGGTCGTCCTTAGTGACAGTGTGAAATGGCTGTCCTTCCACAGGTGGGTCCAGGGTGCTCACTGACCCTGTTAAATCTCTTCTTAATTCTCTGCATTCTCCATGGAGATGGACAGATTTTTAAGGAGAAAAATTAGCAGTCCTGTAGTTCTTAAAATAAGCTTCAAGATATGAAGGCTAAGTTTAAGAAGTAAGGACACCTCATGGTCAGATTTTCTGACTGCTTGTGGATCCTTTTGCTGTTACAGTCTCCCTCTCTTGAAGAAGCTACTAACAAGCTGAAACGTGATTTCAACACTTAGTAAATGCATTGTAAAGTAAGGATTTTGTTTTTCCTTCCTTACAGTATTGGTGGTGCTCTGAACTTCCACCTGTGTGGTTAAGGCATCTTTCTTGTAGCATTCCAGCCAACTTGATTAGGAAGCCTCTGGACCAAGATGGTATCACAAATGAAGGGACTTGCCACCACCTCCTTCTCCCTCAACAGATACTTGCAGGGTTTCCTGCTTTTCTGCATTGCCCTTAGCTACAGAAGTGTACAGAGCTGGGAAGAAATGTGTATTCTTCCCAATGGCTTAGCTGTTCTACAAAAGGCTGGTAAAGGCACTTGGGGAGCATCCCAAAGTCCTCCACTGACACAGAAAATCAGGATGAGTTCTGAGATCCAGAGTTTTATGAATGTCAGAAAATGTTAAGGCTTGAAAGGCACAGCAAGTAAAATTCTATTGAAAAATGAGGTGCAAGTACTTTGGATTATAGGTACTACCTGCTTACTTGGTTTCTCTGTGGTTTTGTTTTCAGTGGTTATGACTTTGGCTACATGGTGAAGTTGTTGACAGATTCCAGGTTACCAGAAGAGGAACACGAATTTTTCCATATCTTAAACCTTTTCTTCCCATCTATCTATGATGTGAAGTACTTAATGAAGAGCTGCAAAAACCTCAAGGTACTTTTATCCCCCCAGCAAGCAGGTGATGGGCATCAACACTGTATATACAGGAGAATACAAGTGGCAGAACTGCTGCATGTGTTGTCTTGAAACTGGAATGTGTATAAAAGGCAGTAGTGACGCAGAAGCACCTGAGACACAATTTGTGTCTAATGGATAACTGCCCTCCCCAGTTTCAGTTCAGACTTAGCAATGTGTTTATTATAAAAGGGACATTGCCACAGCCTTCTGGTTTGTGTATCAGAGGCTAATTATAATTCAGCATATTTATGTTTCCTATGCACAGGTATTTCTTTTACATGAAATACTCCATGACTTGATTAACTGGTAAGAGGGTTGAAAGTAATTGTTCTTCTGAATCATAGCCTTGAGTAAAGGGAGGGAAAGGCCGAGCATGTGTAACCTATGCATGTACCCACAGTTATCTCAAGTATCTGCAATGGGAAAAGAAGGCACCTAAATTTGAGCAGTTATTTATGCCCTCTTCAGCACCATTTCCCACTGTGCTTCACTCACAACTGGAGTGTGCATACTGCTGGAATCTGCATCGGTTCATCAAACCCTGTTTGCCCTCATGTTTTGGAGAAATGTGGCAATTTTGGCAAAAGACGGATCTTCCAAAATAAAATCTCTTCTGTTCTCTTTGCAGGGTGGCCTTCAGGAAGTGGCAGATCAGCTGGATTTGCAGCGAATTGGACGACAACACCAGGCAGGATCAGACTCTCTTCTCACAGGAATGGCATTTTTCAGAATGAAAGAGGTACTGCAGTGTTCTCCCTTCTCCACTTTCTGTCCATAAATGTCAACATGTACAATGTGTTGTTTTGGTTTGGAGTTTTTGAGCCTTGTGGCCATCGCACTTCAAACTGTCAGGACTAGGAATTGCTGATATTGGCACAGACTTGTTCTGTTTACTCACCTTTTGTGTGCTTATTTAATTTGTGCACTCCATCTTGGAGATGGCTGATTTCAAATGAGCTGTTAATTAACATTGGATGTTTTCTGAATTAGAGGCACAATTAAAAAATACCTAATTCTCTTTTTTTTTTTTTTTTTAAATGCAGTTATTTTTTGATGATACAATTGATGATGCAAAGTATTGCGGACGACTGTATGGCCTTGGCACAGGAGTGGCTCAGAAACAAAATGTAGATGTGGACTCAGCCCAAGAGAAAATGAGCATTCTGGCCATTATCAACAACATGCAGCCATGATGAGTGGTGCCCCTCAGCAGAACATGTTTACCATATTGGCAGCTGCTGTCCTCAACCATTTTCCCTAAACAGTGTCTCAAACAAAAAGCATCTCCAGTTCACGAGCTGCACCAAGCCTTGCAGTTTTGCTGAAGAACTGCATTTTCCTTTGAAACCCAGAAGAGTTGACTGAATTCCAAATGCCAGCATTTGTGGATTGCCATATTTTTAATACCAAGGGCAAAGGACAGAATCTACTATGTATACCTCTGTTTTTTTCCTCTTTATACTGTACAGAATCTGCAAGGAATATTTACCAGTAGAATATTGGGTAGAGCTGAGGGTTGGGAAATGCAGTGAAAATGGACACAGACACGCACGCAAATTTGCAAGTTGTGTTTTATAAAGCTTATTTTAAAACTTCTGCATGTTGTGAGGGTGACAGCTTCACCTCATGTGTTGCTTATTTTATCTCTGTCTGTGGAAATTGCTCCCTTTGATCACTGCAGAGGTTTGGGAACGGATGACATTAAAAATGATCCTTGCAGCTAAAAATATTCAGAGATTTCCTTTAACAACAGAGGGAATGGAGATTAATGGAGCTGATTTGATCAGCACTCTTTAGTTTCTAATTCTCTGTGGTACTGCTTTGACCCATGCTAAGCCTCAGCTTTGTTCTTACGGGTATTAAGGAGCTGTTCTGGAAATACATTCAGAGGCCCCAAAGTTCACCTTTGACAGGGGATTGGACCAATACTCTGACTTGAGTTTTCTTCAACTTAAACCTACAAATTTTATTCTTCTCCTGCAACACAACTAGGTCACCATGGATAAATATTTGTTCCTCTTCTCCTCCCTGCTTCTCCAGCCCCTAATTTTACAATATGCTTAACAGATAAAAGAGTTTCTGATTTTTTTTCCTGAGTTTGTTTTTTTCCATTATAAACACCTGAAAAGTTCTTAAGAGGATGAAGAACTTGGAATTCTGACTGAAAAACATTCTATAGTATTTTTTTCAACAGCTCTGGAGTGACATTTCTTAAAAAAACAAACCTTTTTGGACATGTCAAACTTAAAAATTTTTAAGACTCTATCTGGCATTTTGAACAAGCTTAATCCAATATTAAAGAGATGAGGTTTAGAGCTGGTATTTAAAATGTTTGTAAAGACTAGTTTTTATTTTTTGTAAAATAAATTTTTTTAAACCAGGCTTTGTTTTGGATTTTCCATCAAGCACTAGAATTTGCACAGTTGAGACTTCGGAGTCTGAATTTGGGAGATACATGCCTGAAGATGCTGAAGTTTGTTTCCTTTACTATTTATGATGTGGGTAACTCTTAGTAAAATGTCTTTTGAGCTTATTGTATAGGTGAGGAACACTGATCTGCAGAGCTCTGGCAGAGTTTTCTCTCCCTGCTGCTCTCAGCACAGCTCAGTCTGGTGCACTAGTCCTGCACTGCAGAGTGGCCACTTTAAGGGACAAACTTGTGTAAACTTGTGTGTGAAGTTTTCTGTTCCATCTGAACTCCGCTGGTTCCTGCTGTAAGAGCAGGAGGCAGTTTGGTTAAGCACTGGCTCCCCCGCCTGGTTTTCTGGTGCTTTGTACAGAATTTAGCAAATTCCAATTGGTGGCAACACTTCACTGATTAAACACATCTACAGCAGGATCTTGTTTCAGTCTAACCCCCGGCTTTCACATGCCGCTCTTGAAGTTGTTCTGAGGCTTTATTCAGCTTGAAGCAGGAAATCTGTCAGGATTAAGTTTGCATTTTGGCTGGAAGAAGCTGGAGCAGCTTTTGAGCTAAAAAATCTGTCACTCCTCTTATTTCTTAAACAATATTCTTTACTGTACTTGAAACTTTCTAAATCCATGATGCAGACTTTCCCCCATCAACTTTTTTTGCTGCATTTACAACCTTGCTTCTAAAAATGACTAAGATGCTGTGTTCACTAAGGCTTATGCACCCTTGTGCTTTTCATAGAAGTTACTTTTCCTAACAAGACAGACAAAGCCTTTAAGTAAACTGTAAGACTGGTCAAAATACTGCATGTTCAAGACTGCAAAATCCAGGATTGGTTTTGGCAATTTCTAGAACAGCATCATTCTAGAGAACTTATTTCTATACATCAAATTAAATACCAATTCATGGTGGTAGAAGACTTTATTTTAAGGAGAAAAAATAAACTCACAATGCTTTTAAGAACAATACTGGCCTAAGGGTCAGTTTGCTTACAGAAACCATTGATTTTCCTGAGGGCAGCTACTCTTCCTCCTTGCTGAAAGACTACACAGCTGCTCAAAACTTCCTCTTGCATGTAAGTAGCAAGAGCTTTCATTAGCATAGTATCCAGCAAATAAAAAAACTCTACAAAAATGTGTTATAACAGTTCAAGCCCACACTCTAACTGCTTTTCAGTTTTCTAACAGTCTCTTTAAATAATAATTAGTGATGAGCACTGTGGATGTGTATAAACCTGACATTTTGTATCAATAACAGCCACAGCCATCAAAAGAAGCCTTCACTTTAAGAAAGAGCAGCCTTAGTGTTAAGCAGCTGGAGGCAGCTCAAGGGGGAGTTTGGTCTCCAGCTGTCAGGTGAAGAAGCTCCTGGCAGCCTTTCTGTAAACACCAGCACTACCGTGTGTCCTGAGGAGAGCCCGAGCCTCCTCCTGCAGCTCCGGGGGACACCGGGATCCGAGGTGCAGCAGCACAAGGCAGCACTCCAGCACGTCAGGGAATGGGAACTCCTGCAGAGCAAGGAACACCAGGTGATGGCTACAGCCTCTGACAGTTCAGAGTGAGCTGGCAGCTCTCTGAAGACACTGCTTTGTAGCATTCTCAGAACAGCCAGCCAGGAGTCAGGTGCATTTTCTCATTTATCCAGGTTTGCCCCCTCTGGCCTAAGCACCATGGTTACATGTTTTTGAATTGTGTGATGTGTACTTTCTACAGTTCTTAATCTATAAAGGCCATTTTATAGCTTAAATTTTTGATTTATCATTTTTTTCATACATAAGTAGCAAGGGATCACTCTTAAAATGCATGGGATGATCCATACAGGATATCTCACTGAGTCCTCCCACACAGGAGCTTTAGCTATGCTTCCAACTCCATGGGGAAAATTATACTATATAATAAAAATAATACTATTATACTTACATAATTATATAATAATAATAAGAATATTATATTATATTATATTATATTATATTATATTATATTATATTATATTATATTATATTATATTATATTATATTATATTATATTATATTATATTATATTATATTATATTATATTATATTATATTATATTATATTATTTAAAGAAAAATACCACCCTGATGCCATGTGTCAGTTCTCTCTCAAAACTGCCACAGGATCACAAGGAATGTCACTGTTCCTTTCTGTATAAAAGGGATTCTTTGATGAGGCTGCCCTTGCAGTTTTTCAGAACTGCAGTGGCTCTTCTGAAAACTTACCTTTAAATGGTCTGGGAATTCAGCTAATTTCTGCTTTGCTTTCAGAAGCTGCTTTGTGAGCTCAGGGAGTGTAACTGGTTGCTTTTCTTCATCTTTGCTGTCAAGAGAAGAGCAGGTGTTGTGAGTAACAGTTTTGTTTGGTGACTGTGCAGCCTCCCTCCTGGACAAGGAGCACAGGAGAGAACTGGCTGAATGTTTTATACTCTAGCTCATTCTTGTTACAGTCCCAAACCAATGTGCAACAAAACCAGAACTCTTAGATCATGCTTAGCCTTTTCATTATCCTCCCTTTTTCAAGCTGCTCTGTTTATTCACTGTAACAACACCTCATGCATCACAAAACCATGCAGCTGCACTGAATTTATGCACATGGTGGTTCAGACCAGGGAAAATGTAAGATTTCTGAGCTGTATGTTCAAGTTTTCCTGGGATGGGATGGAGATTAGAGGCAGTCTAGGCAAAACAAGAAATTTGCTGCACAAACACACAAAAAAGCAACACTTTTCAATCCATTCCTTCATGTGCTGAATCTTACCAATTCATCTGGTTGCTTTCAGAGCATGGTTTGTCTGATTCAGTCTCTGAACTCTGTTCCAGGTTGCTTCCCTGGGTGTTTCCATTTGTGTTTTCCTGGAGATTGTTCCTCTGCTGCTGATGCTGGCGGATCATTTCTGCTAAAGTCTCCTGGACCTCAGCTATGTCTCTCTGGGTGTTCTGCAAGGCAGCCATCTCTTCTGAAAGGAGCACTTGGCAACCCTTCAGTTTTGACTGTCTGTCTACCACATCAACAGAGTCAGTTCTGGAGTCACTCTGTGTCTCACACTTAGGAACTTCAGTTGTACTGCAGAGGTTTTCACCCATCTCAGCTGCAGCTTGAACCGTTCCCTCAGGGGATGGGTCCCCTGAAATACAGCTCTTCTCAAGAGCTGTCTGCTCACTGGGACATGGCCCAGGACCCAACACAGCCTTCTGCAGGCCAAGGGAGTCTTTGGGTGGGTTCCACCACAGGTCATAGAGCAGTCTGTAAGCCACAAAGCCCTCCAGACTCCTGCAGGCATCCATGCTCTGAGAATTTGTGCTGTCCAGTTTGTCTCTCAGGTCATCACAGCCTAACAATGAGAAAAGGATTACAAATAGATCACAGAACTTTCCAAAGACAATGAGCAGATCTGATAAATGAACCAGGAAACCCTAGAAACCCAAATCAGGGATTTACTCAGATGTTAGCAGAGCAATACATGAAGTATGAAAGCAAAAACATCTTTGGTACTTTTGTGAACACAATACTCTGTTCTAGCTAAAACCTTCTCATCAGCTGCAGCAAATTTCCTTGGTCTCAAGCTGCAAAACACAAGAGTCACATAATCACAAGCCACAAACTAAATGCACTGCATACTTTAAAGAGAATGAGGACAAGCTGGACAATGTGCTGCTATGAAATGAACGCTGCACTCTAATGTTCCCCGTCTCCCTCACAGAAGAGAATTCACTCAGTTTCCTACAACCCTCACACCAGGTGACACAGCTGAGCTTCCTTCCACAGTCAGGAATTTTCACTACCCAGTGGCCTTTGCACTAGCCAAACTCCCCAAGTTTCCACAGATATGGCTATGTCATGCTGCTTCCAACCATCATTTAGCCTGGGAGCATTAATGGACACAGCTGTGCTGGCAGGAAGGAGCCCTGTCAGTGCCAGAAGAGACACAAGGAGAGACTTACCCTCAGGAAGGATGATACTGCAAATCTCCTGCATCAGAGTGAAATTCCCAGCATCGAAACTGCGGGTCACAGCCCCAAGGGTACTTTTCACTGCCTCATCCCATGTACCCAGGTGACAGCTCAGGGCTGCAAGGGCCAGGTCATGGGAGATATGGAAAAGCACCTACAGGAAGCACCAGAGAGCTCAGTTAATAGTTTTAGTGCAAAGTGTGAGCTTATGACAACTGTGGAAGAGCCCAGAAGCACATGACTTGATCAAAAGCAATTTTAGTGACAATGCAATTTACAGTCTCCTTCATGCAGGAGACAGAGCATTTCTACATCACTTGGAGCTCTAAAATCAGCCCCTGTGCTCACGTGTGTCTTAGCAGATGAGAAGTGGGAGCAGTGACTGACTGTGGTCACAGAGAAGAGCTGCAGGAGCACCAGTCTATGGACAGACCTTACAAACTGTTTTGACAAGCAGCCCTACCTTCCCTAACAGTCCAACACAAACCCCTGAATCAGTGCTGAGACCACTCAGCTCTGACAGTCACTCCCAGCCAGCACATCTCAGTGACCTCAGTGCTGACCCCCAACACCCTATGTCAGTTCTAACCCTGCACAGAAACAAATGCAGAAACAACCTGGTGGCTACACAAAGCTGAGTCAACTGCTGATCATCTCTCTTCCAGACTAAAACCCCATCCTGCAGCAGGATGCAGACATCAGTTCCCTGGGAATGGCTGCAGCAACACCACAGAGTGGCTGGGTTTGCTGCCTATGCCCAAGGAAGGATCTGTGCCTGCACAGATCTAAATCCACGTACCTGCTTTGGGGCTGTGTTGCTGGTTGAAGGAGGATGCTCAATCCTGCGAAGCTGCTCCTGTGCACATGTGGCTTGTTCAGTGGTGTCCATGCCCAGCACAGTCTGCCACACCTCTGTCACCATGCCCAGAAACGAGGCCTGTCTGTTGAGCTCCCAGCTGTGGTAACAGGGGGACACGGGGCTCTTGCGCTCACACGGGTTCCTTTCACTGAGGCACCTGCAGAGCAGCTCGTTCAGGCAGAAAACAAGTCTTTGTCCCTTTAACAAGGAGAAAAAAAAAAACACTGAGCTGTTGCAACAAGAAAAACAATCCTTTGCTGACCACAGCAGGTAGAGTGACTTAACCATCATGCCTGGTAGCAGCTTCTTGGTGACAGAGCCTAAGGGAAGTCAGAAGGAAACCTCAGAGCAAGCCAAGGTAACCACCTGCTTCTCAGCCCACAAGAAGATTTTGAATTTAAGCCTCCAGCAGCTGGAGTTGGCTCATTTGTTCCTTTAATGTAAACTGCAAATACTTCACTTCTTTCTTCTCATGATCAGTACTACACTTCAAGTAAGAATCCCACTTTACAACCTCTCATGTAACAACAAGCACAGAGTCCACACACCTCCCCACCATGACCATTCCTTAGAGTCATTCCAATATACTCCTGAAGAAATACTTTGAGGAAAACCAGCCCCAAGGACCACTTGTGGACTATTAACATGTGGGAAATGGTGCCACATTATGCCAGTCTGGAGAGAGACAACACTGAAGAAGGTGGAAAGGAAAGGACCAGACTCACATATAAAGTTTTATGCTTCTGAAGGGCTTCCTGAGCTCCCACCCAGTTCCTGGATAACAGCAGGTCTTGGGCACATCTCAAAGACAAAGTTGCTGACAACTCCTCCTCCCCAGATATCAGAGCAAGCTCAGCAGCAGTTTTAAGAGATGTCACATCCCCTTTTTTGACAACACTTTAACTGCATCATAGGGTGAGGAAGCTCCCAAATAGCTGAAAAAGATAAAAGCAAAACAAGTTGATTGGTACTAAAAGAGTTTTAAAATTGTATTGCAACACAGTAGCACAAATATGCAAATGAAGATGACCCTGGATTTTCCACAGGTTCTCAGAGCTCATCACTTTTTCTTACCAAAGTTCACTACAGACACAGGGTGAACAATCTGATGCAAAGCCACTAAGGGGAAGTCACACAGCTTTAGTCAGGACTGAAATCTCTGGTGGTCTGCATACCACACGTGGCTTGGATGAGCAATGAAACTAAACAGATTCAGGAGACAAAGGTCATATGCAGCTGTTTGTCCCTACTGCATTTCTCTGGGTTTCATGCAAATCCTTTCACAAGTGTGATACCCACAAAAATGGCAGAACTGAATTCAGCATCAAGCAGAGGACATGACTCCAGCCAAAATATTTCAAGGAGTATTAGTAATTTTGGCAGTCAGGAAGTTAAAACACTCCAATTGGAGCAGGATAACCAGGATATTAGCTAAGGCTTCAAGAAACTCTGCACTGCATGTTTCCAGTGGAAAGGTTGGAAATCTCACACAGACTTTTTGGAGACAACCTAATCTTAGTCTTGCTAGACTGGTTTTCAAAAAGTTCCAGTAATGTCTGTGGAAAGAGATGGCTCTACTGTAATATGGCATTTGGACCTTCTGCTCTGAACTGCTCTCTGGAGCTGCTCTTCCCACTACATTAGAAGAAATTTAGTGAGGTCAGGCTCAGAAAGCACCTTAGCCAACCAATGACCAGACCAGTTAACAGACTGCAACTGACACAAACCCAAGAACCTGCTTTGTTTTAGGCATGGAACCAATTTTGTCTTCTCCCCAGTAGCACTCACCATTTGGCAGCCATGGAATAATGACCATCTTTCTCCAGCAGAGCTGCCCAGCTGGTGTAGAGATCCTTCAGGATTGGATCTTCTGGACGCAGCCTGGCCTTAGCCATTACAATTGCTTCCCTAATGCATGGAAGGGAAACCAGAGGGGAAAGTTAATCTGTGTGCAAAGAGTGAACCAAAATGCTCAATCTACCCCCCAACAAAAACAACCAAGATAAAGTACTAAACATAAATATACAGCAACCTGTAAAAATTGTTCACTTTCAGGAGCTCGATAGCCTCATAGACTTTATGGATGGACAGGAGATGGGAGGCAGCCTTCACATATTGCTCCTGGAAACACAGCTGCTTGGCAAAGGCTTCCACTGTCCAAACCCAGGCCTGGTATCCAACTGCAAAAGAGAAGGCAACACCATTGGAGGCAGTTTCATAACTGGAAGAACTCCTGTGAGATACTGTCACTGGTTTCTTCAATATGTACCTCTACTCTGCCCCAGGTTAAGTTCTATTTCTTAACCATCCTAACACAAGTCAATGAAGTGAGGCAAAACTAAGGCTTGAACACAACTGCAGGACTACACTGCCAGTAAAATAATTTAAAAGCATATTTAACCCAGCAGCAAGCTTTTAGGACTGCTAATCATGTCACAAAGAACTAATTCCTGAGTTTCTGTGCAGAACCAGCAGAAGGAGGGGACCCTTGGCAGCCAATTCCAGCAGTGTATGTGGTGCTAGAGCAAACATACCCATGGGTGACATGGCTACAAGCTGGTCTGTCAGCTCCCCCCTCTCAGCAGCTGCCTGGAGGACACCCTTCATGTCTCCTTTCCACAGCATGAGCTGCTGGAAGAGCTCTGCATGCCCATTCTCCAGGTGGTGCTTTCCTGTTGGAAGCAAACACACTTCCCATCAGCAGGAGTGCAACCGCATCATTTGTCATAGTAAAACAGCTTGGCAAAAAGGGAAATCATTCAAGCAGGTTTGCATCTGAAAGATGTAAAAACTACCTGGGAAAAAGATGTACATTCTTCTCACACAGAGCTGCATTCTTAATCCTAGACCGTAATCCACAGTAAAGAAAACTCAAACATTTCTCCCAATTTGTTTTCTCCTTGAATATACCAGTTACAGTGGACAGGTTCTTTGTGCCACTTACCTTCCATATCAATCATCTTGTGCAGAGCATCCCTGTCTGTGAACAGCCCCAAGTGGATGCAATCCTTGAGGTCAGGGGACACATCTTCATTATCATCTAAACCAGGTAAGAAGAATGAATATTTAGGATTTAACACAAAACTGGGAACTGGAATGTGCTGAGTCACTGTACCACTCAAGTGTTGGCAAATACTTCCACTACTTTCCTTCCTGTACAGCAGATTTAATGATTTCCTGGTCAACACTCAGATCTAAGTTTGATATCACACCAAGACACACTCTTTGATAAAGGAGAGGATTTAAAAAAATAATGTCCTCTGGTTGAAGTCAATTCCCTGGACACCTGTTTTTGAGTAGCTGAGAGCTAGTATATTATATTTTATACTGATACCTTTAGTTTTCAGACATGCAGCCAGCTTCAAGCAGTCCTGATGCAATTCTTCTTTGGATCTGTGATCCATTAATGTGCTGAAGGGCAGAATAGAACGAGGCTTCCTCTTCTTCAGAGAGGCATCAGGAGCTGAAAAATCAGACACATTTTAGTCACTGCAGCTGCAGTTACAGCAGAACTCCTCAATTCATTTCAAAAGCACCCTTTTCTTTCTCTGGCACTTATTTGGTATCACATTAGGAAGGGAAGCTGCAGTAAAACAAATCTAGAATGGGGAACTCTGCCTTGATACAGGACTATTAAAATCCCTGAAACATACTAACTTGGTCTCTCTTTAGGTGGATCCCTTTTCACAGGAGCAGCTTTCTGGGTCACAAAAGGCTTTGGCAGGCTGAATGAAGAATAATCACATTCAGATGAAGACACATCCCTGGACACTGTGGAGTCAAGTGATTTAAAAAAGGAAAAGCAATGAATGGAAATGCACACAGAGTAATTCACATTCTGTTACATTAATTTTGAAATAGACAGAAACCAAGCTTTGTTTTGCCATAGAACTTAACAGCTTTTTAGGGAAAGGAAATATCAAGAAAACAGAACTGTCAGAAGGCTAAATGAGATGTCAACAGACACCAGTGAAGACCCACCAGTATTATAAGATTTATCAATGCTGATCAAAAATTACTTTGTTTCAAGCCAAACAAAGTAACTCTGTTCATGAAGCTAGAATCTTGTTATCTAAAGAGAATTAGTTCCAAACTAGTTTAGAAAATTATAAAAGGCATTCCAGAGCCTTTTTCCCTCAAGTGGACTATTTCAATAAATCCATACAATGAAAAAATCTGCATGAAAATTAAACTTAGTGATGCTCTGAGGGCTGAACAGTCTGGGAAACATTGAACAAAGATGATTGGATTATTACCAGTCACAGAGGCTTTATCAGCCAACTCTGCCTCCTCAGCTTCTTTTTCTCCTTCGTGGTCTGACACTCCATTTTCCTCCAGCATTTCCTTCATGCTGTCATCTCCATTCATGGCATCATTTGCATCCTGCTTGCCTGGACTCTTGCCTACAGGCTTTTTCTTCTTCTTGGCTTTGACTTTTGGCTGTATACTTCTTTTCTTCTCTAATTCTATACTCTTTTTGCCTGTAAAAGGTGCAAATTTTAGTGTATGAACTGCCCCTATCTCAGGATCAACATTTAGTTTCCAAATAAGGACATTCCAATTAAACCTAGACACAGTTTGTTCCTGAAAAGGAAGAGGCAGATTTGGAATTCAGCACAAGAACTTGCACCATATCAACATGGCAATTCTCCATTTCTCAGCTCCAACATCACCTTGAGGAAAGATCTCCTGTTTGAGTACACTCACCCTGAGGAGGCCGAGTGTGTTCCTGCTTGGAGATGTGCCACTTGTGAACAGAAAAATCATCAGCTCCTGTGTAAACACAATCTGCATCCACTGGGGACCACTGGACACTCAGCAGGCGGCCCTGGTGCCCTCGGTAGTTGCACAGTGGCTCTTCCTTCATCACATCCCACACCTTGGCAACAAGAAAGAAATCCAATTACTCAGCAAGTCACTTCTTCACCTGATACTCTGCATTTTCTCATGATTTGCACAGGTAGGAACTTCTCCTTTGGGATTTTGCAGGGGTATTTCAAACACCAACATGCAAATGGAGAAAAGGCCAGGCTTCCTTTGTTTGCATTGATACAGCAGCACAACATCTTCCTTTTCTAAGGATCCAAAAGTGCTGATATGAAAACCTTAATGACTGGACTTACAAATCAATTCAGAAATCACAACATAATCTGCATATCAGGTATCCAGAACCAGCAGATGGTTACCAAAGGTAAACTTGCAGTACTTCAACAGTTTATCTCACAAAAACAAGTTTTGCTCTTTGATCAGCTGTGGAATGGGTGCTTTGAAATACAATTCTGAGGTGCTTTGGACAATACCTGTGCAGTGCCATCATAGCAAGCAGACACCAATCTTCCCTCGTGGTGGGGGCTCCAAGAAAGGCTTGTGATTTTAGCAGTGTGCCCAGCCAGAGTTCGAAAAGGCTCTGTTATTGTCAAAGGACTTTCTGAAGAATTCTCTGAAAGAAAAAAGAAAAAATACTAAGTATGGCCAGAAAGATGAAACAGAAATAAACAACAACAACAAAAAACCAAAAAAACAAACAAACAAAAAAAAAAGCCAAGATTTGGAATATAATCTGCAAACTGTTACCTACAACGCTCTTCAGATTGTGCACATAAATGGTGGCATTGATGGAGCCTGAAGCTATCAAGTAACTCAGCTCTGGCTGGGTCCCATGCTCATGGTGCCAACGAATGGCATTGATCAGTTTGTGATGCTGCTGGATAGTGCAGAGCAACTTCAAGTTTGGTGCCTGAAATATTTCAATTGAGCTGAAATGTAAGAACAACAGTGTAAGAATTCCAGTAGTGGGTGAAAATGGGAACTCTTTTGTTATCTTATCTTTGTTATCTTGCATGAGCAGAAATGGAGCATGTGAATTAGAGTAACTGAGTTTGTGCTTTTTGGATTCAACTCAAACCCTGGTTTCACTGATTAGCAAGAATCCATTTCAGCCATGAGTGGATCCTTGAAATAGAATTTAATGTGATAATGAGGATCCTCCATGCCAAAAGCAGCTACAACAAATAATAGCAGGGAATGCTGTATTACCATGATTCAAATACATCAGCAGTGAAAGAACAGAGACAAACCAGGGCAACAAAAATACTTTTGCTTCACCACAGTGACTGCACAGACAGCACCTTAACCCACAAGTGGGACATACCCATCCTCATTGCCAAGAGCCAGGAGTTTGCCATCTGGTTTCCAGCTGATCTCTGTACGTGCAGGCAGCTTGTGCTGCAGAAAGAAGACACAATTATTGCCAAAAACTCCTAAATCTCTCTGACATACATTCACCAGAGCAAGGCTGGCAACTGACAGAGCTGCAATTAGTCTGCAAAATGGAAAGTCATAAAAGTGTGCATTCTTTTGTAGCAGTGACATAAACCTGAGCAATTAAGACTGAAATAACTGATGCGAGAACCAAGGATTGTTTTTTATCATTGATTAGTTCTGAGAAATATTTTGAAGCTTTGTCTGGATTCCAGTAGGTCCTTGATATTTCATATCCTTACACTCCTTGGAAAGCATCAGACGTTGCAAGCAAATGTTTCTTTCACACTTCAAAAGAAACCAAAGTTTACTTTTAATTATCCCTATTCATTTGAATTCGGACAAAAGCTACTTACAATTTAGATGCCTAAATGTGATCATTTCAATGCCTCTGACATTACTCTCAACCTCCAGAGAGTCTTAACTCAAGGAAGAAGTCAAAACCCAGCTGATACAAATCAATACCCTTGGACTGACTCCAGCTGACTTAAAAGAACTGAAGATCCAACCCACATCACTTATTTCATGCTTTCAACTAAGAAATGACTGATCACGCTTGAGATGATGCTCAGTGATCACCAACCACTCTGCACTGACTGCAGAATAAATGGAAACAGCCTCCTGCAAAATCCTGATTGTTTTTAATGAAAAATTTGTTTTAAGAAATTCATGGTTGAAGCGAGGGAACTAAAGGAATTGAGGTAAATAATTCAGGCATGCCCACCGTGTGGTCTAAGCCAGGATATTACTCAGGATATCACTTCAAGTGCTTTGAAACTGGAAATCTCCTACTATTTTAAACAGCCACACAGTTTTAAATCCAAACTCTATCCTCTGTTTACCTTTCCCAAGTAGATCACAGTGCAGAAAATTAAGCAAATGCTGCCAGAAAAAGATGTGCCATGTTGACAGCAGGAATAAAAAAATATCAACCACCCTCTTCAGACACAAATAATGAAACTCTTAAAATAGTTTGAGTCAGTGTCACTGAAGTTCATCTGTGGAGACTGAGGGGTTCAAGTTTTTTGTTACAGATCCATCAAAAAGGCAAAATCAGAAACTTACAACTACAAGGCCATGGAAACTCTGGCGAGGTTACTGTGAATCCATAAACCCCCTCAAATTCATACTCACTTTGATTGAATTGGTGTCTCTGATGACTTTGTTGATGTCATATGCTTCTCCATTAAGCTTCCAGGGATTGTGTTGAAAAACAATTCCTTCTCCAGCACAACTATATAAAGTTACAGAGGGCTGTTCACTTTCCTCTCCTATCCAACAGAGAAAAAGAGCTAATTACACTCTGTCCTTCATCAGTCTTCACAGAACTAATCTCTCCCACTATAAATCAAAACATTATTTCAAAAAGCAATATACATCATTCAATTGCCTGTGGCCCAGCAGCAGGAAATTCTCACAGTACAACCCTCTAAAAGGAGCTCTCTTTTCTACCAACAGATCCCTCATATCTACCTCAGATCCCTCATCCCAATCACTATAAACAGCAAAATTCCCTTTAAAGTTTAGTCCTTAAAGAAAAAATCCAAGTTGTGTAAGAAGGGCTAAAGTTCAAATGGCAGAAACTCCGGAACCTGTATTTGATTTGATGCAATTGCTGCAGGGAGCCTGTGAAGTTCCTGTCTCTAACACCCCGAAGCCCAGATGTGTGGGGCACTACTCAAACCCATGTCCTGAAGGTACCAGAATTCACAAACCACAAGAGTTTGTACTCTTGCAAAGCTGTCAACAGTTCCTCAAGCTGAACACATTCTTAGCTGCTCCAAAGGATTGCCACCAAGCAAATGGGGCTCCTTCTCCTGAGAAGGGAGGGAACAGCAGCTTCATGGCATCTGTGTGCTCTGCCTGGCCATTCTGCTTTGTCACAAGGTGTTGGACACTCACCAGAAATCAGAGGAGGAGTTGGAGGACCCCAGGCTAATGTGTACACTGTCTTCTTGTGGTAAGTGCTGGAGATCTGAGGTGGCTTATTCTTAGCACTGGGCAGGAAGATAAGGAAGCAGGGGCAGTCAGATTTCAGCAAAAGGAAATTAAAAAAGATAAAATCAAAGCTTGAGAGACACCAAGTGCTCTAACATTCTAAAGCCATGGCTCAACCAAGCTTTTTTTAACATCTGCTGTAGGACATTACTAAAATTGTAACATGATTGTCCTGGTGACCTTCCCCTCCTTGCTGCCCCTGAAAATGTCCTTCTGGGTGAAGACTTCCTGAACTGATGTCCTCACACAGGTGATCTCTGGCCATGTGATTATAAGTTTACCATAAAACAAGTTCACCTTAGAAGCTCAGACGTAATGCAAATGAAAAAATGCACTGAAAACTCAACTGTTTGACTAATTTTAACGTAGTCTCACTCATGTAACAGCAAAGGTATCCCTCAGGAAAGACCACACCACCCCTGAGTGCTAACACACCAGCAGGATCAAACACAAATCAATTTGAAAGCTTCTTTTTTACCTGCTGGACAAGGTGTCAAATATGCCAACTTTTCCATCATCTGTTCCAAAAGCCAAGGAGCCTTCCTTAGTTGGATGCCAGGATAACTGCAAGAAAAATATAAAGAGACACAAAATAACCTATGTTACAAACTTTATTGCTAAATAATAGACAAAAGGAAAATGCTGAAACTCATAAGCAAGGACCTTACAGCCACTCTTCCAACCACAGCCACTTGATTTGATCACTCTGCTCTGAGTATCAAAGGCTTTCCCCCTTCCAATTATGATGGGATAAGATGCAAGGGACTAAAATCACTAAAATGCTATTTGATAGCTACATTATGAAACAGAAAAAGCTGCCAGCTATTTTACCAGGCAGTTGCTTTTGACCAACCAGTGGTTAAACCCTCACTGAAGACACCTGTGTTGACTGTATTGGTTTTTTTGTTCTGTCAAACTTCCTATCAGAGCAAGAACAACTGTGGAGGAAGCAAGGAAGAACCAGGAAGGAGAATAAAGTGAAAAAGTAACATAACAGCCAGCTGGACTTCAGCTTATTTCCACTAGATGTAAATACAAACTTCTGGGATTGTCATAGGTCTAAAAAACTTGTTGCCAGATTCTAAAATGTATTGTACACAGAAAGAATGGAGTGTAACATGAACAACTTGGCTGTAGCTGGGACAAACCTTCAGAGTGAAAGAGAGAAAAACATACTTGAAAAAAATAGAGTGAAAAGAAGAAATAAGGCGGGGAAGAGAAATCCAAAAGCACACTTACTGCTGTAACCTTGGACTTTATGCTTTGCCAGAAGGTTTTAACATCATAAATGTTGTTCACGGACAGAGTGTTCCACACGCGGATCATGCTGTCCCCCACGCCGATGGCGAGGCAGCCTGTGTCCACTGGGGAGAAGGCAAGGCTGTAGACAAATCCTCCAAGGGAGGGCATGGTCCAGCTGCATTCCAGAGTGGACAGATCCCAGCATTTCACCTGAAGAATATTCAAGGGACAAGGAATGGTTAAATACAGAGTGACTGACAGGACAAGAGAAAACAAAGCAGAAGTGAATTGAAGAATCAAAGGGTCAAATTCAAAGCTCGGCAGGAGGTGATGTGCACCCAGAGGATTCCATGTCACAGACAGGGCTGCAGTAGCTGCAAGACTAGAATTGACACAGTGAATATATTTCACTAAGTTTCTCTTTCAATTTCAAAGCAGGAAACACTGCTGACTGTAAAAGGCCAAGGATTGAAAAGAAAACCCAATTTAAAAACAGATGCATTCGTTTGTACAATTAATTGGTTTTAGGAAGGAAAACCAGGCCTTTTAAAATGAAACACAGAGGAAAAGGAGTGGAAAACACCTTTCATTAAATGCTTACTATACAAATCCAGAATGTCATAAGCATTCACTCCACCATGGTAAGAGGTTGAGCTTATACACTAACAGAAACATACACAACCTGTGCTCAAAACAAGTGTTAGGAAGTGATGTTACAAAATGCTAAAATAAACTCACTTCAAGAGAAAAACTGTGGCCCTAAAAGGGTTAGTCTCACTCAGTCAAATTGCATGGTAGAGGCATTCCTATGCTAATTTGTAAATGTTTCTTACATCTCTGTCCATTGAAATGGAAAAAAGGAGCTCTCTGTCTTGGTGCTTCACAGAACTGAGATTGAACACAATTCGGGAGTGGTTTTGTCCTTCTGAAGATCCCAGAAGAGTCCACTTGCGTTTGCCAGGCTGGGTCAAATTCCAAAGGAGCAGTTCTCCTCTGCAAAATTGAAATTGATTTACATTTTTCACTTCAGAAGAACAACACAGGCCCTAGACAGACTATATGATAAATATGCTGCACGTCAGGAGTAACAGAGTTCTGCAGACATCCATTGCCTGTACAAAGCTACTCACACAACCTCCACCTGAAAACTGACATTTTTTCTCAGTAAACGGGCAAAACCACAACGAGTGCTATTAGCAGTCAATATTCAGTTAGATTGTTGGACAAATTATTGGACAAACAGTAATTTCCTCAACGTCTGAACTCTAACTCTCAGCCTGTTCTCTCCTGCAACACTGGAAAGGAGGGAAGAAGGAGGTGTCTTTTCTACTCAGCACCTGCCTCAGTAGGAACCAAGGGATGTGAGTGCCCCACCTACCCAAAGGCACTGGAGAGGAGCTCTGTGGCTCTGCCAGCAGGCCAGTGCACGGTCAGCCAGATGCGCTCCTTGACCGCCGGGTCCACGGCTCCCCCTCTTCTCTTGGTGGGGGGCAGCTTCAGAGTCATCACACCTGCAGAACCAGGAGGAACCTCACACAGGGAAATTCTCACACAGACACAGGAGTCCTGCGAAGCTGCAGCTTTGATTACATTCCCCATGCACACAAAGGCTGCAGTTCCAGAGCTCCTGCACACCTTGTCATTGTTTATCCCTTACTTACTCCTGCCTCTGGTGCAGCTCCATATTCGTACGGTTTGATCCTTGCTTCCAGAGGCCAGGTAACAACCTTTCTTCGTGGCTGTGTCCTGTGTCAGCTCCCCATTTGGAACCTTGCCTTCTTCTGAAGGAGCTGCTGAATACCATTGAAGTCACGTTATTATGCTTTGAAATTCAAAGCTTCATAGAAATGAGCTGAAAATTACATTGATTTGTATCAGAACATATTTTATTGAGCTTATCACTTGCTTAGCTAGTTTCTAACCTTCTGTAAAAAATTCAGTCCTCTAGAAGGGCATTTACATGAGCTAAAAGTTACTCCACAAACTGTTCATCATGTCTACATACCCTGGAGCTCATCCTGCCAAGCAGGGAACCTTTCTTCCCCAGGCACAGGGCACCAGGCCAGACAATGGATTTCATCCTCGTGGCCTCTCAGCCGGTGCACAACTTCTCTCTTCCTGCTGATATCAATTATCACCACCATGCCATCCTTGTAGCTGAAAGCAGAGATTTAAATTAATGACAAGATTCTTGGATGCTTGTGGAATAACATCCAAGATGATTTACAGGCTCTTCCCAGGGTCACTATCATGCTCTTACAAAGAAGCCAGCCTGGACCATTACACTTTTACAGATTTCTTTGCCTCTGCAGGTTTACCAAATCTAAACGTTATTTCTAATTTGTTTTACTCCAAAACTAAAAGAACAGCCACCAAGACCACTTAAATTTTAACTTTCAACCATATAGCAAAGCCTCATAATTAAATTCTTGCAGAAGAAGAGGGGAAAACACAACATCTAGCATATTAAATAATGAGCATTTACCCAATGGCCACCAGGTTTTCATGATGAGGAGAACAGGTGAGGCAGAAAACTGTCCGTGGCTCTGGGAAGAACTGCTGGCTGTCACTCCTGTTGTGCCAGTAACAAACAATGACACCTTTCTCATCCCCAGACACGATCAGATCTTTCACAAGAGGTGACCAGTGCAGCGCCGAGATCGCGTTCTGAAGAAAGAGCATTGGGAACGTTTAACGCTGTTCTGCTGCCACCTAACACAGATTAACGGGCAGGCAATAATCTGTGAGCACTGCCCGGCAGCAGGCTGCTTTGTCCCCGAGTGTCTCAGTTCTTTCAGGCTTTGGAGGGATGCTGATGTTGGATGGGTGTAGTTGCTGATGGGGACCCCTGAGCCACAGCAGCTCTTCAAATACACATTTAGCCTGCCCTGTGGGCCACAGCAACTTGCTGAGATCATTTTAGGCGAGCTGGGTCGAGCGGCAGCGAGTCCAAACCACGAGCACGCTGCTTCACTGCGGCTTTGATGAAACCAGCAGCTAATTAACAGTGATGAAACAGCGCTGCAGGCTAAGAACAAAGACCCGGCCAGGAACGACCAGCGGACTCAATTCCACCGGCTCTGAAAGTCACTTTAGGGCAAAGCAGCCTCACCGTGCCCTGCGTGCGAGCCCCGACACACGCGGCGGCCCCCGCTGCCCGGCCCAGCGCTCCCACCTGGTGCAGGCTGTACTCCAGCACCGCCGACAGCGTCCCGCTGTCCCAGATCCTGACGCTCCCGTCGTCCGAGCTGCTGGCGCAGAGGCTGCTCTGCCCGGGGCAGTGGCAGAAGGCGAACCCGGAGATCCTGTCCGTGTGCCCGATGAGCTCCCCTGCCGCGACAGCGACATCGTCACGGGCGCCCGGGGCCTTCCGAAACCTCCCGCACGCCACCATCCCCGCCTCCCCCGCGCCCTCCCTGGGCTCCCGGTGGGGATGAGGCGCCACGTCCCCCCCCCTAGAGCGCGGGGGCCGGCGAAGGTGGTGACGGTACCGTAAAACGCGGGCGCGGCG
Organism: Sitta carolinensis; assembly: GCA_032173965.1. Lineage (NCBI taxonomy): Eukaryota > Metazoa > Chordata > Aves > Passeriformes > Sittidae > Sitta > Sitta carolinensis. The sequence goes on along the minus strand of CM063294.1, from coordinate 11,299,911 downwards.
CCGCCGACATCCAGCAGGCAGACGCGGTGCCTCGCCGCGAAGCCGAAGAGGCGGCCGTCGCTGCTGGCGTCGCTGCAGCGGCTGCTGTACCAGTTGGGGGAGGCGGGCAGCGCCCGCACGCCCAGCCCCGCCGCCATGGCCCGCTCCCCCCGCGCCGCCACACGCGGCCCGGCCGCTGCCGCCGAGCGCCGCGCACGCCGCCGCAAACTGTCGCAAAGCGCGCCCCAGGCCGGGCGCCCGCCCGGGGCGCTGCCGCAAAGCGCGGCCGGGAAGATGGCGGCGCGCGGGGCGCTGAGCGCGGGTGAGCGCTGAGGGGACGCGGAGCTGGGCTGGGAGGGTCTCGCTTGAGGGGAGGCCACCGGCTTGATGGGAGGGATGGAGCAGCTCTCGTATGAGGAAAGGAAGGGAGAATTGGGATTGTCCAGCCTCAAGAGAGGCAGACATCCAGTGTCTGGAGAGAGCGTCCCGGAGTGATGTACTGAGAGGATAAGGGCTTCAAACTGGCAGCGAGTAAGATTAGATTAGATATTTTGAAAAAATAATTCTTTCATGTGGGGGTGGTGAGCCCGTGGCACAGGTTTCCCGGAGAAGCCGTGGGTGCCCTATCCCTGGGAGTGTCCAAGGCCAGGCTGGACGGGGCTCCAGCCTGGGATAGTGGGAGGGAGCCCGGCCCGTGCGAGGGCTGGGACTGAATGATCTTCAAGGACCCTTCCAACCCAAACCATTCTGTGAGCCTATGATTCCGTTCATACCTCACTCCCTTTTCCTTCAGGTGCTGCCTGGGCACGGGGTCTGCTCAGCTGGGCACGGCCAGAGAGGTGAGTGTGGCTCTGGGACAGGCATGGCCCTGCTGGGCTGCCTGGGCTGGGGTTCCCTGGGCTGGCCACCTCCCCGGAGCTGTGGGGCACAGGTCGCTCTGTGCCCCTGCGGTGTCTGTGCATTCAGAGCTTGTGTCATGAGGGAGGTGTCTCTCTCCTCACTTCTTTCTGTTGGACATCTGCATTTTCACTAACTTCATTGTTTAGGTCACAGTAATGTGGTATCTGTGCTGTCCCCAGTCACTGCTTTCCTTGCTGAAGTTTCCCCTCAATCTGGAGCAATCCCATAGTTGTGCTGTGAGAGCACTGGAACTGCCAGCTGTATCCCTGCAAATACCTGAAAAATGATTCCATGACATTGAAATATGTGTGTTATGCTAATCTCTGCTTGCAGGATGTGAACAGTGGTGTGCAGTGCCCTTCTGAAACTGATCGGCATGCTCTGTTTGCCTGTCATTTTTAAGATGCTTTGCAGGGGTTGGCCACACACACAAAAACATCCAAGGCTCAGTACAACTCTCAGTATTGGGTCTTGAACTCATCTGTTTGTTGTACTCAGAAGTGGCTGCCTACTGCTGCTTTATCCAGGCAGCAGGGGGCAAAATGTAGCTTGGTTTTTCAGAATCTGAGGTGAGCATACTGCCTGAAAACTATTTTTATTGCTGCCAGCAATTTGGTTTGTGTATTGACTTGTTTGTGTTTTGGAAGTAGTTTAGAACTACTCTGTTTTATCACTATGTTTATAGACCAGAGATACTCAGCCCCTTGAAAACTAGAAATTTTCACTGCTAAGTATGTTATTGGTAAAAGTTAAATAAGTATGGGAAGTACCTTGGGAAAGGTACAAATGGTTTGTGTGAGTCCTGAATCCCACAGAACAGAGGTGACTGTGACTTTGTGTGACAATCTGAGGACACTTAATGTGCAATCTCATACCAATATTCGTGGTTTGCCTTAAGAAGTTTGAATCATCTTGCTGAATTTTCAGCACCTTTCAGCACCAACTACAAAGGACTTTAATAATTTGGTTTTTGGCGTACACAAATGTGCCAGTTCTCTTTTTCAAGGCACCAAGTTCACGATTTCCCAGATAAACTGGGCAGGGACAAAGAACTCTTGTGTTCAGCAGCTGAGGCTGTGGTCTTGTCTTGCAGGTGGCTGGCATCTGGTAGCCTTTTTCCTCTGTCATGCATCCACACGAGCACATCTCTGCAGAAAATTGGGAAGTGGGAGAAGAAGAACAGGATTGTGTACCCTCCCCAGCTGCCTGGAGAGCCTCGCCGGCCCGCTGTAAGGATGCACCTGTGAATGTCCTTACCTGGGAGTGTTCAGCAATTTCTGAGCTCATTGTCACTGTCTGACAGGGTCACTGCACAGGGCACTACTGTGAAAGCTGATTTGCTCATTATTTAGGATTTTATTCCGTTTGGCTGTATTGTAGAAGCTAATATCACTTGGAATGCTTTCCATCTCTGAATTATATTGGAGTCTCACGTTTCTTGGAGCTGATCACCTACTCATTGTGTGGTTCAGGCTGTAAGGGGCCCATCCTCTGCTTGTAGAAGTCTCTGAACTACAAGGAGATAGAAATTATGCTGTCAGGAACTGACATTCTGGAATGCCATTGTTATAATTTTTCTTCATTAGGAGTTGATGTGGTGTGGCTCCTGTTGGACACACTACTCAGCAAAGTAAAAGTATTTACATCTCAAAAGAAATGGGGTTTTTTTAGGCATGTATTTTGTGGGCCATGAGCATTTATTGATTGCTCTTATGAACATTGTGGCCTAGGACATAGAAATGCCTGCTGTGGACTCTGCTGACTGATGCAGAGTGTGTGAAAATGCAGCTATTGACAGGCTCGTTTATTAAATCAGTGTTTTGCCTGTTTACCAAGAGTTCCATCTCTTTCAAATTTGTATTGATGATTCTACCAGCTGGTGCTGGTCCCTGTTAGCAATAATGTGAAATGGGTCTGTGGAGACAGCTCTTTGTGCCAATCAAACTTGAAACCCTCTTCACTTCTGGAGGACTAATTAAGTTCATTCTGGTAAGGTTGTTTATTTGCTCTCCCAGTAAGTTGAGTTGACAGCAGGGTAATATTTTTAAGGTTGAATGATCATGTCAATCTTTGCTTCTAAAGTGGGGAGAATGAGAGGAAAAGATGATGGTAAACCTTCTGATTCTTCTCTTCAGGGACTCCTGCTTGTAAACTAAGTGCCATATGATTCTATTAAAATTTCCTGTGTGCCAGCACCTTTTTTCTTGTGCTTTCAGTTTCAAATGTCAAAGCTATGCCTGATGTGCTGTTCTCATAGTAGGCAGAGCCTTTCTTATTTTATTCCTGGTAAGAACATAGATTATGGAGCAGACATGGATGGTCCATTCCTGTTTTCACAGCAAAGTTACTCATCCTTCAACTTTCTTTTGCCCCTAGGAAATATATCACTGTCGGAGGGAAATAAAATACAGCAAAGATAAGATGTGGTATCTGGCCAAACTGGTAAGCAAAGAGTACTTTGTACTGAGAGAATGCAAAATTTAATTGCTGTATTTGTCTTAACAGCCTCATTCAATCACAATGTAATCAGCATCTTTAGAGCAGAGTCCTGGGGATGAGCATGGATCTGGGCAGGGAATGGCTGTTTGTAGTTTGGTTTAGCTGTAAGGTATTGAGGAAATGGTAATTAAGGAAATGACAGTATCTTTGTTTTTATGAGAGCAGTATAATTTAACTAATGTCTTCTGAGTAAGAGAAAGGGAATATTTGTAAATGCAGAAGTTCATTTTACCTCTTTGATTGCAGATAAAAGGGATGTCCATTGATCAAGCTCTCGCTCAGTTGGAATTCAATGACAAAAAGGGAGCAAAGGTGATCAGAGAGGTAAATTGCAGTGTTCTTTAACACTCCTGGTTTCCAGAAAACTTTAAAATCAATACCTGTCACCAGAAGTTTGGAGGTGTTTCTGCTTCTGTGGGTTTTTGTGTTTCAAGTAAGCCTGTTGGGAGCACATTCTGACAACATATTCCTGCTGCAGTCCTGTAATGTCGTGACTTATGAACGTTGGGGTCACTTGTGCTGGCTGCTCTAATTTGTCAGGGTGATAAATTCCATGTGGTGTCCTCTCTAGCAGTGCTTGGTGTTAAATTCATGGTAAAAGGTGCAGAGCCCAGGTCACTGATGGCTGCTACATCTGTGTGCTTTGGTTCTTAAACTGGAAGAGATGAAGGATAGCATTAAGGAGAGGACTATGTTCTGTAAAGGCACAAAAGCTTTGAATACACTTAATAGTTTGGATTCTCAAATTACTCATTTTCTTGGCTGAAACATTGATTTCTGGTATAATTATAGCAAAGAGATGTCCTGTATTAGCTGAAAATATTGAATGGACCAAGTTCATTTTGCCCACCTTGGAATTTATTCCTACTCTGATGTCTAATAATTACACAATGGTCCGTGGATGGAAGGCTGACAAATGCTGGTGCAAATCATCTTTTCCACTCCCTTTCCCCCAAAAATGTAATAAAATCATCCTGTGGCTTTTTCAATCTATGCAAGGAACATCCTTATGTAAAAGATGCTTGTCTTGTAACAGTTCTTATCTCTGTAAAATACTTTTTCTATAACCAACTTAAACTTGCAATTTCTTTCATGTTATCTAAAGATAAGAAATAGCATTGCTTAAATTCCTCCAGTATTTTCATTTCTTTTCCTTTTGTTACAGGTTCTGTTAGAAGCACAGGAAATGGCTGTACGAAAGCACAATGTGGAATTCAAATCAAATTTACACATAGGTAAATTTACACTTTTTAAAATTTAGTGCATTAGAAAAATGTCATCCTACTCTATCCAACCCTATCAAAATGTGTTTTATTAAATAAGATTTTGATGCTTGAAATCACCTGAAGTGAATAGAGTTTCTGCTAAACTTAACTTTACCAAAACATGAAAGGCACATGTTTGCAGCATTTTTAAGATGGATGTGTCTGTCTGAGAGTGGAATTTCTGCTCCCTATTGAACAGAAGGTCCTGAAGAGGCAAGTGCTTGACACAAGTATGAAAGATTGGACAACAAGGAGCAAACAGTTTGTAGTTTTTAATGTTGCCAGTCAGAGATGCTGGAAGCTTTATCTGTGGCTAGTACAACTTGATTTGCAGGATCCAAGTTAAACTTCCATCAGACACAGTATAAAAGTAAATGGGTAATGACAGTAAACTTAATAAAAAAACTTGTAGATGATTTGCAGGATAAGCTTGTAATAACTAAAGTACTTTTTAGCCTAGAAAAATGTTAGAGAAATGTTTACTCTTAGGTGTTTTGAGGCCCAAAGAAAAAAATTCCAATTTTGTCTAATAGGGGATAAATTTTACTAAACTGACCTCATAAGCTAAAAGTCACCTGGACTGTAGAGAGATTTGATTAGAATTCTTTGGAGCCTTCCAGGCCTCTGCCACAAGAAGGCTCAGCTGTAGTGCAGGACTGGATGTGCAGATAATGAAAATACCTGTGATGAATGCAATAAAGAGAGAAAGGAGGGAAAATGAAGTCTGTAAGACTTTACAGGAATTCATGAGACAAACTACTGAAAGGCAGTGAAATGAATACCACCTTCAGAAGTGCTGTATAATCTAGTAAGTGCTCAGTGTGATTTGTCCTTCACCACTTATTTATCTCCATGTGCCTGCTTTCTAAATTCCCCTTTTTGGTGCTCCTGAGGAGCATTAATGCAGCTCACGGGTTCCTCCGTAGCAGTGATCCGCTAAATGTAACAGAAGAAAGATGGAGGGGAGAATCCCGAGTAGAATTAACTTTCTAGAAGCAGCCATGAAAAATCCCCCTGGCAGGACAGGTGTTTTATTGCAGCTGCAGCAGTTTGTTCCTGGTGAATAATCCTCCCTGCCCTCTCCTTTTCCCTGCAGCCGAGTCGCAGACGGGCAGGGGCCGCTACGTGAAGCGCGTGCGGTGCCACGGCAAGGGCATGTTTGGCATCATGAAAATCAGCAGGTGCCACTACTTTGTGAAGCTGGTGGAAGGCCCTCCTCCTGCCCCAGAGCCCCCAAGGACTGGCTTGGACCAAGCAAAGGAATACGTGCAGCAGCTGCGGAACAGAACCCTCGTTCACACTCTGTGACACACTTCAGTGGCTGTAGGGGCTTCTCTTTGTGAGCAGTGTAATTATATAAAGGAATAATTAAAGGCATGGTTTAGTTATGTCTTTGGTGCTGCTGGATTTGGATGATGGGAGAAAAATTATGGGGTTTTTTCTTTTTTGTCAAGTGATGGGTATGGAAAAATCTTGGAGCAGCAGATGTTACTTTTTCTGAGTTACTTGGACCACAGCATTCAAGCTCAACCCTGGACTGTCAAATCTAAAGCATATGGTGCTGTTATAGAGCTTGGTGTCTCTTATGTATGGTGGGCCTTTTGTTGTAAAACTGTTTCCTCAACAGTCATGTTGCAAGATCAAGCCTCAAAGTAAAATTTGACTTCTTAAAGTAGTTACAACATTGGAAAAAAGAGTAACAGTGGACAAAACCAAGTAGCAATAATATTTTCGTATATTAGACATCAATTTTTGGTTCGTCTGGGCTGTAACAGCCTTCGTTGTGTGTCTTGGTCATTGCGTCTGGGAGTGGGAAATAAAAAAAATCTTTGGAAGTTCAGGCTTTGGCAGTCAGTAGGTGGCAATATTTAGTTTGTCAGAGGAAGTGGCAGTGAAAACTTCCAGAATGGTTAAACTGTTTTGGATTTTGCCCATGGCATTAATAATCAGATACAGGCATGGAGTTCAGGCTGTTCTCTCTGGAAATTCATTGTGGGTAACAGGCAAAATATGGTGAAAAGCTTTTTTTGGTGAAGAGTGAACTCATTCTGCATTGTCTGTAAACAAATTGTTTTTGTAACATCAAAGAAAGTGAAACACTCCATGGATTTAATAAGGAGTGGTTTGTTGCATATACAGATCAGGCTTTCATTTCTCTGAAAACAATCCCATTTTTAGCGTTACTTCTTTGAAGAGGAAAAGACTGAGATCGATAGGGGGAATCTCATTTCACTCAGATTTTCAAATCAAGATGGCCAGAGTTGATGAACATCAGCATAAAACCAGAATGAGCAGCTGCTTGTACATGCAAATGTCTGATATTGACACCTTTCTTTTCCATTCTGGGAACATGAAGTGGGAGACAGATTGCTTACCTCATTTGGGTCTTTTTACCACAAGTCATGGTAGCTTTTCTTACATGTGTTTACTTTTATCAGTACTTGGATGATGGCAAAGGGACAGTTCCTGTAAGGAAACAAATTACTGTTATTGTCTTAACAAAGGTTGGTGCAGAGTGATTTCTTTTGGCTCCCAAGGAAAGGGTCTCATGATGCTAAAGAGTATTAGGGGATGGTGAAGTTACACAAGAAGCACATTGAGAGCTCAGTACCATTGATGGGGGCCTCTTTGCAGTCTGGTTTTCTGCAGTTTCAAACACATTTCTTGCTGTAAAGCTACGATTTAGTAACTTGCCTGAAAGGTGTGTTCTGATAAAACTCTCTATCTCTGCAGTCCCTGATGTGTGTTTGAAGAACTGTTTCTGTTGTACTGTGATAAACAGCTGTGCTGGGCTCTGCCAGCTGCCCTTAAACTCCTCTGTCAGAATGAATCTCTTACAAGTTGTAGCAAACTTGAATTGTTTATAATCTTTTTTGGGATCACTGATGTGGGAGAAGACTAAAGAATTGCAAAATAATCCTAGTTTAATAAACACATATATTACGCTTAGACACATCTAAATATCTAAAACCTGGCTTCTAGGAATTTTATTCCAGTACCTATTTTCCCTGCATGCTGTAGATTTTGCTTCAGATCCTTTCTGGACCTCCAGAGAAGGCTGTGTCCTTAGAGATATCATTACTCTGGTTATGAATCCACAGACTGTGAGAATGTGACTGATGTATTTTCCAGCTTCTTTATGATTTGCAGGTGGCCCTGAAAGTCCTTTAAACAAACAGACCTGGGCTTTAAAAAAACTTCAGTTAAAAAGCAAGGTTGTTGCTTGTTCTTGTCTTCTTCCTCAAGACAGTAAGTGGGAAAACTAATTTTTGGCATGTTTTTAGTATTCTTCTATTCCTTGGTAGCATTTTTTGCTGCCTTAAACATGCATAACCCAGAGCTGATCTTTGTGGTGGTGGCTAAGGAAGCTCCACAGCTGTGTCTGGACAGGAGTGAAGGAGATTGGGTGAGGTGAGGAACTGGCTTGGTCCCTGCCTTTCCCTGGTAGGAATGTCTGGAGTGGTTTCTGTGGTAGGTCCATCAGAATGCTGGGAACCTGAACCTTTTCCAATTCAGTAAGATTACTGACACAGCTTTATACTGACAAGTTCTGTTTATAATTGTACATTTATAAATTTTAGAGGTTTGATTCTGCTGTGCTTTCATGGTAATTCGTTTATCTCCACCTCAGTTAGGTGTTTGGTACAGATTCAGACACAAAATTCCATGCTAACTGCAATAAGCCTTTAGCAGATCATTTATTATAAAAGAATGTTTTAAAATGAACTCTCACCAGAAGGGATGGAGAGGCAGTGAGGCCTCTACTCGGTGCTGAAATCATGAGTAACATCTGGGGGCACTGTAAACTCACCACTGGTGTGTGTTTGTGCTAGTGGCACAGAAACAGGAGAAGGAACAAGTACATGTGAAGGTGCAGGGAGGCTTCAGGGAAATCTGAAGAGAGCAGAACTGAAAGCTCTGCTCAGCAATGGGAGATTTAACTGAGGAGAAACTTGTAAAGCTGCTGTTGGGCTTTTTCATAAACATTTTGAAGTGTCCAGTGAGAAAGTAGGAGTACTTTAGTCAGGCAGCCTGATATCTTTATGGATGTGTGTGGTTGGTTGTTTTTTCCCTTTTTAAGACTTTGGGCAGTTATTAATGAGGTGGTTCATTGAAGATAGAGTAAGAAAGGCTCATGATTGTAGTTACAAAATGATCATCGTCCTTTTTTAAGCATAGGAGATAAATGAGAGTGTTGAGAGTTGGTGACTGGACAGTCGAGTGCCACTGGTTCTGGCCAGGTGTGTACTGGGAGCTGCTGTGCTGAGGTTGCATTAGGGCTCAGCTGGTACCTGGGCACTGACAGGTGTGTTCTGCCCAGTGCTTCAGCTCTGTTGCTGTACCTGCTGTGAACTTGGCTCGACTGAGGTGCAGTGCACATCCTGTGGTTCCCTGTTGGCACAAACGGGAGCTGTGTGACAGTCCTGTCTCCTCTGCACCACACGGTCCCTTGGGAAATCCTTCAGTCACTGGAGTGAAGGAACAATAGGAGCCACTGCTTCCTGCCAGTCCCTATGAAAATCCACTCCTGGGGTACTGGAAAGTAGTTTGCAAACACAATTCTGCTCTGAATTAAATAAGGTTTCTCCTAATGTCCTCAGTGAACCACAGAAACAGTGTGCCATTCCCCAGCACGAGAGCTACAGCCCTGCTGAAAAGGCCCCCAGTTCAGGCTCTTGAAAGAACAAGCCTTTATTGCTGAATGACATCTATCCAGCAGCCCTTCAGCCATGCAATTTAAAATAATTAAAAGCTGAGCAAAGTAAGACACTATAATGACAGAAATAATCACACAAGCTGATGTTTGCTGAAGCCTTACATGGCGAAAATAACCTGAGGAGAAAGTTTCAGGGACTGACTTTGGAGTACTTAGACTGAAGTAAGGAGCAAGATCTCTCTGGAGAATAGTCAGTGAATGCAGAGCTCATTTTGTATTTACTCTGTAACATCAACACTCTCTGCTTGTTTCAAGGAAGTTGTACATTAGTACGGAGGGCAGGCTGCCATTGAAGGGAACAAGCCAAGGAGAGCCTAACACTGCCTTGGGCAAATTAGGCATTCGCCTCAAGAGTGTTAGCTGAGGAAATGAACCTAAAAGTCTGTGTAATACAATGACAAAATGTGGGGCAGACATCTGAATAACTGCTGCATCTGTGGGTGCTGCTTGTGTGTATTGCACAGCAGTGCAGCCATCCAGCTTTGTGTGGTAAAGGACCTGTGGCACCCGTGTTCCAGCTCTCAGTGCTTTTCTGTTCACTCTAGGAAGGCTCCTTTCCTGCTAGGAATTTGCTGCTGTGTGGGTGGCAATTTTCTATCCCAACAGAAAAGTTGCAAAACAGTTTTCTGTCTTCTGTTATTAATCAAACTCTGATGCCAGCTAAGAGCGAAGTAAAGGCATTTGTACATGCTGTGGGAAACTCCATCCATGTGTGCAGCTAATAAGCTGGGAAATGTGTCTACAACTCTCCTATTGATTAGCACCTTCAGAGCAAGACAAACATGGGTCCCTACTGTATGTTGGCTGTGTAAATTAAACTTTATTTAAATGGAAGCAGAGTGAGATGCACTACATTGGGCCAGTGCAGGATTGCTGTTCAAAACCAGCTCCTCTAGATGCCCAATTCCTTGCCTTTTTTCCCTCTTAAGATTCCCAGCGGTGCATTAAGATGAACTCAGTAGTTAGTAAATTTTCCCCTGTGTAGTTTACAAGCTCAAGGTTATGGGCTAGAACAAGCAGTGTCATGCTATAAATCAGATGTAATGGAACAGCTTGGGAGAATGCACAGGAGTCCTTCCTCTCACACTGTGTTTGTGCAAAAACTCTGAAGGTAAAGCTGGCATGAACCCAGAAACCCCCACAAATGGCTGATTAAATAATGATAAACCTTGTGCTGCTACCCTCTCTCTTGACAGGTGAATGAGGCAAGACAATTTTCATCTTCTAGACCAAAGTGTATCTTGAGAAATTTAAGTGTGAAACAACCAGAAGTGAGGTGCCCTTTGGAGGGGAAGGTGGATTCCAAAGTCAGTGAAGGGAAGGGGCAAAATTATTTGAAACTTCGATTTAATTTGGGCTGACTGAAGTCAAGAGGAAGAATCAAAAGTCCGGTGCAGTTACACCTCTCTTACCTCCAAAAGTCAGTGAAAATTTCTGAGATCAAGGCAATACCAACTGAACTATTGGCTGAGTAGCCAGAAGTGTCTGTGTTTATCTCTAGTATGTCACACTTCAAAGCAGAAATTCCCAGCTGTTCTCATCAAGTCCGAGGTGTTTCAGAGATACTCTTCATTTTTCTTTTGCTCTTATTATCTGTCTCTTTAGGGGGCCTGTACTCACTGCTTTTGTGGGGATGGATGCTCGGAAAGCAATTATTGTTCATCTTCTCCATCTGTTCTGATGCTGGATATGCCTGTCTTTTTGAAGGCTTTCAGAGTCTGTGCTGGGAATGCATTTCTCCTCCTAGTGTTGAGAGATTTGTATTTTTAATGGGTATTTGTTTTATCTATCACGTGCTAGATTTATTCACTTGATAATCTCTCAGCAACACAGGCAATCTTCTCATGTCCCGATCTAGTATGCAGGGATTTTATTCATTTAACAGCTTGGCTTTGGGCTGAGATAGCCATGAGAGGTGAATCCTGCCGTGGGCTGAGTGTGCTCACCACCCCCAGAGCAGCAGGGACTCGCAGGGAGCTGCAGCTGCTCTCAGGATTGTGCTCTTAGAAGCTTTCTTTACACATGTAATCCACGAGTAAGTTACTGTGTGGTGCATGTCTTTGCTTCCCAGACCATGCCTTTATTAATATGATTTCTTGCTGATAAGTGAGGCTTCTCGACAGAATTTTTGCAATGATTGTCTGTGCTCAGTTAACCACTTTTGGGTATCTTAGGAGTTCTTCTTTACATCTCTCTGCTTTGATACAAAACAAAGGAATCCTTCCTTCTTCAAGTTGTGTTTTGTTAAAGTTAGTTGGAAAAAGAGGTGGAAAAGCAAACAAAACTGCTTTAATAAAGTGACATTTCTGCCCCACTCCAGCACAGCCCTGGAATAAACTCAGTATCATTTTGCCTGAATATAAGATATCAACATTTCTTTCTATCTACAGCAGGGAAAAACAACAGGTCTTTTGTTCTCTGACACAGAAGCTTCCAACTTATTACTCACCTAAAAAAAAAAAAACAAAAAAAAAACCTCCACAACTTTAATTCAGATCCTTTATCACACAGCATCCTATCTGTATTTTTCAGAGATATTTTCAGATGTTATGTTTGTTCCTGATAGCAATCATGGGGGCCAAAATCCTAGGTTTCAGATGGAGGCTGAAAATAAATCTTTTTGATATGGTTCCAGAGAAAGCAGGGCAATGGGGGTAATGACCCAGGGGTGCCTCATATACCCACAAGGTGAAAAGCAGCAGCAGCCCCTGTGGTTGACAGTTCCTTGGCACAACTGTGACTTTGGCAAGTCAACAGTCTCATGGCACTGACAGCATAAACATTTTGTGGCAACTGTGCAGAGCAGGCAGCCAATTATTTTACTAATGATTTCTTCTCACTGCTCTCCTCCTCCTCCATCTGCCCTAGAGAGAAAAACTTTCTCCCCTGTACTTTGCCCTCATAGATAATGGCAATAATATTTTCTTTCTGTAAAAATGTGGTGCTAACACTGCAGCAGCCTGTGCTCTGTGGGACTTGGCTGTGTGATTTCAGTCCTCCTCTAAGTTCCCCCCGTTTTCCAGACATTTCTAGATCCTGGCTGTGGCTGTGGTAGCTGTAGCAGGGATAAGTCTGAGTTTGCATCCCCAGTGACTCCTCTCTGAGCTCCTTCCTGCAGGTACCAGAATTCTACCAGCCTCTGAGATACCTGGGGTAAAGGGAGGGGAAGCATTCAGCAGTGAAAGGTAACTTCAGATGCTCCTCCATCGATTTTAAAAGGAGAGGGGTGCAGCTTCCCTATTGAAGTCTGTCCTCTGCCTCACCACTCCTGTCAGCTATGGAATCCAATGCAGCACTTTAGAGACAGGGATGAAGTGGTTATTAAATGCAATTCAAATCATTCAGGCCCCTCTTGGTTAAAAGTTGCACTCTTATCTCTCTGGCTTTCTATGTTTTTCAAAAAGAGTCCAGCAGAGACACAGAGCCAGGGAGGGAAGCACTTCCCTGCTTTGTTGTTTTGAGGGGATGGGGCTTTCAAGCACACAAAGGCTGTTTTGCCTCTAAAACAAATGTTTGATATATTAAGATACAAATCTTAGCCTTGAGAGACTGGGGACCCTTTCCTACCCAGCCTGGGAATTTGAGCAGTGATCCAAGTGCATTCAACTCTGTGGAAATGTCATCTTCTGGGTACTCACCATGGAATAAAGCACCAAACATTTAAGAAATAACCATTACTTGGCATATAACACATACCAGAGAAAGAGTGTGAAAAAAAAAAAAATGTCGGCACCCTTCTATTAGCCAGCTCTTTTGAATAAAAACATAAAATATTAATTTAAATCAACTGAAAGGCATTAAAAAGTTGATGTTCTCCTTGCCCCAGAAGTACTCTGCTGATAAGAAACAAATTAAAAATGCAGAGTTTTCAAATGGCAAAAATGCTGCATATTTTAAATGAAGTTGGCCTTTTTATGTACAGCATTTTGGACTAAAAAAATAATATTAAATGCACATAAAAATGATTACTGTAAATGGTGAAGACATCAAAGTTAAATGAAAGCGCTTGGAAGTCTGTTTGTTTGATCTGTACATAAATAAACTTTAAAAGAAGCCAGGGCACTCTTACACGGCTGGAACTGGGTAGCCAGTTCAACTTCCTCTGCATCCCAGAGATTCCCAAAGTAGGTTAGATCCAAACGTGGTCCGTATTTTTGTTGGGATTTTTGTGTTTGCCCGGCATGCTTCTCTGCCAGTGCACCAGGGAAAGCGAGTTGGCAGAAAACACAAAGTTACAGCTCTTATAAAACAGAGTGAATGAACTCCAGGACAATGAAATCAATGCCTCCTTCCTCTTCTGGTTTTGGCATGAGGGTTATCAAAATGAAGGTGAAAGATGAGTCCTTGACCTTGTTGAAGCCAAGGCTCTTATTGTTAACTGTATTCCTCCTGGTTGTGTTTCACTCCCCATTCCTGGGTTGGCAAGAAGTGTGAGTTAGGAATATGGGTCAGAGCTCTGTTCATTTATATCAGCTAAAGATCTGCTACAGAACTAAGCCACACTAAGGTTCTGTTCATTTTAGTTTGCTCTTATTAAAACAAAACCCAACAAACTCGAGATGTGGGGTCTGCAGGAAAATGTGAGACTTAGTGCCTTTCACCAGAAGACCCCACTGTGCTTTACAGTGGTGAACTCCTACAGGAGCCTGCATGGTGCAGAGCAGTGGCTGAGCTCTGGGAGCTCTCTGGGTATCGTGCAAATGTGACACCTGTATCTACAGAGAGCCAAGCTGCTGCACCTCAGTTAGTTTGAGAACTGCAAGTTGCAAGTGGCTAGAAGCAAGACTTCAAAGAAAACCTCCTTGGCTCCTGTGACTTTTGTTTAGCAATCCTGCAATCCTTTGGGATCAGCAGACTTTCAGTGCTTAAGGGTGTGTGGCAGTCAGTAAAACTTGTTCTTAAAACCTCTACAAATTTACCCTGTTTCATTTGGCTTCTAATCAGGGCTCCTCTATCACAAACCTTTCCCCAGAACCCTAAGCTGGAGCTGCCTGTGGCCCTGTGGTCTAAAGGAAGATGTTCTGCTTTGAAGAGCAGCTTGAAAGGCCAAATGCTACCTGGCACAGGAGAACATGCTGCTCCTTCACCTGGCCTGTGTTTGTAGCCCTGGAGTTAAATGTGCATCCTCCTTGGCAGGCACATCCCAGCCTGTGCCTTTGGAGATGGAGACTTCAAGGCTTCTACAGGGGCTGCTGCATGAGGTCACTGCAGGGCAGCCACGGGGGAAAGTCTTAATAGAGGACTTGCCCTTCAAAAATTCAGCTACAGCCTCAGGGTGTGTGTGCCTCTGATTTACAAAGTATTAGTTTTCCCTGTTGAGAAAGTCAAAATTTTCCTACCCCCGTGTTCTCTTCCATTCAAGAGTTCCACAACACATGTCCCCCAAAACAATTATCTTGTTAAAGCAGGGTTTCTTCCTGAAAATTTCCTGTCAAGAGCTAGAAGGAGAAACCTAAAGTCTCTGGATCACTTTCTGTTTTCTTGCTGTGAGTGGGAGGGCAGGAAAGGTGCTTTTTATGAAAATAGCTATTTTTTAACTGAGAGAAATAAAAAACCTCCCTTGGAATGAAAACACAGCCTGCATCCTCCCAGAGGGGTGGCAGCTGAGGTGGCAGGCTGCAATTTGGCACTGTGCTCTGCTCTTAGGGCAACATGCTGCCTTTTATTTGGTGATCCCAAGTTTCAGTGGAGCCCTGTGAGAGGGTGGCTGGGTCAAGGGTGGGTGCTCAGGATGTGCTCACCCCCTGCTGCAGCTCGATGCTGAGGCTGCTGGGCTTGCCTGCTCTGAGGGTGTCAGTCAGCTTTCCAGCCTGCTTCCCTGGCCCTTGCAGGTGTTTTTATTGTAGTTGCCACTTCGCAGCATCTGGTTGATTTTAGTTTTGTACAGTATTCTCAGTTTCTTCCATTTAGTGCCAGGTTGAATTTCACAGGGACCTGTGATGCATCCTGAGGGAGGGCTGCAGGAATGGGCAGTGTTGATGACAGGCTCTCAGCACATGGCAAGCTGGTTTTCAGGGATGAAATTAGCTCTGAAATCCTCATGGTTTTGTTTTGTGGACAAGAGGAAAAACCAGGAGGACTCAGTGTTATCACCTGCATCTCCCTTGCCTGGGAGAGCTTCTCTGCAAGTGCAATAAATCTGTTTTCCTGTGAATGCAAGAGAGCTCTTGAAATAATCTCATTCCAATCCCTCTTGTTATTTTTAATGGATTCCAGGATGAGCTGGTTGCTATGTGTAGCTTTTTTACATACAAATTTGGGTTTGGACTGAGCTGAATATTCAGTCCAATTAAAAGCAAAGTCTTTGCTGAAACAGAGGCGAGGGGAACAGTGGGGAAGTCTTTCATGCAAATGAACAAAACAATGAAAACAGGAGGACTGAATGTTTGTTATTCATACATATTCTTACAGGTAATTATTGTGATTTCATTCCTAAAAACTGCTCGCCTTAAGAGGAAGTGATTGTACTCTAATAAGTAGTTGTTTATTAAACTTCCAGTGACTGAAGTGGAATATGAATTATTAAAATGTCTGTGAGGTGCAGGGTTGTTTTTCTTTTGCCAGGTGTCTGTGAAAAATAAAAACAACAGGAAGACATGCAGCAGGAGAGGCAAAATGTAAAGCAAGAACTGCCCTGGATAATGGTCCCAGTCTTGCTGGCCATGAGACAGGATCCCCAAAGTCTGCCAGCAGAGCCAGAGCTCTGTCACCTGCAGGACAGGGGTGGGGAAGGGTCTGCTCTGCCCAAGGAAGCCAGCTGAGTTTCCTGCCCTCAGAGGCTTGTGCAAGGCTGAGGCATATATTTCTCTTATATATAAGAGGAATTTTGAGTGGGAGTGAGAATACCAGGAGTGCAAAGGTAACAGCAGGAATGTTGCAACACATGCCAAAGAAAGAGGGAGAAGGGGGTGGTCTGTGGGGACAAGTGACATCTGTCTGCTTGGAAAAGGTAGCGTGTACCCCTCAATTTCCAAGTACCAAAAGGATTTAGACTTGGAAGTAATAACAGAGCAAGGGAAGCCTGGAGAGCTCGATAGATTTATTCTTGTAAGAGGTTAATGGCTTAGCCCTTAAAATGTACCAGAAAATGCAGGGAGGTTTACGTGATGACTTTGACACATTCTGGCAATAAGTGCAATGTGAAGAGGTTCCCTCCATTTGCCTTAAGCCTTTGACTTTAC
Organism: Sitta carolinensis; assembly: GCA_032173965.1. Taxonomy (NCBI): domain Eukaryota; kingdom Metazoa; phylum Chordata; class Aves; order Passeriformes; family Sittidae; genus Sitta; species Sitta carolinensis. Next base: position 11,283,370 of record CM063294.1, on the reverse strand, counting down.
TCTGCCACTGTGGGAAACTCACTGTATGTAAGAAAAAAGAGCAGATGTGAATTTCTGTTGTAAAATAATTATGTTTTTCTTTAGCATATTTCACTCCAGGAAAGAAGCTCTTGCCTTTGTTCTGGCAAAGGCTCCCAGGCTTCCCAGCAGTGTCAGGAGCTGTTGACCAGGTTTGAGGACAAGTGGAAGAGACTGAAGTTTATAGGAAATCAGTGACAGGAAGAAGGGAGATCCTGTAAACACCTGGAAAAGAAAAGCTGTGATGCCTTCCAGAAAAGAGACCTTATCCAGGAAAACTCCCACCAGGAGTTCCCACCTTCCTAAATCGAAAAGTTCATCAGGCACTTGACACATGCCAGCAGAAAATCAAACTAGAGTTTGTCTTATTTTTTTCTAATGTGGGTGAATTCTGGAGAACTGTGGAACCACAATGACCTGAACAGGTGATCCTCCTGATCTTGGGGAGCACCTGTGCAATGGCAAGCTTTAATTTCCCCTGACTCCTGGGAGTTTGCTGTGTGCTTGTACAGCTTTGTCTGAGAGAAATTCAAGTCCAAAGATTCTTCCTTAAGCCCAGCAATCTGCTGGGTGACAGAACACAGGTACAGTCATATCCATATCTTTGATTGCTGGTTATTCATGAGGTGCTGCAGGCATCTGTGCCTTTTCAGCTGAGTTCCCTGCTGTGTAGTCCTGCTTCTGTCAGTCTCCCAGCAGAAAAACAGGCTTTGGCCCAGTGATGTCTGCACTGCTGTTTTCTTCGTCGTGCTCGTATTCTGAACATTTATAATTCAAAGGTCTTCAGAAAGAAGTGACAGCTTCTCTTCTACAAAATAAAGAACATAATGACTTGTGTTAATTATTCCTCCTCACTTACTCACTTACCACGTCTTATATTACTCCAAGGCTTTAAGTGCCTTGGGCCAAGAAGGGTCATTACAACTCACAGCCTAATGGCTTGACCAAAAAAAATATAAGTGAGGGAGTAGAAGTCCTGAGTCCTCCACTGAGCTCTCTGGAGTCATTTATGGATGCCTTGGGAATTCTACAAAGGAACAGCTTGGAAAACAAACAGAATTGTTCAGTGTTGAGTATTGCTCTCGTGACATCTATGCTATTACAAAGATTTACAGCTGGAATAATTCGATCTGGGTTTTTCTCTTCCCCCCATTGACTCACATTTTGGAAAGCAGTCAGGCCCTGAGAGTTGAGTTTTGCATAATTGAAGCACCAGAACATATTAAGTGGAACAACTAATGGGGACGAATTTTTTTCCTTTCCTTCCAGACTGGGTTATCAATTATGAATTAGTGGCAATCTAAGATCAAAGGGGTTCCATTTTTGCAGCTGAATTTGAGGATTTTGGAACTGAAGAGATGAAATGCAGCTAATGACTCATTTCAGGAAGGCTGAGACAGGAGATAACTGATGGGTGGAGTTAAGTGTTTGCTTTAATGTGTTTCTGACCATGGACATACCTTCTCAAATGTAAAACTGGACACTGAGATCAAGTTAATCATATAAAATGATGCTGTGAGTTCCTCTTGTGGGGCATGGCAGACAGAAATCGGATCTGCAGCATTTTTTCTTCATGCTGAACCTGACCTAATTATTGAGACATGCAGAAACATGTTTAGGTTACCACGTATTTGCTACACAGAAGGCTGCTCTGCATCGATATGAGTCCCATTACTGCTGAGAAAATACATCTCTCCAGCAAGAACAGTTCAACACGTGCTTAAAACAAAAAAAAAAACAAAAAAAAAACTATGAGGGTTTTAAATTAAAAGTGGCTACAACCCAGTGGAAGGACATTGAAAAGAGCAGCCCAAGGCAGGGCTCAGCTATGTGCTGCTCCCTGAAGTGGCAAACGATGAAGCAGTTTATGATTCAAGATAGTAGATGGTGAGACAAAGACCTGGGAGCCTTAGGGGACAAAAATAATCTGCTGTGCTTTCTGCAAGGAGAGTGCAGGAACACTGGACAAAGCAGGCAGGAGCATCATGTGCCTGGGGTTTAAAAGCATTTTCTCCTTGAAATAATCTGCTCCTGAGTGAGTGACCCAGGCCAAAGCTGGTGAAAAGGGTTTGTGGTTAAGTGCTGAGAGTTCTCCCCAGAGCTGTTGGTGGGGGCTCTGGGAGTGTGGAGCTGCCCAGGTGGGGCTGTGCTCACCTGCTGGGGCTGGCAGGAGGGAACGTCACCCACGGAGCTTCCCTGCAGCTCCAGAGGAGGAATTTCTTAACCTGGAGACTTGAAGGCAGCAGGAAGAAGCCTCCCAAGTAGTCCTGACAAAAGTCAGTTTCTCACTGGGGTTATAAACCCTTGAATTCCTAAAGGAGAATTTCTGGGGAGGGTGAGAGCCTGGTGAGAGGAGGGGTCTTGGCTGGGCTGCTGGGTCAGCCCTGGGGGGGTGAAGCTGCTGTGGCTGCCCAGCATTTCTGTTTGATTTAGCACTACTACTGCTATCAGCTCTTGCTCCAAGAGCACAGCAGAAAAAGTCAATTATCTTGTGTGCTTTTATGTAAAATATCTTCTTTAGTCTCAAAGTTATCCTTTTTAATGGGATGTTAGATAAATTTCATGCTATGTATTTCTTATTTTGTTTTGATAATACCTTCTAAATAGGATTTTAGATAAATATAATTTTAATTGTTTCTTATTTTGTTTGGATCATGCCTTATAGTAGGACTTTTGAAATTAATGTGAATCTATTACTAAATTATAATGGAGCAATTATGAAAATAATGAATTTATGATCACAACTGCTGTTGGAATAAAAAGGAAGGAGATTCTAATGACCTGACTCACCTTTGCTGATGTATCAGAGAGAAAATGAGGCTGGGAGTACTAAATGTTATATTCAAGCAGTTTAATATTTGGAGAGAAAATTTCAGAACTTACATGAAATGGGAAATGAATATTTATTTTGGAATAAAAAACCCATTTCTAACCGCAGAGCCAAATGGACAAAACCTGCTTCAGCTTTCATTAAGAAATTGGTTCGTGCTTTTTTCCTTTTGTCTTGAGGGCTTAAAGCACATTTTTGGAGGGATCTCTAATGAAAAATGGTTTTCCCTCCATAAATTTTGCTTTGTATTAGAGTTCTGATGTGGGGAAGGTGTGTTCTGATGCTCTGAGTTGCAGAAAATTTTATTGTTGTATGGCTGTAACAATGAGCACCTGGAGATGATAATATCTCCCTCTACAAACCAGTGAGGAATCTGTTCAGATCAGTGCCTTGGAAGTTTCTTTTTCTTTCTCTGGATCAGTGTCTGCATTTGGTCCTCTTGTTCATGTTTCTCCAAGTGCTCCTCTACATCCTGAAACTAATTTTATTCAGGTATCTGCTAATTATAAATCTTTGTCAGAGACTATAGAAAGCATGACCTGGGCATAGTCTTTTAGAAAATAAACCTAAACCAATTACTATAGGGAAAATACTCAGCTCTTGATTAAAACTGAGATAGATTTGGTGATGACTCTCTCTTCAGATCAGCATGGCTCTGCATCCTCTGGCTCTTCCTTGAGGCTGCCAGGACATCCAGCAATTTAATTCCCTGGGTTGTGCTGGTGATGGGATTGAGAATCTCCTATCCCCTCTGTTTGCTGTTTGTTTTATTTGAGGTGTTGTTAACCTTTACTCAGTGCACTTATTTACTTCAGGTTTTAATAGTGTGATAAGGTCACTGCAAATTTAGTGGGAGGCGTTTTAAGCAGTTGCAGCAATAAATCACAGTGTACATCACCCTTGTGCAGTTTATCCAGAACCAGAGAAATCCATTTTGGTCCATAATATGAAGGCCAAATAAAGCCAGGTATCATAGTGAGAAAGCTTTGACGTATGGCTCTGAAAGAACCTGCACACTTCTCCTCTATAAATTAACAGCTATTTTGCAGAGCTGACAAGTAGCTGATATTCTTGGAACTGATCCTATTCGTGGCTTTTTTCCCCCTCCCCTCTTCCATTCTAGTCTCTTGATCTTTCCCTTTGGAAAATCCAAAGAGTAGAAAAAGCAGTCTGTTCTCTAAAGTGGGTTTTAAAACACTGGAGGTATGGACCCATGTCACAAGCCTGGTGAGCTTGCTGGCAGTGCACGAAACCCTAAAACCTGAGGGACTCATCTCTGCAGGGATATGTCCTTATCTATTCCTTTATATATTGGATTTTCTTTTTCTTCTTAGACCAGACAGCCTTTGCAGGTAGGATCAAACCAGACTGCAGGCCATCCTAAGAGCTGCAAAGTCCAAGTGACCAGAAAGGGACAGCAGCAAGCTCAGTTCAAGAGCTGTGGATAAAGCACAAGGGAATGGGTAGTGGGCCACTAAACTGCACTGGCCAGGAAAAGGGCTTGATAACCTGGCATGTATATCCTGCTTTAATTCCTGTTGGTTTATGGCCCCTGCAGTACCCCAGGAGCCCAGCCAGTTGTCTGACCTTACCCCTGCCTTTAGTCCAGCAAAATTCAAAGGGAGTTTGAGAGAGGAAGGAAGAGAGGGAGGAAGAGATTAGTTGCCAGCAGTGATGTTGGACTCCTGAACTTTCTAAATGACCCAAGAGGAGATTGATTTCACCTGCAAAGCACAGCAACCTCCTGGGTATTAAGCTAGCAATAAAAATTAAATGCCAGTTTCTGTGTTATTAAAGGTGGAATAAAATTGCTGCATCTTATCACATTCAGAGCAAGAAAAAGATGGAGACTTTGTGGAGCTCAGCCACGCCGTTACTGTGAAGTGCAAAGTGATGTGAGGAGGAAGGATGACTCTTCTCGAGTTTCTCCTTCATCTGTGTAGTGAGAGAAGAAAAAAACACTCCCTCTGAGTGAGAGACAGTGCTGTGATGTCTGCCAAACTTGCCAGAGAGCAGAGTCTGGCTGGGCTGTGTGCAGCACACCTGATGGATGCTCAAACACAGCCTCCATAAAAACAGGCAAGTCAGGTTTTGCCAGGCACTGCTGCCTCTCACTCAGTGTCAAATGCTCCCTGCAAGAGCAGCTCCCTGAGTGATAGATTAAAAAGCAGCAAGAGCTCATCAGAGTCCAGATACATCTCTTTTAGGTGAATAAAACCTTGTCACTTTGGAAAACTGCAGGGACTGGATGAGTTTTTCCAAGGCCTGAGGGTGAGGCAGTTTTCCCCTCACCATTATGGATGTGTTTTGGGTACATACGACCATTGCTGCTTCTGCCATTTCAATTTTAACTCCTTGTATGATGTTTTTCTGAAGAACTGCAACTCCTAGAAATGTCTGATTTGTTTGTTTTCAAAGGTACAAAACTCTTACCATCATCTGCATAGGCATGTCATGAATCTCTGACCTGTCTGCATCAGGCTGGGAGAAAAGCCAAACCTTTTTTGTCATCAAACCCCAGGACTTTGATAAAAATACATGTATTTTTGGAGCAATGGGGCTGGGAATAGGTGATGTGCAGGACCTGTGTAACCTGATGGAGGTCCCTATGACAGGACATGGCTGTGGTTTGTCCATGTCATGAAATTCAGGGAATAGGGGCCAGAGGGTGGAATAAACCAGATGTGCCCTTGCCATGACTTCCAGAGGTGCAAACCACATCTGTCACTGTCATAGAACAGACTGGAGCCAGAGTCACTGGAAAAGGGACCTTTAAACAGGGTCTGTGCCTCTGCTCAAGGCACTGGCCAGGAAACTGAAAGCTGCAGCTCCACAGCGTTTTCTATGCCAGGCAGTCTCTCTCAAGGTCTTTAATGCCTAACTATTCTGATAATCATATTTTAATTTTTTCCTGACTAACTACGTCCATAACTTCTTTTCTTTAGTAAAAGTCTGCTTAATGCACAGCCATGTTGTAAAGTCAAGCTGCAGTTCCAACATGCCCAATCCTAAAAGAAATATTTGTTCAAAAAAGATCCATTTCTCAAGGAAATTTGCTTTGATTTGCAAAACAGAAAACGTGTTCATTGAACTGCACCATCCCTTTGACAAGTCACTATTTCACCCGTTTTGTGCAGAAAAAAGTTTATTTTTAATAGGTTTATTGCTTTTTGGTAATTTGTTTCCAAAGGCCTCACTTCAGTGCTACGGCTCTGATGTGGAGTACAGAAAATTAATTCTTCTTACAGTAGTCTATTCCTTTCACAAGTTCTCATTTTAAGTGTAGCTCGAGTGTATTACAAACAAAAGTATGTGGTCCTAGAGGGACTACCAAGGCTCTAATTTAATATTGTGCTGGAGTCCTTACAACGTCAGTGCTGCCAGATCGAGGTTTTCTCTTTCAAGCCCTCCTCTGTCCCAAGGGGAGTCACGAGGTACCAGGCTGGCTGCTGGCTGTGTGTGCATGCTGCTGGATTTGTGTGCACCTTCTGGCTTTGGATTTTTCAGGCTCTGAGCCTCATTAATAGAAATTAATATCTAGAGTGAAAGCTTATCTCAAGAATCTGAGTGTGGGGAGGGGTTGAACTAGATGGGTCCCTTCCCACCCGAACCATTCCATGACTCTGTAATAAAAAGGAAAGAGCTGAGTGTAAAAATAATCTCTCACTGCCAGGGTCTGGTGGTGAGAGCCTCTGCTGTGAAGGCACCAAATCCCATGGAGAGATCCTCAGCTCCCTCTGCTGCTGTGTGTGCAGTCCTTGGCAGATCACAGCCCCTCAGGAGAGGACACCTGAGTGTCCAAGGCATGGGCTTGGTTCTGTGTGTGTCTTTTGCTTTCTGTTTACTCCTTCCTTCAGTGCTTTGAGAGAGTTAGAGGGATAAAACCTTACAAACTGTGGTTTGGCCCCTGTAGAATAGATATTTAAGTGGAAATAATAGTTTTGTAAGTTATGATAGAAAACGATCCACATTTAGACCACTCAGCATCTCACAGTACCACTAAAATCCACCATTTTCATCGTTTGTAGGATGATTCAGAGCTCTGGAGAGCTTTTCCTTACCTCCTTGTTTTTTGCAAAACTATTCTACCTTCACTTCCATACTTCCTCCTTCACCTCTGGCTAATTTTCTCTGGAGAAGTTTCCTCCTCACTGCTGACAGACAATGACCTGGATCTTGTGCATCTTTTCTGGAGAAAGCAGCTGAGCTGATGCTCCTCATTCTCTGTGCTGTGTAAAGCTGGGCATGGATCAGCAGAACTCAAACACTTCACCCCGGAGAGTAAATCTCAAATTCCAAGATGCACCATTACCATTGTGCTTCATGCTCTGCAGACTGGGGTGCCTGTCAGGATTTCCTGTGAGCTGTGGGGATGAGCTGATACTCTCCACCTCTCTCCTGCCTGCTGACAGGGCACTCACCATGAAATGCTGACTGGCTCAATTTCATTCTGCTTGTGTCATGTTGGCATCTTGATCCCTGTGAAATCAGAGACCCTGTTCCTTTTGCAGGACTGGATCCTGTGTGTACTTACAGTGGTTGGACCTGTAGGAAGAAGTGAGCTGAGCAGCCAAGATGGATGGCAAGAAACAAAAACATTTTCCCTTTTCCACAGGGAATTTAAGGCAGAGAGTGGAGAGGAGCAGCCTTCTCTAGGGAGCTTGCTAGAAGCCCTAGCAATGACTTTGAGGCTGCTCTGGATGTTGGTGGCAGCAAAAGAAGCACGTGTGGTGCTCTTCCCTTGCCTGGGGATGAGTGGAAAATAAGATTTAATTGTCTGAATAGCACAGGTTACTTTTGAAACAACAGTTTATTGTCATTAACTCGGGTGCTATTTCTGCATTGTCAGCACTCTAGTCCCCAAACTTTTGACATGGGATGAGAACCCTTGTGTGGGGCTGGCAGGATCCAGTGGGAGCACATGGAGCTGGAGGTGATAGAGGGAAAGGTGAAAGAGGGAAAGGGCACAAAATCAGGATGTCAATTATAAATATGCTTCTAATTGTTACCTTGCTTTGAAAGACTTTGTGAAAGTGTGGACATATGGACTCCCTCAGCATTCAGTTGTTTCCAAGAGGCATATTGTGTGTGGGTGAGTGTTTGATAGGATGGAAACAAGGAAACCAGAATTTTCCCAAATGGTGAAGCACTTCTGGTTCTCCCATTAGCAGAAGGTCTCCTTCTCAAGGTGACTTTATTAATTGGGCCCTTTATCATCTCTTGCATCACAGAGTAAAGTGAAAAGATATCAGCAACTGCATGTGGCCCAGCAGACAGCTACAGTCTGCAAAATCATGCACTTTCCTTCAAAAAGTAATTAAATTAGCCCAGATTCCATAAGTAATACAACTGGATCTCCCTTGGCACCTCCCAAGAGAAACATGCTCTAAGTCAAATGCACTCAGAGACCTTGTTTGTAAATGAAACAATTATTAGTTTAATTCAGTCATCAGATTAATTTTACAGAAGCAGGAAATGCCAATCACTGAAGGAGGTGGCAGCAGAGTGTGGCTCCCACCTGCTCAGGCTCCAGCAGGACTGATGGATGCAGTGAGAGGATGGACAGACTGACCAGCCTGAGCCAGGAGCAGCCCGTTACTCTGCTCTCTGCTTGCCCTTCTAGATGGAATTTGTATTTTGTGCCATGGCACTGAAGATACATGGCCAAAGGGCAGCTTCCTTGGCTGCCACAGCTGCTGCATCCCATGAGCTGCAGGGAGCACAGAGAGGTTAAAGCCAGGAACAAGCCAGGGCTCCTCTTCATGCATCAGGCTCTGAAGAGAAGCAGTCATGACACCCAAATTAGAGCCTGGTAGGACTGTAGTCAAACTGCATCCTGAGCACTGCCATGAAGTGCAGTAAGTGGCCTGTCACATGCAGTTTGCTGGTTTGCTCATCCCCTGCCCTGCAGACGACCGTGTGCACAAGGAGTTATTTCAGCAGCAGGAATTTTCCCAATAACTCTGCACCTTCCTGCCTGCTGGGGAAAGCAAGCTGAGACGTGGAGATAGTTACAGCAGAGGGTGTAGTGAGAGTCCTTTAATCAGACAGCCCTTGGAAAATCTTCAATAGGGACAGAAAACCATGGATGCAAAAGCTTTTCCTTTTATTTAATCTTCCTGGCTTGTTCTGCATGAGTCTTTTCTAGGAGTCAGGACTGGGTTTAAGTCTCTCCATTTCAGCGTCCATATCACTGCACTGCTCTCCTGAGAGGGTGCCTTTTCTAGGCTCTTTGGGAGTGCTCATTTTTCCTTGCACCAGTGGATGTGCTTGTTCCATCTACACTCAGCTTGTCCTAAACTTGATTGATTTCTGGAGTTCCTTTACCTGCTGATGGGCTTGTCTCTATTTGGTGCCTGCATTTTTCACAGTTGCTTTCCTAAAGGTATTATGTTTTCTGCCCAGCAGGTTTTAGCATTGGGCTCAGATTCAAGTACTGGTTACATTCTATTTTGATCTGTCCATTGTTGATGTTTTTTGCCACACGAATTATTACCTAGACTGATCTCCACTCTCCTTGTCTTTATGCTTCTATGCAGGTATCTCTGTATGATTTGGTTGGTGGGTTAACTATTTGAAATGTGACATTTGACAGTTGAGGTGTTTCTTTTTGCCGGTACACATGGATGTTTCAAGCAAAGTGACTTCAGGTCTTGGGTTAGCAGATGAAAATAAACTTCTTATTGTGAATTTTTAAAATTGTTTTATGAAACCCAGCACTTTATGATTTCCTTCACTGTTTCATGCAGTAAAGAATGCTTAGACCCAGGCATGCAGTCAGTTGTGATACCTTAGTGTGTTTGAAACTTTGGGTTGGGTAACCTTTCTGGTCCAGCTTTGATCCAGACTTGAAGTGAAATAGGGCAGGAGGGAGCCCTGGGAGGTAAACACTGCGTGCTCTGTGTGGGGAGTTTAGCCATCCACATGGTTGCTGTTAATTGTCCTGATGGTTGTGAATCTGCATTCTCATGGATCCGTTGGCACAATTACCCCTTTGGTGCCATTAGAGCATCTCTTGAGGTTCCCCCTTCCCTTCCTGCCATCAGCCAGAGCACCTGCCTCCCCTCCAGATCCCCCGTGGGATCCTCTTCACCATTCTGCTCTAACAGTTCTCATTATCTGGGGTATTTCATCAGCATTTACCTCAAGGAGTAGATCTAACTCATCCTGCCAAGGGACAGTGGAAGGACTGGCAGGGACAGTGTGAGGCTGGCAGTCAACCCCCAATGCCTGAGCCCTGTCCCCTTCCCACGGGTCAGACCCAGTGTGACCATCCCAGGCAGGTATCCTGTTCCAGGGGACGTGCTGGACCCAGAGCTTGCACCGCCTCCCACTTCAGCATTCGAGTTTCTGTGCAGTTCCAGGAGTGTCCTTCAGCTTGGCTCTAGATGTGATGAGAGAGATGGCTCTGCAGGAAGCTGGCAGTGGGAAGGGGCTTTGGCCTGGAGATGCCCAAAGCTTCCTGCTCTGCTTCACAGCTCTGGGGCTGAACCTCCCTGGTGCAATCTGCAAATCCTCCACGGAGGGACCTGACCCCAGCTGCAGTTTCCTTGCCCACTTAAGCGTGTTTATTTAGCTTTGCCAAAGAGGTGGAGGGTGAAAATTGCTTTTATTACCAGAAAAAGAAGTTTGCAATAAAACCTGTCTCCTTGGGTGCACTAATTCTATTTTACAAAGAAAGAACATATTGTTTTAATTAATCATATGAAAGCAAAATTAGCATGATTATGTGAAAGGTGCTGTAAATCATTCTGATCCACATCATTGAACAAAGAGCACTTAGTTATTCCAGAGTTGTTAAAGATTTTATCTACCCAAGTGAAAATTCAATTAGCACAAACCAGTCTCATATAAAACTAAGGATTCTGACTGCAGGAAAAACTTTGTGTGTGAATACTACCTTGTGCCAGTTTGATAGATTACTGTAATTAACTGTATCCCACGCAAGCTAAACAAAATTTACAGAAATGTTGTTGTACAAAAGGAATATCTTCTCTGTCGTTCTTGGCTAGAGATTTGAATAGTCTCCATAATATTGTTCTGATGATCCTAATCCATGTCAAAGTAAAAAAAAAAAATATAAAAATGCTGCCAACAAATGCAGGGGGCTCTGACACTGACTGTTTGAGGTTTTTCCCCCTTCCTGCTGCATCAGAAACAGGCACTGCACTTAACATCTCTCAACTTGAATTCAATTAGTTAACCCAAGATGTTTCAATTAAGCAACTTGAATTCAATTAGTTAACCCAAGACATTAGTAGAGAAAGACAAACCAAGAAATAAATGAGACTGCTTAGAAAAAGAGCCACATTCCTATTCCTGGCCTTCCTGGAGACTGGCAGAGTTCTAGAGGGGCAGAAATGGAGGGCAGGGCAAGTTTTGCCAGAATGCATCATCGTAGTGTAAAAATAACTGCAAATGAACATGTTTGTTCTTGGACATGTCTTTCCTCCCCTGTTAATTGTATTTGTCAGGCTTTGGCTGAGTTCTCCTCCTGCAAGGAAGAGCTGCTGTCGGTGTGTGCAGGGTCAGGCTCTTTGCTGGCCCACGTGTGCAGTGAAATATTGATACAGCTCTTGGGCTGAGGGTGGGTTTTGTGTCACTGTTACCCCATGATGCTCTTGGCTTGTCTTGCAAAAACACTTTATTAAGTAGATAGCAGTGGCCTATTCTAGTGAGAGTGGTCAGGTAGAGAGGAACTGGTAGTTCTGGTTTAGTATTCCAGGTTAAGCAGAATGTGCCCTGTCCCTTATCCAGGCATAAGTGGGGATGATTTGGGGAAAATTATTGTTGTTATCCCCAAAGATTTGTACAATAGTCTCTTGTGGACTGGACTGAGGAAGGCAGAACTTCAGTGTCTTGAATGTAACTACTACAAGTTCTTGTTGAAAATGTGGTGGTTCGAGATATGACAAGGTAGTGCTTTGTGTCTGTCCTTTGCCTCATCTTGGGCTATCTTTCCTGTGAAGATGTAGGAAAAACCATGACAAAATTCTTCAATCTAAAGGAAGAAAGGGATAATGAAAATCCACTTCTCTTTGGATGAAAATCCACTTCTCTTTGTGACCAGTCTCTTGTGTCAGTTGCTTGCTTAGATTGGATTTTTTGGGTAGTTTGAGCTTCCTTTCAAATTTAACTAAATTGCCCCAATTTGGACGTGAAGATGGCTCTGTTTGCCAGAAGTGGCCCATATTGAGGGTCGTGGCCCTTGCAGAATACCACACCAGACTGTCTGCTTGTGAAGTGTCTCTTGGTTTTTGGACTGAAAACAAAAAGCCAGGAATGTAAATAAGCCTCGAATTGTAAAAAGGACTGATGCATGTCCCTGGACTCCTCACCCTGCAACTAAACCTTGTGGCAGATCTTGGCATGTTTGATAATCAAAAGAGTGTCTGGATGAGATCTCTGTGTGCCCAACCCATTGCACTGATCATCCCTGTTTGTTTCAGATGGGGAAAAAAAGTCCTTACAAATTGCAGAATTGCTGGCACTGCTTTCTGCAGCACCTGAAAGTGCCTTGGACTTCTCCCAAACATGTAATGGCCTGGTCTGATTCTACTTCTATTACAGCTCAAGCACTGGAAGTCCTGGGGTCAAATCCTCAGCTGGAATAAATGAGGATTGCTCTGATTGCAGTCAAAGAACTCTGCCAGGAGACATCAGCAGAGGGGCTGCCACATTTTTTTTTTTAAGGGAAACAGTGGGAAAATGGAACTGGTAGCAAAGAGGATACAAATGGCTGTAGATACAGGCAAAGTAAGTAAGTGTGGCAGGGGGAGTGAGGGGGAGAAGATGGGAGCAAATACTTGAAGCAGCTGTCATAAAATCATAAAACCATTTAGGTTGGAAAAGACCTTTAAGATCATTGAGTCCAATCTTGCTGTCATTGCAGTTTAGATTGCTTAAGTGAAAACATTTACCTGCAGCACAAGTGAAAAGTCTGTCAGTGTGGCTAAAGTTACATTTGAGCTTGTTCCCTTGGAGGTGAACAGGTAGGGAATTCGTTTTGTACTTAGAAAAGAACGAGTATAAACCCCCAGAAATGAACATTCCCCCCCCATGCTAGTGAGAGCATCAGTGGGGTGTGACAGCTGCACCCTCTGTACACCCCCCATCCCACAGCAGCTCTACCTCTTTCCAGAGCAAATCCCCCTTTCTCAGCAGTTCACCTTCCCTGCCAGTTTAATTTCAATACAGTCGGATTTCAGGTTTCCTCCTCCTAATCCCCACTTATTTCTTTAAACAGAAATGGTCAACCATTCTGGGGCAAGGTGGATTAGTGGAAGCATTGGCAGAGAGCAATCTCTGTGTGGGAAAACCCTCAGCGTGTTTCCTCCAGTGCCAGATTAGCTCTGCTGGCCCCTGCTGAGTGCAGAAATGGGTCATTGCTAATGTTGTTTAATTTTGCTTTTCTGAGATGGGCTGTGCCTGCTGTAGCTCTGCATAGCTCGGCTCTGTTTCATCTGCCACTCATAAACCTCTGTGCTTTTCAACAGCAGGACGGCAGTGGTGACACTTTTACAGAGCTAAAGTGGGTCACTTGTGGGGATTTTTGCCCTCCTCAAATTTTGCCCTGGTTTCAAGTCTATCATTCATGGAGTAATTTCTTCATGCTTTCCTCTTTGGCCCCTTACTCTCTCTTGGCCTGTATGCTGACTGAACAGTAACTCATAATACTGCAGCTGTCACATTGTGGAGTTTATTTGCCTAGTCACTTTTGTTCTGCAAAATTAATTAGATAAGGATAGATTTAAGTGACTGTGGAAGTCGGTGATGAAACATTACGTTCTCATTAGCTGGAATAATTCAGTTGCTCTGCTGTAATCTGTGGAATCTCCACAGAGTCAACAAGATGGATGTGAATGAGAGGAGGGGAAGTTCTGCAGTGACCTCTTGCCAGGGGGTGGGATGGTTCCTTGCAATCAATATCCCTCCTTTGGAAAGGGCATCCTTCCTGGTCTGAGCCATGGAGCGTGACCAGGAGGCTGCTCCTGTTTCTCTGGAGCAGAGTCAGCACTTCTGCAGCCCCAGGGCACTTGGCTGTCCTCCCCTCCCCACTGCTGAGGGGTCCCTGCCCCACCCTGTCACTGCAGGTCTCCCACTTGGAAAGGCAAAAATTGTTTCTTCTTTTACAAATAGAGAAGAATAGAGAGGAAAGGAAAGAGAAAAGGTGATAGAGGAAACCAAGTCAGACAGAAGTCTGTGTAGAAGATGGAATAGAGTTTTTGTTTTGGCCTCATATGTCCAAGCATGCATGATTTGAGCACTTTGAGTTGCTTTTTGTTGTCACAAATGCTACCATTAAAAAAAATAAGAGGGTTTTTTACTGGGATGACTAGAGTGCCAAATTTTATATCAGAGTAAAGTAGGATTTCAATTTTGTCCTAGATTTGATAGCCTGAAAAAGCAAATTTTTGGGAACTCCTGTGTTAAAATTCATTCTTCCATGTGCAAGTATGGCTGTTGTGGAGGTTAAATGTAAATCTTCCATGCTTCCATGTGGGAGGATGGAGCTCTGCTCCTGCAGAGGATGAGCTGCCAGGAATGTTGAGCTGTAGCCTGCAAGCAGGAAGGTGATTAAATTCCTGGGACACAAACAGCTGGAGCTGCACTGGCACAGGGCTGGGGGCACGGATCTGGGGCTGGATGAGTCCCTTCTATAAATAATTGCTGAGGAATACAGCACTCGGGATGCTAAGGCCAGAAAACAACGCCAGGGACAAAACTGCACAGCTAGGGAATACTCTGAGAGACTGGAATGAATCATGGAGTGAAAAACAAACCAGACCAGGGGAAGGTTGTGGGGTTACAGCAAATAATGATGCACCTCTGCTGTAAAGAGCCTTGAATGAACGGCACTTGGTGAAAGTGCTTTATAAGCTGTACACCAGATTGAATTCCCACTGAGGCCAATGGAATTGCTCCCATTTATTTTTTTTAATGAGTTGATTTGGACCTCAATGGCCATGTTTTGATCCCCTGTGCTTTGTGGATGTTTTCTTACTCTACTGGACAGATATGTCAGTTGGTTTCAGCTGGGCTATTCCAGCACCAAGACTGTTAATTGTGAGTTAGGTTATTCCTGTTGTTTAGGATCATGGGTAGTTGTGGGATCCAGAACCTCTTTGTCTACCAGAGCTTTAAAAGCATTTCTGCTCTGGACACAGATAATGTGCTGGAGCTGGCAGGGCTGCAGTACTTTAAGGAAATACAGAGAGATATAAAATAGAACTTAGTTACAACTGTGGGGGGAACTTGGCTGATTTTTTTAGCTGAAAAATCAAGACTGGTGGTGGGAGCTCATCAAATCAAGGCTCCCTAACCATTTTCTTCAAACCAGCATAAGAAATTCACCTGGATTAGATGCATGACCTAAGTAAAATTAATTCTTTAATCTCCTAATAATACCAAGCAATTATCTTGTCAGATATTTGTAGCTGCCTCAAAAATATTTATATTTTTTAGACTTGAAATGGAAAAGACCATTTTGCCCTAATGTCTTCAAAACTGCCAAATATTCAGCTGACAGCAGCAGCAATCTGAGGAGCAGAATGCCCTTAGTGGAGGCCACACAGGGGTCAGGTTCAGATCCCCACCTCCAAAGCTCTGCTGGATCTTTAACTCTTGCAATATTCCCTCCCAGACTTTCTGGTTCGGGTAGTGCCAGGACACTGACACCTCTTTGCTTTCTCCTTTCCCTCTAAATTACTAATCACAGCTATCTCTGTTTATTTTAACGTTTGCTATCACCACCTACCACATAATTGCAGATCTGAGTGTAAATCGGGAAAGGCACCTGGGGCTTGAGTTTTATTGTCAATAAATCATCAGGACAAGCTGGGAGCTGCAGCAGGGTGAGGTGTACCTGTGGGCCAAAGGGGTAGGACACTGTAAGTGCAGTGTAGCAGGAGAGTGGAGAAAAAAGAACTAATTAATGCTTATTGAATAAAACTATTCTGCTCTTTATCTGTGGGAATTAGATTTAGAAAGAATTAGATTTAGAAGAGGCTCGAGCGAGCTGATTCAGTGACATGGATTTTGGTGTAGCACTGAGGCCAGTGTTGTTTGCAGAAGCAGACACCAAGGTCGTGTCTTTGAACTACACATGTTTTTGATGGGAATAAAAATGAAAGACATTTGTGGTGTCTTTGAACTGGTATCAAAACCAAGAACTGGAGGTCGCAAAGTGACAGTGAAGGAGAGGATGCACCCGAAATATTCGTGACAAAAATTCGTGACAGCTGGGTAGAACTTGGTACTGCACAAGAACTTGGCTGTGTAAAAATACTCTGCTGGAAGGAGAAGAATGGGTCTGCTTTAGGAAAACAGTGCTGTAGCCTGTAAATAAGATTGTTTGCAGTGATGGCTGGGCCAGTGCCTCAAAAGTCTGCTGTGGAGAGAGCAGCAGCAGCCAGGAACCAAAAGAGAACCTGGGTCCAAAATGTGCCTCCACATTTTTTATATCCGTGGCAGGGGACAGATGCTCCTCTCCTCTGCAGCTGGTTTAGTACAAAGGACTGGCAAGTTGGTGGGTGAGGTGAGAGGGGCAATTGGAGTTTAGTGTTGGTTTCTATTTTCCCCCTGCTGTCTTGCAGCTTTTCCTGGAGGTTTCAGCCCTGCAGATATCTCAGGTCCCTGCAGTACAGCTGCTGCTTGGTACAGCAGCATCCCTCTGTGCTGTGATGGGATGGGCATGTCCAGCTGCATGGGGAGGGACAAATGTTCCCAGCACAGCCATGCCCCTGGCAGGGCTCCTTCCCAAGTGCTTTCATGTTTTTTGGGGCGTGTATCACGACTGCAGCAGTGGAGATGG
Organism: Sitta carolinensis; assembly: GCA_032173965.1. Lineage (NCBI taxonomy): Eukaryota > Metazoa > Chordata > Aves > Passeriformes > Sittidae > Sitta > Sitta carolinensis. The sequence goes on along the minus strand of CM063294.1, from coordinate 11,266,709 downwards.
AGCCAAGAGTCTCCCTGAGACAAAGGCAACGCAAGGAGGGTGTTTGAGGAGAGGAAGGCTGAGCCAAGCATCTTGAAACAGATTATAACAGTAAAGTGTCTAAAATGCCCCGCAGTTTTTTCCTTATGGACAATACATGGCTGCAACAGGACCCTGCTGAGACCCTTGACTCACCTCTCCAGCTCCTCCCACCCTGTGTGTTGCATCTCAGCTGATGCAGAGCCCCTCAGAACTCAGCTGAGCTTAAGGAAAAAGTTTGCATTGACTGCATGTTGTTGGTTTATTGCCACTTACTGACCTTTCCTGGCTGCTTCCTTGCCCTTCCCTGTGATGCCTTCCTCCTGTCTGACTGTGTCAGCCTTATCCATCCATCGAGGAGGAGTGTCCTTAGGAAGGGCTGTCACTCTTGATGATTGACAAAAGGAAGGGCATTTGTCCTTTTGTCTATCAGTGTGATAAGCAAATCCAGTGCCAGTCATTTGCATGCAGGGAGGACGGTTTCATTAAGAATTTCATTAAGATGGTAATGTTTAATGTTTCCTGGAAAAAATGAGTTTTTAGGTTGTTCAATTATATAATTAAAGTCAGAGAATTAGGGAAGATTGCAAGCTGCTTGCATAATGTGGGCAAGTTTAATGGTAGAACTTGTAAATAAGTTCAAAGGAAATGAGCTTTCTTTATGTTCCTTGCCTTGAATGGAGTTTGCCTCCTGCAAGGGTGAGGGATCCAGAGAAGGAGAGATGGGCACTTAACAGGCTCTGACAGAGGAATATATTAACAGACAGGTGTCAGCTTTCTCTGAGTTTGAGCAACAGGACATGGGTGACCTGCTACAATGCAGAAAGTGCTGCCGGGCTGGACCGGGCTGCTCTGTGAGCTGTGCCAAGGCTGGGATTTCAGAGCACTTCCTCCACTTTCTTTAGCACAGCTCTGGGTTCAGGGGCTTTGGGCTGGTGCTTTGCAAGGTGTTTTTTCTCCTCTGCTGTTATGCCTGTCCCCACATGAGAGGGGCTGAGATGCTGCCTGCAGGCTGCGCCAGAAGGGGCTGCCTGCTCCGTGTGTGGCTTCCCAGAGCACAGGAGGATCTGAACCTGGAGTTCTTTCCTGTCCCAGTGGCCCATGACACTCCCTGACTCCTGTCCTGCTCCGAAACCACTGATCTGTAAGTGGGGATCTCCCGGGGAGCTGCTGGGCTCTGCCTGCTGAGGGTTACCTGCTCCATGTAGTTATTCCAGAAGATCTCCAAATCTTTTCTTAGCATCCCTCAAATGTCAGTCCTGGAAAGTGACACATAAAGAAAATTTATTAGGGAGAATTCCCAGCAGAAGCTCAAGCAGTATAACACCTTAAAAAGAAAATGGTGACCTGACAGAGCAGCAACAGTGCCATGTCTTATGTGCCTCTCCTTTAGTACTTTATATAGGTTATTTTAGGGAAATGACTGTTTTGGGTGCACCATTATTCTTTATAAAGAAGATCTATATTTGAGTGATTTGAGAATGACAACTGTTTCCTCGTTGCTTATTTTTCCTGTTTTTCACAGTGTTACAGTTCATTTTGTTGCAGGCTTTTATTTTTATTCATAGTAATATTTCATATGGAAAATAATTTATATTAATTAATTTATTCAGTACTCTTTTACTCATTTAGCTTGTGAAGTAGTCACCAAAAAAATCCTTTAATTTATTAAATCACATAAGTTTCCCCCCAACTCAATATACATTTTATAACCGTTCCTTGGGTTGTGAGATGGTTTAGAGCATTTCTTTTAGAGCATGTGGTGATGTTGCATTTTTGGACACAAGATCAGGCTGTGCATTTTCCAGTGTTAATAGTCTGATCTTGGTGGAAGAGTCCCTTTAGCTCCTGAGTGAGCTTTTCCCTCAATATCTGTTCTTACAGATGAACACGTTTTGACTATTTTTTTTAAATTCCCCCCTAACCTCTGTGCATTCAGCAAATCTTCTCAGCACATCGACAAGTATGATGCATAGGTCTTTCATTATTATTTATCTGCAATGTTTTATGCATCAATGAATCCCATATTTGCCTTCTGCCTGATAAATACTTGGCTGCAGGGAGAAATGTACCCACCTGGTCATTAGCAGTCAAAGACTGGTGCATCCTAGGAGAATACTGCTGGGTCAATAAAATTGTGTCTAGGCATTATGCTGGACAAAAGGGGATTACTGGGGTATTGAATGGGAGGTGAGTGATTATTGATTGAAGTATTTGTGTTTTGAAATAGCTCTGAGTAAAAACATACCTCGTGTGTTGTCACTTGGCAAACTTCTGTTTTTTCCCTGTGCTAATGGAAGAGTCCTTTTGTGCTGCTCATTAGCAGAGATGTAATTCACCTGCCCAGTTGTGGAGCCTGCCCTGTACAGTGTTTCAGACTTGATTTGTGGTTCTGAGTTGTTGCCAGTGAAATATTGGGACTCCCAAGGTCCAAAATGCACCGTGTGGTTTGCCCCTGACCCGTGGGTCCAGCCAGGGCCAGCCCTTGCCCCACGGCTCAGTCTGGCAATAACAAAATTGTCTGGAGCAACTCTCTGCTTTAGCACCACTCTCCATTTAACATTTCCATATTTCCTGTCATCGCAGCATTGAGAAGATTGGGAATGTATTTTGCTTCCCAAATTCCCCGGAGGGATCGGATTTCCTACTGCAAAGTAGTTAAGAATGCTGCATAGATGGGGAAGATTGATGAGCAGTAAGTAAAATATTTAAAGACGTGTGTAAGACAAGCTTTGCATGGTATCCATTTATCATCTTGAGCAGATTTCATCTCCAAGCTGAGTTCAGACTTTTAAAGGAGAAAACGAGAGCCTCTGCTCGTGGAGCTGCAGCTTTAGAGAACTTCAAGGAGCAGCAGCCCCTGCAAAACGAGTCTATCTGTGGATCTTTATTGAACTGTTACTCGCTCCACATTTATTGCTGCAAAGGCTTGGTTGCTGCTGATGGCAAGAGGGACACAATCAGACATTTCAACAGTGTAATTACTCTGGAGTGGAGGCAACAAAGTTGTTCCAAGGTCGTGTTGTCACATCAGAGCAGGCTGTTTCCTGCATCTCATTTTTATGCCCACACACAAAGAGACACTTTTCTGGCTGATATTTATAGAGAAGTCCTACAGTCATTTTAATTATGCACAACATACTGATGCCTGCTTCACTGATCATAATTGCAGCTCTGACCTGTTTTATTTTGTGATTTAGATGCTTTCTTTTAGCATTGCTCTGGGCTATGATTTACAGCAGCAGGTACTGGAAGTGAGGAGACAGCCATTGATAGCACAGCTTTGGCTGGAGGAGGCTGACACGAGCTGTGGGCTGTCACTGAAGGGCTCCTGCATGTCTTGAGCAGCCTTGCCATGTCCCAAACCCCTGGGAGGGAAGAGACCAGGTGTTTGAAACATGGCCTGTCCCACTCTGCTCCCATGGCCTGTCTTGTCCACCCCTTCTAACATTTTTTCCCCTCCAGCATGAAAAGTTCGCAGCCAAAACCTTCACACTCTGTCCCTTCTGAAAGGGGTTTTATTTCTGATCTGAATGATTGGTCATGGAAAGGCAAGTCCAGGAGCAAGGTGAATGCCCCTCCACAAGCAGACTTGTGCATGGTGGTGTCCAAAAAAAGCATGGCAGCAGTACTACAGTGCCCCTTCCTTTTGTCACATTAAAGTTTCACTAAGAGGAGAAATCAATTTCTTGTAAAACATGGAAATGTAGGAACGTGGCATCTCACGAGCAGCAGTGCTGCTAGTCTGCATGTTGTAGCAAAAGCACCCCCAGGGAGTGTCTGGGGAGACTTAATTTTTTAAATCCCTTGTCAGGTTGTTACACCACTCGCTGGTTTACCAGCAGAGGTATCACAAGACAAGTTCCATGGGGCCTCTGCAGTGCTTGGCAACAAAACATTTGTCACCTAATGCTTTTAAGTGGCTCCCCAGGGCAGGAAAGATGTGAGTGTTTGGGAGGGAAGATGACCCATTTCCATCTTTCAGAAGTCTTCCCGAGATGGAAGCTTTGCTAGGAGGGATTTCTGCTGATGGAGGAAACACAGGATGCAGCAAATCCTTTGGAGAGTTTTCTGTCCATGGAGCGTTGGTTGTAGAGCCCTGTTTTGATCACTTTAGCCCCATTAATTGGTCAGGGCTTTCATCTGTCCTATCTCATTCAAATCCCCTCTAACCAGCACATCAATACATGATCCTCTGCACACAGACCTGGGGGTGGATCTCCCGAGCTGAATCTGGAATCATGAACCCTAAATTTGAGTAATCCCATGTCCTGGGGTCCCAAAGAAAACCATCCTGGCTGCAGCAAAGACTTGGGGCATTCCACCGGGTGAAAGGATCCTGGTTGCTGACCCAATGAAGTCCCCAGAACCCTCTCTCACCTGGCAGGTACAGAGCAAGGGCTGTCCCTGTGTCTGCTGAGGGAACTGGGAGCAGGTCAGCTCTTGCTGTGCAGAGTCTTTCATTTTTAAACCAATCTAACATTTCCCCTGAATTCTCCACTTTGTCTAAAAGCAACTTCTGGTGGTGGTGGTTGGATGGACTGGAGAGCCACATCCACAAATAACAGACAGACATTTAATCAAGAGTTAGTGGTCAGGAAGGAGGCTTGCTGCTTGCTCTGCTTCTCCCTGGAGCCAGTCTGACTGTATTCCCCTCCAAGGATGGAGCCTGCCTTTTTATTTTTGGTGTGTCTTTTTGTGGTATTTTAAAGAAACATGGCATGGCATAACTCTTGTAGGAGAATATTGTGTGTCCCATAACATGGCACTTTAATGGCTGTGGGACTGTTCAGCACAGGGCACCTAACAGCCCTCTGGAATGGACTGTGGCTTTTCTCCCCTCCAGGGTAATGGTTTGTAGTGCAGTTATCTGCCCTGGAATGGGCTTAATGCCACTGCTGAATCTAGTTCAGAGGAGAAGCCTTAGTAAGAGAGGAAATGTTGAGATGGATTTCAGTTGGGTTGTTGTTTTGTTCGCTTTTTGTGTTTTTGTTTTTTCTGAGGGTAAAATAAATGCAGGAAGTGCTGGCCTTATTCTGTAGCATTTGCAGGCTATTACTGCTGATTTTTTTGGCAGAAGCTGCAACAGAAATTCTCCTTGTCTCAGTGTATCTCAGCAATGCCTCTTCATCTCAGGTTCATTGCACTGGTGTGAGACACCTGGGAGCAGCCATTCACTCCATGCTGACCTGAGGTGTGAAATTCATTTTATCTAAAATACTGAGTTGCTGTGGTCCTTATTGTGTGAGAATAAACAGTATGGGAATCCTCTGTGTTCCCTCACCTTCTCTAGTTGCATCACATCATCTGCTCTACAAAGCTTGGCAGAAGCTGTAAACTTGTACAGGGATTTCAGAGTGGTGTGGGGTTGGTTGCTTTGGGGTTTTAATTTGTCTTCATTTTAAGGAAGGGAGGAAAAAAGGAAAATTGCTCAGCCAACTGATATACTGATTAGTGACAATTTAACTTATAACAGAGACCCCTCTGTTTCATGATTTCAAGCATGGTGTTGTTCTTCAAGTAAGACCAAGTGTTCTCAGTAAGAGTAAAAACATCTGGAGTCCAAAGCAAAAAAGTAGCAGATTTGTACGGGGGTTTCCTCTGGCTGTCTCCGAGCTGCACCCTCAGGCACAGACCTTGTGCTGTTGTTTCATCCAGAGTGGTTTGCAGACCCTGCTGCTCCACCTGGCCCTTACCGAGGTGGTTGGTCAGTCTTTGTGGTGCCTGGACCCTTTCTAGTGGATGAGGGTGTGAAGTAAACCCAACCTCCTCTGCCCCAGCTGCTTATCTCCTTTTCCTTGGGCTCTTTCCCCCACTGAGGTACAAAGTTCTGCAATTTCCAGAAGCAAATGCCTCAGTCTATCTCGGGCCAGGCTCCAAGTGGCAGGTCCTCAAAGCAGATGTGACAGCTGCAGTTGGGTTTGTCACCCAGCTGGTGCCATCACAGCCAGTGTCAGCCACAGCAGAGGCCCTGCCAGAGGCAGAGGAGCCCCTGGGCACTCCTCAGCACAAACCAGTTTGTGGATGGCTGACCATCTGTGTGTGGGCACTGCTGGGCAGGATTTGGGGTCAGCTGCTCCCCTGGCCAGCGCTGCAGGGAGATGGGAGCTGCTGTTCCCCCTCGTGAAGAGGGGCTGCAGGATCCTGCCTGTTCAGAGCTTAAACCTACCCTTGGAGCATGGTGAGACTGCCTTCTGGGTGGATCTGAGTCATGCAAAGGAGGCTCAGGCTCTGCCCCTGTGTCCTTGTAGGGAGCACATTTCAGATGGTTTCTCTGTTGGGTGCCACCACTAGAGCACAGCTGGTGAAAATAAACTAGATGAGATGGATTATGTAGCTACTGAGTGATGATCTGTCTTGAGGAGCTAAAGCCTGAAAGTCTTTTTGTGTTTTGTTTTGGTGTCCCTGCTTCCTTGCTTGAGTCAAGTGAAAGTTGTTTAGAAGTTACAAGTTAAATGGATTTAGGTACTTGGCTCATTCAATGCTAAAGCCCTCGATGTCCCTTTGCTTTCTGTCCTTACAATCTCAAGGTGCCAGTGAGTGATTTCTTCTGTCCTTCTGCATGATGGAAAGAAGTCTGACAGTGTGGATAGATGTCACTTGCTATCAGATGCAGATATGAAGTGGCCGAGAAAAGCATAATGAAATCTTAAGTAATTTCCTTTGCTGTCATCTGAAGCTGGGAGGATGCTTTATTTTGGTGTGTTCTTTCTTTTACCAAAAAGCATTTATCCTTCATCCTTAACCTTTGGTATTAGCAGGTCAAATGAGGTTGGTAGGGCACAAGGAGAAAGCAACCTCTGAACCCTGCAGCAGGAGCACCAGAGACCTGTGCTGGGTGAAGCAGCTCTCTCCTGCCACAGGCTCCAGCTTGGTCCTGACTCAAATTCATGTGGACACTGAGTTTTGTAAGCACAAAGCTTTCTGGGATCTGCCTCCCTCACTTACAAGTTGCAGCTTTTATGCTGGCACGCAGGTATTGGAAATCACCGAAACGCTGCCTGTTTGCATGTCATTAAAACCATCACTGTCAACCTCCTAATTCCAGACCACAGCAATATGCTGACAGCAAAGACTGAGGAGAGTGGGAACAACATCAGCAGGACAAGCAAGGGAGCTGTGAGGGGTTGTGTTTGCCCTGAGAGAGCTTTCCCCAGCGAGCAGCAATTGCACAGCTCACCTTCTGCTCCGACCTGGCAGTAATGCACCATCAGCTGAAAGCCAGGAGCTGTTTATTGATTATTACACACCATCATTATCCTGCACATGCTGAACAGAGGCATTGAGGTAGAGAGTGAAAATCTGGCTTTTGACTCCTGGGACTGATTTTCCAGGGAGGTGAAAGCAAACCTGTGACAGTCAACAAATTGGGAAATTCCTGATGTGTCACACATCACCGCCAGCCTGTGGAGCAGCTCAGGAGGATCTGATGCAGAAATATGAGCCATTAACAGACCTCATATGTTGTCCATATCCTCATGGATGGGCCAGGGTATAAAATTAGCCAGGCAGTACAACAGACTGCAAGCCTGGCATTTCAGGAAAGTTCACCTTCCAGAAGTGCCCAGGATGGGGTGATGCTGCTTCGAATGTGCTGCCTTTCTGTTTCAGAAACAATTGGCCCAAAACAGCTGGGGCAGGGACAGAGTGGCATTGCCAGCTCGAAAGGGAAGGGTGAGCTTGTAGGCAGGCAGAGGAACAGGACTGGATTTTTTCTGCTTTGTTTGTAGAAATGTGAGTTGCACACTAAGTATTGAATCCTTCAGTAGCAGTGCCAGGGTTTGTAGCTTTGCCCTCTTGTTCTTCAAGCCAGGTCCTTGGGTGTTGCTGAGGCTGTCACCAGTCCTTCTCTGCTGATCACCTGAAGCCACCTTGTGCTGTAATTGGTGAGAAAATGTGCCAGAACAGGCATGTGTTAGAGCAGCTTACTGATTTTGATTAGACAATAAATATTATCATTTATTCTCTGTTGCAGAAGACGCCTTGGTTACTCTTTGGGAAAATTGCACAGAGATAATAGGTTTCTGCTAATGCTGCTCTTCTATCTTGCTTACTCAGAGCTGACCCTGCCTCTGTGGAGGAGGACCAGCCTGTCCACTGAACATGTCACTGCCAAAGCAAACCGTGTAAATCTAATGACATTACACACTGCTCTCAAAGATGGAGGAAACATTTGTAATACTCTGGCTTATCACTAAGCTGCCCAGTCATGAAGGAAGCAGAAAGCCGGTGCATTCAAATAATAATATAAAAAATAACAGAGGAAGTGAAAAATGTTTTAAGGAATCCTACTGTGGTGTTAGCTTTTCCTGTCAAAGAGACCAGTGTTTTGGCTGGGTCAGCTGACTGCAACAGCATCTCTGAGATGTGGTTTGATGCAATATTTGTGAACATGTTGTTCACTAAATTTATTTTAGTTTTTCCCCTACCGATCTCATTCCCCGTTCCATAGTTACACTGAAAAAAATAGACATTATCCACACTCTGAATTATTAAGTTTTTCTTTATTGCAGCTGCCCACTGGTGAGCTTTAGTAACAATTATCTTCCTCCCAAAGTACAGGTCTGCACAGCAGGAGATTAGATTGGTTTTGTGACTTTGCAACCAACTTTCTTCCTAACCTTGGGTGAACCTTTTGATCACAATTACGTTTCAGTGCACCATTGTTATTAAACCTAATGATACTTAAACATAGAATTTAAAACGAATGTTGTGATATTCACGGGTACTCTGACATAAGCCTGCCCCTTTTTTTTTTTCTGAAGATCTCAGGGGTTTCACTGAGCTTGGGGGCAGCTGACTCTTATGGCCAAGCACTGCAGGTCATGTGCAGTTTGTGGGGCTCAGGGAGCCCAGAGCATCGCTCTGCTTGGAGAGGACAGCAGAGCTCCTGCAGCCCCGGTGCAGTTGGGCTGTGCAGGGTATCTGTGGTGTCCAGGGGCTCCCTGTTGTGGGCTGCTCTGGGGCTGTGGGCATGCCCTGGGATCTGCTCCCAGGAGCGCTGTGCTGCTGCCCAGGGTTGGGCAGTTGGTGTGCAAGAATCCAGGGCCTCAGGCTGAGCTCGGCTCTCAGCCAAGGTGATTTCGCAATGACTGAGTTACCCCTATTGATGGTTTTGTTGCCTTTAGCCTGTTCGAACTGGTGCGTTCTGCCAGCAGAAGTGAAAAGACCGCTAGTGTGCCCAGTGTGTTTGATGTGAAATTCCCAAAGAACGGAAATCGTCACCGCATCCCTGATCTCTCTTATCTCTGGCCATTTCTGCCTCTTTAGTAGAGCAATTTCCAGGTAAAGCTGTCTAATTGCTTGGGAAATCTCCTTTCCAGGCTCTCCCCATTTCAGGCAGTGCACTTCCCTGGAGGGGCAGCCGATAATGAGTGCAAGGTGCAGCCCCGGAGCATCCTCGGGCTCCACCCCCCGGATTTTCTCAGTTTCCCTTTCAGGAGAGCACCGAAGGTCAGCAGGGGGGTTCCCAGAAATGATCCATCAGCACAGGGAGTCCTGTCACTTCCTCCCCATCACTCACTGGAAGGGGACACTGCATTCTAGATATTGGACTTAATTGCTTTCTGAATGACAACACATTAGGTTTAATTACCCATAAAATTGAAGTACAGAGACTTTGGGTCCAAAATAATTTTCCAGCTCAATAATCTATATGTGCCCAACCTCTCGGCGTGGTGTCCTGTACTTCCAAAGGCATTTCAGGGTGCAGTGGTTATGTGTGTGCCCATCAAAACACTTTTACCTGGAAAGACTCCTTTTGCACGTGGCACTTTTGTGACTGCAACCAAAAAGCAAGAGTTTGGCTGAAGCTGAAGTTTGCATCTGAAATAACCTCTAGGATTGCTAAGTAAATGTGAAATTCTCCCAGGTCAGAACTTCAGTGTTGCCTTTTATCTTTGAGCTGATTGCTCTTGTAAAAAGTTGCACTGGGAAAAACTAAACCAAATAAAATAGATGACATGCATCTTCTTTTAACTCCATTGATATTAAAAGAAATAAGCCAGATCAAATGCAGAGGAAATAACTACAGAGAAACTTTAATCTGCCTATGAAATCTTGTAAAATTAAAAGAGAAAGTTGTTCTTGCTCCTATATTGAAGTGAATAGAAACAAGATTAAAAGAGACATCCTTAAAAATTCTATTTCTTTCTGTTTCTCTTTGTTTCTCCCTCCCTGAATCCAGCCATCGTGTTCTCCGGACTAGGGTCTGTCTGGACAGTGCTCAGGCACTTTCAGCTGCATGTGGTGTCTCAGGTTTTCATGTTGTCATCTGCTGGGGCCGCATAGGGAATCAAATTGGGCAACATTTAAATTGCTTTAAAGCGTGGTTGAGATGAGGCTTGACAGAATGAAAGCAGGGCCATCCTGACATTGCTTTTTGTGGGTTTTTTTGTGGTTTCTTTTTTTTATTCCATTTTTTTTTTTTCTCTTTTCTGCACACAGCTCTCATGTATTTGTAGGAAACCACTATTAGAGCCCCCTTTGCACACCACAAAGATTTCAGGAAGGGAACGTTGTTCTTTCTGTGAATAAGAATACCTGGAATGAAATAACTAGCATTAGAAGCATTGAATCTTTTAAAGAGATTGGGAGAGGACTCCCTCACATTGGGATTTTTTTTACAGGGGGAAAAATAGTGAGAGCACAGGCCACAGCACTGGGAGCCTGTAGCACAGAATCTTGCACCTTCAGCTACACCCTGTGGAATAATTCCTCCTTCATCTGAAGAAAAATAGCAGATTCTAGTTTTATCCTGTGTAGCTGGGACTCTGTTCCCATTTCTTCCCAGTCTGTGGGAAGAAGACACAGCAGATCCTGTTATTCATGATGGCCTTGGGTTCAAGGAATTAAATTAGAGGGGTACAGGCTAGGTGAGCTCCAGCTCGAGCACATATTAATTACCTCTATTTCCATGGTGGCTGGCTGGGATTCTGCTTGCATTGAGTCACAGCTTTGCTTATGCCTGCTCTGTATCTCAAAACCATCATGAGGTTTCCTGTTGCTTTCCCTATAAATCATTCTTTGTCGAATAAGCTGCATACCTCACTGAGCAAAAGCTGAACATTCCCTCCTTTATCTGGAGTATATATTATTCTGCTAATGCTCATATGGCTACTTTTTTTTTTTTTCGAGGTCATTAGTCACTTGCCACGATGGTAAAAATGTGATGAACAGCCCCATGAAAAGTTCAATGAAATGAATAACTAGCTTTAAACTATTTTATGGAAAAAGAAAGGCAGTAGTAAACCAGGCAGTGTGGTTCATGTAGATGAGTTTTCTATGATTAACCTTGCAAGGCTGAAATTCAGTCTTGTGCTTTGATTTTTAGATACCCTCATGAAGTTATTTAATGATCAAGAATTTCCTTTATTATTTCTTTGTATTCTTTTTCTTCTCAGATAAGACGTGCGGCAACAGGAATTTCTCTGCCACTGAGAAATAATGCTATTCCTCGTGTGTATTTATTTTCAGTAATTCTAGAGCTTCCCCCATAAGCCACAGAGTAGATGACTAATGAACTGGTTTCACTTGGAGCTGTTCTACTCAATACAGAACATGCTGTGACAAAGTAATAAATTCACCACAAAAAGGGTTTATCATAGTAGTGGGTATCCTGATATAGTGAGAACCTGGTTCTTCAGGGAGAAGGATGCTATAAAGATATCAACCCTGGTGTTTGTATTTACTTCTTCAGGTGAATAAGTAAATAAATCAGATACAACTGGTGTAAGAAAAGAAATAAATTAAAGTGGCCTTCAGGCTGAGCTAGGAGAATGACCTGTGCCACGGTCCAGGCAAATGATCCAACACTTTGCTGTGAGCACATCAATCTTCTCCTGCAGTGACACAAAGGATTAAAGACTCATCAGTGGTGTTATCTAATTTAGAGGTGTCCAGTGAGACTGCAGGAGGTTAGCAAGTTGCTTTGGGCTTTTGTTTGGAGGTTGTTTCCTTTCTGGGTAAAACATTGAGCTTATGAACAGAAATGGGAGTATGACTTTTTTTCCCTGCTGCATTTGAGGGTTTTCAGTTTTCAATGTTTTCGTTTCTGGAAATTTTTTGTTTCTTTAACTGCTGCAATGCACACAAAGGTGAGATTTGGCCTTCTGGGAAGCTCAGCACAAGTACATTAATCTATTTGAATCCCAAGGGCTCACTGAGAGAAGCCTTGTATGGATCTTGATTCACCTATGAATAGAAGTGAATTTTTGTTGCAACCATAAATGAATAGCAATTTCAGTGTTGCCTTTTTATTTTTCCTCCCATTTTTTTCCTTATGATTATATTCTAAATCTTATGTTATTTCACTTCACAAATAGAGCTCTTCAAAAGGGTCTTTGAAAAGAGAGGTTTTGCATCGAAAAGTTTCGTTTCTGCCCTTCATTCAGAGAGTCTCCCATATAAGTGAAAGCCCAGGGAACAAGCAGAACTAAGTTTTTTCTTGCCATGTCTTGCCACTCTAATTTTTGGAGTATGGCAGATTCAGGGGGTTTTGACAGTAAATTGGCATCAACTGTTGCAACACTTTGCATTCCTTCCACTTCTTGCCCTGTGCAAAGGTAAAAAGGTATCTAAGGAACTTGTGACCTTTTGGTGGCCCAGCAGATGCCAGCAGAGCTGGGAGACCCCTTTTGTCACTCGTGTCCTGGCCCCTGGGGTGGCAGTGCAGCTGCAGAGGGGACATGCCCAGAGCTGGAGCGTGGGCTGGGCTCACTCTGACCCAGGCACCTTCTCCTGAGTCCTGCTGCTCTCCAAACTTCATGCTCACAGGAGTGAACCCTCACAAATAAATGGAGGATAGACCCCCCTCATCTCCTGGAGGCAATGTGCTAATCCAGCAATATTTTGGAGGCGTCTGCTCCCAGTTTTGGAGCGCTCGATGCTGGCCAGGGCCAAAACGAGCTGATCTGTGGGCAGGCCTGGTGAAGAAATATCTCTCCTTGTTTCTCCTGGGGCTATAAGTGGCTTGAGTTTCCTGAGGATGGCTTCTTGTTGTCAAATTATCAGTTATTATACTGTTGTTGAAATGCTAGACTGAATATCTCGAGTGCCACTTGAGTTGTAGCAGCAGATTTGTTGGCGAGCGGTGGAGACAGCGAGAGAACACAATGCTCGCCCAGGGAGAGGTTGAAGCTGTCACTTCCCTCTTTAATGGAGACAGGAAAGGTAATTAACAGCCAGCGTTGTGTACAGATTCCTATTTCATGGGGTAGATGACTCATTTTGGCTCTGAGCAAGCATGAGAATGAAATTAAACCAATGCCTGGTGCCATGCCAGTGACTTTGGCATTTTAAAAATATCTCCCTCTGCGTCCCAACACGAGCTCACTATATTTTCAAAATCAGTATGTGCTTTGTGGGAACAGGGGTTTCCAGGCTCTCTCTGTAGGTGAAATATAGCTCTTATTTTCCTACTTGCATCCAAATTCATTCATTTAGTAACCTCACTGTGCATTAGCTGTGTGGTTTTTATGTGCATCAACCTGTTTCCATAGAGTATTTAAAGAGTACTAGCTCAAGGTTAGATTTATTGGGGCAGTCAAGGAGTTTGTAGAAGGGTGTGTTGGACAGGATACATGGAAGATGATGTTGGGAAAGGCTGCAGTTGTTCCCTCTGCTAAGACTGTGCTCCCTACAGTTTTCTCCTGCATCCCTGATAGTCAGGATGGATGAACCACGCTCTGGAGCTTCTCTCCATCTCCAAAGGGCTGTAAGAGTTTTGTGTGTGAAGAGTCAAAGGGAAACTCCAAAGAGAAGTGCAATTTATGCATTAAAGTTTGGGCAAAACTGCTGCAAATGAAGTGCAAGACACTGTAATAATTGGAGCAATGCATTCTTTGTTCAGTGATGTGGGTTTACTCTGCTGTCCTCTTTGGGAGCTGACTGATGACCAGTTAGCCCTGCCTTGTCCTTGCTCCTCTGCCTTTTCATGCTGCAAGTCTTTGGTTGTTTTTTTTTCTCTGAACAATCTGTTTCCCTATTTGTGCCTGTCTGTGGGTGGCTGGGAATCATCACCAGTTCACGGGGAGACTCTAAAGGCAGCATTTAGGTCTGTCCAGGGCTGGGTGAGGAACCTTTGTGGTGGGTGGGATGAAAGAGAACAGTTACCTGCACTCTCGAGGAGGCAACTTCCTAAATTCCACCTCCTGCCGAGTGGGCATTGCTGCTGGAGGAGCCTCCTGCACTGGGAGGGAGTTGGGGATGAGCAGCAGCTGCCTGAGGACAGGACTCTGTCCCCTGCCCTGTGGAGCAGCCGGGACTCTGTCCCTCCGTGCTGATCACAGCTTCTCCAGGGTCACCCGTGCTAGCCCTGAGCAGTGAATAAATGAGTTAGAATTCCAGCTTCTATTTACCTTTCACAGCTCTAAAGGACTATCCAGGGCCTTTTTACTCCCCTGCTAATGTACTAACCAGAAATAAGATATATTTTGAGATATTCTAAATAAATCCCAGTGCTTATGCTGTCAATTTTTTGTACAAGGTGGTAGAGAATTTGGTTTATTTTTTAAAATTTATTTATTAAGGAAAAACAGCCATAAATAAACCTCTACTGATGGACTGATTCATTACCTCCTCCCCGCCCATTTCCAAAATAACAACCCAGATCCAGCTCCCCACCAGCTTTACCACAGCAGGAACAGAATTTAGATAATGAGGGCATGAGGAAAAGGTTACCAAACAAAGCTAAGGGAGTTAAATTTAGAAAAGAAAGAACTAACAGGAGGCTAGAAAAAAAGGAGGGAGGAAGACTTTGGAGAGGCAGTGAATAGAAGTGTGATTGCATTCGTTATGGGGTTTGTATAATAGGGAAAACGTTGGGAGTAAAATAAACTCTATAAAGAAATATTTAAAAATGTATTGTTTGCAGAAAACTGTAATCAATCTAACTGTCAGTCAGAAAGGTCTATTTAAATTGCAGGGCTTCTCTCCCTTGCACTCTTACCACAATCTGCTTCAATAAATTGGGAGGAGAATAGAAACAGATACTGAACAGGACAAGTTAAACAATTTTAAAGTTCTAACTAGATTTGCACCTCTCCCTTTCCTGTATTTTATGGTCTGACAGGGTTTTGGTCCAAGGGCTCATCTTGGGATGATAATACCAAGATCCAAAAGACTTTCAGACCTTTTCTGGCTCACCTGTCTTCAGACCAAGTTGTTTTTTTTTCCTCAAAGACAACTTTTATCAAAGAAAACATGTAAACCCAGAGATATAGCCAAAGTCATTTACCTGCTGCTTTCGTTTGGCAGTGATAACTTTGACTGCAACTGTGCTCCATAGATGACTCCTAAAGCAGAGATTAATTGTCCATGTGGGGGACTGAGATGCAGCTAAAGAAAGAAACTGAAGTTTGGCCAATGCCCTTGGTTTCACTTATGTTGGAGAATATTGCCTGGAAGAAGGATTTTGTTCACAGTGTGTGATAAGAGTGACTTTGTGAGTAACACAATGTTGGGATTTTTGTTGCTGTTTTTTCTTCTTTTTTTTTTTTTTAAAAAAAATTGGTACCAAGGCTTTCTTAGTTTTTTGGTTTATTAAAAATGGAAGAAAACTCTGTATTGGCCACAGAACCAAGAGAGTTTTCAGATATATTTGACTAAAGAAATAGTATTAATTTCTTGCATATTTTATCTGCAATGCTTGGCTCTATCCATCAGCAATGGACTCCAGAAATGCCTATCTCTTCACATATGAAGCCTAAATTAATTTTCATATGCAAATATTAATGTTGCACGCATTTGAAGTTGGACAGATGAATCCCAAATGAAGTGCTCCCTGTACTGAGCTGGAATTTGGGAGTCTCAGCTGCACAGCATTTCAGAGGTTTTTGTCAGCAGAGCAGTATTAAGCCCTCAGGTAATATATTATTGTTTATACTTAGTGGAAATCCCCCAGGGATTACTTTCTTTCTTCTCGTAGAGTTTGACTAGATTAAGGAGGTGTATTATGACAGTGCTGTGTCACTACTGGCTTTATCTGAAGGAGTAACTTTAATTTCTCCTGTCCCTGAACCATTCCCTGTCAGCTGTGCATTGATAAGGCCACGGTGCTTTCCTGGTGCCCAGGAATGGCCTGTGCCTGCTGTGTCAGAGCACAGCATTATCCTGAAGATGAGGTTGCAGTCTCTTTTTATGATTCAGGGACAAACTCTTGAATTTCTTCTTGGACATGATGGCAACTGACACCATTTTCAGAACTATTGATTCTGAACAGGAGCATTTAGGTAGTGCCACAGCCATTGTTATGAGGAGAATAAAAGGTTTTCCTTTCTCTTTCCTTTGCTAATCCCTGGGAAAGATAGCCCTGGTGCCTCAGCCAGCTTTAAAGAGGAAAATGCAGCAAGCAGACTCCTGGTCTTCACTCAGTGGGAATACTTTTATTTTGGACATCCTTTTTATTCAGCAGATTGGCCCAATCTCAGATGGCCTTTCGATCCAATTCTGCCCTGACTTTGACTGATGCTATCTCTCTATTTGGGGATTGACTAATTAAGGCTATACTATCTAAAATCAGTTTGCTTTGCTTGTTGATTTTATGTTTTGGTGGGTTTTTTTTCCACTCAACTACTTTGAGTTTGAAATGGAGCAGGGCACCCCTGCTGTACACCTTCTTTTAAAGGATTTTGTTTCCCAGTGTTAAAACCAAATCAGATTTAAAGTCTTCTTGTTACTTTTGAGTTTTCTCTGATCCAATCTACCTGTATTTATTTAACCCAATCACCCTGTTTTAGATTATTGTGTTGTTAATTATAGTATTGATTACCTCCTCCCCTCATTATTTTTTTTCTTTTTTATTATTTTTTGACTTCTTAACCAGTAGCTTGAAATACTGCAGGGGAGTTTGCATAGCATATCCTTGAAATTACTCTTGGAAACTATTACTTGGACAGTTACTTTAGAGGCATTCTTGGAGGTCATTACAGTTTTTGTCAAGAACAGTTTAATTCTCTGCCATTTTCCACTTTTGTTATTATTGTGGATTGTCATGGGAGCAGGTTAATTTGGTCCAATTTCCTCCTCGTGTTCTGTCCCTCATCTCATGAATGCAAACACGTGGAAACTGGACTCTGCAGAAGATTAAACCTGTGGCAACAAGTAATTCCTGTGACAGAGGCTATAATGAGAAGAGAAAAAGACCTTAAAATATCTCCTTTCACTTAATAAGGATAATCTGAGCAGTGGTACAAGCCCACAGGAGGACAGCTCTGACCCGTGCTGGTCACGTTGCAAGCCATGGTGGGGCTGGCCTTTGGGCACGTGCATGTGAGAAAGGGAGCCATGGGCAGGCAGGATTAAAGCCCAGCTCCTGGGAAAGCAGAGAAAGCTCCTCAGCAGTGACCCAGGAGGGAATGTGCATGAAGGGCCAACTGCTGCAGTGGCTTACTCTGCACTGTCCCCTGCCCAGTGCCAAGGACAATATGGAAACAGCCATCACCTGGCCAGCCAAAGCCTGCCCAGTGGCAGATGTGTAGAGAAAGGCAGGAGAAGTGAGCAGACATTGAACCTGTCTCAGACAAATCTTTCCAGTTTTTGGCAATTGCTGGCTTAAGGGCGTTCAAGCCATACTTTAGGTACTAAGTCTTCATGACTTTGTCTAGTCCTTTCCTGAATCCTTTTAAAACTCTTTGTCTCGTGCAATAACTTGTGTCAAGGAGTTCCATAAATTAACTGTGTAAAAAAGCACTTTATTTAATTTGTGTTAGACATGCTGCCTGATCATTTCATCAAATTCCACCCCTCACTCCCATTTATTAAGTTGGTAGTAGGTGCCCTCTCATTACCTTTCCACTCTGGATTTTGCAGACCTCTTACTCCCCCTTCCATCACTCTCCTTCCATGCTCTGGAGAGAGCCCTTAAGGGATTCAGACCTGTTAAATGGAGAGGCCAGTGTGGAGCTGCTCCTCAGGCTCAGCCAGCAAGCAGTGCTCTGGCCCTCAAAGGCAGCACTGTCAGTGTGTGCAGCACTCCTTGGCACTGAAAGGCCCCATCCCCACAGCTGTCCAGGAGGCTTTGGCATGGCTTTTAGGGTAACTTTCTTGTAACTGGAATCAGAGTTTGTGGTCACTTGCCAAAAACACCTGCCTGTCATCCTAGGGAGAAAATCATTACTTTTTTGTGAGTTTATTGATAGCAGGGCTGTGATTGATAACTAATCCCAGCATTGGGTTTCTCCTAAGACTTGTCTCTTGCTGGCTCTTCTCTTGACCTATCCCTGAACCTCAGCATCCTTTGACCCGAGGAGCAAAGGGAGCAGGATGTAGAATAGATGCAGTATTTCAGTGAGATTGCCTGGTCCATCATTTAGATGTGAGTGTGAACTTGGCTCAGCAGGGCAGTCAAACCCTCCTCCTGTGCTGGAATCTCACTGGCTTCAGCAAAAGCCAAACACACATAAACCATGTGCTTCTGCCTTCTCCCAGGTCAGGATGAGAGTGATCTCCTTGCTGTGGCTCATCTGTAACCCTGGTCCTCCTGATCCTGACCTGCTGGGTTTAAAAGCCTGCTCTGTGCTTCCAGGCTCCCTGGGTGTCATTTGGCACAGGAATTCCTCTGCCTCCTTGCAATCTGTGCTGAAGCATCTCTGCATAACTCACAAGTGTTGTTAAAAGACTGCCATGGCAGCAGCTTGGAGGTTACACCCACCATCTGAGAAGCTTTTGTTGCTGAAAACTGGCTCATTTTTATGTGAAGAAATCAATATTTTTATAAGCTGAATGTTGGGGGGTTTCTCCCCAGTTCTGGATGCTCCCAAAAGCAAGAATATTTCCATCAGGTGTTAAAATCTGGCTTTTGCTTTCAGAAGCAGGCAGGGATGTGTGTTATTACTGTACTTGGACTAAATGTCTCTCAGGATAAAACAGAGCTGCAGACAAGCACTGCTCTAAAAGCAGGCCCTTGTCTCTCTGTATTTCCTCAGCACACTGAATGTTTGGCTAAGCTCCAGGGACTTTCCAAACACAAACAAGCATTTATGTATTAAGCCTTTTTATCAGTCTATGCTCTGTCTGAGCTGGGATGTGGGCAGCCTTTCTAATAAGGTGTATGCAGAATTGTTAATGGCGTTCCCATCTACCTGTTCCAAACAAATCCCAAATTTTAAATATTAAATCACTAAAAGTTTGGTTTTTCAGAAGTACATTGTTATCTTCCTTTCACTAATCAGTATTTGAAGAATGGGGTAATTATGGATTTGATAAAACCCACAATATTTTTCTTTAGTAGATGGACTGCTGCACATGTATTGTGGGGACATGAAATGCAGGTTGAAGCTTTTGGATGTGGCTTGTGCTGGAATGAACTTTGTCAGCACTGGCCCATCCCTGTCCCCTGGTCAGTGGGTGACAGTCCCACCAGCTTCCAGTTAGTCCAAATAACAGCCAAACTAACAACACTTGTGCAGCTGTGTGAGACAGCCAGCAATTCAGGATTTCTAAATGCATTTCTAACAGAAACAGCACTAAATACCTTCAGTGGCAGGAAAAAGTGGAAATTTGGAACAGCAGGATGCTGTGCCATCTCCAGTCCCCCAACACTGTTTGTGGGTGTTGCCCTGGAGTCATTGCAATCTCACTGGCATTTTGACTTGATGAAGTTTGAATTGCTGATGCTCAAGATGAGCTTGTTGCAAACTCTTGTAAAGGATTCCAGGGCTTTTACTCTGTTCTCTTTCCTTCCCCAGACTCGCTGAAATGAAAAAAAGATGCATTTAAAATACATACGTTTAAATATGTAGATGTATTTTAGATTTGAAGAAGCAATCTGTGGCTCAGTCCTTAGTTTATGTCTCTTATGGCAGTGGGATGATCTCCAAAATAAGCTACTACCTCTGAATGCTACCACAGCAAAACTTGATCTCAAATAGTGCCTTGAAATAAAGTCTCATCAGCTGCAAGATGTGCTTTGTATTCAGAATGTTGATGATATGGACTCATTTCCCATACATTTATGGGTCCCACGCTATCCTCTCCCTCCTTAGGCAGCAGCAGAAAGTCCTCAAAAGTGAAATGTAAACATAAATGTTTGTCTCTTTGGATTCAAATTTCACTTGCATCAAGTAGCATCTGAAATGATCTCATTTATGTTTTCATCAAATAAGTAAGTAGGAGACATTGAGTAATACCCTGGATCTCTGTGCTCAACACGAGTGAGTGTGCAGGTATGGAAGGGGACAGGATTGGGGTCCCCCAGCTGCATTTGCTGTGCTCCCTCATCAGGATCCTCATCACTAAAACTGCTGAGAAAGGGAGCCAGCAGCAAGAGCAGCTCTGGAGAGCAGGGCTGTGATGGTGGCAGCTGCTCAGGAAGGTGGTTTAGAAGCACCAGGTCCTGCCTGTGTTCAAACTGAAGGTTTCAGAGACCTGTGTAGGGAGGGCACTTCTGAGCAAGCTGCTGCCACAGGATTGGGTTCACGTGCTGAATGAATTGGGCTTTGAGGAGTAGTCTTTGATATGCCAAACTCTTTCTTGAAAAATCAAATATTTGTGTTCGACCACAGTTCAGTTTTAAGCCTCTAAGGTAGCACTGGAGTTCATTGTGCCTCTCTTTCATTCCAGGAGTACTTATTTATTTTTTTCTCACCCCTGTTTCTGGCTGGTCCCTGTTAGCATGCAGTTCTCCTTGCATCTAGAGATCAAAAAATCCTGTCTATATGACAGGACTATTGAAAGTAAAAAGGGGATAAAAGAGTGATAGCAGGGAATAAAGCCAATGTTGTGATTTCTCAAAAAGCACCCTTCTGAAGTGCAAGTGCTCTGAAAAGGCACCAGATGTTGTGTGTGTGTGTTTTTAATATTGCTTTGACTAGAGGGAGAAGATAAAGATGGTTATCTCTAAAAAAGGGGTTTCAGGGCAGGAGATGATGAGCTGAGGACCAAATGCTCCTGTTCATTTGTACTTGTCAGGGAGAGGAGGAACATTTCAGCTGATTGATCTTTGGGATCATCTGTGTCTAGTAGGCAACAGACACTTTACACCTCGAGTTTCTCAGCATTGGCCTTTCTTCCCCACAAAGGCAGAGATGTGTTTAATACCTGCTGGGGCTCGGGATTCCCTTTACTCTGCCGTGGGATCCCCTCACGTGTGCTGGAGGCAAGGAGCCTCCCCTGCAGAGCATCCCCGGATCTGCCAAGGGAGCAGCAGGAACAGCAGCTGGCTCTGCCCGTGCTGCTGCTGTGCTGCTCCTTGCACAGCCATCCCAGCCTGGAAAAAGGAGTTGCTGAAAGAGTTCTGGTATAGAGCTGCTGGTGGAGAGCTGTCTGCAAGGCAGAGTAAGGCTCAGGGCTGCAGAGGGAGTCAGCTGGCCCCTGCAGTCCAAGACTGATGCTGGCAGCCAGTTTCAGTCCTCCCAGGGACTTCTTCCTTTTCGTTGTGCTCCCCATTTTAGCAGGACAGGTGCCTCTGGCTGCCCCCCTCTGGATAATGCACTTACCTTGACGCCTGGGCATTTCTTCTGCAGACACCTCAGGCCATGGAAAGCTCCTAGACGTGACCCAGGTCACACTGGGACAATTGTGAATGCTCTGTGAGAGAAATCCCTGTGTTAAATGGTTTGCAGGCACACAGCTGACACGACCTCGCTGAGATCAGAGGAGCTGTGCAGAAGTTTCTGCTCAGTAGCTGTGAATTGTTAGCACTGCCGAGCCCCCATTCTGTTTCTGAACACATCTCCACTGGCATGGAGCTGTGAACAAAACAAGGTGCTTGGGAGGAAAGGGAGTCAGATCAGTGGGCTGGGAAGGCTGAGGTTTTCTTTTATTTCCCCCTAGTCATTTATGTGAACAGCTCAAATTACAAAATGAGGCTGCTAATGCTGAGGTAGCCTGATGATTGCCACGGGGGTCAAGGAGCCACTGTGCTCCTCGGTGCCAAATCACCAATGCTCTGAGTGGAGTGAGCCCCTTTGTGTCAGTCATCTGTGCTCTACAAGAAGAGAGAGAAAAAGAGGAGAAAAGGAAGGAGCAGGAATCTCCTGGAAAATCTGGGAGGATGCACCAGTGCATGAGCCCTCCTGGGGCACATCAGCAATCTCAATGTTGTACGTGAGCATATTGTTAAGGAAATGTTTCTAAATAATAGCTCTGCTACAGTTCGTCTGTGAAGAAAGCTTATTTAAGCATGATTTCTCCTAGAACATTTAGTGGTTTTCTTTTCTTTGGACAAACATAGAAGGGTAAGATGGATCCATCCACAAAAGCCCCAAAAGCTTCTGCTTTCACCAGTAGAGCTGGCTGTCAGCTGGGATGGCCAGGAGCATCACTCTTGGAGCATCTCAGTAATTGGACTTTGCCAAGGAAGAAGTAAATAAAAGGTATCCAGTGAGGATTGCTCCAATAGCTTGGATTTCACAAATTGAAAACATATTAACTTCTGACAGCTCTGTTCTTCCATAGACAAAACAGCTGCATTCCCAGGAGCTCTGTGCTTAAAGTTTTAAACCTTTTCCCTTCTGGTGAATTCTTCGTGCATCTAAAGAAGGATCCCAGAGCATTTTTGGTTTTTTTACACTGTTTTGCACCTTGGTTTATCATTCAACACCAAAGCCAGAAGGCTCAAAATGTTCTTTTGCATCTGATTTGGCAGCATTTTACATCCACTTGGCACTGGGACGTGTGTTTATGTCTCTTACTCCATGGGGTATGAGGCAGTAACAAATTTGTCCCTCTGGATATTTCTTACATCTGAACCCAGGGTTAGATATATTGCTGGGACTCAGCAGATTTCCATTAATTTTTTCTCTGCCCATCTTCTCTCTGTTCTTGGTGCCTGCTGATAAAACTGAAGATAAAACCTTCCTTTAAGTTTTGGAGACAAAAAATATCAGGTGCCTCTTAGAAAAAATCTTCTAGTTCATGGCTGCTCTGTCCTGCTAGGCTGTGCACAGTGTATTCCAGACTGGGAAAGTTTGGGAGCAAGGAGATTTGTTAATATCTCATAAAAGCCCTTTCTCATGCTCCTAGAGGGAAAACTTACTGCTTTGCTTCAGTCTGCCAAAATAGTTGAGTCAATAGGAGCCTTCTTTTTTTCCTTTTCCACATGAATGAATTTGGCTTCTGGATTTTCCAGTAAATCACTAGAAAACTATTTGTGATTTGGCCTTCTTTGTATGACTTCTGCTCCAACTGCCAGTTAACACCAAATAGAAAAACTGACAACAAGGCAGATTTATACTCCTTGCCTTGATATAAATTTGGGACACTTCTTGCTTTGTAATGGATTGCAGCCAACCCTTTCCTGTATCCACGAGAAGGAGAGGTAGATCCAAGGTTGTTTTGTTAACAAGTAGAGATGAGTAGAGCATGGAAGACTTGTGAGGCAAACATGCCAGGTGATGTTGAATGGAGCTGGGAGCACCGTTTTCCAGGCTTCTTGGGATGTTGTTGTGCTGCTTTTATGGCATTTTCCTGCTGACATCCCTTGAAAACATCCTAGCCTTGTATATGTCCTGTTTAGCCTCCAGTGATCAGATTTGTGCCTTTGCAGAGAAGAACCCAAGAATTCATTTCTACTGAGCCTTTCCAGACATTGCTAACTGGCTTTCAAATTTTCAGCTTATAATTACTTTCAATTATGTAATTGTTTATATGCTACTGTGTGTGCTATGGGCCAGATGGTACTGATGTTGTTACCTGCACTGCAGATGCAGTTTGGCCCAAATGGTGGTGTTAAGTCACCCTCAAATGTCTCTCGGGTGTCAGAGTTAAATATGAGCTTGTGTGAGTGTAATTTTTCCCTCCTACATATGAAACAGGGCAAAGTAGGTAGGATGAAAGGAAAAAAAAAAAAATGTAACTAAGCAGTACAGCTGATACAAGGCTAATCCTTGGCAGCAGCTTTGGGATGTCACAGCACGAATGAGACAGCAGCCTTCAGACTTCACTAGTCATCCCAAAAGAACAGGCCCCAGACACCTGGGATAGGATTAGGAGACTGCAGAAGCATAGAGGCTGTGCTGGTTTTGCAATCCTTCCCATCCCTGAGCTGCTCTCTGCAAAGGCATCCTACAGACACAGCTGGGCAGAGGCGAGGCTGGAGACAGCAGGAAATTTCAGTGCTGCTCAAAGTGCTTCTTCCTCATCAGGGGGATTTAGTGTGGTTGCTTAGAAAACAGGCAGCTGGACTGATTTAGCAGCTGTTGTACTGTGTGGTACCTAATATACTTGACTTGTAATGGAGGGAAGGCAAAGAAATCAGGGAGGCAGGTTGAAGTGACCCATAATCACAGCTGGCAGCACTCCTGATTTTACCAAGTGTCTTGGGGTGTTTGGTAATGTTTGAGAGTCCTGTGGTTATGCAAGACTGTTCCTTTGCACAGAGGGAACTAAAAGGCATTTTGAGAGGCCATTCTGTTCTCCCTTTCTGCCTCCTCACTGCTGTCTCTGCTGCATGTCCCAGTGTCCTCAACCCCTTGTTTGCCACAGCTCTGCCCTTGATGTGTGCAATGCATCCAACCTTAGGCTGAGCCTTTTGAAGTGACAGCTTGGAATTAGGCACCCAAATCCCAGGAGTATTGCTGGACTTTGGCATCATTGCAATGCTTGGTGATGTTTTTGGTGCTGTCACTCTCTAGTGCAAACCAGAAGCCCAGGATATGTCTCCCCATTTCTGTTTGCTATTTATAACAAAATTTGGTTTATGGTCTCACAGTTTTCAATCTCAACCATCTGTACCAAGCTAGGTGGGATGACTTTCTGGAATAATTTCTTTTTTCTCTTTACCATCCTATCAGGTGCTTCCTGATTTTTTTTTTTTTTTTTTTTTTTTTTTTTTGTATTATTACTTCAGTTCTTCAAGGCTTCTTGAGGACAGTGGGCTTTTCACAGGCTGCCTCTCCATTTCCCCAGAGGTCTCCCAAAGAAGTCAAGGTTTCCTACTTGTTTTATTGCCTTCTAAGTCTTTTTGAAAAGCCTCTTTCCTCTGGGCAGATGTTGCAGTGGTATCTGCACATTGCTGGTGGGTTTGGCTGATTTGGGTTTCCTTTTGAGCTGTGCTGTGAATTTTCCAGTTTCAGGCAATAAAACATGTCATGGAACTTATATTTTCTCTTGTTTCTCAGCTGCAAAGTTGCAGTTCCTGGCACTTCTAGAAGCTGATAGAAATGTGAAGTAGGTGGAATGAAATTGTTTTGTATCTGGATGGGTCTCCTAAGACCTTGGACTGCTAAATGTTGCCTAGTCTAGAATTAAAGGATGATACTCATTATAGTCACAGCTGTATAAATGGGAGCAGTCTGCAGGATTTGGGGCCAGCAATTTCTGAAACTTTTACATATAGCGGAGGTACTTAAAAACTGAATTTTGCAGCTCTTCACTTTATCAAAATTGAGTCTGACCCAGCCCAGTGCTGAGCTCCCACATCTCTCTGACTGCAAGCAGAGATGGTTATTTCTGGCAGGGTTTTTGCATTTCTAGGGGGGGTTTGCCCTGCTTAGCTTAGGCTGGAGTCTAGGCACTTAACTTTGGAGTTTCACAAAGAAAGTTATGTCAATTTTTTTAAACATTAGCTTGTTGGGGGATGTTGAAATAGAATTGATGTACTCAGTGCAGGTGTCCTTTTCTGACTCTTTTTTGGTTGTGTAACCCATATTTTCCTCACACTTCACACCCATAACAAAATAGAAAAGTTTCTCATTTACTTAGACTTTCTCCAAGTTTCAATACTTGTTATTTCACAGAGCATGAAAATCTGAATGCTATTATATTTCCTATTTACTGTTTGCAGTTATAATACCCCTCTTAATGGTGTGAAATACAAATGAATTATGTGCCCTCATTTGTGGTTGCAAGTTGTTGTTATAAATAATGCAAAAGGATGCTCATGTGATAATAAATTATTATTTTTTTTTTTTTTTTTTTGGAAAGGACCAACAGGAAGAATGGAAGAAAAGAGTATTTTTGCTCAGCTTGTGGCATGCAATAATGTGTGACTGAGTGTACAGAACTGTTCATAGATACACTCCCATTTTTGTTTGGTTTGGTTTAGTTTAATTTAAATCTTTGTCTTAAAAACTGCTTATATTCCAAAATTCCATTCTGGTGCTGCCTCAATTTTCCTGTTAGAGATGAGAAGCATGCTTTAAAAATAACTTTCATTGCAGAAAAAATAGAAACATGACATATAAATCTTTTGCTAGGAGTGTGGAAATAAATGTTTTCTACAGGACATAGAGTACAGGTCTGGTTTTGAAATCAGTGAAGCAACAAAATTGATTTTTTATACGTAGGATACCATAAATAATTCATTTAGTGTTGTAATTTATCATTACTCACATATAATAAAAAATTAAGTTTCATATATTTGTTTTAAGAAAGTTTTCCAGCAGTGCTTTAGGAACTGAATCCTCAATTGTAAGCACAGATCTCCTCAATTCAAGAGTCAGATCTGCTGGTACTGTTTACTGACACTGAAGCCATATCTGCCTCCCCCTGCAAAAACCTGATGCTGCCTTTGAAAATGAGAAACTGATGGAGGAAAACCCAAAGGCATCTGACAAAAAAAAAAGTATTCTGGCCTGAAATTAATAGAATTGGCTATGTAGTTCATATAATTCTTTTAAATATTTTGTTGAATTGCAACGCAGATTGTACAGTCTTGAGTGATGAGGGTCTAAATACATTCTTCCTAGCTTTATTCTTTAATAAGTGATGTAAAACCGATCATAATTCTTCATTATGTGTTAAGTTGCAATAAAGTATTTTATACAGAAAAATACATATGTTAACAGCTTTCTGAATTATTCAAGTATTGCTTTCGAAGACCATCCTTCTTGTTCCTTTTGGCATTGCATATTTGTTCCCTTTTCTCTTTTATTCTTCATTGCCACTTTTGACTGCTTGGCTCAGGCACAGGAGTTTATCAAAATAAAAAATGTTTTGTTTTAGATAAGTGTGAACATGGGCTGTGAAATGATTGAAGGAAAACAGGAGTGAAAAATATCTCCTTGAACATGAGCAACTAGAATGAGGGTTGTTTGGTTTTTTTTGTTTGTTTGTTTTGTTTTTTGTTTGTTTGGTTTTTTGTGTTTTTTTTTTTTTGTTTTTTTAATTTTAGTGGGTTTTTTTGTTGTTGTTGTTTTAAACTGCCTGTTGAGTTTGTATTTCAATATCCCCAGTTAGCTGTTGTGATGCTGTTAGCTGCAGCACCTCCTTGTGCTTGCAGCTTTGAGTTACTTAGAAGATCTCATATCCATGTTGGAGATGGGAAGCATCAGGGCTGGTTTAGGGGATTTTGGTGTGTCTGGATGCAGTCTGAGCTCTGTGCAGCTCTGCTGAGCCTCTGGGAGAGAGTCATTTATACAAATATTTCTTGTATTGAGCCCAAGCAGTGTGTCCCTGTACCCAGCACCGAGCTAACCTTCATGGTCTCCAGCATGCAGTTAAGCTGTGCCAGCAAAGCCAACTCAGTGCTCTGAGCCTCAGCTACAGATATGTTTGGGGGTGCTGAGGTGTTACAGACACGGTGCTGCTCTTTGCCAGACTCTTCCCTGGGTGAGTTTTAGGGACGTTTTGTCTTCTCTCTGCTGTGCCTGCTGGAGAGGGGGTTCGATGAGCGCAGGCTTCAGATGATGATGACAGAGGAAAAAAAATGCCCTGAAATCACGACAAGGATCCTCCCCACCTCTTTTCCTTGCACTCTACCTTCATTTATCTGGGCAAGCTTGAATTGCAGTCCCATTGCTATTAACCCTTCCACTGCTGGCACTTTACCCGGAGCTCCCAGCCCTGGCTGGCAGCAGGAGGGGGAGCAGCTCTGAGGTGATGAATTGGAGTGGGCTCTTCATTCAGTGGTCACTCTCTGGAAAGTGGGAAACATGCTATGTGGTCTCAATACCCTCTGGGTACCACCTGTAAAAGCCTGAAATCCAGCAGCAACAGAAAAGGGGGGAACTGCAGTGTTGGAAGGGTTATTTTATTCCCTACCTTCCACAACTCTCTGCTTTGCCTCTGAAAAAGGAGGCAAACTTTGTCAGCTCTCATGGCAGCCTCCTGGAGGGGAGCACCAAGGTAGACTGCATCTCCCAAGGGCTGGCCTGTTCATGGAGAGGATCTGCTGGAATGCAGAACTGATCTTAAGATAAACAACTTCTTCACTCACAGTGACCAGGCTTTTCCCAAACCCAGCATGCCTTGACCCTATGCAAATAGCCTGTGTCCACCCCCTGCCCAGTCCCTATAAAAACCCTGTCCTCAGCCTCTGACCCTTCAGGATTCACTGTCCCTGGCTCCCTTTGCAGAGATCTGACAATAAAGATCTCTGTGAAAAGTGCTACCCAGACTCCTCTCTCTCTCATTCCTGCCTTGGTCGTGGGGACTGAGTAAGTCTGAGCTGAAATCATGAACTGAAACCACTCCCAGAGCTGATATTGCCTGCTGAAGTCCCCCACAGCTAAAGGGAGCAGCCAGTGCCCCTGGAAGGTGTTCTCTCTCTGAGAAGCATCTCTCTGGGGAGGGCACAGCCCCTGGGTTGAATCTCTCACCCAGGATCCTGCTGTGTCAGGAAGGGATGGAGGCTGCTGGCCCTGGAGCTGCTGTGCCTGGAGCTGCTGTGCCTGGAGCTGCTGTGCCTGGAGCTGCTGGCTCTGGAGCTGCTGTGCCTGGAGCTGCTGGCTCTGGAGCTGCTGTGCCTGGAGCTGCTGGCTCTGGAGCTGCTCCTGAGCTCTGTGCCTGGAGCTGCTGTGCCTGGAGCGGCTGTGCCTGAGCTGCTGTGCCTGGATTGCTGCTGAGTCAGCTAGGGGCTGCTGTGCCTGGAGCTGCTGTGCCTGGAGCTGCTGGCTCTGGAGCTGCTGTGCCTGGGGCTGCTGGCTCTGGAGCTGCTGTGCCTGGGCTGCTGTGCCTGGAACTGCTGTGCCTGGAGCTGCTGTGCCTGGAGCTGCTGGCTCTGGAGCTGCTGTGCCTGGAGCTGCTGGCTCTGGAGCTGCTGTGCCTGGAGCTGCTGTGCCTGGAGCTGCTGGCCTGGAGCTGCTGTGCCTGGAGCTGCTGTGCCTGGAGCTGCTGTGCCTGGAGCTGCTGTGCCTGGAGCTGCTGTGCCTGGAGCTGCTGTGCCTGGGGCTGCTGTGCCTGGAGCTGCTGTGCCTGGAGCTGCTGTGCCTGGAGCTGCTGTGCCTGGAGCTGCTGGCTCTGGAGCTGCTGTGCCTGAGCTGCTGTGCCTGGAGCTGCTGTGCCTGGAGGCTGCTGTGCCTGGAGCTGCTGTGCCTGGAGCTGCTGGCCTGGAGCTGCTGTGCCTGGAGCTGCTGGCCTGGAGCTGCTGTGCCTGGAGCTGCTGTGCCTGGAGCTGCTGGCCTGGAGCTGCTGTGCCTGGAGCTGCTGTGCTGGGGCTGCTGTGCCTGGAGCTGCTGTGCCTGGAGCTGCTGTGCCTGGAGCTGCTGTGCCTGGAGCTGCTGTGCCTGGAGCTGCTGGCCTGGAGCTGCTGTGCCTGGGGCTGCTGTGCCTGGAGCTGCTGGCCCTGGAGCTGCTGTGCCTGGAGCTGCTGTGCCTGGAGCTGCTGTGCCTGGGGCTGCTGTGCCTGGAGCTGCTGGCCCTGGAGCTGCTAGCTCTGGAGCTGCTGTGCCTGGAGCTGCTGGCTCTGGAGCTGCTGTGCCTGGAGCTGCTGTGCCTGGAGCTGCTGTGCCTGGAGTTGCTGGCTCTGGAGCTGCTGTGCCTGGAGCTGCTGGCTCTGGAGCTGCTGGCCCTGGAGCTGCTGTGCCTGGAGCTGCTGTGCCTGGAGCTGCTGGCCTGGAGCTGCTGTGCCTGGAGCTGCTGTGCCTGGGAGCTCTGGCAGCTCCTCCTGCAGTGCTGGGCACGGGCAGCCTCTGTTCTGGGGCCTTCATCATTCTTCTCCAGAGAATTACACCAGATAAATGTCAACAAATGACTCTGCCTCCAGTTAATGAAGTGAGATTTTTGCCTTAAAGATCTAATTGTCCATCTCTTCTGCATGAGAAATGCACAGCTTTCTTTTTTTTTTTTTTTTTTTTTTTCCCTTTGCAATGCGGCTGAATTTACAGATGTGCAAATACTGTGGTCACATCTATTATTTAACTTTCATTACCATTAATATGAATTAAATTGATGGCATTTGTCAGGATGGTTTATGTGTTGTAGAAGATGCCTCAGGGAACTGCTTTTGAAAGAGAAGAATTTCAGGAAAAGAGAAGTGGTTTTAGTGGCTAGAGGGAAAGGCTCTGGAGATTTGAGTTTAGCTCTAGTGAGAGCTGAATTTGCTTCTCTGTAGGACCAGAGTTTCTCCCAAACTCTCCTCCTGTTTATACACTTCCCAAATTGGCCAGATTTTCATAACAGGTCCAGTAACACAACTGAGATATAAGTTTAATAATTTTGGGTCCAGTTGAGGAGAAAAATGTGCAAATACAAGAACAGGTGGGAGGTAAAACCCACTTATATTTGTTCAGATGTGACTGAGAAGTGTTGGCTGTGCTTTGCACGTTCTGTAGCCCTGTCTGTGCAGTGATATAACTGGAAAATCACTCTCATATATTCAAACATCAAATAGCATTGTTGCTTGAGCAGGACAGGTAGTTTAGATGCTGGGTGGAAAAATAAAAAAAAAAAAGAAAAAAAAAGAAGGTTTGAACAGAAGACTTTTAGTTTAAGGCAGTGCCTGCTTTAGTCATTACTTGTGTCTGTGTGGGTGAGTGCAGTGCAGGCAGAACTCTTGCCTCTCTTAATCCTTTATACATTTCAATTCTTAAGCAATTTCAGAAGAATAAACTCTTTTAAAAATTTTTTTAGTGGATTTAAAGATATGGGAGAAAACAAAAAGAAAACCCAAAATCCAAGACCTTAATACCCAGTCACTGGTATTATGCTTAACTTAGGTTAATGCAGGGGACTCAGCCTGAGATAAGAAAAGCTAAATGCCTGGTTATGGTGGTGCAGATCTCCCTGCAAGTGGGAGATTTAAGTTGCCATCCTCTCCTCTTCATTCTCTTTTGGATTTTTTTTTCTGGACAACGAGTACTGTTTTAATGAAAGCATTGGTTTGCACAGCAGGCTGTGTGAAAGAGCCCCTTAAACCCCCCCAGGCAATCGGTGCTGGGCTAAAAGGGAAAGATGACCCCAAATGCAGCAACTGCTGAAGTTTCACCTAAACCACACGGGCAGTAGATGCAGTGTAGCACAAAAATAGCCAGCAGCTTTTCAGCAGCCTTTTTAGGAGCAGGAATCAGCCCTGACTAGACACAAAACTCATTGCTGTCAATCTGTAGATAAGGAGTCCTGGTGTGCCAAGGAAGCCCACCAGGGTTTCTTCTGCAGGGGAGCAGAAGGGCAGAGAGAGCTGCTCAGTGCCCCGGGGCTCCCCTGCTTGAGTGTTCTTGACATTGATACTGGCTGCAAATCTGTTTGATTTCCAGAGTTGGGTGGGGCTGTCTGCTGAGAAACACACGAAGATTTCACTTTCTTCTGAGTTGAGCATGAAATGATAGCAATTTCCTAAACTCTCTTGGCCAAGGATGACCTGATAAGGAGGAACTTCTCTTATTGTGAATCCCCAAAATCTTGTGGCTGCATTTTTAATATCTAAAAAAATAAAATAAAAAATCTATGGCCATGGATTACCTGTTTCTGATTCTTACACTCCTCTGAGGAAGTATTCCCATTAAAAATTCAGAGTTTCTGGCTGACACTTTGGTTTATTCATTCTGCCCATGTCCAGCAGTGGTTTCTGTAAACGCTGGCCAGCAGAGCAGTTTGAGCTGCAGTTTATCTTAGTATGGAATATGTGCAGGAGCTCCTGTGAGGAGAGAGCTCCCCAGACTGGAATCACTTACAGTTTAAGCTGAAAGGTCACCTACCTGTCAAAATCTTCACAGCACTGATTTTTCAAGCCATTTTCATAGCAGGATGAACTCAAGACCCATTCAGTCTTTTCAGTTACTAAATATGGTCTTTATTCCTGTACCTTGGATCTAGGTACAACAACAAGAATAAGATATGAGAGAGGCTCTTAAGTTTCCTGTTCTTGGACAGAAAATGGGAGAAGGAGCCCTTTCCTTTGGTTTATTTTCCAAGGGAAGGGGTGTCACTTCCTCAGAGACAGCCTGGGACAAGTGCTGCACACCAGGTGAAAGTGGTCTGGGAAGTTTTGAAGAAATAGCTATGCCATCTATGAGTATTTTATACATCTGTGATGGGTCTTCTGTCTGAGCTGAGGGCTTTGGGATTCTCCATCTGGGTCCTCTTCTCCAACTTCACCCTGTTTACAATGCTGAAGAAGTACAGACATTACTCGCCTTCAGATGAGGGGAGGTTCAAACATTTTGAGATTCAAGACTGAAGAGTCTGCAGTGGTTTCTTGAGAAAACATTTCATTTTACATTATCAGTAATGTTTGAGAGAATAAAAATAAAATGAAAAAGAAAAACCTTTTCAGAGAAACTGCTTCAGCATTCATAAAAATTCCACAGTTTTCCTGAAAAAAAAGATTTCTCAGTTCTAATCTCTTTTTTGACCAAGGTTTCAACCAGATCTAATTAACAACAGCAGCTTGCTTTTGTATCAGGGTTTTTGCATGATAAAGGCTCATTTCAAACTCTTGCTCTGCATTAATATTATTTATTCAATGTCAGACCACTGCCAGGGGACAGGCAGCAACCAGCAGGGGAGTGAAGGGGGATCAGAGCAGGAGCTTAACTCACATTTCTTTCATTCCATGCAGGTGTTGTCCCTTTATATTGGGAGTTTTAAAATTACTCTGATGCAGAATGAGACAACTTTCTAAACTCTTCAGAAATTTCAAAAGTTCTTGAATTTGATGTCCCCAAATCAGTAATTATGTCCAGGGCATGAGGTGAAGTCTCTCAATATTGTAATACAGTAGATCTCTACTCATGTGAGAAACTAAATGTTGTTTAATATATTTACATTAATGCTTGTTTGAGGAAACTTTTCACTGACCTTCCAGTCTCTGAACAGCAACAAGTGTGAGATGTTGGGCATGTAGTTATCTGGTGTAACATCCAATGGGTAATTTGTTCTGACAGTTTTTATGAGCAGGAAAAAAATCCCCTCATCAAATGCGTGTCTCACTTTCTGACCCCTCTCTGTGGTTCATTTACCTCCTGGAAGAACCACCTGCTTTCTGCTTTGATGCTCCATTTGCAGCACTTGAGGGAGGAATGATTATAGTGGCATGCAGCCACTGGTTAACTTCTTTCCAGATGTGTGCTCCAGATGGCTATCCTGAGAATCCAGCCCAGCCCCAGATTTCCTGTTTAGCATTGACAGGCTGGATTCAAGCTGGAACACAATCTTCTGCTGTGCTGTCCTCCTTTCTAGCTGGTGGCATCCATGGAGTGCTGCAAGCCAAACACAGTCCACTGAAAACCACACTTTGTCTGTTCTTAACACACAGGAAACATTAAAGATGATGGGTTTAATTAGCCCTCTAGAAGCCTCTTGATGTACACAAATGGCTACAATTTGCTGCATTTCATGGAGATCAGGACTGACCCTCAGAAACTCAGTGTGTTGGAACTGGACAATCTGTCTGAGCAAATGCAAATACATTTTTTATTAAGCATTCAGTGGGTTCACACAGAATAGTGGCTTCTCTCCTTGTTGCCTCTCTCACGTTCTCTGTTCCATCTCTCTGAACAATAGCACCGGTCTCTCTCGAGCTCTCTCAGGATGTTGTTTGTTTATCATCTTTCTTTAGTAGCAACCAGTGTAGCTGGGTGATATAATTTAGCTTTGTGAAGTCCCAATCCCAGCAGAATGCAAAGTGGCTCCTCTCATTCCTCTGGTGTTCAGGAGAGCTGAAACAAAAGGCAGAAAAACAAGCTGTGCTCTCTCCTTGTGCTCACTTCTCTATCTCTGCCTGCTTCCTAACAGAAGTCTTGTGTCTCTTATTTTTTTATAACATGGAATCAATAATTTTTTTTCCACAAGTTCTCTTGATCATCTCAGGGTACACAGCAGAGCTAGGCTGAGCATTCTCCTCTCAAATCACATCTCCTGCAGATGTGAAACTGGGGCATAACAAAGCTTGTGATGTCAGCTCTGTGTCACTGTTGGTGCTCCTGAGTTGGGACCAAGTGCCCTGGGGGCATCGAGTGATTCCTGTGCGGGGGAACCTCTGCTGGGGCACCAGGGTGCAGCACAGACCACAGAGAACACCAGAGCCTGCAGAGCCCCAGCAGCTTTGCTACGGGGCATTTGTTGTTACCTACCAGGCTACAGCACACAGGTGTGTGTGACCACAGCACTGGGAGGTGCTGCTGCTGGATAGGAGAGGCTCAGATGGTGCTTTCTGGAAGAAGTAACAACTTTGAAGCCCGCAAAGCCTCTCAAGCAGCACACTGCTCCACCATTGGTGACATCTTTAGGAGTTACAGTAGATAAGGGATGATAAAACAGGCAGGAGAGCCTGGTCCACATTGTAACTTTTAGAAGGCTTCACCCCTGATGTGTGTGTCTCATAACTCCTTTCTGGGACAGAGCAAGAGGGTGCAGCAAATGCTTGGAGGATGTGAAATCTGGCCAAAGCCATACGGACACAGAGCTCCCAGAGCCTCCTGTGGGGTGGCACCAAGGAGCCTGATGACCTCTAGGGAATCACAGGACACAGGGTGTCCAGCCCACGATCACAGCATGAGACCCCAGCTCCTGGGAGCCCATGGCAGCTGGAGCCTGTCTGTGGGTGCTGCAGGAGGGGAGCAGCACTGCTCACTGCACTGCTTTCCATCACATCTTTGAGAACACTTTCAACACCTTTTTCCAGGAAATATGCCAGGAAAGGGCAAACATACAAGTTATTTATAGGCCTTCTTATGGCCTTCCTTATTACTGCCTGGAGTCCATCAGGGTAGGCATTTATGTACTGCTCTGACCTTTTCTGCCAGTTCAAAGAACACACACCCTCTGGTTCTCTACTGACCTTCCAGTGTACTCTCTCCTGGGAAGACAGGAATATGAAAAGAATCTTGAAAGGAAGAAACATTTTCCTCTCATTAAAAGATCCACTGTAAGCATAACTGGCAAAAAAAAGAGCTTTTGTAGTCTTCTGGCTTCCTTTGTCATGTGTGTGAATCAAGAATGGAATTTTTTGTTTTGTCACCTCGGCTCAGGAGGATAGGGATAATTTTTGTTTGTGTGAAGTCACTTCTTGGAAAGTTTTCAATATCTCTTATGAACACAAGTAAAACTCCCACAGCATAGACTTCATTAATCTTTGCTGCCCTGATCTGGATTGACTTATTCAGTGCATGAACCAGATCATCAGCACACCAGGGATTTCTCCTGGTCCTGTGATGGAGGGATCAGTGGAGAGAATGAACCAGCGTGGGTGAATATGCAGGTTGATTAGTGAATGCACACATATTTTCATGCTTGGAGACCTTTGTAATACCTCCCCTGGCATTAGGTGCTGCTTGTTGACTCTTGTGTTCCAAAAGGTCAAGGGTAGCCCCTTCCCCAGGGCCACTGCTTATCACAGATGGTATTTATGTTTGGCTAAACTTCAAACGATTCTGACCTTATTATTATTATTTTTTTTTTTTTTTTTAATCTGCACGATTTAGTGGTTTTTGGAGAGTGGGTGGAAGAAGAACTCTTCTTCCAGTCTATCCAAGAGTCACCCAGGGGAGCTGTTTCTTTGCAAAAGCCAAGTTATCTCCTTTAAGACATAATTTCTCTGAGAATAGAATAATTTAAAACCTAAGTTTCTTACTTAAAAACCTGAAATCTCTGGTGTGTGGATGAGGGAGATGCAGATGTTTTCAGGCACTTGGGAACTGCTTACTGGTTGGTTTAAAATATTTAGCTATTTGCATGCTTCATTTCAAGGTATGTAAAATAAATGGGACCATAAATCACTTCTTAAATATTCTATTTTGTCCTGGGTGACTGGAAATAACAGATGGTTGCTTACAGGTGGGATTTAATTTTACTCCAAGTTAGCAATGGGTTAGAAACCGGAATACCAGAACTTAGCCCCCTAAAGCTTTGGGTCTATTTGCATCTGTCTTGGGAATTTTGTGAGGCATAAGACTTGCATTAAGTGGGTAACAGCTGTAATTCCAGATCAGAGTCATCTTCAGCACCGGGACAGTTAAGGTCCAGAGCTGAGGGAATGTTCCCAACCTTCTGCTTAAAACTGCTGTGAAATTAGGGAGTTATTTAGATGCTGTGGTTGGGGTTATAATTTCTGCCTTTTGTATAAGCTTATTGAAAACACTAAATCTGGAGAGTAGGAGGGTGCCAGAAGGAAACCCCTGGCACGGGCTGGGTGGGTCAGAGGTTTAAAACCCACTCAGAGTCCACCCAGCTCCTCCTGGCAGTGAGTGCAGCCACACACACAGGGAGGTGAAGCTGAGCTCTGGCTGCAAATGCTGTGAGAGCCTTGTGCACTTGATGTCCTCATTGCCTGTCAGCCCTGCCAGTGCTTTTTATCTTTTCATGCAAGAAAAGAAGAGAGCAGGAAAAAAGAGATTGTGATCCTCTGCCAGGAGACGTGTGCTCTCTGCACAGCTCCCTTTGCAGGGACACTGCTGCAGGTCCAGATTAAGTCAGGAGGAAGGATTGCTTGGGACAAAAGAATCAGTGTCATGCCATGTTTCTTGCATTTCTAAAACTTCAGAGATGTAGAATTGTACCCAGCAGCCAGACCATGGGTTTTAAGCAAAGTTTAAAGAGCTGATGGGACCAGGTCTCTCTCCAGGATATTTCCAAGCAGGAGGAGCCCAGTTTCCAGCTGTGTCTGGAATCTGTGCCCAGCTACTCTTCAGGGGATCCAGGTCTGGGCACTTGTGTGGGCAGTGGCCATGGTGGTCACCAGCTCCTGCTGCAAAGCTGAACCTGCTGAGGTTGAGGACAGCCCATTTCTGTGCCAGGTGAGCCGTGTGCTGTGCCAGACCCTGCCCTGCCTCCCCAGAGCCTGCCTGGGCCATGGGTCCTTCATCAGCATCACCCTGGGATGCATCTTTGAGGCAGAGATTTCCCCCTACTGGGCACCTGCTCTGGGCAGTCACACTGGTGTCTGGGGCTACCTGGAGATCCAAGACTCTCATGACTGATGAAAAAGAAAATTTGTCTTGTTCACTGTCCTAATTTTTCTTGCATGTACTATGCATGGAATTTGAGATCACTTTGTTAGAACACTTTAAGCAGTCTCCTGATAACATATTTAGAAATTTGACTTATATTTAACATTTTTCCATTTCCTTATCTGCTTTTTCTTTTAATGGGATCCCAGGTGACTCGAAAGTCAAGAGAACTGCAAGTGATTTAACAGCAGATGTGGCTCCTGTTTTCATTTGTCACTGCCTGGTTCAGTGCAAACATTTAGTTTTCCTCTGAGCTGCAGGTGAAGAGTTCTCTCCAGCAGTAATCCTGCAGAGCCCAGTGTACACACTTCATCTTCTGTGCTGGGCCCACAAGGCCAGCTTGGTGAGGTTTGGCTCAGAGAACTCTTTCCAAGTTTACTTTTAAAGTTCAGCCTTGACTGGGAGGATTCTCCAACACAGCAGCATCTTCATTACTACCAGCTTGCAGGAATGGGGAGAGCAGGAACAGCACTTTTGAGGTGGATTTGAGGGCACAGGGCTCTTAGCCTGTGAAGAAACTGGGTTTTGAGGTGGTGCTGATGATTTCCTTGCATCCACCAGAGAAAGGTTATTGAGCATTCAGTAAATCTCATGGGGATCAGTTATAAAGAATGGTATTTACAGGAGGGTAAACCATAAATCTTTATGACCTTCTAGCAGTTAGCAGCATTTAAAGTTGCATTATTCTTTTCTTCTTCCTGTAGACAAGGCTTTGATAAAACTATCTGTCAGTTAACTTAAATAATCCATGGACAGCAGGGTCTTTGCTGGCTAAGAGGAGAAATTACTCAGTGGAATTTTAACTTGTTTGCTTGTTTTACCTCTTGACAGGTTTTTTTCCTTTCCCCTCAGAAGATTAAAGATGAATTTAATGTTTTGATGTATTCTCTGGGGAACATTTGCCTTCACAGAAGGCAAACCCAAGCCCTCTGTGGTCACCATTGTCTTCCTTTCTGATCTTGTCAGGTGGGCGATGACAACAGGACTGTGGAGAGTTCAGCAAGGGAATCTGTCATTCAAATTTTTGCATGTTTGATCCCTGCTGTCACTTTCTCATGAATTTCACATGCACAACACGTGTCTCCCCTTGTTACTAATTAGCACTTGGGATTTTTCAGGCTACCTGGGATAACCTCTCTCTTATAAAATTTAAATTTATCTTATTTTGATTTTATGGGGTTTTAGTTGTGGTGCTTTGATTCTCAGTACATTATTTACTTAGTAAGAAATTTGAAAGTTGCTCCTTTTCCTTGTTCTTTCATTACTCTCATTCAACGCCATAATTTCTTGTCCTTTGAGTTTCACTGACTTCTTGACACTTACTGTGAACAGATTGCATGTTTTATATTTATAAACTTTCCAAATCATTCTTCGTCTTTCTGTCAGCAGTTTTGGGCTGCAGCAGGCTATGGGTGCTACAGAGCACCCACATTTGAAGTCATGTGTGATTCCCTACAAAAGGAGACATGAATATTTGAAAAGGAAAAAGCGAGTGTCTGTGGCTTGGAAGCAGACAGTTTTGTTTTGTCATTTGTAAATTATGCAGTGCAAAAGCTTTCATAAATAACTGGTAATGTATAAACATTTACCGTCTGGAGCAAGATTAATTCATACATTTGCTTGAAAGAAAGGTACACGTTGCTCCAAGGGTTTGGTTTGTGAAGCGTTTAAGTACTTGCTTATGTCCTGCTGAAGCCAGGGAGATACTGTAAGTACAGATGGAGCCAGCTTTCCCTATCAACTTCTGCTCAGGTGTGATTTGCAAATGAAGTATTTTGGCTGGGGGGAACACTTTCTCTGGAAAGGCAAGCAGTGACACATGGCACAATCACTGCTGGCTCCCAGCGCTGCCCCGCCGCAGCAATGGGGGAATTCACTGATGCTGACAATTTAGTGATGGGGCAGGCATGGCACAGCGTGGGGAGAGCTGGTGCTGCCTCCTAGTTCTGTGTGCCCTTTGCTTGAAAATTAAGAAACAGATGGCTGGTTGGAATTACTTGCTTCCCCTTCCCTCCTCAGGTGCTCATTTTATGCTAACGGCAGCCATCTGCTTAGGACTGTTGACTTGAACCTGTGGAAAATAAATACTGAATAGATTTCATTCTACTGTAAGTGACTTTTAAGCTTGGAACATCCTGCTGAAGTACTGCCACACTCCTGTTTGTGCCTGCTTCTGCTGTGACAGGGTTGTATATTTAATACCCTAGCAGTGGGGTAGTAAGGACTAGCTCTGAACATCAGTGTGTGATGTTATGTTTTGCTTCTGTCTGGGGGGCAATTCGTACTCTCTAATGGGTATCTCACTGTGCTGCTTTGTACAGTGCAGCTGGACTCCTCATTATTTACCCTTTTTATTCTAAAATTATCTGCCAGGGCTCCTTCTGCTCATGACCAGCTGAAGGCAGGCAGCAGTTTCCTGCAAGCCCCTGCCATACATGAATGAGGGTACCACGCTCTGTTTTACTTGCAATCTGCTCATTTAAGGAAATACTTTATCATACAATTTTCAGGCTCCAAAGCAAATGCCTCATTATTTCCTTTAGTCCTCCCAATCTCTGGGGATCCATCTTTCTCTATTTCTCTCTTTATCTTTGTTGCTGTCCTCTTCAGTGGATGCCAAGCTCCTGGTAAAACAGGTCTGACTGATCTTTTTATTGGCGCTTTGCTTCCAGCTCTGAAATGCATCGAATTTGTTTCTGAAATCCTACAGCACTGTGGGAACAATGTTATCCCGGTGCTGCACACCTCTGTGGCCCTTCCTGCTGTGATGTGTGCCCAGGTTTCTGCCCTGCCAGGCTCTGAGCCAGTGGCTGTGCCCCCCATTTCGTGTATGTGGGTGCAGCTTGTGCTCTGAAGGGCAGGTTTTGTCAGGAAGGGAAGCATGAAATAGGATGGCATGAGCAAAATACGTGCAGATGGAAAGAATAAAGCTCAGAGCTTTAGAAACTGGCTCAAAACCTTTTTGAAAATGCAGCCAATTGGGCTAGATGCATCCCAGGTGTAAAACTGTGGACTTGAATTCAGCACTGCTGTAACCCTGGTGCAGTGGCTGTCTGATACACTCAAAAACAATCCTGGAGCAGAAACCATTGTCATGAGGGACTTACATCTTTTACACCAGCAGACAATGTGGTCTAATGTATTTTTTTGTGTGGATGTAGGCATGTATACAAGGAGATCACTCCTGATCTTCCTACACAGAGGGCACGGATTAAATATTAAATTTTAGCACTAGGTTCTGGCTCAGACAGAAAAATCCCTTTGCCACCACCACACTCTCCCTTGTATTGTAAATGGTGCAGCTTCTCCAAAAGGAGGGCACCTGTGAAATAATGAGCACTGCTGTCCATCAATTCCTAGCAGAAAGTCAGGAGAGATGTGAGTTGCTGCAATCGGCTAAAAACTTTACTGAGAAAAATCATAATGGGGGTGAAGTACAATAAATAAAAAATGAAGGCAGCCAACATAGAATAAAAGGAAAACGACTAAAAAGCAGAA
Organism: Sitta carolinensis; assembly: GCA_032173965.1. Classification (NCBI taxonomy): domain Eukaryota; kingdom Metazoa; phylum Chordata; class Aves; order Passeriformes; family Sittidae; genus Sitta; species Sitta carolinensis. The sequence goes on along the minus strand of CM063294.1, from coordinate 11,226,150 downwards.
TTTGAGTGGAAAAGAGTTTAGTGAAATCATGTTGGAATGGGCTGAGTTTGCAGGTGAGAGGTGCTCTTTATTTATCCATTAGAATTGCATTTTGAGTCCTTTGTCTGCTTCTTTGTGCAGCTCTGCCACCTCTTCTCAGGATTAGGTCTCCCCAAATGAGCATAACTAATCCTTGCTTGCCTACTTTATGCCTGCTCCCTTTTTTTCCAGAGCCTCTTTGAGAAAGCTGCAGGCACTGTTGCAATTCTTAATTCAGTCCTTCCAGGCTGGAGGAGAAGGAAAAAAGGAATCTGAACAACAGCCGGTGATGCAGGAATTTCCTAAGCTATGCCCTCAGGTCTGCACAGGGCTAGATAATTCATTTTTTTCAGCCTGGGGCTGGAGGTCCTGCAGTTCCCGAGAAAGTGAAGCAGTGTTTGCATGAGGCATGTGAGGTGCTGGGTGGTGTCAGTTTGGGATTAGCCACTGCAGCAGGAGCGCTGTGGTGGCAGAGCTGCAGTCAGAGGATGATCCTCTCCAAACCTGGAGTGCTCCAAGTGAAAGCAGCAGAAGAAATGGGCTGCTTTCGTGTGTGTATAGCACTTGCAGAACTCAAAAATTCACCTGTGTGTGCTGCTTCTGCAAAGCACAGTGTGTTGTGCACCAGGCACTGTGAGCAAGTGGGGATGTTTGGGTTTAGGTACCAGGCTGTTCTTTTCTGGTTTTCAAAGTGCAGCAGTGCTGGCAGTCTACAATGAAAACTTCTGCTGTGTTTCTCTCTCTCACAGCAGACATCAGGTGGGCTGGAAGGCTGGAGGTCCTGGCAGTGTTTATGGAGTTTTTCAGCATAGTTTTAAGGTCTGATGATAATTTCAAGTAACCGGCTCGGATGTGGTGATTTCAGCTGTCCTCTGAGACCATTTCAGCTTCTTAACATGATCATTTTTTGTGGTTAGAAATTGCCTGCACCAGTAGCAGGTTTTACCAGTCACTGTGATTAACCTGGAGACCAATGACTTGTTTTTTAGAAAATGACCAAAATGCTGCTCCCATCCTGTACACTCCTGCTTGTCATCCAAAGGGAGGTAAAAAACACACGTGTTTATTACAGCCACATTCCCCATTAATATGGAATTCAAAACACAATATGATCAGACAAAAAAATATACCTCTAAATGTGCAAATGAATTTAAACAAATTAAGGGTATCAGAAATTGCTTGGTTGTGGAAGGGATTTGAGAAAGGGTTTTGAAGGGTCTTGAACATGGACTGTTTTCTTGATTTCTGCTTTGAAGGAGGGTTTATTTTGTATGGTGAATGCTTCATGGTGTTTGGACTGTGTGATCTGTCAGTTGATCTTCACCTTGAGGGAAAAAATATCCAGAAAACCAAATCCCAACAAAAGAGTGAGGAATGACACAGGTTTTACTGTGCCTCTTATTAGCAATGTAAAGTGAACTAACTGCTGGTTCCTCTGGGTCTGCTTCTGCCTTGATGATTTCTTAATATCTTTTGTTTCCTTCAAAGGTTAATCTCCTTTAGCTGCTCTGTGATATCTGGCTCCTTTCCACAAGCACCTGCTTTTCTCAGCTGGGTCTCCAGTTAGTGACCTTATAACTCGGTAGACAAACAGGATCATTGTTGATCTGTCAAATCAAATATCCCTTTGCTTAAATGTTAGATGGATTTATGTTATTGCTTTGGGATGCAATAATCCAGAAGGGAATTCATTTTACAGGGAGGTCTTCTGCCTTGCTAAAGGGCTGTTGGATGAATGAGTCACCTCTCTAACATCATCCCAGTCGGTTTGCTTCTTCATTTGCTCATGCATCGATTTGTTTCTTGAATCAAAGTCTGATCCTTCCTTCTGAGATTTGGTAATCCTTGCTTGCAGCCTGTGAAGGGCTGTCTCTGACTTAGCAGTGCTGTGTTTACGTGCCTGAGGCTTCTCTGTGTAATTCCTTTGCACGGACAAGATAGCAGACAAAGGCCAGTTATCATTTGGACCCTGCTGCTTCTTTGGTTGCTTACCATAGCAGTTTTAGAACTCTGGAAAACGAACAGTAGGGACAGCAAATCAGAGTTAACCCAGCCAAAAGCCACAAAACCAAGTGCAACTGGCTTTGCTGGAGGCTTTAGGAAACCACTGTAAATACATGACCGTGATCTCTGCTGCTCAGACCTCCAGAGCAGTGCCAGAAATGTAGATTAATGGCTGCTGTACTAAACATTATCACTTGCTCTTCTTTCTGGGGGTGGAGAGAGTACACTGAGCTTAATGGAATAAAAATCCATTGCAGCAGAGTGACTGAAATGAAGTTTGTTAATGGAGGGACATTTAATGGTATCTTCTATGGTTGTTTAGTCCGTAAAAAAGCATTTTCCAGCTGGCTGTGGGTCTGGCTTGGCCAGAAGAGGAATAAATACACATTTGGTGCCCCTGGTTTGTGAGCTCTTACCTGAATAGCTGGGCTGTGTGGAGGCCTCTCTCTGGAAGCAGGATGTGTTTGCTGGAGCTGCAGATCTGACAGTCCCCTCTTTCCAGAGGCACTGATGTCACTTTTGGCACCTCCACTGCTCAATGGGTTCAGCAGCAACGTTCACTGTTCCCTTTAAAACATGCACTTTTAACATTTAGCCGAGGAGTAAAAACATCTTAATGTGACTGAGAGTTGTTGCTTGCTGACCATGCATTCAGCTCAGACAATTGTTTCCCCTTCTGACCAGAGAAAATAGCTGTAAATAAATCAAAATCAGCACTTTAAGCACGGCTGTTCCTTTCATGGGTATCCATGTGGAGACCAGCCAGCCCAATGGAGCCCAGCTCCATAATGGAGCTGCTACTCAAGGCAGGAATATAAATATTAACAAATTCAAAAAGGCTTCTCAGAGTGATAGAAAACCAAAAGTAGCTTGAGGTGAGGTTACTTCATTTTATTACAGACTTGTGAAAAGACACAAGGACCCGAGTAAACTGCTGAGCTAATTATTTTTCGAAAGTGTTTACAACTTTGGTTTATTTGTCTAGTAAAACCTCACAGAGAGGTTGTCTCTATATATAACTATTTATTTGTCGAGTTTGCACGAGCCCTGTCTGCTCATATATTATGTGCCCGGATTTAGCCCAGGCAGGATGTGATGCAATTTCTTGGAACTTGTATAAAAGCAAAGTGTGCATTTATCTCTTTAGAAGCTGATCTATTATTTCATGATGCATATTTGCTTGAACAGGCCAGAAGGAGGGTGCATGCTGAGTGCTCTCTACTCTGTGGTGACTGAAGGCAGCTGCACTTGTGCATTTGAAATTCTCCTTTATTTGCAGCTGGGAGTGCAGCAATGTGGGATGTGGGTGCTTTGCATTATGAATATTCAGAATAAATGTCAAATGACCCAATGTATTTGCTCTTCCTTTTCTAGTTTTTTGCTTCATCTCTTTCTCATGTGCCCAAGAAAAGGGAAATTGTTCAAAGCCACTGTCTAGCTAAATGCAAATTATTAGAAACATCCCATGGTTTTTTAGATGTCCTTTCTTTTGTGTGCTTCGGGTATAAAAGACAAATCTCATTGCAAACTCATTCTATGGGAAGTCCTTGCCTGAGGGGAGAAGGAAATCAGGGATTTTCCTCCATAGGACTCCAAAGTTTCTCAGAATATTTTTATTCTGATCCTCTCAGTGCACTTTCTTCCTTGAGGTTGTTTAGAAGTTCTAGGCAGATTTATGATGTGGTTTTTGGTCAGGGTCATTTTAAAGGGTTTATTTTGCCTTCTCTGACCTGATTAGAAAGATAAGATTATTGCAGGCATCTCTTAGCAATGGGACTCTTTATGGATTATACAGAGCTGGGACACGAATTGACCTGGAAAACAATTTGTTGTGAATCCCCCAAAGGAATGTTAAAATTTCAGTAGTAAAAGATTGTTCTTTGCTCACCTCTGCAAGATGTGAGTCATTAGGGATAAGCTCATTTTGTAGGGAATGTTTTCTGTGGTTAAAAATTCATCCTGCTAAATATTGCAAGAGAAAATACATTGATAAACTTGGAGCATCCATTAGCCACAAGAACTCAACTTTTCCCAACTTTATAGCAAATGAATACCACAGGGTAAAAGATATATTTTCCATCTCTTTTTTCCCTTTCCCAGCTGTCACGGGTGGTTGGGCAGTTGGAACTCTTGAAGTCTCTGTGTTAAGAGCAGCAGACCTTAGAGAAGGAGCTAAGGTTTTGCGAGAGCTAAGAAAGAAGGCAGTAGCAGTTGGTCTTTGCCTGAGAAAAAGCTCAGCCCAGCTTTTGCAAGCTCACTCAGAAGGTGGCCTTGCTTTTATTTTTTTATCTGGAAAGACAAAGCAGCTGAATCAGCACAGTGGGAACCTCCTGTCCTCAGCCCCAGTTCCCCCCAGCAAGTCTTCATGCCTGTCCTGATGGCTTGTACCAGGTGCAGCACCAAAGGCAGAGAGCCTTTCTGTCTTGGTGACAAAAATACAGGTTTAGATTGATATAAAAAGTGCAGCAAGTAGGATTTATTCCCTTATATTCTGTTTGCTGGCAGCAGAGCCACATGCACCACAACAGTGGCACTTTGGATGTTTGCTGTGCTTTGAGTACAGATGTTTGCTGATGTGTCCTCCTCTGCCAGGTGCTAGTTAAAAACTCTTGCCATTAGAAAAAAACAAGCCATGAAATGATGTTTCCAATATTAAATTAAACTCCAGAATCGTTCCTTTAACTGATAATTTTTTTTAAGGAATTTACGTGGATGGCGAAATTAATTTTGAGGGAGATTAATGTGGTATTGTGGAAAGAGCTGAAGTAAAGTTTGTATTTCTGCATGCTACAGTACTGGAGAGATATTAGAGAAATAAATAAAGCCAGTGGTGGTCAGTATAATTGGGAGGAGGATAAAAAATAGAGCTGTTTGGAAAAGTCTGAAAACTATATTATTCCTGTTAAAGAAGAGGCAGCTGCTGAATGGGATGAGGGGCTAAAAAGCAAGATTTTAAGGGACTGGAAAAAACTCAAGAACTGCATGGAGCAAGTCCTGAAAGGTGGTTTCTGAAGCTGGTGACACCTGCCTGTTGATTTGTGCAGACAAGATGAGCTCCCTGAGATCCCTAAGAACCAGGAATGATGTGGTGTTGGTTCACCTCCACCACTGTTAGGAGGGGCTCTATTTATATGGAAGCCAAGAACTTTCTGCCTGGGGTTCCACGTGTGACATGTGAGGCAGCTGTTTGTCTGGGAGGGATGAGGGTTGGGATCAGGATAGAGTTTAGCTCAGAGCACATTTGGAGCAGGGCACCAAACCTCCAAGTCCGTGGATGGGAAAGGGCTGGAAAGACAGGAAAGCAGGACAGCTCTTTTATTTTGTGGGTGAATTTTCTCTGTTCCTGACTCACACAACCAATCCCTCCTGTAAGTTAGTGTGTTTCCAGTCTCTGCTCCTGAAATTGCTTGTTATCCATTTGGAAGAGCACTTTTTGTGGGTATGAAGTCGGATTTGGCTTCCTCAAGGAGGGAATTATTTCAAAGGTCAAACACGTGCTCGTCTTGTGTGCAGCCTCACTGAGTGAGTGAGGTCTGCCCAGCCCCACAGCAGCAGGCACAGCCTCCCTGCTCCATCTCCTTTCTGGGCCATGGGCTGTCCTGAGAATCACAGCTTTGACTTCAAATTCCCTGTGTTTTGATTTTAGTTAGTTGAAATATAAATTAGAGTTAGCAGAATACCTCTGACTTAGATTTTTGCCCTCTCATTTATGCTCCAGGCATTCTGCTTTAGGCAGCAGCTAAAATGCGATCCAAACTAAGGAAAAGCCCACAGGTCCTGACTCAAAACGCTGTTTCATGTTTAAAGGGAAAGGTTGAGTTGTCAATGCTTTGTAGTGATGCCTACTCAGCGGGGATGGCACATTGAAACTTGCAGCGTGTTTGGATCCTGCTCTGTAGCCACAAAGAAAGCAAAAGGATTGAGGTCCAATTTGAACTGAACGAGTGAATTTGTGGAATGCATAGCAAAATTGTACCTGGAGACTTGAAAAGACCTGATTTTCTCTCTCTTTTTTTTTTTTTTTTTTTTTTTTTTTTTTTTTTTTTTTTTTTAACTTGACTTCAAAAACACAGCAGGACTCATCTAGAAAAATTTAAGTTTAGAGTTTTTTACATGCAGTTGGAGCTTTGCATACATAAGCATTTTTGTATAGTTTGGGGCTTCTGCTGTTTTTGGATACAAACTCAGTTCCAAAAGCATGCAAAGTTTCCTAGAGGAAAGGCTGCTGTTCTTAAAGTGCCACTACACCTGCTCCCACACAGTATTTACAAACCACGGTGTACTCAGGGATAACTCAGTTTTACTTGCTCTGCCTCTGCTGTTTTTACAGTCGTGCCATTCAGGGCATAATTTTCTGATTCAGTCCCATTTGCATTGCTGCTGTCTCTTTTTACAGCTATCTATTTCCAGCCATGCCCGCTCGCTGCATTAGCCTGTAAATGCAGACATCAACCTCTGGAACTTCCCAGAGATTGATTTTATGGGACTTAACTGGAAGTAAAATGATACCAATAAAATCTTTTCCTTACTTTGCCTTGACAAACTGCAGGCACACTCTGCCATGCATCTTATGAAGGGTTCCCCTTCAGTCTGTGAGTGGTCCCATTTTCCTGGGGATAAGGGAAGAGGGGAATGCTGCTCATGGTGCGTGGCTATAGCAGAATCTGTAGCTCTGTAAATAAGGGGCTATTGCTCTCAATTGGAGTCATAAACTCCACTTTTTTTTTTTTTTTTTTTTTTTTTAAATTACCAGCAGTTGCCATCATTTGAAAGGTGGTAGCAGAGCTGTAGCTGAACAAAACTGTTTTAAAAATGAGAAGGAAGGGGTTTTCCCTGGCTCTGATTTCTATTGGGAGAGGAGGGGATAAAAAAGGATCTGCATCCAGCACTGCTGAGCGTAGGAGGGCTCCGACCTTGGCAGAGCTGGTGTTTGAACTGAGGAGTCCCTGCAAGATCTGCAGGAATTAGTTACACAGGAAATAGTGGAGAGAGGATGTGAAAGATACTGCCTCAGGAGAACGAGTCTTGTGACTATGAGCAAGTGGAAACTTTACCTTTTAATGGGCAATGCTGGAATCTGAGAACGACATGGCAGGGAGGTAAATGCTGGCAGCCCTCAGAAAGTGAGTGATGCTGGGAGAGCTTGTAGGGGAAGGGATAGGTTTGAGTAGAGTGCATAGCACAGGAAAAGCAGACTGATTTCTTCTTCTTCTTAAAGCTCTTTCTCCAATAAAACCTCTTTCTTCGTGTAAATCTCTTTACTCCTATGCTAATTATGCATATTTCTTTTATGCTACTTTCTTTTCTTCATCTCAGACCAAAGGTTATTTCCTCCCTTCTGTTTCAGATATCTTCAAAATACATTTATTTGTCCCTGAGAAACAGTGTTGTCATCATTAATAAAGCAGTAGCTGTGTTCATAGGATAATGAAATATCAGAAACCCTCCAGTTTGCTGAGCTAAAGAAATATGGTATATAGGAAAATAGTAAAAGCATGGTGACATAGTTTTAGAGAAAAAGCATAGTGAGAGGTTGGGGATTATTTATTGATTTGCAGTGAATTTTCCCAGCGATATATCTATGTTATCTCTGCACTAGAATATTTATTTTTTGCTATTGCCATTTTCCTTTAAAAAATTCAGGATCAGGTGCAGTTAAGACTGCTGTTTCCTAAAAACATGGAAGTAGTTGAACAAGTGTAGTTATGAATAACAACATTCTTGATGTAGTGGAGCCCTTTAGAAGTTCTGTGTCCAGTGGACAAACACTGTTGCTCTCAGGTACATTTTTATCCTTGTGCCAGGTAAATTTAACTCGTGGTGAATGCTGCTATCAGGTTCCTTTCTAACACAGCCAGATGTGAACCAAAAATCGAGATGACAGCTTTGGGACTCTTTCAGGAATCCTTCAATGTTGATGGGAATTTTTTATTGACTTCAGAGGGGAAAACTCTGCAGTGGTGACAAGTGTTACCTTACCTGGTTTACCCCTGGGGCACAGCATCGTGTTCCCAGCCTGGATTCAGACCTGAGGGAGGTGCTGGCCCAAAACTGGGACATGTGCCTGTGGTTTCTGAGCACACCTGGCAGAGCCCAGCTCCACAGCAGAGTCCTTTGCTACACAATTCCTGCCTCGTGCCTGTTCCCTGATGTCTGAGCTGGTTTCCCTTTAAAGCTTGGTTTTGAGCTCTACTCACTTGAAATGTAAGATGTAGACCCAAAATCAATCCTGCTGTAGTGCCTTTCTAATCAGCTGGCCTCTGGCTTGCATTTTGCAATAGCCTGCAGGGATTTTGTGCAGCAGGGCTCTGAGTGGGCTTGTGCCTTTCAGCAGAGAACATGTGCGTGGAGGGGAGAGCACCTGCTGATTAATCTCCAATGTCCTTCCCAAAATTGGCTCCCTCCATCACCTCTCATGTCTGCCACCAAGTACATGAAAATAGTCTCATTAGACACGTGGGAAGGTCTGTGCAAGGAGCCTGCTGAATTCATCTTTTCAGCAGGACAATGAAATATGTGATATTATCAACATCTGAACTATTTACATCCCACTGCTCCATCATTTCAGAGTACTGGGTTTGGCTAAATGGCCCAATTCTAAGAGCATACAGGCATATTGCCAGTGGAGAGAGGGAAGCTGAAGTGTTGAGAATCCTCTTTTCTAAAAGTCTCATGAAAACTGATAATTTTAAACTGCTATCTAAAATTTAGATCCTGTGGTGGCACATCTTGATCAAAGTGATCCTAATATCAGAGATTAGCCCTCAGTTATCTATTTAGGAGGTCTCTACACTTTCTAAAGAGGAGATTCCTAACCAGGAGCATGATCCTCTTCCTTTCATGGATCTGCCTCATCAACTTCCACAAGGACTAAGCTCCTTTCTCTGCTTGTGTTGGGTGAAAGTCCTGAGCATGTTTGCATAGTGCACAAAAATGAGAAGGCTTTAAGCCACACAGGTTATTAAAATCAGCTGTAAGCCTGCTGCCCTCAGAAAGACTTGTTCAGTGGATATCACAGCCCTCTGCAGCTACTGCAGGAGCATCCACTGGCAACACAGGCTGCTCCAAGTCCAAAGGACTTTGCTGGCTCTCTTTGGGTGACTTGCAGGGAAACCTGTGATCCTGGAAATCAAATCAGTGCTGGGTTATTGACAGGTGGGGTCTTGAAGGCAGTGTAAATGAGTGTTGAACAACCACAGGGACAACATCCTGCCATGACTTCAAAAAGCTAGCAAGGATTTATATGCTTGATATAAATTGTACTGGACTGAGGGCACCATGCACGAGCTGGATTCACTGTCATCCAAAATGCCCTTATCAGCATGATGGCATTTTACCAAACAATCATATTTAATAAGTTTTGCCACAGCTTATCCTTGCTTACATGGTCCCTTTGTTGGCTTTTCCTCTGAACCACAACGATGTCTCAAAATGAGCTGAATTAATTTTTTTTTCCTTCCCCTCCAGCAGCAGCCATTCCACTTCTGCAGAAAAAAATCCGTTTTGTGATTTACTTAATCTGCAACCAAAGCCCAGGGACAGCCTTGTAATCACAGCACAGGTCACGTAGGAGCCCTCAGCTGCTCATTTAGGGACAAATAGTAAGTAGCAGGTTCCGAAAATGCTCAGCAGAGAGAAACTAGTTTGTGGAAGGAAGTTATTCTACAAGAATGACAGCACACTTATACTTACTGCTCACCTGCATGTACATGGAAACAAGCACAAATTGGAACTGATGGCCCAAGAATCTGCTGAACACTGTAGATCCTAAAGTTCTGTACATCCTTGCTTTTGACAATTAATTTGTTTGTGCCAGTTGGGAAGGAACTCCCTGAGCTGGTGCTCAGTCTGTTGCTGCTGAAGCAAAGGAATTTTTTGCAGAACAAAAAGGTGAAAGGAGATGTTGACCAAAAAGGGGGAGACCTCATGCTCAGGGTGCTCTCTCTCCATAGTCTTTGCTTTCAAATAGATTTTCAGTGAGGTTGTTGCAGGAAGCCATCTGCATCATTTCGTAGTTCAAATCATGGGGTACAATCATGTTGTACAAATCAGTCCCTTGGCTGAAGGGGGAGAGAAGTTCCAGTCAAACCAGATGGATTTTACTCTCACTTATATGAGATTTACTTTTTATCACCTGATCACTTTTTCTTTCCTGATGGCACTTCCTGCTGGTCAGTGTTTAGACTGGGGCTAGGAGCACATCTTTACAGCTTGGACATTCTAATTTTGATGGCTTTTTTTGTTGTGCCTTTAGCATAAAGTGTGTCTCTAACTGCTAGGCTGTAGGATAGGAATTATGTTCAAAATTAAGCTGCTCATCCATTTGAATGGGCACTTTTTTTTTTGCCAGCTTGTTCCTTTCTTTCTTCTCCATCCTAGCAGAGGTGCCACTGGCAGGCTCATACCCAATACTTGAATCCAGTTTTAGGAATAATTTCAGAGCAATTCCAATGAAAAAAATAAAACATTTTTACTTGAGGAAAAACAAGGAGATGTCACAAGAGAGTGTGAAACTATTCTGAGCTATTCTCTGTGTTCCAGTTTAGTGTTTTTCTTTCCTGTGCCACCAGCCAATGGCACAGTGCCACCTGAAGCACCTGCAAAGTGGCAGGTCAAAGGGAAGACCAAGAATATACAAATATTTTTGTCTTAATCTGTTTCCAGTGTTTTGTAACAGCCCTGCTCAATGACAAGACACTGACATGTTCAATGTTTATGGAGGAACTCTTCGTCCTTCAACTTTGGTGCCAGCACCTGAGGAACCAGCTGGGATTGGAAGGACTTTAACTGGCTGGCTTTACATCGGCCGTAAGGAAGAGATGCTTTTATCATCAACAATCCTCTGGCAGTTACCTGGTTCTACAGACCCACAGGATGATTCCCATGGGTCTCCATCCCCCTTCATCCCCACCCTCCCCAGTGCAAAGGAGAAAGCCTGGGAAGCTGAAGCATCCTGCTTTTCCAGAGGCCAGTGCTCCCAAGGCTCCCAGGGAGCTGCAGGCAGATCTGATCCCAGCTGCTTTTGGCTCCCCTTGGCTGGTGCAGGCTGAGCCAGGAGGTGGCTGCTTGCCCTGGAGCAACACTGCCTTCCAGACTGGCCCACAAACACGGGAGCTGCCTCAGACCCCCGGGCTAGCAAGGAACAAGAACTGTGAAAAACCCACGTTAATATGCCAAGAGCTGGCCCGGCCACTGGGGCACGTATTGGCAGAGCTGCAAAGCAGAGAATGGAGTTTGAAGTGCTTGGAGTTATTTACAAAAATCACATTGTTCTACAGAATAAATTACTTCATGGTGCTTTTATATAGAAAAGAAGACAGGGGACAGGTCCTCGGCTGCCTTCCCTGAGACATCCTGACCATAGTCCAGCTCTCCTGTAGGGTTCTGAGCAGCAGACCAGGCACGGGTGAGGAGGAAAAGGAAGAATATCCATTAAGGAAACAGATTCAAAGACTCTGTCTTCTTCTCCAATTTTAAATGGCAATATTTTCCACAGATTTCCTTGGTCTTTGGTTCTAGAATGTAATTTTAAAGATGAATGAAATGTCCTTGGTTGTTGAGATGTCACCCTCTCTTTGGATTGAGCAGGCCCATCTAAGCTTGAGGTTTATCAGTTCTGCCTGCAAACTTTTCCTCCAGTTTGAAATCACACCCTTTCCAAGTCTGTCAAAACCACTTTTGGAGAGAAGGGGCAAAAATGGCTTTGCAGCTGGTTTTAATGTGTTTCTGAGCCATAGAACTCATACATGATTTCTTTGTAATATACAGTCCCAGCAATTCTCCCCCAGCATAACTCACATCTTTTTTCTCTCATGAGACATGCTTTTGGTACTAACCCTCAGCATTAAAACCTCCTGTCCTGTGGCATTTTTACCCATTGCTCTTTTGTTACCATATGCATGTGTCTGATTGACAGAATTACTAATCCATTATAATCATATTTTCGTAATTAGTCCCACTGAGCCTCTGGTGCCTGCATGCAAGCATAGGTAAACTACAGCCTGCCACAATATGTTTTTACTTACTGACAGCTCAGTGTGAAGGAAATGTCTGTCTAGTTCCTGCCACAGTTATTAGAGATGCCTTTTGTTTCTCCTTTCACTCTTTTTTCTCATTTATTTTTTAAATTTCCAAGTCTCTGTTGATGTAGACTCTCTGTTGATTACAAAAATCACAATTATCAACTTCTAATCTTCAAGAATATCAGGAAATATCAGAACTTTAAAGTCAGTTTTGAATAAAAACACATGGAAATGCATCAATTATTCACCAGGCAAAGCCTGAGCAGACATAGATGCCAATATCTGTTTGCCTGATGGAGGAAAAGTTGCCAGAGTTTTCAGATTTGTCTTTTTGCATCTTTCACATCTCAGTGTTATGGCTGTGTTCTACATGCCATGAGGTCTTGTGGCCATCCAGCCTTTTTCAGTCTTGGATGACTTTGAGGCATCAGCTCGTTGGATACCTGTGAAGTATTATCTTTTAATTTAAAAGAGAGAACAAAAAGTATTTAAGAACATCCAAACAGGGTAATAAAAAAAAAAAAAAAAATCTGCTAAAGGTAATGGCTTGGGTTGGCCATAACTGTAATTATTTAGAATATTGTAGCAAACACTTAAACAATAGGTTTGCAAAAGCTCATCTCATTTCAGTCTGCCCTGATGTTTCTACACTGTGTACCAAACCTTTTCCCCAACAACTCCAGAGTTTCAGACATTAGACCTGAGCATCCTCTCTGCCTTGCAAGCTCTTGATTAGGATGGAGGGCTGCAGTCCCCAGGCAGAAGAAGTGAGACATCCCATGCATTCCCTGATAGAAAGATAAATCACTGCTGCAGGGATTGGCAGCAGGTACCTGACTGCAGAAGCTGAGGTCCAGAGGGGAACAGCCGGGACTTTACATGTGAAAATCAGCCACCTTCTTAATTACTGCTATCATTAATCATCTGGTGTGTCACACGCTGTTCTGTCACACGGTGATGGGTCCTATGGCAGCAAAGGTAACTTAGAAGATTCTGCCTGGCTCTGTGTTTTGAAGGAGAGGGGGATAAAGCCTGCACAACTGCAGGTGGGAGAGAGGAGTAAGAGAAAGGCTTGACCCATGAGCCTTCCACTTTCTCTCCCTGTCCAGCTGAGGAAGGGAGTGATCAATTGGCTCTGGGGGCACCAAGAGTCCAGCAAGGGTCAACCCATCACAGATTTACAATTTTATTGCTTAACTAGTGCACTTTATGAGGGTGGCCTTAGGGTCTGAGGGGACCAGAAGCATCTCTGGGCTGTGCCTGACCACCACCTTGTCTATGGGTTGGGACAGATGGAACACACAAAAAAAATAAAATTTCCCTCTCCAGCACTTTGTGGCTCAAGCATGCCCAGAAGGTTTTGGGCTGATGATCTGGTAATACAGCATTCTGTATGCTGGGAGCTCCAGCTGTAAAACTGTGAGAGATTTTAGAAGTAGAAGGTCTGCTGGCTCTGCTCTCAGAAGCCATATGCCTGTTGTATGGCTTTCTGTGCCTCTATGACCTGGTTTTTGCCTTTTGACACAGTGGTTGAGTTTGCAGTCCCCAAAGGTCTCTATAACAGATTGTGTGGCCTGCCAGCCCCACAGTTACCAGCCTTTGTTCTGGTATATATTTGAAATATGTTTCTTATGCCCAATTAAGACTGGCTGACATAGTTTTTAATTTAAATTTCAAAAAGAGCAAGCAACAGTGGATATTTCTGAATCTCTAGACACTCTTGAAAACTGTGAGAGAATGGAATGGAAATGGAATGGAATGGAAATGGAATGGAATGGAATGGAATGGAATGGAATGGAATGGAATGGAATGGAGAGCTTTGGCTTTTTGGCATGGGGTGTCTTGCAGTTGCAAAGGAGATATCTTAAAGTGTCAGAAGGTTGGGATTTATGTAAGCTGTGCCAGGGTCTTCTCTGATGCTGATCTCGTTACTGCAGGAGATGGGCTGATGCTCCCCAGGGGCAGTACATGGCCAAGAAATGTATAAAGGAACTGAAGCAGTAGGAAAGCAGCATCCTGGCTTTTCTAGTAGAAGTCATAGGTGAGTGTTGGTTAACTAAGCCTGTGGTGGTGTTTGATGGAAAACTCAGGCCTTGCAGTCTTTCATGAATAAATTCATTAGCAAACCCTTTAAAAAGGTCTAACTCAATTTTCCTTTCCATTACCCCCAAAACAGAGTCTAGCAGAGAACCAGTTAAGAGGAACAAGGAGTGCAGAACCTGATCAGAACCTGCCAGTGTCTTTTCTCCCTGTCTGAGGGGAGTGAGGCTGTACATGGGACAGGAGATGGTTGTGTCCTGCTCTATCTGTGCCTGCAGATCCAGAGCACAGGGAAGGGCTGCTCAGGAAACAACTTCTACCCCGGTTCACTCTCCAATCCTGTGTGAGGATGTAAAGTAAGACTGGGATTGAAGCTGATAGATCTGTTTCTGCTCTCTCCTTGTTAGCATCAAATATTTTAGCAGTAATAATATGCTTGGGAGAAAAGAACCAGTATGTTTTCATATTGTTCATTGGCATAGACTTCCAAGCAGGGTAGGAGACCAACTTATCCTCAGTGCCTGGAGTCAGGACTCCCTTATCTGTATAGATACAGATACAGGTTTACAGCAGAAAAAAAAAAAAAAAAGAAGTGGACACATTGCTTGTCATCTAAAACATTTCCTTGGGCTGTGTGGGCACACAGGGGTGGCCATTCCTCTCTGACCCCTGGGCTGTGGCAGCAAATCTTTTCACCTGCTGTGGGGGAGCCATGGATGGCTGATCTTTTGAGGAGAGTTCAGCTCAGGGTTCTATCAGGAGGTCTGTTAGGTACTGAATAATGTATCCTGGCAGCAGGGTTTCAGTCAGTGACACAAATGTGACATTTGCCTGCATCATGTCTTTTTTCATCTGCTTCCGTAGATCAAGGAGGCTTAAAATCTCTCTGGTGTTTTGGATGACTGGTCATCTGTGGAAAGGGGGCCAGCTGAAGGTGAAGTGGCTGAGACAGTTGCATCAAAACATCCTCAGAGAAACAAACAGATCCCAAATGTGAGCGTGGTCCTTCCCCCAACAACTCATATGTGATGTGCAGCCACAGAGTGAAACCTTCCAGGAAATAAAAGTAACAGGCAAGATTCACAATGATAATTGTTTGAGGACTTTGAGGAACACCTGCCTGGCATGGCCATATGGTTCTCTGTGAAAGTGCTTAGGGTTGCTATAGACTTCACAGAGTTAGGTCTGCAACTTCAAATGCCACAGGGGAAATAACTCTTATTCTTGGTGAGCTTGCCACATTGGGGAGGCTAGTAAATGAGAGGTCTGTTCTCAGGTTGAGAAAAAGCTCAGGAAGAGGTACAGCCAAAATACCCTGCACATATAATTTATGCATAAATAAATTTAATTCTTGGCAGTCCCTCAGAGAACTTTATAAATCTTGACTTAAGTAATATAGGCAAATAATACTTCTGTACCAGAGGCAATGAAATTTTGTTCTTGGTAAAATTAGGTCAGCGTCAGGATTTTGCATGGTTCAGCCATCACCTTTTGGTGAAACTTCAGGGAAAGTAGATTTCTCAGTCCTGTCTTCAGGGCAGCTGGCCTTGATGTCTACAAGGGAGGTCCTGCTCAGGACCACCTCAAAATCCATCTAGTCATTTTTTTTTTGCAGAGAAAGAAAAAGGGATGCTAACCTGGGAACTAATGGGAGTTTGGTTTTCACGAATTCTTAACTCACAGCCCTGAGGCGGCCTGCCTCAAGAGACATACCTTGAAGTCATTTCACTTCTTTAAATCCATAAATTCCTTCCTTCTACATGTCTCCCAGCAGGACTGATGCCCTAACAATGCTCCCACCATTTTCATAGAACATAAATCCAGATGCTAATAGATGTGAGAGGAAGAGCTCGATGAATTTCCTCCTCTGATGTCAGGCCATCCTCCAGATGGTCCCCATCCCTCTTGGAGAGGATTACCTGTGGAGGGGCACTTTGGAAAGCTCTGTGGGAAAAACACCTCGTGTGGTTGTTTTCCCATCAGCCCCTCAGAACAGAACTGGGCTGCTTTGTTGTGTGAGATGACAAACAGAAAAGGAACAGACAAACCAACTCCAGGTGATTCAACCAGAGGAAATCTATTGTGAATAAACTTCCCAAAGTGGAGAAAGTGCACGTTTGCCAGCCTGTCAGGTTATCTCCCACCCTCAGAGCCATGCTACAGAGCACTGAGCACTGCTTCAATTGCTTCAGTTTGCTTGATTTACATGTACGGGAAGGAATGGGGGTGGAAAAGTAAGTGTTTGCCTCTCCATCAAAGTGTGGGATCTGGGGAAAAGAGGAGTGCACGAGCAATTCTCAGATCCACAGCCTCTGCAGGATAATTTTAAAGAAGACCAAAGGCACTGCAGAAAGGCTAATTGTAATAAATTGGCCAAGGAACTTAAAACTTTGGTTGTGCATTGCAGCAGACAGGAATTAATTCCTGGGAGCAGATAAGCCCCAGGTTGGCAGAAGGCTGATGTAATTGGCTCTGGGTGCAATCAGACAGTGCTGGCACTCAGTGCCTTGGCATTTGAGAGGGTGACTAAGAAAGGAGAGCCTGCCCTGCCAGCCACAGCACTGGAACTGATGGGATTTGGTGCATGTCAAAGCAACAAAGATCCTGCAGTGTGGCCTCTGGATGATCACAGAACAAGTGAGCAAATGTAGATTATCACACAGTGAGAGTCATGGCAAAGGAAAGGCCAATGGGGCCTCAAGCTGGGAGAATCAGAATAGGCTCCAGATACAGGAAATATGGCATTGTTGGCTGGAAAAATGAGACTCCACCTGGACTGGGAGGATTGCAGGCATTGTCTTGTCCAGCTCTGACTAAAATAGACTAGCAAAAAGAAGCTGGAGCATGGCTGGAGTCAGAACTCCCTTGTCTGTACGGGTGTATAAACATGTTGCTTGCTGTATAATGCAATGGGTTTGGGGGTGGGATTCTTTTTGTTTGTATGGGTTTGGTGGTGGTGGGTTTTTTTAACTGTAGCTACTCATCCTTCCATGCCAAGAACAGGACTACACTCTGAAGTAAGAAAGGTGGATTCATTGGTCACAGCTTGCTAAAAAGCTTGTACTTAAGGCAGTCTGAATTAGTTTCTTGCTGGGGAAGGTGATCTGGGGTAACCCATACAATTTAAAACATTTTAAATGTTTCAGATTGTGGTGAAGATACTGGGTTTCTCATGCTTTACAAGCCCTGGGAGAATTAGATGTCACAACCATCTACAAGGGAATAATAATGGATGGAATGAAAATGACAATTCACATTTGCCAATGGAGTAAAAGCATTTCTTGCACTGGTGCAGTCCTACCCTGTGGGCTGCAGCTTCCTATCCACTCTTGCCTCTCCTGAACCCCTATAAATGGGTAGCTCCCCTTACAGTAAACAGAGGCTCTGCTGATACATGGAAGAGCTGGCAGTGGGATATACCAAGTTTTGCAGCCCTTCATGTCTAGTTAGCTTAAAATGAATAAAATAAAGTATATAGATTATACATTTCATCCCTTCTTTCTCTTACTCTACCTTTGGTAGTCTCCCTAGGGCCATCTAAAGCCTGCTTTGTTTCTTTGTGGATCATTTATTGCCCAGGGTCTGAAATAACAGATCTGTAGTTCTGCCTTAACTGTGTTTGCTCTCTGTGAAGTGGGAAGCACTTTGTTCCTGGGATTCTGGGTATCCCAGAGTAGTGTAACGTTCCAAGTGGGAGCTGCGGGGTGAGGAGATGCAGAGGAGTCACACAGGAGCCAAATGCCTCAGGAAAGTCAGCATTTACACCCAGGATAGGTAAAGACAGGCTGTCTGAGCATTAGAGGGGTTGTCCTGTTAATACCCACAAAAGTGGTATCAAAATTTTCTGCAAGTCCCTTGTTTCATTTTGCACACTAAATGGGCTACACTGACAAAAACCCCTCTGTCCTGAGATCCTGGTAGCTGCTCATATGCTGGGTTGGTTTCTTCTCTCCTGCTGGCATCTGCAAAAGGGATTTGGAATCTTTCTAGCTGGGGTTGGTTGGTCTCTTTATTTAGCAATGATTTGTTTATCACAAAACATTGTGAATAATTTGCCTCTGGGTAACTGCTGGTATTTGTGCCTGGAACCTGATGTTTGTGCAGTATCTGTGTTGGAGGTGCTGACTTCTTGCTCTTCATATACATACATTGTATACATGCAGTTACTCCAGAAGGGGCCTCAGGAAATCACATTTTAAATGGACGTATTATTTCTAAACTTGTCCTGACTAACTCTGGGGAGAATAGAAACAATTCCATTAACTGCATTGGCTTCATGGGGGGCAGAGTTGAACCTCTGAGTCTGTTTTCAAGGGGTTCTGCAGATTCTCATTTCATTTTTATCTGCAAAGCAAAGGCCAGTTATTCCACTTGAGCACAACTTACAGAAATGCTGCAGGACTGCTGCACGAGACTCAGCAGTCCCTGGGATGGCTGCTTCCCATCTCAGTGTCCCTGTCCAGGTGGTCTGTGCAGGGGCACTGTCCTGTCCCAGACCCTGCCAGACCTAAGAGCAGCTCAGTGCTGGAGGGATGTCCCTGCCCTCCTGGCACTCCCACTGCTGGACCCTGCTCCTGGAGACCTCTCCTCCTTCAGCTCACACAGAATGCCCACAGACTCCAAACATCTTTTCTTTCATTTTTCATTTCTTTTTTATTTCCTTTCATTTTTCCTTTTCCTTCCCTCCTGCTGCTGCCGAGCTAACAGACGGGTGCTCTAATCTGGTGTGCAGATGTCTGGGTTGCCTGAGAAGAGCTTTTCACCCTCAGTAGTTCAGAAATGTATTTGTAATAAGATATGTGACAAACTGTTATAACCTGACAGTTCTTCACAATCATAGAAAAATACCAATACCATGTGTTCAGAAAAGAAAAAAGTAAGTTGTCTGTGGTCCAGTAACTTTCCAGACTACTCAGTGGTATGAAATTACCAGCACAAAATGCTTCCTTATATAAAACAGCAGGAACTTCTCTGTTATAAGTATATTTACAATGCATATCTCCTGGGTAGTTGTTAAATGCATGAACATTACACTGGCATTTCCTCTTTAAACATTGTCATTTTATTGCTTTATCTATCTAGAGGAGAGCAGAAATTATCCTTTAATTACTATGAATGTAATAGCATTGGTTATACAGCATTTTAGCTCCCACACAGCAGGACTGAGCTTAGTCCTATCATGCATCATTGATTCATCTTTTCATCCTGGAGTGCTGAGTCTTTCCTAAGTCTTTGCTAAAAGCAGGTAAAGGACTGTAAGTTGATGCTCAGACTGCCCTAGTCAAAAAGAATCAAAATGGGACTACTGGGAGATGTGGGCAAGGTGGGTTATGCTGCTACTTTGCTGTGCTGATTCTGAGAAGGAAAAGGCAAGCATGGGAATAAAAAGCCTGTCATTATCAAAACACAACACTGTAACATGGAGAGGTGGAGTAATTTATCTTTAAGTAACAGGCTGACCTATTCAGAACTGTAATTTTAAATGTAAGACTAACCTTTGAAAATAGATCAAGTGATATAAATTATTAAGGAACAGACATTTGTCAGATAGATGGTCTCTATTAGTAATTTTATGCATGAATGGTTATCTTCAAAGGTAGTGTTGCTGTCTGCTGAGAAAGAGTGCAAAAGAAGGTTACCTTAAACTGACGTGTAAGACTGACTTTTAATCAGTGTTTTTCTAATCCAGTAAAAAAAAAAAAACCAACCTGCAGCAGGGTTGTCTTGCTCCCCAGACTATGTAACTTCTGAATTACTTTGCTAGTAAAAGAAACTCCTGCTAATGTTCCTAAACCATTTCCCAGTGGCTTTTAGCATCAAACAGGTCGGCATGTTCCCATCTGAGGATGGCTGCTCCCACACTGGTGCCCCGGTGGGGGCAGAGCCTGCTCTGAGCCCCTGCTCCTCTGAACCCTGCTCCTCCTGCCCTCTCCCTGCAGCAATCAAAAGGAATGTTTGATGATGGATTAGTGTCTGCTACTTTGATGAGGTTTGGTCCATATTTTGGACTTGGAAAGGGAAAAGAAAAAGGGAGAGGTGCAGCTATTTGTGGAAGATACTTTTCTACCATCTGATCGCCCTGCCTTTGTTTTCGCTTTTCCAAATTTCTGTTTTCATGAGTTTCCCTCTGCTTTATTTGCTTGTTTATTTTGTATGCAAACTACTTCCATGCCCTTGTGAACTTGTGATCCAAGTACTGCAGAGCACTTAATGTAAAACTAAATTTGACTTCTTTTGAGAAGCTGTTGGAGGGAGACTGTGGCCATAAACTTGCTTTTCCCCATCTTCCATTCTTTGCACGTCTTTGGCATGGAAAAGTAAGAAAGCAAACCTAAACTTAAGCTATGCCTCCTAGCTTGTTTGTTCCTGCAAAAAAATGCTATTTCATTACTTTTTTTACACAGTCTTCTTCCATCTACAGGTTTTGTAAGTCTTGTCTTCCAGTCTCAGGTGCTGCTATTGCTTGGTTTCTGAAGGAGATGTTGATGGAGGGAATTACAGCTTTTCCTCCACCCTGCAGTCACTCTGAAGCCTGTAACACTTCAGAAGTTGTGTGCACACTGGAGCATGTCCCTGTCAGGTGGGACTTTCACTCATAGGTCCCTGCACAGATGATTTTGCACAGTGGCTCAGCCATTGTCTTGCCTCTGCAGCAGAACATAATGTATTTGATCTCTTCTGACATCTTTATTCACTCAAAAGTTGAACTGGGGCTAATCTACAATGTTTGGTGTCTGAAATTCCCCTAGACCTGAATTAAGGCCCCAGGACTGAGATTTCTAAGGGTATTAGAATTTATGACCCTTTTGATGACATCTAAGGAGAGATTTATTTTCTGAGTCCTATTTTATTCAACTCCACTTGAGCAATTGACAGGGAAAAATTGAAATATAAACAATTACTCTGCTGTGCGTAATCTTACTGACTTCTCTCTTTTCCTCTTTTATCTTCATCTAACTCGTTGCTGTGCCAGGATGAATGGTTTATGGTTAAAGCACTGCAGTGGGATGCAAATGATGCAAGCTCAAATTTCCAGATATGTCAAAGGCTTCCTCTATGACTACAATTGATATTTCTGTGATCTCAGCATGTACTGTTAGGTACAAAAGGTATCTAAAAATATGACCTTCTCTCATATTCTTTTTGTCTGTTTAGGCATTCAAAACCTGACTCTGGATGTTTGAACCCCCTTCCCTTTCTTTCTTTGAACAAAAAGCCTCCTGTTTGTGTTGAAGTGATACAGGTTAACACTTTGAACAAGGAAAAAAAAAAAAAAAAGATAAGCATTTGGTGTACTAATTTCAGGAGCAACTGTTTGCAGCAGCCTGGAACCTTTCTGCAGTATATTGATGTTTCAATTTGTACAGAGTAGCAGCTGCCCTTAATGATAAAGAAAAGCAAGTGCTCTGTTCTGTGAGGATTTGACACGGCAGCAGCAGTCTTGTGGAATGTGACATGACAACTTGAAGTAATGATATGTAGATACGATGCCACAGACATGTCATGAAATAACACAAATTACTAAAAGTTATGGAAAGAGAAAACATCTTCAGAGCAAAAATATTGAGACGAAAAATTGTCACTTATCAGGTCTGAGGGGAGTATGGCAGTTTGTGATTCCTGCCAGAAATAGTTTAGTCTAAATAGTCCTTTATAATTGGAATTTTGCAAATCAACACAGTCATTAATAAACCCCAACTTGTCATATAAAAAAAGAGATGATTTTCCAGCATCTGCAATGCTTTTCAATGTAAACTCTTTGTGGCTATGGACACACATGTGACCATGCTCAGGAGGCCATGAAGGCTCTGCACATATTAATGAGCAGTGATCTCAAGGGGGGCACAGCTGTAGAGCAAAGTGGTGCTGCAGGTTGAGGCCCCACTACACACATTTCAGAGAATTTGTTTCAGGTAGCTGTGGCATGACTGTTCTGCTGGAGGACAGTAGGTGAACTCCTAGACTGTATCTTCCAGTCTCATTTTATCCCAGGATAAAGTGGGGTGTTCCAACACAGGCTGTGATGGGAACCAAAGCCCAGGAAAATGAGATAACCATCAGAGTATTTTGAAAAGCACACCCTGCTCCAAGGTAAAACACTGACACATGTCCAAAGACATCTGGACTCTCTGAGTGCTTCCAAAAGATGAACCAAATTGTTTATTCAAACAATCAGATTAATCCTGCTGGAGGTAAGAGAATTATCATTGTGCTGATTAGAATTGGATCAGTGGTTGATCCTTTTATCCAGGAGCTACCTTCATCCGATTGGGCTTTACTGGTTCAAAGAAAATGGAAATTGTTCTGAATCATCTCTGATGATGGGTAATGGAAAAGCCAAAGCCTGACCTCTTTGTATCATTTCCATTACAAATGTCAATGTGATTCCTTAGATACCGAGCTGGACAGAATTATACCAATGTCTATTCTGAATTACCTTCTTCCCTTCCTTCTCTCTTCAGCCTCCACTTTCTGTAAGAGGAGACACTGTGCTTCATTCTTCTGTGAAGGCTTCTGCTGAACAAAGCAGTTGACTCTGAGAGTCATCCTTTGACATCAAACCCTTAGACTTTTCAAAGCATTGCTCAGGGTTTTAGATGTGAGTTTCCTATTGAATTTAATTGGAGCTGTGCAGCTGCACCAAAGCTTTCAGGATGCACACCCTGAAATATTCATGCTGCCTTTCTCATTTTCCTTTCTCTCAGACACGTTTGTTAAGGTTTAAAGGAAGTGGCTTCCACTTGTTGTAGGTGCAAATTTGTGCTTGCATAGTCTATGAAGACATTAGCATTTAGACACTGAGCATCCTTGATTTGTATGCACCAGTCACTTGGTAAACAGCTGAAGTGGTTGCATTTATGCTGTCAGCTAATTCTGGCTGCTAAAATGGATTCCACTTTTTGAAAGTCAGGTCCTATCAGATCTGTGCTCTCCCGTTGCTTGCACACAGGATGATTTTGATTCCAGCCTTTTCACGTTCCCCATGTCTAGGCAGAAGGTCCCAGTTACTGGTTGGTTTCCTCTCAGGATCCCAAGATGGTCCAAGGTTGCCAAGGTTCCAGAAGGAGAACATGACACAAGACAGAAGTAGGGTGCTAAAATATGACATATTCCCTCAGTCTGCGCAGCACCCTTGAAGGTCTGGAGGCAAGACTTGCCTTTCTGAGATGGATTTGTTCAGTGTCTGAGAATGACAGAATATCCTGAGCTGGAAGGGACCCACAAGGATCATTGAGCCCAACTCCTGACCCTGCACAGACACCCCTGCAATCCCACCCTGTGCCTGAGAGCATTATCCAAATGCTCCTGGAGCTCTGGCCTTGGGGCTGGGCTGTGACCATTCCCTGGGGAGCCTGGGCAGTGCCTGACCACCCTCTTTTCCTGGAGGGTTTGTGAATTCTAGGCATAAGGGCACTACAGTGTAATAAGGATGATTTATCTTAATGTAAATGATAGCACTAATTTTAGAGCCACACGCGTAGTGGGGATTTTTCTCAGAGGAATCTCATCTTCAGAAATTATTTCAGAAATAATTGTACTTCCTTCTTTTTACTTAAATATAGACCCTTCAAAATTGGCCATAATTTTATTTACAGTCTTACCAATCTCTGACGGTGGTTTACCATGGAAGAGTTCCTAATTGGTCAACTGCAAAGCAATTGATGTCTACTAATGCTGTCTACTAAAAGAAGAGGGAGCATTTCTGTTTATAGGGAAAATAGCAAGAGTGCAGCTTTTCAGACTCTGCCTCTGTACTCATACTCTGTCTAGCCTTGACTCAGTAACCTGTTGTTGCCTCAACCTGCCCATCAGTAAAACGGGTACAGGGTTAAAAGTAAGAATAATCAAAGGCAAAAGCTGACTTTTTCATGGCAGTCCCCTTTTCTTAGAGTTGCTGGTATTCCAAGCATGCGAGCTCCTGTGCCTCATAATTTCCTGCTTGTTGCTGTACTGATGAACTGACCACATGTGTGGCCCTAATCTATTGCAAACACAGACTGACATGCATTATCTTGAAATACCATGAAGGCAGGCTGGCTGATAAGCAGAAAATCACAGAGATCTGATCACTCAATTGTTTGTAATTGCAGGTGCACACCCATAATTAATGTTTCAGGACTGATTTGAGGCAAGCAGAAGCGAAGGGTGTTAGGAGAACTTGTACTTGGGTTTGTCGTCGTCAGGTTTTGTAAAATCTCTTACATGAACAGACTTTGGAAATTCTGCTTTTTCCTTCAGCCTGGAAAGATTTGCCTCATCAGCAAGGTGCTGCTGTTTCAGCTGCCTCTCTTTCTAATTGAATTTTGAATATAACAGAATCATTGCTAGCAGCGCTGCAAACCTTCTCAATTTGCTCTGGATAATTTTCTCTGACTGCTGCAGGGTTTTCTGCATCGTGTTGGGAATACCCAGGGAAAAATGCAAATAGTGACATTGAATTGCACAGCTCTCTGCAACAGCCAACAAGATCTGAGAACATTCTCCATGTCTGTCTCTGACTGCTTCTGATTTCACTTGTTGCCATGTGTTTAGATTGGCAATTGTTTTGTATAGCTAGACTTGTAGTGTTAATATCCTGCTTTGATAATAGCACCCTTCAGGAATATTAATGAGTGGCTTTTGTAGGTGGCATCTTTAAAACCTTCCACTGTTGGTATGTTCTTTTTTAATTATTTTTTTTTTAAATGGTGCAAGAGCAGTGCTGAAGGCCCCTTGGGTAAACAGTGTTTAAAGCAGTCCATGCATTTCAATTAGCAAAGAAATACATAGATAAGGATGAAAGATTTGTTTTCCTCAGGCAAACCATAAGAACATCAGGCCCACAGGTAGCTTCGTTTAACTCCTGAGAGATTACATTTATATCTCTTCATCTTAATCTTAAAAATGCCATTCTGATACAAGCAGTACAAATTAAGGCAAGATAAAGGTGTCTTCTCTGCTGGAGGTTTAAGGTGCTTTATTCTGAATGTCATTAAGGTGTCCTATTATGGAGGGGTAAAAAAAAGCAAAACTAGCTCATAAAAACTGCAACATAATCTGTGTATGAAACTGTATTTCTGTGTGCACAGGAAATTTAAATTAATGATGGGTCATAGAAGTGGGTGAGTTGTGTTTTCTGGTCATGAACCAGTGGAATCATGACATGTATTTACATGTTTTAATTATTAAAGACCAATTTTCTCTGCTAGTAGGCTTCTGGTAGAAGATGCATGTCTGGTACTCACCTTTGCTGTGCAGCCACAGGCTGGTCATTTAACACGCTGAGCTGGGTTGTGTTTATAAACTTAAGGTGTTTAACTTCTTTTGGGAGGTTAAATGACTGACCTTTGGCTACACTGCATTTTTATGAGCACTCCTGTGGTGCCCAGGGGGCTGTTTTGAAGGGAGGATGACAACAGCCCAGGATTGTTTCAGAGCCTCCATCAGTCTGGTCACTCTGAACAAGGGTTACTGCTGGCTTCTCAGGGAGGGCAACTTAAACACTGAGAGAAGGAGAAACCATCCGTAGAAAAGATGTTTTCCTGTGAATCTGGCTGCTGTAGCAGCCCCTCTCCCTGAAGGGTGAGGAGTTTGCTGTGTTCAGAGCTCAGCCAGGGGTGTTGCTGCTGGAGAATGTCAGGAGAACAAGGACGGTGCTGCCCGTGCAGAGCTCACCACAGGGCTGCAGCTCATTCCCACTTGTTCTCTGCTTTTCTAATGAGGGCATCAGCTCAGCAGCAAGGAAACCTACACGGAATGGCTGACAGCAAGTAGAAGGAACACAAACTATCAGGGGCATCAGGGACTCCTGGTCCCCAGGGAGCAGGCTGAGCCACAGATGATGCTGCTTCCTCTTCTCTCCTTCAGAAGCAGCTGGACTTGCTCACACCAAACCAGAGTGAATGACTGGAAGATAATGGTGAGGTTTTTCTAAATGCCTGCCTAGAGACCACTGTCAGCTCAGCCCAGACAAAGATACCTGTTAGGCTGGAGATAAAGGAACCTGTTGTATTTTGCAGTGTTCTTTGTCCAGGAGCTGGTGTTAAAAGGATGTCTGGTCCTGTGCTGTGACAGACAGTGCATAGACCCAGCACTGCTCATCATGTTTTGCTTTGGGAGACTAAACATGCCACAGACTTCACTGAGACCCTGTGAGACCAGGAAAACCTCCTGTGGAGTTGTTGTGTGTTATCCAACAAAGCAAAACATTTCAGAAAGGTGATATCGCCAAGGGCATGCAAGACTGATTTGATTTCCAGACCTAAGACAGATTCTTCAGAATTCCTGAGCCCAAGGCCCAAATGGGAAAGGGATGGTGTCTGAGCACTGATCTAGGTAGCCTCTGGCTGCTCTAATTAATCTCCCCTGATTTGGGGTACTCAGAGCAAGAAGGGCAGGCTGGCAGCCAAACCCACCGGGTCTGTGCAGGTGGGGTCTGCAGCTCTGGCTCCCTCCCTGGGCTGATGCCATCCAAACTTCCAGAGCTGGGCAGGGCCAGCCTTTAAATGAAATGTGTGTGCCAGGACCGTAGCCAGCATCGTTGACTATGGCACAGGGAGGGGAAGGTTTGTTAGAGAAAGCACAAGGAGGAAGAACCTTCCACTCCCTCAGCAGAAGCCTTTTCTGTAGAGCCGTTTAATGGTCATTTTTTGTGGTCTTTTGAGAAATAAGTCAGTGCTGTCTCCAACCTAATTACCAGTTTAAAAGACAATTTATCACTTACTGGAGCTTTGATTGCTTTTTCAGTCTTCAATGGCCTCTTGGTTGGTAAGTGGAATTGTGTACAAGATTGGCATTTTTTAAGGCGAAATTTAAAGGAAAAAGAAAGAAAAGAAAAGAAATAAAGTAAGGACCCAAAACTTCAAATTCTAATCCTGTGCTTTACTTTCTTTGTGATGTTTCTATTTTTTTTTATTTATTTTAATGAAAGCTTATGGTGTTTCACATTTAGAAATCAGAAAAAATAAAGACTCGTTTAAGAATTCTATCTCTGGGTTCATATTTTTAACAATGTTGCCCCTGAGAATGAAGATGCAGTTTCCCATAGCCTAAAATAGAAGAGTCAGCAGGAGAAATAGCTCACTTGAAAAACATCCGAGGCATAATTACTAATTAATGTACAAGAAAAAGATTTGGTGTGCAAAAATCCCTGTCTTTTTTTCATAGTTATCATTGATTTCTTCTGGACTTTAGATGCAACCCTGAACAAGCATCTTATATTTTTGCAGAGCAAATGATCAGAAGAAAGCAAGTCATATGTTTTGATATGTACCACATAAAAAGGAAATGTTTAGACTGGTAGAGCCATACTCAAATTTGATTATAGGGAATTAAGCTTCTTCAAAGCAAATGGCTTCCTTGTACTTCTCATGCAATTAGCAAGTCGATTATATTAACTTGCCTGACAGATGATATTACTGATCTTATCAGATTTCACTTGTGTACAGAGGGCTTTATTAATTTCTTGTTTGCTTATGAACTCCTTTGTCAACAATAAATTTGGTGGGTAAATGTGGAGCATATGTGTCGGGGTAATACGTTGTTTGCTTTGCTTATCAGTAAATAACAAACTTTTGGCAAATAACTAAGAGCAACAAGGGAGCAGGTGGGTCTTTGGGGGTTCTGTTGTGCTGCTGGTTCTTGGTCATGTTGCTAAGTTACAGTAGCTTCTGGCTCCTACTTTAGAGAGCAGGAGTTATTTTTAAAAGTATGACAAGCCCAGTCCCAGGGACTCCCCAAACTGCTGGAAGTGGCTGGAATACAGCAAGGAATGTGAATGCTGACCAAAGGTCAGCCCTGAAAAAACCTTTGTCTCACACAAGAACAGTTCCTATCATCACATTTCACCTAGAGGTGTGCATGTCATTTAATTTTTTATAACATGCCTTAAAAGCAGCAAGCAGCAATGATGACCTGCTGGATTGGATGGCACCTGCCTGTCACTCGCAGAGTGTGGGATGAGTGTGGCCCAAAGGGCTTGGAAAAAACACTGACAGTGACTTTTTGCACAGCCAGGTAGTGGTAGGACAAGGAGCAACAGTTTTACACTAATAGAGGTATTTATTTAGATTAGATGTTAGGAAGAAAATCTTTGCTGTGAGGGTGGTGAGGCACAGGGTGCCCAGGGAAGCTGTGGCTGCCCCAGCCCTGGGAGTGTCCAAGGCCAGGCTGGATGGAGATACCTGCTCTGAAGAGTGGTATCCCTGCCCATGGAAAGGGGTTGGAATTAGATGATCTGTAAGCTCCTTTCCCATTCAAACCCCTCTATGATTTTTTGAAAATGTAGGAATGAGCATGACTAGAAGTAAAAACTTTCAGATTAACCTCCATTGTAGAATATTCCCAGAATAGATTATATTTCCTTACTGAAAACATAGTTCTTTGCATGACTAGTAAAAATTTTTATTCCTCCTATTGAAACAAGGATTTCATTATCACTACTATGAAGAGAACAAGCAGTAACACTTTCTTCCTTAAGCAGGAATTTTGTGCACACTGTGAAGTTGCCTGGCATGGTCCTCTCTAATCTTTCTCATACACCAAAAGAGAAACTGAGTGGTATTACTTAGACTTCAGCTGCTCTGTGGCATTATGAAGGCTGAAGCTCTGAACTGAAAAATGGAATCGGCTTTCAGACTGAATTTGGAATATACAGTCAGTTTTTTATTGATATTTCAGTTTGTGAGAGGAAAACATCATTTTCCTGCTGGTTAGAAGTTGCACTCCACCATCTGTTGCTGGGCAATGTGAGCCCTTTGGAAGGGCTGGAGTTCAACTCCACTTGGCTTCAGGTTTAACCTGCCTCTCTAGTGGAGGAGAGGAGTCCAGGGGGTCAGATGGTGGGAACATATGACTCAAAGCTTTTGGGGACATTGAGGGTGGCCTGAGTCCAGGGAGATGAGCACAGGGGTAGATTAATGCAGAAAATTGCAAAGTAATGTGTTTTGGCAACAAATTCTCTGTGTGAGTGCCACGAGATCATATGGGGCAGTGGGAGGGTAAGGGTGGCTTTGTAGCTGAGGATTAAAATCCAAAGAGAGATGTGTGAAACCAGTGAGTCTACAGGGAAAACATAATAGAATTTCTGGCCTTTAGTTAAGCTTCTGATTTATATAGTTTAGCAGTTTCCAGGTGGGGAGATAAACCCAAAGTACTCTACTCAACAGAACTGGGCAGTTTTGGTAGAACCCAGTGCAGCAGCAGGTGATTTGATAGTGTGTTCTCTAATCTGACCTCTTCTACCTGGAGATATTTTTCCATCCAGTCTTTCCTTTCCCTCCTGCAATGGGTCCAGGACCCACTGCATAGTCTTTTTTTAAGAGTTCATAGAGATGTCTCAGCTCTGCTTCTGATGAATTTCATAGGTGTCCTATTCCTGATTTGTCCATGCAAGGGAAATGCTCTTCTCTGATTGTGGGGAAGCTGATAAAAGACTGAATGGGTTTTTTTTTTCTGGATACCTTAGTTTTCTCAGAGACTGAAATGTCTAAATTATAGATTCTTATCTGTAAGTGAAGAAAGTCTGTGAACCTCATTCCCCTGGCAGGGAGAAGCAGCAAGCCCCCAGGACATTTGTCTAAGGGTAAAACCAGAACAACTGTAAAGATGACCCTCATACTGAGCATCTCTGGCCAATGGTTACAGGGCTGGGCTGACTGGCACAGGGACTGTGAAGTTCCTGAGGCACTTCTCCCCTCTGCCTCCAGCATCCAGCTGGGATGTCTGATTCATCCCTTCAGGCTGAGCCAGAGCCATCCAGCTCTGAAAAATGGATTTCAAGGGGATTTTTCTTGTCTTGCCATGGCACTCTGCAGGACAGCCAGCCCTCTGAAATCATCACAACTGTGCCCACACTCCTCAGAGGAGGCTGTGCTGGGTTTTGAGCCTCCCCTGGGATCTGAGCTCCTTATGCAGAGTGACATGGCTTTGGAGATGTCCTTTCTTTGAACAGAAGAAGTCAATGGGAGGTCTGCAGAAATGAGCTTTTGAAAGTCAGTGAATGCAAGGGGGAAGATGAAACTTTCCATAGTTAATTTTCCATCTCTACCTGCATTTCTGGAATCTATGATTACATATGTGCTCAAATGTATAGGTAAGGCTCTAAAGTGCAGACAGAGGGCCTGGTCAGGTCTCAGTCCTTCTCTGCTCATCTCTGTTGAGGGAATACAAACAAAAGTGAGAGCAGCAGATCACAGCAGAGCTACCTTGGGTGAACTTTAGGGAGACTCAGTGGCCAGAGCTAGATTTGTCTTTATTTTTATCTTCCTTCTTGTCTTTCTTATTTTCTTTTTCTTTAGAGCAGAGAAATTCTTAATTCTTACCCTCCTGCAGGACTGCTGGTGGAGGTTTGTTAAACGTGAGCCACAGCTCTGTATTCTCAGTGATACAAGAGCAGACCCAGCTTAGAGCTCCTGCCATCTGTCACTTGTCACCAGCACTGTCCCTCCAGGCAGAGCTGTGGTGGGACAGTGCTGCAGCAGGCAATTGTAGGGCTGTGAGTGGAGAAGCAATGCAGAAGGGTGATTATTCACTGCTTTTCACAAGGAGGGAACTAGGGAGCATCTGAATCTCACAGCAGGTTAAAAACTCAGAAGAAGCATTATTTCCACATCGTGCATAACTGAACTGTGGAGTTTGTTACCATGTGATTTGGTGGGGATAAAAGGTTTGGATGGCTTCCAAAAGCCATTAGGAAGCATTATGGAAGGGAAATGCAGTGTCTGGTAATCACAACGATGCAGAAAACGCTGGTAACTCCTCACAGTTCCTCACCATGGAAGGGTCAATTTAGACCTTTTCTCTACCATTCTGCCATGGCTGACAGCTGCTGTGTTAGAACTCAAGAGCACAAAAACCAGTTTGACAGTTTCCATGTTTCTTATGCTGCCTTTAAAGCCAGAAGCTTTGTGGGTTGAGAAGATTTTGGACTCCTTTTGATATTCAATCTTAGTTCAAAAAATTACCAAAAAGAATGAAGAGAGAGGGGACAGCATATGCATGAAGGATTTGTTATCATCATTGCTATGGAACAGTGTGGCAAACCATTTAGTTCAGCACTCAGTTTGTAAAATAACATCTGTGTGACCACAGATTCTCTGTATTGAAGGATTTTATAACTGAAGCAGTCACTCATGGTGGTGAGAACAGCCACAAAGGCATTGCAGCCTGCTGGTGACTGGCCATGATGAAGATGGGGAGCTGGCCTTGCTTATCTTGCCAGCCCAAAGCCTCTGCCAGCCTGGATCTCAGGCTTCTTCAAGCAGCAGCAGTTTCTAGAGAGGCTTGGCTTGTCAGACATCCAAGGTAAAACACAATAGCCTCAACCTAATGGAAGAGCTTAAGATAAACCTCTTCATCTCTGTGGTGAGCTGAGCACGTGCATGTGCACAGTTGCTGCAGATCTCCAAGGTGAGGACTCATTGCCCTGCAGCAACCTGGTGCTCCCTGTGAGCCCTGAACCTCCCAGGTGACTGCAAGGGACTCATCCACTGCCCAGCTCAGCTCTCCTCTGTCTTTCCACCAGTGGTTTTTGCTCTTCTCTCCCTTTACCTGCAATTCCTGTGACATTTGTCTGGAACACAACTCAAATTGCAGCATCAGGGTAGAGAAACTGGTAGATGTCATTGTTCTTGACCTTTTTGAGAACCTCACAACAGCCCTGGAGCTCTTTCCTCTGCAGAACCCTGACCCTTTTATATTTATGACAGGTAGGTGCCAACACTCAGGATTTCACCTTGGGAAGGCAAAGGTCTCTGCGCGTTCAGCCCTATGGAGGGTTAATTATTGTTTTGCTTAAAAAAGCATTTAGCTGCCCTTAGGTATAGGAATTTATTTAAGCCTTATCTGCATAATTATCATGTTTATTGCTCAACACAGCTGGATGGATATGAAGCGTATGCAGTTTTTGATACACACTTTATGTCAGAGCCATTACAAGGGAAAATGATCACTCTCTTATAGCCCCAGCAAAGAGGCTGGCAGAAATAGTTTTCTGACTTGAAAAAACAAATCCTAGGACCAAATTTATTGGACTCATTTACATATTTTTGGTGCTAAAGCTCTTCTTCCTTTTATGGACATATGTGCTGTGGTGATGAACAGCCGGAATTTTGAAGGGTGATTGGTGACCTGAGATGGTTTTGCTTAACAGACTCAAAGTGCAGAGAGGAAGGAACTGCATCACATAAAAGTCCTTCACCTCTTTCAGGGACTCCTGTCAGGCACCCAAAATCACTGTCTTCAGGAATCTTACCCACTTGTAACATTGTCATTGAGATAGTAACAGAGGAACTCTGGAGTAGTCATAAAAATGTGGAGAGCATTTTGATATATGATTTATTATGTTAAGTTAATCTTGTAAGATGACTGTTGCTGTATTAGAAGCCATAGTATGCTGTATCCTTTATAGATAAATTATCATGAGGCATTGATGGGTATTTCTGTAATTTTAACGGGGTGCAAGCATTTAAATAGTCCAACATCAACCCATTCATTACAGAGTACTTCTTATTTCAAATTCAGATTACTGCATGAGGCAGCACACTGCAGTCTGGGAGTTTCTTGGTTCAGCCTGCAGTTCACAGAAGTTTTGCAAATACCTGCATCGTACAACCCTGGGGCAGCAGCTGCCTCCTACACTGCTGTGACTGCCAGCAACCCAAAATAACAGTGATAATATAGATGAGATGCACACAAGTGCAAGCTAGGGCAGGAAAGAAATCTCTGCTGTACATTTCAGCTATAAAACCCCTTTTTTCTTTCTTAACTGGGGGCTGTGTGGTGCTATACTGGAAAAAATAACATTTAGCATCATTTGGACAAAGCTTTCATCCTAGAGCAGGCTGGGTTAGAAGGAATCCTCAAAATAATCTAATTCCAGGTCCCTGCCTTGGTAAGGACACCTTCCACTAGACCAGGCTGCTCAGAACCTCATCCAGCCTGACCTTGAACATTTTCAGTGATGAGGCATCCCCAACTTTTCTGGGCAACCTGTGCCAGGACCTCACCATCCTCACAGTAACAGATTTCCTCCTCATGTCTTATCTAAACCTGCCCTCTGTCAGTTTGAACCATTTCCCCCCTACGTGTCCTTGTGAAAAGTCCCTCTCCAGCTCTCCTGGATCCCCTGACAGGGGTCTGAGTTCTCCCTGGAGCCTCCTCTTCTCCAGGTGAACACCCCCAGCTGTCCCAGCCAGGAGCAGGGAGCTCCAGCCCTCAGAGCATCTTCTTGGTCTCCTCAGTCCTTGTTCCAGCAGCTCCAGCAGGTCATGCTGAGTTTCTCATCAACCAACAACCCCAAGTTCTTCTCCTCAGGGCTGCTCAGAATTCATTCCCTGCCCAGACTGTATTTGTGCTTGGAATTGCCTCAGCCTCTGTGCAGGACCTTGCCAGGCTGCAGCTGATGCCAGACCCCCATAAGCTGTTTTTGACAGATCAAGGAAGAGTCACAGCTGATGTTAGTTACTTAAACTTTTATTTGCCTCTAATTTGTTCTCATAAAAACACTCAAGTCCATTTGTCTTTTGTATTAAGACAGATCACTAGGTAACATCTGATCTCAGCAAGTGGGTTATGAAATGAGAATACAAAAGACCTAAAAGAGTAGCATTTCAGCTACTATCACCTTCATCAGTGATGTGAGAACTATTTGATTTAAAGCCCAGATTGTGTGTGGTAGGAGTAGGTACCACTCAGTCTGTTGTCATTAGCTGGAGTGCTAATGATTTCTATCTTCTGTTTGTTTGTTAGTTTTACAAATGAACCTTTTAGTTGTGAATGGCAAGAAGATGAACATGGTGAAGTGACAGGATGGAACTTTTGCATAAAAGCCAAATTGGTTGGAAGGGAGGGAGGCAAACACCCATCAGTTACAACTTCCCTCCTTGGCTCCACTAATCTCCCTGTGTTCCATAGATGATAAATTACCTATCACTTCCCTTCGCTGAGAGGCATCTCTTTACATCTTTACTTCTTGCCCCTACTCCTCAGTTGCCCAACTGCCTTCTCTTTTGGTCTAATCAATATCTCCAGTCAGACAAATTGCTTCTGACTTGCTTACTCTGTAGAAGAGTGTGTGTGTAACTTCCAGCTGTATGAGCTGTCTTAAAAGTTATGTTATCCATTCCCACAAACATTACCTGGCTCTCAGTTACTGCGTTGTTCACATAAAATATGGGGTGTCATTATGGCCTGAGGATCACGGTACAAAATACTCACCAGACTAAAAGGCTGCTCAGCAGGAGGCACCTCCTCAAACTCATAAATGTTTATAAATCCCTTTGGCAGTGAGAGGACTTCTTGGGCCATAGCACAAAAATTTATTTGCCCTTTATTCTCCAAATCGTGAAATTTGGGTGAAGAATATAGAAAGCATTTGAATTACCATCTTCTCTCCTGAACACTTCTCCAGTGCAAAGCCATTTCAGAACTGAGAAGTTGTTTAATCTTCCTTCCCTTCTCTGGACTACAGTTCTGCTGATCAGCACAAAGTGTGAACAATTTGTTGGATGAGCCAGGGGACCAGTGTCAAAATCAGGAGTCTGAGCCTTGGTGGTGACCTTGAGACTGAAGCTGAAGGATAGAGTGCTCTCAAGAGGGTTTAAAAGGTGTTTTAATTGTTCCTGACCATGGCCAGGTCAATTCCCTGGGACTGGACATGGGGAGCAGAGCACATCAGCCCTGATGAGGAGAACCATGGATTCTCTGTAAAAGGGCCATATGAGGATTCCTGCTTATATGTTTAGCATCAGGTTTTAACAAGGTTAGCAAATGCAGAACTAAGCTTTATCATTCAAACATTTTTCTCAAGTTTTTTTTTCAATAATGTTTTAAAATTATTTCCCCCCCCCACCACCATTTTTTACTAGAAATTTGCTTGCTGTTGTTCTGATTCTAAAGTCTTGGGATGAGAAATTGGTGAAATGTTCTCATTACTCTTAACAGACTGGCCATGGTATGAAGAGTAATGGGAGAGACTTTACTCAGCATTTAACAGAACTATTTTCCCAACTTGCCTTGTTAAATTGCCATCCCAGAGAGCACTTTCAAGGCGTTGATTAGCTTAGAGGGGTTTCCAGTTTATTAAAGCATCTTCCTTTCTCTTCTGTGGCTACTCTTCAGCATGTTTCCTCACCGTGGGATAAACAAACCTTTCCACAGGTGATCAGTACAACATATGGCCTCAAATTAGGAAGCAGCAAGACCTGGCCATTTCCCTTCTTGAGTAGTACCTTGCTCCAAATGAGGAGTCATTGGAGCGAGAGCAGCCCTGTGGGGAGGCAGAGGAGCCGCTCCTTTGATTGCTTTTGTTTCATTTCCTGTTGTTTCCTTTGCTGCAGGGAGAAAGAGGTGTTGTCTTGAGAACTCAGCCTGTGACTGAGACGGTGTTACAAGCCTTGCTGGCCGAGCTGAATGCCCTACAGGGGAGAATTCATGGAAATGCCTCTTTTGAGCCTCTGGGCATTGATGCTGGAGCCTGGAATTCCTTGTGAGATGTTGCTGGGTGAAAGTAGTGCTCAGTTAGTTCAGAGAAAAAAAAAAAAGAAATATGGAAGATGGGAAAAGTGAAAGCCATAAAAGTTTCACAATAGCAATGAAGAGTCTGGTTCCTTGGGAACTATTGAAGGATAAACTTCTGAGGCATTTAGGGCATTGTCCTCTACTATCTACATTCCCAAGCAGATTTTCCTTCTTCCCTTTAAAGCCTGCACTACAATCCTCTGACAGCCCAGATTATATTCAGCAGGGCCATGGAGTATTCCATCATGTCATGTTGGGCTCTTTCCCCACTGCCTGGAACTAACAGGAGGTGACATTGCACGAGTGAGCTAATGTAGCTAAAGCAGCTGTGATGGTGTGGGCCATCACACGAGGGGAAGTCAAGAGAGTGAAAATAAAGTTAAGCAAGGAAAAAAAACCCACAAACCCTTGTTCTTTGAAAAGTGCAGGACATTGCTGAACTATTAGCAGAGATTTCAGCAATTTTTCTTGGGGAGGGGGGAACTTACCACAGTCTATTTCTGGCTTTTCAGGGTTTATTACCTTAAAGCATTTGCCAATGACTTACAGAGTATTCTTAAATATTCAGCTTACTTTCTATTTTTGGCAATTAATCTCTGAAGACATATGTTATAATTTCTGCTCCTTGGTCAGCTATAAATAAACAAGGGATTTGAGGTTATTTCTGCTAATTGCAGATTTCGTCTTAAGAAAACACTCATGACCCATGGTGGCTGAATTGAACACAAAAAAGGCCTTCAGGAAGAATTTGCTGATGCTGTTATCAAAAATGTTTTGAAATCTCATGTTAATTCCAACAGCTTTTGGGGGAACAACAGCACTGTGGGCTCTTTAGAGAAGCAATCTATTGATTTCTGCTGTAGGAGCAAAGTCTGCTGTGCCACTGTTCATAAAATTCCAGCTGCCTCCAGCCCCAAGCAGCTCCTCAGTGTCCAAGTTCTGTACTCAGTCTCACTGATGTTGCCTTGCACCCTTGTGCTGTGCACCAAACCTCACCCAGATTAGCCAAAGTGCAGATAGTGAAGAAGCTCCTTTGACATTTGTGTTCAGGTCTGTTTGATTCAGAGCAGAGCAAAGAATTCAGATATCCCCTTGGCTGGATCATGTGTTGGGCTAGGTTACCTCTCTGCTACACCAAGCAATGTTTGCTTATATAAAGTAAATTTAAAAAAAAGTTAGACAATAGAGATATATTTTTGTGAGATGGTTTAAATGTCATATCTCATTTGAGTGGTATTCTGCTATGAAGCAGGTTTTTTAATGTGGAAAATCAGCTTTTGGCCACTCCAGGGTTGTTAAATTTGTCTGACTTGACCACTGACTCTCTATAGAACATGGGAAATCTCTCTTAATTAAGGGCTTGTCTAAGCTGATTCATCTCCAAGAAATTTTGAATCAGTCTTCTAATAAAAAACTCACTGTCCTTTTATATTAAAAATGAATTCCTTACAAGTCCCATTATTCTGAATTCATATTACTTTTTATGTGTTACTGCACTCTCCCAATGAGACACTGTTATGTGGAGAACACCTCTAATTTCAGATATCTCCCTCCATGTTCATTGACATATTTCTGACAAAGAGCTCAGAGAAAAGCAACAAAGTACTTATGAGCACAAGGAAATGAAATTACACAGAAAAATTAAGATCATACAGTGTGGTATCTGACGAAAAATGATTAAGTGGAGGGAAAGAGTGAAGAATGTCTTAGAAATACCTATGAGCTTTGGGACAAAGGAATTATTTACAGCTAGAAAGTTTAAGGGAGAATAACATAATGAAATGAAGGAAGAGTTGTTTCAAATATCAGCCAAACTTGTGACAGTGAGAATTCTTGTGTTAGATGGTCTCCCTGGGCAAGTGGCAGTAGTTCAGTGTCTGGTGTGATTAAAGCTATTCCAGGTGAGATATTAAAAAATTAATAATAAGAAGCAAACTTCAACTGACAGGAAGATGGACTGGAAGACCCAAGTTGTTGCTACTAATACCAAGTTTTTGTGTTATCACTCCACATGTACAGAGCCCAGGAAAAGAGATAGATTTCTGTATTCATGCTAGGCTAAATGGTTTGACTATTTCTGTGTAGTTACCATGTCTTGGCTGGGATGAGAGCAGAGGTGGTGCCTCAGCTGGCCTGAGCCCTGGGCTTAGGGATGCAGAGCTGGGAGCAGCCATGTGTGCTGGCTCTGGTGTCTGAAATGCTTCTGTGAGAAAATGTAGAACAACAAATGTAGTAATCTGTCACTCTTCGGGATGTCTGAATAAGTGATTTCTCAGGAAACTGCTAAGCAAAACCTCCAGCTTGCTTTATTTCCACCACCCCTGCAGAAATAGCACTTGTTTGGTGGCATGCCTTGTGACATATGACAAACTTAAGTGACTTGTGCAAGGCAGAGTTGAGTTTACAGCAAGGGCAGTGTATAAACCCTGACCTTGGATCCTTCTTGCAGCATCTGGGCTCTGATGTAGTGGCTGGGAGTTTGCTGGACCCGGTGGTCAGTGGTAAATAGCTGCCAACACCCAGAGAATGGTGCAGTGTGGCTGCCCACGCAGATCCTGCAGGGAACACACTCCAGCCATCGCAGGGAACACTGATCCTTCCCCCTGGGGCTGTTGCAGAGCTGTTGCTCCCACGGTCCTGGTGTGCAGAGTTGCAGAGTCTCTGGGTCAGTGCTGAGGGCAGCAGCACCTGGTGCAGTCCGTGGCCTCCAGCCACCTCCTCTGACACTGCTCCCTGCTCTGAATCCCCTCGTGCCCCCCGGCCCCTTGCCTTGCCGTCTGTAACCCTGCCTGTCACCTAACAAAATTCAGAAGCCATTAGAGCTCCTCTGAAGAGCTGTTTGACTCCTCTGCCTGCCAGCCAGCAGCAGCTCTCAGCAGTCAAGGTCCCTGGAGGGTCAGTCCTGCCTTCAGCATCGAGTGGACAAGGATAAATTTCCCCACCCAGAACAGAGGGAAGTTTGTGTTCTCTCAGTTGGTGGAAACATCTCCAACTCCTTCCAAGGTAGGCGTGGACCAGGAGAGGGTTGATGAAGCCCAGAGCTAAAGGTGGGAGCCTGCTGGTCCCAGCCTGCCCCGGGGACGAGCCTGCCACTCTCCTGGCTGCGGATGAATTTCAGGCAAGGACGTTTGAATCAATATTTCATTCGGTATAACTGCTCTGACTTAACCTTATTGTAACCTTTGCACGACTGCAGAGGCCACTGGGCGTGAAGAGATCCCAGCGGGGGTTTAAACCTGCCGGCACGGGAGAGCTCATCTTAGCAATGCAGGCAGCGTGCTCGGGAACGGCGTGAATTATTCAGCAGCGAGCAGCACCCGTGAGCTGAGGAGAGCGCTGCAGATCGGTAACCTGACCGTGGGGAGGTCAGCAGCCGCGGCTGAATCACTGCAGGGTCCCCAGTGGGGATGTCCCCCTGTGCCCCGAGCTGCAGGAGGGGCTGCAGGCAGCTCACCTGCCGGGCGAGCAGCAGCTCGTGGAGGCGGACGAGCTGTGCTGTCGGAACAAGTGATGCCAGGTTCAGCCTGGGCACCCAACACTCCTCAAGTGCTCATCTGAATCTAAAAGACCCTCAAGGAGCTCTTGTGCAGGTCCCACGGAGCACAAGTTCAGGCTCTAAAGGGAACTCGTTTGAAAACACTTTTGCCTGTTCTTTTTTCCCTTCCTATCTTACCTTTTCCCCTGGTACTCCCTGAGCTGATGCTACTATCCCGATTTAGTCCCAAACTAGTAATTTCACACCTGTTGTTGTCTCACTGGCCTTTTGTTATATTTTGACTAAAAATGTCAATTATGGACACAATTATTTGCATTGCTGAAGAGATTTGCACAGTGCTCTAAATTTCCCATGTGTGCAATTCTTTTAATTAAATTTGCATTTTCGTTGCGTCTTTCCCAGGGTTTTGGCTGGTAACACTAGTCTGCAAGTGATGAAGCTCCAGTTTTTCAGGATTGTGAAGGGATTTCTGCTAACAGGTACATTTCCCTCGTTAAGCCATCAATTTTGTGAGATGATCATTAGGAAGTGATAGTCTCTTTTGGAGTCAGTAATTTTGGAAGTTGTGACTTGGCTGTTTCCGTATTGCTGAGTTGCAAATTTGGGTTTTGCTGAGCAATAAGTTTTGGTTTTGCCAAGTTGTGACCTACAAAAAACAGCGAGTTGTGCAGTCACAACTTGCTGAGAGCTGGAGATATCTGTGGTGCTTGGGGTTCTGAGAGACAGTGATAAAGTTGTTTTGCTTAGGCTTTTAAATGTGCTTCCAAACTGGCCTCAGTGTAATTGCTATGTTAACAAAACATGGAGCCACAAATTCTTTCTTTTAGATGTGTAACTGGTCTCTTCTAAGGAGAGTATCTCTCCCTGGAGACACCTCTGTTCTTGTCCTCTCCTGGGAAAGGAAATACCTGCATTGGTTTCAAGGGATACTGGATTTGGCTTCATAAGGATCTTACTATATAATTTTAGTCCCACTTCTTTTGTAGGTGGTGACCTAAATGCAACCCCTGACCATTCACAGGGAATGGTGGTGCTCAGCCCTTCTCACAAGCTGATTTTAGAGTTTAGAGTTGCTTCAGAGTTTCCCTTGGAAATATCCATTTCAGGAGCACAGGTGAATGGTGAGCATCCAGGGCTAAAGAGTGCTGGAGTGCTCAAATGGTCCTGATGCCAGCCAAATGAACTGGATCATCCAATTATTTTCAATTACAATCCCAATCCTTTCCTTAATGTTTTCCTATGCTGATATCTGTGTGGGTAATGCAGCCAGCTCTGGCTTTATGATCCCCCTTGTTGCAACGTGCTGTGCTTAATTACTTTGCCTCTGTAACAAACAGACATTCTGAACAATTAGATGATAATATGGAAGCAGGAAAGGAAAATAGCTCAATATACTTTCATTTTAATTATGCTGATAGTGCACCCCATGGTTTTGAATCAATGCTGGAATAATGTTCTTTTGATAGTCTTCAATAACTTTAAACGACATCTAATAAATTTGTATTTTTATGCGAAGTTTAGAAGGAAAAATCCCTCGTCGTTGATTTTATTTTCAATGGAAAATCACAACTCCCATGATTTGTACACTTCTGTTCTAATTGAGTGTCCATCCCCATTGAACAAATCACTTAAACACCTTAATTACTATACCTGAAGGGATTACACTTCAAGCACATGTTTAGTACTTTCCTGAGCTGCTGCAAAAACAACCCTCTTGTGTTTTAGAAATTGGTGACATATGAAAAATTATATTTAGGACATTTTGTTCCTATGCACTATGACAAACTTCTGTGTATAATTTTGTTGTAAACAAAAGCTAAAGCTGTCAGTAAGCAGAATAGACTCTTTGCAAGCAAGAAGGAAGGCTGGTGTCATAAAATGAATTCCCATCTACTTTGTTCTTTAAATATAAATTAATCTAATTTGGGAAAAGCTGCTACCAAGGCATGCTGACACAAACATACAGTTTTTCTGTGTTTTGCTGCAAAGCCACAGGTGTATATTTACCTACCTACATTTTCTTCACCAGTACCACTTTACTAAAGCAAGCAGCACTAAACCAGTCAGTTTTCACAATGTTTTGCCTCTTAAAATAAGACACTTCTTTTCTTGCTGCTTTGGACTGCACAAATTTTTGCAATTTATTTGGAAAAAAGAGTTTCAGCAGAGGTTTTACAAACAATTTCAAAGTGTCTGCATAAGCATGGGCAGGATGTACTGTCAGTTTAGGGTTTTTAAAAAGCCAATGAATGATGTGTAGCAGCCTTTGAAAAAGGGTCTCATGCAAGTGTGTGACGCTGCCTATCATATAAAGAAGGTTTCAAAGTTATTGCCCACTACTGAAAAGCTTGGCTGTGCACACTGAAGCCCTCACTGTGCTAGATCAGGCTAAATCAGCACAATTATTTCTATTGCTGCTCAGAATAGTGGTTTGGCTTGCTCTTCTCCAAAACTGAGTGGAACTGCTGAGATGGGTAGAGCTCCTCAAATGGTTAAACCACGAATGTGTTATGCCAAGCTTTGTATCAGCTGCACACAGATCCCAGAGCCTCAGGCAACAGCATGGCTGCTGGAGCCCCCAGAATGACCCCTCAGCACTTTGCTTTGTCCATAGGATCCCTCAAGCAAAAGTTTTGGAAGGAAAACCAGAGATCTGCTGGATTTACAGTGATTAGGAGGACGAGCTGATGCTTTCCAGGCTCAAAGTTGTTTTTTGCTAAGCAGCAGGTATAGCTGTCAATGGGAAACATTATTTGGTCTCACCTGAGTTTCTCAAGCACACCATTAGTGAAGTGCTTCCTGTGATATGGAGCATTTATGGATAATATTTGTGGAGTAATTTCTGTGCAATCACTGCTCCTCTGCCAAAGATTTCAGTCAGTTGCTATGAATCTTGCAGTAAAAATCCTATTATGAACAGTGCAATGAAAACATCACAAGTGTTTGGGAAAATGATGTGAGGTCAGTTGGTTTGATTTGACTTGATGTGGGTATTCAGTAGAGTGCACTGCTTGGTGTTGAGAGCATTTTCATTTCAAATCTGAAAAGTGGGAAGCTTCTCAGAAGAAAAATGATTGGGAAGCTGGAAAGTAATTACCAGTATTCATGTTATCTAGAAAGGAACAAGATCCTGTTGTCCTTTGGGTGACTCTATGGGTTGTGCTCTTTTGGAAAAGGAACAAAAAATCCTGGTCCAAAATACCAATAATTTTTTTTCCTTGTTACATGGCAGATTTTTGATAAACATTCTTATCCCTTTCTTGAAAGATGAAGTCTTTTCTTTTTGTTTGTGGAAATTACATTCCTGACGGCAAATCCAGCTAATCTTTTCTCTGAGTTTTCACCTAACACAGAAAAATTTTATATCTAATCTAAATCCAATGTCTTATATTTTTGATTTTTCTTATCTAATATTGAACAGTGTCCCATTGTATTTAATTTCAGCTCTGAGAGTTCATT
This sequence comes from Sitta carolinensis, assembly GCA_032173965.1. NCBI lineage: Eukaryota > Metazoa > Chordata > Aves > Passeriformes > Sittidae > Sitta > Sitta carolinensis. Next base: position 11,183,613 of record CM063294.1, on the reverse strand, counting down.
GCTTTCTTCTGCCTGGTGATAAATATTTTCTCCAAGATGTTTCCCTGTGGGATACCCCTTCATCATAATTTTTAGCCTGTGTGATATAACTCTTTGATGACTTCCACTCAAAAGCAGTGAGAAAAAGCATCAACTGTCAGCTGCCTCTTGTAACTTTTAGAAAGTTGAGCCATGATGTGGTTTCCCTGCTGTTCTGCAAACTCTGCTCTTTCCCCAGCCTCTGTGCTGAGTCACCGAAAGCAGGATCTCATCGTGTGCATTTTGCTGTCTGCATTCCCAACCTACCTGATATCCAGGGTTTTACTCCCCAAACTGAGCTGTCAGAGGAGCCAGCTGATTGCTTCTCATGAAGGTTCTGCAAAACACTCAGCTGTGTTTGGAGGAATTTGCTCTAAGGTGGCTGTAACTTTCCCTGACCTTTAATATAATTTATTTGGTTTCCTCCTACCAAGGTTCTCAGTCAGCAAAAGAGCTATTCTTACTGGGCTGATTAGCCTGAGCAAGTGTCTCACTTCGATGAGGGTGGAAGTTATGTGAGAGACTTCTCTGGCAGAGGGAATTGGGCAGAGTGAGGCAGCCAAAGGCTGGCTGGTGTGAAATGAATTTTAATGGAATGGGCATTTTGGTCCAACTTCCATAGCAAAACATCTCCTTTGAAATATTCTCACATTCAGTGCCTTCCCCTGAGCTGTCCACGTGGTCAGCAAGGACTGGTTTCCATCCAGGAAGGCTGGGGCTGGATGTCTTGGCCTGCAGGGGCACTCAGAATTGTAGTGGACGTTTTTGTTCAGAGTGGAGCAAAACCTGAATGCTCTCAGTGCTGTCCTTCCTGCTAACATTCATCCTTCTGGAACCCATTTATCTTTTTGCTTCCTTTATTTTTCAGCTCCTTTACAAAGATTTCAGTCTGTCCAGAGAAGTCACTGCTTTGGGGATGCTGTGGCTCTCTGTGGTGTGGGGTGTCCTGTGGGATGCATTTTGGGTTTGCTGCTTTCCAGCCTGCAGATGTCAAGTGTGGGCTTGGAATGCTCAGTCAGCCAAGAGTGCCAGGCTGGCTCTCCATGGGACAGAAGCTTCTCTGAGTGGATAGGGTATGCCACTGGGACTTTTCTTTCTTCACAATTTCTTCCCATTTTTTGATGTGCTTGACCAATTTCCAGGGGCTCCATTCTTAAAGAAAGCAATTGGAGAGTCTTGCTCGGCAATAACCTGGAAATGTTCTTACTGCTACTATTTTCTTCATAAATGTTGTTCCTGAGCATTATAATCTAGTGTTCAACCTAGCCCAGGAGCTAGAAACAGCAATTTTTGCATTTCTGATATAGCTCTGTTGTTCTGGTGTTGTACCTGCAGCATTGGTAGAATTCCAGTGGGAATTTGTACATTGTGTTTGGGGGACTGCTTGATTCTTCCCTTCACTGATCTGCTTTTTTTATCATCAATATTTGTCACACTCCAGCAATGTTATATTTTCTCTTTCTGCAGAACACCAACTTCTGGTCTGAAAATTCTGTATTTTACTCTCCACTGAGGTAAGGAATGGATTTCCTCTTGTATAGCTGGGATCTGCACAAATACCCTCTCTCTGACAGTTGGAGGAATCTGATATTTTGAGCAGTTCATTAGCAGAGTACCACAGGTGCTACTGTTTCCTGTTGGCAGAGGGGGCACTTAGAGGAAGTATTAAACATTTTCTTCACCCTTTGCTTTTGGGGCATCCACAGAAACAAGGCTGTATTCAGCTTTTTGTGCTGGAAAAACTGGCATTTTTATTCAGAACAGGGAAGTGCTTTTGCATTCAGAGGATGCAGAATTGGGTGAGATAAAGTGTGTAACATGAACTTGCAGGAATCAATTCTGTGGGTGAAGAAGAAGCAATGACCCCAAACATAACTAAAAATAAGTGTAGTGCTCTTTGAAGTGCTTGCACTGTCACTCTGGAGTAGCTATGAGTACAGTGCAGGTTGGATGCTGTCAGCTCACACCACCACATGATCTGGAGAGAAATTGTATTTCATGCACATGCAAGGATTCCTGTGGGTTTAGGTAAAGACTTTGTAGCTAAGTTGGCAAAAATTATGTGGAAAAATATGATGTTCCATAGCTGATTAGCTCTGGAGCCCACGATAGTAAAGTCAAGTCGTGGGATCCTTTGGAAACAAATGAGCCTAAATTTTATTGAAAATTATTGATTTTCATGGTCAGAGGTTAACGAGGTTTGTCTTTCATTTAGCTCCCCAGCTCTTGGGAGAATAATGAAATTGCCTGAAGATACAGACCATTCAATTAAAATCAACAGATGAGTCAAGCATATTAGAGTTGATTTCTGGTACTCTATCAATTTCTTGGGCATTTTACTATCTTGGGCTTTTGAAGAAGTGTGTGAAGGGACATTTTTTGAAATGCATGGCATCTATCAGTTTGTTATATATATATATATGAACCTCTGATGTCTGAGTGATAGAAATGCACCCTAAGAGAAAATTATGTGCATTAGACTGGCAGAGCAGGATTGATTAGATAAGAGTGCTGGGGAGAGGGGATGCATATAGAAGAGAATAGGGCAGGAAAAAAATATCAGAAGATGGCAAGATTATTTTTCTTTTCTGTACTTAAAAACTTCATTATCAGTTTCTCTAGTACACTAGATAGAGTTAAAACATGCCTTTCATCCTTTCCTGTTTAATTTCTGGTATTGTATGAATACACACAAAAATAGGGGTTCCTGAGGGCTGCAACACTGATGCCTTCCTCCTCTCTCTGCATCTCATTCCAGTAGCTGGATGCCTTTTTTCCCCACAAATTTGGAGGAACTTCATACTTGTGAGATCCCTGCACCTCTGACAAACCCTGGTGCAGTTTTCACCTTGTCAGTGCTGGACAATGTCATTTCTGTGTGGAGAGGGAACTCCTCAGCCTTTCAGCTGGCTCTGGACTCCTTCAGGTTCCCAAGTCCTGAGGGAAGCCCAGTCTGCCTCTGTGTGCAGCTGCATTTCAGGGCCTGCTCTCAGCTGCCCCAGAGATGCTGCTGGGATCCCAGGGGGAGCCTGGGGGCTCAGCAAGGCACACCACATGTCCTAGCTGCTTCTGCTCAGGGAAGCTGCCTTTTTACCCAGAAATAACTTCCAGCCAGCTTCCCACACTGCTGTTACCCCGGCAAAAAAAAAAAAAAAAAAAAATTGAGAGTCTGCTGAAAACTGCAGAGCTGTCACCTCCATGAACAAGAGGAAGCTGAAAGTAAAGCCTGGCTTTTTTCCTCCTTTCATTTCTTCTCCTGTGTAGCCTCCAGACCATTTCAGGATAAAATGAGAGGAAAGTAAAGACCAAAACAAATGCCTTTTGACCTAATTTTGCCCTGTCAATATTGTTCATTGCCCAGGGAAGGGGAGCATGTGGTTAAAATGCTCTTTTTGTCTACTCCAGCTGGATTAGACACACGACTCCAGCCAACTCAAGCAGTTTGCATGTACTTGATGAGTTTCAAAGCTGCAGGCTTTCCTAGGTGTTCTTTTCAGAACTAGAAGAAATGCACTGGGGCTCTGAGATTGCAGTGGTCTGTGCACAGGGTGTCCTGGCCACACAGAGATCACAGAGGCTGAAGTTACCCTGAGGGTTGCAGGAAGACAAATGATTTGGTGAATTATTGCAGCAAATTTGCTCTTTAATCTTTGCCTAAAAGAAATAGGTGTGGGCATCTATGTAAAATATCACTTTGTCTACATTTGCCTTATTTTAGTCCCTTGTTTTGAAAGTACAAAAAGTAATTTTCTACCTTAACTGTGACTGACTCCATTCTGCCAAAGCATGGTGGCATATAATTGTTATCCTCTTGTGTATGAATTGAGGCCTCTCAGAAAGAATTGATTTGTTAAGTAGTCGACAAAAAAGGAACCAGGGGAAATCTAACCTTAGTAGGTGAAATTTGTTACTCTGTGGTGGTTATTCACAGATGCAGAGCAGAGTTACTGATCAAGAGGATCTTAAAAGTGGGTGCCAGTGAAATCTCATCACTTGCTCAATGCCCCAGTGGCATTCTGGCTGGCTGAAATGCAGAACAACCTCCTGGGTGAATTTATAAGGCAAATATTTGGACAAAGAAATTTAATGAGAGCCTATGGGGCTTAGTAAATGAGGCTTGTGGTGGTTTGAAGGGATCGTTGAACATGCTGGTCCCTAAGGAACCCTGCCTCTCTCCCCTCTTTTCAGTTCTTGTGCATCTTCCTTGCATAATGGGGCCAAACCACTCTGCAAGTTTGGTTTAACAAGTCCCAGAGCTCTGCTGTTCCCAGGGGAAAAGGTGAATGGGAGGGCTCAGTCGCACCATGGCATGTGCCCGAGGTGGGACCTCCACCCTGTTGCAAACTGTGAGCAAACCACAGTGGAGTAAATGGACAGGAGGTGACTTTGCACCATAATTATTGCAGGTGATGAACTGGAAACACTGATGTGTGGAGGTCTGGGCACTGTGCTCCAGTGGGAGCATTATTCAACCCAGCAAGGTGGTTCTGAGGGCCAGCACAGACAACTGATGTTTCTGCAGTGTTTTTGACCTTTTGCACAAAGGAGTAGGGAAGGTGCCAAATGACTGCAGCCTGTTTTTTGTCCTCTCTGTGGGCAGAGGCAGCAAAGAGGATTGTTTCCTCTGAAACCAAGCTGATTTCTTCACAAAAGGCTGAAGGAAAGCCTAAAAAATGGCACAAGATATTCAGAACTTAAAATTCCACCCCTGGGGGATACCAGTTGTCTGATAACCAGTGAGTGAATTCTTAGCCTAAATCAGACTGGAGTGGCTAATATTTTGCTTTTTCCTTTTCATGCTGATGACCTATGTTACATGGGCCAAGTTTCCATTTGATGGAAGGTACTCCATCATAAAGCTTATAGACACAAAGGAAATCTCTGGGCAATGGGACAAACCAGGGTCATCGTCAGGGACATGCAGGCCCACACGACCACCAGGATGGTGGCTCTTCTTGGTGCTCTGAACTATCTATTAATAACTAATAATATCTAATCATTAATTAATGTCATAATAGATTGCTGAGTGATGCTGCTACCTGCAAGAGGGAGGGTTTCTGTTAGAATCTGCATCTGTTGCAAAGTAGTTTTTGAGAGAGGTGTCTCTTTGAGTACACTTGGTTCCTGTCAAATGCTTCCTGTTATGGAGTGGTTGATTTTTCAGGCAAAGTGAAACATTCACTGTTTTTCAGTTTGAAACCTACCTAGGATAGAACATGCCCTTTATTTTTTAGAGGGACCCAGAAGGACCTGGGAGCACAGGCAGTGTGTGTGATGTCACATGTGTGAAGTGGATGTGAGACCAGGCAAAAACACCTCCAGAAGCTTGGGCAGAGGGTGGAGGACACAGCTCAGTCCCAGCCTTACTGCTGGGAAGCTTCTGCCCTTCACACCCTGTCCCTTGATGTTGTTCATTAAACTCTCACATTTTGGGGGGAGTACAGAAAGATTTGATAAAATTTGATAATGAGGTTATTATTTTGTGGGTTTTCCTTTTATTTTTATTTATTTATTATTTATTTATTTATTTATTTATTTGGTTCAGCTTCAGTGGTGCTAGTGTGGTCCAAAAGGTGAAAGGTAGATCTCCATGTATATCCTGCTCAGGCACCCCCTAACTAATCATGGCCTACAAGGAAACTAAATTTAATTTGTCTCTCAGAAGCACCAAGAGCTGAAGTTATTATTACTATCTGGTTTTGTTTTTAGGCTGTCCACAGCAGCAGAACATAATAAAAAATCAGCATTCATGCTCTAGCCTTTGACAGTTACTCTGTGTGAATATCATGAGTGCTATTTCATCATCATGAAGATTAACCAAACGAAATAGAAAGGTCAAACGGTAAAAAACAATTAGATGAGCATTTCCATCTACTGAAAAAATCAATCAAGAATGAAATTTGGTTTTCCAGTTCCAGTGACCTCAAATGTATTTGAATGTGTATCTCTGAGGAGCTGAAAAGACAAACTGCTCCTGTCCCTCCCCTCCAACAAAACACATTTAGGGAGCAATGGAGAAGGGATTGGTTTATTTCAAAAGTTCCAAGTACCAACAAATTCTACTCAGCTCAGAAAGGGTTTCTTGGATGGCTTTGAACTACAGGTTTGTACTTTCCATGGTTTGCTGACAGATTTTGGAGTTTCCCTCACACTGTGACGTTGGCCATAGCTGGGAGGGTCAGGTCAGCGTGGTCACAGGTTTTCTCTGCAGCACTGAAGAGAACAGCCAGAACATATCTTCAGGAAGGGAATATAGGCAGCAGGGCATGTGTAAAGCAATCCTCCTCCCATCTGCCCCTGTTTGGGGCCCAAGCTTGGTACTTTTGGATCACTGTATTGGTTGGTCCTGCTAGACCTGTCCTCCATAAAGGCACACACCCCTCTTTTGCTCTTCCAGGTGCATTGATGGTGCCCTACATCTGTTTTTTTTAAACTTTCCTAACAATCCCTCATGGTTTTCTAGCCATTGTGCTTATTGTTGAGGCTTGGTCTGAGTTTGACTGGGAGCTCACCAAAGCTGCAGCATCCATGCACTGAATGGCAGTAGCCACTGCAGAGCCCATTGATTGGCATGAATTGCTGCTTTCCCCAACATTCAATCCTTTCATCAGCTAAAGTGGATTTCCTCTTCCATTTCATCATCCACTTCCTGAGTACTGCAAGTTCCTTATGCAACAGTTTATGGTCTGGTTTAGATTTGATTATCCTGAATGATTTTTTATCACTTGCAGAACTTTGTCTTTTCACTATTCATCTCTTTTTCCGGATCATTTATGAATAGAAGTGTACATTTTCTAGTCCTTAATGATCTACCTTCAGAAACATTGATTTCTGCCTCTGAAATTTGCCTTTTTCAAAAGCATTACAGAATTCAATAAGAATTGAGAACTTTCTCAGAATCCTTTTGGGGCCATTTCATGAAATACATATATTCAGTAGCAAAAAACATCAAATACCACCACTTCTGAGCACCTGCCCTATAATTTTTTTGATAGAGAAGAGCTTGCATGTGTGGAAGAGGTTGATATTGAATGTGTTTAGTGGTGAATAAAAGTGACTACATAAAAGTCAAAATATTTTTTTTTAACTTCTCAACCCTTGTTGTTGGAAAACAGCCTGAAATATAGGACCACAAAACTTTCCACCTGTGTGTCTACTGTTTTAGATTAGAGGGATTTTTATTTACACTCAGTTTGACAGATTTATGCTCTCTTATCAAAGCAGTGAAACCTCTGTCCCCAAGCTTGGCAGAAATAATTAGTCTGGTTTTACTGAGCTGTCCAGCTCTGCTAGAACATCCTGTCTAAATGCATCCTTTTTAAATAAAGGGTGCAAAATGTAAGGCCAAAATAGCTATTTCCTTGGGGATAAAATTGTTTGGAGCTTCTTTTCCTGCTCACAGGAAAATGTGGTCATTCACCTTTCTGGTTGTTTGCCAAGACTGTGATGTTTCCTCTACATGTCCAGGGTCATGAGAGTACAGAATCTGAGTCTTGAAGCCTCCAAATCAAGGCTTAAATCCCAAAATACTTCATTGCTTATATGTTTCCTGTTAGATGTTATCAGCCTGAATTACAATTTACCTTCATTGCAGATGACAAAAGAGGAAAACAAGGACTAAAGTGTCTTTGTGGAACTATCGTGAAAATCAGCCTGGATTTATCTAGATAAAATAACAACTGGTCTTGTCTTGTGTTTCCTTCATGAACTTCTGCTTTTGTACCTTTGTTCAGACCGGATTTTCAGTTTTGTCACCATGCATGTACTTCATTGTGCCTGAGAATCACAACTTTTTTTCAACTTTTCCCCATAACCTCATCATAAACTCTAGGTCAGCTTCTCCCTTTGACACTCCTGTAAAGAAAATCTGAATTCTGATGTCCTTGAGCCAGTGGTTGGGTGACAATCACAGTTAAGGCCATGCCTATTTCACGAGTGTCAAGGCACCCCACAATAAACCTACTTTGGCCAGATTAAACCCTCTCCAATCCCTATCACAGAGCACTTCACTATGCAGCCCATTCTGACACAGCACCCAAGTCTGGAATTATTTTATAATTTACAGTATTAGTTCAAAGGACTGAAAAATATAAAAGTGATATGTCAGCATTCCCTAGCTACTTAACAGTCCACAACTGTGGTTTAAAATACCTTATTTGAGGCTTCATTTCACTGTTCCTCAAACAGATGAGCAGCATTAGCTATTATACAACTGTTACTGCCCAAAGAACCCGAGCGGAGCAGTAACCAGACACAAGCAATAACTTCTCCTCTCATGTAGCTAATATTTTAGTGTGTCTCGGGTATTCAAAAAATACCAGGCTTTTAGGGTAGCAGACAGTTGCAAGATGACTCTGAAACACGAATGCTTTCATAACATGCATAATACAAAGAATATAAGAGGTAATGACCAAGGGACAGCTGCCTCACTGAGGGCGGTCGCAGCTCCTGTGCTGAGCAAGTCAGGCTGGAATTTTACCCTGCAAGTTTAGCATAGGAGCTGTGTTTTGCCATTAACACCTCGGCTCCATCAGCTGAGAGTGAATCAATTCTGCTTTAGCTCTTCCCAAAGCCCAGAGCAGTTTTCTGGGGAGTCATAGTCCCAGAGAAGCAAACTTCAGGCTGAATCGGATTACCACGGAGTCCATCCACCAGAACAGTAATTACACCATGGTGATTCTGCCTTGCCTCTAATCCTGTTTTCCATTCTGTAACTCAGCTATCTTTTTTTTTGTTGTTGTTTTTTTTTGTTTTGTTTTGTTTTTTTTTGTTATTTCTGGCATAATTTGCTATGCTTATTGCATCCTGCTGCCCTGTCCTGAGTGTGGGCAGAGCTATTGTTTCCTATCACACACCCAGCAATGGGAAAAGGAGCAGCAGGATTTTTCTATCTAAAAACTCACAAAATGCCTCCTGTGCAGCTTTGCTGGTTCAGATGCACAGCTCTCTGCTATCACAGCCCTGGTGCACGGCTGAGGAAGTCCAAGCACTTCCCAAAAGAAGTGTCAGGGATGGTGACACTGCCACTGGACTTTGATAATGCCCGTTGGAAAAGGGCTTAGCTGCAGCAAATGACATTGGTACATGTGCCAGTCTGAAGTGACACATCTCTGGCTTCAGGACAAGGATATCAGCGCCATCTAGTCAGCTGGGGAGTTGGGTGCAAAATCCTTTTAAACAAAGGTGACACTTCTGGCACCAGCTGTGACAGCTGACCTTTCCTCAGATCACTGCTCTCCTAATGGGTCTCTTAACATGAGCGGCAGTGACACATGACAGAATTCCTCAGGCGTTTTCAGACGCTCCGCACAAGTCCATTAGATGTTACAGTTTACTGTCAGCGACAGTCAAATGCTGCAGCTGCTGGGGGAGCAGGGCATTGCTGCAGGTGATGGCAAGAATATGTCACCAAAGCAGCGCCGTGCGCGGCCGGTGCTCTCAGGCAGAGCAATCTGCCTTTCAGCATTGGAAGGGACAGCGTGCTCAGGGGGCGACTGAGTTATCCTTTGGCTTGTGTCTCAGAGATGCAGTTCACTTTTCTGGGGATGCTGTTGCACTTTTTGGAGAGCCCAGGTAAGGCACTGCTCTGGAAGGTCACGGACCAGGGCTCTGTAGCTCAGAGAGCCTACGGGGCAGGCATGTGGCTGGGTGAATGTCAGGGTGTGTGCTTAGGGCTTTGGCTTGTGCTCCTTCCAGAGCCCACTTCTAGCATTGTTTGCTTTGGTAAAACTTAAACGTGTTCTGCTGCTGAAGTTGTGCTGTATTTCACCTTAACCCCGTAGTGAAAACCATTCTGCAATTCTGTGAAATTCTCCCTGCTTGCAAAGGCATCTCCTGGATGTACTTGTGGTTTACTGGTGCTGGGTTGGACTCGACGATTTCAAAGGACTTTTCCAACTTACACAATTCTGTGACTTTAGCTTCTTAGTGGAGCTAACAGAGAAGGCCTCTGTTACTGTGACACAGACAGGAACACACAGCAACACACACAACAGGGGTTCAGGCAGAGAAGAAGAAAGGAAGTCTCCAGTTTATTGTTGACCTTGTATCTCTCAGTTTCTGGACAGTGATCAGAGATTGGACAGAGAAGTTCCCACCTCTCCGTCTTCACTGGTCACTTGAGAAGTCCATCAGGTGAAATCTTTTCACAAAGGAATGCAAACATGATTCTTGTTTATTTTACAATTCACGAGAACTGACTCCATTATACCAAAACAAATCAGAAGGCTGATTTTCAGGGACACCAGGCCTCTCCCCTTGCCCTTGGAGGTTCTCCTTCAGTGCATCCTGCTCCTCTCCTGTCCAGCAGCAGACACTGATTAGTGTCATGGGAGGTGTTTTTCAGTACTGCTTGAAATCTTTTCTGAGATAGATAATATGTCATCCCAATAGATATAATTAATCCACTTGCTTTGGATTGCATTGTGATGGGTTTAGGAGCAGGAGAGTGATGTGGTGTTTTATCCAGCACTCCAAGAAGCGTTCTACATGCTGGCTTGGCAGGGCTGAGGGTTGTCGTTGAAGCAAATCTTTTTGATATTCACTTATTGCCTCCTTCAGTGAAACTGTGAACTTTATAGATCTGGAGATCCCCAGGACCACATGTAACCGATTTAGTTAATCAATTAGCTTTTATGAAATTAATCTTCCTGGATTAAGAGGGAAGCCCTGTTGTGGGCTGCACAAATTAGGGAGTGCTACGGTCAACGCTCAGGGGATATTTTAAGAATCTTATTTTTAAGCCTTAAATACTATTTGTGGCACAAGTAAGAGAATATTCTTTTATTACCTGTCAGCTTCCTGAATAACAGGAACAGCACTGATGAGAGATGAGCCCAGTAAGTGGATCACAGGAACTGGAAAGGGGCTGAAATTTGAACTGTCCTTCACAAGTGCACTCTTTAAAGTTGTAGACAATGCATATAATGCATGCATTTTCCCTGAGTACTACTTGGGGGTAAAATACGTGTAATTTCAGCCTTGTGCTTATGAAATTCAGTTTCTGCAATGAGAGCAAACTCCTCCTGCCTTTCCCTGCTGCCAGCCATGCATTTCCTTTCCCTATAGCTTTAATATTAATGCCATCTCACAGTGAGTTGTATCTGTCTAATGTGACTAAAAACAAACTCTGCAAAATAAATTCAGCTTTCAGTCAGTGTGCAGCTGTCCCTGGTGAAGTGAAGGGTATGAGCTGCTTGTTACTGAGAGAGACAGGGCAGCCCCTTCTGGTCATCACACAGATTGTAGACAATCCGCTGTGGAGTTTCACCTGAACTTCAAGAAGTTATTTGAGGATTCTTGGAAAAATATTGCCCCTTTCTTTGAAGTTTGGGGACTTCTCTTGCAGCTTTTTTGAATGAAATTATTACAATGTCTGTAGTATAATATACCTCTGCCATAATAAATATGAGCAACTTCTTCCACTATAAATGCATAAAAAGTCTTGTGCAGGCAAAATAAAATTTCTTGTGCTCCAGGAAGGAAGGCGAAATAGAAACCTCAAAAAATCTTTTTTAAAGCTTATTTTTTGATACTTCTAAACAGAAATTGCCTCTGTATTGGTGGAATTCCTGGCATAGCCAAGCACCTTTTGCCTTTGGTGGGGTGGGTGTGAATGTGCTGCCCCTCTGGAGTACATAAGGTAAGCACAGCTATGATTTCTAAAATAGTTTGAGAGCCATGAAGGAGTTCTGGTAAATCTAGATCAGGTGCTAAGAAATGATGGTGCTACCTGTCTACTCTTCGAGTCAACAGGCATTAGGACATTTCTCTAAATGAAATATGTTCACTTCATATCATGTTACAATACATCACGTTGTAAAACAACATGACAGCGTGTCAGGATGTGACAAACAACTGGTGTGCTGCATTAAGAAATTTAAATGAAAATTAGTTTAGACCATTTTTCTTCCCATCAGCTGGAAAACAAGGGCTTGATCTGACGTTTGTGGATCAGTTAAGTAACAGAGGAGCTGTGTGTTTTCATGCCTTTGCAGTCCCTTGCAGGTGGTCTGTGTGAGTGGGCATCTCTGGATGTGTTTAATTAACTGATGGGAGTCTTTGAGAACATAGGATGCAGTCTTGGGAAAAGGAAAATGGTCAGTTATCACTAACCTCAAATGCTGTTTGACATAGATTTTGGTAGTTCCAAAGAAAATATTTTCATATACACACATTTTTCTGCAGCCACCCTGAGTGTTCTGTCTTGTTGAAGAGATAAGAGCTTCTAACTTTCAACTTCTCTTGCTTGGTCTGCTGGACTGTCTGGGTCAAATTTTATTCTTGATTATTTTGGAAATACACAGATTTAGTTCCTTAAAAAAATATTTCCCTTTATTATGTTAAACAAAGAGCAGAATATGATCTGTAAAACCATGTATTCTAAAAATTGTATCCAGCCAATCTTATTATAGAAGGCTGGGACAACTCCTATTAATATTGTGCTACAATGAAAAATGGCCAGTTCTTAAACCTTGTGCTTTAGTTAGGAAGCCAGAATCTTAGTTAAGATTCAGAACTCATTCCTGCTTCTGACTCCATGACTGCTTAGTTTAATTAATGAAGTCTTATGAAAAGCTTCAGGAAAGGCTTTTAAATAGTCAAAGTTTCTGGTGAAGATGGTTTTCAAGACTTTGCTGACCCTTTGGAAGAATTTCAGGGTTGATTTTCCTTTATAGACTTTGTGCTGCTGATATCAATTATGTGATTCTCATCTAGATACTTTATAATTCCATTTTTAATTGACTTTGAATTAAGTATCCATTATTTCATTCAAAATCACTCTCTTATCAAAACCTCCTTAGCCAGTCTAGATGGCACTTAATTTACCATTTCAGCAGTTTCTTGCAAGAGCGATATTATGTAAAATGATTTCAAATGTTAATATTTTGCAAGCTTGGGGAGAAAGAAACTTTTAAAAGTACTTCTTTGAGAAACAGCCCATGCGACTTGTTTCAGAAGTGACGGAAATAAGACAGACAAACAGGTTGTTTGCAAAAGCCTTGCTTCTGTAGGAAACCCAGCTGAAGGCTGGACACCTGATAAACTTCTGATTTGGTATGGAGTGGTGTGGGAGCTGGAGAGTATTTTTACATCAAATGTTTCAGAAGAATCCAAAGCAGCACAAGTCCTTTTTTAACACACGGAATTGGGATATTTAACATTTAATGTGCTCTATTCAAAATTAAAAACGTATTTATTTATTTATAATTTCTTGGTACTTGGACTTTCAAGACAGATACAACTTTAGCCAATGTTTTTCATCTCTCTCAAAGAGAAGAAAGCAGATAGGTATTACAGACCATGCCCTCTTCCTTATCATTAATTTAAATGGGATCAAGATCTGACAGAGAGCCCTGAACTTTCTCCTGGTGTAGTAGGTGACTTGGCTGATAAACTCAGTCCTGGGAAATCCTTGCAGGAAAAATACTCTCAGGAGGAGCTTTGTCTAAATCTTACAACAGCAGTTGGGAACTTCATTAGGGCTGGTGAAGGGGGTGGCAATCACAGGCTTGGAACAGCATGTCTTTCCCTCAGGGATATGAAAATCTGTGCTCTAAACAAGATTCCTCCAGGAGATCCTGAAGAATTGAAATTACAGCATTTTCAGTGGGTTTTTTAGCTCACTTTTTGAGGCTGAAGATTTTTATCTGCACCTCTAAGTGCAAACTTAGACTTGTTTGTTGAACTAATGATTGCAAATTTTTGGCATGTTACTCTGCAGGCAGGGAGCTGTAAGGATAATTGAAGGACTGAACTTAGTGTTTAGTCCTTTGGAAAATGCTTTCTTTTTGTGCACTCAGAAATGGCCATTTTCTATCCCTAATGTATTAGCCATGAAATAAATGTCCATTCAGGCAACAATGCATTGATATTTTCTGGAGGTTATAAAACCAGGTGATTCTAGCATGGGTGTGTTTTTTCTCAGTTGGTGTGTAGGAGACAACATGTCCCTGGAATCCCAAAGGCAAACCAGGCAGTCCAGGGAATGGTCTCCCCTTTTGAGGACCCCTTGGAAATGCTTCTTGCAGACCTTCAGGAGTCTTTGCAGGTCAGGGAGCAGCGGGCAGGGAGCAGAGCTGTCACTGCTGCCCCAGGGCCACAGTGCCAGGCTCAGGACAGGAGGCTGTGCCTGGTGGAGCCCTTGGACTGATTTCACCTCTCCCAGCAGGACAGTCCAGATTTGTGCCTCTCACTGGCTGCTGCTGAACCAAAGTCAACTCTGCAAGGAAGGATTTCCCTGTGAGCTAGGGGCAGGGAGGTTGCAGCCTCTGTCCCCTGCTGAGATGATTTTGGGAAGAAAACTCAGTTAAAAAACCACCCCTGCAAATGTTTGGGTGATATTTGGAGTAGATGGAGCGATTTGGTTGCAGCTTGCAAAGGTTCTCCCTTTTTCACTTTGTTATTATGAGTGCTATCATGCAGAGTAGTTCAGTCCCTGTTGAAGACAGTCCCTAAATGTCAAACCTGAAAAGATACAGCCCTTTAATTAGCAGAGCCATTTGATTCCATGGATGCTCCTTAAGAGCTTTCCTAAACCCTATAATTTCTGCTCTGATAGATTGAAAATTTTTTTATGTTCACTTCTAAATGTCTTTGTTTCTTCTGTAATGGATTAAATGAAGTTTTAACAAGGCTTATGGTGAGATTCCTCATCATTAAAATAATAAATGGTTGAAAAGCTACCTTCTGTCTTGTAGAAATCTAACAGCATTAGTGGACCATAATCCAGCTGGTAACTGATTGCTGAACAACTGCAAAACCTTTCATACTTTGAGATGCTATCAGTACATAAAATATGTTTTCATGAAGTTTATTGAGCAGCTTATTAGCAGAGGTTAAGGCAATGGAGCTTCACAGATTCACTTAGCATTCAAAAATATTTTATCTGAGCGTTTCAGATTTTTCAGATTTAATTGAGTTTCTTTAATCTATTCTGGATACATCAAGGTAATGATTCCTGAAAGATGTGCAATGTTTTCTGGTTCTAGGTCAGTGTTTTTCTGGTTCTAATCATATTTGAGAGACCAAAAATATTTGTAGCCTCCAAAGAGGGATCATTTTGTTTTGTTCAGGTTCCTTTTTTCATCAGAAGGATTCTCTCATCTCCTGCCTGAAGCTTTCTCAAAACACTAAAACGTTGCCAGCATGTCCCCGTGATTCATTCCTCATTTACAACCTTCCTTGAAACCCTCCCTGGTGAATGTGCTCCATCCTAGCTGCTGTCCCAGGACACGTCCATCCCAGCTGGAGGCCTCGGTCTCCATTGCACTGCAGATCTTTGATAGCTGCAGAGCAGAGCTGGCACATTCCTGGGATTTCCTGGGGCCAAGGGGAAGCTCTGGGCTGTGCAGGGCTGCACGTCCCTCCTCCTTCCCAGATGCACAGAAACAAAGGACATGGTAGTAGGGGAAGCACACAGGCATCCTCCAGCAATTCCTCTCTTCCCCTACAGTTTCTTGGGTTTGTGGGCACCCAAGCACAAGCTGAAGTTGTCCTGAGGCTATTCTTGTTCAAATCACAGATCAGCAAGGAAAAGTGCTTCAACCCACTGCATCTAATTGAGGGACAAGGCTGGAGCAGTGCTGGGAAACACGACCCTCTCATCTCTCTCTCTCTTTGACAGCCAGAGCCCTTCCACCAGGCAGCAGGCTGGGAGCAGACACTGGCAGCTCCTGCTCAGTCCATCTGCATCCCTTGATGGTGAGAACCTCAGCCTGTGGATGCCTTTTTAAATCCACCCTATTCTGCAGAAATCAAAGCTCTTTTCTTACTATCACTACTGTCTCATCCCAATTCCTTCCTGGACACTGCCAGTCTGTTCTCTAGTTTAATCTAATGATCATGCCTTTTGTAGTGTGTTAGCAACAGCATAAAGCATTTCTTGACACTTCTTATGCCTCCTGGACACTGAGTGCTTGACAGTGAGTTTTATGGATTGTTGGCAGTGAACGTTATGAGTGCTCAGCTTGCAGCTGAAGAATGGCACCACACAATTTCCTCCTGGAATTGCAATTTTCCTTTGTTTTCTTTAACACTGATAAGCGATTTGGGTCTTGCTTACACGCTCTGCACACCAAAATAAAACCAATGAAGGGGAATTTTGTTACTGCTTTTCATGCTGCCAGGCACCAAACCTCAGCATTCAGCTTGCTAGATACAGCACATTCTTACTTATATTAAGATTTCTGAAATGTATGTACATTTTTGTCTCATTTATTTGTGCCTCCTGGATGCACTAAGGAGTTCTGATGTCAGAACTCAGTCTGAAGAATTTGGAAATCTAGAGAAACTAAACAAAGTTTACACTCTTCCTCAAACATGAAGAAACTGTAACAGTTTTATAAATTTCTGTAACAAACACCCTTGAATTTTAAAACTTGTTCTTCCTTTCTTAGATAAGCCTCTACATATGATCAAAAATATTTACATTGTGTTCTGGCTAGCAGGTCCAGAAACATAAATGTTGAAGAATTTTTATTACCCAGGATTTGCATTTGAAGCCATTTCATTAATTTCACGTTGCAGACTATAAGCGTCCTATTAAATTTTAATTGAAGGATTGCATGAAAACCTGTAACCATTACTACCTCAGACTTGCCTTTCTGACATGGCAGTTTCACAATACTACAAAAAATTGAGGTTTTGGTTTTCTCTAGAGGTGCTTTGAGAGAGCTGCACATAAATGAGCTCCAAGGTCACTGTGGTGCTGTTTTGGAATGCCTTTAAAAACATGACTGGCAAAAGATCTCTCAAAATTAAAAGTCTCTGCACAGATAAAATATGACAGCCCTGTCTACTGTGATTACTTCACTTCTGCAGAGTTGTCAGTCATTTCCAGTCATTCCCTTTGACTTTTGGGTCATGCTCTCCACGCTCCCTCTCCACTGCCTGCCCACCCTGGGGCAGTCCTGGGACAAGACAAGAAAGGTCTCATTCAGCTCCTTGGTCATGCCTCTCCTCCCTGTAATTTCTCTATCTGCCTTGATATCTCCCCCAGATAACAAATCTGAGTTTTACCTGTCTTCACCCATTGTGTCCTGAAATGCAAAGACACTCAGCCAAAAGGGATAAGGCACTGGAGAGGAGAAGGATTTTCATCTCTGCCCGTTGACTCCAGAAGGGGCAGGTAAATTGTACCTGGCTGCAAGGGGAAATCCCTTCTAGGTTTATTTATTTATTTAAATATCTATCTATCTATCTATCTATCTATCTATCTATCTATCTATCTATCTATTTCTATCTATCTATCTATCATCTATCTATCTACACATCTATCTATCTACACATCTATCTATCTATACATCTATCTATCTATACATCTATATATCTATACATCTATATATCTATTTATCCATGCTAAGGCAGGGCTGCACTTTGTTGCTTCCTCCTCTGCCATGTCCCCATCAGGGTCTCAAATGTCAGGGGGAAGTCATTGGTTTTATTTCCTTAAAGAAAGTCAGTTCTTTTTGTTCCAGGCCTGGGTGCCATCTGGTCTCTGCTGTACTTGAGTCTCTTAGCAGCAGGAGGTGTTTGTGTGGGTCCAGGGAAGTATTTTTATGTCATTCCTAAGCCAGTTCTAAACTGCTGACAGTCTCTGTTAAAAAATAGGTTGCAGAGCTTTAAAAATCATGAATGCAACCAAATATCTGTTTACTGCCTTGTTTCTAGAGGGGGGAGTGGAGAGAGGTCAAGGAAGGAGGGAGAGGCAGCTAGAGGCAAAGATTTGTATTTAGTTTTAATTGGTGAGGTAAGCACTGGAGATACCCAGGGGCCTGAAATGTATCCAGTCCTGAGCAAGTGCAATTAAGACTTTGGCAGAAATGCTGATTGACCTACTTTTGGAGTAAGGACACGGGGAGTGAGGGACAACCTCGCCAGCATCTCCCCTGTGCCACGGCCAATCTCTTGTGAGCAAAGACAGCCAGACCTGGCTCGAGTGTGGCAGGTGCCCTGTGCCCAGCAGCTGGCCTGGGGCAGGAGGAGGAAAAAACACTCCTGGCCTGGGAAATCTGTGGATTAAATTTAGAAAATGATGGTGTAGAAATTACACCTGTGGGAGAAGAAGGACCTGTTAGAGCACAGGGTGGATCCTTCCCCTCCTACCTCAGAATGCACAGCTGATACCTCTGTCCACAGCTTGGTGACAGCTTCTTCAAATCCCCAGAGGTTCTCAGAAGAAGCCTCTCAGTGAGCCAAGTATTATCAGCAATAATTTGCATCTTTTGAGCTGCTGAGCTCTGCTGTGATTCCCTATGCCTGTCACCTCCTCAACATGGCTGAGTTAAGCCAAAACTACTTTTTGAGAACTTACTTGCTTGATCACAGTTGGATTTGGAGACAGCTGATGCTGTTGCAGCTTGCTGGGAGTTCATCCCATTCCTCCCTCCAGTGCCAATCTCCTTTTAGTGAGGGGGGTGACAGCACTGGCTTGGGTGAGGAATTATCAGCTGAGCTCAGTAGCACAAGGTTAACACTCAGGAGTTTTGGTAGATCCCAGAGCATAGGAAAGTGAGCTGGTGGTACATTCATGTCTACTGCGGAGTCACATCTAATTGTACAATTTCACAATGAGGAAAACTGGTAGGAAGCAGAAAGAGACTGTGAGCTGAGAGGTACACATTGGTCCTGCCCTGTACATCAAGGCTTCTTGGTTTCCATATGTGACATTCTGTCATTCCACAGGTCCAGAGAGACTGCAAAGAGAAAAGGATGTGAATCTCATCTCAGCTGTGTGCCTGCCTCTCTCAGACAGTTTGCCAGAACTACTTGTCTCTTCCTGAGAAAGACATCAGGAAAGGGATGTGTTTCAGGTGCCTGTCACTCAGAACAGTGGTAACAAGCTGTGCATCCCTTGCTGTTATTGATCATGAAAAATGCTTTAAATTAGCCAGATACCCCCTAGTTCTCTACCATGTTCTGTTCTCTATCAAGAAAATTGATAAAGGCATCGCTCTTCCTCTGTTGATTCCCATTGCACAAAATTCACCTTGCGTTTAACATCATTGTTGGGGGCCTGTGAAGGATTATTGCAGTAATGAGGATAATTCATAAAGGGGATTTGTGTTCTTCAGAGCTATTAGTGCCTGAGCTACAGTGGGTGCTGTCCCAGAGAGGGTGAAACTTGGGAGTGTGCAGGTCTGAGGCTTGGTGCATGGAAACTCCTAACAGCATTAGTGACTCATGAACACCACTTCGAGCCTGCTTCTGGATGCTGCTGCTGTAATTGAGCATGCTCATTATTTATAGGCTCCCAAATTAAGCATTCATTTATGCTGTGTTTGGAATAAATGGAATTAACAACATGCCTTTTGGTGAAAGAGCCGCAGATGCAAACAGAAGCGTTCACAGCTTTCAAGTCTTGTGTTTGTTTACGTCAGTGAATGTGGACTGTTAGAACAACTTCCACCGCTGATTATTTTCAATTAAAGCTTGAGGAATTTTAAGAGGAAATTGTCACAATACTGTGATCAGGGATATTATAGCCTCTGGATGCAAATTAGCCACCAAACTTTCAAACAACAGATTTACAGGATCTGTTTCCCATTAATTGCCAACTGTCCGGGAGCACCTCCAGCGCTCGGCGCCGGCTCCACGGCGGATGCAGGAGGTGCTGCTGGGGTGTCCAGGCTGCTGGGCTGCAGGTGGTGGTTTGCCTGGGAGGAGAAAGGGATGGGAACAAGTTTCTGAAGTGTCCTTCAAGAATCTTTTCCACCAGAGTCTTCTTACTGCACATGCTGGGTGCAGCTCGGGTGCAGCTGCTCAGCTCGCTCTCTCTCCAGCCAGACCCCAGAGCCCCAGGCAGCCCCTGAACTCTGCTGGCAGGCAGAGGAAAAGTGGGAAGCCAGGTCCAGGTTACACTAATTTATTCCAGGCAGACCAAAGGTGTGTTCTTAAAAAATGCATGTTGGTGTGGGATTGGAACAGAAAATACTTGTGGTATTCAGGACTGAGATCTGCAGGATTCTAAGAGGCAGAGAACATTTACCTGCTGTCTTTTCACACTGGCCAGTACTTCTGCTTCTGTAAGCATTTAAGCATTCTGTAAGCACGTGAGTAAAAGAAAAGACAATTTTTAACACTCCTTCAAGACATAAACACTGTTTCTTCGATGTGTCTAGTGTATAGCCAGGAGAGAGAAATCGTTTTTCATTCTTTTCTGTGGCATGAGATCTAATAGTAACTTCAGATGCTTAACAATTTGTGCATTTATTTTGAAGGCAATAAGACAGAGCCATTTATTCCCACAAAAGAAGTCCTAGTAAATTTTGGCAGTTAGTGTTTTTATCCTAATACCCATTCTTTATTATAATTTCTTATGGGAATCGAAGTAATTTGCCTGCTTAATGTTATCTTTAGTAAATCTAAATAAAAGAAACTTGAGTAAGATCTCCTGTGGCCCTGTAGTAGATTTATACTTCCTGTGCCACAGTCACAAAATACAGGCATGATGTTGGTAAATTTTTTTTTTTTATTTTGCTCGTAGGGTTTCTGATGTGCATAATTCTTAGTGGCATGGGGTGCAGCTTAAATTCAGGATGGTTTTAAAGACCATCAGCAGTAGCCTTTGGTAAAGAGAGAGCATGGAGAAAGGATAAATTGTTTATACTTCAGTGCCAGAGCTTAGAGCAGAAGAGAGTTTGGGTCCAGTGGAGTGGTCATTGATAATTTGAAGGAATTAACAATTACCATTAGTGCAATGACCATGTAAAGCAATGCAGTATGTGCAAAGCATTGATGAATGAAAAAACAATACCCAAAAAACCAACAACATCACCCAAAGAACCAAAAACCCCAAGTATTATGTGAACCTGTGAATGGTTTTGGTGTTTTCTTGAAATCAGAGAGATTTTTACTAGTAGAAAGCTTTCTATCAGATGGACTCCATGACTTGGCAAATTCTGGCTCACAGTTGCATCAGACTGAAACACTCTGTAAGGACTGTCTCTGCATCCCTTAAATGGGAGCCAGGAAATGAGAAAGGAGAACATTTACCAGATCCCATCTGTTGCAATGATAAATCAGAAACCTCAGCTGAGCAGCCTCACTGGAAATCTCCTCACCTTGGCATTGGTGTGTTTAGTCCTGGGACAGCATTAAATAACTGCATGTGAATTAATTGCTATTAGTTTGTGTGTTGTTTGGTGCTTAAATCGTAGAATGATAAAATAGGAGCTGAAAAGGGGTAGTAAACAACTAAAAGAAGCCGTTTGGCACCTTCTGGCTGGTCTTCCCTGTGTTTTTCATGTGTCACACAGGGAGCCTTGGGACAAAAGGCACAGCAGTGAGTGAGTTCAGCACTGGAACATTTAGGTGAAAGCAAAAGCAAACCAGAAAAATCCTGGCTTCTGTGCATTGTCCACCACAAAATCTCTTTATGGCTCTGCTGTAGCTCTTAGTTTCCCTTCATCATAAACCAGAATAGATTAATTTCTCCAGCTGTGTAGATTGTAGAGCAATACCAGTAGTTTTATGTTCAAGTTTAATGCAGTAATCAGTCTTTTAGAGGATGATAAGCAATAAACAGCATGCAATATTTGAAGACAGATGCCCTACTATGACCTACAGGAGAGTGGTTGTGGCAGAATAGCCAAAATGTTGTTAAAATGCTTAATATTTAATTTGAAAGTTATGAGAGGTATTATGCTATTGAGCGATTAACAGTGTCCCCACTGAGAGAAACTATTCTTTACTATACACAAGTAATTTCTTCTGGCCCCTTGTCTTCAAAAGAGATGAGGAAGGCAAAATTTTTCAAAAATTATGCATGAATATAAATTATGCTAGGAATTAAACTATCAGCTTGACCCTTTGTTAATCTGTGTGTGACACAGCTTCGAAGAGCCACAGCTCCACATTAGAGCAGCAGAAGCTCTAAGAATAGAAAACATCATTTCATGTTTGTTTGAAATCTGTGGTCGATTTTGATTCAGCTGTCATTGTCATTCTTTTGTGTTTGTTTTCTGTAAATGTTTCTGTGCTCAAGCTCTATTAATGAAATTACATCCAGGAAGTAAATATTTATCTAAAATAGTCTACCAAAATCAGATTGTGAATCCCATAATAACTTTTGGAATTGTCATTTTGTACTGTTTGTGACCATGGCCATCCAAAATGCATGCTGGAAGTCCCAAGGAGTCATACAACATTTATATAAATTACAGCATAAATGAGGAATTATGAAAAATTGATTGCAATGTACATTATTCAAATAATTTGCCAACCAAGATTATTTGCTGCTGACAGGCTGAGCAGATGTATGGAAGTGACTGGATGTCCACCAAGAGAAAATGTTCAAGGAAGACTGGGTTTTAGATGCCTTTAAAACTAGTTCAGCTATGGACAAAACTTTAATACAGACTTCTTCAGTGACTAGTAAAGCCAAAAAGAAAAATGTTGCCAGTAAAGGCGACTTTTCATCCTTACATAGACTTAATATTTTTTTTCATTTCAGAAGGGACTATGATGTTCATCTGATGTAAACTACAGACCATGTTGCTTATCATCCACAACATTTGCAGTGAGATTCTGGTTTCTAAACAAGACCAAAGGCATCCACTCCCTGGCCAAATCAGAATAAGCCGCTGTTCTCTTTGCAGTGGAGGGACAGAGGCTTTTAGATCTTGCTCCAAAGGTTTAAGAGTGCAGCTCTTTTTACATATGTGAAGTCCATTGTGTGTTATCTACCTGGGAAAGATGGAGATCAATGGAATCTGTACTGCAGCCATGAAGCATGTTCAGCTTGAAATCATATTTTCAGGCTAACTTGAAAAAATATGTGTTTTCTTTTTGAGAGGAAGCTTTGAAAGAAACCTTACAACGCCGTTCTCTAAGTGATAAAGTACAATTGCTGTGTAAGAAACACATGGTGAAAAGCATAAGGAGGAGAAAACTTGGCAGAAGCAACAATCCATAATTTAGAAATGATGTCGTCTTATCGTGTTCTGCAAATGTCATTCCCACCAGGAAGTTAAATTACTGCACCAAAGCATAGGCAAAGAGAGCAGAATTATGACCCAGAAGTCTTGCTCTCACATGGCTGGGGGTGCATTCCCTGGGCTGTGTGCACAGCTGGATTAATGCCTGGGAGCACAGTCCTTGTGCTGGGCAGTCCTTGCACCTGTGCCACAGCACATGGGGGGTTTCCATCTCCCACCCTGGAAACTCTGCTTTTTCCACAGGCAGAATTATCCTTGCTCACAAGCTTTTCTTGCTTTGTCTTCCCAGAGAGAAAAGATGCTGAGGTCAGATGGTTTTTTTTTTTAAATTAAGCAAGACACAATGCAAAGTGTTTCCAAGGAGTAGGGGAAGGAAAGTGATATAAACCTCTCCCGTGTGGGCAGTAACTAGAGGTTTCTTGTTGAAACATGCAAACATTTGGTATGATTGCCTTTCCTTGGGTTCTCTGCTGCTGTAGCTGCAGTTAATTTGTGCTGCAGGAGCAATTCCCAGCCCTAAGCAAGGAATAGCTGTCCCAGGTCTTACGTGCCAGGTATAACAAGGCATTTCCTCTTTCAAGAAATTTCATGTGCCTTTACTCCAGCAGATTCATCTGTAACTGTCCCTCCGTGCCTGAGGTCTGACCTGCTCAGGTATAAGCCAGTTCTAACCTTGAAGATGGCAATATTCACCTGGGCAAGGCTGTATCCAGGTTTGTGCCTGGATTTGGGAGCCTAAGCACCTTAGCTCAGCCACTGTGGTGCCATTGGAGTTGTTTGGTTTTACCCCAGAGCTGGATCACATCTGGCTGAATAGAAACACCAGCTGTGGGGCTTAGGTCCTCCTGCACCTGCCTCAGAATTGTGCCTTTGGGAATATTTCAAATATAGCTGCATTTTCAGGGGACAGAAAAATGTTCACGTTAAAAGTGTTTCTTAATTAACTGCATCGGAGTAAATAATTCACAGTGAATAATTAACTGATGGATTTAGCCTGTCTCTTTTTCCACCTCTTTCTTTTTTTTTTTTTCTCCCGTGCACAAAACGTCCTTGAACAGATTGCAGGTTTCTTAACTTCCTACAGCAGCGTGTCTAATATTTTATCTGCCATTTTTATTGGGTTGTTTGGAATGGGTTCCTTACTTGCCTTAGTGAGTCTTCTAAAGACAGGAATTGAAAAGTAGAAATAGTGCTATCTGCAGGGCAATTTAAGCACCCATGCTAGGGGGAAAGGAAATTTTAAGATTTAAACACTTTTTTTTATGGGTAAAGCTCATTTCAAGGTGCTAATTCTATGTCTGTACATAACAGACAATAGAATTCCTTTGGTGGGCATTTCCTAAAGCATAGCAGCTGGATTCCAAACCTGAAACATATTCTTTTGATCTTCATGGACCTTTTCCTGTCTGAAACCTGCTGGCAGAATCAAGTCCATTGCTAAACAAAGCATCTCACCCTGTGCAGAGGCAATGTCATTACTCAGTCCAGAATTGCCCTGCAGGACACTCTTATCCCAGAAACTCTGTGGCAGGGACAGCCAGCTGAGTCTCAGCCGTTATTCTGACAAGAGGGTGGGCATTTCCTTTTCAGGTGGGAAATCTTGCCTTTTTTGGGATTTGGAACTCACTACCAGCTCAACCCATCCATCTTTGTGGTGCTGCTTTTGCAGCAACATCACCCGAATGCAGCAGCTCCTCTGGCTTGCAGACAGACAGATGCAGCCTATTTGCCTCCTGCCTGTATCAGCAGACATTTTTGTAGGAATCTCTTTTGGGCACATCACAGTGAAGGGGCCCTGGAGCATAACCCAGCTGACTGGCAGTTCTGTGTGGCTCAGGTGACACTGGGATTTCACCTGTTGCTCTGGGGGTAGAGAAGAGAAAGCAGCTGAGGGGCAGCAGGTTTAGTGATGGCTCTGGGTTGATGAAAAAATGGGGGAAAAGAAAGTGGGACAACAAAATTTGGGGGTGTGTGGGTGGCAGATCTTTCACCCCATCCTTTTGGAGTGGTAAAAAAGATGCTTCTGAATTGCTGGAGAGGAACATTTCCACACCTTGTGACAGGGCTGCAGGCACGACATTATCCCAGCTTCAGCCCTCTGAGCTCTGGCTCGGAACAATGTGGGCAAAAAATGCCCCAGAGCTGAAGTGCTCCTTGTTGGATTAGCATAACGGGAGGATAAAATAAAGCAGACCATTTGCAGCTGCTTCATGCCCCGTATCTGGGGCAGGGAGTTTCAGCATCCTGCTGGAGATTTCAGCCCCCCAGCATCCTGTGGCTGCTAAGAGGAAAGGCTCAGCCATGTGGGTTAATGAATGTTGTTTCTCACACAGGAAAACCAACAGAGAACAGCATATGGACTCTGTGACAGGAGTGACTGTAGGGTGCTGGACTCCACTGATTTGATAGCTTTCCTTACATCCTCCTTAGCTGTAAAATTCCAATAAAGAAGAAAGAGGCCATTATATTAATAGCATGATGGGGTTTGCAGCGTGATCTCTAGGACTCATGGGGATTCCTCTGATGTCCAGAATAAATTCTCTTCTATTCTAATGACTATAAACGACCTCTGTCCAAACCTGGTATTGATGAAATAGCTTTAATGTTTCAACATCAATGCTCCAAGCTTTGCTGAACAGTGACATTAATCTGATATTGCACAGCACATGGGGAAGAACAGCCAAAAAATATGCTGGCACTTACAAAGTTATGCAGCTTTCTAGCCTGACAGCCTTCATGCTATTTTCCCACCAAGTGGAAACAAGTCGTGGGATACAAATGACAGAGAGATTTTCCCTTAAAGCACGATGGAAGGAATTCAGAAGTGGTTGGGAACTGCATACATTTTCAAGGAAACAGTGTAAACAGAGGAAATTTTTTTAGGAGTTTGTGTACCTGTGCTCCTGTGTTTGCTTCTGTCGGGTTACAATCTATTTTCTTTTCCCTAGCAAACATTTTTGATTACTTAGCATATCTTAATTAATATGCAAACACAGACATGGATTTTCACAGCATAAAAGCAGAGCCATTGGCTGATTTATGATTTTAATCAGGTCAGCCTTAGCTGATATGCAGTAAGAAATAATTAGCTGGCTGTTTGTACACAGAATTGCATTGTACCTAACCCCTAGGAGTCAGTTTTTCCTGACACTTCAACCCCCTGCTGATTTTGTTTTCTTAGCATTCCTTCTGATCTCGAAATAGGAGCATGTAGTAGTTTGTCACCTCTGAGGTCATTGTCCTCAAATCATAACTAAGGGTAGGTTGGACATTTGCAGGTCTTAGGAATAGGTCTGGTATAGAACTGGCTGAATTAGGGGGTTGACTAATCTTTCACAGTGGCCTAAAGAATTGCCCAGAAAAATCTCTTTCTGGGTTTTTCAGAGCAGCTCTTGCTTTCTTCTTTGCTGTTTCTGACGTTACCAATGAGTTTCAAATGCATCTACACATTTCTAGTGCACCTATGGGCTCAGAGAAGTGTAACATAGACCAGTTAGGACATATTGGTATGGCCTGGTCTGAACTGGACCCCAGCCTTTCAGAAACTGGGGCACAGATCCACGCTTCCCTCAGAAAGGGAAATTCTGCAGTTACAAAGTGAGTGACTGTTTCCTCCACTCGTCTACCAAAATCCCAGGCGTACCCGTGTCCCTGGCAGCCAATTATGCTGCTGTTTCTGTCCTGTGAAAAGAAGGGTTTAGACTACAAGGTTACTGGTTTAATCAGTTTTATCTGTATTTTATTTTGTGTGCCTGGCACCACCACTGCAGCTGCTGGACATTTTGTGTCACACTGCACCGTGTGAAGGGTAAATGCTGTTGGTATGTGGCTCTTACCTGTTGCCTCTGTGCTAATGTAGGAAGTTTGCAAAATACTGAAACTTGTCTGGAATCCTGAGTTGCATTAACCCTTTGTGAACACCCGTAAGCCTCTTGTGTTGGAGCCCAGACAGAGGACATGGTTTCTAATGCCGCTTCTCTGCAAACTAATTGATGTATCTGGCACCAGCCAACTGACATCAAAACATTTGTACAGATGTGAGGCTCTGTCTAGACTAGATAATTGCTTCCCCTTTTGGCTTGATTTCCCCGGTTGCCAAGTTGGGTAACATTTAACCTTGACTTCTGGAGGCACAGCCACTGCCCAAGCCCTCCTAATGAGGAGCCATCCAGCAAGTTGACATGACAAGACCACGTTAATCTGAGTCCTCTGCCTGTGAGGCTGCTCACACTGCGGTCAGCGCTGATGCAGCTGCATTAATCCTCTTTCTGTCCATACATCTTAATTCACCCTCAGAGCATGGCTAAGTTCTTCTGTTAATTGTTTTCTCCCTGCCTCCCCCCGTGAAGTGCAGTTCATTCTGTGAACAACACCGATGCAGCAGGTTAATAACTATTGATGTTGCCACGTTAATAACGGCCCTGCTGCCCATGAATCTGAGCCTCCCCCTCTCGAGGTGCTGGACACGACCTACTTAATCATTACATCTGCCTGTCCATGGATCTCAGCTCACCCTGTGAAATGTTAATCATTCTGACTGGCTAATCACGACCATTTCTCACTGTCCAAGGGTGTGAGTTCAGCCTACCAACAGCTCCAGTGTCCTTGCTACTCCTTGCAATCTCTTTCTGCTCACAGGCTGCAAAGGACAGGGATGTCTCTGCTGATCACTTCAGTCCCTCTCTGCCTGGAGGCTGAGGAGCTCCCCGTGCGTCCGAGTGATGCCCAAGGCACTTTATTCTCCTTCCATCCCCAAATCCGAGCCAGTGCAAAGCCCCCGGCAGCTGCAGCCAGCTGTGTGCCACCTCTCCAGAACGACACATCCAGCTACAGAGTGTGTCTGCCTGCAGAGCAGCCCGGCTCCGGGCTGGATGCTGAGCTCCTGCAAGGTGAGCTCAGAGCACAGGGATAAGCAGTAACTCAATGAGACATTTCAGCTCCTTCTGCTGAGCTGCACCGTTGTGCTGGGTAGGTCTGATAGGTCTGTAAAACTAAATAGGTGTTGATGTGGTGCCACACGCTGTTCCCTTATGCTGGCTCCAGCATGGGGCCCGGTGCTTTTAATGAACACTTACAGCTGTTAATGCCTCTGCCCCACCAAACTGGATCATCGTGGGAGCTGAATGGACATGGAGAGGGAAGATCAATCACAACTTTAGGGCATTGTAAAGTCCCACCACTCTCCTACCTGCGCCTGCAGGATGTGGTCGGGATTGAAGCTTGCAAAGGGCATCAGGGAGCTGTTGAAACCACACAAATTGCAGAAGACATTTTGTGAACTCAAGCCCATGTCTTTAATGCGCACATATAATTGCAGTGAGGGCTCTGGAACTGCATGTAGTGTTTGAACAAGAACCTTTGCTCATTGTTGGCAGGCTCCCCCTGCGTGCTCTGTACAGCTCCTCCCAGGGCTCCCTGAAGTGCTGGTTCTCTCTGGAAACCCAGCTACCTTCAGCTGCAAGTAGAATTGGGCAGCAGCTTTAAAGGAATCTGCTGAAGGCAGCTTTGTGAGCCAAAGAGGCCGAAGTAACAGCATGAAGCAAAATCTGAAAGGAGCCACCTCCTTCTTCAGAGAGCCACAGAGCCAGTGTCAGCAGGGATCTTTGGGAGGCAGAGATCACCTTTCCTGCTGAATCCCAAGTGCTGCCCTTTTCCCAGACACTCAGCTCACTGCAGTTTTATTAGGTGGTACAGTAAACTTCTTGTGAAGTTTCTGTTTAATTTTTCAATTTATTTTCCCCCCCTCTCATCCTCAGATTGGTTTGGGAGTTGAGTTTAGTAAACAGGCAGTTAGTTTGATTAAAAGTGGCATACGTTTTGCTGTGGCAGAGGCAGACTCAGGGGCATTTCATGCATGTGCTTTGAGAATAAAAAACTGTCACTCTTGGGTACAGTGGTAAATAACTTTTTTCCCCAGCAAAATACTGGGAGCTCTTTCATGCGGATAATTTTATGTTTTATGAAAATGCAAGGGAAAGGGAAGACTGGTGTTCTGGAAAACACGAAAGCAATAGGTGGAGGGAGGGCGATTTATACCTAGTGTAACTAATTAAAATAAAGCAAACTACGAAAAGGTAAAACTAAATGCACCAGAAATGTCGAATTAAAGGAACAGCAGTCGACAAAGTCTGATCTTGAAGAGGCTTATGAAGCTATTTCCCACTGGTGTAAACGGAGGAGTACAGAAAAACAGTGCTGCTGCTTTTGTGCAGTGCCAGGAATGAAGGGAGCAGCTACATCCTTCTATTTGCTCATGTTAGGTTGTCTGGTTGAGGTTGTTAGAGCAGGTGAGAGGAGCTGAAGCTCCAGTGGCCCCTCCTGGGTAATGAGAAGAGACAGCCCCCAGCACCTGAGCTGCTGCTCTGCAAAGGGAGGCAGGTAAATAGATCAGATTTTCATTATTGTTTGCAAACATCTCATTTGTAAACACAAAGTAGTTTTTTAGGACTTCACTTCTGGGATGCCCTGAGCCCACAGCTCCCAGTTTCTTCCTTCTCTGATTAGCTCTGGAGTGAAGCAGCCCAGCCTCAGTCCCCCAAACAGCTCCATCCCTTCACACAGATTTAAAACGTCCCCATCCCTGCAGCAGATACACTGTGCGTGGGCAAGGAAGTCACATTTTTAAAAGGAGCTCAGGAACAGAAATCTCATTCCTAAAGATAATTTCAGCTATGTCTGCTCTGCCATAAAGCCCAAGATTAGGAGCCAGCTTGCTGTTTATACTCACCTGAAATCTTAAAGTGTAAGCTTTTAAATGCTGTGGGGGTTTTTAACCAGGCCAAGAAGCTTTCTCCAAGCCAAGATCAGAGCACACTGACTGTATTTGCCATGTGTAATTCATTTTAAGGACAGTGACAAAAAGCACTTATCTCAAGAAACATGAAAGCTGGAAAGAAGAAAAGGCAGCAGGGACATAAAGTGTGAACTAGCAGAGTTTTCCCCATAAGCCTAGCTGTATGAGAAATGGAAATATTGAAGTTTCTAGTTTGGGTGTGTTATTCTGGATTGCCCCTTGGAGAACTACTGTAATCAGACTGGTGTGGCATCAGGAGAAGGTATGAAGTGATCCATTAGTGCCATTAGGATTTGTTCTGTGGAATCACCAATATTCATCCACTGGTGGATATGCTGCACTTTTTCTTGTGCTGCTGTATTTGTATCCCACTCCTGGTTTGCCAAGGTTTTTCTGGCCAAAATTACAGCAGGATCTCTTAGTGCTGTAGATGTGATAATTCAGGTGAGATAATTCTCAGCCCTCTCTGGGGTTATCTTGTGAAATCTGTTAAGGAACGTGTTTCTGACTCTGTTCATGGACTCCTCAAGATAAAGGCTTCTTGGGTTTTATTTCATAAGCAAATGTTTATTTGTTATCAAGCATTTCGGCTCACCAACTGCTGGCATTTTGAACTTGCAAATAGCTCTGCCTAGCAAACATTTGTATGTTGACCATCTAATGCTCATGGTTTAAGAGGGAAAGCCAAGTGTGGTACTTAATCCAGTCCCCACAATTTCCTCCATCTGAAACCCTGACATAGCTCAAAATCAAGGGATAAAATAAAACAGGGGATCTTCTGGCTTCAGAGACTGGAAGGATTTTCTCCAGCTTCCTGACACTGCTTCAGGATTTGATTCCACAATACCCTGCACCTATTCCTTCTTAATTCAGAGACTTCCCAAGTTATTAAATTCAGTACTTCCCCGTGTCCCTGAGAGCTCTGCAGACACCTCATGGCTGGGCACCAGCACCAGGTCCTGCTTTCCAAAGGGTCTCATTGCCCAGTGCCCCCTCAGACCCGTCCCTTCCCAGTCCAGCCCAGATGCACACCCAGTGCAGGCCCCCTACTCTCAAATTTCAGCTCCTCCAACTCCCCAAATCCTCTTTCTAAGATGAACATGATAAAATAATGAGCAAAATGTGATTTGTGCAGGTCTGCCCCTGCTCATCTCCCAGTCTTAGACTTCTTTGGAGAAAAAAAAAAGCAAAAGAAAAGAAAGGGAAAATAACCGTGAGCAGTGTTATCTGTAATAAATATATTTAGGATTTTGGTGAAAATGAAAATGAGGTGCCTCTTGGGAAAAATATGGACTTTATTTTGATTTTATATTAAATCTCTCATAGTCTGAATTTGCTTGGATTTGCACAGGCCTCTTCTAAATTACTTTAAAAGAAAATATAATTTCCAAGCCAAATTATCTGTTGGGATGAATAATTTTCTTGATTTTGAATGGATTTTTTCCAGGAGAAAATCTGGCCCATTTGCTGAACCAAATCACAACTTGGACAGTGGGCCTGGATCAGGACACATTTGGATGTTTTAACCTCCAGTGAATAGCAAATAGAGGATGCTGATGTCATGCAGTGCAAAATAAAATAAAACAATATGTGTAATGAGCTGATTCAAAATGCAGCTTTGAAAAAAAATCACTTCCATTTTCTCACAATCCATCAGGCCATCAATAGGTCTTTTATGGCTTCAGCACATTGCTATTAATAGTGCAGAAAAAAATGCAAATTGTAGGCTTGTGGGGGCTCCATAAGTTTCCTGTGGATACTCCAGGAAAAGTGAAATGCAGGTTAGATGTGCAGTGGCACCAGGGCAGGGTGGGAAGCACCCTAGTGGGCCCTGGGCACCCTGGAGATGCTCAGATTTTGTCAGAAATAACTACACCTGTGAATTAACTTAATGTAGTGAAGCCTCACATGGATTTCCCTGTTCATTACTATGAATGACTTTGAATGTATTTGGTGTAATTCACCTCCAAAAAGAATATGATGAATTCCAGGACAGCCATTCCTAACCAGAACTCAATTGGCCACAATTCTGGTCAACACTTTCAAGGGATCAATTTCAAAATTTCATTTGGATTTGCTCTCCTGAGGGTTCCTGTGCCTGGGAATCCTGATGCCTGTTACTGTTTCCCCACAAACTTAAAAGGCTATAATTGTCAGTGGTGTCCTGATCCTACATTTCTTGCAGCTGATCAGTGAATATTGTCCCTATCCATCCTGCACCCAGTGAGAATTACTTCTGACTTTTGAATGCCATTCAAAGTTTATTACAAAAACATTATAAAATAGATCTTTACTTTGTTCCTGATGTCAGAACTTCTCCTCTTTTGAGCCACAGCTGCTACTCAAGCAAGGGTTTTAGTGCATTTTGACCTTGAGGTCTCTGGTGATTACTAACCTGTTTATAAGGAGTACTATGGACTGCAGGAGTATTTTATAGCCTTTAAGAAGATGTTTCTCTGAATGTCTCAATTTAAGACCCATTAATAGAGATTAAAGAAACTTTCTGGTCTCCTTCATATTCTGGTTGTTTTTGTCAGTCAAAGCAATATTAAAACACAGCTACATTTCTCAATATTAATGATCAGCTCTAAAAACCTGACATAACATTTTTAGAGGACTATAACTAATCTTTTTATTATCGAGTTACAATGGTTTGCATCAAATATATATCATCTGCAGTTAACTTTAAAACTTCTACAACTTGACGGTGGACTAAATAAGCTTATAAATACCTGGGTTTGTTTGAAATACTGAGGATTTTACATGGAGGATGTAAAACTGCCTGCCAAACTTTACCTGCTGGAACAGCTCTGACAGTGTATCTCAGTTCACAGGTGGGCAGAGGCCTGGGAGTTGAATTATGGCTTTGCCTGTGAGGTTAGCTTAGGGCACAAACCTGTCTGCTGGGATGGCAAATTGAGCTTATCAGTCACTTGACCCATTAATAGAGCTTAAAATTCTCCTGTGCTGAACTTGAGGGGATGCAGTGTTGCCTTGAACTCCTGGGAATGTAGCTTTCAGAGGTCTTGCATAGTTACAGTCCTCTGGGAATTTTCATTCTTGAGGAAATAAGAGGGAAAGGGATGAGGAGACAGAGGGAAGGATGAAAGAGGGGCTCTCTGGACTCATGGGTAATAGACTACAGGAAAGCAAAATGGGCTGAATCACAGTGCCTTGGCTAAATTGCATAATGGAAGTGCTGGAGAGATAATTAAGGCCTGTTTTAAACGTCTTCCCCATGCTTCTTCTCAGTGACTTGCCAGAAAAAGGAACTGGTACAGGCTCATCAGCAACTGCTTTCCTTGTTTTCCAGAGCAAGCTCTGCCCTCTGAAGCTTTGGCAGTGATGCCTTCACACAGCAGCCCCTCCAAGGGTCTGGCAGGGTTTGCAGAGTGACCCCTTGGTCCCTCTGGGGTGGTTTTTGAAGGCACAGGAAAGGTGCAGGGATCTCCTCTGCACCCCCAGCACTGCTGCCTGCGGAGCCTGGCTGGTCACACCATCTCTTGCAGGCTCAAAATATGTTCTGCAGAGCTTGTGGGGAGTGGGATGATTGAAATATTTGCTTGGAGCTGCTGTAATTATCCCAGCAGTGCCCCTGAAATATCTTTTGTGCATGAATTAAAAGCATTGCAAAGGTTTGACCCTGTGCTAGATGTTCTGGCGCTGCCCTTGGGAGCAATCCCAAGTGTCCCAAATATTCCCGAGGTATTTCTCATGTTTCTGGGTGACCTGTACCAGTGGTGCCAAGGTATGAATGAATAATCTTGCTGTACAGCACTGGCTGCATCCTCTTAGCAGACATATAAGTTTAAAACATGGCTTTGAGAGACGTCACAAATTGGAGCTTAATTACAATGCGTTGATAAAACTCAAGTGATTGTGATTTCTGAGCCTTCAAACCGAAGGGGAGGACACACTGAAGCAATTTCAGCTGATTACAGATATTCTGAACTTGCCTTGTCTAAGTGAGTTTAATTTTTTCACCTGTCATTTATCTGCTTTTGAGAAGCATAATTGCAACATTTGTTCAGAGTTATAAGCTTCTGGAATGGCGAAGGGATTTTGTTTTTTTTCTTCTATGCAAACATTAAAAAACAAAAGGGGAAAGGAAAGGCTATTTTGGAGACAGACTGCCACACAGACATGCCTGTGCACAGACACATGGCCTCTTTTAGTTTTTCTTTATTTTATTTTAGTATCTTAAAAATACATATATCTCTGGGGGAAGCTTTATAAGAAACAGCCAGCTGAAGCAAGGATTTTAGGAGGGAAAAGAAGGCAAGGGACTTGTGCTATAGAGACAGCAGTTCAAACAGTGAAAAAGAGAACACAGCTGTGCACATCACAAATCCACAGCTGGGCAAGTGGAAAGAGAATATTCCCACACCTACCCTTATAAATCTTCCCTCACCTTTCAGATCCCTTATTTTTCTGTTGTGTGGAATAATTTTCTACAGCAGGAGAGAGAGTTATTTGCATTTTGCTCCTCCTGCTGTTTGTGATATCTAGGTCAGTTACACCTACTAAAGCCCCCAAAAAAGCACTGAGGATTTCTTCAGTGTCCTTCCTAGCAGGGCGTTTTTCTTATCTCTCAAAGTCAAGGATTTTCCAGGCGAAAGAACAAGGGAGGCCGGAGCTGCAGGTGCATAAACCAGTACACAGAGAAACCCAAGAGGAAAAGGCAGCACAGCCTCTGTGTCCAGAAGATTCCCACGGGCAAGTCCAAGGAGAAGAGAGCAGATTTGTTTTGAAAGCCCCTCTCAGCCCTCTGCTGAGCATCCAAACAAGCCAGGCTTGGGCTCTCTCTGTAACTCTTCTGGGAGCGGGGGTGAAGCAGCAAAGCCCTGAATCTTCTGCAGCTCCAGGAATTATGGATTTCCTCTCCATTCTTAACAAAAATTAAAGACAGAGCAGCACAAATTCTGTTTACACTGCTTCTCAAGGTTTGAGTCTGAGCAGCACAACGGCCAAAGCAGGTTTGGTAGAAGGACTCTTCAATACAAATACAAACAGATCAAAAAATTTTTGGTTAAACTTTCCACAGAACTGTGCAAACTTGGTACCATAGCATCAACAAATGTTCAAATGTTGAATATCCAGAGTCCTATTTAAACTGGAGCTGGGCTCGGAAGCTTTTGGTGTTCATATGCTCCTGGGTTTTGATTCAGAATAGCTGATCATAAAATCTGTGTAGTGCTGGTCTACACCTGCAAAGGAACAGGTGCCACAACTCAAGTACTGGAAATTGTGCTCCAGAGTTGAACCTTAGTGAGGGAAACCAGAGAGTTTTGCTTGTTCTGCCTGAAACAAGATGTTTTCATGTGAACTAAAACACCAAAGTGCCTTTTGCTTGAATAATACACATTATCTAAAAACATTTAAAAGAGCATTTCCAGCAGCCAGGTTTGGTCTGCAGTATTCCAGTCCTTCAGTGCTGTAGTACATCCTTATAAAATGTAGCAGAAGAGAGGGAGAATCTCAGGATTCTCTGGGGTTAGATAGAAGAGAGAAAATGGCATTGTGGCATTTCCATGTTGGAATTTCTGTCTCATTTTTGCTATAGTCAAGTGGAAAATTAGCCTTTAGTTCTAATAACCATAGAAATGCCATACTTTGGGAGCGCCTATCTCCAAATGAAAGCTTTGGAATGAGTCCATTATTATTATTGTTCTAGGAAGAAAATAAGTTGGGCCTTATGTCATTATAATAAAAGTTGATCTAGCAGTATAGTAAGAGTAGATCTTTCTCATACCAAATCTGAGCAAGTTAATGTCCATTTTTTATTGCACCGTGGGGCTGAATACAATCCCTGGTACAATGCTAGTTAAGTTAAGCCAAGGATAAATTATGTAACTGACTAATTAGTTCAAAAAATCTGCGGGTAATGTGGGAGACTAAAGAATGGGCACGTGGAATTCACCACATGATAAAAACTCCCCTGCTTGTCTTCCTCCCCCTGTCCATGCCTCACATTGAACAAGACAGTTTGCTTCCCCAGAGGTGGCTGAAGGTTCTGTTTTCCATCAGAAATAAAAAGAGGAAAGTTTTGCAGTCTATTTCAAAGATTTTTTTTAAAATATTAATGAGAAAAATAATAAGAATGAAAATGTTTTAATTTTCTGAGAGCTCCCCAGAAAAAAAGACAGAAAGCTGATAACTATTCTCAAGTTTCTAGTTAATTCTTTTTAATGCTTAACTTGAAAACAATCTCTAAAAAGACAGATTAGGTCTAGGCTTTGTAGTTATAAACACCCTGAAGACATTAGATGCCAATTTATAACAATGAATCATTTCTCTTTCTGAAAAAAGGACTATTTAGAGAAAATATTTTTAGCTGCTCGAACCAGTGTTTTGCAGCAAGCACTGTAAGAAAACATTTAAAAATGATCAGCAAGTAGAAATCAGAGTAATCTGAACTCACTTTTGCCCAGAATTTGTAATCTTCCATTACTGCATGGTGGGCTAACACAGAGGGGAACATAATTAGTACAGCACAAAATAGCAGAGTATTGACACCCTGTCACTGGATCAACCAGATCTGTTCTGGAGGCTCAGGGAATAAATTGCTGGGTTAAAATATGAGGTTTTCTTATGAAACACTAATTTCCTCTCTCAGCATTTTTTTTTAATAACTTCCCATAACCAGAACTTAGGTGCAGCCTCTTTTTTCCAGGCTGCCTGTACAACAACTTATAGGAGGCCATTTTAGTGGGAATGCAGATGTCAGAGTTGGTGTCCTTGGGTGACAAGGGGCAAGTGGCAGAACAGACTTGAAACATGCCTTACAGCAGCCTAATTATCTCTTGTCTGGATGCCTATCTGCAGTAATCTAGACAAGTCTGTAATTTGCTTTTCAGTACAGCAGGATGAGTCTAATTAAATATTGTCCACTGCTTAGCATAGCCAAAAAGGCAAACAGGGCCACAGTTTATCAGAATTGCTGGCTGCAGACAGGGGTTGCTATCTTAGCCTAAACTGTTGTGAATGTGCAGTGATTTTGGGGGAGATATTATTTTGTGAAGCTTAGGAAATTGCTTGTGTTGTCTCTCTGTGGTCTCAGAGGTCTGTCAGACATGTTTCCTCAGTCAAAAATACACAGGTCAAAATCCTGCTCTTTATACCTGGCCTCACACTTGTGAATATGCATTTTCTCATCTTTGTAAGCCACTCTTAAGCCCTTTTAGTTTTCTTGAGTTAAAGCTTGTGACAGTCCAGGAACCTCCCAGCAGCAGTGAAATGTTGCCTGGATTTTTCATTCCAGTGGTGTAAGTAGTTAATGTCACAGGATTTTCTGCTCTATCATAAGCTCACTGATAAGGCACTTCAATTTATTGTCCCCTTGTGTAAGGGATCAAGTGACTAACTGAGCTATGGGAGGGCTTCAGTGGTGCCTGTTGGTTTATGGATGTGCCCTATTTCCAGGAGTCATGACTGCTCTGGCTGTTTCTCCTGTGTCTCCCTGGCCACAGCCATCCCATCATGGATATTGTGCATTACTGGGGTCTGCCAAGATCCTTCTTTTTTTACCCACCAGCTTCCAGGCTACCTCTCTTTTTCCTTTGCATGTTGTCTTCCCCTTTTGCTCTCTTCCCAGCATTTTTCTGGCCCCAGTATATCAGTCGTGTTCCCATATGATTCCCACTAATTACAGGGCTACTTGCTGCTTGGTGCTATCACCTCTTTTCTAGCTAGTTCTTTAAAAACACCATTAGCTAGGAATACATCATCCTTCAGCTGTGAGCCTCAAGTCCACTCAGTAAGAATTTTATACAGTCTTAAAAAATGAGGACAGAAAAGGAAAACAGCAGAGGAATACAAAAAGGATCCTCTGGGAGTAAGGTTGTCAGAAAGTCATGGCTACTTCATAACTCTGGGCATTAGTCATTTTTCTTGCCATGGGTGGTCCCAATATGGGCTGAATTTTGAATTTTTTTTTCCTTACTGTTCTGTAAAGATGTGACATTGTGGAGGGCTGGAGGAGAGGTGAGACCTGCAGGTGCTTTGCCCTCCATGCCATGAGAGGGATGGATCTTTCTTTCAAACCTGCTTGTTCTGAGCTTGTTTTGGTGCCTTGTGGGAAACCCTGACTGTGCTGGGAGCAGGGTGATGCAGCTGGGCCTGGAGCAGGGGTGAAGGAGAAGTTTTGTCCCTTCACGTGGCTGCTGTGGACTGATAAGGTAGAAATCTAAAAGGCAGAAAAAGGCAAATGATGTGAGGCTGGTTAATTACTGCAGTAATTGAGAGGAATGAACTGAGAGCGGTGTTGTGGCTGCTGGTGGTGCTTGGATGATGGAGTGGTCACCTCCAGAGTGTGGAAGGAGAGGATTCTGTTGGATTTCCTAAAACCTACCAAGCTGAGTAGTTACACTGAAATATGGACGGGTGGTTCCTTCCTGCTTGGTGCTACCTGAGCAGGTGGTGGGGAAATATTGCCCCATTCCAGAGCACTCGCTCCAATGTGTGACTGCATCACGGGCAGCCTCCCCTCCTGGGAAGCAACAGCCAGAGGCTGAGGAGACCTGCAGCTGTGCCAGGCCTCCTGTGCTGTGGCTCTGATGGCTGTGGAGCCCATGCTGAGCA
This sequence comes from Sitta carolinensis, assembly GCA_032173965.1. Lineage (NCBI taxonomy): Eukaryota > Metazoa > Chordata > Aves > Passeriformes > Sittidae > Sitta > Sitta carolinensis. Next base: position 11,145,285 of record CM063294.1, on the reverse strand, counting down.
GAATTGCTGACCCAGATGTCTGTGCCCCTTGTTTTTATGTGCCCAGATGGTCCCAAAGGGCTGCGTTTCACTGTGTGGCTCCCGAGCTCAAATTACACCCACAAGCACTGCTATGCATTAACTGAAGCTCATTAGAATGAAGTGGGAAATACACATATTTCAAAAATATTTTATTTGGAATACTAATCTTAATTTAGAATTCATGTTAAGCCGTTGAATCCTTGGCAACTAAAATGAAAACACACTGAATCATAATGAAATACAGTGCTACTGTATTCCATTATACACCACACCAGCATGGCAGCAGCCTTTTCTCTTACTGAAAACAAGATTGCTTGCATTTTATTTTTATTTATTTTAGGGGAACAAGTAAGAAAGCATTTCATAATGAAATCCAGCTGTTAGCTCCCATCTTGCTGCATGTGGTAGTAGCTATGAAAAGGGAGAGGGGAACTGATGACAGCACAAAGCTCTAGCAAGTATTTTACTGCTTGTTATTTCCATTCTGGACAGTCTGGAGAGCCCAATAACAGAGAGCAGTGGTGCAAGTGCCTGGCTGGGGGCTGCAATGCACAGCTCACAGGCCAGAGCAGTGATCCAGCGTGCTCTCTATCTTCACAGCACTGTGAAGAACACTCTGGTGATACAGGGGAATAAGGCATGGCAAACAGTGGCTGTGCAGCCATAATTCCCTGCAGGAATTAACACACCACAGGCTTCACCCTCCACTCTCCTGTAGAAACAAGCAGCCGCAGAATAGGGATTATTGAGGACACGGATTGGTGTAAAGCCCTTCTTATCCCTTCCCTTGACAGATGCAAGATTGGGGTTGAAGACTGAGGCTGGGTTGCTTTGGGAACTACAGTTCAGAGGTACTGATGGAGCAGAGAAGAAATATATAGCAGCCTGAGTGGGCTGAATCATCCCTGTTGGTTCACTCCCCTTTATGCTGAAGCACTTTATTTTTAACAAACAGCCTGAGATACAGAGATTTAAGGCCCAATAATAGCATGGTATGAATGAATCAGTCTAGTAACACCAGACACTGCTTTGGAAATGCACCATACTTGCCTCAATAATTACTAATTTTGAGAAAGTAGATTATACCAAATGCCCTATATTTTAAATTTCTGTTTTCATGAAGAGTGTTTCTTTAGTGGGATACAGCAGAGAAAATAGCAGTCTTTAAGAATCAGGGGGAAATGTAAAAAGCCAAAGGATAGAAAAAACTTAAATTTAGGGGTGTTTTATTTGTATTGTAGTTCAAACCAGCTCTAAGTTGCCTGTGGGTTATGGATTCCTTTCCTCAAAGATATTACCAAGAATTACCCAGCTCAGGGGAAATGTTAAAGGCAGACAGGACAGGATGCAATATATATTCTCTGTTCTCTTGCCCAAGATGTCAGTCATAAGTTAATTTTCCTCTGGACTTCAGATTTCAGTTAGTTCTGCTTGCTGTGTCCTTCATCCTGCTGGATAAGCACCTGAAATACCCCCCTGCACTGTCTCTGTCCTCTGCTTCATTAAAGAAGTGAAAAAGCAGGAGATGCTATATAGAGGAAATAGGAATTACAAGGGTGGAAGGGACCTTGGGAGATCATCTAATCCATCTCTCTGCCTCAAAGGAGGTGAACATGTAATTAACTGCTCCTAAGGTCTGTCTGCCTGATCTGTTCTTCAAAATTTACTGCATGGGGATTTCCACCACCTCAGAGTTTAGCCCAACATTTCATTAGTTTCACACCGGAGAATTTTCCTGAGCCTCTAACTAAAATCTCCTTTGCTTTTATGCAATCCCCTTGAGACTTATTTTCATGCTTTTCTCATACTTTTGTTATTCTTGAGGCTCTCCATTGGTCTTTTTCTCACTGGCCTCTAAACTTTCACCAAACGTCCAGGTTAATCTGCCAGTGCTGCCCCCAGCACTGAGAAGAAGAGAATTATTTCATAGTTCATTTCCAGGTAATGGCTGAATCTATAGCTTAAAGATATCCAGTGCTTCTGCAATTTGGCCACTTAGCTTTCCATTTCAGATAATTCCTCTAAATATTAATCTAAAAAATTTTCAATTTTCCCTTTTGGAGAAACATTGCTTATAGATTTTTCTTTAAATTTGCTTTTAACTCAAAGAAAATAGACTCATGTGAATTCACTTATAACAAAATAATTTCTTATAAGTAGAGTCCCTATCTGAATTTATTGCTCTCCTAAAGCCAAATATTAAGCATCTTCTTTACCCAGAATCCATGCAGCAAAGAAATGTGTTGATAAACATAATCAAGTATCTGAGGCTCACTGTAAGAAGTAGCATTTGTTTTCCTATTCCTATTTCCATCTAGAACATTAAAGCCTTCCTGCTACAATTCCTGTAGCCATAACTGCAGTGTCATTCACATCTCTAATAACATCATACAGATTTCTGTTCATCTCATATCAGATAGAGCAGCGACTCATCTTGTTTTTCATCTCTGTCTTCAAAGAAGGCATCATTGTTCTGAAGATGCAATGATCAGCTTATCTGAAGTGTCCTGAAGAGATATTGGCTCTTTCAACAGCATTTTTATCAGCTCTTTAATTACTTGGAATTTTGTCATGCAGCTGGTGAAGCTGTGTACACATCATGGAGAAGTTTCTGAGTTTCCCTCAAGCTGAACAAATGGGGTTTGCCCAGAAAGCTGCTTCAGGTGACCTGCTGCTTCATTCCCAGGTACAACCCCAGGGACAGATGTCCTGAAATACTCTGTGGCTCTCTGGACCCAGGGAAACTCCCAAGTGCAGATCCATTTTTCCTTGTTTAACTCCTCTGAAATGCCTCCCAGCTCTCTGCAGTATGCTAGCAGAGAATCCCAGACTTTTTCATGTTCAGAACATCTTGTTCTGGCTTTACCTGAATGTGCTTTAACATCTTTACTTGCCTTCCTTACCTTTAACCTTAGCGCTTTCTCTGGGCTCCACTCCCCCAACCCACTGCTCATATATTTCCTGATGAAAACCTGGGGATTGAGGGACTGAAGTTTCTGGATTTTAAAGCAAATAATGCTGGCCAGAGACTGTCCCTTGCTGGCATAGAAGACCAATGTATCAGCCTTATCTAACTAGTGACAGCCTAATATTAATGTAGCTAGAGAGCCATTTTGTTGTTTATTGGAGACAAAACTCCATCTGAAGTCCAAGAATGGTTTTGCCTAAATAAATGGTGTATGGTAGCTGCAGATAAAAATAATCATCTGTCTGGTTAAAGTGAAAGATGTAAGCAGGGATTTTGTGGGGTTTTGAGCTTGCTCTTGTTAGAAAAGTAAAGTTTAACTCATGTTAAACAGCCAGGTTTGTTTAAAGTGATGAGTTTTTCTGCATGGCAACTACACCTGGATATGCTTTATTACCCTTGTCTGGTACTTCTGTGCAGAAGCCCAGTGAATGACAGCAGAGAGGTCAGCAAAACCTCTCAGAGTGGGATCACAGCTCCCAGCCAGCACAGCTGAGACCTGCAGAGATTGCTGTGGGTCCCTGTTATCACCAACAGAAGGAATAATTTGGTCAACAAGGGGACAAGAATGAGCTGCAATGCAAAGTACCTAAATGTGTTCAGTTCTCATGCAGGATGGTTGCTTTTGCTCTGGGGGCTGTGGATCCCAGTTTGCTCAGCTGTTCCTTGGGCATTGCCCATGGAGAAGCACTGCTGAGGGGCAGCCAGGCAGCACAGGTGAGGTACAGGATCATTTCCTTGGCAAGGAGCTGGAGCAGCACAGCTCACTCACAGGGACCCACAGCTGGTTTGTCCATCGGCTTTGTATGGAGCATGGAAAAATACCAGCTACAATTGGTCCCCTCTCCTACACGGGTTTTAAGGATGAAGTGTTGGTGTCTTTTCATCACTGGGATTAGCCAGTGTGTTTTCAGAGTCTGGCTAGTTTTTGTGTCAGCCCACTCCCAGCCTCCCTACTGCCTTATCTTACAACTCAGAGGTGCTGCAGCACTGGAGCAAACCTGCCTGCTTCTTTCTAAAGCTTCTTGCAGTAGCAGCTCCAGAAGACCCTTTGAAAGAGGATTGGCTTCCCTTAAAGGACAGCTCATTTATTTTTTTGTGGGAACAGTGGAGTTATAGAGCTCTTTTTCCCCAGGAGCCTTCCTTGAAAAGTGAAAAATAAATTCAAAGAAAGGTATGTCCTAGTTCAAGGACAGAAGATTGAGGTTTATATGAGGAGTATTGAAGTATGTGCATTCTGTCTCTGTGTACAGAGAGCCCAGCAAACTCACTGCCTAAATCTGTAGCTGAGGCATGCAGGAGACAGAGACATCATTATCCCACTCTTCGTCTCCCCCCAAAATCTTAGGAAGTTGATGAGGCAAAGGTAGGAAATATCCAGGCAAAGGGAAGGTAATCTGCTATCAAAGCAGGACATAGAATCCAGCAAAATGCACACCCAGTCCTTTGTTGTGAATACTGCCACAGGAACCTGGCCAAAGGTCCTGATACAATTTATTCCAGTAATTTCATAACAGCACAAGGAGGTCCTGAAGTCCTTGCCTCCAATATCAGCTGTAGCAGTAATGGGGAAAGAAAGAAAGAAAAAAGTCAATTATAGATCTGCCCCTCATACTGTGAATACAGTCTTAGGTACTCCAAGGATAATTTCAGCTGACTTCCCTGAGAATTGAGACCTTCAAGAGGAGGCACCAGTGTAGCTTTAAAGACCTGATGGTTGGAGTTCAGAGCCCAGCCACACACGTATCCTGTGAGCAGGAGGCAGGTACATGCCACATCTTAGAAGAACAATGGAAGCAAAACCAAGGTGCTGAGCAACCCTAGTTTAATATAGAGAAACTGTGCCTCTCCAAGAGTCCCATCCTCCTCTCTTCATGTACAAAATGATAAAGTTTTGTCTTGACATTCCAACTGCTCTTTGCTTCCCCCTGGTTTTCTAGAGGTTTTCAAGCCCCTTTTATTCCACAGTACAATTGGACCAGAGTGACATGGAAAGGGACAGGACATGCTCTGATGAGAATGAGAATGGTTACCCTGTCAGGTGTGATTAACACCAACATGGTTAAACACCTTACCAACAAAGACCTGCACAATGTGCAGGGCATTTTAAAAAGACATTCTCTTTCCAGTCATGCCCTCTTGGTAAATTATAATTTCAGTAAATTAAGCAGAATGCTGATGAAAAACGTAATGTGGTGGAATCTGGCCATTCTGACAGCCCAGCAAAGTCTATAATGTCCCTCCAAAAACTCTTGATACGACGATGCAGCTGAGCAGCACAGCCACGTCCATCCTCCAGCAGGCTGCACACCAGAAGCCGATGATCGCAATTAAAATTAAATGGTTCTCAAACAACCACAACAAAGGCAGATTTACTCAGCATTATCTTTGCCTCATGGAAAGGCCCCTATGAGGAAGTTCAGCAGTCATAATGGAATTACAGGCTTTCTGGTCCCGTGTTAGCAGAGCTTGTGACAAGATGAGCTGTGAGCAGGGCAGCCTGCACTGGGTGCCGTCAGCGCACGGCGCGGAGCCACATCACTGAGAGCAGAGTCAGAGCTCCCGAGCTGTCATGTACAAATCTTGTTATAATGAGAAGAGCATTAGTAATAGAGGCTGAAATTTTCAAGCTGCCTAAGGGATTTAGATGCTCAGTTCCATTAAATTTAATGGGATGCGGGCCTCAAAATCCCACCCACAATAAATTTTTACCAACCATTCCTTGTGCAAAGGAAGCGGAGGGGAGAGAAAAATAGAGAAGGATGGAGAGAATCAGATATGAGAGTGTTTCTTACTGGGACTGAAGGCCAGCTGGGTGCTGTAAAATAGCACCTAAAAGGGGACTAAAATGAAATATGGCATAGGGATCTCATCTAATACTCAGGTAATTTGGGTCTGGACTCCTCTCCAACCTGTCCTGTAAGGTGGATGGGAACATAATGCCCTCTGCGCTTTGAGACTTCTATTTCTGGACTACAGACCTACTTGCAGTCATTAAAGCACATTTGAAAATGAAAATTAGGTAGAGAGACACAGATGAGATAGCAATGGTCTTCTGAGGTATGTAGGGAGAGGATGAAAGGAGGCTGTGTTATACCAGTTCACTTCTTTAATTAAGTCTGGTTGCATTTACTTCTTCAACCAGATTTATCTGTATTTAAGTCAGATGCTTTTGTGTCAAAAATATTAAAGATCAACACATTTCTTTGTTAACTGTGGATCCCAATACTTTGCTTCCAGGAAGCCACCAGTTCCTTGGTCCAGCTGCAGCCCACCTAAGTTCAGGCCCCAAACTGAGCAACAGCCAGTTTGAGCTTTCTGCAAAGAGAGGAGGAGAATGATGTACTGATGGTTCAGGTCCTGCCCTGGGTGAATAGAGGGGATCACCTCATTTAACTTCACCCACTCATATGTTGGGCATCAGCTCATAGATCTCTGCTTAAACTTCCTCCACAGACTGTCAGGTACTTATATTTTTAAGACTGGTATTAAATACAGTTCCTACAGTTCCATGGTCCTGGCTCAGATGAATGCTCACATTTAGCCAGGCTGCCCAAATAGTCAGTGAAGAGTGAATCCTATTCGGCTTCAGTTACACATAGTTTTGATCATTATTTTCATATTTGTTTATAATGAGGGATTCCCACATGACCCTTCTGTAAATTACCTGCCAGAATCCCAAGTTAACAGGAGAAAACACATCTCAAGTGTGGATACTTCCAAACTTCAACCCGTGACTTGTATTTCAATTTTTTTTCCCGGAGAAATTCTGTTATCAAGATGGTTATGGGTGGGTTTTGTTTTAGTAGCTTTGTTTTAGTTGCTTGTTTTGTTGGATTGTTTTTCTTTGTTGGCTCTTTCCACAGCTCGATTTTCCATGTGGAAATAAATAAGGATAAAACGCTCCCTTCACCCTGTGTTTGCCCTGCCTGTTCAGCATGAGTGATGTGGAGGTGGGTAGGAGGGATTCCAGGCAGCCTGCTGCAATGTGGCATCTGGAGACACAAACTTGGAGGGGTTCCCAGGAAGGGAGTATAACATTTGGCAAGGAAAGAAGGAGCTCAAATGAGAGAGGGCTGTGAGGTTTCCCCCTCTTCTGTCCCCGTCCTGTTGCTTATTTCTGCATATTTGTTTTATTCCCCAGCCATATTAGAAGTGTAAATTACACAGATGAGCTAATGAGATCATCTGTGCCTGTGCCATTTGGGGAAGTGAGAATCATGGAGATGCTTTCTCCTTGCTATCCTTGCTAATAATTTACCTTTTTTTTGAGACTAAGGGTGCTCAGATTCTGCACCCTCAGCTCTGCAAGCCTGGAACAGATCCCATGACATTTCTTCTGTGACTCGATATCTATTTCTCCTTAGTGTTTACATGGCTTGCCATTCATCCCAAACATCTTTGTTGTCTTATGCCATATGTATGGAGTGAAGTTGTGGTGCATGGAAGTTTTGAGTTTATGGCAGTAAGACTTGGATTTCACCCATGTAGAACGTTAGGTTAAATAAATATGAGTCACTGTAAGGAAAAATGGGGTCGATAGCAATCTCCTTGTTCTTTTTGTCCCTAAATTCTACTGAGAAATGACTGTAGGCAGTCCTGGGTAAATGTTCAGCTGGCATAAATGTAGGCACCTTCACTGCAGCGTGGCTGATTTATTGGGATGTGACCCTATGTTTGCAATTAAGATTATGTCCATAGAACAGATGGGTCAGAATGATGCATTTGCCTTTATGAGGCACTGAATCAGATTCTCTGCAATAGATCACTCATATCCCAAATTGATGCCATCTTGCTTCAAATGGAAGTGGTGAAAATGGGAATTTCTTGTAGCAGTTGACAACTTTCAAACTTTAACACATGAAGTTGCCTCTCATGTTAAATGTTCATTTGCAGGGAAGGAAAGCAAGGCTGTATTCTTAGTGTCTGTGCTGAATTTACAATTCCATTTTTAAACCGTTTGAAAGATGCTTAGATAGTAAGAAGCCTTTTGGTGGGAGGATAAAGACAGTTCTTTATTCAGCAACAGTTTGTAAGGTTTGGTTGTGAATCCCTCCACAGAGACACTGTACTTACATTTAGCCTCACTCCTGGTAGTTGCCTCAAACATAAATTCTCAGAAATATACAAACTCCAGTTGGGAAACACACACTGAGTTTCTCAGCTGAGACAGGGACATTAGTACTTAAGTGCTCTGATGCTGAAAATGTGGACTAAGAAGTAATATTTACATGGGAAAGAGGAAATTTCAATGAGATCATCAGGCTACTGTCACATTCCCCACTACGTGCTGCCTTTCCTGGTCACTGGAAGATGCTGCTTCTGCTGAGGCCAGAACTGGAAATGCTGGTGACTTTTGCTCCTTGAATTTCATTACTGCCACTCCTTTAGGAGTTGTTGGTTGTTGGTTCATTCACCTCAGTTGTCAGTAGATATTAGAAGACATGAAAAGGAAGTACTTAACAAGAGAGATCTGCAGTATCAAGAGAAAATGATAAAAAGATTAAATGCTTTCAGTAGAACTTTATTCTCAGCTTTGCTCCCCACCAGCCTGCCCTACCTTCCTTCCTCTCTTACCTCACAGGTAAGCTTAAAAATGAAGTGAAATTTTGTTACTCTGCATTATGAGGGATCTGTTCTCTCCCTCCTGGGAGGGGAGGAAGGGAATATGGAATGCCCAGTCCTGCCCCATGTCCTCTTCCAAATTTCACTTGCACTGCAATACTCTACAAAAAAGAGTGAAGCTGGAATTACTTATTTTAATTTTTCTCCTCAAGATCCTTTGACAAACACTTTGATGGTGCTGCTAATATCTGGCTTAAGGCTGCTTCCCCATTTGGGTGCCTCCAGACGTTCCAGCAACGGTTGGGATGCAGAGTTTTAACTGAGCAACCCTGCTCAAGGTCACTCCCATGGTGGGACTGGGCTGCTGGTCACCTGGGCAGTGACAACTTTTTTCTTTTTTCTTTTTTTTTTTTTTTTTTTTTTTAATTCTGTGTAAGAGAGAAGCAAGTGTGTCTATGGAATTACCCCATCCCTTCCAAACAGAAGGGTCACATCTTGTCCCTGTGACTTCTAAGCCTTGGGCAAGGAAATGCTAAGGCAGGAATTCTATCAGAAGTGAAGTCTGTGCTCTGTGATTGGGGCCTGAGTGGAAAAGCCCTGCTCCTTTCTCTGTCTGAGTGGTCTCTCCCACCACCCAGGCCAAGGTGACTATTTCTAACTCTGGTGAAGTTCAGACATGGCACAGAGGACACTAAGAGCTCAAAGTAAAGGTTTCCCTCCTTAATCAAAAGCATGGTGGGAATTCTTTTTGCATTTGAGTCATTTGAATTCAGAATGCTTAACCTGTGGCAGAAATAATTCAGATTTGAACACATTAATTGTGTCAGGTCAAAGGAACAGTTGTTTTTTGCATGGATCATTTCAGAATGCTTTTTTTGCGGGTGTTTGTAGCAAGCAAATCACAGGATGCAGTTGTTGCTATAGCAATGAGCCTCCCTAAGTGAAGGAGGTAGGGCAGCCCCCTCAGACAGACTCCCACCAGTTATCACTGCAATGGAGGTATCTGAAATGCTTTAGTTACCAGGGATGTGATAGGTATCAATAAATCCTGATTTCTAGGAGTGAATGGATCCCATGGGTTTTATATAGTTCTAAAAATACTCCTTTGTTTGAGGTTTGAGTCACCAGTGAATCTGAAATTTGCTGACTATAATTGCATTAATTATGCTAACAAGTGATTTTTTTTTCAGTTGTATATGAGCTGAGTATGGGATGTGCAATTTAGGTGTGTGTGATGTGCTGTAATTTAATTTGGGAGCTCAGCGAAACACAGTAGCTTGGAGAGCCTCTGTGAAAGCTCTGCAAACAGCCTGGACCAAGCAGGGCAGTTAAAACAGCACAGCTATGCACAGCCTTAATTCTCATGGACAATATCCAGTAAAACATCCTTGAAATATTTCCTGTAGAAGTCAAAAATTAAAGCATAAGGAACACTTACATAATAAGGTTTATAATAATAACTCTTTCCTGGTACCAGCTTTGTTTAGTGGTTCAAACAGTGATTATGGCACAGAGTCTCCAGGGAATGGATGCTTTGTTTTTCAATAGTCTGTGGGCTGATCTCAGCAGATCAGCCAGGCAGGGCTGCCTGCAGCCACACCATGGGAGGTGTCTAAGCCTTGTTCCTCCTGCTTCGTGAGAAAATGGGTCCAGTCCAAATCCTTTGGAAGTCAATGCAATGATGGCCTGGAATTCTTTGAAAGGATCTCTTGGATTGTGTCCTGGAAATGGGATTTAAGGCTTGATCATTCAGCTCAGCATCCTGACTTGCTTTCTGAGTCATTGGGCTGATTCTGAATTTTTGCTGCTGTAAAGAGAGGGAGAATCAACCCCTTCTTCCCAACATTAGCACATAATGAGGAACTACCAGCTCAGTTCACTGTGCTGGTGGTTCTGTTTCCTCCCACCTCCTCTCTCCCTCATATTCTTCAATACTTATGATATATATGAAAAAACAGATCCTTCCAGATGGCTCCTGTAGGTGCCACAAATCCTCTAATTTGTGGTGATGATGGACCAATGGCTGTTGGAGAAACAGAATGAAAGAGAAAAGCAGTTGCAGAATTGCTACTTTTTGTGGGCTGCTTGCACTTGCCTGTAAGTGTTTATTATCCTAGATGGCAATCTCACTGATTCTTCTTGATGTACTCCAGCACTAATAAAGGAATTTTGCAATATTATTACAGCAATTTTAAATCAATTCACTCAGTGAACGCTGTTGCGCTCCAGAAGTCAATTATAGATATCACGTAAAAAAAACAGATAATGCAAACCCAGCCCTGTGTTTTCATCATTATGCAGAAAGCAAAATAAAACTACAATGAGGCAAATGCACATTAGAAAACCAGAGGTTCTGGTGAAGGAGGAGAGCACAAAAGGTGATGTTTCTGCTGCAAGGTTTTCTTCAGACTTCAGAGCATCACTGACACCACCACCTGCTTTGCCTTCCCCTCCAGCTCCCCAGGGCCCTTCAGGCAGAAACAACACATCTTTTTATGGCTTTTCTTCTGGAACAGCTCCTGCTGAAGATCATCATGAAAGCATCCAGAAGCCATGTCAAGACCTCAGGCAAATTAAAAGACATTGCTTGGGGTTAATGGTGGGTTCATCCTTCGAGGCCAACAACAAGCCAGAAGCTGATAAATACAAAGCACATCCCACCATGTGAGGTAGATATGCCTAGTTTTTTAATATTATGTTTCACTCCCTAGGCACTGAAGGTCCACATAATTTTCAGTTTCTTCTGTCACCATGTCCTTCAGAAAAGTGATTTTTTTCTTCTTGTTAAGCTTCCCGGGAGCATTAAGAGGGTGTCTATTATTGTGGCTAGAAATAGTGGCTAGTTTTAAATTCTTAAATTCCCTTTTCCTCTCTTTCGCAGAGAACAGTTCGGAAGGATTTTGGGCTGCCAGCTTGGGCTTACTGCAGGGGTAACTCTGACGAAAAAAAAAAAAAAAAAAAAAAAAAAAAAAAAAAAAAAGAGTTAACTTGTAATTGTTCATGACTTGAGAAATTGAATCTTAATAATTCGGTAAAAATGCTGCCTAAGTTAAGATATATATCAAGCATCTGCTGACAAGAAGTCTTTGCAAAATAAGCATAATAATGGCCTTTTTCTATTTTTTCTGTGTTACAAAGACTCTTCAGCAAAATCTTACTTTATCTAAAAAACTTGATTCTGATTCCTATTAGTTGTCACACCTCTGGGCAGGGGAAATCTGAAGTTTCAAGGTAGATAATACCATGCCAACACTATGATAAACAGCCAAGCAACTGTGCTTTATCTCTGGTGAAAGATAAGCTGGAATAAGGAGTGTGATTAAGAGTTGTGTTGAAGATTTATGTAATCAATTTGGAGAGCAGGCCCATGTGTTGTCTTGACAGGATAGTTAAGGTAAAGTTGCAAGTTCAAGCAGCTTTGACCTCGGTAAACTTGCAGTACAGCCAGGGAGCCTCTCTTGATTATTCCTCGTTAAGGTTTATAGGATAATGAAAAGAAAGCAGAGGGGAAGATAGAACATAAAATGTAATTGCTTTTTTCCTCCAGCCACCCCCTCCAGAAGCTGTGCTGTCACACAGGGTATGTCCTAGTCCCAGCCAGTCTCTGAACCAGGAGAGATGAGCTGGAGCAGCTACAAGTTTGCAGAAGGGGAGGATCAAAGGGTGCTCCTGGGCTTTTTGGACACATCAAATTTGATCTCCTGGTTTCTCCACCCAGAAGATGTGTGCTCATGGCACCTCACTCGTAAGCAACAGTTGAATTATTTTTTTCATTTAAAAAATGTGTGTGTGTAGGCATGGAAGGGAGAGGAAGTGAAGCTAGAGAAGCAGGTCCTCACTGGTTTCCATTCAGGATGGGTCCTGGCTTAGCCCACAGCCACCTGGATGGCAGTGCCAGCTCTCAGGGTGAGCCCAGAGTGAGAAAGCTCCAGGAAAAGAAGTTACATAATCATGACAAGCCTTAACATCACTCATAATTGCACCAGTACATCATTTTCCACCACTTCCAGGGAATTCTGTTCTGTTCTCCCTCCACTTGTAAGCCCCTGTAGGTTCTGGGCTGATAAGAACTTCTCAGCAGCCTCCTGTTGCCTGAGAAGAGATAAAATTGCTCAGCCAGCCTTGGGGCAAAGCTGCTGCCAGGTTGTGCTCCCAGCGAATTGGCTCCATTATTTGTCCCTGATGGAGATGTGTACAAGGGAGAGGAGGGGAGAATTATTGTATATAAATGTTGCAATATACACAATTCCCACTTAGAATTGATTTTTCCCTTGTGAGATGTGCTGTCTCATTGAAAGAGGGAGAAAAGTATCATTTTAAACCTTACTCCTGTAAGAGGAATTAAACAAGGGGGGAAAAAGAGCAGAAAAAGACGAGGCATTATCTCAGGGGTGCCATTAATAATTTTCTTAGGAAAATGTAGTCCTGCTGTGCACCTTACTAAACTGGGGAAGCAAACCTTCCTGTACCTGCCCACTGTAATATTTGCTACTAAGTCTCTTCAGTTCTTTTTCTCTGCATTCAACACCAGTTTGGCTTGTTTGTTGCAAGTGGCAGATTGGAAAGAAGTGGAGGTTACCTCTGACAGAATTGTCAAATTAAATTTATCCTGTTCCCTGTACCTTCTCCAGGAGTCCCCCTATTTATAGTAAAGTACACACAGCACATAAGCATTGGTTTTCAAAATCACTTTGACAGCAAATAATAAATATAAAATAATCTGCAATACAATATGCAATTGACTTGTGTGCCTCCCAGTCAGTGCAAGTGTTATCCAGCATATAAAATTACATTGCAGGCAGCACATCCTTTGCCTGGGAATGACATACTCTGATAAAAAAGAAATAATAATAATAGACCCCCCCCTAAGTATGCACCACTGGGTGTCTTGTCTAAACGTGGCTATGAAGAATGAATGTGAAATTAGCACTCGATTAGAACTGAAGGAAATGCAGGATGTGAATGTAAAGCAAAGGACTATATCAGTGTCTAAATATGAATGTGACATTTGGATGGCTGAATAAATAATCTCCTTGTGCAGCATCACTCAGAGAGGAGATCTGCCACAGGAACAAGAGAGGGTAAGAGAAGTCTGGATTTAAGATGGTTTTCTCAAGTGGAAGACCTGTCCTTCACTCCTCTTCCCATTCTCTGTTTCCCCTGGGATCAGCAGGGACCTGGGAGTACTGCAGTTTTTTTCTTCAGTCCTATTTATCTGTTGTCACTGTGCAAGATTCATAGCAAGTGGTTTTCTCAGAATTCTTTCCCTCAGGTTTTTCCATAGAGTTCAGGCTGTGGATTACTAAATCTTCAGAATGGGTTCATGATATTTGTGTTTACATCTTGCTCTTCCTCCCCAGAACACAGAGTGAGGAAGGTGGAGTGGTGGTCACCCCTCTCCCACAGCCAGGCCCTGGCAGAAGAGCACTTGGCCAGGCCAAGCACTCACTTTGAGCCATGCAGGATCTGGAGCTTTCTCCCCCTGCCAGCTCTGGATGCTCTGCAGCTCTGCCCCTGCCACCAACAGCTTCCCAGGGCTGGCTGGTGTGCTCAGGACCACCCTGCACCCATCCAGCCCCTCTCCCAAGCACCAGGATGTGGGTGGGGGTCCTTGGCAGCTTCTGTCTTTTGTTTTCAAGCCTTACACCCTGAGTATTGCTCTGAAAACAATATGAACAACATGATGTGTTTGCTTTCCTCTTGGTTTGCACATGAGAATTAAGGAGGGATATTTTTCTTCCTGTGAGCCATCTCCAGCCAAGGTTGAGTATTATGTCTGAGGTGTAGTGTTTGTTGCCAACTCCACTCAAACAACAAGGCAAGCTAAATTCATGGGGTTTGCTTCTGGTGTGTGGTGCCACCCTCCAATCAGATCAAATTGGGATCTAAGAAAAACATTAATTTTTGAAATTAGTTTTTGACGTCTTCCAAAGCTATCAGGAAAAGTTTGCATTTGTTACAGCCAACTTCACCATCTACTTGACCTTAAAGCCAAGACTTTATGAGCTGCTTCCCAAAATAAGTATCAGTAGGTCTGGGAGAATGCCTCAAGGGTGTGCAAGCCAAATTGTACCAGTCAGAAAGATGCTGTTTTTAAAATCAGCTCTATGGGTGGATCTTCCCATCACTGCTAACGTTTAACATATCCCCCTAAGCCTGGATGCTCTTTGAAGCAAGTTACCAGCTTAATTGGGACTCTTTAATAAAATTTAATGCTATTTTTTTTAATGAAGAAAGATGAAAAGTTGCCTAGAGGGGAATCTCAAGCACAAGGTATTTAAAGAAATTATTCTTTGAGACTGTCGATCTCTTATCTCATTCTTCACAAATCATTTAATGAAATAACATTAACGTTTCACTTCTAGTTATATTAGCCTCTTCCCTTGCACACTTTTCTTTGTTTTGAGGGTTCTTTTTCTCCTTTTCAAGGGAAAAAAAAAAATAAAGTCCAACAAAGCTCTTGAACAACAATCTTGTGTTATTAAGAGACAATTAATATTGTCTCATTCTTGCAAATGGAGGGGCATAGTTTTTTCCAGGCCATTAGATACATAACTTTCTCTTGCATTTTTTAATGCTGATCTCAAGTTTAACAGGCTTGGCTTTGCCAGTTACATAATTACTGCAAACTTGGGCATCTGCAGCCTGACTCCAGATACAAACAGCCCCATCACTGCTCCTCATAGACAAAAACCTAAAACAGGAGACGGTTTTCTACTCCAAATGGATATATTGAGTGCCCTCAATAGACTAAAGAATTATTTGAGTCCTGCTCTCAGTGGCTGTCATTGAAATCAGGGCTTGATTCCACGAATGGGAAAAAGAGGCATTAGCTGTAATTTCCTTAAAAGCTCCAGCTCTCCATAACCACCTGGTAGGGAGTGACTGTTGTATTTTGAGCAAGAGAAGGGGAACATTTGTGGTGTCCTTTCCTTGATGAATCATTTTTCCTCTTTGCCACTTCACAGAATCACAGAACGCTTTGGATTCGAAGAGATCTTAAAAATCATCTGATTCCAGCCCCCTGCCATGGACAGGGGCACCTCCCACTATCCCAGGTTGCTCCAAGCCCCATCCAGGCTGGCCTTGGACATTCCCAGGGATCCAGGGGCAGCCACAGCTTCTCTGGGCCCCCTGTGCCAGGGCCTCTGAACCCTCAGAGGCAAGATAAACACTTCATGTTATTTTGGATCCGGGGTCCCCTTCTTAAATGAAGTAGTTGTCCAGATTTGGTGCCACAGGTGGACCAGCAGTGTCAGCAAATCCATGTGTGTTACTGCAGCTCTGATCAGGAACAGGAGGGGTGGGCTGTAGGAGCAAAGAGAAAGATAAATCCAGCCCATTAGCTTTACCATCCAAGGCAAGAATTTCTCTATTCCAGGCTGCATATAAATAATTGTTCCATTATTTTGACCCATTCATAGTGGTTATTCAACTTTCAATACACTAGGCACTCTTTCCCATATTTGTTAGTGCTTTATCTCTGTTCTCTTTTCAGCATAAAAAGACAATGGTAAATAATTTCCGTAGAACCTGGCTCAGCCACATTTCTCTCCATGACTTTTCCACCTAATTTCAAGGCTCTGTTATTTTCTGTAACACTGTAATATGATCTTCATGGTTCCTGAGAGCTTTAGGAGAGAGTGAATTATATGAGAATTTCCTGAGCAATCTCCAGTTTTGTCTCACATTCAAATCACCACACACATCCATAGGAAACAGAAAGAAACAGGTCATGGTGTTCCTTCCCCCAGCATACTAATTTAACTCCTCCAGAACGAGTGGGGAGAGTTCTCCTTCAGCACAGAGGGAAATTAATACACATCCTGGTATCTGACTGTGATACTGAGACTCCTCATCTGTCTACAGTCCTGTTGACTTTGAGATCAGCTTGAAGGGGTAGGACGTAGCTTTGCACTAATATAAAGCTTGTTGACCTTCCTAAAATAAAAGAAACCTGTTTTTGAGTGATGGAGGTTTATATAGACACACACATAATACAAAGAGATTCAAAAAACGCTTTCTATTTTTTATGCCCAAGAGAAAACAGGCATCACTACACCCCAGGATGCAAAGCAACAGGGTCAAAAGAGGGACATTTCTGTCTTCATTTATATCTAAAGTCCTTCAAGATCCTTCTGTCATTTGTGAGCTCTCTGCCATGCATTCAACAGGTCACTCAATAAACATCCAGTCAAGCCAAACCAGGCTGATCCCCAAAGGCTCCCCTCACATCCAGCCCAGCCCTGCCTGGATTCCTGCTTCAGAAAAGACTCTCCAGATAAGTCACTCACCAGACAATTGACTAAAAGGCAAAACATGAAAACCACTTTTTTGCTTCCTAATGAGGACTCACAATAGCTATGCTGGATTTCTTCCTTTTATATTTATCAAGGTATGATTTAATTGTCATCAACATCCAAAAGACAAAAAAAGGCTCCTAAACTCAAACTGACAGACAATTCTGGGGGGTTTAGGTACTTTGTAGTAATGACTCATGCATTTACAGCTGGGATAATAATAGTCTAATACCTTGATCATATTGCATTTTACATAATTTTGCATAATTGTTCATAAGGGCTACAATTATTGTGACTGTGAAGTGTAAAACTACAGGAGGAGAATGAAAAAGCCAACTCAAATTAATACGTTTAGCCTGATTTTCTTGTACTAATTACCACTGGGAAAACACATATTTTAACCTAGCAATGTTTGAGTATTTTTGTACTGCAGTGCTACCACAAATGAAAGAATATAAAAAAATACAGTTGTGGTTTAACCCCAGCTGGCAGCTCAGCCTCACGCAGTGGGGTGGGGGAGAGAATCAGAAGTGTGGAAGGGAGGAAATGAGGCAAAGACAGTTTAACAGGCAAAGCACAAGCTGTGCATGCACACAAAGCAAAACAGGGAATCCCTTCTCCCCTTCCCATGGGCAGGCAGGCTCTGACATCTCAGGAAAGCCAGGCTCTGTCGGACAGAACGGGAACTTGGGAAGACAAATGCCATCACTCTGAAAGGACCCTCGCTCCTTTTTGTCCCCCCATGCTGAGCCTGGCCCCACCTGGCCTGGGATGTGCCGTGGGTCAGCTGGGGTCAGCTGTCCTGGCTGTGTCCCCTCCCAGCCTCCCGTGCACCCCCAGGCTCCTGAACCCTGGGGTGAGGAGCAGAAAAGGTCTTGGCTCTGTGTGAGCCTGACAGTCATGGAAACATCCCTGAATTCCCAGCACTGCTTCCAGCACAAATCCACAACACAGCCCCACACCAGCTACCATGAAGTAAATTAGCTCTACTACAGTCAAAACCAGCACAGCAGTGATTGGCATCCCAAGTGACAAATTACCCAGGACTGTTAAATGTGCTCACAGGGCCATGGAGGTGTTCTGGCTTCCTGAAATATTTCTAGAAAAGTGAGAGTGGTTATGAGTGATTTAAAGTACAGATAGTGCTCACCTGTTTGGTTCTTAAAAGTGTTATGTTTCTGCTCTCTGCCATACCATACAGCACTCTGGCTGTCAGTGCCGTGAGGAATGAGATGGGTTTGTGTTATTTTTGCCATTTTCTCATTGCTCTAATTGTTCCCCAGTGTTCCTGAGGAAAAGCAATGTTCACTTGCAGGAAAAGAGGCAAAACCCACTCATTTGGAACACCAAAGTGGGTCTGAGGAAGGAGAAGCTGGGAAAGCTGCTCGCTTTGGTAGATACAAATTTCTCTGCAAGAAATCATCCCCATGTGGATGGCTGCGTGGTGGCTTGCAGGTACACACACACTGTGCCCACTGTGTGCACCAGCCCCAAATCTCTCTCAAAACAGCCTGGCCACAAAATCCTGCTGAAGTAGCAAACATCACGAATGGCAGGAGGCTGAGAGTGTGAAGGGATGGGCTCAAGGCACGGGGCTAGCAGAGATCTGTCCCTGGCTACTGCCCCTTCAGGGTGAGGCCAGGGTTTGTCTGAAGGTGGGCTCACATTGATATGCCAGCCTCCACGCCAAAGCATTGAAATGCAGGCACATGTTTGCCTCTAATTGTTTGGGGGAGAGTGGGCTGCTGGGAGTGCTGGCTTTTTAAATTGCCTGTGTTAGATCCCTCAGAGCTCGACTACCAGAGCTGTCATCCCCGTTTAGAGTTGTGGGAAGCCCCCCAGACTAAGGTGGAAACAGGTCTTGGGCATGTCTTCACCCCACGCAAGGAATGGATTTTGCCCAGAAAGCTGCAATAGTATGGAATACGTTAAGGGCACACAAACTGTGCTTCAGGATGGTTTCCATTTAAAAGGAGCAATACAAGGCAGGTGCAGAGACAGGTTTCTGGTGCACAGAAAACCACTTGTGTGCTGCCTTTGTGGCTCCTTGGAGCAGCCTTCAGGTGTGATCAGTCTCTGTGGTTCAAAAAAGACTCTCTGGCTTGTTGTTGGGTGGAACAGGACACAGTTCATGTGCCTCACCTAAATCGTTCCTGAGGTGTGAGAAAGCATTGCCTTCTCTGCATTTCCTCTGTGAGCTCAGGGGCAGGCTGAGATCAAATACTGTGGGCACTGATTTGTGTTCTTCTTAGGGAAAGGTTTTCACACAGATCTACTCAGACCTGTTGGTACATTTTTGTTCTCCATTGGCTCCTGCAGCAGTGGGAAGGGGGAAGGTAAATAAACTGTGGCTGTGTCACAGAAAGGCCACCATGCACTGGGGTTTGAGCAAGGGGTTTGTTTTCTCCACAATATCTTGAGTTTAAAATCCTTCAGGATGGATGATAACAATTTTTTTTCAGTCCAGTATCTTCAGGAGCCCTAATGACCATCAAAGCAATGACTTCATGGTGACATTCCTCCAAATCAGCTGTGTTATCATGGAGTTAGCTGACCTCCTGTTTTCTGATTTCCCATCCCTCAAAGGCAAACCACGCTGCCAGCACAGCACTTGGACTTCTCAGGACCTGCTGTTGTGGCAGATCAGAAATAGATTTTTGTGCCCCTCTTATGTCAGTCTTCAGTCTCTGGAGACTGACCTGCACAAGTTTAAATTAGCTTGTTCAGACAGTGTGTAAAAATTAAAGCAGTCAGCTCGTGTGTGAGGGTCACTGTGCTCGGTGGTCCCTCAGCCAGGCTGGAGCTGAGCCTGCTCTGCCTGGGGAGGGCTCAGCACTCTGGCTCTCCTTGTGGAGGACTGGGATGGGCATGAGACCCTGGGTGAGGCTCTGGAGCATCCTGCAGGACATGTCAGGGGTGGGAGCTGCACTCTGTGTTCGCCTGCTCCCCTCCCCACTCTCAGGGTGACTGCTGACACACGGTGCTTTCCGTTTGACTGACAGTGACATTCGTGTGCTCTGCAGTCCTTCATGCTCTGTCAGAGGGTGCTTAAGGCAGGAGAGAAACTCCATCATCCCTGTCTAATGGGACACTCTTCGTGTGTCCCCTGTGCATATGTTGGCTGTGAGAGGGTCACAAAGCACAGCAGACACTCCACAGCACACTGGCACTGCTCCGTGGCACAAGGGGTTGGCAAACAGCAATACTAGGTCAGGTCTGGAAGACAACATAACTGCATTCTCTGCGTGTCACCAAAGCATTCAATTCATCCCTCTGCGGGATCAGCACTTGTTTTATTCAGTGAGATGGTTCCTCTGAGCTATCAGAATGACAGGGAGCAACCAGAGTGAGGAAAGCATCTGGTGCCCAATTTAAAAAATTCTACACTTAATTTAATTTATTAGTTTTGTCTTGTGGTTGTGTCCAGCGTTTGTTGGCCATCCCTGTGTCCTGAGATTTCTTCCTGCATGTGAGAAGACCCTGCCTAGGAGTGAGCACCCACCTTTCCCAACTTCATGAGTTCAGCCTGCCCTGCAGGGCTCTCTATGGGGCAGATTAGCACAAACTGCTTGATGGGGCTGCAAATTTCCCCATTAGCAGCGTGTTCGGCTGGCAGTGCTGCTCCTTAGTTACACGTAAAGTTCTTCTGAAGCAAGAAGACAAAGGCAATATTCTCTGTCGTCATTCTCAGTTATTTCAAAATTGCTACCCACAGCAGAACATCATCAGTCATTAGAGTCACATAGAGGAGCATTATATTCACTTTGTGGTCTCCCAGCTCCATCGCCAAGGACATCACAGCCACAATGAGACATAATCAGCGTGCTGTTGCCAATTTCAAGACATTGTAATTTAGCAAAAAAATTTCCTGTGTTCGGAGCTCTCTGAAGCTGGAGGGAGCTGCTCTGAATTCCTCTGCATTCCTCTCATTAAGCCGGGTGTGAGTGGTGTGGAGGGAGCAGGAAGGTGGGAGGGCCCCGTTTGGACACCACAGAGATGCCCAGGAATTGCAGGGTACACGAGCTGCACGATACCAGGCACAGGATAGGCAGGGGACAGCAGGAGGGGGCTGAGGAAAAGCCTCAACCTTGAATGACCTTGCTGTTGTGAATTTCTAACTTGTTCTTCTCCCTGTTGCTGCTATGGAAAAAAAAAAAAATATTACACACAACAATACTCTTTTGCATGGAAGTTTTGGGGGAAAGCTTCAAGTGGCACAAATGTGAGACATCTGATCTGGTCCAGGTTTCTCCAGATGGCATTTAGCTGTTCTGATCTTCATTCCTGACTGGTGATGTCTTGATGGGTGACATCAAGCAAATCCCACTCCTCTGTGCCTCACTTGGACCGTGCAGAATTGTATTTACTCAGGGTTTGGTGAGCTAAGGAGGTTTTAAAAAGCTCTTTTAAGAGCTGGGGAGCACTTGACCACTAACTGCACACTGGAATATCATTTGTAATATATCTTATGGCAACATTTTGTAAGTTGCAACCATTTAAGTGCCGTTTTTTACTGCTAAAAATTTGCTAACAGTGGGGCTCAAGAAATTCTCTATCCTGTCTAAAAGAAAATAAAAAGTGTGAATTTTCACAATCTGGAAGTGGGGCTGTTCCCAGAAACTTCCCTCTCTGCTCAGGAGAGAGATGATTGCCCACTGCTACAAAAACATTGCTTCCCCTGGTCCCCTTCCAGCCTGGCCAGGTTAGGCTGTTATCATTTTTGATTACCAGTACTTCGGCTTTATTT
The DNA here is from genome assembly GCA_032173965.1 of Sitta carolinensis. Classification (NCBI taxonomy): domain Eukaryota; kingdom Metazoa; phylum Chordata; class Aves; order Passeriformes; family Sittidae; genus Sitta; species Sitta carolinensis. The sequence continues at coordinate 11,123,687 of CM063294.1, read as the reverse complement.
ACCCTCTGTGAAATGCTTATGAGCATTTGGCCATGCACTTAATGTATGGAACTTTCTTTGGGGTCCTCTGCATGAAGGGACATAAACATAAATGCAGACAGATTTATCACAGTCTAATTTAATAAAAATGTCAGCAAATAAATGCACATTTGACAGGGGAATAAATATCAAATAGGAGCGGAGCAGACAGTGGAGTAGGTTGTAAGAAATTAACATGAAACATTTTGGTTTGACAGCGACTATAAAACAAAATTGTACTTTGGAGACTCTGGGAGTCATTTAGCAGAGGTGGAACCACTTTGCACCAGCCGGGCACGGGGAGATGGGTTCAGGATGAGACCACATCACTGCAGAGGGGAATGGTTTGTGATCTGTCACTTCCATTTGTAAACTGACATTCAATGCGAGGGGAGCGCGGCGCTGCCTTGATTGGTTTTCCGGGCTGTGCCTGCAGGTTGCTTAGCAGCAGCATGGCAGCCCAGGCCAGGGCCAGGAGGATGCTCCTGCTGCCTGCCTCCTGCACCTGCTTGGCCCCCTTGGCTTCGTGCATCTGTGCTTCAGGGAGAGGCGAGGGGTAGCCCTGTTGTGCTGCGTGCCCACCTCACTGCACGCCAGCTGAGAGTGAGACCCCCGGGTGGAACAGGAAGGAGAAGGTGCAGCCATCCTCTTGGCACCCCACGTGCTCACTTCTCTTGCATTTTAAATGTCTCATGGCCCCAGCCTCCTCCCTGTGTCCAGGGCCAGCTGGCTGCCAGGACTGTCCCTGACACGGCAGCAGAGGAGAGTCCCACTGCTCCGGCCAGCCCAGCAAGCCCAGCAGCTCCTGAGCTCCAGCTAAGCCTCACTGGAGGGAGCCTGGAGTGCTCCAGGCCCCATTCTTGTGTCAGGCAGACTTAAACAGGGCTGTACAAGGAGAATTTGAGGGCTCCCATGGATATCAGAGAGCACATCCACAGCACAGCAGCTGGCTGTGATGCTAATGGACTCCTCTGGTGCTCACCATTGATTTCATCAAAAGGAAGAGTGTTAGGATGCTGTTCCTAAAGAAAGCACATGGCATTTTTTTCTTTCTGTAGCAGTAAAATAACTCTTCGGGTGCCTTGCAACATTTGTTTCCACCTTTTTCTTTTCCTTTTTTTTTTTTTTTTTTTTTTTTTCCTATTCCCCCTTTCCTTCTTCTTTTGGGCTCCAGTTTCTCATGAGATTCCCAGGCAATTACTGAGGCTGTGGTTGCCACAAGCATTGTTCATTTCACTTTATTGCAGAAATGCACTGAAATCCTGGGAGTGGTTTCGTTTAAATGGCCCAGTCGATACATGGTGCTTATTCCACCTCAAGCATTACGAAGAGATTTTAAAAGCACACTTGTTCATCTTAACACTCCCGTTAAGTTTCTGAAAAGCTTAATATATCCTATGTGTTTCCTAACATTTCAGCACAAATCCAATATCCTACTTTCTCTGTAGGCATGGAACCATCACTCACCTTGCTGGGGATCACATCTCAAAGTGAGTGTGCAGAAATTTAAGTTCTACCAGTTTGCACAGGGGTAAAAGTGCAGTGACTAATGAGGAGGAGCACGTGAGGACAGAGTTTGCCTCACTGTAAGTGGAATAAAAGCTAAAAGTCTTCCATAGCACATGTTGGGGGGAGTGGAAAGTTGTGGAGTGGAAACTTTTTGCTCCTAAAGTTCTGGAAGAATTGATGTGTGAAATTGCAAATCTGGTAGTAAGAGTTTTTAATAAATCTATCAACTCAAGGGTGGCACTGTGTGACTGAAGAATAGCAAACACAGTGTCTGTATTTAAGAAAGGGAGAGTAATGGAGACACCAGCGTGTACAGGACTTTTAGTCTGGCATTAGCTCTACCGAATCAAAATTTCTGGACTAAATTATGTCCACTTTGTGATGAGTTGTGAAAAGGACACAGCTTACATCAGCAAAAGTATCATCTGAATAAGTAAGAAGCTTTTAGCATCCTCGTTTGTTACAGCCATTTGTGAATATCTATTCTTAAAAAATGTGAATTAAAACAGAGACACACACAGATGGGGTATTAGAGAGATCAGGAGAATGGAGAGCCTGATTTACAAGAGAAGGCTAAAGGAGTGTGGCGCGTTCATAGGAAAATAAAGGTTTAGCAGGGTTATGATTACTGCCTGTAAAAACCTTAGGGGTAAAAAAAAAAAAAAAAAAAAAGACTATTTGCCCTGGAGAGCAATAAAATCACACTGGAAATCAAAGTAAGTTTTCCAGCCATTAAGACAGGGAGGCTGGAACAGCTTTCTGGAAGGAATGACAATGAACAGAATCCCAACTACCTTCCAGCCACAGCTCAGCAAGTTTATGGAGAGTTAATACAATGTAGTGCACATGATAGAAGGGACTGCACTTGGTGACCCCAGAGATGACTTCCAGTCCATACAGACATGCAGGAACTTCATTTCAAAGTCCTCATTAAACTTTCTGTGTATTTCTTTTTCTTTATCTTCCTTTAAAAAAGGATTATCCTGTAATAAACAGGGTGGTGCCATCTGCCACAGTCTCTGGCACAGAAGGGAGGAGTTGCTGTTTTCATGTTTGTTAGCTGTATTGAGAGGGGTGGGGGGAGGATTTGGGGCTGCTTCCATCTGGCACTGGGGCTGATTGAAGGTGAGAGATGATCTCTTGAAACTCCATGAAAAACGATGGGTAAGGCAGATAAAAGTTGTGAAATGTCTTGAAAATACAGACCAAGCAGCTTAGGTTTGATGTGGGCACTAAAGAGTGGTGAGAGAAGGGCTGTGTTGGAAGGGAAGGACATAGTCTGAAGGGAAGGTAAGAAAATTCTCTTTACAGTGTTCTCAGAGGATACAAGCAGGGCAAAATGGCAGTTTTCTGTGTTAGAGAGAAGAAAATTAGAGTTGATCTGTGATCTAAGATGATGAGACACTCCGCTGTGCTGGGAGAAGGATGGCCCTATTTCAGCAGAGGGAACTGCTGTGATGATACATTGATCTAGTGAGAGCACACAAGGCAGATCAAAAATGATGCCCAGGTTCCAAAGCTGGGAGAAACTGAAGTATTTTCTCCAAGGCATTGGTCTGTTTCCAGCACTGACTGTTCAAGTGGAGCAGATTAGCAGAAAAACCTGTCTTTTAAAGGATTTGAAGTATGGTTGCTGCAGGCTCAGCTCCCTCCTGGGAGGCTGGGCTCACTCTTGGGAATGTGCTGTTGGACCCCCTCCTCTGGCACTGGGAAGGAAGAACTGGGTCTTGACCATGCTGAGGCTGGTCTGGAATTCATGAGGAATTGAGAAAAGGCCAAAAGGAAAGGGTGAAATCTGAGTTTATTTGTCTTGAGTTTGGTCCTTAGGGAGTTACATTTTCAGTTGCTCCTCTCCAGGCATAACAGGCAGAGAGATGTCTGCATTGAATCACTCCACCCTTGGTTCTTTGTCAGAATTAAAGACTCAGAGTTGATTCTCAACTGCCAAACTCCTCGAATTCATTTTTCACAAGTCTCTGATGCAGACTCCTCTTGTCTTCCTTGTAAGATTTGGCTTTTGCAGCATAGTTATTGGGAAAATTCTTATTGATAGTCACCCACATCCTGTAGTCCTTGCTTGTGTTTCTACTTTATTTTGAGAGGGTTTGTCTGTAATACTGTTGGCCCAAAATTAAGGGTGTGATAAAGTGGATGATTAAAATGTCACTGAAAGCTTTGTGGAGAGAAGCTCAGTGAGGCCTTTGTTAGCTTAGCTTAAATCACTTTGGGCTACTTTGATTCTGAGCAAGTTCACAGAGGATTTTTGGATTCGTTTTCCCACATAAATTCAGGCAAACCCTAAAAAATCCAGTAGTATACACAGCATAACTTTAGGAAAAGAGCTTCTTCTAGGGCTCCTTCCAGGAGCTCTTCTAGAGAAAAGTACCTCTAGAGAGATGAAATTCTTCAGGCAGGAACTAGCAAAGGGGAGTGACATGAGTGGCAAAGGGCAACCACAGCCTTTCCTCCTGCTTCAGAGAAGCTTTCCCCTGAGCTGGCAGAGGCTCAGACTAAGAGAGAAAGTGACAGTAAACTAAAATTAAAACTCTAGTGTATGGCCTGTGAGAAATATCCATTTCAGTTTCTGAGCTGCAAACATCTGCTTGTGTTTCTGTCCCACACTCCAGATATTGCTCCTTTTCTCAGTTTTTTCCAGGTATAAAACGGGGTAAAAAAGTACTGGTCTCCTTGGGATAGTGTTTTGGTACCCAGCACTAAAGAAGTTCCAAGAGTTCATTATCACCATCCTGCTAATGCTGTTGCTGTCATCATTCAGTGGTTTGCTTTACTGGAGTAATGACCCATTAATATTTTTTTGTTGACTGTACAGATGATCTTTCAAAGCAGCAGTGAAATGTGCTATTAAGAGCTCCAGACAACTTACTGGCCTAATTTATAAGCAGATGCAACCAGTAATAAATAAGAGATTAAAATGAAGCAATGGTTGAGAAAGTTTTTACATAAAGAGCTCTAATCTCCTCTCACTCTCTCCCCAGCCATCAGAACCCTTTGTGCTTCGAGACACAGGTCTGAGGATAAGGAAGTGGCTCCTGTTTCCATTACACTGCATCCACTGCTTTTGCAAACACTAAATTTATGTATAAAAACCAATCCCTCGAGCTGGGCCTCTGCTCATCATCCTGGAGACATTGCTGGGGAGCTGGCCCAGGGAGATGTGCAGGTTTCCCACGTGGTGCAGCTTGGCTGGAGCTGCTGCAGCTCCCCAGGGCCCCCGAGGAACCCACACAGCTCCCATCTTCTAGGCTGCTATGAGCAAGACCACAGGTGTTTAAAGAATGATGTCAAAATAGCTAATAGCTAGTAGAAACACTTTACCTCTCAGTAGGGAAAATCTGATAGTAACCCCTGCCCAGACACTGCTGAATGTTTCATTAGCTGAGAAATGCAAAGTTAGCTTTTCTGCAGGGGTGATGGGGGGTCTGTGATGTGGGGAAACATTTATTCTGTCTCAGCATAATCAAAAAATTCTGTCTCAGCTCAGTCAAAAATCTTCACCCAAATAAGCCAAATTAAAAAAAACCAAACTAACCCAAAGGATGTGGCAGTTATTGAAATCTGAAAGAAAAAATACACTACTAGTTCATGGAATATATTCCTGTTTTATATCCAGCAGACTAACTATACATTTATACCAATAAAAGAATAGCATAGTTCAAGTTATCATAATTCCTTGGGTTTTATTTACTTTCTTAAGAGATGAGGTAGAGGCACAGCAATTAAGGGTATCTCTTGACACATCTGACACAGAAACGGGTAACAAAAATAGATCATCCTGTTATGAGCCCCTCTGAAAAAGGTGGGATTTGAAAGATAGCCTCACAGTGGAAATTGCTCCTTGCTTTTCATTAAGATAACTTTTCATTAAGATAACTTTTCATTAAGATAATGGCTGCCCAGTTCCTAGTCCCAGAACCTGAGGCCCCATTGTCCTTCCTGGTGTACCTGGTGCTCTACACTAAGGATGGGTTAAGTTTCCAATTACATATCATCATTATTTTCTTTCTTTATCTTTTTTTTTTTTTTTTTTTTTTTTTTTTTTTTTTTTTTTGTAAACTTCAGAAGTCCAAGGGAGAATGTGCTGCTTTGCCTTCCCTGTTCCCTGCTGACTTCATTCCCCTGATCAAAGTGAAAATAAGTAGGGCTGGTTTGTTTAATAGAGAGGGTCTTACCCAGTCACGCCTCTTTGTTTGCCGACATAATTGAGGAGAAGACAGCTTGGGGAATAGTGCTGCTTAATTGCTCTCACAGTTGCTGCAAGGCACTTGGTGGAGGGTTGGGCTAAATTGGGCCTATTGTGGATTTTTGAAAAGCCTTGGTAACAGAGGAGTCCAAAAAAATCCTCACCTCAAGCCCTTATATAACCAGCAAAGTAACCTTCACTGCAGTGTTTTTTTTTTTTTTTTTCCTGCATAAAATTCCCTTGGATGAACCAGGGAATGGTGGAGCTGCCCCATCCCCACAGATCTCTGCTGGGCAAGGAGAGAGAAGGGGTGGAATGGAGCATCTGGGTGGAACATCTCCTCTATTAAAATGTTCAGCCTTTTAATAAAGTATATGTATGGTGGTAGAAGCTTCCTCCCTAATGAGTCCCGGAGTGCAGAAATCACTGCTTCTCAGAGGAAGACCAGGCTGTAACTCTCTTGATTTTAAATCAAAGGTTGGCTGTGACTCCTCAATCCTTTGCAGTCCAGAAAAAGTCGGCAGAGCTGCTAATTAGAGCACTGGTTGTGGTTTTTTTGGCTTGAAACCCTGAAATGAAGGGCAGGTCTGCTTTGTGTGTTTGACAATGACGAGACTTCAGATTCCTGGCGAAGGTTTTTAGATGAAAGAAATGGAGAAGGGCTTCCCAGGGACAGGCTTCCCTAGCTGTGGAGTGGACAAGCCTTCAACAACTCGGGGATGACACTCAGGGATGACACAGTGTTGTCCCTGCCCTGGCTGGAGACTGAGAACTGGTCTCTAATTTTAATGATGCTCGGACAGAACCTCTCCTACTTTTAGAAACTGGCCTTAGTTCTGCAAAATTATTCAACTTTCTGCTACTATTAGGTGAGATTCAAACATAGTATTGGCAAGTATTCCTGCACTGAAGGGTAGAGGGAGATATTTTATGTGACAATGGGGACAAAAACCTCATTCTCTCCCTGTTATATTCATTAGAGTTTCTTTTGTTTACAAGACTGTCTTACTCCATCAGAGGTATGGCAAATTGTCTCCTAAAGGAAGCAATGAATTCACTAGACATACACCTAAACCTTGACAATTATTGTCTCTTCCTATATATTTTTAAAGGCTTGGATACTATTCATCACAGAGCTCAGGAAAAAGCATTTGACCTTCTCTGTATCAGTCTTAGAAAGATCTCATGTATTAAGAAGCTGTCTGCCAACAAGAGAACTGCAAATGGCTGAGCAACTCCAGTCCCCGTGGCAAAGAGAGTTAGAGAAGCCACCAGGAGCCATGATTTATCTGGGTACAATGCACACCTAAAGTTAAATATGTGGTTTCCCTGAGTCTCTTCACAGCTTGGTCCTCTGTGCCTTCTTTTGGGCCCTGCAAAGGCAAAACACTTCCCAGCAAATGTGTGAACACACCTTCTCTCAGCCTTGTCTTCCTCTGAAGCTGTTTCAAAGCTTGTCTTTCCTAGAAGTACATCACAAATATCCCAGGTGGCAGAAGGCATTCATAGTGCAAGGGGAGTTACCAATTGAAGGTTACTTGATATTTTTGCCAAAAACTTGGTGCCCTAAAGCCACTTTCAGGTTGCAGTTTCGTCACAGCTCTGTGGGTTGGGGACGATTCTGTACGGATCTGTTTTGAAAAAAAAATGTGCTGACAGTACTACAATAAACAATGCTAACATTCAACATTTGGCACATCCTTGAATGCCTTCCTGCAGTAGATTGAAAAGCCTGACCAGTATTCAAATTATAATAGGAAACTATTCTAGTTCAAACTTAAAGGAAATGGATTTTTGAAGCTTCATATTGCTAGAACTTATCAAGCATATAGCTTCAAACAGAGAAAAAGATGGAAGGTTGGGAGGGGATTTATTTTTTGGCAGACTTTCTCCTTTATTTTTCTAGAAGTGACAGCCAAGAGTAAACAGTGGCTTTCCTCAAACTTGAAAGGATGAGAGACATTTTAAAAAGGAAAATTTTCTCCCTGACATGCTGCATGTATGGCAGCAGTAGGAAAGAGTTAACAGGACAATAATGGGATGACTTTCCTGTTATGTCCTTATCTTTCAAAACTTAAAAGCCCTGACATAGTTAAAAAGTATTTTCATATGAAAAAGAGGCTGTTAAAAACAAAAGCAAACAAACAAACAACACCCTTCCCCCAAAAAAAAGATAAACCACAAAACAACAACAAATCACAACAGATTTAAGCTTTGTTTCTTTTGGCAGTGATGTACAAGTCTCCCTCTATTTTGGAGGATCTCCAAAAGTTCTTTAAATGTATCTTCAAGATAGTCTTCACTTTTACAGGTATTTTAATAACTGGGAGCAGGGAATCCACATTCGGTGTGGCTGCTTCTCTCCAGTTACCCAGCAATCTATTTTTGGTTCAGTGTCATAAAGCATCATTATCAATGATCTAGAAGAAAATGTCCAAATTCTAAGACAAAAATCACAGATGACAGAAAAACTGGCAAATTAGTAAATAATAAATCAGTTCTTCAGAGTGATCTGGATTCAATGACCAACCAGAGTCCTTTGAACAAGACAAAAAATATGAGGTCCAGGAACCAGGAAAATAGGTCATGCTGACTGGCTGAGGTGACTGTGTTTATGAAATGATAAACACCTCAATGTGAGCTGCCTGCAGTGGCTGAAAAATTAAATAGGAACCTTGAATGTATGAACTGGAGAAGAATGAGCTCATGCAGATATTGCCATGATACAGAGAAATGAAGGCAGCCGTTTTTGCAGTGCAAATGTCACAAATTTAAAAGTGGTTCTGAAAAAGAAAAATTATCAGAATGGTGTGTGTCCTAGAAGTCCTGGCTTATAGGATGAGTTCCATTCATTAGTTTCTTTGAGAGGAATTGGGAGGTGTTTTACAAGCATTAACACTGAGGAGGACTCTGGCAGCAGAGGACCCTTGGATGTCACAGAGAACATCACGGCATGATCTGAGCCCAGCAACTGGAGAGAGGAACACTCAGAATAGAAAAAAAAAGGCAAATGTATTTAATAATGGACAGCTTGCCAGAGGCCATGATGGACTTCCCAACATTAAATACATTTTTAATGGGTTTGGGCATCTTTCTAATACTCGTCGCATTCATCCCAAAGCGATGTTCCTTGGTACAGCCACTGCCTGGAGGCTCTTCGGTCCCCTCCAGAACTCAGCCCAAGCTGCAGAGGCCCACCAGTGTCTCTGTCAGGCTACTCCTACCCAGGAGCCCAGAGAAGGGAGCACATTTGAGTGTTTGTCACCCTGGGGACGGGAAGGCAGAGCAGGAAGGAGCTGCCTGCAGGGAGCAGGAGCCGCCGGGCCAGGCTGTGCCCAGAGCTGCAGCAGGCACCGGGCACTGCCCGGCCTTGGCCAAACTCCCTGCTGCCTCCCACCATCTGGAAGCACTCGACTGTGTTCTTTCAGGCTAATGCAGAGCACTTTACACCAGGCAATCAGTGATGGCAAGTAGATAAGTCCTCCCCTTTTGAAGTGGAGAGAGACTATTAGAAATACTTCTCCTGAAAAAAAAAAAAGTGCCCTTTCAGAAATGTGCTTTGGATTTAGGAACTCTGCACTGTCCTTCATCTGTCAGCTTCCTCCTGCGTTCCTCACATTTGATGGCTCACTGCTTTTAGATTTGCTTCTGCCTGGCTATCTGTTCCTGTTCTCCTGTGACTAATACATAGCTGTATGGTACCACCGAGAGCCTCTGCTAGGTGGTAGCATGGTGTATATGGGACCCAGAGGAATTCTGAAATGACCTTTTTAAAAAAACAACAGCATAAAATAAATTAGAAAAGGGAAGCAGCTTTGGAGAAGGCTTGATGCTTAGAGCAGCAGCCACAGCAAAGAGAAATTAACTGTTTTACCAGGAGCTTCACCCCACCTGAGGTCGATGGGGAAACTCTTCCTGAGTCTCAGTACTTGCTCAGGTACCAATCTCTCATCCCTCTCCTGCTCTCCAGTCCTTGTTTCATCTTCAAAACTAGAGCATTATGGTTGCCTATTTAAAAATACTTCATATTTTAGAATTACTGGTGCCCTATTGCTGTTGCTTAATGGCTGTGGCTGCTCAGGAGCTGATGGAGCAAACAGCCTAACATGCAGGAGCGAGTGTCCAAACCCCACATCCTTCTGGGGCCAGGGAAGGGATGAGTGCCAACAACGATTCACCATTAAGCAGAATTAAAGCTCCACTACTGTAACTTTAATATATGGCCACTAAAAAGACTAAACTAAAAGACAGACTGAGCCAAGGGCTGCCAGTCCCTCTTTCTCCTCTCTTCCCTAATGTGCGCCCACAAAAGCACAGACCCTTCAAGGTACAGTGGTTACTACAGGAGCAATCCCATGATGAACACTGCTTTTACAAGAAAGCCTCATGTCTAATTGTAGCATGGATGAGGTGGATAGAAGGCTCTGCCACTTAGCATAAATAATATGGGACAGAAATTTAGTACCTAATATGTTTGTAGAGCATCTGGCGAGGTTCTGGGTAGTTCCTGGGCAGAGTAATAACTGCTCTTTTCTGTTTCATATTTATAATCCAGAAGAGTTAGCCCTTGAGTAAGTGTAAACTGCACTTCCATCATATTTCCATTTGGGTTATGAATATTTCACACACCTGCAGTCTCAAAAGCACATAATTGCAAAACCACATTCAGACAGGGACTGAATAAACACTGTTGCTGATTCTTAATGAGCCATTAATCTGATGTTTAACTACAGGTAATTCCCTTGAGTCCTGATGTCCCAAGAAAAATCTGCATTCCCTCTAAGTCACAGAGAAGCAGAACACTTGTGAGCAGGAAATTGCGAGGTGCAGGCTGAATGAACAGCATTGGCTTCCCGTGGCAACTCTTAATGGTGAAAGGTAAAAATTTCAGATTTTGTTTGGCTGTCTAAGTCTCACTGCCATGGGCCATGGGCCCTAGCACCAGACAAAGACTTTGTAGGAGCTAAAGACTTTTGTTCCAGTTGTTGAAGGGTAAATTTGGGCCAGAGCTGTGGAGATGCTTTGCTTGTCCTGTCAGTCAGCACTACGAGCTTTCCTTGGAGGGGAGTAAGAGAGTGATTCTTCACACAGTGTGAAACCTCCTCTGGAATCCACTATCAAAGGAGGGTGTGTATTCCAGCTGCATTTTAACAAGGGATGGGCAATTTTATGGCCACTCTTATTTGTAGCTTTGCATGGTAAATTAAGGGTAATAAAAGGATAATAAAAGAAGGTATTTCAAAGTGTATAGCAAACTCTGCACGAGTCAGGAAGGAAATTTCTTTCAGCAGCACTATTGTATTGTTTAGCTAGACTGAAATGGACATCTCCTTCATGGGGAAAATAATAATTTCAGAATTTTATTTAAGTCCAAATAAGCCCGGTGTTATATTTTGAGCATGAGTTGATGTGCTGAAAAATCATTGCTCAAAAACGCTGCAGTCTTCCACTAGAACAGCTCAACATGTTGGAGGGATTTTTTTTTTTTTTTAAAAAAAAGGAAAAAACAAAGGTTTTCCTAATTTCTAAACTTGTGTCAAAACGTGTCTGGTTTCAGTCCCAGTTTCTCTGGCACTAAAATGTCATATTGTACTACAACGGCGTGGTGAGTTACTGATGTTCATGACAGATCTGCTGTAAACAGCATTTTGTAAAGGACTCGATGGTTTTAGGAGCTTATCCATTTCTCTTCGTAAAACAGTCACACGTTCTCGGATCAGCCAACCGATGAGTGTAGCTGGTTTTCCTCTGAAGAGCAGGCACATGGAGGTGAAGCCAACCTACACATATCAGATATCAGAGGAGCTCCAGGTTATTAGCTATGGAGAACAAAAGGTTTTAGACGCTCTCTCCATCTGTTTCTCCCTCCTGTGCCAGACACACGGTGTAGCAGACCGTGTCTTCACAGACATTTTCCAGGTGGAAAATGTGCAGACAAGGAGTGTCTGCATCAACTCCTGTATCTCTCTCCCCAAGCACCAGCTCTTTCCATCACAGCTGAAGGAGCCATATCCCAACAGCAGACATCCATAAAGTCTCATTCATGCTTTTAATCCCTGCTTTTCTTTTTGTGGGGCTGTGTGCAAGGCCCTGCTTGAGAGAACAGTGGATGTTTGTACTCACCTGCTTGCAGGGGGATCTTGTACTCCTGCCTGTGCTGCCCTCTTCCTCAGAGACCAGCATAGAGAATAAAACTGGAGGAAGCTGTGGGAAGATTTTGGGCAGCCAGGAACTGCTCTGTTGTATAGCCACGTCCCAAAGTGCTCCCAGGCCCAGGAAGGAATAGATGGAGAGCATGCACAGGTCTTGCTGAAAGGATCTGCCAGCAGCCACCAGCAGAGCTGCCCTAACAAGCAAATCCCACCAATGTGGGTTCCAAAGAAAGTTCAGATGATTAAAATATGCAGCATTCACTAACAGGAAGGTGCTTTCTTCATTCTCTCCAGTGGGAAGTGTGGCTTGCTGTCAGCAGACTCTGGATGTGCTGAGCAGAGTCAGTGGCTGCAGCACATGGCAGAGCTGTCCCACCCTCACAGCTGCAATCACCATCTCTGTTTTCCCTCTTGCCTGCTGCTGGCTCAGCTCCCAGCAGCTTTCAGACCCGGCATCATCTCCTGCTGCTGAGATGACTTCTTGGTGTGTGGGAAGGGGAAGTGGAAGGTGAAGGTGGATTGAGGTAAAGGGTAGCAGGTAACACCAACAAATGAAAGAGGCATTTCTGCCTTCGGGCTTGCTTTTGTAGACAGAAGCACCTGCAAAACCCCTTTGTGATTCAGCAGCATCTGCAGTGGCCATTTCACATTCAAACAGGGGTGAGGTGCCCTGGAAAACTAATGAGAGCAATGTAAGAGTCTTGTTAGGCTGCCCCCAATGAAACAGCTCTTGTCATACAAACGAGAGGGTTTATCATTCATCGTTTCTGGGTTCACCTGCCAAAAGAGAGCTAAAAGTTTTCTTTTGTCCATCCACAAATCCTGAAGTTCACTGTGGTCCGTCTGGGGGAAAAAAAAAAAAAAAAAAAAGTGTTTTGAATTTAGTAAATAATCCTCAGGAATATATATATAAGATGCATACATGCCAACACTTCTTAAGATATAGTTCAGTGTCTTAAAGTCAACATATGCACACTGAGTGACTGGTTTTGAATATTCTCACTAAACAAAATCCCAGCCAGGCAGGCCAGCAGGGAGCTGTGCAAACGGTGAAGAGCAATGATCTGCCTTCATTGCAGGCTTAATTTATGAACTCAATTTATTAGGTCTTTTTATTGGATGAGCTACTGCATATCCTACTTTTTCCTGTGTCAATAGCTGTGTCCAGGCAAAGGCAAAGGACCTGGCACCACTTTGCACGTGCAAATTCAGTATTTGCAAATACCAGTGTGAAACTGGTTTCACTTTCTGTTTTGTACCCAGAAGAAAAGAGGCCAAAGTGAGCACTGCAGCTGAGAGAAAAAGCCTCTCCCAGGGTATCCTCAGCACAACTTGGCATTGCTCTCTTCCTCATGGCAACCACGGGAGATGCTCCAGACTCCTGCCCAACACCCCTTGTGCTCCACTGCCTCCCAGAGAGCAGGGACACAGCATGGGGAACTGGAGTGGTGCGCTCAAAAATGGCCTGAGATTGTAGCAGAAATAAAAAATAGCAGGAAAAATTATATTGTGCACTTCTTGAGCTTCAGATTATTATTATACCTGCTGTATGCTGGGGGCTGCTGGTAGCCTTTTCAGGACAAAACTGAGTGTCATTTGCCTGTAGCTCTGCAGTCCCATAAAAAGATTCACTTCTTGGAGACTGATTGCACATAATTACTTTTTTCCTTTCTAAATTGCAGTTTAGAGATTCCTCCAGCTTCTGCACCTGACAGTGTAGGAGAATGATCTAAATTCTAAAATCAAATTACAGACAAGTAATAGACCAAAAACCACCTAAATGTATAATGAGTATAAATGTTTTGCACATACCCAAGTAATATTCCTAGCACTGTTAGATCAAACATAATAAAACTAAGTTATGGACTACTAAAATCACAGCAATTCAGCATCTTGTCCTTGCAACACAAAACAAGAGACACTGAGATATTAGCCCTGATCTTCAAATCATCTCCAAAGTTGTATCTATTATTGTTGAGGTTTTTTACCTGTGTGCTACTCTTTTTTTGATATCTATTTATTTTTTCTGTTAAAACACAGATGTTCGTGCTGTATTGTATTCATATGAACCAGCCAGAGAAGCGTTCAGCTGCTCTGTGCACGTAAGTACAATCGTTTTGAATGTAAGGCAAGGAAAAAACAGCCCCTGTCAGCTGAAATAAAAAAAAAAAAAAGGAAAAAAATAGGAGTGTGTGTGTGTGAACAAGCATTCAGTGATAGACACCATATCTCTGAGATTGATCTCAGAGATTTTGGCCCTTTAGCATGAGATTGATGTGGCACAGTTTTCAGTTTTGACATTGTGTTGGACTCATCAGAGATGTTGCCATTTTTGCAAGGAAGGAAAGCTGGTGTCTGCAGCAGAGCAGAGCAGCAGAGGCTCGGGGAGTCTGATGTGTCTCGCTTATGGGATTCCACTGTGCAATACTTTCTATTGATCATATGTTGTCTTTCCTTTCAAACACCCCTGTGCCACATTTACTCTTCTTGATCTTTTTTGGGTCCAGCTCCAAATGACATTTATTTGCCTTTAATTTCAAGGGTGTTCTGAGAGGGCAAGGACCCCCAATTACTTGAGGAATACTCAGGGAATTGGACAGATGATAGTGTAGGCTCTGCACACACACAACACAGGGAAGCAGAGCTAAAGTCTGGGCTAAACCAACATGGGGATTTAAGCAGTTTAATTTTGAACTAATTTCAAAATAATGGAATTAGATTTTCTATGCTATTAGATTTTCTAAGTGAACAATAGAATCAAATTCCTTTAGACCACACACGCTGAGATCCCAAATATTTAAATAGAGTTGAAGTACCACTGAGGGCTGAGCCTGCCCGTGTAAAGCTCTGGTGATCCTCAAGTGCCCAGGAAGGGAAACTCAAGGCATCACTTATATGGGCACAGAATAGAACAGAATCAAGGCCTTTGTGTTCAGTAATTTTGACATACTAATGCATTCAGCTCTTAATCACCTAAGCATCAAAACAATTAAGCTTTGGCTTTCAGCAGTGCATCCTAATTGTGCAGTCTTCTCTGCAGAGATAGGTGATCAGGCTCACATGGCAGTGCAGAGCTCAGGACAGGGATATCCATCTCCCACTCAGCTCCTGCCTCTTGGTTCTCCTGGCAGAGACAGTGGTTGGTGCTCAGGTACCCTCAACCTGTTTCCCCTTCAGTGTCATTGATCCCATTATTGGTACTGTCTGACCTTGAAACACCCTTTATTTTTTATTTTCAAGCAGATTAGGAAGAAAGCTTCTTGGAGGGCTTAAAAGACTGTATGCTAAAGATGATTTCTGCAACCTGATATGGATTACCATAGTTACTCTGTCTGAGCATGGCAGCTTTCCAACTCCTCTGCCAGGAATGATCTAAAAGCTTTTCTTTTATTGTGTCTTGAGGTGAGAGTCTGGCTTTAAAAAGCTTTCAGAATTCTAATTCTTCCCTCCAGTTTGTTGGCAGGGGGAGTCCAGGGCCACTCCATCTGATGTCTGATATCACTGATAACCTACAAACGACAGGCTCGGGATCTCCGATTGTGCATGTCCAATCACTTAGTTAATTGAGGGAGAGGCAGCTCATGGAATCCCTGTTATCTCTGCAATCTCTCATTCCTCCAGCCTCTTTCCAGGCACACTGTTTAGGGTTTGTGGCACTCCCTCCTCTTCACGGAACTTGTGCATTTGCTGGGCCAGATCTGCAGTTAGCAAGAGCAGCAGAATGTAAAGGGCAGTCTCTTGAGTCTTGTTATCTTCTTATGCACAGTAATAGCACAGTCTGCATGCCATTCATGATTTTTATTTAATAGAGTTTCCTGGTGTGTATTTTAGGATTCATTTAAAAATACATCAGTGATGAGCAGGGTAGAAGAAACTGAGCCAAAAATTCTCTCTAAACCCAGACCAATAACTGTCTTCTCCTGCCTGAAGCTGACATTTAGGTGTATTCTTAAATCATTTTAAGTGATTTTTAAAAATCACTTCCAAAAAAAGGAGTCTGAGGGAGACACTATGGGTGGATTGCCTGATGCCAGCATGAGTAGGGTGAAGAAACTGGGTCCTAAGTTAATGTTGAATTAACGCTGATAAGTGATTAGAGGGAAACTACAAATGGCAGACTGTGTGTGGAATATCTCAGCATTGCTTATGGCACTATTTTTAATGGTGAAAAATCCAGATTTCTATATATAACGCTGATATATTCCTTGGGATTTTAACTGGGGCTCTTTCAGGATTCCATGTACTGTTGCATGGACCACACCTGGGCAGGGAGCACTTTAGCATTTTTCCTATTTTATGTCTCTGTTTGGCAGGTCCAAGACTGGGACAGACCTGTTTCTCCTAGTCTCAAATTAATTCTTTATCCATGAGACTATTCTTTATCCTGCTGTACTGTCTAGAAATGATAAATTATTCCTGTAGATAACAAATACTTTCTTCTTCTTCCTCCCCACTGCTTAGCTCTTGTTCATAGTGCTGTCCTTCCTGACTTTAATAGTTGGGTTAAAGCCTGTGCAAAAACCCAAGTCATAGTGAAATGTCAGCATGCAAAACCAGTCCAAATTGCCTGGATTGCTGATACAGACACGCTGCATGTTCATCCATCTCCCTCCTGAAATCAATAAGGCTCTCAGCAGAGCCCTCTGAGGGGTCCCAGCAGAGCCTTCACTGTAAGTTTTCTGCTCTGATCCGTGGTTTTGGCCAAACATCCTGAGGTGCTGCCGAGGCTACTCAGGGCAGGGATGCCAGGGCTGGTTCCGCCCATCAGGTCCACCAAGCCCAGCTCAGGAGATACTTTAAATTCCATGAATATTTAAAATGAGCACAAATCAAGCCCTCGAGCATCCTGCTTTTCCAAATTTCGAGAGCTGTGACCAAATAGGGACACAGGTAGTTTACATAATTAAAATTAAGCCTTCTTTTCCGTTTCCCTCCCCTTCCTTTTCCAGCAGCACCCCATTTAATGCCTGTGGCAAGATTCATCACCTGGAGGCTCTTTTTTATGAGATTTGACAAAGATCATTCAGGAGTCAATATTTTGCCAAAAGCTAAGTGATAAGTCTAGTGACTTGCATATAATTACTCCTTTTCTTTTATGTCTTTCTTTTTCCCCCTCCTCTTTTCATTGGGGCTTTGAGTTACTGACAGCAGAGCAAATGAGCTATGCTCAGGAGGTATAAAGGTTTCAGGTTTGTACTTTGCTCACTGCCTCAGCTTTATTTTGCATGATTTCTGAATAACAGCAGGAGCACAGAGAAGCTGTCATGTCTTTATGTACAAAACTCACATCTCTCCACTGAATTCCTTGAGGTTTCCTTGTTATTTGGTGAAGCAAACAACAGTGGTTCCAGCAGGACAAAATGAACTGGTTTAAAGGAGCAGGGTATGGAATGGGCAAGGGGAATGAGACTCTCAGATACCTTCAGGCTCCTTCAAATAACCTGGGCTGGATTTTGGTACCAAGGTGAATTTTGGTACAAAGAAATTTTTGCCTTTGTGAATGGACCTTACACAGAATCCAGCCTAAAAATCCTCTTGGCAGCTGGCTCCCTTCCTAAATATGATCACCCTTCAGCCCATAAAATTACAGCTCTAGCTTTCTACCAATGTAGTTTAAAGAGCAGACTTATCTGGGGTCCTAAATCAGAAGCTGATGTACAGCAGTGGCTGTGTGCTGCCAGACCTGTGCACAGAGGCCCCCAGTCACAGTTGTTCCATTCTGGTAAAGCTGTTTCTGAGATTTTGCAATGAAATTTATATTGAAGATTTTGGTGTTTGTTTGTCTGATTGCCTGACAAGTACAAGTGAGGCTTTTTAAGCAGGTCACATGTGAAGGAGTAGTAAAAGGAAGTGGATCCTGTGGCCCTGGGTCTGGCATCTCTGGGCCCGACAAAGCCCAGTGTACCTGTGACACCTTCCAAAAGGGAGAACATCCAGTCCTGTCTCCCTGGAAGTAAAGAGCTGCCTTGTGACTGAGTTAATGCTCACTGTGGGGTATGAAATGTGTCTATATCGATTTCAAAGAGAAGGTTGTTATGAGGAAGCATTTCCTAAGACTCAAGGCTGGTTAGTTTGCAATCATTTTGTGTTAAATAATTCAGAAGCTGATGCAAAAGTAAATTAGTAAGTAGTCTAAACAACATGGTTTTGTGGCAAACTTTATCAAAGAGACCTAATTTTTACTCTCTGATTATATTACAAGTCTGGTAGACAAAAATGATCGTACAAATTTAGTGCATTTAGACTTTGTGAGGTGTTTGACTTGGCAGTGAATGGCGTGCTGATTAAACATTAGCACCATTCAGTAACATTAGAATATGGATTAAATGGATAACAAAGTGCCTGGCAGAGCTCAAGGAGTAGCTGTTGATAGGGAATCAGGACTAAATGGACCCGTGGTTTCTGGGGCACACTAGGGTTAAGTAACAAAACTCTCTGTTGTTTGTATTAATGGTCTATAGCTAAACACAAAATGAAAAATTTTTGCAAAGCACTAAGAACTAGAGAATGGCAGGCAGGGAAGAGGAAAGGAGGCTGGCACTGGGGAAGGTGAACTTTTTGGTAAAGGGGATGAGGAATCCATCAGGCCCGTACTGGTCTGGGCAAGGGCACAGCCCTGCAGGCTGGAGCTCGTGGGGTGAAGGGAGCAGTGATCCAAGAAGCCTCTGCACATCGATCCTGCTGCAATGGCCTGACAAAGGGAATTTATGTGGCCTTTAAATATATAAACAAGGGAGTACTGAATAACAGGAAAAGAGGTGATTTTACTTTTATTGCAGCACCGCTAAAACCAAAATATTGAGTCGAAACTTTGTAAAGATATGAAAAAGTTGGAAAGTGGATAGGAAAGAAAGGCTAAAATTATTTGAGGGTATGAGGAAACGTTTTACAATACGAGGCCTGAAAGGTTCAGCAGGTTTCATGGCCCAAAAAATGGTATGAGGTGATTTTTTTCTTTGTGCATGAGTTTGTTCTGAGGAGAAAATAACTTTGTGCTAAAAGAAGAGAAAAATAAAAGAGTCCCTGTCTGAAAGCTGAAACAGATATTATTAAATGAGGTATGGACTTGGTGGAAGGTTTTTTGGGGTTTGTTTTATTTTAACTGGGAAGTGATTTTAGTCATTAGAGCACATAATCAAGAGGACAAAACAAGAGAATTCTTTGCTTTTTGATGGTTCCAGAGTAAGACTTGCTGCTATTCTCCACTATTGACATTTTTGGGACTTACAGCTCTGTTCAATTAGAAATAGCTGAGTAAAATACTCTGGTCTGTTATAAGGTCAAAGGAAGATCTAATGAATCTTCCTGGGTTCAACTTGTTGAACTGTAACTGGGGATGGACACAGTGATATCAAAAACGGCCTACCCGATCTCAAAGGGAAAAGCTCTCCCACTGTTATTAGCTTCCTCATGTGTGACAGTTGTTGTTCATACATTTTTAATGTTTTAATCTGGAAAGCTCGTTGACATTTTGTTCTAAACATACCTGCTGCTCCTCAAAGGGGGACATTTGTTCCTGCAGCTGCACCATGTGGGCAGGAGAGCAGCAGGGCTGCCCCAGAGTGCTCTGCCCTGCCCTGCAGAGCCTTGCCAGGATTCCTCAGGGGCTGGAATTGCTCCACTGCCATCCTCAGGGTTTGGTTGAACTAATGTTGAGGCTGTCTTGGGTGGCTCCAGCACAGCTGGGACTCTGCTCTCTGCTCAGACTGACTAGCAGCAACAGGCAGTGGTTTGATAGAAGGAAGAGATTTATGGTGCAAACCTGATTCCAGCATCAAGCCTTAAAGATGTGGAGGCAAAAGGAACAACTCCAGTTATGAAACGTGTCATGAAGTGTTTCCCATTAGGAAGCAGTGGATGAACTCACTGTTATCTTACCCCTGCTGCAAGGCTCTATGTCAGATATTAAAGCTGACCTTGTGTTGTGCCTATTCTCAGGAGTGAATGTCTCCCTGCTCTTCAGCTGTTATCCACCCTCAACAGAACTCTTTTTGTGAACAAAAACCCAAACACAAAAAAAACCCTAACCCCCCAACAAAAAACAAACAAAAATAAACAAACAAACAAAAAAAAACCCAGTCCAACAAACATTTGGATACAAATTCTGCAGTGCTCTCATTTCCAAATCCTGCCAGGCAGGAATTTCTGCCCTTTCTCTTCCCCAGGCAGAGACCAAGAAAAGTTTTGTCTCAGACTGACCCAGCTTCAGCCTCAGCATAGGGGATTTGTTACAGGTTTCCCCCTTTCCATTCCTGCAGTGACTTTCCCATTTCTAGCAACTAAACCCCAAATACATCCACATGTCACGTCTGGCAGTGTCACAAGGTGCTCCAAGGCCAGTGCCTCTAAGCAGGGAGGAGGGGGTGGTGCACAGAAGCCTCTAAATTCCAAAGCAGAACTATAAAGAGCTGTAATCGTACCCAGAGTAACTTCCCTGCTATAATTCTCAGCAGGAAAACAATTACATTGCAGCAGATATACCAGACAGACACGCTGTAAATACAAAACATCCTTTGGAAATATATGCTCCACATTCTAAATACATTTAGAATTAAGGCAAACAACTCTTTTCCAATTGGGATTCAAGGCAGATATGCCGAGGGGTTTGGGATTTTTTTTTTTCCCTTATGCTTCTACTTTTTTGTTTAGCAGACAGATAAAGGTGCTGTGTTAGTTGAGATGAGGATGGCACGCTCAGGCTGTCATCGGGGAAATGCAGGGAGAGCTCACCCTCCCCACTGCAGCTGGTTCCTTCTGCCCTCCTGAGAGGAAGGCCATGAGAAGGGGGGGTTTGGCTGGGTTTTGGCACCAGAGAGGACAAAGCCAGAAGCACAAAGGCAGACCTGCTGCCCGTGCTGGGATGCAGCAGCTCTGCTGAGCTCCAAGGCTCGGCTGGTTCAATACCCTCAGCGTGCTCTGGTCACTAGGGGAGGATAGAGGATCGCAGAGCCCGTGGGTCATGGACACAGTCCTGAGGAAATGGGAATGCCGCAGGGGCTGTCTGCCCGAGATCTGCTGCTTCTGCCACAGCAGAACCCGGAGAAGCAGCTGGATGCAGAAAGGAAAGGACACGTGCTTTGCTTTCTTTATACCTTTATTTGGTGGGGAAGACTCAGGGTTGATATTTGGGGCACGTTGTCTTTCCCCAAACATTCAGGATTTGATTGATGGTTGTTTCTAAGTGGTAAGATGTTGACTGCCAGAGGTTATTTTAAATTACTGGGCTGGAAAGATATTTCTGAACTCTGTTTAGAGAGCCTAAAACATATATAAATGCAATGTTTTAGTATCTTCATTCATCTTTTGAGGGATTTTATGCAGTATGTGTTCTTATACTGCTCAGAGAAATAAAATTTGGCCATTTGCTGCTGCCTAGTCCAGCCCCTCTTGGAGAAGGGTAACTTGGCAGGCTGGGAGAGTTTTTTGTCTAGCATCCCTCACCCAATTCACCAGGAGAAGGGGATGGGGCAGGGGGAAGCAAGGTCCTAAAGAAATGTGTTCAAAAATCTACACAGTTCTCTGGGAACAGATATGTCTTCTCTATATGTATTTTTAACCATTCTCCTGCAGTATGTTCAATATGATGGTTTGATAAACCTACAGGAAGCTTTTCACTGGATACTTTGGGAGGGAAGATTCAAATTTATGTGGTCGTATCAGTCATGGTACAGCTTGCAATGTTTTGTGCTGATTCTGGTTGTGACTTATTCAAGTTATTGCGAGATATTGCCACACCTCCTATAAGTGTCCACCCTATTTCCTCTGGCCAGTGGACATTTTAGCATTTTCTTTATAAGAGGGACCATGCTGTGGAATTTGAGGACAGTAGGGTGAGTTGAGGTTAGGAATGGTGCATATCCATCACAAATAGAAGTATTGCCCAAGGCAGGAGATTAGGACAGTGCTTTCTTCAAAGACAGGAGCAACAAAATGTTCACATTTTAAAAATAATAATAATAATACGGCAGCGGGAAAAGAATAAAAGAGAGATCTTCCAGAGATCACAAAGCCAAACCTAGCAGCTCTTTACTGCAGCTCTCAAAAGTTTAGCAGTGAAGCCCATAACAGCGAAATGCACGGCTTGAGGGCTGGAGCTAAATCAGGCTCCCAGCACAGAGCAGGGGCTGTCCTACAGATCTGTTTGTCACTGCAGGCAAAGGCTGTGAAGCCAACAAAGGGGAACAGGGCTGTGTTTAACAGCCCTCTACAACCACAAAGCTGTTTCTGCCTCCTATCTGAAAGCTTATAGAGGGAACAAGTGGTAGGTTTCTCCATGCTGCCAGGTCATAATCCCGAGTTTTCCCTACATATGCCCCTTTTCCATGCACATTCTCTCTTACTGTCAGTCAGTAAGGGAAGACAGGTTGGTGATGGAGCATTACAATTTGTACAATTGAATTTCCATTCCTGTTTTCAGTAAAAACACTGGTTTGCATGTACCAGTGCAAGAGCTTCTAAAAGCACAATCACTCCGTGCACGTGCAAAAGTGCACAGACGTGCACACACACAGGTATACACACCACAAGTACAAACATCATTCTGCTCTGCACTTGTAGAGCTTCTGCTCTGAAACTGAACATGAATTTTCCTGCATATTTGTCTTCTTTACACTGTCTTCATTGCAATGATTTGATTTGCTTAGAGCAACCAACAACATGGGGTAGGTAGGGGAAAAAAGCAATTGTTATTATGTTTTGCCTATATATATACCATCAGCTCCACACAAAACATGAGTCACCAGCAGCAGGTGTCCTGCTGTTATCTTCGGCAGATTAGTAATGATAGGGAGGGGGCTGCTCTCCCTATATGGCGTCCCAGAGGGAACCTAAAAATAGCTCAGACTCACAGCAAAGTAAAAGTATTTGTGGGCTTTGAACGAAGTCTGCTTCTGAAGGTAAGAATCAGAGCTGATCTGTTTAATCTGCTATTCCTTTTTTTTTTTTTTTTTTTTAATTTTTTTCCCTCCTGTATGAAGCTTGCCTTGGCAGAGAGTTTAGTTATGAACAGTCCTCTTCTGTGATCATAGAAACAGGGTTGGGATTGACCAGTTAGAAACCGACCACTTAGAAATCAGTGGAACAGCCTTGGCAGTCGAGGCGGAGGCAACAGGGGAACGTGTCTCTGTTAGAAATAGTTGCCTTTTTTCCCCTCCCTTTTTCTCTCTCGGTTGTTAGAGAATCTGAATGGCATATGAGCAATCCCAGCATGTGACTCTGCTCCGAGGAGCAGGCGAGCTATTGCTGGTAGTTACTCCCACCACGAAACAAGGCCAGTAAGCAAAGTTGTCTGCGAAGTTATTGTAGTGGCAGAATTTGAGAAGAGAGGAACTGTTTGTATTTCCAAGGTGTGTGCAAATCAGGGTGCTGCGTGCGCTCCATGGGAGTGTGGCTGAGGAGGTTTCTCATTTTTTCAGCCCTGCTGCTAAATGTCTGTGTGTCTCTGTGCTCAGGGATATTGTGGGTAGACAAGCGTCCAAAAGGAAAGTACTGTTTTTCAGAGGAAGACTATGGAGGATAACTGTATATATATATTATATTTACAAGTGCATATCCACATCTGCACCTATACATAAAGATCCTAAACTGCTGGGCTGCAGCAAAGCCGCCCAAGCTTGGCTTTGAGCTCTGCCTCTGTGCAGCACAGAAATGGAGTTGTAAAGGCTGAGACACACAGCTGAAAAATGAGGTACAAGAGCTGCTAGTTACACCAGAATAACCTCACGGGCTGTGATGGATTTCCCCTGATTTTTTTGAGTGGCATCACCAATGTTGAAAACAAGCGACTTTGGTGTTGTGGAGAGGGGATAAAAATCCGACAGCCCCGCACGGGGAGCGTCTGAGGACAGTGCTGAGTGTCACACACAGGCGTGAGCACGTGTGGGCATCCTCACCAAGAGCTGCCATCCCCGGACTTCCAGCCCCCAGGGGATAAGGATTTTCTCTGTGTGTCTCCTCCTCTGCCCTCTTTTAGTGCTGGTTCTGGCAAATGAGTTCCAGAGGGGTGAGCATGGCCGGGGGCCTGGCTGTGGGGTTGTGGAGGTGGCACTTGGACCATCGTGGGGTCTCACTGCCGGAGCTGGTGTTGGAGCCCAGCAGAGTCATTCCCAGGATACCTGGCTGTTCCTAGTGCTGATTCCTGGCTAGGCCAGGAGCTCCCTTGGCTGCCATGGGGAAGATGGCAGAAACAATCTAATTTTAGCTCCCTGATGCTGGGCCAGCTTCTCCTGAAATCAGCATCAATGGCAAAACCAACATTAATTTGAGTGGGAAAAGGACAGAACCCAAATGAATATATGCTGGCCTTTGTAATTATCTTTATTAGCTGATAGGGAAGGAAGACCTTATTCACTCAGTGCATTTCTATGGCTGCCTGGCTGTGCTCCAGTGATGCACCAGCCTGTGAGCAGACGGGCTGGGAGAGCGGGATGGGAGTGCTGTGCTCCTGCACGAGGGGCTGTAATTCACTGCCATCCCCAAATGATTAAATCCTGCTTATTTCAAACTGCCAGATAATGGGGCAACACCCACAAATATGGTGGGTAGGATTTAGCTCCAGGTGCTTGTTGAAAAACTTTTCCTATTGAGTTCAAAATCCTGATTCCTGTGAGGAGAGCATGTTTAGTCAGTGTTAAACATGGCATTTTTAGGCTCCTAAGAAGACTGAAAATTGAAGAAAGCAGCTGAGAAGCACAAGAGGACAGGTCAGCTCGGCTAAGTGCTGGGGATGGACATAGACTAAAAACAAATCCTACTTGGCAGCACAGAATCTGCTGGGGTTGGCAGTCTGAAACCTGTTCCACAGTAACTGTTTTCTTTTCCAGTAAACCAATGTATTGATGAGGATAAGCAGAAAGGATCGGTCCAGATGGAGCTCTGCAGGGTGTTTTACCACATTTCTTGGTTCAAATGGCCACAGTTGATGTTCACGTGGTTTTCTCTGCTGAGCAAACTGGATATGACAGAAGACAATATAATTTATGGGTTTTTTTTTAATCTTTCTGAAAATTAACTGTTGCATGAGATTTCATATCCTCACACTTGCATACTTATGGGGCATTCCAAAATCTCATTTCCATTGTGCCAGCTCCTGTTTAGCACAGACTTAATTTTGCAACTTCTTTTAAATAAATTCTCCTGACAAAATAATATTATGGCATATTGAAATAGAGCTGACATTTTAATAGGAGCATGCTGAAAGCATCCTTCCTGAGAGCACACACCAGTGATATCTTGGCGATAGCTCAATAAACAATTAAAGCAAGGTAGGCCCAAAATGCCACAGAAATGTAGAGTTGGTTCTGTCCCTTCCATGGGTTCTCCAAAGCCCTTGGATCTCCCTATTTGCTCTGAGAGGGTGCACAAACGATTTGCATTTCAGAGGTCGTTCTGGCCTGTTTATTCCTCTTAATTCTTTACAAGGACATCAAGATGCCAGCTCTGCCAGGCGAGCTCATAGGGAGGAGGCCACCTCGGTGGATGCTGTCAGTAATCCTCCTGCAAAGAGGGGAGCAATTCCTTGGGCTGGTCTTTCACTGGCCATCTGCTTAGCATTCCCTGGTGGTACTTGGGTTTGGATCTCCGGTTTGTTTGTCATTTCAGTCTCCCACTTTATTATTTCCAGAGCCAAGTGAACCGCTGCCAAAGCCAATGCAATGAGATTGCATTGTGAGCTTTGTGACATGGTATACTTTTCTTTTTATCTTGAAGCCTCAGCTCCTGGAATTAGTTGATTATGTTAGAATCTCAGCATTCATTTTAAAAAAGGGGAAAAAAAAAAAAAAAAAAGAGTGGATCTCTGCTCTTCAAGGACCAAGGAAAAAGCTTGAAAAAAAGGATCTCTGCAGACTTAGCAATCACAGGCCAAATGAAAAGAGGCTTTTTTTTTTTTTTTTTCTCTACATCAGACTGTTTTAGAGACAATCATCCTATTTCTGAGTCTCTCACTCACAGTTTTTGAGTTCTGGATGCTGGCAAACCTGAGTAGCAGCTGTTCCTTTCTAAAGGCAGGGAAAATAAGTAGAGTAATCTCTAAGAGGAACCGTTATTTTATCTTTGCCTGTGCTGCATTTCCCTGTGGCCCTGCAGCCCACTCCTGCCAGTGGTGAGCCCAGCACTGGGAACCCTGTGCAGCAGCTCCAAGAACCACTCATATCCCAGTAAGCCGCAGTGAGAAATGGAGGGATGAGAGTTTGTGTTGAGCCAGGACTGCGATTCCCCTGAGGTCAGCAGCAGCAGCTGCTGCTGTCACTGACCCCATAACTTTAAATAATCTGAGCTACGGCTGTATGTGGCACATCTGAAATGTGATTAGGGCTTGCCCACTTGTGGGGTACACACTGCCACTCTTTCCCCAGCTCGGGGATATATTTGGGATAAAACTACTCGAGCTGGGAAGGGTCCATCATTTATATTTGTTTGCCTAGTGGACTGTTTTCCTACTTTTATTTTTCTGTGGGAAAAGGCAGGACACATAAGACTGATTTTAACAAAATATGTTTGTTGGTCTGGATTTTCCATCACTGTGGGCTGAGGCCTTAGGGAAACATATTTTTTTTTTATTGCTTTTTTCCGGAACTAAATGGAATTAGCATTCCCTGCCATTGCTGGCCAACTGAATCCACTTGCAAATCAGTGCAAGCAAAAGACAACACCACTTATGAAGTACTAAAAAAAAGAAGTACTAAAATTAAAAGAATAACAGAAATGAAAATGAAGACCCATAGGTCAAATTTGTTGCTTGATAAACTAACTGGATAAAATTTAGAGTGCTTAATACTTGCCAGTTTTGCTGATGTGCTTTAGTTTTCTTTTGGTCTGTCAGATTTCTTCAGTATATATTTTTTTTAATCTGGAGATAAGATGAAAAGTTTTTTTGCATATAAATTTTGCATATAATGTACAACAGGTGGAAAGAATGCATGTGTAGAGGCTCTGGTGTAGGGTTATATGGTGTAACCCCTGTTCTTTAGTTGGGAAATGATTTTACAGAATTTCAAGGAACCAAACCTGGCACTTCCTTGGAATTTTAAGGGAAGGGAGGGTCCCAGGTCCATGGCGGGAAGGGAAGAGCAGCAAGTGGACATGTGATGGAAAGTTCTCCTTCAACACAAGTCTAACTTGTCCTTGTAACCACTAGTCAGTAGCTTCTGAGTTTATTGCAAGCTCTACCTTGATACTGAGCTCCAGAGTAAAATGTGGAAGGAAAGCACTCATTGCCATCTGCTAGAACCAAAGCATTTGCATATGGTTGCAAAACAACCAACTTTTTAGAGTAGAAAAAAACCCCATTCCCACTGATTGCCTCTCCAGCACATGGAACTCCAAGGGAAAAGGAGCTGTGCTGCTGCTGGAGCCTTTGTACCAAGCTGGGTGGCCGAGCCCTGCTGCCACTTGGCTGCTGGGCACAGTCTGCTGTGCTAAAAGGCTTTGGTAGGGAGAGGGATGGAATGAAAAAAGGAGGAGGAGGGAAAAAATCAATTAAAAAGAGAAAGAAGGAAGAAAGCAGCGTCCATAGTAGCTGGTGAAGGGTCTAGAGCACAAGTCTTATGATGAGCTGGGGGTGTTAAGCCTGGACAAAAGGAGCCTCACAAGAGATGTTATCCACTTCTACAACAACCTGAAAGGAGGCTGTACCCAGGTGGGGCTTTGGCTTCATCTCCCATGGTACAAGCAGTAAGAGGAAACAGCCTCAACTTGCGACAGGGCAGGTTTGACAGGATTTAAAAAAAAAAAAAAATCTTCACAGAAAGGATTGTCAAGCACTGGAGAGATTGCCCAGGGAAGTGGTGGGGCCAGCATCCCTGGAGGTTTTTAAGTGATGTGCAGATGTGGTATTTGTGTGTACTTGTACGTGTCGTACACGGCTTAGCGGCAGGCTTGGCAGTGCTGGGGTAGCGGGTTTGACGGTCCAGATGATCCAGACCATCTGGCTTTGAAGGTCTTGATCGCAAAGGTGTTGCACACCTGAACGACTCTGCCGTTCTACGAAATGCAGGGGGAAACGGGAGAGGTGGTTGAGAAAGGGAGAGGGGGCAGGAAAAAGGGAGAGGGGACAGGAAAAAGGGAGAGGGGGCAGGAAAAAGGGAGAGGGGGAAGGAAAAAGGGATAAGAGGCAAGAAAAAGGGAGAGGGGACAGGAAAAAGGGAGAAGGGGCAGGTGATGGGAAAATCGAAGGGAATAGCAAGAAGGGGAGAAATGAGGCAAGAGAAGAACAGTGGGTTGAAAAGGGAGAAAAAGAGAAAAAGTGATGTGAGAGAAAAAAGGAATAAAAGGGGAGGGGGGCGAAGGGGGAGGAGGAAGAAAAAGCAGCGGCATCAGCGGAGGCAGCGGCGCTCCGGCCGCGCGGGGCCGGTGCCGGTGGCGGTGCCGGGGCGGCGGGCGGAGGCGCGGGCAGGGCCGGGCCGGGCCGGGCCGGGCCGGGGCGGGCTCAGCGGTTCGGTTCCGCCTCCCCGCTCCCCCGCGGGCCGGGGCGCCGCGGCCGCGTGTCGGGGGCGGCGCGGCTGCTGCGCCGCGGCTCGAGCAGCGCCGCGCCCCCGCTGCCGGAGCAGCCGCTCCGCCGCCGGCCCCGCGCTCCGCCGGCATGATCTCCTGAGGGGCCGAGCCCGCCCCCGGCCCGGTGAGTGCCGCCGCGGGCCGGCCCCGCGCTCGCACTTGGCGGAGTTTCGGGCTCCGGCCGGCGCTGCCCTTCGCGGGGGGACGCGGCCCTTCGGGTGCTCCCCGCGCCCCGGCCAGTCGCCGTGCCGCCCGCGCGTCCCTGCTTCGCATCCCTGCTTCGCATCCCTCCCTCGCATCCTTCCCTCGCATCCCTTCTTCGCATCCCTTCTTCGCATCCCTTCTTCGCATCGCTTCTTCGCATCGCTTCTTCGCATCGCTTCTTCACATCGCTTCTTCGCATCCCTCCCTCGCATCCCTCCCTCGCATCCCTCCCTCGCATCCTTCCCTCCCTCCCTCGCAGCGCGGTGGCTCCGTGTTGGCATTCCCGGAGGGAAAAGTGTCTCTCGGCAGCGGGCGGACGCTGCCCGGCCCTCTGGAAGGCTCGGCCGAGCTTCGCGGGGGATGCTCCGTGTCCGAGCGGCGCCGGGCTCCCGTGGGGAAGGAGCTCTGCGAGTGTCCCTGGGGCTGCCGGGCTGGCTGTGAACAGCGGGCGTCTGGGGGGGCTGTGGAGCGGGGCTTCGGCACCTGCGAGCAGCAGGTGAGACCGGCTGGGATCGCGCCGGATCGGGGAAAAGCGGTGGGAGCGGCGGGCCAACAGGTGCGGGGGTCGCCGCTGCTCCGGTGCCGGGAGGGTTTCCTGCAGCCCGGGCGGGTCCCGGGAGCCGCCCCGGGGATGAGCGCGGGGAGCCCCGCGGGGATGCGGACTCGCAGGTGCGAGGTGCTGCTTACAGGTGAGACCGAAGCTCCAGTGCTTCCTGCGTGCTTCGGTGTTTTGCCCCTGTTGGGAAAATGTATCCGGTAATGTAAACTTTGAGAGAAAAGTACGGGATTTTCAGTGAGAGGCTCCTTTCCCCGGGTGTTGCAGAATTTCGCAGGGGTGTTGGTTGTTGACGATGCACTTTGTGTTCTGGTGGTCTTTTTAGGGAGTGTCTAAGGCAGAAGATGCCTTTTGGTCTGCAGTATTAAGAATGTTGGTGGAAGTGTCTTTGCTTTGGCATTTGTAAATTTCAGGTATAATGTGTAATAGGAAAATAAAAAAAATGTTATAAACATACATCAGACTATGAAAAGGTATAAAGCCCATGGATCTAAGTGCTTCCTGCTAAGTCAACTTTTAAAACAATTTCTCCCTGTCCAGTAATTCACATTTTTCAAGGGGAGAAAGGATGGGTGAAATTGAATTGTTCAAATTAAGTCAAAATGAATCGCTTAATATTCAGAGGAGTTGATGAATGAACCATTAAATCAACACTTGTATAGTGTTTCACTGAAAAGAAAAATGAAAACTCTCCATTGTGTGCTGGGCAGAACAGGTCAGCCAGTGACGTTGCTCAATCAGTGTGCTGAACTGAGTCCTCCTCCAGCTAACAGATGTGTTTGCTCGGTGACATTCCATAGGCATGGGAATGAGCTCTCGTGCCCTGGGTGATAAGGATTAGCATCTGCTGTAAATGATCCTGATCGTCCCAGCCTCGTCTAGAAGGAGAGAAATCTTGTTGGATTTCATTTGGCATAAATTAACATAATTTTATTGACTCCTCATATTGTGTATATCTGTTGAGAATCCACTCCTGTATTTCAAGCTGAGTTTTTGTTTTGTTGCTCCTTCAAGGAAGAGCTATACTTTTGAATGCCAGTTTGAGGAAGAAATTATACTGATAAATGGGAAAATAAGGGTCATTATTTTGAAACAAGGCTGACAAGATTCCTTGTAGTAAAAGCTGTTTTCAGAGCATCACCTCTCAGCAGTACAGAGGGTGAGCCTTGCTTCCAAACCTTTTGATTAACCTAAGTAAAACTGTTGCAGTAATCTTCTTGCCACACAAAAATTACCTCTGTCTTTGCCCCTTGAAGTCCTTGAAATTCTTGTGTTGGAATGCACTGAGGATGTTGACTGTATTCTTATTGTGCCTTCTGGAAACTTCCAACACTTTGGAGAGTCATGGATAGTACCCCCCTGTTGTTTTTCAGTTGCACCTCTTTGCTTTGCAGATAGCTTAGAACATCTAATTTAAAGCTTTTAAAACTGAAGAAGTGACAGCTCTTCTGTTTTGTGCATGTAAACTGAGTATTACAAAAGGGAAATAATGGAGGTGGTTTTTTTTTCCTTTTTTTTTTTTTTTTTTTTTTAATTTAATGCTCAGAGAAAGATTATCCAGGCTCCAGCTGAAGGTGGGGTTGTAAATTGATTTAGGACTTGAGAAAGCTCCTTGCCTACCAGGGTCATCTGACCAAGAGAGAGAGCTGGTGTGCAGCCCTTCAGACAGGCAGGGGCATTAATTCAGGTGTTCATAATTCTACAGAGGTGTGTTATGTAATGTGGTCTGTGGCTGTTTATTTTGGGTGATGTGTATGGACCCAGCAGTCCTGCTCAGCTCCTTTGGGTGATGGGTGCAGTATGAGTTGCTTGAATGTCTGGGGAGTTTTGTGATGAAGCAGATGGACAAGGAGGTGTGCTTTCCTCACGGGAGAGGCGCTTCTGGGTCTGGAAATGCCTTTAGATAGTGCCTGATGGTGGTATGCATTTTTCAGATGTTTTGCTGTTCTTAAAAGCCAGGGAAGCTGCAGGTATTTTCATGCACCAGCAATACCTGGTTTAGAGTAGTTTTCATTTGCTTCTAATCGTTCGTAGGAATAAAAGAAGTAAAAAAGTTTTTCTGTAAACTATTGTACCATATAAGGTTATCCTGCTGTTTCACTTTCCTTGCTTACTATTTTTTTCTGAAATCATAATGCATTTCTTTAGTTCTTTTGATAAAGACTTTAACTCAAGCTTACTGGAAAATGGTCACTCTATACTGAGAGAGTGCTGGCATCTTATTGACTTATTTTGGGAATACTGGAGAAAAATACACAAGTTTCACTTTCATTGATTAAATCCTCCAGGGCAATCTTCTAACACTGCAGTTCTCTGGGTGAAAAATTAACTTTCTTCATTGTCTGCTCCTGCTTTTATTTCATTTGTTTGAATCCCAGGCTCTGTTACCAGTTTACATCAAGTCCCTTAGGTGTGCTTGGAGTGGAAAGTATCTCAGTGTAAAAGCTCACACACACTGTCACTCTCTGAGTCCATTTGTCTCTGGCCACCACCAGATGCCTCCATCCTGTTGGCCCCACAACAGTCACAGAGGATTTGCACCAACCCACGGTTCCTTCACCTGTGAAATGTTTCCTGAGTGATTGTAAAAAATAATTAACAGCTACCTCGATGCCTTTCCAGAGGTTTGGGCAAGATAGCACTTTAGGTGCAGCTTAATGACAAACTTTGATTTATGAGGTAACTGAAAATGTTTGTATTGTTGGATGTGGAGTGAAAGCATAGGAGCTTTCTGCATTTCATCTGCAGCTTTCCCAGCACAACGTACAGCTAACAGCTTGTCTCTCATCGATTTTAATAACAGATTTCTGCTGAATATGCCTGGAGTAGTTTGAAAACCTATTAACTTTTTGGGGAGCAGTAGGTTACTAAACACCATAAAGAACTTTGCAATGTCTGCTTAGATAACCTTGAAAAAACTTAAGTTTTAGCTACTCTTTATGTTCTCCCCTGCCTGGGTTTAGGACGGATTCTATGGGAAAGCTGCTGGGTTTTTTTTTTTCCTTTTGGGGGGAAATGCATAAAAGAAACAAAAGTATGCTTTCCCCCACCCACTGATCAAGAGCTGGAACGATTCCTGTGTCTGTGTGTTTTCCCTGTGAATTCTCTGCCTTCCTCCTCTCTACCTCCATCAGCTTCTCTCAGTAACAAGTCACATCAGGTGAGCTGTATCTGACTTGTCTGGAAATGGTTCAAAAGGATCCCATTGACATTACCAGGCAATGGGTCACGCTTGAAATCTTGCCATTCTGGTGTTAAGCCTTTTCTTTTTTCTTTCCTTCACCCACACCTTGATTTCTGACATATTTTTAGCTGCTGTTCTGTTGAATTTGGATAGAGCTGGTGAAAAGGGATTTGGTATTGGGTTGTTTTTCTTTTTTTGTCTTTGAGAAATAGAGTATTTTTGTCTTTGAGAAATAGAGGAATTTATTTTTCACTAAAGATGGAGCCCTAGGGTGATTATCTGTTCTTCTGCTTAGCAGGGAAGGATAGTGGTTCCTCTATCCAGGTGAAAACTTTGTAAATTCTCAGGATTGCCTCTCAGTTTAACCCTAGAATCTGATATGGATATTGGAGCTCTGTTATTTTTATTTTTTGAATTAGTGATGCTTTTAAGATTGTGGTGCTGCACAGAAAGCTTCCTGAATCTAATGCATTGCAAAGTGATAAGCTTGGTAGTACTGGGTTGTGGTAATACTCCTATTATTTCCCTCTTGGTCCCATAGGGTTTGTCAGGTTGGTGCTGGAGAATTACCATGGATGCAGAAGAGCAGTGCTGGGACCACATCCAGGGATGTGTTGCCCACTGCAGGGATGAGCCAAGATCTGCTGTGAGTGCCCCAGCAGATGAACTGCTGCTGTAGTGGCTTCACCTGTTCCTTGTGTGGAAGCCATGTGAGTAGTTAGACAGTCTCATTTCTTCTTTGGCAATGCGGCAGCAAGGGGAGATGATTAATTCAAAAGCTTCCTGCCTTCTCCAGGGGTTTCCCTGGTCGGTCCCCAGCCAGGTTCTGGTTTCCCCAGGTCAGCAGATGCTTTCACCAGCCTGGGGTCCAGCTGTGCTGTCTGCAGCCCCAGCCCGGCTCAGTTCCCATCTCCGTGGGCAAGGAGGGAGCAGGAGGCTGAGCACATCTCTCTGCCTGTTTCTTACTTTCTTCCTGCTGTTAGCCTGAGAAATAAAGTTTGTTCCTGTGTAATCCTGACACGACTGAAGAACCTCTTGCTGCAGGCAGCTCTGTCACTCTCTGTAGTGCTTGGATTGCTCAGCAGAGGGAGAAGAGACCATAACGCTGAAGGCACCCAGAAACAGCTGGAGCCACATTTCTCTGACAGACAGCAGGGAGAAGAGTCCAAAAGCCTCCCTCCCTGCTTGATGGTTTGTTTTTCTTTTTCTTCTCGTTTTGAGCCTCAGAGCTATGCTGTGATTTTTCACCTCTTGATCAAAAGTAGCTGCCTCAATGTGTAGGTTAATGGACTATTTCATATGGCAGAGTGGGTGACTGATAAAAAAGATGAGTCCAAATCCAAGAAGCAGAGCATGCTTAAAAAAATTGCATACATTCAAGCATTTCCTAAATATTCAGGAGCTTTCCTAAATACATATGAAGAAATGTTGGAATTGGCTTTTAGTGACTGAAGCTTTACAACACATCCAGAGATAAACAAACCAAACCCAAACCCTTTGAATTAGCTGCAATTCAAGCAGCAAGTAAAGCCCATGACTCATCTCCAGGTCAGATTTTTAACTGTCATAAATCAGTGCAGCTCCATTACTTTCCTAGGCACTGTGCCAGGGCTACCACTGGCTGGAGGGCTGGCCCGCTATTTTGGGGGGGGGGGATGAAGTTTGAACAGAAGATTGTGAGATTGTGACAAAGTTGTGGAGTTTTGTTAGGTTGGGTTTGTTTGTTTGGGTTTTTTGTTTGTTCGTTTGGGGTTTTTTGAGGATGGAAAAGATACTTGTTCAAAGAACAAAACGTTTGCTCAGGCTAATAGACAGCGTTGCTCAGTAAAGATTTGCTCCCTGTAGGATACTGTGAGGAAATCCAGGAGAATTGGGCATTTGTTTTTTGTCAGAGATGTGGACTTAATGTAATAAGAAAACAGCTGAAGATGAAAGCAGGATGCTAAGCATGAAAGGGGAAGAAACCAATGGGAAGTTCCTGCAATTTGATTGAACAAATTAGGACTGTGGAGACCTGGCCCCCTGTTGAGGGTGATGTGGTTGGCTTTGGGTCTGTGCTCTTTAGAGCAGAGTGTTAGTGTTCCTACAGTGCTGAAATTAATGAGGTGCCATTTACTGGGGAGGTTGAGGAGGTGGAGCAGATGGAGCCGTTGGCCCTGGTGAGGCAGCTGAAGTGGAGCAGGCTCCAAACTTTCCCCTGCACCAACAAAGGGCATGACCTGACTGCCCTGGACACTTCCTAAATAAATGTCTTCTCTTAAAGCACGGGCCAAGAGTCCACAGAAGGTGAGGATAAGGGTCTTAACTCTCTTTTAGACAGGGAAATGTGCCTAACAGGCTGATGTGGAATGTGCTGATAGGAAACCAAGAGAGCATTGTTGAGAGGTGCTGGTCACCCAGGGAGCACCAGCTGATGAAGGTTTTCCCATCCTCTGCACCAACCAAGGCCAGCTCTGGGTTTGCTCTCAATGTTCTTCCCTCCAATCCAGTTATGAAGAAGGGTCTGTGTTCCATCCCTGCCAGGCTCCCTCCTGGTTCCAGCCCAGCCGTGCCAGGCCCTACCTGCGTGGGCTCCTCGAGCTCTGCTCAGGGCAGGCAGAGGGGGGACCAGATGGAGCTGATGCTGTTTAACAGCCCAAGAAACACCTCTCTCCTCAGGGGAGTTTGTCTCTGCTGGATAATGAGCTCTGCTTTGCCCGGGACTGAGTTGCTGCTGTAGGGATCAGAGAGAAGCGCAAATGAGGATGCAGCACTGGGCACTTCCTGCAGCCTCTCTTCTACATAGCAAACAGCTAATTAACTGGGGGTCTCTCCGAGCTCTTGGGCCGTTGGCCTGGCTTCCTGTGCAAGAATCTCAGGCAGTTTGTCTTGCTCCAGTAACTTCTTGAAGTCTTTCAAAACCGTGCATTGCAGCGACGCCCCAGCTTTTATTCTGGTTTTTAGGCTTTTGCAAGTGTGACATCTGATAGTGGAGCCAGGCAGTGAAGCTTCAGCTGAAGGGAGAGCTGTTCAGGTTCAAAATGCATCACCAGTGGTTTGGGGTATGAAAGCCTTTCCTTGACTTACAAAATAACCTGCCAATGTCTCTGTTTGTGTTTGAAGTACAAAGTCATTTATGCAGAAAGCATAAACTTTTTTTTTTTTGGGTGTCAGCATGGGCAGCCTAGCTCCTCTTGCAGCTTATTTTATGGCTACAAATGGGATGTAAGTGGATTTTCTGCCTTGTACTATCTGTCTGAAGGAGGATAAAATTCACTGTTGTTACTGTCATGCTCAGGTAAAACAGTAACCCTGAATTTTAGCAGTTTTACCATACCATGTTCACAGATACTGCAACTTTAAAATTTTATTTTTTAGTATACATGACTTCTTGAAGAAGCAAAGCCAAAGTAAACTTTAAGGCAAGAATTTACCTTATTTAACCTGATTACTTTTTTTTCAGTGTGTCCCCGGAAGAATCATAGCCCTCATAGGATACAGCTCAGTTTTCTGCTTACATGTTGCTCGTGAAGAGCTGAATTATTTTGCAGTTTTTTCACAGAGCTTGCACTAGTGGTTTGCAGGAAATCATTAGCTGTATTACTGTTTCAGTATGGGCACTGGGAAATCCACTTTTATCTGTTCCTGCTTACCAGTGTGCTGCAAAAGTCTTGCCTTGCATGTACTGAAACATGATTAATTTTGGGGGGTGATGATGAAACTGCAGTGCTTTGATAGGTTGATGATTTTATGCTCTGCCAGAAATGGATACTTAAAAGGAGACATTAGATCTGAAAGAGATATTCAAGAGCCTGTTACTGGTTTGAGTTCTCTAATAGGGAATAGGCCAATCCTACTGCCACTGGTGTCGGTGAGATACTGAGAGTGAAGTCAGGCATGCAGTAATTAATTACCTACAGATGATGGGTTTTTGAAGGTGTGAATAAAAGATTTGAAATGTTGGTTGAATTGTCTGAAAATTAAATCTGTTAGATATTTTTCTTTTTTCCTGTTTTCTTTGTTCCCCTTCTTTCTGTCTGATTTCAGCAGTGGATTTCTTCCTGGTGAGCAACAGGTGCTTCTAAATTCCTCTGCTCAGGCTGGTGGATCTGGCAGATGTGGCCCTTATGCAGGCTGATTTTATACACCATTGCATGTTTAATTTCTCTGTTTGAACCTAATCTTGAAGGTGGGTATTTTATTGGTTTAGGGAAAAACACCTACACGCTGATTCCTGAGTGTTCCAGTAATGAAGTTTTCTGGAAACAGGTATTTCCTGAAAGAGCTTTGTGAAGTCAGAGGTGAATGGTTTTAAGTATCAGGCTCAACATTTGTCTTATTACTGACATGCAGGATATTATAGTTATTATAGCTGAGTCAGATATGGAAAAATGGTGCACTTAAACTTCTCCATTGTTCTTATTTTCAGCAGCACTTTTATGAACTGCCTTTATTGAAGGGTTGAAAGGGGATAGTGCTTGTGAGGCTGAACTGGTGTTTATGGGAAGAGTTGAATCTTTTCAAAAATAATACAAAGCATGGAAGCTTTTTAAACAGCAGAAGTGTTTCTTACATGGTTGTGTGAATTAATACTTTCTATGTAGGAATTTTCTCCACATCAGAATGTCCAGCAAGGCAGGGTTTTTGTCATTCTATTGTGTTTCTGGTTCACAGAGAGGAAGAGGCATTAAGAGCTATGAGGAGATTCAAGAATTAATTAAAAATTATTTCTGCAAATTTTACACCCTGGGCACTGGTGGTTACTCATGAACATGGTGTGAAAAGCTGTGGTGGGGTGGAAATGATGCTTTTAGGGATAGGCTCGAGGTATGAATGTGTGGCTGATGTAACAGAGCAGCTGCCTCAAGTGGCTGGCTCCATCCTTGCTTATTGTTCTTCCAGGAAAAAAGGATTTGATTTTCAGGTGGGAAAAGGCTGGTTTATGATTAATGACACAAACCCCTTGGTCTTCATGTGCTTTTTGTGCTAAGCAAGAGTGTTCTTCCAGGGATCAAAATATTTCTTTTTGGGTCCTTCTGTTTTCCCTCACTTGTGGGAAGCTTCTGATCTGCTTGAATTTGGCTTTTGATCTACTTTGAACTGTATCTTTGAGTTACACCAGCATCAATTGTCTAATGGACTTAGGGTGCTCCACCCCAACCTGAGCCTATTATCTGGTATTTGGATGTTCAGTGCTATGCTCAGTACTCCCTGTGTATGCTTTTTAGACACAAAAGTTGTTTTTCCCTCATCTTGTGAAGGAAAAAAAACCAGAATGTACAGCTTATAATATGGAAATAGAAAATACAGTGTTCAGCTAGCTTGAACCTGTCCTTTTTGGGGTAGGAGATGGCTCTGGAGGGTGTTTTTGCTTCTCTAACTTATGAAGCAATTTGAGTCTAATCTGCTCCATAATTTCAAGCCTTGTGTGATATTTCCTATTTGTTACCCTAATAAGACCAAAGGTAAAATTTTATAGCACATTGTGAGCTGAATGGTCAACGTCTTATTAAATGTCTTTGCTTCCAGGGCAGATGGAAATGAGAGAAGTCCCTTGCAGATTGCAGCCCAATTAATAAAATTTATCTAAACATGCTCTGGCTTATCTTACTAACACTTCACAGGGAAGCAGAAATTGTCCTTTCTGTGCATTCTACCTCACAAGAAAATAAGAACAGTGCAGGTGGTCAGACAAAAGGCTCATGTAGCCCATCATCCTGTGTGTGGTGTGGATCACACCTGGGTGGGTTGGCTCTTCTTCAAGCTGCAGAGTCCCAGTGTGCTGCTACTTCTGATGCATTCTTAACAAAGTGAAGCTTTTCACTGTTCAGAAATAATTTTGGTCTTCTGAGATCCATCACATCTGCATGTCTTTATACGTTTTCTTTTAAAGATGACATAAGCAGAAATAGATGCATTTTAAAAATGAAGGTAAATCATGAGTTTCTGACATGGTATTTTGTATTTCAGTCTTGATACCTTTTCCTAGAAGTTCCAAAATTATTTACTTATTATTTTTGGGTTGCTGCTGAGCTGATGTTTCCAGAAAGCTGTCTGTAGTGACTGCATCTCTTTTCTGCATTAGAACAGCTAATTCAGAGCCTGTCAGTCTGTGTGGACAGTAATACTCCTTTATTTCAGTGCAATATTTTGCATTTATTAACATTTAATTTATGCTGTCAGTTTGCTGCCCAATCACAGTGTCTTGACTCTAATGCAGCTTTCCCGTCAGTTGTAATTTTGCCTACTCCTAATTGTTCTGTCTTCTCAGTACAGTTGGCATTTCATTGCCTCCCTGTCCCCTTCTCAGACCATAACAGGGATTTGGACCAGCACAGGTCTTAGCACAGATGCTGAGCTGATGTGCTAACAGCCTCTCATCGTTGTGTCAAATGATTTGTTATTTCCTTTATTTCCTTTTTTCAGTTGATGATCCGTAAGATGCTCTTGTTTTCCCTCCCACCATAGCCTTCCTTTTTAAAGGCTGTTCTTAGGATTCCTTGAGACTCTTTGCTGAAGGGTTTGGGAAAAGCCCCATGTACTGCAGAGCATGTCCCCTCATTCACGTGCTCGTTAACCCCTTCAGGGAATTCTTGTCATGTTGTGCATGACACTGCAAAATATCTGACTCTTTTCAGCTATATAACACACCCACTCGTTCAGTTCTTTATTATATTTTCCATCAGCTCTTCTTGTATTGAGGTTAAACTCAGTGGTCTGTATCTTTGAACATTTGGCTTTTTAATGGAATGTTCAGCTGTGGGAAGACAATGAATGAAGTGGAGTATGTTTTTCGTGTGATGTTTTGTGGGTACTGTGTTTTTTGGGAGGTCTTGTTGTGGGGTCAGAAACAGAAATCGTGGAAACAAGGCATGGGCATCAGTGCCACATCACCACAGTGTTATCATGTTATACTGCATGACACTGCCTAATTTCACCGTGAAGGTTTTCAAAGCAGCACCCTAGGGTTTACAAGATCGACTTTATCAATGGTAATAAACTTTAATCTATTTATTGCAAGGAATAAATCAAACACTAGAACTAATGTCGACTGAAACCAAATGTTGTATTACAGTTTTAAGCCTTTCTTGTATATACAATTATCAAGACATAGGGCTGTCTGGGTGCCCACAAAAGGAACTTTAATTTCACATTTTAAAGGTTCTAGAAATGAATGTACAAGTTGGGAAGATACTTTTGTTTTACTCTGTGTTCATTGCTCTACAAAACCCTAACATGGAATGCCATTACTGCAGGCTTCTGACACCAGCATTTGTCACTTGTATTGTGACTCTGTTTTATAGAAAATTTAATGTAGAAGCTTATCTGTATTCTCAGCAGGAGAATCTGAAATTTATATATATATGAAGCCTTGTAATGAGAAGCTGTAGGAGAAAGCTACAGCCCATGTAAATACCCACCTTGAGAAGGGCTGGCTGGCATTCCAGGATCTTTCTTGGTTTGCACTGTTGGTCTCTCCTGAAGCCCCAGCTTGTGATGAGTACCTGTGACCTTTTGTGCCAGGGCTCAGGGAGCTGTCAGTCCTTTCCACTGTGGCAACAAAAGCATTTACTTGCTAAATTGTCATCTTGTTCACCAAAGGTTAGGGAATGTCTTGTCCATGAGTTACAGGACTGTCAGGTGTAGATCAGCATGGTCTTCAAATTTTGTCTCATCAAGAATATTCTCTTTGGTTCACTGTGGTGACCTTTCACTTAAAAGGGTCATTTGTTGTGGATGAATGTGCTGTCCCCTTAATGATGAAACCTGGGCTACCTGTTCTGTGAGTGAGCAGATTTTGAGGCTCCTGAAATAGCCTCAAAATCTTCTGATAAAATTGAAACAGCCAGTCAGTGGAGGATCCAGACATAAAATTAAATTATATTTCCATTAATTTTGTTGTTTACCTTTCCATTTTATCTGGGATTTGCAGTGCTTCCCTTGCAGTTAAAAGTGAAAAAGCTTTTGTCATTCGTGGAGCAGCTGCGCTCTCAGTCCTGAGCCATCTTAGGGTTGTGGCACCTGAAAGAAATAAAATTTCCACAGTTCCAGTGATTCGGTCCCGAGAAGGCAGAGCCCTGAGTGTGACAGGAGCTCGACAAGTTCTTTGACATGGCTCTTGGTGGCAGGAGTTGTTTCCAAGTGCAAGCTGCATTCTGCCCTTGTGCTGTGTCCCCAGAACTGAGGGGGTGGCTCTGGCCGCTCCTTGCAGTGCCGGGTCACTGTTGGTGCAGCTCAGGCAGCCCAGTGACATTGCTCCTCGTGTCTTGCAGGACCTGAAATTCAAGCCTAGGTTTATTCCAAATATTTGGCCGCTCCCTGGGCCATCTTTCCCATCACATAGGCCTTAACCTGGTGCCAGCAAAAGATCATTTCTTTTTTCCTCCACACACTGCTCGTAAGACGTTGCTTGAGCAAAATCGTATCTGCACTTCTGTTTTCTCTCAGCACCTTAGAGGGAGTCATGGGTTTGTTTTAAGAGGACTCCCAAAGACAGAGAGATGGAAAGAACGTGAACAGAGGCAGTTGTGGATCACAAGAAGCTCAGCTGAGCTCAAGATACAGATGTACCTGCAATTGCCAGTGCATGGTTTATACCTCTAGCCAGGCAGTGTTGGTCTGCTCCTTCAATTTCAGAGCTAACTTCCTGTCCCAGTGCTGTACTTTATGATCCCCCATACATGTGAGCACTGCTTTCATTGTCCCTGTGTACAGAGAATGGGAATACTGTGGGCAGGTGGAAATAAGGCCTGGAATGTGAGTCCTTCTTGAGTGAGGTGAGTTAGAAGCACATTTCAGAGAAACTAGAGAAGGCAGCCCACCTGCTTCTGGGAGGGTCTGGAGCTGCATGGGAGCCGAGAGGAGATTCCTGCTGCTCCCTTCTTGGGGATTGGGAGCCCACTTTGGGTTAGCACTTGTGCACACAGTTCATGGTGCTCGAGCCTTGCTGGTGCTGCAGTGGCCTGGAAGGGTGGCAGGTCCCAGAAGCATCAGCATCTGTGTCTGTAGAAACCCTCCAGCTTTCCTTCCTCAGGCTTGTGATGTCTTAAGGAAAAATTTAACTGTTTCACGGGGGAGAAAGCACTGAAGTTCATCATTGCAAATGCCTTGATTTCCCACTTTGTAGTGTGCAGGGCTGATGGCCACATGGCAGTTTCTTGTTCCATGCTGCCCTGCCCAGCTGTGGGCAGGGCTGGGCAGTGCCCTGGCATGAGGTGTGTGGGATGTAAGCTGCTTTCTGAAGGTGCTGCATGAATATTCACTGTGTGCCAGGTGCTGGAAGGCGCCTTCGATCACATCAGGTCTCTCTGGGTTTCATTGCTCTTGTATAAATAAAAAATCGTTGCCTCAGGTTTTTTACACAGCAGGGCTGGTATTGGCAGTGGTACCTTGTTAAAATGAAGGAGTGTCTCTCTCATTACAGATAATGTGAGCCCAGCCTGCTTTTGGTGCTTTGTGACAATATTCTGCACCAGATAAAAGTCCGGTGAGAGTTATGTGCAAGTTCAGAACTTTAATGCCATTGCTCAAGAACTGAGAGTATTTGTTAGTTGGGGAGATGTGAGAATTTGGTTTTGCTTTCTTTTTAATTTTACAGTAATGGAAGAGTTGTTGCAAAGGTTAGGCATGCCAGGGAATTACGAAATCTGATTGATGACTGTTTTTACAATGCGATTTGCATCGATGTTCTCCTTAAAACAAGTTCTCTGGTTTTGTTTGTATGCATCCTATCAACATGAAGTTTGCTTTGTTCATGTTTATAGTAAATATGTATCTTTGTATCATTTTTAGAAGCTGAAAGATGAAGTGTATGAATATAGTGTGCTGCAGGTAGTAAATGTGTAATTTATGCTTGTGAGTGGTTCAGGGTATCATGTACTTTCATAACAGCATTGCCCTCTCCAAAAATGAGACAAAACTCTTGAGGCTGTTGTCACTACAGTTAAGCAGGAATTAAAAACACTATGAGGTGTCCAAATCCCTCTAGCATTTACTGAAAGCAGCATGGCCAATAGCTGTAGACACATCCAAGTTCAGATATCTAATTTGGGAGCCTCAAGGCCAAGTACAGTCACCAGAGCTGCTAGGGGGTGATTCAAAGCTCTGAATTTAGAGCCTGATTCTCTCCTCTTGACTATGTGAGGAATTGAGTTTCTTGACTTAATGTTTAAATTAGCTGCCTAGATTGAATTGATTCTCCACCCCTCTCTGCTTGCCTTTTGCTGTTTCCTGATTCCTTTCTCTTGATTTTTTCTTTTTGAAAATTATCCAGTAAGTGATAATGGATATGGATAGTGGATTCAAGTGATGGAAAATATACCTAAGGAAGCTGAGAATGGAAGCACTTTCCTCTTTATTGAAAAATTGCATCTTGTTTCCATTTTGAGCCTTGGTAGGTCTGGCTTTGATTTTCAGACACTGGAACTCTGGTAGATGAGGGAGCCTTGTTGCAGGAGATGTACTTTCCATGTGCAGGAATTACCTAGCTGTAATTAGGTTCCTTCACCTTTTCACTCATAAATTAAATATCCTTAATTCCTTTATTTTCAGGCATTTCATTCTGATTAATAACCAAGTGTGGTTGGTAATACTGTTAAGCTGCTCCAGCCTCAGAGTATTTTTATAAGCATTGTGGCAGCTCTCTGCACTAGTGGTGTGCATAGATAATGTGGGAGAGATGGGGAAACGATGGTTTGGAAATTGAGAAAGGTATGGGTTGGTTTCTTTTTTTTTTCTTTTTTTTTTTTTTTTTTTAAACGGCTTTTTTTGTCCTTCCAGGAAAGCCAGAATGGTGTTTGCTGTTTATAACTGAGATTTAGTAATGCTGTCGTTTCTGGCTTGCCAGCTGGAGAGACCCAGAAGGGAGTGGCTCCTCTGCCCCAGCCTGCCTCTTCAGCCTGGGCTCTTCTCCCAGGGCAGGAACACATTTCTGGGTATCCCAATCTCGGTAGCAGCTCAGCTCTTCTTCTGTGTGCAAAGACAAGAGCTCCTTTTCTGTCATGCTCATTTATTTTGAGTAGAGATAGTGAAATCCCAATCTTCCTTCGTGTTTCCATCGCCTGGATGACAGAGGCATCATGTTCAGGGGAAGGAGGCTCAGATAAAGCAGCTCTGGGTTCCCGTGCCTGAATTTCCCCCTGCCAGGGCTCTGTCCTCTGTGGTGAGACATAAGTGTGTAAGGAGGCAAAATCAAGATTCCTGAGCAGGCTGCCAACTGAGCAAGCCATTTCTCAGTTTCCTGCCTTTTTTTCTTCCCTCCCCAAGTGGTACAAAGGTGTGGAACAAGCCATGGGAAAGCTTATTTGCATTAAAACCAGATAAAAAGATAAGTGAAAGAGAAGTTTTGTAGCAAAGCTGAGAGGATAATAGCATTGTCATTAGGATCACAGAAAAGTCAGCACACCAAAAACATTGGGATGTCAAATCAATGAAAGTTATGCAGATGGCCAGTCCATCCTCTGGTTCACTTTCTGTTTGCATCCTGACTCATGCAATTTTCAAGAGTTTATTTTAGCTATTTGCATGGGTTTTAATGTTTTTGTTGTTGCTTTTTCAACTGATTTAGGCTAGAAATAACTGTGCATTCACTTCAATAAGTTTTGCTAAGCATGCCTGGTGTTTAGTGAATAATAATGATCAATAACAGAAAAT
The DNA here is from genome assembly GCA_032173965.1 of Sitta carolinensis. Lineage (NCBI taxonomy): Eukaryota > Metazoa > Chordata > Aves > Passeriformes > Sittidae > Sitta > Sitta carolinensis. Next base: position 11,079,741 of record CM063294.1, on the reverse strand, counting down.
TAAATCCAAGAGTTGTCTGTTCCTTTGTCTAATTAACCCTGAGAATTATCTCCCTGTGTTACAGCCCTCTCAAGCAGGATGAGTGAGGTGCACAGGTAGCTTTAGTAATAATAACATGGCACAAGCAGCTTAGGACATGTTTTGATGGCTCTTTAGTATTTTGGATCAGTAATACTTTTTTGGCAGCATCGAATATGGGGAATGCATAATCTTTCTGAGCAGCCAATTAAAATAATGACTTAGATGGCAAGTTCCTCTCCTTTTTCCTCCTGTGTATGGCTGTACCCTTCCCATCAAAGAAGTTGTATCTTAATTGGCAATCCCCCTGCATCTGCTCACTCTGTCACCCCCCACAGAGAGGCACAGTGCTTAATTAAAAGGGAGTTTGTGTTTGTTTATCTCTGGAATTTCACTTGTGCTTTTGTAGAGGTTTCAAAGGCAGATGTGTTTATAGAGACCTTGCTAAGTAATTAATCCTGTAATATTATTACTTTAGAAAAAGTAAAAAAAAAAAAAAAAAAAAAAAAAAAAAAAAAGCAGCTGAATTCACAGGAGATGAGAAGAAGTCCCAGAGTTGCCAAACTTGGAATGGGTGTTGGGAAAGGACTCAGCAGAGGAGCCAGTCCTCCTGTGAGGGTGATATAACCACCTTGAAACGTGGTGGGTTTGCTGCACCATTTCTCCAGTGTTCTTCTCCCTGTGAAGGAGTGGCTGTTTCTGGAAGTGGCAAGGTAAATCTGCCATCGAAGAAACGTTAATTTGTGGCTACTCCAATGAGCTTTACATAGGGGATTGTTTCTAATCATGAGAAATACTGAAATCGGCAACTCATTTCTGCTAAACCTATAGTTTTATAACTCTGTCTAAGGCCCTTTGGAGTTATGTCTCATTTTTAACTCTCTAAATTACTTGCAGAGGACTGCATACTTTTGCCATCAAGTTTTTTGTTGAAATCACTACTGAAGTGCACTGGGATCCCCTGAGACAAATCTGAAGTTCTTCACTTGGCTTCAGATACCAGTGGTCTGGAAAATACTGCTTTTCATTTTAAGAGAAAATGAGGTGAATGAGGTTCTTGGGAGCAGCATTTTCCTGATGCCATGGCTTTTTTGCTACCTCATATCCTTCCTCTTGTTCTGCCCGAAGGAGGGCACATTGCCAGGGCTCCACTGGCTGGACTTGGGGAACTGCATGGAGAGCACAGTCATCCTGCCAGGCTCCTGCTGGGACTGGACTGACCTTGAGCTGGGAAAGCTGCCCTGTACCCACCTCTTGCCATCTCTCCTCAGGCTGAGGGGCTCAGCTTCTGCCTTGCCAGACATTCTGTGGCTTCAGCCCTTTGTGGAGCTGAGGGGTCTTAGTATTTCACACCAGCTGGGTTTAGAAAAGATGCTTAAAATCAGAGGATAAAATATCGAGTGATTCTGAATTGGGTTTCTTCCCCCTCCTTTCCTTCCTCCTGCCAGTTGCTTGTTTGCCAAGGCTGAAATGAAGGCAGTGATGGCACAGTTGTGACTGGTAGCACTGGCACATGGATATTTCATAGGCTCATGAGGGACAGTGTTGGAGTTTATCTTGCATGAAACAATGCTGACATCTCATGATTGGAACCATGCTACATAGATGGGCAGGGAGTAGTCGTGCATAGCTGTGACTGCTCTGGCATGTTTGAAATGTGTGCCAAGTTGGAAATGCCATTTGAATGGAAAGCTGCTGAGTATTTGGGATTGACTCAGTGATGTCCTTTCACAGTGACTTGCATGGTGCTTGGCACAAAGCTGTGTTTTAGTCCCTTCTAGACTTTGGCAGTGCTGGACCACGAGCACAGCATGCTCAAGGGGACAACAACAAAAAGAAATAGTGAAATTGAATTTATGCTGTTGGTACGGGCCAGAAATAAAGCTGCTGGATAGATCAGTGAGAGTTGTAGTACTTACTCTACCTCCAATGGTTCATTAAATACAAGGAAATTAAGCAAAAAAGGTCACTGTCCTGCTTTCCCTGAAGTTCAGAGTGATCTTGCTAAAGTGGGCCTATATTGAGCTCTCTGGTGTGTGGTAGGAGCAGGGATTGGAGCATGAAGTAGAAAGTATTTAGATATGATGTACTGTAAGCTGTGTTTATGCTCCCCTGAGCCAGAGAATTTAACTGCATGTCTAATGTAGTTAGTGCAGTGGCAGATCAGTCCCTTGCTGTGCTCACTTGGGTGGGGGAGGAGGGAGTCAGAAATCAAAACATGAATTGCCTGAAATTTTGGTGGTATTTTCAGTTGTGTTTGTTTGATTCCTAGGAACTGGGGGGAGAGGGTGTAAAGCTCTTCTGGAGTGGAAGTGCTATAAAAGGAATAGAAAACCATTTAACAAATGGATTTTCTGTTTGCTTTATGCACTCTGCTTTTCAGTTCCATTAGGACACATTAGACTCATGAAGGTGACCAGTGAAATTGTCTTGACAAAGATTTCTGCAAGGAGATAAAAATAAATAAGTTAGCAAAGAGTGACTGGAAAGACCTTACCAATTACCAGTTCTTCAACCTCCTTACTTAATTTTCTTGTGAGTTAATATGATAGGAGGAGGAGGAACACACCTTCATCAGAATGCTGCACAGGAGAACAGGGTTGCTATTAAAAGCCCAATAATGACTTGTATCGGTTTATGCAGATTTGCTCTGCTGGGTTACTCTGTGCCTGGCACTTGGCAAAGCACAGATAACATTTAAATCAGGCAGTAAGTGTAATTAAGTACTACCCTTCAGCGCATCTCTCCTTTTAAGACATTTTTATACACCGTGATTTAGAATATGACAATTGGGTGAGATTAAAGCAGCAAATTGTGCCTATAAAACAAGCCCTGAGAATAGCAAGGGACTGTAAAATTTTATAAAGGGGAATACAGCACATGCCTCCAATCCGATAAAACTTTTGTGAGCTGGGAGATTAACTGTGAAATACAAATAAGATGATACAGTATGCGTAGCATTCAGATAGTAAATTACTTGTTATTGTAACAACTTATTCTTTCTACCCATAAGAATTTCTTACTTAACTTTTCCAGAAAATCTCGCCATGTGACTGATTCATTAACTGCTGGAGGTGTGGAGGGGAGGTAGGAAGTCAGACTGCAGTGATGTCCCTGTAGGGGAAGCAGTGGTGTAAATGTAGCGTGAAAGATCATCTGTGCTGAAACACATGCAGTCAGGCTTGTGATTGGTTTCTTCCTCAGCTTCAGTGGAGTTATATTTGCAAAGTGAAAAAAAAACTAAAAAAAAATCCTTCTCTTGTTTCAAATCCTTAATAAGACCCATTGGAAGGTTTTCTTGGGGAACAAAAACGTCGCTTTATGTGAGAAGTCTGAACTGTTGTTTTCTGTGGGGCTTGACTGTGCTTGGCTCATTTGGTTCTGCTGCACTGTGAGTGCATCTGAGCATCTTCATGAGTTTTGCTCGGCACACCTGAAAGGGAAGGCTGTGAGCCTTTTAAAAACTTCTTATTTAATTTGTAGCTCTCAACCCTTGTGAGCCACAAGTCACCTGGACACATCAGGCCGAGGTTGTCACTGATAGCAGGTGAAAGGCAGTGACTCCCGTGCTATCACTGGTCCCAGAGGCTGCTGCTATTCATCAGCTCTTGTGTTATGGCATTGTCCTTCACAGTCTTATTGATCTCACAGATTCTCCCTTTCTTTTCCGTTCACACTAATTCTCCCTCATTCAGTCCTGCAATGCCTTTTTCAGATTTTTAAAATTGATTTCTTAATTGCCCTCAATTGGTAACTTCATTGTCCTTTATTAAGAGCCATAGAGCCTGATGATACTCAGCTCAAATGTCTGCTGAAGGCATGCAGAACACAAAAGCCTGCTTGTTTCTTCCCAGCTGTATTAGCTGTACAGAGAATTTGTGTTGCATTGAGCCCATTGCATGTCAGTCACGTTAAAAGGAAGATTGTGCATGTGGAACAGGGAGGAGGATGATGGCTGGATTTCTTACAGTCTAATATCCTCTGACCACCTTTGTTCTGCATAAAAGAACCCAAACAACTTTATGGCACTTAGTTTTAATGATGTATTATGTAAGGAAATAGTAAAACTGGAAGGAGAGGTTTGAATTATTCTGGAGGAGAGTATTACATTTCAGTAATAGGACAGTTGGGTTTTAAAGACTAAGCATCACTGCATTATGAACAAAATATAAGTCCAAGCCATGGACAAATAGCAGAGTGAAGAAGGAAATGGAGAAAAAATAAGTATAGCCTCTGATGAAAATGCAGCTGCACGGGCAGCCAAGCGTTTTGGGGACACATGTTATGCTCAGCCCTTGTTTTGATTGGGGGGATGTTTATGTATGTGTGTTGCATTTATGGTTGGCTTCCTTTTGACTTTTGGATTTATTATTCAGTACCATATTTATGTTTGAGATTGTTTTGATATTGTTAGGGAGATGTCAATACTTCTGAATCAACGTTAAAAACATTCGGTTTATAGAAATGTTGACCTTTTCTTCTTGCTTGGTTTGAAAAATCAGTTCAAAATGGCAAGGTTTTGTACAGAATGGAAATTCCCTTTTCTGTGTGAAGCAGGTACAGCCAAAACAGGTGCTCTTGTCCCACCACTGGACCCATCTTTCATCCTATCTTGTTTTCCTGGGGAAGACAGGAATTTGCTTCCCTGTATCCTGTTGCTGCTGGATGCCCAGGAAGGACCTGGATGCGTTCACTGCTGCAGTTCCTCACATCACACCATCAGTGTGTTGCTGAATCAAACCAGAACAGTTAAAACACTTCAAAACATCTGTAGGAAGTCATTAGCATAGAAAAGACTTTTGCAGATGGAGGTCCCAGGTGTCCTGGGCAGTGTTCTGAGAGGCTGTTGGTGTGCAGGTGTGCAGCAGGGCAGACATGCTGGAGCCCAGCAGCTCCAGGCTGGCTCTGCCCCACACTCAGCTGAGCCATCCTGGCCCCCTGATCTGCCCAGCAGCAGAGTTCACAGCTCATTGTGCTGCTCAGGGGAAGTTTTTCCCCATGTGATGACATCAATACCAATTTTTGCCCATCCCAGTGTAGTCTGGTTTTCAGGCCTGAAGTTTCTGAGTTTCTAAAGCTCTGTTTTTCTGATGTTTCGGTTTGCTGAAACTTACTCCCAGCAAAAGAACATAAACACCAGGACATTGTTTTTGTAATGGTGTTCATGTTGTGAATTCTTTCTGGGAGGAGGGATTCTCTCTTGATGTCCCTCTGGTTTGACCAGTGTGGGTGAAGAGGTTTGCCTTTCCTTCACCAATGACAGTGGTCTGTGGAAAATTATATATAAAGGAGAAGGAACCCTAAGAATAAAGGATTCTTTCTTCACACAGCCTTGAGAAAAATCACGAGAGTCTGTATTGTGTGTGTTATCACAACAGCAACGCCCCAGTGTCCACACTTTTTGGCTCTGTTTGAATGATAAGAACCCACAGTCTTTCATTAGACATGTTCTAAATGAAGATTTTGGTGATATTGAACTAGTCTTTGGGATTTTGCCTCTTCATATGTTTGTTGGTGCCTGTGGTCTGTACCAGAGTTACCCAGCCCGTAGAGAACTTCAGAGTGACCTGGACCACAACTGAAACTGCAAGCTGAGAGTTACCTGCACTGACTTGCTTGATTGGGACCAGAATATTTAGTATTTAATTTTTTTCTCTATTTTTACCCAGGTTTTGCTGATACCATTCAGAAGCATCAGCTTAATTTTTTGTGTTGGAGCTGGTAGGGAGTAAGCACAGAAATTATTGGAATATTTGGTCTATTTGGAACATGAAGGGCTTCATCTCAAAATTTGATCTGTAAGCTGTATCTGACTTATCTGTATACTTTAGTATTAAAATTTGTTTTCTTATTCAAATAGCTTTATGATTGGTCTGTTGGGATGGCCATGCTTGTTGATTAAAAACCAAAAAAAAGCCAAATAATGTATTTTCTTCTCAGAGTAATGCTTGTCATTTTTTAAGTTTGCGTTTAAAGCTCCTGAAAGTGAACAAAATGGGCAGAGGTTAAATGAAGTGAATTGCTCTGCTTTAACTTCAGGGAATATGTGCTGCAGTAGGAATGCCAGTATTCCACCTCAGGTAGGGATTTGTAGGTCCAACCCTGTTAACATTAATGGGAGCTAAGCAAGCAAATCCTCTGCTCATAGATGGGGAAAATGGAGCTATTAATTGAAACTGCTGCTCTGCAATGCAAATGGTTATTTTCAGCTTTCCTGAGCAAGCATGTGAGCACTTCTGTGTTTGGGAATACTTTTTAATACTACTCAGCTGTGTTGGTGCTCTGACTGTGACTCCTGTTTGGGCCAAAGAGTTAAATTAAATGTATTTGGGGTGTCCTGTGTCTGCTGTGCCATAGGGGGAGATACCACAGTAATTATCCTGTGCTGCAACAAAGGAGCTTCTGACTTGTGAGGGATGGACTGACTGAAACTCCTCAGTGCTCATGTGTGGGATTGCACCCCAAATAACTTTTCCTGCTGCCCTGAAGCCATCCTCCCTCAAAGTATTGCAAGGCTTCTTGAAGCAGTTGTGTTATTTGAGTAAAGTCTTGGGAAGTGATGGTTCTGAAAAATGTCAAATTGTCCAGCATGGTCATTCCTTTACATGTAACTGATTTGTCTGGGATTCTTGCTTAATTAAAGACTTAATTAACTTAGATCAAGTATAACTATTATATTGTTTTAAAAAATTTAAGAGGATTAAGACTAAAAATACCAATGGCTCAGGTGTTCCTTGGCTGAAAAGCCAACAGCTAATGTGATTTGTCATTGTGAGCTGCACTTGTCTCACACAAATTATTTTTGCTCTTTCATTCTCTATAACACTGTAGGTTTTGGCAGGATTTTGTCCTTTGAGATATTTCTGCATTAAATAATGTATTCCATTAAAACTTGAATAGTTTTGTACCTTGGTTAATAGTTGATTTGTGGATTAGGTAAATAGGTAAATACAGGAAGTATGTATGAGGCATGATATAAAGTCAGAACTTCAGGAAAAAGTTACTCTATTTTGAGATCTGTGCTTGAAATCTTCTGCATTAAACCTTTGTGCCTCTCCCCAGTCCAGAAAAAAACACTCACGTTTGTAGAGGTTTTTTTGGGGTTTTTTTGGTTTTTTTTTTTAATATCATGTGATGGTGAAGACGATTTTTTTTTTAGTAATTCCCTTTACTGTCTGTATTTTAGTGATAAAACCTATATTCAGTGCTAGGTTGAGAGTCCCTTGAAGTCACCAATAAATCATTTCTCTTAAATATCTGCTTTATTACTTCACAGTCGTGTTAAGACTGAATTCTGTAATCATATAAAAATATATTATGTGTTTCTGGGAAGAACTGGCAAGAAAATGTGCTGCTGGATCTTGTCTTCAGGGCTTGATGATGCTGTGAGGAACTGGATTCAGAGGAAGGAAAGGAGCACAAATGAATATGATATTTGCATCCTTAATAGTCTGCTTTTCTTTCTTATTAAACAAGAGAAGTCAAATGTTAGTTGAGGTATTATGATATTATCGTGTATTACCTATCTACCGCTGCAAATTAAAGTGATGATGTTGTTCTCTAATCTCTTTTGAAGTAGCTGTGTTTGGAAATACAGGTCATTAAAAGCCCAGAAAGTAATCCAACAACCCACACAAGTGTTTTGGCACACTTGGGATCCCTGGATTCTATTAACACCAGTTGTTACCTGTCATTTCAAGACAAAATTATTTTTTCTTTGGGATTTCTGATGAACAAATCATGGACTAACTTGGCAGTGCTGGGTTAATGGTTGGACTCGATCATCTTAAGGATCTTTTGCCACATAAAGGATTCTGTATCTGTTTCAAATGAGACCCTCTTTAAATATCTTTCCTGTAAGATTGAAGGCAAACAGCAGCAGGTCTGGAGAAGCATCTGGCCTGCTAACTCATGGGCTGTTTTTCTGAAAAAAATCCTAGTTACATGCAAGCAAAGCATCAGCATCTTGTACCTTTTTACATTTGAACACATTTATGCTGCCATGTCTGGGCAATGAGACTTGGGTGGAAGGGAAAAGAAATAAATGTAAATCTCATCTCAGAGAAGCCTTGAAATGTGAGAGGGTGGAAGAGGCACTTGGTGTATTGGGAGAAAGAAAATGCAGTGAAAACTCATTTTGGAATTTACATCAGTGCCATCACACCTGAGAAAAGAAATTCCTTCTTTTCTCTGTGCCTGCTCCTCAGACTGTGCCTCTCTAAAGAGGCATCTGGCAGAGTGAGCATTGTCTGGGTGTCTCTGCAGGTCTGTGCCATCAAGGGCGAGCCACTAGCACAGGACCAATATTGAAAGCCTGAGCAATATGGATGGCTCAGATGGATTTCCTGCCTGGAGAAGTCTGGGAGAAGAGTGCAGCAGGTTATCTGTTTTGTCTCCAAGCCATACTTATTTCTTGTATGGAAGTGTATTTCATAATCTTCAGCTGAACCGTGAAGTAAATCTGCTCCTACAGTTGGTTCAAAATAAGTGGTTATTTATTATCATCATCACTGCACTAGGGCTGAGTGGTCAACATTTCTGGGAAGTAATGTTTGGTTAAAAAAACCCTCTCCTTGAATGTATTGAAGACTAAGAGGAGGGTTAGCAAAAGCCTTAGCCTGTCTGTACTTAATACCAAATCATGTAGACCAAACTATTCCTTCTTGTTATCAGTGAACTTGTATCTGTGTTGCTGTAAATTAAACGAGTCATTCTTGTCTAATCATTGGTGCACACAGGGACCAGCTGTTCTTCCTCCTCATCTTAATCACTTTACACATTTGATGGTGGTTCTTTCATGCTTTCCTGGGCTTCTCTTTTCTTCTATGCTGCTTGTTTGGTTATTTGTTTTATTTAACATGAACGTTCCATTGAGCATGTTGGTGTGTTTGGAGTGCCTTCTGTGCTTTCTGTGGTTTGACCCTATCTGTTTAATAAGTATACATGAAACTGGACACTCTGTGCCACCCGAATTTACCTCAGTGCTTAGGAGATGTTTTGACATGAAACATGGCTTAGGTGACTCCTATGTAGTGTTTCTGGTAGTAGCATTTAAAAAACCCCTTGTGATCCTAAGCACTACTAAGAATTTGAGCTGTAGTAGTCTAAAGGCACAACACTGCACATCCTCCAGGCAGGAGAGGGTCTCCAGAAACTTAAATCTCAGGTGGGAGGGTGGGTATGTCTCTTAAATCCAAGCTCCCATATATTTTACACGATGCAGACCAGGAAAAGTCACTGGGCAATTCTGCTGTTTGGTTTATAATTTCTGCTTGAGACAGAACACGGTGTTCTAAAACACATCCAGCCTCTGCTTAAACCAACGCCATGAAGAAGCATTTCCAAAAGGAGCATTTAGAAAAAAAGGAAGGGGAAGACATCCCATCCTTGCAATTATTCAGTGTCTGTACCCTGTGGGGTGGCTCAGGACAGCTGGCAGTGTGTTAGCAACTACACTGATCATAACCTGAAGAGAAATGGCCATTCTCGAGCCAAGAGAGCAGAACTACGAGTATGTTTTATTTTTGGAGGGATCATAATGCCAGCTGGCAGAGCAAACTTGGCTAGGTGAAGGGTCTGGTGCAACTGCAGTAAGACACAAGGATACTGAATTTAGCAAAGGAGCAACAGGAATTATCACTGGTATTGTTTCTGGGGAGTACAGATGCAGTCTGGCATTTTATCAGCGTAATCTAAGTTTCAATTTAATGAATAAAATTTAATATAGGGAGCTTCAAATAGCTGGTGCTGGATTTATACCCAGAGTGCAGGTACATTTAATTTCAGTAAGTACATTGTGCTCCTCCTCGTTGTTTGTGTAATTTGAATGTTAACTGTTGTTTACCCATCAGGTTTTGATCTTTCAGAGAATTTCTCTGGAATAAATTATATGTTATGGTATTTCTTTTCATAAAAAGATCATAAGACATTTTAAGAGTTATCATAAGACTCTTCCTCACATAAAAACCTGGGTTAGTTTTTGAACTCCTTGTGAAATGTCTAGATGTGTCAGATGGGCAGAATTTGTGCAGTGGCTTATTTATCAAAGACTGGAGCCATACTGTAAATTTTTATTCCTATGTTTCGTCAAAAATTTGGACTTGACTGTGGTTAATGCAGGTCTGCACAGTGAAAGTGAGGACTGGATGGTAACCTGCTGTGTGCCATCCGGATGAGCAGGCATGGCACAACCCCTGCCAGGGGGAATTTGCCATCTCTGGTGTTGGAAGGTTCCTGTGCAGGCTGGTTTAGGGGTGCGTGCCTGCCATTAACTGGAAGGCAGCTCCACTCACGATGCACAAGTCACAAGCTGAAAACTTGGCTCTGAGCTGCTGCTTAAATCTCTTTCCAAATTCACAGTGGTTCTGCAAAGCTCTAAATTTCACCGAATTCCCTGGGTGCGTTCCTCTGCACAGTTTTGGGTGAGCTTGCTCCCCGAGTGAGTGGAGCTGAGCAGATTGCATGAGGATGAGACACCTGGCTGGATCTCCTCCAGAGCAAGAGGGCTGAATCCTTGCAAGGTTCCTCGTGTCTTCACTGGGGAAGGGTTGGATGCTCAGGGAGTTTGCTGCTGTTCTCACCCATCCCTAAAAAGGACAGTCAGAAATAGAGGGAATCTGTTCACGCACTGGAATCCCAAGCAGAACCACTGCACTGTCCTAAAGAAAGGAGAACTGCAGACCCTGAAGGCAGTGGTAGTCTTCAGGAAAGATAGCCAGCTTTTGTGTTAGCCATCATCAGCCCAGAGGGGGAGAGTTCTTGCAGTTCACCTCCACTTCAGCCACTAGGTATCAGTGTATGGATTTAATTGAAGTTCAGTTGAGGAGAACATAGGTAACTGAAGAGCCTGTAGGTACAGCTCACACATTTCAGGTTGAAAGAGCATGTTTTATAAAATTCCCACCTACCTGTTACTACCTGGCAAGTTATATTAAAATATTTTTAGACTCGAAGACTTCACAGTTCTCTTCATATGTGAGAAAATTTCTTTACGCAGACCTTTTTCGTAATGATGGCTACTCCATGGCACTCTGCTTTCAATTCCAAAATGCACACAGCTTAAAAAAATGTGTTTTAACTGTATTTAATTTGTTTTAAATTGATTATTGGTACCTTTGAGTATTCTGGAAAAGGACTTTCTCTATAGTGCAGATGGGGAAGAGAAGAAAAATACCTAATAATGAAGCATTCCTGTGAACCCAGTGACAGTAGTGGTGTCTGGTTTTGACCTCTCCTAACCCACATCCCTGTGCTTTCATCTTTCTTTTAGACTCTCCTCTTTTCTTCAGTAAAGCTCATCACAGGAAGAGCTTTGGAGGAAATCTCTTTTGTAATGCAGATCTTAGAGTGGAGGGCTGGGAGGGAAGTGCTGTGGGGTGTGTGCCATAGTGGAAGATCAGCACTGGGTTTATACCAAGCTTGCAGCCCTTTTTAACCCTCTGAGTTACTGGGTGTCAGAACTCGGCGCATGTGGACATCATCCTTGTATTTAATGTCTCAGCCTGTGAGAGATTGGAAATTATGTATTATTGCTGATTATACTTATTTATGATTGTGTGGTGGAGCACTTTTCCCAGTGCTGTTACTGCTTTCTGTCGTGCTGGCACCCGTGATGAAGGTTTGTGTTTTCTTGTGCCACTTCTTGTCCCGGTGCACACTGAGAGATGCTTGCTCCCTTTACAATGTCTGTGGGAGAATTTGGGGAGAAGAGGCCTTGCCCAAAGCTGGTTATTGACAAAGCCAAACCCCTTCCATTCAGGGAATTCACTTGTGCTGGTCACTGTGGGAACACAGAAAAAAATGTCCTGTCCAGAGAGCAAAGCCCCTTTATCGAGTGAGTCCCTGGTTTCCCATGAGATGTGTTGGATGCACAGCTGTCCTTCAGCCTGACAGCTCCACTGACAGTGTGCTGTGTTTTCAGCTTGCTGAAGGTGCAGCTGCTGCATCTCCCAGAGTCCCAGCACTGCTCAGGACCTTCAGGGAGGGGAGGAGGGAGGTCTGGTGCAGATGTGGGTCCCCGTGTAGATCCCAGCCCGAGGGGATCCCTCCTGCACCCTGTGTTCCACCAGGGTCTTTTATGGTAGCACTGCACTTTTATTCCCTGCCTTTTGGCATGCTTAAATCAAATGAAAGGCAAGAGCAGAATTCCAGCAGACTTCTGGTTTAGGTCTGGTCCTTCATCATTTACAGTCTGAAATGCCCTGTAGGAAACTAATGCTTTATGTAGACCAACTGCAGTCCCATTTGCTACACAGATAATAATAAACCCTGAGATTAGTGAAGGTTCTTTTCTGAATTAAAATATCACTTTGGGGAAAAGCTGTCTTCGCTTGCTCTTGTGCACAGTCAGTGTCTTTTCCAGCTTGGATTGCAGCCAGAGCTCTGGCTTAGGGCCTTCCCCTGACCCTTTACAGGTTCTTATTTGTATTGCTTGGGTCGTGCACGAAGAAACTGCAGAGTGCTGTTTGAGGGGGGGTGGGATTAATAAATTGTAGTAAGAGAGTGTTCAGCAAAGGCTTGGTTTAATGGGACTGTATTGAGAGATGGAATAATTCCTGAATTGTGGACTGCTTTCTTTTCAGTGTGGCTGTGGTAACTTCTTAGGCTAAGAATTCCTTCCTTCCCCTCCTTTTTTGTTTAGCATGTTATAGATACTAAGCACAATTTTCTAACCTAGACCCAGTTCAGTGTAACAATTCCTTGGACAAGTATCTGGCCTCTAAAAAAATAAAATCTTAAACCCTTCTTGTGCTGTTTGACTTGTAAACTGGCCTCACCCCTCAGCTGCTTCCCTGGATCTTTACTCTGGGGCAATGCTGCAGTTTGAAGCTAAGAGAATTGAATGTTTTTTCCTTTCTAGAAGAGCTGTACCTATCTCAGACTGCACAACCCCTGAATAATGCATGAAAGTTTATTTGCTTGTGTATGGGAGAGATCTTCCCATTTAACATTGGTCTTGTCCTTTCTCTTGCATGTGTCCCTTTTTTCCTCTCCTCTCTTTTGTGCCCCTGAGCAGGCCATGCATTCACTTGCTTTTGGCAAATGGGGGCTTTCCAAGCTCGGTGTGAGTTTGGCTTGACACACTTTTTTCATCTAAGATGCTGTTGATGGCACTGAACTACTGTGGTGGGGTTGAGCAGCACAAGGGGGGCAGATATTCCCCTGCAGGGGAGCAGGGGTGATTGAAGAGCATCTAAGCAGTCAAAGTGGGACAGGGCTGTGGCTCCAGGCACTGCCTTCACAAGAGATCTGTATTTTCATTTTGGCCTCCAGACTGATGCACGTTGCAGGCACTGGTATGCTCCTGAACATCAGATTGATTGACTTCAATCTTGATTGATTGACTTGGAGATTCCACCTGCATTCCAGCATATGGAACCAGCACCTTTTCATTTAGGTGGCAGTTTTAGCTTCAGTGTGGATGAGGGGATGCTGTGACTTTAGAGCCAAATGAGCTGGAGAAGCTCTTTTTTAGTATGTGCAGAATTAGTTTGATTGATCATATTTGACACCAGTCAGGGAAGAGTGAGTTATTCAGGCTGAGAGAGCAAGAACACATTCCAAGTTGGTTTTCTCTTCTGTATTCTCTGAATATGATGAATATTTTTTCCTCTCAGCTGTCATAGTCTTCTAATAAATGCTTTCCCTCCATTACATTTTTAAAAATTAGATTCTCTCTGTAACAAAATCCACAGTATAAAAATAACTTCTGTGATGTACTTTTATGGTGGCAATTTCAAAGCCTGTGGAGATAGTGCTGGAAGATGCTTCTAATCTAATAATGAAATGTGTATAGCACACATGGAGAAGAGAAGAGGAGCTAGAATCAGCTTATTTTTCTTTTCTTGTTTTCCTGCTTCTTCAGCTATTTCTGGTATCTTCCCCTTTTAATTGCAGCACAGAGCTGAGGAATGTAGGATTGTAGCTGTCAGAAAAACTAGAAGAAAAGGTCTGTTTCCATAATCTTGCAGCTTCTTCTGTTTCAGAAGCCTGCTGGAATCCCTGCATCCTCATTTCAGAAAAGAACAGAGTAGTCCGCTTCACCTGTAACTGCTGTCAACTGTTTAAGCTTTCCTTTCCCCAGCCGTCACTCAGAACATGTTTTCAGCTCAGCTAGGGATGTTATTACTAACTGATGAACAAACCTGAATGCCGAACGTGGCGAGCGATTGGTGGTTTTGAAGTTAATCATAGAAACTCTTCATCCAGCAGCTGCTGAGGCTGCTCTGGATGCTGATACCCCATCTGATGCCAGCAATGAAGAGCCTGTACAGTGTCAGCTCGAGACAAGTGGTTATAAAAGGGCAAAAAAGAAATTTGATTTTGACGTCACTGTCATCATTTGTGTCGAGCAGACTTTAACTGGGAGATTAACAGAAGACAAATTCCTGCTAATGCTTGCACACTCCAAGTGTGTGAAGGAAGAAACTGCCCAACTGACTGAACAAATTGCATCAACTATGGTTTGGTTTTTCCTTATTTTCCCGTTTTGATGTATTTATTTCTGGAGAAAGAAATATGACAGATAACTGCTTTGACACAGAGGGTGGGGGTTTGTGGGCAGCTTGTAATATTTGGGATGAGCAAAAAAAAAGCCATTGCTGCATTTAGAAAGGCAATTCATTTAAGGGGAATTAAGCTCCTAACCCCTTTTGTTTCTCTGGAAACACACTTTTTTCTGAAACCTTGCTCACTGCCTACAGTGAAGGCTTTGCTGTGGCTGTCACTGTTCTGTGCTCTGCTGACCACAGCACTGACACCCGGCCTCTGGTCCTGTTTTCTTGACCCAAATGTAGCATTTTACTTTTTGAATAATTCAGTGTATCTACTAGATGTAGAATTTTCTCAAATGAAAACTGCCCTGTTATGAGAAACAACTTTATTAGTGACCCTCTTCCAGTATTGTGTAATCCTTTCATCTGCATTAACTTTCATCTGCTGAGATTGTTTGAAAAGTATTTTGCTGTAGTGACTGGAGTGGTGGTAAGACAAGAAGCTTTAGGTGAAGTTCCAAGCAGTTTTTCACCTTTCACAGAACCTTGCTGGATGTGAGGCTAAGGGTCTTCAAGGAAGCAAATGCATTTCAACTGCCCCATTTTCACTTTTAGAAGTGTTTCTCTCAATGAAGCTGTGGGCAGTACATCTATTAATAACATCCTTACATGGAAACAAGTGCTCAGTTGCACCTCGGAGAGGACAGATCAGCTTTTTTGATGTTTGCCTCTCATTGTGAACTCTGACACAATCTAACTTGTAACAGTAAAGACTTTCAGTGGTTAACTGCATCAGCTCTAGGGACCAGCAACTTTGAGGCTGTTAATATATTCAAGAGTATTTATGAGCTTAAATACCCAGAAGGAGCTCAAGTACAGATCCCATGAACCCCCCCAATGGAAAAAAACAATATCAAATCCATAAAGCCTTGTCTTTGCCTTCTAGGAAATATTCCTTTTGCTGTACTTCTACAAATGTCCTAAGCTGGTTTTTATATTTAAAATTGATCACTTTACTAAAGCTCCCATGTGAGAAAACAACCCCCCCAAACCAAAACAAAGACCAGAGAATTAATGCTAGATATCAAGGTAACAAATGTGAAGGATTCATACATATTTCTGAATTTCAAGCTTTATAATTTAACATTTGTAGGTTATTTTGTACTTTTTTTTCCTAGCTAGACTGAGCATCTTTATTCAACTGCTGTCAGAGTAGGATTTGCTGAGCACTTTCAATAATAGTGACACTATTTTATTTCTGCCCTGGTGTTCTGGGACCACATCTTGGTGTTTGAGGCCACATCTTCCAGGAATTTTATACAAGAAGCAACAGAAAAGAACACTTATCTAACAGAGCCACAACTTCACTGCCAACTATAAAAGAAGAGCCAACAGATTCTAACTTAGATTAAAAGTCAGCTGCGAATAGAGTCAAATATTCCCGTAGGCACAGGACATCTCTCTGAAGAGAAATTGTTGAAAATGCAAATGGCTGCAAGAGAGTTCAGCGTGATTGCTTTGTGTTTCACAGGCACTGTGGTTTCGTATGCCCCAGGTCAGCTCTCAGGAGAGTCACAGCCAAGATTTCTGATTTCTGGAAGACCTACGGCAGCTTTTCACATGCCATCTTCAAACTCCTCCCGTTTGCTTTGCAGGCAGAGTCTCTCTTGTGAAGGATTCCTTCAGGGGCCTGGATAACAGATGTGAGCATGGCCCCCTCGTGCAGCCTGACAGCACAGGGCAAATACTAAAGAAGAAGAAAAGCAACTTTTTTTTTTTTTTTTTTTTTTTTTCTTCTTTTTTTTTTTATTATTATTTTCTTTTCTCCCAGCTCAGAGCTGTCACATTAGCTCCTCCAGTTGTGAAGGCATCCTTGACAGGACATCACATCTTAATAATGCCAAACATCATCTGCACCATAGCTCTTACAAGTAGGCAGAGGCTCATAATCAGTTCAGACTCCATTGGGAGGCCATCAGCTGGATGCAGAACAATTGACCTTTCAGGAAGAGCTGTACAATTAGAGTTAAGCTAGATAAAAGTACAGACAAGATAGAGTGAAATTGGAAAGCAGCATATTTGCATCAGATAAGAACAAGAGGATGCTGGGACATAGTTTCTCTCCATCTTCAGGTGAAAATGCATCCGAAATCTACTTTTCAGGAGGTGGGTTCACCACCACTGTGTGCCCAGAAGAGTGTGATAAAATTAATGACTGTGCTTCTTCAGTTTGATGATAAAACCACGTGCCAATGGAGAAACCAGTCACACACACACACACCATTAAACTCCCTCTTACTGGCTTAACTTGACAAAACAGTCTCCTATGTCCCTGCTTCACACCCAAGGCAATCTAGAAGTTCACAGAAGTTCACAGAAAATTGTTATTTCATTTCATGCCTCCTATTTGCTTCTCATTTCTTGCTTAGGGCATGGCAAATGGGGATATATCTAAGGAGGATGAGCTTGAGGAGATTAGAGTGAAAGCACGGGAGGCTGGAAGTTGGAGTCTCCAGTTGAGAGCCCCTGAGGTTTGGCACAGTGTAAAGGACAAAATGCTCTGACCTGGACAGGGGCTGTTGTTTCCTTTCAGAGGCTGTTCTGGTCCAGGGCTGGGAGGAGGAAAAGCAAGAGAAGCAAACAGGCAGCAGAGTCTTCTCTCAGCAAGAGTGATTCCACCAGCAGTACTTAAGGAGCAGAAAAATCATTGATTAGCTTAGTAGTGGGCAGACTAGAGAAGAAAAGCTCTTAAAATAAGATTTGGAACAAACTGTTTGCGAGATACCATTAAAGTCTGTCTGGTCTTTGATCCTGAACTTGAAGAAAGAAAAGGAAAGGGATAGTTTGAAGCAGTGGGCTGATGCCTTGAAAGATTTCAAGTTGAAGTGGAGAGGCAAAGATGGAGGGAGGTACACAAATACTATTCATGACATTTTATCTCAAAATGTCAAGTGCTAAAGCTGTAGAAATATGCTTACATGGTAGATGCAGCACTGCATAATTGAAGCCTCATGAGAGTTAAGGAAATATGTACTTTTTGGCCTTTATTTGTTTAAAAATAAAAGCTTTGTCAACACTGTATGTACTGCTGAGTACATATGGCACTAAATCTCATTGCAAAGTGCTGAGGATACAGGGATAGAGCAGAGATGTTCCCTATGGCACCTTTCCCTTTGAGCTCAGAGATTGACCTTTGGCAGCCTTTGCCCTTACTTTTGATCTGTGCTTTCCTGAATTCCTGGGTACAAGCACTGATGCCATTTTGCTTTGAGAGCAGGGAATATATGTGTTTAGTTGGTATATGTAAAAAATGGTGAAAATGCTTTATTTTTATCACTGAGGAAATGTGCATCACTGAGAGTTGAAATGCTAAACCAAGAGTTCTGGGAGGTCCTAGCTCAGCAATCTCTCCCAGAGACAAACGAGTCTCTTGCTTCCTCATCTCTTTGGTATCCCCCAAAAATGTGCCCACATTTCTGCAGGAGTGCCCTTGAGAGTCTGGCCTGGAAATTTGTTCTGGATGCTCCCCACCCACTCCTGCTTTCCCAGGGCTTAGCTGACCCCTGTGCCACTCCTGGCCAGAAGCTCCCCTCCAGAAACTGGGGCTGTCAGCTGGGATCCTCTGCAAAGGAAACAACCATGTGGGACACGCTGGCCTGGTGCTGGAGGAGAGCCTGTTCATGTCAGCTGCATTGGAGAGATTCTTCCAGAACAGTTCATCCATGTGTGAAGTTGCCCCTGTGACTCTGCCAGGGCTGGGGAGCTCAGGGAGTTCTGCTGGCAGCAGCGCCGGCCGCTCTTGCATCCACCCAATTTTTCCGAGGTGCTGGAGGTCAGAGAGGAGCAGATATGTAATTTGCTTGTCTGAACCACTTCTTCTGCCTTGCTTAGTGTAGCTGGAGAGTTTTCATGCTGAAACTGAACTGAACTTCCAGGGACAAAATATCAGTACTGTAGAATTTAAATGGGAGAATCCATCTCCCCAGCCTGCGATTTGCCTTTTGCAGATAAAGATGGGGAGAGCCCTTGTTGCAGGCTGTCCTTTTTGGAAGCTCTTCAGCATTATAAATCACAGGGACACTTTGCAACGGGAGTGCAAAGTCTTGCAACTCTTCCTGGTTGTTTACCTTTAGATAATTACACACCATGGGCCATTTTTTCACTCTCTTTTGAGGAAAGTACTGTGGGAGTTACTTTGGTTTCTTTGATTTCGACCTTTGTCAGCTTTGGAGGAAAAAAATACATTTTCTCTTAGTCAAAGTAAATTAGGTGTATTCATTATAGCAACTCAGAGGATTAAACACAATTACTGGGTTTTTTTTACTCAAGGTAATGATTTAATTGCTTTGATTTTGTTTTGTTCATATCCTGAGGAAAAAAAAATGATGCCAGAAGAAAATGCCTTTAACTATTCTTTTCCATACAGTGTATGCTTCTGTGTGCCTGGCAGAACTTGCCTTATACTAACTTTGTCCTTCTAGTGCCCTCCTTAGAAATTTCATTTCCTAAAATTTTAAGGCTATGTGTGTGTTTGTAGGTGTAGATGTGTTTGCATATATGTCAACACACAAAAATAAAATACATTATACAAATGTACATAAATATATGTTTATATAAAACTACTTTTATATAGGTATGTATATGTGTCTGTATATATACACTTGCACATAAAAATAAAATAAATGCCAGCTTTGCCTTTAACTTTGTAAGTGTTTTGTTTTCTTTCAGCTCCAGCAAACTGGATTGAAGTACAACTGAATTGAATGCACTTCTATAGCACCTTCCCTCAGGGATCTAAACCAATTTTCTCACCATTGCTAAAAGCTGAACTTCCCCTGTACCCTTGCAGAGTAAGTAGGATGCTGCTATCTGTACTCTAGGGTAGGAAAATTAGGAAAAGTGCTGAATGCAACATACTGGAAGAGAAAGTGATAAGGTATTTAGCTCTTGGTTTTGAATATTGTCGTGTTCACAGAGTTGTACTTTTCTGGGGGAGTGAAGCCTTGCAACATGTATCCTTGACATGGGAAAAGGGGCAATATTTACCCCTGTAGCAATGTAACTGT
The DNA here is from genome assembly GCA_032173965.1 of Sitta carolinensis. NCBI lineage: Eukaryota > Metazoa > Chordata > Aves > Passeriformes > Sittidae > Sitta > Sitta carolinensis. The sequence goes on along the minus strand of CM063294.1, from coordinate 11,060,165 downwards.
GTTCGGTCAGGGTTGGGCACAGCTCTGGGATGGAGTGGGAACAAATCAGTAAAATCAGGAGGGAACAGTGAAAGGTGCTTCTGAGAAATCCAGAGTGTGTTTCTGACTTGCCCCCTGCTCTATTTCAGCTTGAGGAGTCACACTGCAGGCTCCGGCTTCTGAGGAAAGGCATTTAGAAGTCAATTCAGGGAGGAGAGGGAAGAAAACAGCTGCAGTTCTCAGGAGCTTGTCCATGGAAACCCCAGGCCAAGGCCAAGGGAGCTGCTGCTGCAGGCGAGGGGACTCTGCCCCTGGGGCACATCTCCGGCAAAGGCTGGAGCTGTGGTGCCAGGGACACATGATTTGCCTCCCAGAATTTGTTTGTGTTCAGTTTCTTGCACTATTCTGCGTGTTTAACAAACAAAGGGAGAGTGTGATGATTCTCACCATCCTTCGGTGATTCCACAGTGGTTGTGTTCCTAATGAACTGTAAAAGGAAAGCTGACTGCAGGAAGGTTGGTGGCTAGGTTAATATACACTGTAGTGGAGTCATTTAAAATAATCCAAGCAAAGAAAGGAGATTTATATAAAAGTACATTTCCATTACTTGTGCCTCTGGCACAGTAATGTCTCATCTAGCATAGCAAAAAGCTAACAACATTATTCTTGTTTCTCTTTGTAGCATCCGTAGCCTTTAGTACTGCTTTCCTTTGTTAATTTTCTAAAGACTAGTTGTTAATTAAGAGACATATTTGACTCAAAGGCAAGTCTTGGCTGAAAAGAGCTCAGAGAACACCGCAGGAGTCTTGTGTTTTGGGGTTTTTTAAGTTATTTTTAAAACAACATCTAATTTTGAGCATGTCAGTATCCACTTAAAATTGTGATGAGTGGGATGCAAGCTCCTATAGATGGCTTCATGGCAATAGCATTTGATCTCTTTTTCTTAGCTGGAACAGTAGAGCAGGACTAATTTTTAGATGGGTGAAAGCAGTCCACTTTGAAGCAAGGAAAACAGATTACAAGTACAGTTAGGTTTTTGTTTCCTTTTTCTGCGGAAGACTCAAGATCAGTCAATGAACACCACAGGTATGGCAGCACATTTAAACCCACTTTCTTTTACGTTTTTTGCTAGGGCTTAGCACCTGGTGTGCCTGCAAGAAGAGTTACTACTTAGCAAAGTCTGGCTACTTGCTTTGGTACTGAAATAGAAGCAGCTTTCTTCTAAAAATCCATCCCAAAGGGCCAAGACTAAAGAGTTTTGTATTCCCATTACTTTGAATGGAATTTTTTCCTTGCTAAGGGGTTTGGCATTGGGATTGCTTAGAAAGCCAGGCACTTCTTTTATGTAGGTCCATTAATTTCGATTCTGCTAAATGTGTATTCCTAATTGCAGTAAGTCAATGTACCTAAAGAGATCAGAGGAAAGAACTGATTCAGAAGGGGGAAAACTTCTTGCTGTGTGCTTTGAAGCTGTGGGATTGAGTAACCAGATCATCTTGGCTGTGACTTTCAGATTGGTAAAGTGAATATATGGCTTTTAAGAGATACATGGTATAATTAATGATTAATCAGGGCCCTTCATTTTGCATAACTTTCAGTTCTGCTGTCAAGGCTTGCGTGTATAATGAATGGCTTTTATTTTCTTTCTTCTGCAACTTATCTTTGCTGACTGCACCTCTTTGCTCCCTGATGTCTGTAAGCTCTATAAATTGAGGAGTTTAGGCAGACAGTTCCTTAGGCAAGAGCTCTCCCTTGGCTGGTGAGGCTGGTGAGACCTGCCTAGACTATAAAAGGCTCAGAAAAGGGGACAAGCTTTTGGCTGGAAGGCATAAGGGAAGTGTAACAACTTTTACATCCCTCCTTCATCTCTTTTCTTGGATATTTAATTGGCATTAGGAAACAGAGCAGGTCATTGGATTAATAAACAAAAGAAAGTGATGTTTGAGTCAGAGATACCCTTAGGAGGTCTCCTGTTGGCAGTGCTTGTACTGATGTTATGAATTCCAAGATATTTAGAAGTTTTTAGAAATACCTTAACTGTCAGAGTGGTGTGATAAAGCAAAAATCTGAGCACTCATCCTAGAAAACATGCCTGCCCACGTATTTGGGGAAAACAGCCTGAAGATGTGAAGCTTTGGATTTGAGTGCACAAAGAAAGCTCGCCAAACAAATATAAAGGCCCCCACAGCTTTCATTCCTGTGGTGTTATTGTCTTATATAAATATCCAGAAAGTACTGGCTTATAATTTTGTGTTTATTAAGAAAATATATCTTTCACCAGCTCCTGATTCCTTGCTTTCAAAGCCTGCTTGACTCATGCTTAATGCCATAACATTACAGGTCAAGCTAGAGATCCTGTATAACCCAGTCCACTGTAATTTCCCAGGCAGTATCTGCAGCGGGCCAGCAGCTTGCACTTGACAGGAGAACTTGGATTTTTTTCTTGGGTTTACCTACAGACTTGTCCCTTGAAAACTTGGTCAACAGCAGCTTCTCTCCTTTGTTTGTGTTTCCTCCCCTTCCCATTTTTTAGTGTTGTCTACTGGCAAGAGCCTATGACTTGAAGGGGTCAAAGAAATGAGAACTGATGGGCTCAATATCCTCACAGAATTCCCAGCTCTGTGGTCATGGGAAGAAGAATCGTGATTCTCCCTTGATCCTTACAGAGCAGAGAGGATCCACAAAGAGCCAGAAAATTGTTTGGGCTGAAAGGAATCTTAAGGCTGAACTTATTCCAGCTCACATACCGTGGACAGGGACACCTCCCACTATCCCAGGTAGTTCCAAGCCCTCTGTAGCCTGGCCTTGGACATTCCCAGGGATGGGGCAGCCACAGCTGCTCTGGGCACCCTGTGCCTCTGAACCCTCACAGAAGGTTTACTTCCTTTTCAGCTAAACCCGTCCTCTTTCAATTGAGAGCCATTACACCTTGTCCCATCACTATTTGCTCTTTTCCAAAGTCCCTCTCCAGCTCATTGAGTCCCTTTAGGCACTGGAAGGGGCTCAAAGGTCTCCCCAGAGCCTTCTCTTCTCCAGGCTGGACAGCCTTAACTCTGTCAGCCTGTTTCACAGCAGAGATGCTCCAGCCCCATCATCATCTTCGTGGCCTCCTCTGGACTGACGCCAACAGGTCCATGTACTCCTTCAAGAGTAGCCATGACAAGACAGGTCAGTTAAAATTTCTGTCCTGTTACCACGTGTTACTTTTAGTATGCCATCCAAAAAAATCAGAAGTATAAACAAAATGGAGTAGAGAGAGCAGCACTGGCAAAAATTAGAACCCGGTGGTTGAGTCTGTCATGACATTCCTGCCTTTTTCTCCTGCTGCACAGCCAAGGGAGAACACTCCTTGTTCATGGGGGATGAGGTGAGAAAGGATGGGCTTCAGTTGCAGCAAGTGAGATTTACTTTTGTGACAAAAACTTCTAGGATGAAATATACCATTAGATTGCTTATGGGGGTTGTGGCAACTCCATCATTGCAGGTCTTTAAGAATATGTTAGAAAAACATCTGTCAGGAATGATATCTGTAGAGCTGCTCCTGCTGTGGGGTATGGAGATGGACTAGATAACCTCTGGAGGTCCCTTTCAGCCCTGTTTTCTATGAGCTCTAATTCAGGACTTTTCATTACTCATCCCTTGAAGCCCCAAAGGTGACAGGACTATCACACTTCATTTTTACCCTTACACAATCTTTTTTTGCTGGATGGTTTTTACTCATTCAGTTGTGCTGGCCTCAGTTACATTTGTCATATGATTCTCTTACAGCCTCTATTTATTAATTTTTTTTCAGTCCATGCCCTTAAGGCCTTTTGTCTCTGTCTTTTAAATGGATCTCACTCACTTCGAAACTTTCTGAAAGCAAAAGTTGCTGGAAACTTAGGGTTTTTTTCAAAAAAAAAATTTTTTTTTTAAATCTGAGATTTCAAATTAGACAAAATGAGCTAAAGCTTCTGTTAAGTACTAATGTTCAGTGCTGCAGCAGACACAGGAATAGGAACTGTTTTTGCCTTGTTAAAGCGAGATAAATGTGAACAGGAGCAGATGAATGAGGTGGGGAGCTACCCAGGACAGAGGCTATTCAGCTTGTTTGTCCAGGGCTTGGTACAGTGTGGCCCTGAGCTGTGAGTGAAGAGCTGCTCTCATAACCTTATTGATGATGGGAAGCACAGAGGGGCCAGGTCCATGTGTGCAGTGTGCACGTGGGGCTGCTGTAAGGTACAAAGGAACTGGGGTTTGTGCTTTGGAGGGATAACGTGGTGATTTAGGGGTGATTTAAAAGCACAGTAAATTAAAAGATATCCAAACCAGTGTGATCCTGTAAGTGATGGGGTTTTATTCAGATGTCACAGTGGCAGTAAATTCCCCCCACAGCTGCACAGTCCTCCCTCTCTGACACAGCTGGGCATTTCACAAGCTGGCGTGAAACAGTGGGTTCTCATTAGATTTGCCCTTTATCATCGCTTCCTGACATGGAATTATATTTATTCTATTATTGGTGTGTGATGGTTTTTAAGTGGTTTCCTCACAGGTTTGTTTTAGGGCTTCCCCAGCTCTCATTTTGGGTTGGTAAAGTGGAAGATTGAACGGTGAAAGTGAAGGTGTTGGGCTGGAGTTAAACAAATGCCCTGTTTAATGTCGTTGTAGTTCTCCAGTTCAGCCCCTGGGTGCCCTGCTCTGTGAAGCAGCTGTGCTAATTCTGCCTGTCTGGGTGCAGTTGCAGCTAAGCTGGGCAGAGGGAGATGCTTGGAGCAGTCCCTGCCCAGCTCCCCACGCTGTGTTTGAGGGAAGCAGTGTGCTCCTGTCCACAGCTGCCCACATCTCCCTTGGCCTTTTTGCTGGCCTTCCTCATCTTCCTCCACGCCTTAAACTGACAGCCAGAAGATGAGAAACCCCTGGGGGCGTTCTGCACAGGGCAGTGATTCACTTGGGTGTTTTACGTCCTGGAGTGCCTGAGTTTGGAGCAGAGGTGGAGCAGTGCTGGAGCAGAGGTGCAGTGCCCTGTGGGGTCTGACAGGCACAGGACTGCCTGCTGACCCCCGTGCTGCTCTCTGCTCAGCTCTGCTACACGCTGCAGGGTTTTCAGGTTTGATTTGGGAATATTTAAATGATCATATCTAGCCTCCCTCCTCTGGACTTTTAATAAAGGTTCCTAATGCAGTTACGTTATTTTTCTGAGGAGCTGACCTTTTTATAACTAATTATTTTGTGCTCAGCTCTGTGTTCTGAGTTCTGTTTGCTTCATGGCTGGATTTGATGCACTCTATTTAATTATGCACTTTAAACATAAAAAAAAGGAAGAGAAAACTCACTTTGGTAGCTCTGGGCTGCAGGAGTTGAGGCGTTTGCTTCAATCTGCCTGCTCCCTCTAAAGGCTCTGGAACCCATGGACCCCTTCAGCAAAGTTATGAAGGCAGAATTGGAAAAGCTTGTCTTTATGAAAACTTTGATTAATTTTTTTCAAGGGGTGACCAGAGCTGCTGTGTTACAGATCTGTCAGATACCCTGTGTACAGAAGCCCTGTCATCTGAATTTCAAAGTCAGAGCCATATTTTGAGAGACTTGCCCTTTTCATCCTATCTGGTCTGTGGGGGTGTCGCTGCAACTGAGCCCTGTTTGGCCACATAAAAGCAGCCTGCCAGGCTTCCTTTGCCAGGGACTTTGAGTTTAAATCTATTTCAGGCCTTTAAAAAGGTCACTCAAGGCTGCCAGCCAGAACCTGTGTCTTAATTCAGTGCTGTTAGAATCAGAGAAAAATAAAATCCACAATCTCAGGCTGGAGGGCAGGGAGTGGAGGAATTATCAGACACTTTATAAACTGCAGAATATGCTCTTGTTGCAAGTTTCTGCTGTGGTCTGAGGCGAGCAGGAGGATCCCTGGGCAGCAGGAAGGCTGCTCAGGCACTGCTGCAAGCTTTGGGCTTCAGCAGTGGGGCTCTGGTTGCTGCTCTGGGGCCTGAAGCAGCCGCTTTCCTTGGCTTGCTGAGAAGCCAGGGTCACTTTTTAACCCTGGCTCTTCGGGGGTGTATCTCTCCAGGTGATTTGTGCCTGGCTGTTCAGGCTCCCCACTGCTGTATATTTGGGTTTTTGCTCTGCAGCCGGGCAAAGGGGAAGCAGGATTAGTGTGGGGGTTCGGGGTCTGGATCAGGGATTATTGCGCTGCTGGCTGTGCCTGCTGGGCAGGGGGAGAAGCTGAATTTCAGCGGCCATTCCCACCCTCTGCTGCTGATCCCAAAGGAAGGTCCCCATCTTTCTCTTGCTCTGTATCATCTGATATACCTCACTGCCCTACCGAAAAATTTGTGTGGACTACTACTAGATTAAAAGGTTTGTTTCTCCTTAATTCCTATTTGTAATCCTTCAGTTTGGTCTCTTATTTGTAGTCTAGCATGGGTTCTTTTAAGAGTGGAAGGAGCTGACATCAGCGGTTTGAAGAGCCAAATAAAAGATTTCTTATAACAGTAATCAGCCTGGCTGATTTCCCAGCAGCATCCCAGCCTGCCAGGGCAGGGAACAGCCAGCACTAGGGACAGAGTCTCTTGTTCCACACTTGGGCCTAATTTAATAATACTCCATTTAATTGCATTACAAGTTTGATTCTGGGTTTTGACTGGTATCTTGGAATGTGTTTTTTTGTAATCTGGATAATTTTGTATTTGTTTCGTATTATAGTACCAGGAGGGATTTAATTTTATTAGCATCTTTACCAAATAACCTGATGAATGTGAAAAGAAGCTTTAATGTGATTTCTCATCGATTATTTTCATATTAAAGTTCTGTGATTTGGAGAGTAATAACTTTGTGCTCACTTGCCATGTGTAAGTAGGCCTTAGTTTTAATCTTGTAGGTTTTCAAAATTGAATCAGCAGAAATTGCAGAAAGTATGTTTATATTCACTTGCTATCTTACTAATGGATCTCAGCTTTAATCTCTCTGATTCTCCAAATTATTTCAGCAAAAATGATGTCACCAGGAATTGATTAAAGCATTCAGTTTCAGCTTAGTTATTTTCTAATATGTTAAATTTTCATATGCCAATATTAAAAAAAAAAATAACAATATTAACCTGTTTCTAGATCCTTATTTCCCAAAGTGCTTTGAGACTATTAAGTTTGCTTTTTTAAAAAATTAAAATCTTGGCTGCTAGTAAAACATACTTGTCAATTTGTAGTTAATTGCTGCATTAGTTCTGAAGTTATAAATCAAGTTGGAAAGTAAATTTGCTGTCTCGTATTATGCAGCAAAAGATAGTTGTTGCAGTAGGAGTGCTGTCTGCTAATTCACTTGTCTCCTTTTAGCTAATCACTGCATTTATTCATGTCATGCATTTTGGCTGGATGATCTCCATTTTGATACAGTATTGACTGGAATGCCTTTTCCCCTTCTGAAGGCTGGGTTCTGTGGAACAGGTATTTGTCCCAAACAAGAGGCAGATGTGTAAATAAGCCTTTAGGGCAAGCTGATAGGACTGTGAATTTCTTTCTTGCCTTTTTTTTTTTTTTTTTTTTTTTTTTAATTTCTTTAAGATTTTCTTCTTGCTTAATTTTTTTATTTCCTCTCTTCTTGAATAACTCAAGGGGCATTAGTAAGAAAAAAGTTGTCTGGAATGTGACGTTTTTTCGATATGGTTATACAGCCCTAAAATTACAATCTCAGGTGAGGCAGCAGGTCTGCATCAGTATGTTTTGACTGAACAACAGAGGAAAAGCTGCATTTGTATCTCAATTTAGAGTGAACCACCACCAGTCCCCTCTCTTGCTGTACAGGGGTCCCCAAAGCACCTCCTTAATTCCTCCCTCCTGAAATTGCAGCTCTGTGGGTGGCTTCTGTGCTGTCAGTGGCTTCAGACCCTGGTGCCAGGGTCCCCTTCCTGGAGGGGATTATAGGATCAAAGTTGGATAACACTGCAGTGTAACATCATACTATTCTAGGGACATCTCAGTTCTTCACAGAGGGAAAACCAGTGGTAGGTGAGCTGCTTAGAAGGGCTTTTTACACTGATGAGATTGAAAAATGTCTGAGAATTTCTGTAAGGAATACCAGTTGTGTTTTGCATGCAGGGAGCAGCACCACCCCTGATGCTGTAAATTTTTGAAGCCAAATGCTCCCTAGTGCCCAGGTGTGCCTTCAGCTGGCTTTTCTGTTACCAGAGCAGAGACCAATAAAACTCTGCCAAATCCCCAGAGAGGCTTGGGGAGATTTCTAGGAGCACTTGCCACATTTCATGTCTCCCACGCAGTCACGTTGTGGGAATGGTGCGGGCTAAGTGCCTGTGCCTTGCTGCTGCTGGCTTTATGCAGGGCTGGCAATTGCCTTCCTTGCATGCCCTCCTGGGAGCCATCCCCCTCCTGTGCTGCTCTCTTTGCAGCCTCCCTGTTGCCCTGTAACTGCTTTTGCTTTCCTCGTCACCCTGAGTTTCGCCTCTCCGTTAGCAAGTTGAATAAAGAGGACAACGATATAATTGGGCAGAATGTTCCTAAATGAGCATTTGGGTTCGTGTAGCAGGCGTGCAAGGGAGGGGCGGGCACTGACACGGGTGGGAGTGCGGGGCAGAGAGGAGCACGGAACGGGAGCAAGGTCAGGTGGAGCTAAAGTGATTTAAGCCCCTGCTTTCAAAAGCAAACGATCATTTTGGAGGTAAAATTTACCACTTAGGCTAAAAGTTAATGTCAGTTCTTGCGAGCTGTAACAATATCCTGCCCTTTATGAAGGCTGCCACCACTTACTGAGGCGAGATGCTGGAAGCAGCATCCTCTGAGTGGCTGCTGGGGAAGTCAGTGCTGTAAACATCAGGGAGGTCAGGCTGCTGACCTTCAAAAAGAGGTTTCCTTTCTGGAGGAGTAACTCCTGAAAAGGCAGCCTGCTAACGAGATTTTGGGTGGTTTATAGTGTGCAGGGTCCATAATTTTATAAATGGTCTCTCCCTGCTGCAGGCATACCCTTTTTCATCCAGTGTGCATGGGAGAGTTGGATCAGCACCTTTTAAAATATTCATTTGGAAATGAAGTAGCACTGGTGTAAAAGTCTGTGGAAAGATTAAAGAGGAATTATTTGGGGGAAGGAAGAGGTGACAACTTTGTGAGCAAAAAGAGAACACGACTTGCTAACATTGTGAACAGTGTGAGGCTCTGCAGGTAATCAGTTTTGTGAAAGTTTCATTATATGACACAACTCACTACACGGCTGAGCTTAATGTAGTAATAGATCAGTGTTCTTTCTTTCAGGTAGCAATGCTATTTAAGTAGAACATTCATTATATCATGATAACAGAGATCCTCAAAGAGCTAAATAATTGAAGCCAGGTGCTGGAAAAACAGTGAATACACATTGCAGTTTCAAAGACTGCTATTGTGGAAAGCCATCTAATTGCATTCTGCTGCAATTAATAATCATCTTAATAGCTTTGCATATTTATGAATATATAAAAATAAATAAGGAAATACACAGGCTAGGGTAGAAATTTGGTTCATAAAATTTTATTGCTGGAAAGTAATTAAGCATGCCTCTAATCACAGCATCATTTTTCATTGTGGGCAGATTTGGGTGCAATGAGAAAGTTCGGAAAAAGAAAATGTCACTGTTCCATAAATTAGCTTGTATGAAAGATTTCATATCACAGATATTAAAAATTAGGCACATACTTGCTTCTCATTTCCCTGCCATTGCCTGTTTTGACCTGGGATACCCTGAGTATGGAAGGGGATCACTTTTCATCCCCCCTCCCTGTGAGATGGATGGTGAAGCTTTTCCATGTGGTTCCTATTGAACAAGAGGTCACAATGAATGATTAGAGCAGTCTTTTCTGGCCTTTAAACAAATACTAATAATGTCTGAGGTTTCGAGATTAAAACTTGTCTCCTGGGCATGCAAATAAAAACTCAGGGTAAGACCAGAGAGAGTATTCCTTGAAGTTTTGGCCCAAGTGGAATTCCTCTCTGCTTATATCCATGTAACTAGACATGAATTTGACTGGCTGAGGTTTCTCTTCAATCTGCACAGTAACCACTTACTCTCATTAGGAATTTTTTCCTCTGTACAGCCCCGTGCATTGCAAAACGTTCCTCCTTTGTTTTGACTTGACCTTTCATAGTCACTGAAAATCAATAGACTTTAATGCATTTATTAAATAAGGGGGATTCTTGGGATTAACATGCAAGGTTCAGTGCTGGGAAGGTAAAGAGTGGAATATTCCTGCAGAGCCCAGCCAGGCTGCTGTGGCTTCAGGAGTGCTCTGCTCCTCTGCTGGCTGAGCTGGTGCCTGCCTGCTGATCAGGCAGCCCAGCTGCTGCCTTCTCCTCACTCTTACACTTCCTGTGAAGGAGGAGGCTTGATCAGCTCCCTTTTCCTTTCTCTTCTTCCTTTTCTCGTCCGAAGTTACTTTTTCTCCTGCTTCGTTGAGCTGTACTTGACTTCACAAGGATAGGGAGTAATGGGACTTCAAACATAGCTGGGTATCATTTAGGCTGCAAAAGATATTGAAGTATTTACTATGAATTGTGCCTTGTTTCTGAGAATACGCTGGCTTTTGTGACCTGATTTTTTTGAGTAATAAGATTTGTGCAAATTTTGTGCTCAGTTTAGTGTTCCACAGCCTGGATGTACTTACACATCCTTACTGTTTCTGACTTCAGCTGCCCATATTTGTGCAAATCTCTGGTTTGCATGTTCCCACAGGATGGCTGTGCTTTAGCCTGCTGCCACACAGGTGCCTGCATGGGAGATACAGTTTCAGGTCCTTTGAAGAGGGAATAAGAAGAAGTTTGGCTTACTCTTACTATGTTTAAGTCTTTAGTCCCAAGTATAAACTTATTAGCTCATCTCCTCCAGTGTAATGCTATTGATTTCAGTAGGTTGGCTGAGATGTACCTGATAACACCAATTTATGTACAAATACACTACTTTTTCTAATTCAGCTAATGATTTTGAATTGAAATTTAAGGTAGGCTATTTCTTTAGCGTTTTATCAATCTATCCCTGATGAACTAAAATTAAAGAACATGGATGTCCTGGCACACCTTTTCTCTCAATGTCTGTCACTGGGCTTTTTGTGCCTCTTATTTATGCTTGCTAATTAAGAAAGCATTATTCTTGTGTGTTTAAAGACAGTAATTTTCGCTGATATTTTGTAATGCCTCTTTGAAAAGATTGCAGATTGATCCCCCACCTCAGATAAAATAAAATGTAACACTCAAACAAAATCTGGGCATGACAAGATTCTTATGGCATGATCTGCTACAACATATTAAAACCAGAGTTACATATATGAAGGGTTTTCTTTCAATACATGACAACTCTCACACAATGGTATCTTAATGTGTCAACATTCGTTCAGATCTCAGAATATTAAGAATGATTTAGGAGGAAGCAGTGTCAAAACACATTGATCAAATTGTGGTGTTGCAAGATTTAATTATTTTTTTGCCCCCTTAGATGCTACACAGGCAACAATGCTTCATGTAGGTTTAAAAAAAATAAAAAACTATTACCCTAAGTAACAACATAAATAAAATCTTATACTAAACAAATCAGAAGTGGAGTTTTATGGCATTTTTGCTTCCTTGGGACATAATCATGTCTAATCTGCAATAACAGAAGAGCAGTAAATATGCACACAGAGGCAGTTAAGATGATCAGTAATTGATTGTTTTCTTCTTAAAGAGCAAACTTCTTGTATACCAAAATGTGAGAGTGCTTTCCCTTTATGGGTCAGCATTGATTGTACATAAAACATGTGATAGAGGGTTTCTGAAAATGGTAATTAAAATTGTAGGGTTTCAAAAGTGAGCATTGATTATATTTCAGGGCCTCTCAGTTAAAAGTTAAAGAGTAAACAACAGAGTTTCCAGCTGGAATGCTCTGAGGTGTCAACACAAGGAGGGCCTGCAAACCTCAAATTCTACCTGGGTAGTTCTAGTCAGGAGTAGAATTTCACTTGTTAATCACATTTAAGAGAGGAACTTGCATGCTTTTCCCTTTTGCTATTTCTAGTAATTTTTAAGTGATTAAAGCCTTTAATAAGCAATTCCTGGGGGCTTAGGTGCCCAAAGGGACCCCTCTGGTGCTGGAGCTGACTGGCAAGGGGATGTGCTGCCCCAGTGACCATAGCTGGCCTCAGATGTTACTAAGGTGAGGCACAGAAAATACACTTTGGTGTCTCAATTTGAACGCTTGAAACTATGTGGATCATATGTGGATCTTTATTTGGTGTGAATCAACAGGACTCAGCAGCATTGTGCCAGTTTACATCCTGTCAGAAAGTAGCACGAGGGGATGCAGTAATTTGTGTAACATCAGCTGCACACTGCTAGAAGCAACACAGAAGGTTTTAAAGAGGTCTTATATTCTTTTACCAGTAGATTATGTTTAAATAAATAAAAGTCCATGTCAGAGTTGCCTTATTAAGCACTTGTACAGAAGGTTAAAAAATAAATCGTCCTCTTGTGGTGAACCAGTGCTTTGATTGTGAGACTTACAGTTTTGTCACTTCCCTTTAAGTGGGTGAGAATTGAGAGTGCAAGTGTTTCTAAGGAGCTGTGTGTTTATGTGATGTAACCATTAGTGCTGGTGGTTTCAGGGCACGGCTCTTTTGCTGCCTAAACCACACATGCTCTCAAAAATCCCAAAGCGTGTTTTGGCTTTTGGTAGCACACAGGCACAAATAATGTCAGATTGTTGATCTTGAATCACTGGATATCTGCCCTGCAAAGTTTGCATCACTAAGTTAGAGCCCAAATGGGGTCATATCTAGCTCCTAGCCTACTGTAGACAAGTTCCTTTTTTTTTTTTTTTCTTTTTGCAGAAAAGTGTACCAAGCAACTAAATTTTTACCACAAATTAAAATACGAACTGCCTTTGGAAATTAACTTATTAATAGTCCTTAAATTTGGCTGCTGGTAATCCCTGCCTTGCCTAGCAAGGAAGGGCATTATCTCACATCCCTCATAAATGATCAGATTAGTATTATGAGCAGCATTAGATGATCAGAGAAGAGTAACAGGATCTGAAGTGCACACTTCCCCTCCATGCACTTCTGCTTGCCCAGCAGTAATGCTCCTGCATTGTTTGGAGCGACCTTGACTTTTAAGCAGTGACAGTTTGCTGCAGAAGAGCTAAATCAGCCCAGGTAATATTCCTGTTTTCCACCAACAAAGCTGAACACAGGGAACCTGTGGCACTTGAGGTATTTTGACCTGACTGTTCACAAACTGTGTGTTTGATCACTGGACTAGAAGACAGAGTTATCATCCCTGGAGAGGGACTGGCATGGCTTTGATGCAGTTATCTCCCCCTCCTGTCATAGCAGCTGTGCGAGGAAAAAGAGTTTATCACCCCCACGTTTGCATCGAGGGGTAAATTCCTGTCCTGTCGAACTTGGTGACTCATAACCTGTCTTGCTGCAGTCAGGGTTTTATTTATTACTAGAAGAACTCCATAAGCTGCAATGTAACTGCTGTGTTTCATTATTAAACAGCAGAGTTTTCAGCTTGGGTTTTAAACCTGGTGTTTTTAAGCCTGAAACCTCTCATCTGAAGGACACGCTGAGGAGGGCTTCCTGCTTTCTGAATTAGTGTTTAATATGTGGGAAGTGTACATCCCAATTGAAGTTTGTCTTCAGAAGCTTCTAATTAGGACAGAATGATTTGATTTTTCAGGAGGTACCTTATGGGTTTCCAGAAATAACAAGACAGCCACAAGGGTGATGCAGAGCAGGTATCACAGGTTACTGTCATCTTTGCAGCTGTCAGAAGTGTTTTGGTGGAAAGCAAACCCATATGTTTGAATAAATAAATATTTTTTACTTAATTTATGGTTTTCATTCCGAAAGAAACTGTCAAGTTTGAGGTATAATGACTGACTTTTTTTTTTTTTTTTTTTTTTGTGTGTTTGTTTGCAGTGGCATAAAAATTTTCAGAAAGACTGAGTGATGTTTTAAGTTACTTCCCTGCAGGATGTGGAGCCACTTAGGTATTATTTTCCATATAACTTTATACAACAAAGAGGAGAAAGGAGGCTGGAGAGCCAAGTGTAAAGTGGCATCTCGGGGGGGCGGGGGGGTAATGATATGGTATGCATTGCAGAGAAAAAAAGGCAAGTGTTTGAAATCACTGCAGTCAGTCTATGAAGTGTGAATAAAGAGAAGAATTACCCTGTGTCTGCTTTCCTGTCACAGCTGAAAGGCTGCTCGTGCCTGTTCACAGTTTTGTTTGGTAACTAAGTTTTACTGGTCCTGACACCTGGGTGCAGAGGGGACACCTTGTGACTGATGGCTCCATTCAGAGGGAGCTCCTGAGCAGTGTGTGGGGAAGGAGGAGCTCTCAGCTGCAAAGGCTGGTGCTTGGTTTGGGGAGCAATGACCGAGGCTGAAACACATCTCTGCCAGAAACTGCTGGACAGACTTGCACAGGAGAGAGTTTTGTATTTAATTGCCTTTCCAGTAAGAAAAGCAGCTTGTTATCCCAGCCCAGGAAGTGCTGGAGGCCAGGCTGGATGGGGCTTTGAGCAGCCTGGCCTAGCAGAAGGTTTCCCTGCCATGCTAGGGTGTGATGATCTTTATGGTACCTTCCAACCCAGACCATTCTGGGGGTCATATGAATCTGTGTTCGGGGGTTGTGGAACGAATGACCTGTCTTCCTATTTTCCTGATTAACATTTGGAGGCACCTTGAACCTTCTAATCCCAGCAGATGTGCACCAGCAAGAGATTTCTGGAGACTCAGGTCTTGAATTGGCAATGTAACCATATGTGGGAAGCAGCACTTCAAAACCTGAAGCTACTGAGCAGTGAAGGTGTCCAGGCTGGGCTGTGTGGCCACAGAGTGGTCAGCAGGGTCCTCCGAGTGGCACTGGGCTCTGGCATCCTTTGCAATTTAAGTCTGTAACAGCAAGGAAGGGTTTCCAAGCCAAGCAGCAGATGTGAGCCTTTGGCCTGTGAATTAATTGTTGTTCCCTGGCACCAAGATCCTCTGTGTCAGAGAGGGGAATTTGGTGCAAGCTGTAGTAGGTAGAAACAGAGGCTTTTTGTTTCTGTCTGAAGTCACCTCGCCGAGCTTTTGGGCTGGTATGTTGGCAGCTGAGCAAAAGGCTGTTTATTCTACATGACTCTCAACAGTTTTGGAATAGCTTCCAAATACAAATCCATGGCTTGTTCCCCAAAAAGTGAGTCAGAAATGTTTAGTGCATCTGTCAGTAATTGCTCTGGCTTTTATGGGTCAGCTCTGAGGAGCCACTGTGATTAGAGCACCGTGTACAGGCTCCAGGCGAGTTTTACAGCTTTGCCAGTGGAATGCAGATTTTGCTTATAGTTTTAAAATATTATCAGTATATTTTTGAAGACCTTCTTTATTTAGCTAAGCCACTTGCCCTGTCTCAAAACTGGCAGAAGAGAATCTTCCTCCCTTCCCTTCTTGCTTTCCCTACATCCTCCTCACAGACATAAATAGTGCCCTTTTTCCTCAGTCTCCTAAAAGTGTAGGTTGCATTTCAATGAGAACTATGGAATTGCAGGTAACTTCTGTTCCTCTCCTATTTCCCTTTGCAGAACAATTTCATGCAATTGCAATCTGTCTGTGGGATTTGTTGATCCTTGTAGGATGAAGTGTCTGCAATTCCTTCTGCTTTTCCTCCCTTGGAGATCCCTTGCACGCTGTCTCTGCATATCAGCTGTAGCAGATCCTCTCCCTGTCGGTGCTGGTAGCTCTCTCCTCAACAGTCTGTTACTGTTCAAAGCTTTGAAATGATCAAAGGGGAGGATGAGGAGTAACAAACTGCTTTAACATCTGTTCTGGCAGGGATGGAGTCGCTCACGTGAGGTGTGCTGTGGGCACGTGCTCTGGAAGGTGTAAAGTGTAACTGCTGCTCCTTTGACAGAGCCACAGGGAGCCTGCTGCAGAAATGAAGAAATTCCTTTCTCCTGTTGGCCCCTTTTGATGTAATGCTCCCCAGGATCTGCATTTCCCAAAGTCTTGAGCTTCCACTGGCTTTAAATTATTCCCCAGCTTTGAGGGGAGGAAGGGCATGACCATTGTTGTTAGACAGAAGTGCACAAATCTTGAAACTTACCCAAACCCTTTTTTCTCTTTGGCTTTTAAGACCCTTGTTTATGGAAATAGTTTTTCCTCGTAGGCTCCTTTTTCCTCTGGAAGATGAAACTGCAGATTAAGTAACGTCACCCATGGGAGCTCTCATGATGGTTATTGGCTTCCTTTGAAATACTGAATTGTTCTCTGTTCCACAAACTGTGACGCTGGCAAATAGGGATGTGGAGATATAGATTTTTGCAATAGTATCTATCCAAACACTGTTGGAGATATTATTTTCTTACTTTATTTTTTAATTCCTTATCCGTTGGCCTTAGGAAAAGTGGTAATATCTTTTCAGTCTGAAAGGGACCCAGAACAAATAGGTGGTTTTGAAGAGCAGCAAAACATGATGCCACTTTTCTGCTATTGTTCCTCCAAGCAGCTTTGTAGGTCAGATCTGCTATTTCTTTTCAGCTCCATCTGGCAGCAAAAGCAACATGTAAGCTTCATATATGTACCCTGAAGTTAGAATGATAATTTTTAATTTAAAATCACCTTTTTATGTTTAATTGATGATTGTCTTTATTAGCTCAGTAAATGGAACCTAAAAGGGCAAAAAAATTACTGCTGTGGCATTGTAAAAGAACTTGCTTTTACCTTGCTTGAAAGGAATTTTTGTGAAAATAATCTGCAAGAAAAAAAAGTTACATGGATGCTTCAGTAATTCACAGTGAATGTGAACTTGTCTACTAGCACAGGTTTCATCCAGTGGGAAAAGAAAATTGTAGCTAATTTATGGTAGAAATATGAATGTCAAGAAGAAGGAATTAATAGAACAGACAAGAAAGAATTATTCATTCCAGGAATGTGCATTGCTCTTTTCAAAGGAAAGTTTTGGTTCAGTTATATTCTGCTGCTTCAGCTTTTTCAAAATTCATGTATGAGATTTGGGCTTTAACTCCTGGAAAAGATTAACAACTCTTCTGAGTAAAAAACTTCATCTGACTTATGGGGGTTCCTCATGTTAATGGCTCCGTCAACCTAACAAACTCTTGACATATTTTTCTCCTGTAGGATGAATAATTAATAATGATTAAAAATGACAGTTTGGACAATTGTTTTTTGCCCTAGTTCAGTATCTGAATGTTGAAAATTCTTTTGATTGTGTGGTCCATTTGCTTTTGTCTCAGTCATGGACTTTCTCTTGTGCAGTTGTAAATCAATACCATTGTGTCATGTCTGCAGATAAAAATGCAATGGAAATTCTATGTCAGTGTGGTTGCCCAACAGAAAAAAATTGGATTGCTCTGGGATACCTCAAGGGAGAACAGAATACTTCATGGAATCTGAGGTCACAAGTACTTTTAAATATTTTGAATCAGGTACTTTTAAAAAGCAGTTAGGAGAAAAAGCCCTGAATTATCTGTTTTGTGGACATCTGTCTTTTGAATAAGGTCACCTGTACTAAGCTTCCATAGTCTAAATCTGTATACACACATGCAGTATTTTATCTCACCCAAACATTATGAGTGAGGGGGAAGAAATCAAAGAGGTTCTGTTTTACTCAGCCCTGCCTTAGAGAATGTGTGTACAATCCCCAGCCTGCCTCTGGAAGGTTTTGTATTAATGGGGGGTAGAGGAAGAGAGAAATCAGTTATTTAACCTTGGAAAAAAACACTTTCCCCTGTAAGAAAACATAGTAGGTGCTGTCAGCTGCACTCCACTTTCAGTCTCTCCAGATGTTTCTGGAAATGGAAGTGGGTTTAAGTGTCCTTAAGAATTGTGTGATTGAAATCAGCCAAATTCAGGGATGGGCAGGCATCTTTTCACAGCTTGTTTTAGAACTTGATTAATACACAGATTTCTTGCCTCCTGTTTCTGCTGTCATTAAAACTTCTGAAATTAGTGGGAAGAAAGTGGCAACTTTAGTTTGAACTCCATTCCTTTGATGCTGTATATGAAAAGTTCTAAATGTACTGTACTTCAACAGTGCAGTGTGCAGGTTGGTCAGCAGGGACTCCGAACTTGTCAGGAACAAATGTGAATTAATTATTTTTTTTTTCCTTAAATGTTGCAATTTTGTTTCAGCTTATGTGGGCTCTTGTCATACCAATTGCTATGGAGTAAATTATTACTAAATGTTAGGTGGAAGTGGTGATTATTTCAAAGATAGAGTAATCTAGAAGAGACAGCTTGCACAGGAAAAGCAGTCAGTCATATTAACTAAACTGGCAATAACTGCCACAAAACATCATCATCATTTTCTACCCCTTTTGGTCATGCTGTTGAACTAGATGAACTATGTCCTTGTTTGTGTTTCAGAGAAGAAATCTGGAATACAGTCACTTCAGGGAAAATGCAAGTGTCTTGATTTATTGATGTTATTTTATCAACTTTGCACAGGTTTTGCAGGGAGGAGGGAAGGAAGGAAGATTAGAAATTTCAGATGAAGACAGGGAGAAATGGTCACAAATGCCTGTCACACCCAAGAGCAGTAATCAAATTACTGCCACGAAGGAAAATGATATCATTGATTATGAAATTTGAAATTGGTGCCTAGAGCACTAGGAAAGCTGACAGTGTGAGCCAGTGTATTTAAAAAGGAGACTGGGTGCAAACATATTAATATGCTTTTAAGGAGAAGGAATCTTCTGCGGGAGGGCATAGTGTCAGTAATTTATGGGCATGAACAAAATGCTGCATCAGTGATTTATAGTGTCAGGCGGGGCTATTAATGTGATTAGGGTTCAGAGTTTAATTTACTTCCCTCTTTAAAAGAGAAGAATTATCTACTGTAAAGACACACATGAGTTGTTTTAAATGGGGTGTGGGGACCCTTCTGGGTTGAACTGGAGGAAGTGTTTTAAAGCAGTCCAGAGAGGCAATGGGCTTTGCATGTTTCTTTTTCTTAGTTCTGTTTTTCATAGATCATGAGGAGTCCCTGTAGGTCCCACCTCTCAGGACAAGTAAGCAGTGGCAGGTCTGGTTCTGTCTGGGATGCTGAATTCTGTTAGTTATTTACATATTTTTTTCCTAACCAATTAAATCAAATGACTTAATTTCTTCTGAAGATGCTAAGACCAGAACCTCCTCTTGCTGTGACTGTCTTGGATCCTTTGTGGTAACATGAGTCATACTTGCATAGTTTTTACAATAGTTAAAGCATTGCTTGTATGAAGTCCCCAGGAGCTAGACATGGCATAGTTACTCAGATTTATAGATGAGAAATGAAGCTCAGAAAAAATTCTAGCTTTCAGGGTTGTGGAAGCCAGAGGCTCTGAGGAAGAGTACTCATCACCCCAGAAGCAAGGCTTGCATGGGTAAAAAAAGAGTCTCATTGCTTCCTTCATTAGGAAGTCTGTTTGCACTCCCAAGCCCCAGTGACTCTAGACATTTGCCACCCAGTTCTCTAAATCTGCTTTTTGAGCACAGTTTCTCTTCCCTGTTTGCCCTGCAGAGCTGCTGCATGCTATCTTGAGCATCCTCCTCTTTCTCAGTTTTCAATTAATCTCTCCCCACTCATCCCGGTCTGTTCTCTGGCTGGCAGAGCTCTCCCAACAGCTCTCATCTGTGGGAGGGCAGTGTAATTTAAGGGGGGAGAAAGAAGCTCAGTTCTTATGCCTGTGAGTGATTTCTGAGCTGTGGGTTTATTGCCATACACACCTCACCTTGCTTAAAGTCACCTCTGGAAGTCTCTTCCATCCCTTGCAGCTTTCCTTAAACTTTTCTGGACAAATTTCTTGGCTGCTTTTTCCTCTGCTGCTATGAGTAAATCTTGAGGCAGATGCAGTGCTTTTGCTGTGACCTTCAGTACCACTCCCAGAGCTGATATGAAATACCATACAAACCTCAATGCCATTTTCCATGGCTGCTGTAGGCAAAGTCTTGTATTAATGGGGGAGCCACAGGGGATTTTGATTGTGCTGTTTCTTCTGATTGTCACACTGGCTTAAAGATAAGTTATGCTTGGGGTTGTCTGGCTGTATCTCCCTGTGCATTCCACTTAGGTATAAAATAATCCGCACCTAGATGCTTTTCTATTATCAAAATGCTTTAGGTGAGTTTGGACTTAAAGGCTTTCTATGTAAGATTGGTCCAGGGGAGTAATTTGTGAGGCAGGAACCTTACTGGTAGCAGGAGGAGGGATTGAGGCTGTAGAGTGAGAGGATTTCAGAAGCTGGTGGGAACTGGTTATTGGATGGGGAACATCCCGCTGGGAATTTGGGAAGGTATTTCAAGAATGGGTTTGGATGGAGGTCGAAGGATTGGTTGGGTGTGTGGTGAGAACTGTGGGTACAGGGTGGACATCCTCCAGCAAATGGAGAGGTGGAACCATCATATTATAGCAAGGAAATAATTGGGCTTTGTGTGAAGGGGAAAATGAAAAGAAAAGAAACTAAAATGATTCTTTTGGTCTAAAATGCTTGGTTTGAAGGCAGCCGGAGTGATTGCAACTTTCAAAGAGCATTTTTCCCAAGACGAAGTTTCGACTGGCATAAAAGCTAGCATTTGACATCTTTTTCATATAATGATTATATTAACAAAAGCAGACCTCGCTGCTGGCTGCTTTTGTAAAACAACTCCAGCACGGCTCTTCATTCTCTTAACTCCTGCGTGCAACTTGAAGTCAGCTCCAAACTCCTGCTGGAATGCAGGCAGGTCAGCTCCTCTGACGCAGTTAGAGTATTAGAAAGTGCTCCACACGGCTCGACAAAGGCTCTTTGCAACTGTTCATTTCTGCTGCAGCGGGCAGTTTAATACACTGATGTGCTCATCCCGCAGGCAGTGAGAGGAGGATTGCTCAGGCATTAGCCCTGAGATGCTGCTCTACAGCCTAAAAAGCCCACAGTTACTAGGAGTTCCTTTGTAATTAGTGATGTTTTAGTTGTTGCAAATGCTGGCTTCTGCTGTTTGCTGAGGGTTAAGTATTCTTACAGCAGTGAAAATAGACCTCTCTGACCAGAAGGGATGTGGGGAGAGCTTGTGTTGAATTGTCCTGGTATTTCTGGTGTCCTGATGTGAGGCTGGCTTTCCTCAGACTGCTGTTTGATTTCCAGGTTGTGTTATGGTTGTAATTTTCTCTAAAGTGCCCGATCAGAGATTATCTGCGCTGTCCCTTTTCCTTGTGGGATGCATCTACAGTTAAACCTCACACCTTTACAGGAAATCCATATCACTTCTTAAAGGCTAAAAAACCTAGTTTTTTATCCAGCGTGTTGCATGCTCCTGTGATTTAAATAGCAATCCTGATTTCTTTTGTCTCTGAGAAGAGTGCAAGGGTTAGGGCAGGACTGTGTAAAGAGGGAGGCAATCTGTATTTTAAGCCCTTCCACCGACACAGCCTGGTGGGGTGTGTACGTGGGAGGAGATTTCTAAATAGGAAACTTGTGATGTGAGGAATCCTAGGAGCCATGAGGATTGTGTAAATGTTTGCTCTTTAAAGCAGAAATAGTCTGCTTTCTCTGCTGAGAGAAATCACTTTGCTTATGAGAGAGCACAGTTTATTAACTGTGGTGACTGGAGATGAAGCAAAGGGAAGGGACTCATTTTGTAGACTTAAAAAAAAGAGAAAAACAAACCCAGAAGAACTGCACTGTTCTGATTTATTTTTATAATCATGTTATCTTCTCCTGGTTGCCATCATTCAGATACAGCTGAGTAGAGGTGTAGGGAAGCACAAAAATTTTGAACAGAGCATAAAAATGAGAATGAACATTTGTTTTATTACTGTGAACATAGCCTGGATAGGTGAGAAAAAGAAATGTGAGGTAAGTGCTAGACATCAGCTTTGTTATAATTTGCATTTTATTAATAAATATTCTTGGAAATCATTATCCTTTAGCACTATATTGAGAACTGCTGCTGAGGCAATGTGGGTCATATTTCTTACTGGTATGAATTGGTGTAGCTGAATTAGAAGTGTGATTTTCCACTAGTCTTGGAAGCTGCTCCAGTTGGACAGGGTAAAATTCTCTCTCTGTCAGACTGATTGCAGAACTGGGCTTTGCTCTGTTTTGCATAGCACTGGGAGAGGTAGCAGTCCTTTAATTTGATGGAGAAAGGCATGTGAATAGCCAACAGCTCCAAATCAAGGACAGGGAAATGAGAAGTTGGACATTTCTGGATAGAGAAAGCCAAAGTGTGTGTTGATTGTACATTTTCTTGGTTTTGGTGTACTCAGATCATGACAGCATGACTTTCTGTGAGACTTTTGGTTGGACTGAAGGTATGGCCTTACTACAGAGGGGACTGTGTGAGCCTGCCTTGTGTGACTGATCAAATTAAATGAACTAATGGTTTGTTCTGGTATTCAAAATCTCTGATATCCAGCACGAGCTACCTTGCTGCTGATGGTGCAAGATTCCAAACCCTTTGACAAGCAGGTGAATGTCTTTCTGAGATGGCTTATGCAGTCCTTTCAAAATGTAATTCCACACTCTAAGGGAAAACTTGGTTTTGTGAAAAAAACCCTTGATTTTTATTAAACATAAACAGAGGTTTATTAATTAAAGCCTTTTATTTTGTTGGTTGTGTGATGGATGGAAAATACAAAAACATAGCATCCCCTGACTTCAAAAGGGGCATGGTTCTGAGTGTTTACAGAGCAAATTTGAGCAGGTGAGGTTTTGTAAACTCACCACAAGACAGTTTAAGGAGAAAGCATTACCGAGAAACAAAACTAAAAAACGAGAGAGAAGGGAAGTGATGGCAATCTGTGTCCCAGTGTTGTGTTCCACCTCTGCATGAAGACTCCTGAAGTCCTGGGGAAGTCATCTGCCTTCCCTGGCATGGATAAATTGGTGTTTCTGCCTGTAGCTGATGTTTGTTTAGGATGGCCAGCAGCTCCCATGGCAGCTGCTCTGCCTGTGCAGGAGACTGGAGGCACTGCTGGGTCTGTGCTCCACACACTCTTGGCTTGGAGAGATCATTTCCAATAACTGGTCTGGGTTTGTTTCTCAAGAATTCTAAATTTTCCTCTGGAGTAACTCAATAACAAAATGCCATGATTGGCTGCTGAGCACCAGGAGGGTTAGAGAAGCTTAAAGGGGCAAAATTGCATTTATTGAAAATTAATGCTGAGGACTGCTGTCTCTTTCTCCAACTTCAATAGGAAAGCAAATTTTGTAGGAATCTATATTTCTTGACTCTGAAGCCATCAGCTGGTTTTAATTTTATTTTTTAAAATAAAATTGTGTGTGCTTTCTAGCTGCGCTGAACTGATCATTTTCAAATGGTGTAAAAAAGAATATTGATAGGGTTTTATATAAAACTGTAGTAGCTTCACTTGTGTACCTTAACTGAAAATGCACCTTTACTGCAGTTCTGGGCAAAACTCAGGAAATTCACCCGAATTTCACACAAGGTCTACTATTACCTGTTCTTTCTACTCACTGAGGCTGACCCTCACCAAGACAATAGATGGCTGGGAAGGGATCCTGGGTCATTAGGTCTATTTTCCTGCCATCATGAGCAATCACATCACATGAGCTCTGTCATTAACTGATCACACTCCATTTTAAAAGTATCAACACTTCTTTGCCCCTACTACTTCCCCCGGAAAACTGGAATAAAACCTCATTGTCTGATGTCCAGCAGGTATTTATTCACAGCTGGTTTGCACCCCCTTGTTTCTATGCCAGCACTGTCCTTCAGTGTAAATAGGCTTTTCCCCAGAGTGTTTGCTTATCTGGTGAATCCAGGAGCTGAAGTTAACTCTTCCCAGCTTTCCTTTGGTCAGGCCAACAATCATCCTCTTAGTCCTTTCCACCCACTCCAGAGATAAAAATCAAATAACCCACATGAGAAATTCTCAGCGGTTGCTAATGCTCTAAAGAGAAGAAGGCAGAGGAAACTTTAAAGGACAGCTAAACTGAGAATCTTTTAAACTTCTGTCTCGTGGTCTTTGTAAAGAATGTCATCAGTTTTTTTGTTTCATTAAAGCTGTGGCTGCTGTAACTTCCAAGCTCAGCAGTATGAGGGCCATAGGGGTTTTCATCCTAGAGGTTCTGTAAGGAAAAAGTCAAAGAGGAGAGACTTGGGAAAGTTGTTGTCATGTAGCACAAGTAATTTTAGGGGAATTGTGGAAAATAATGCTGGATATGGTGGTGTGAGGTGTTCTTGTAGACTTCGTGGCAGAGATGTTCATCCTGAAAAGGGGTTTTTGGTATTTTGGTGTGATCCAAAAGAATCTGGGCTCTCTCTGCCACCTCTGCTCAAGATTTTATCTGTTTAAAGAAGAAAGCTGTCCTGTACGCATGCTGTAGCTGCATATTTCTTTCTTCTGGTCTGTGAGAAGTCAGATTTCAAACCATTCTTTGCCATGCAGGTGATAATAGCTTTAAATTTAAAGAAAATGATGAAATGACTGAACAAATAGCTTTAAATTTAAAGAAAAGGATGGAATGACTGAACAATTTAGTACACAGAAAAAGAGCTATAAAAGAGGTGACAGAGTGGGGGGATAATGGTGAAGTTTTGCTCATCATGAGATGGAAAAAGCTAGCAGGGATACTGTTCATTCTCTTTCATAATTGAAGAATCAGAAAACATTGTATATAAATTTTGAATTGGTTCAAAAATACAGAGCGAGATTATTCCTCACACAGAGCCTGTTTCTGGAAATCTCTGTGCAGAATCATCTGTTAGCTGAAAGTTTCTGCAGGTTGTAGATGGGGCTGTGAGAAATACGCTGGTGGTTCCCATGGGAGGAGAGGCAACCTCTGCTGGCTCAGGAAACCCTGGGGCCTTGAGTTGGGATTATTTTGGAAGAGCATGGTGCCTGTATCCTGTTCTGTTTTTCCCAGGTCAAACAGTAGATTTTTTGAGTTCAATGATTTAGGTCAATTGAGTTAAGTTCAGTGAGCCTTTGAACTTGTCAGCTCCAGCTGTTCTTAGAGTGGTTTTCTGTGTGTTGTATGTTCTTGTATATCTTGTGAACTTTTCATCTTTACAACAACCAGTAAATATTAGGATGATTATGTTGATTAATAGAGCTATTTAAATGCTGCTGTATGATTTGTTGTCTAACATGCAAGTTGGCCCTTGTCTTTCCACCTGAAGATACCCAAAAATTTCAAAACTTTCTTGCTGAGACATCATAATAGACTATAGGAAAAATTGCTGAAAGAGCTAGATAAAGAGTCCTGAAAATGTGGAGAGGGGAAGAGGTATTACAGTTGGTATTTAAGCTCAAGCCTCTATGTTTGATCGTGGGGAGGTGTTTGAAAAAAAAGCTGTACCAGAGCTCTGAAGGATTCTTCAGCCTCCAGCTCTGAGCTCTGGGAACTGAGCTGCAAACTCCTTGAAACCCGAACAGATGTTTTGGTATAGAGCTTCAAAGCTCTGAAAGGCTGTTTTCCCTACACACCCTCCTATGTGAGGAGACTTTTAACAGCTGCTGAATAAATTTTATTATCTCTTTTACAAAAGCACTATCCACATGGAAGAGGCAGGCTTGGAACAGTTGTGGCCTCAGACGTGAGACCATAACCACATAATGCAGCCCCAGTTGAAGAAAAATGGAGTGGAAACGAGGGAGAGACACGTCAGCCTGTTCAGGACCCAGAGGGGCAGAGTTTTGAGATGCTTCAGTGGCTTTTTCATGAAGATAAGTAAACACAAGGGAGCTGTATTGGCTTTGGCTCTGCCACATTACACAGAAGAATTCCTAATGTTGGGGAAGAACCCAGATGAATAACAACCCAGATGTTCCTCCTATTGCTTTATGTGCATTTAGAAATGAATCTGACAATGATGAGTGTGACTTGAGAACCCACAGAGATCTGAATGGGTAAAAATGTCAGGAGAAGGCAATAAATGGAGCTTGTGCTGTATCCTTTCACCCCCTTCCCACATGCTTAACTGGGTGTGTGTTGGTGCTGCATGAAATGCTCAGGAATGTAAAACCCCTGCTGCAAGAATTTATCAAACTTTCAAAAGTTAAGAGAAAGGAAAACATCTAGAAATGAGGGACTGAGACATGAGAAATGAGATCCAATTCAGCTGAATTACAATGTTTCCAACGTGGAAGTCTGGGGTGCTTTTCAATACCTGCCATCTGCTACTAGAACAGGAAAAAATAGTGCTCTTATGTTAATCATAGAATCATTAACAGTTCAGATTTTTTTATAGTTCCTGGGGGGAAAAAAATCAAAGTTTAGGTGGTTCTCTTATTAGGATTTTGTCTGTATTCTTCTGTAGTGAGGAGCTGGTCAAATCATTTCAGGAGGACTTCATGCAGGAATTCCCTTACTGTTCCTTGTTGCAATTTGCAGTATTTGTTCTCCTCTTAGACTTTTGTTTTCCTTAAGGCATTGTAGTGAGTTGAGAGGTTGAGAGTGGGAAAAAAAATGAAATATTCTTATCATAAAGATTTTTCAGCTTAAAGATCTGAACCAATAATAGAGTTACTTCTTTCCCCCCCCCCAAAAAAAAAAAAAGGGGAATGGAGCCCTTAATCACACAACTGCCAGAAACTCTGGCCCAGTTTTAAACTATCTAAGGCAGGATGGAGTTCATTTGTAAGGTCAAGATCTACTTAAAAGTAATGGCACTTCCCGTGGGGAAAAACACTAACCCAATTTGTGAAAGTTATTTTATTTGATGGTCAAATAAACTCAATAGCACATCAGGAATAGGGTTCCTGGCTGTGATGTGACACGCAGTGCAGCATTTAGGCAGAAGGCTTTGTTTTTCCTATGAATGTATTGATGGATTTTCATGTGGATGTTTGACTTTTAAAATGATAGCTTTGGTATTCTGAAAGACAAATGAAACTGTAGTGTAAAGGAACAAAGCTAAACCAGCTCCAAAAATATAGGAAACATGGCAGCAGGAGGGTCCACTCAGGGAGGATTATAAAGTTTCCCATTGCCAGAGCCTCTTTAGCAGCTCCTTCGCGTTGTGGGTTTGGCAGGAGGAGGATGACAGGGCTGCCAGCCTGCCTAATGATCTTCATCTAACATTTACCTTATTGAGAGGGGAATAATTCTGTTAAATTAACATCCTAGCATATTTGCTGTCCGGCCAGTTGATGAATTAAATAGCCTGAACAAAACGTTTCACGACTCGTTTATCCATAAAAAATGCTGAATTTTCCACGCGAAAAGGAGGGGCTTTCCAGCAGCTGTGTGCTGCCATGCCCTGTACCCCTTACCTGCAAAAATAGACATGTTTATGTGTAAAAAGAAGACGTTTAATGAGGCTTTGGGAGGTGGGTAGCACGCAGAGAGCCCCTGCTCTTGGGGCGAGCCTGGCGTGGGCATCCAGCTCGGAGGAAGCGCAGCCTGGGAGTGCCAGCCCACGAGAGCTGGGTGATCTGTGACACTCCACCAGTCAAAGCTGGCCCCCCGTGCCAGCCCAGCCAGCTGTCCTCGTCCATCAGTGTCCTCAGTGCCAGCTGCCAGCCTGCAGGAACCACTGGGGCTGCCCCAGCGCTGAGCTGGGAAACCTCTGATTGAATTGTCTGTCCTGACAGGCACGCTTGGGTCTCAGTCTGGGAGAAGGAGAATGAACAAATCGCAGGGTAACAGACAAAGCAGCGCATCTCTAACAAGAAATCCAAGCCTGGGGCTTTACCCTCCCAGTGAGGCACCACCACAAGTGCCTGTGGCAGCAGGAGATGTTGCTGAGGGTGCAGTTGACTTCACCTGCTTGGTTTGGCCAAAATTTGGAACCTCGCAGTGAAGTCTGTGGTTCACGGATCCACCAACCCACTAAGAATTTATGTTGATGTCTGTTGGGTGTGCCAAAGAGGACATGAAGATTCAGTTTTGTGAGAAAACATGAAGATGCCTATTAGAATTGAATTAGAATTTGAACTAATTACTTATTTATATATACTTATGTTACTGTGACATAGATAGAAACACACAGTAACACACACAACAGGTGTTTAGGTAGAGAAGAAGAAAGGAAGAAGATTCTAGTTTATTGTTGACTTCATATATATAAGTTTCTGGACAGTGATCAGAGATTGGACAGCGAGGTTACCACCTCTCCATCTCCACTGGTCACTTGAGAAGTCCATCAGGTGATATCTTTTACAAAGGAATGTAAACATGATTCTTGTTTATCTTACAATTCATGAGAACTGACTCCACTATACTAAAACAAAGCAGAAGGCTTATTTTCAGGGACAACATACTTACATAATTATATTAATTTTAATAACAATTAGAATTTCAATGTGCAGCTATGGAGAGAGGCTGTGAGCCCTTAGCTGAGATTTGATTGCTGCTGCTCACCTGAAAAGTCTCCATGTATGACAGGCCCACCAAAACAGGGTGAGCAAGTAATTTCAAGTGATTTTCAGATCCATGGGCAGGGATACTTCTGAATCCTTAAGCCTTGAGGACTCCAGATCTTGAGCATGTCAGGCTGAGGAGCATGTAGGTGTAAGAGGCTTATATGGGCAGTCAAGCTTTTACAATGGAAACAGGTATTGCAAGGCAGAAAATCCCAACCTTCTATTGCTGCTGTATCCCTGACTGATACACAATCAGCAATTTAAACTGTTTTCATGAAGTCAGTCTGCTGCAGTTTTGGATTCCGGTGGTTCCAAGTGCAGCACTTTGCCCTTGTACATCTATATAAGGTTTTTTGTCCTATTATCACTACTAGATCCTTGTCCTCACTTGATGTTTTCTAGGCTCCTCATTCCTATTCTCCAGCGTGTATGAATTTTCTATTATTTGCTTGCTGAATTCAATCACTTGCAATTTCCCAGGTTCAAAAAAAGAAGTTCCTTTAAAAAAAAAAATAAAATGCAATGGAACATCCTCAGGTCGAAATGGGCCCTGAGCACAGCTGATGGCTTGGGGACTTTAATTTACTAAACGTCAGTGGTTTGATGGCAATTCAACATGACTGTTGATTGCCTGCATCGTGTTACTGCTGTGGCTGAAAACGCTGTTTACCTTAGGAAGACAGAAAGCTCAGCTGAGCAACACAAAGAGCAATCTCCTATGACCTGCTAATAATTTTTTTTTTTCCCAAAGATTCCCCAATTGCTGAGGAGCACCAACCCCTGGAGAAAAAAACCTCTCTTTGCGCGTATGCTTGTTTATATATCTGTTACAAGAGGTTAATCCAGAAAAATGGTGCTTGCAAAAAAAAACCCAATTTAAATCAGGAGTTTTCTTTGCTGCAAAGTCATCCTTAATTTGGCCAGTGGAAGACTTTCCCTTTTCAAGAGATTTCTCTTACATTTATCATCCCAGCTTGACACAGCACTGAAATATTTCTCTGTATTTCTGATGTTTGTTGTGGCACTTCTTAGAGCTGTGAGTGGCCCAGTACACGTTGGAGAGCAATGGTTCAAAAAGAAAAAAAATCCATCCGGTTCTCATTAATTTGCTGAAATGATCAGAACATTTTCTAAGAAAGACTTTGCTGCATGTAGGGAAGATAGTGGCAGGGGCTCTTCATTTGTGCAAGTGGATGCAAAGTCACCTGCCTAAGAATTTATTTCTAAAAATGAATTTGGGGTCCAAGGTCCTTAGATAACATCAGACTTGATGGACTTTTATCCATAAACTCCATTTCAGGCAGTGGCATGTTCGCCTCCTCCCACTGCCAGGCAGGTGATTATGGAGGGATTTATATTTTTTTTTTGGTGTTAAAAAGACAGCTAGGATCTTGCTTACTATTTAAAGAAAAAAGTTAATTAAAAAAAAAAAAAAGATTTTTAGAAGTCTACATGTGCAAGTAGAGCAGCTGAAACTGAGACACACATCCTCTGCGTTTGGGTCAGCAGCCCCTGAATGGCAGGTTCGGGAGCTTTGCACGAATTTCTGTATTTCTGATGTGCTGCTTTCCTTTCAGCATTTGGCCTCTAGGCCTTTTCTTTTGGGCTTTTGTGTGTAAAGAGCAAAATATGTTGAAACACTGGTGTGTGCTCTCCGGGCTCCTCCGGCCTCGCCTGGCCCATCTGCACTGGACAGGACTCACATCCACTCCCTGCTGCTGGAGAATCCATCAGGGACCAGCTTGCTAAGGATGGTTTTATAGGCTTTGCAGCTGGTTTGTTTAAAACCAGCTTACTGTCACATTTAGAAACATTTAACATCACTGGACCAATGAGGAATAATAATTTAAAGTGGCTGACTAGATTTAATCAGTTTGTGGGAGATGAGACTTAATCAAACATAAGAGGTTGAGAAGGCTGATAGAGCTGATGAATTTGAATAGATAACACAGACCCTGCCTGAACATTTTCTGTCCATGGTTGGTTTATAATAGTGAAGTGTTTGCAAAAGTTATCAATCAATCAATAGGTATTGATTCCTCACACAAAAGTGTTTTGTGTGAGGAAGCTCACAGTGGGAAGAGAAAATTGCCTGAACTGGAACTCAGAAATAGACAATGCAGGAGATGTTGGTCAGTGTGGGAATTCTGAGAGTTAATTTTCAGTGTTTTTTTGTAATATGTAAGAAAAGGAAATTGGGAAATACCTTGAAAAATACCCCTGCTCAGGCTGTGGGTGGCTGCTCTTGGTGCAGCCCTGCAGCATGTGCTTACTGGAGAGTCCTGGCATGTGTTTTAGCTTCCCTGACCTTTGGTTCTCCATCTGTAAAATTCATGTGCTCAACCTTTCCTACCCTGTTTTGTCAATTTTATGTGTTATAGCTGAAGAAGTGTTGACTTTATAAAGAAAGGCCAGCTGAGGTGTGCTACAGCAATCTCTGCCTTTCTATTACCAATCTTTTACCTTTATCTTACCCTCAAGCCCAAAATCCAGAGATGCCTCCTCCCCATCCCCTCCCCTTTTAATCTAAGTCAAGGGCAGGGGCAGCATTAAGATCAGAGTTTGTGTGACAAGTAATCTCTTTGGTACTTAATAAATTTAGGTTGCTTTAAGTGAACAAAAAGCAACTGTATAAGCTCATAATTTGAAATCAATGCTTGTGTAGTAGGAGCCTGACCCCTCCCTTTATGTTTTCAGTGGAGAAAAATTCAGCAAAGGCAGCAATTGTAAATATTTTTCAGCTTCTACTGAATTAATTGTGAGAGGTCCTGCTCTCTGCCCACCTCCTTCTGGTAGAGCTGGCAGAGCTTTGCAGGCAGTTTTGTCTTATACCTCTCCTTAAAGAGAATTATAAAATTATAGAGTGGTTTGGGTTGGAAGGGACCTTAAAGGTCATT
Organism: Sitta carolinensis; assembly: GCA_032173965.1. NCBI lineage: Eukaryota > Metazoa > Chordata > Aves > Passeriformes > Sittidae > Sitta > Sitta carolinensis. The sequence goes on along the minus strand of CM063294.1, from coordinate 11,029,024 downwards.
CAGTTGCACCCCCTGCCATGAGCAGGGACACCTCCCACTAGACCAGGTCACTCAGAGCTCCATCCTGGCCTTGAACACCTCCAGGGGTGGAGCAGCCACAGCTTCTCTGGGCAAAGAGAAGGAAGGTGACAACAGAAGGACCAAACCCGAGAGGTACTTTTGAAACATTCAGAATTAGGGCTGCCTGAGATTTTCTTGCTCCCAGTGAAAAGCCTCTTTCAGTTGAAGAAGCTGGTGGGAAATAGAAGGTGTAACTCCATTCTCCTGCCTTAGTCGGGTCAGGTCCTTCACACTGCTGGGAGAAGGATAAACTCTGTTAACTGTTGATAACAAGGTCCTCTATAAAAGACAAATATGCCATAGGAGTGTGATGAGGGGGATTGGATTGGGATAGAGATTATTAATCAGCATCAGGCCTGACAATGAACTAACACCATAATTAGCTGAATGATTGGGAGTCCTGAAATGGTGAAGTATTCAGTAAATGCTGTATTTTGTGTAATGCTGTAGCTAGCAATTGCTGAAGCTGTGGCTTTCCTCTTTTTTTCTCAACCAAGATCAGAAATTCCTTGTTCTGTTTTGGCTTTTTGATATGCTTTTGTCATAGTGCTCAGAAATGATGGGGCTGCATGGTGACTTTCTTTAAATCACTGTGTTTATGGAGGATTGTTTGCTAAAAAGTTTCAAGAGTTACAGAATATTTTTTTTTGTTGTTGTTATTGCATCAGTAAGTGTGAAGCTCTACTTGAAATTAAATCTTTCTTGTGCCATACACTGTTGAAGGCTGTCCTTTTTCCATATTTCAATCCAAGGTGACCATGGTCATTATGAATCATGAAGGAAGATGTGGCATCTCTGCCTTCCACCTGCAGATTTGAGATGCAGGGGGGTCTGTGGCCAGCTTATGCTCACTGAGGTGTTTGCAGTAAAACCTTAAGTAAAACTTAAGTTTAGCCAGCAAAAACTGCCTAGTATTTATATATATATATATATATTCCCACTGTAAATGTTGAAAATAAAGGCACCTCTGTGCAGTGGAATTCCTTTATCTTTGACTTCTTTCTTAAGATATAATGAAATGTACACTAGGCAGGGTGGTTTTTCTCCACCGACTCCATAAAAAGGCTCAAAAGTCACTTTGGATGGAGCTCTGAGAAACCTGGTCTGGGGGAAGGTGTCCCTGTGCATGGCAGGGGGGCAGAACTAAATAGCTCTAAGGTCCCTAACAGCCCAGGACATTCTAGGGTTTGTGACCCCTGTAGGTGGGTAAATGTGTGATGAGCCCATCTTTAGTAGAAGAGAGAGTGGATTCCAGTTTCCTCCTGAGTTCCCAGTGAACATCACACTCCTTTTTTTCCACTCTGACAGTCTTAACAACGTGCACATTTAATTACCAGAATTATTTAAACACCAGGTGTGCAGTTGGAACTCACAGTCTTACCTCTGTGAAGTCACATTTTCCTCCCCAAAATGCCCAGTTTTAGTCCTGCTTAGTGTTTTGCATTTGCAGTGCAGAAAGGTGCCACTTGTTTGATTCTCATTTTGTCAGGAGCAGTGTTCATGTTCATTTGGAGTTTTCTTCATGTTTCTAATGGCAGGCAGCACGCAGAGCTAATTAATGGGGTACAGGAAGAAGTCACTGATGAGTACAGATTGAATATCTTCAGAAAAAAAGAGCCATGGGTCTCCTGTTGAGTTTAAAGAACAGCCCTGCTGGACCTTTGATATGCAACCAGATGCAGAAGCAACCAAATCATAGGTTAGAGGGGATGAAATTAGTTGAGTTAACTCTTACTTTCTATGTGTACACTTCCAGAAATTATTACCTTGAGGGTAGCTAATCTAAAGATAGAGGTGCTTAATTTTGTGCTCCCTAATTATAGAGGTCAGTACAACAACTTTCATTATCTCACTCAATGTTTTCTTGAAGTGGTTGGAGAGATTGGGATCTTGTATTTTCACCACATCAATCTATTTTGATGCCTTGCAATGTAGAAATTAAGCAGAGAGAACCAAAGAGCCATTCTCATATGGGGTTCCTAATAGTAATACACTTAGAATTCAGATGGTTTTAGCTGTTTTCCTTTCATGGTGGGAATATCAGTGTAGGTAGAATGGTTGCAGATGAAGAATTGCAGAATTGAATGGTTCATGCTCAAAGCAGTAGCTTTTCTGTTTAAAGTGATATAAAAGTATGAACAGGAAATGCAGTAGGAGCTGCTAAACCATTTTGGTTATACTGGTTTGAGGGTGGAGAGGGTAGCATAGGATGGGATTTGAGGTGAATTTCTTGTCCTGCTGATCTGGTGTTCAAGCAGAGCTGATTGACAAGAAATGATTTATGACCAGATACACATTTCACCAGTAGGAATATTTCTTCTTATCTTGAGTAGAGGAGCGTTTTTCCAACCACTGAGACACAATATGTCCCCGTTACAGATCCATTTTGTGAAGGTTAGAGATGGGTGCCCTTGATCTTTTCCACCAGATCTACTCCATGGCAAGCATCTTGCCCTTTTTTTGTGGGGAATCCCATTCTCTTCTGCATGGACAGCTTTCATTGCTGCAGGCATTTCAGCCTGGCACAGCACCTCTGTCCAGATCTCTGCCCAAATTCTTGTCCCTGTGCAAGGGGTGGAGGCTTATAAGGAACAGAAAGCTGGGGAGAAAAGATGAGAAGGTTTTAATCTTCAGGGCTGTTCTATGCCTTTGAACAGACACCCTGAAAGAATTACACTGGTATTTGTTCCAGCCATCAAACCCAGAAGGAAATCCCTAATTTGGTGCATGATTTCTTTCTAATTTCAGTCTATGAAGTGAACATGGGGGCATGACTCAATACTGAATGAAGGAGAACATCAGTGTTACTTGTTGAAAAACTTGATTTTGATATCTGCATGAATTTCTGCTCTGAAGAATTTTCCCCCAGGATAGCAAGTGGCCTCATCATTTGCTGTGAAGGATGAGAAAGATTTGCTGTTGGATGCAGTTCAGCTGTGGGGCTTTGAGTTAATACTAGATTTCTCCTTTTGGGACAATGTGTTTGCTGTACTTCCTGCATTGACTAGTCATTATTGATATCCCCATCTTCCTCCTGCTCCCTCCTTGACTCCTTGGGAAGGTCATACGCCTGGGATTTACAGCTCTTTTTGCTATATGGTGACTGCTATAGCAAAGATGAATGGGAAGGGAAGCTCTTGTGTGTTCCTCTGCCTGAAAACTTTCTCAAGGTTAGAGATCTCGGGTGACTTTTATTGTTACCTTTTCTGACAACAGCCTTTCAATACAGAATAGAAATTGAAATAGAAGAGTGGCAACTAACTGGAGACAGACCTGAAAGGATTGGCATGGAGATACAAATTGCTTATTGTTTATAGTATTTGTCTGCTTAAAGCCCACTTCTCTCTTGAGAGCCTGGCTTACTTAAAAAGGAATTGCTGCACTGAGAGAAGTTTCCCGTATCCTAACTGTTTTATAGAAACATGTTGTGAAAGCAGTTGCCATGAAATTGAATTATAGGTGTTGTATTCTTCGTTGCTTAAATTGCTCTATTATATCACAGGCCTCATCGTTTCGTTTTGAACAAATAACTGCAATTTAGTAGAAGCCTAAGAGATGATGGCATTAGCAGTCAGGGGTTGTTTAAGGCTTCCTTAATGATGGAAAATTGTTCTTTTCCATTTACCATGTGTTGTCTTCGTAAAAATGCATGTGCAGTGAATGGAAAAGGAAAACGGTTCCCTCATGGCATCTTTTCCCTGAGCTTGTTTTTATATTTTTCCATGTGTGAAACAAACCCTGGTCTGTTTTTAGATTAGTCAGGGCAATATGGTCATTCATATGTAACTTTGACATAGCTCTGATGCATCAAGTAGTGCCACTGGATGTGGTCAGAAGTTTCACTTCATTCACTTTCAGTTTTCTGGAATTAAGTACATGGTTGCTCAACCTAAAACTTCCCAGGTTTTCATGGATTAGGGTTTTAAAAGATCCTTCAGGAAATTTTAAAAAATAACTCTCAGTGGTGAAAGCAATTATTGGTTTAGGCCAGAATTTAAAATCATTTTGTCTAGGTTTAGATTCCTAATTGCAGCTCTGGGTGCTGCTTTCTCCCCAGCCCCCTCAGGCCCAGTTGCCTTTTCTTGGATGTGCTTTGCAGTTTACCCTGGAGCTTAATGTATGTGAATTGCTGCATTTGGCTTGGAAACAGTAGCTCCATCAGAAAAGGGATGCTTGCAGAGATCTTGGGCTTGAAAATTAACCTCGCTTCCCCTGCTTCCTATCCCGGTCTGTATTAATCTACAAAAGACGCTCTGCACTGAAATTCAGAAGCAAAACCTGCTGTATCATGTGGCTCAGAAGCTTTATCAGTTTCCTCTGTTCCAGCCTGTTACCAGTCTAGAGATTTGGTAGTGTTAGGTATTCCTCTTGTTTCAGAGAACATGAGGTTAGGAAGGAGAGGTCAGTTTGTCCAGCCCTTGCCTGAAGGCAGGACCTGTTCTTCCATCTCCTGCTTTATCCTTGACAGATGGCTGGCTGACATGTCCTGAAAATTCCCAGCCATCGAGATTTGCTTACTTGCTTTGAGGTGTCACTTGTGGAAAGCCAATTAAATCTGCTTCAATGGTTTATTTTGCCCGTGTTCCATTAGCAATTAGGATCAGTCTTCTTGCTTGTATCAGGTTTTTTATGTACATGTTTTTTTGCATGTGTTTTTGTTTTATTTTCCCCTTTCCTGCTCCTCTCCTGATTTGAAATGTGATTTTTCAACATCTGCTTTTAGCCAGTTTATGTGTCAGGCCTCTGATGCTCTTCCCCCTTAGCTGAAGGTAGTATACAGGTTCCCTAATACTTCAAAAATTTCAATTTCATGGCAATCTTTAAGAGTAAAAAAGGGAGTGGCACAGTTTCTGGAGTGAGTTCTTTTGAATGCGTATTTTTGCTGACAAACCTTATATTAGTGCTTTTAGTAAATCTTTTTCTTTTGTCTCCTGAAATGCGATATGAGAAAATAAAACTGCTTCACAAAGTTCTGTGAAAAATTAATGCCTACTGTAATTTAGAAGATGGATCACTGGAGGGCATTTAAATGTTATGTTTTTGTTTCCTGCAAATTTTATTTTAAGGGAAACCAAATACCTAGTAAGGGCTGTTTCAGAAATTCAACTAGGTGCTGCTGGTACTAAAAGAATTAAGAGAGGAGAAACGAGGGGCACAGACTGCACTGCCTAATGAGGGGACATAAGCCTAATGATGGAAAATTGCAAATTGCCCAGATTACAGAGCACTGTCCCCTGCATGCAGCTCTGCTTTTAGGGCTCTCCAGAGCTGCAGTGCCAGCTCAGGATTCAGATGTGCTGGCAGTGCCTGGTGCCAGTGCCAGCAGCCACAGAGCCTGTGTGTGACCCCAGCCAGTGCTGCCACTCGGGGTTTGGTGCCTTGTGCTGACACAACCTCCCCGGGCTCTCAACTGCACTGCTGGATGAAGGTGCAGTGGGCAAGGCAGGGGATGGACTTGTGGGATGGCAGGAGACAAGTGGTGCAATGCCACAGGTGCAGGTTCCCTTGCCCAGCACCCCTTGATTCCCTGCTGTTGGAGGCAAACTGGCTGTCGTGGTTTGACACTGACCAAACTCCAGGCACCCACAAAGTTTCTCACTCACCCTCCTCTGCCACAGCTGGGCAGAGGAGAGAAAAATTTAATGAAGGTTTCTTGAGTTAAGGACTGGGAGAAAATACTCCAAGGGCAAAACCAGGCTCAGTTTAGAGGTACAAAATGAGTTTAGTACTAACAAAATCAGAGGAGGATAATGAGAAGTAAAATAAGTCCTTAAAAAACACCTTTTCCCCAACCCCTCCATCCTTCCCACCGACAGCACAGGGAGACAGGGCAAGGGGCTTTGGTCAGTTCATCACTGAGGTTTTCTTCTGCTGCTCAGGGAGGGGAGTCCTTCACCTGTGAGACCTTGGGGTCCCTTCCACAGGAGACAGTTCTCTGTGAACTTCTCTGGCATGGGTCCACTCCCATGAGCAGCAGTCCTGCCTAAACTGGTGCAACATGAATTCTCCCATGGGCACAAAATCCTCACAAAACTGCTGCCATGTGGGTCTCTTCCATGGGCTACAGCCCTCCAAGGACAAGCTGCTCCAGCCTGGAGAAGGGGCCCTCTCTCCTCTGGTTCTCCCACTGGATCACAGCCTCCTCCAGGCATCCACCAGCTCTGGTGTGAGCCCCCCAGGGGCTGTGGGTGGATCTCTGGATCCCCATGGATCCCCAGGGGCTGTAGGTGGATCTCTGGATCCCCATGGATCCCCAGGGATTGTGGGTGGATCTCTGCATCCCTGTGGATCCATCCCCAGGGCTGCAGGGGCTCAGCTGCTTCACCATGGCCATCACCATGGCCTGCAGAGGAATCTTGGCTCTGGCCCCTGGAGCAGCTTCTGCCCCTGCTCTTCCACTGACATTGGTGTTTCCTTGTTGTTTCCCTCACATATTCTCACCTTTTCCTCTTCTCTGGCTAAGGAAAAACTGCACCCCACTTTGTTTTGATTTCCCTCTTAAATCTGTCATCACAGAGGTGTTACCACCATCTCTCTCTGGCCCAGCCTTGGTCAGCAGCATGTCCATCCTCAGAGCCATCAGGGACTGGCTCTGCTGGACATGGGGGAAGCTTCCAGCAGCTCCTCACAGAAGCCACCTCTGTGGCCCCCTTGCTACCAAAAAACCAGGCTGTGCAAAACTTACTGGTGCATAAGTGATGGTACAGCTTCAACTCCCCCAGCACAGCTCCTGCTTGCAGCCAGGGAAGCATTTGGGGTTTGCACTGCAGGGTGAGTGTCCTAAAAGGGCAAAGGTGTTTGGATGGGACAGCAAAGCCAGAGCCCAGGGTTACAGATGAAAGAAAGGTAGAAATGCAGGCTTTTGCAGAGGAGTGTTTACCTTCTTGCTGCCTTCTCTTCCTGACCCATAAAAGCTGCCAGCTGTGGTGTCAAGCTGATAAAATGTTCACACAGCTCTAGCCTGAGCAATGAACTATAACCAAGAAACTGAGGGATGTTCTTGGCTTTTGCCAAGAGTTCCAGCAAAAATGTAAAAATGCGTTTTTCTCACCGGTATCCCTTTCTACTCCTAAAATCCGTCTATGTAAGCAGGTCTGTGTTACCTTTGGGGTGCTGGTTATTCCTTCTCCTTTAGTTTGTAGAGGTCAAGGATGAAACACAGCCTTAGCTTCAATTCTACAATTTTGATAAGTGAGATACCTGATAGTCTTGTGCAGCCTGTGTACCTTAGAGATGTGATAACCAGATATTTGTTCTGCTGATGTCTGATTGCTCATCTGAGTAAACTGGAGTAATACAGGGAAGTCTTAGCTTTCCTTTAGAAATAGAACAAAGCATTTTGCATCGAATGCAAAATCATTTGAGATAAGTGATGAGATTACTCAGTCAAAGCAGAATGAAAACTGGGAGGGATGTAATTCATTGTTTTATTTTTTTCAAGCTAATGACATGACACAAGAGTTGCTAATGCAGTCTGAAGTACAAATGATCTGCAAAATTCCCTGATAACTACGTGGGAATTCTCATTCCATCAGCAACTTCTATGTTATCATAAATGAGACAGCTCAAAAGGCACTTGTTGCGTTTTGTATTGCATGCAGAAGTCATTTACACTTCAAATGAACTAGTCTAGATTATTTTCGGTGTTTTTTTCTGCACAGCTTTCATAAGCAGTGGAACAATGCTGAATTACTACTCTGTAACTTCTAACAATTCAAAAATCGTGGGGTGAGGAGATGTGGCAAATAAACACCCTGGTGAAGCAGCTGGGATTGTGAAAAACTGCTTCAGTGAGTCAGTTTGGGATGTCTGATCACCTGAAAATTGACAAATGTTTAGATTTGAATTGTAATCTGTTTTTGAGCTCTGGTAACAGAGCTCAGAGGGTGAATGTGTGTTTGTCTCTTGGGACCCCCAGCTCAGCCCCAGTGGCTGGTGTCCATCAGTGTGAATGGCCAGAGGCATGACTTGAGGAGTGGAGAGAGAGGGAGCATGAGCACAGAGTTTGGTCTTCATCCCGGGGCTGAAATAAACCTAAGGGAGTCTGTCCAAAGCTCTGGGGCTCGGTTCTCAGCTGTTGTAAACCAGCACAGTTCAGTATAACTGAGGCTGAGGATCTGTCCATGTGACTTGATCTGTGCCGTGTATCACAGGTGAAATACAAATGTTGAGGTGATGCAGGCTGTGTGTAAGGATGAAGCAGGAATGTACCCAAAAGCCTCCCAATCTCCAGTTTGTTCAATTCCTGCTATTTATCTCCCCATCACCGTTCCAGTATCTCTGTATTAATCTGGAAGGCTCTCTGTGCTGAGTATGATGAATGTACAGAGGTCCAAAAAGGCCTGGAATGCTTGTGGCTGCAATGCTAAAGATAATTACATGGTGTTTCTTGTCCAGATGCAATCCTGGAAAGCATAAAAAAAGCTTTGGGATATATGTTCATGGTGCTAGGAGAGGTCAGCAGGAGGTAGATGCTCACAAACTAATTGGACTTCTGGGATTCTGTTTTAAGGAGTGTCTTCATATAAAACAATGTACATGCCCAGGATGAGCGGCTGACTTGTTTCCTAAACTGGCAGTTGTTTTAAGATAAGACAAGTTTTTATTTCACTGAAGCCCTTTTTCTCCAAGTCCAAAAGAGCCTGGAAACTATTATCTCACGGAAAAATACCTTGGGGTACTTGTGTGAAAAAGGTGATGTGTTCTGCAGTGCTGGCAGGGTCACCCCGTGTGCCTCAGTCTCCTTTCTGAATGCTGTTCATGAAGGAGAAAAACCAGCTTGAAATGCAAAGGCTGTGAGTGACTGTGGGTTTTATCCAGCAAGGTACAAAGTGGTCCATCCTGAACTGAGGGAGGTGTTGCTGCCTGGGGGAGGCTCTCCATCCTCCCTGTGTGGCTGGAGTGATAGGAATGCTGTGTGTTGACTTTTAATGAATATTCATCAGCTGTGTGTGTGTGGAGGGCTTTATAGCCTGTCACTGCAGCCTTATCTGAGGCATTAGGGAGAGGAGGCAGCTCCTGGGTTTGGTGTCTGATGTTGGGCAGGGTGAAATACCTCACCCTGTGAGCCTGGCAGGGCCAAAGCTTGTGGGGACTGAAAGGGAGCCCTGCCCTGCTTGGAGAATACCAAACAGGGAGTGCCCAAGGACAAGCAAACATAGGAAAATAAAGAGGAATCCTGAGTAGGCAGTAAATATTGTGCTTAGGAGGCTTCTCTTCTCATCCCCTGAATTTATGGCCTCAGTGCCTGCATTTTCCATCTTGCATCACTGTTGTTCTGGGCCTGCCTAGGTGATAGCGTCCTGACCTTTTTCATTTGTAATTCTTGCGTGCCAGGATAGTACTAATAGGGTTGTGAGACACATTTTAAAGCCCCCCACAAAGTTGGGTTTTTTCCCTGTGATGGGGTTACCCATTCCCAGTATTCTGCTGGTCCCTCTAAAGACCCTTCATGGTTCCCAGAGCCCTTCCAGAACCACCTGCAGCCTCTGTCCTTGAGATGTCTGGAGACATTTGGGTTCTGCCATCCTAGGCAAAGCTCTGAGCTTTGGGAGCCAAGTGGGGATACAGTGGGATCCTGCTGCTGGCTTTCATTGGGATTCATGTTCTCTGGGCTTAAATAAGATTTAATAGTCCAGCCTAAACTACTTCTCTGGGTGTCCCTTTCAGTGAGTGGGCAGAGGTTTGTGTTTGTTGATGCTGTGTTTGTTGAACACACCTCTCTTCTCACTGTTGGCATCACCAGTGTGCTAGTTCCTGGGAAAACAACCCCAGCACCAAGGGTCCCAGCTCTTCCCTTCTGGGCTTCACCTTCTCTAGCACAAAGTACAGGGCAAAATAAATTTAAAAAGAGAAAGTTCGTCTTGAAACAAGATCACTCCACTGAATATTCCCAGAGTCTTGTGTAATACAGACATACACTGTCCTTGTGGAGAGGGAGGTGCTGGGGTGAAGAACAGAGGAATGGAAAGAAAATTGCCTCCATAAAGCAGTTACTGAGGTGGATGAGGCAGACTTGACATGTCATACTTGGCCTGTTCATTGAAGTAGGTTTCACTGTGACATTGTTTGCAGGATAACTTTGCATCTCAGCTGATTATGCCCTTTCTTTCCTAGTACCTTGTATTTGGATAAAAATGTGCTTTTTCTGTGTTTTTTTTCTTCTATGGATTAACAACAAATCACTTTTTCTTTATTAGGTGATTGAGAAGGTTTTAATTTTCCACAGTGAAAATCACCCAGCAGCTGTTTAAATGAAAAATCTGTTTTGTTAGAGAAACAGAACAACCCAAAAATTACCAGTAGCTAAAAAGTACTCGCAGCATCTGTTAACTGTATCCATGTCACAATTAACAACAAACTGTAATAACATATCAGCATTTAGCTCCATTAATTTTATTTCTTTTTTTTATATTACTTTATTCTTCTTTCAAGTGGGTTCTGCAGAATTATAAAAGATACTAAGAATACTTAATAAATGAATAGGCAAATATATAAGCTTATTATAATTTTGTGCAGTCTGTTGGAGATGTATAATTTTTCTTAAAACAAACAAATTGATAAAAAAATCATAACACTTCTAGAAAAAAGTATATGAGCAATGATTAGACTCACACCTGTTCAGCCACTAAAGCTTAATTGCTCATGATTTTGTGTTTGAGGGCTCCATATCTCACTCCTGTCATGCCGTTCAATTTGGGATCTCTGTACTATTATTATTTTCTTATTTCTTGCTTGCACATGGCTACAGATGGGTGTTCTTTGAGTTATTACCGTTCAATATCATATCAGCCCCTGGGCTTAGGTTTAAAGCTGTTTCAAATCAGTGTAAACTGGCCTAAGGTTGGCTTCAATAAGTGATGGAGGCAGCTCCTCGGGCATGTTCCCAGCCCCTTGCCCTGCTGTGGAAGGACATGCTTGCAGCCTCACAGGTCTGACTCATCTCTTGCCTCTGGCAGTAATTCAACTAATTAGCTCAAATATACCACCTGAACTTAGATGAACTCCTGTGTGCAGGTAAAATCTGGTGCTCCCAGTTTTAAGCACTGCTGACATCTGTGTGTGCACGGTCTGACTGACTGTAATTTTTCTAATTTGTGAAGCAGAACAGGAGACCCTTTCCGTGTCTTCCACTTGCAGACAGTTGATTGATTAGTTCAATCAACTATTGCTTACATAAATCTGCAGAAATATCCTCTTCACACAGACGTTGTATCAAATGGTGACACTTAAACTGGTCTTCTGGGTTCTACTTTTTCCTTTTTTCCTTTTTTTTTATATTTGGTGTGTGGTGGGACAATGATACATCGTGTGTACATGTCTCTGTGTTCCACAGCATTAAGTGTAAGGTCTGTTTATAAATGCAGCTAATGAAATTGGGGACTGTGTGGCCTCCAACCATTTAAAATAATGGCATGAGCAATCTCACTCCATTATGTTTGAGTGGAGGCAGTTCATGGTAAAGTGCTGGCTCCCTCAGGAGCCAGGGAGCCCTGATTGAATCTTGCAGAATGGCCAGTGAAGATAAGTTTGTTGCAGGGCAGATGACAGCTCTGACTCAACAGAAACTGCGGTGCTCAGGGGAAGGGCTGCCTTGAGCCTGTTAATGTATTTTTCTTTCTCTTCACTGCTGTCTTGCAAGCTTTGCAGCAAAGGCATCTGCCCCGTGTTCGTGTTTCCCAGGGTGCAGTGGTGCCAGCAGCGTTGTGCTGGGTGATGCTGCTCTGCTCTTGGCTTCAGTGGCTTTGGGCTTTCTCCTGCCAGCTCTGTGGTCCTGAGCAAATCGTTCCTTTAAGAGGGTGGCTCTCCAGCATTAAAAACTCTGTCCTGTCTTCAGGCATACTTTCAGCAGAAGACTGATTTAAATTTTCTTGACTAGTGTGAGGTCCTTCTAACAAGGGGACGAATCCCAGGCCATTAAGCGAGCAACCCTATTTTTTTTTTTTTTTTATCCTGTTGTAATGTGTTTCAAAACACAGAAGTTGTTGGGAGATGCTTAACTAATGAGTTTTGACACAGGTTGATGAGCTGGTGTGTGCTGTGCTGCAGTCTGTCTGCCTGGAGCAGTGCCCATCGCTGGCGGGGTGTTGTTTCAGTAGGAGACGACAGACCATCCCCTCGTGGCCACTTGGCAAGGAGAACTTACTTTCTCACCACCACTGGTAAACAGTGTGGGGATAAAAAAAGCCTGAAAATACGTGCTGCTCCTGCCTTTGGCTCAGGGTTCACTGTGGGTTCCAAGGCTGTTTTCTGTTCCTGCAGGAGAGGCTCTCGGGGGCTGTTTCAGCACTCCAGGAGTTGCTGTGCACCAGCATGGAACATCCCCGGTTCTGCAGAGGAAAAATAAAACTGCTCCAGCGAAGGCCTGTAATATCTGAATGTAAATACATCTGACAGAATGCAGCTGTATGCATATCAGGACAGGGCACTACTTGACTATAACCACGAGGACTGAAGTGAGCTCACAATTCAGTACAGGCTACAGAAATGGGCTTGCAGGGCACCAGCGTGTATCGGCAGGAAACAGGAATTCTGCAAGACAAATAACAATTCCCAAATGCTTATCTAGCACAAACACATTGAGCAAAATAAAGTTGACTCTTTCAAGTGAACATTTCACGCTGATGAGAAAACCTGGTGACGTCTTCAGTGGTGGAAAATAACCAGAAAAGAGGAAATGTGAGAGGGAGAGAGGAGCAGAGTTGGAGATGAAAATCTAGAAGAGAGACAAATCAGCTGCAGCTGCTTCCAGACTTTCTTCCCCTCTCTTCCATCCCTGTGGGATTGTGGGCAGGGGCTCTTGTGATGTGGGCAGCAGCTGAAAGGAGCAGCAAGGTGCATCTGCTGGACCTCCATCCCCCAGGACACAGCAGATCACTCTGCTCTGTTTTGTCACCGTGGGTGCTAACTTTGTATTTTCTGTTGTGGCACTGTGCAAGGCAGCCTCAGCCTTCGGAGAAGCTCTGGCTGTTATTTTATATATCTCCAGAAATAACCCTCTGCACATCCAGGATCAGTCTGAGACTGCCTTTTATGTGCAGCTTTTCCCAGCCTTCCCACAGTTTTACAGGCATATAATAATTTTACCAAAAAGAAACGTTGCAAATCCAAGGAATTCAGAGCTAAGCTATAAGTACATCATAAACCTCAATGAGAGGGTTATTTTGCTGTACTGTTCTATCATATTGGGGAATTAATTTATCAGAAGTGCAAGAGGAGGTTGGTGCTTCTCTCTCCCACATAGCTTAGAAATGTATGGGTGAATGTAATGGTACTTCTCAATTTCCTGGAATTGGAGCGTGATGGGATTTTTTTGAGAATACTGAAGGACTCCCACTTCTGTGTGTTCTATTGAAAATGGCATGTGAACAGTGTCCCACAAACGTGGTTTGCAGAGCATTGTGTTTCACTGCCGGGCTCAAAGCTTTCAGCCTTGTGATTGCCTTTGCAAGTTTTGTGAAGGGAGAAGGAACACCTGGAAAAACTTGTGATGTTCTGAATGTAGTTTATTGTTTCAGATATCCTGGCACACTCACTGGGGTAAATCCAAAAATCATGATGGATCATGTCACATATCGGTGTGTGGACAATATTACATTTGAATGCCATTTAAAAAGTGTGATGGTTCTGGTGCATAATTGCAAATTATCTCATGCTTTTATAATTAGCTTTGCCTGGATAAAATGTAATAAAATACAATATTTGTCCCTTTGAGAGACAGTTGATTAATTTAATCACAGCTGTGATGAAGAGCTCATTTTGCTTCTAAGTTTCATTCCAGTTTAGTTTCTTTTGCCTTTGAAGAAGTGATTGCTGCTGATTTGGGGGATCACTTGGAATTCCTGTCTTGTGAGAAGCAGGGCAGAACACTGAGTAATACAAAGTCTCTTGAAGCTGATTCACCCTCTCAGATCATTTTAGGATTTGGATTTCGCTTGTGTTAATGACAAGAATTATGCATAAAATACATTTCCAAACTGGTTCTAAGTTTGGTGTGGCTTGAATCTGAGCTTTGGGTTCAAACCTGCTCAAACTCTTAAGTTTTGAGTTATTAATAACTTTTTTTAGCTAATAATTTTTAAAGAGATGGAAATATAATCCAGTATCCATATAATCTGCTACTGTCAGTTTGAATATTTGTAATATTTAGCACACCATGGCTTCAAATGAACTTGGGAGTTGGGACTGAAAAATTCAGTGTTTCCATGTTTCTTCTCTCAGCTGGGCAGGTAATCCCCCACTAACCCCACTAAATATTTAAATATTTATGAATTTAAATATTAAGCCTGGATCAGATCCCAAGGCTTTCATCCTTTCTGTTTATGTAAAGGCTTCATTTTGCCCTGATGGAAAGGTCCTAACTCAGGGCAGCAGTTTCCCATCAGTGTCTTTCAGGTGCACTCACCTTTCACTCTGTCGTGTTTTGTGGTTTCCTCCCATTTCACACTGCTTGGTTCCCGATCTTCCCCCTGTCCTTCCTTTGCAACCATCTACTTTATTTTAATCTTCTTGACAGGACCCTCTTATCTGTTCTTGCCAAGCTCCATTTAACCAGGTCTGCCTTGAGCAGATTTGTCTTTCTGCCTTCCCGTTCCTCGCAGGGCGCGCTGTGAGCGGCCCCGAGCTCCCATCAGAACGGAATTTTGGGAGAATTTTAGGCTCTTGCATCCAGGGTCTCCTGAGAATATGAAACCTGGATGGGGGTGGGTAGATGGATCTGTTGTTCCTGTCTTCTGCTCTTCCTCCAGACCCAGTCCTGACCTCTGCCAGTCTGAGCCACCCTCTGCTGTAGCAAAAACCCCCAAAACCCAAACACCCACAGAAAGCTGTGCCTTGTGCCTCCTGCTGAATTTGTCCCGTTTGTTTCCAAGACCAGGCTGGCCACTGGCTCTGTTAGAGCAGTAGAAAATGATTTTGTAGCAGTGAATTATTGCAGGGCTGGTGGCCAGCAGCCTCTGTCTGAAGCTTCTTTTTTGGAGCCTGTGAAGATTTATGGGCAGCTCCAGCAAGTGCTGAGCATGCTGTTGTGTGTCGGGCCAGCTCTCTGTGCTGCACGTGGAAGCATCTGGGCTTAAGATCTTTTTTAGTAACTGAAATACATTCCTTGGGGAGCCTGGAGTGGTCAAAATGTTGGGTTGGTTTTATTTTTTGTTTGTTTGGGGTTTTTTTAAGCATCTTAAAATACCATATACTGAAGAGGATATATGAAATTAAGAGCATTTATGTTTTATTTCTCTCATTTTTTTAAATTTAAAATTGGAGACTCTTTAATTTTCTTTTCTCCTTTGTGGCTGAATCTTTCACAGCAAAGAATTGCACTTTCTTTCCTAATTCTTATCATTTCACGTATACCTTTGAGTGATAATTTCCATCTTTTCTTGATAAATAAGGGATTTTCATTTCAGAACACATTTGAATGTTATTTTAAAATAAAATTGATTTTCCATCTTTATGTAATTAAATTGTGTGGTCGGAAGGAAATTGTATTTGAATAACAATCCTGGTGTTTTTGCCTCTTTTTGCATATGTACTTAAAAAACAAAACAAAGCAAAACCACTAGCAAAATACTGCTGGAAAGGAAGTCTGATGCAGCTAGGGACAAAGACTTATTTTGTATTCTGTCAAAAGAGAGAGGTCACTCTGAGACTCTGGCGCTGAAGTTCCCTTGTGTAATATAGATTTTGAAACTGCAGTGTGATTCCTCACTTTTTAATAAGCAGAGAAGTGCACGAGAACTTTCACAAATTAGCACCACTATCCAGTGACCTCTGGGGGGGTGAAAAGGGAAGAAAACCTCATGAGAATAGGATGATTAATTGGTTAAAACATTGTGTCATTTAAAAAAATCTCTGGCATGGAGTTCTGTTTAAAGCATGTCTCAACTGGTGACATCACGCTTGTTTTATTTATCATTTTTAATACCATTGTAATCGATTTAAAGGTATATAATGGGCTGCTCTTCAGTTCTAGTTGTGGTCTAGTAGCTGTTTTCTTTATTAGTATAAATATCAGCTATGAGGGAGCAAGTGTGCTTTAAATTTTGCTTCGTTCCAAAGTCTGTAATTAGCTAAGTTAATCCTTTGCCAAGGGGAAAATCCTGCATTGGGGTTTTGTTTCCCTTCCTCACTGTCCAGCATTTAGCCAGAGCATCTTGTTGTGCTCCAGCAGCAGTGGGGTGTTTTGTGTTTTGCACATGTCATATTTTGCATATTCAGAGCTGTCTAGCAATAATGTCAAACTTTTGCCTTTTGGTGTGACCAGATAATGGGCAGGTGCACTACAGTAAAACATACTCAATATAGTGAAACATATACTTCTGTCTATTATGAATGTGAGCTTTGTATTTCTCCAGTTTCCCCTCAAAAAAAAAAAAAAAAAAAAAAAAAAAAAAAAAAAAAAAACTAAACAAACCCACCAATGAAAAACAAAAGAAAAATATCTTTTGTGTGTGTTTTTAACACAGCAATGCTGAGGTGCATTGGGTCAGTCCACAGGCTTGTTCACTCCCTTGCAGTGCAGTGAATGCCCTGATTTTGGGTGGCTAAAGACACCTTCCTGTTCTGAGTTTCATTACATCTTCTCCTGCACCCTGAAAAATGGAGACTTTAAAATCATTTTACCTGTACAACTTCTAAATTACATTAGGATTGGTCTCTGAGCTAACATTGGATCTTGTTAGGCGCTTGATTTGAACACATTTTATGTGTAAAAACCTGCCAAAAAGTCTTGAACTTAAAAAACTGCTCTTCTGCAGTTCCAATAATAACTGAGTACTTTGTGGATCATGCTGGATCAGTGTAAGGCACCAGCACCTGGCCCTCCACCCACAGGCTGAGGTTGTGTAGTGGCTGTTCTGGACCTGTCACCGTCAGAAGCTCGCTGCAATTAAAGTCCCAAATGTTTAATGAGATGCAGGCAGATAATATTGTCTGGCATTTTAGATAATACTCAAGATGTTGAAAAGCTTCAAGAGGAATTAAGGGGAAAGGATGGGCTATTCCTGTGGAGGACAGAGTGATTGGTGAGGGGATGCAGCTGCATCCCAGTGGGGTGGGTAGCAGTCCTCCCCTCGCCCTGTCTGGCATTGCTGGCTTGGACCAAGTGCCTGGGGAAGTGGCACATCACAGCCATCTGCAGAAATGACATGACTGTGATTCTCTGCCTCCTGGGGGTTTGTGAGAATAAATCTGATGATGATGAGATGCTTATGGGTACAGACAAGGCTCTTCAGACAGGGAGGTGGGAAGGGGCTGGGAGCAGAGCCTGCAAAGTGACTTTTTTTTTTAAGCAGCCAAAATTTGCATGCAGGAAGTTTGTACCCAAACAACGAGATTCAAATTGCTGCCTGTTTCATGTGACAAAACTGTTCCTGTTCCTTCAGCACTGCCCTGTGTCTGTGTCCCAGGGGAAAATCAAGCCCTGAATTTTGCCAACTGCCCCGTGCCGCTCGTCCCTCCAGCCGCCTCCTCAGCCCTGCAGAGCAGCCAGTCTTTCTCCCTGAGAAATCCGAGTGTTAATCATTTCTGGCAAGTGTTGTGCTGAAGCAGACAATTCTCTAATGCCAGCCAGGCATGTTGAGGAGTTACACTGGACAGGGCAAGGAAAACACTTCATTCATGTTTGAATCCCTCGCCTCTCCGCAGCCTGCCAGGGCAGCTGTGTGAGCCCAGGCAGATCCATTTCACACGGATGCTTTCCTTTGGAAATGCCTCTGGTGATGGTCTAGTATGCACTGGTGGCTGCTGTTTTCTGTGAGAAAACCCCCTAGCTTGAGATTCAATATTAAAAAAAAAAAAAAAATCCTGCCTTTTTAAGGTGAATGAAATTGGTAAGGATATCCAGGTTTAATCTTGCCTCATGATGTGGTGTTCCCTAATGTCACTTGGTTAATGGGAACTGTGGGCCAGGTATATTCATTTGGGCATATTCAACATGTTTATTTGCTAAATGTAAGCCTGGTTAGTTATTTTATCATTAGTTTTATTTTAGATTAGTCCTTCCCTTCCTCCCTGCTCTCAGAGTTTCGACCTATTTTTTTTTTTTCTCCAGTGTTTTTAAGCTGTTTTTCAAGTGGATATTAGAAATTGAATTGTCTGGGGAAAAAAAAATGATTTATGATAAAGGAAAAGTTTTGACTGTGTTTCCAGTACTGTTTTATTTAAAAGTCATTGGGGAAAAGAAAAGCAAGGTGGGCTAAATACTTCCTTGTGATATTTTCCAATTTAGAAAGAAAGGGTGGTTTATAACTAAGTCTCACTTGGAATTGCTGGTGCTTGCCTGATCCCCGTGGGGATTTCTCGAGTGTGGTTGTCCATGCTCCATAAGGATCTCCTTTCCCTGACAGACAGGAGATGTGTGAGAAATCAGTACCTGTGCCATGAGAGTATCATTAACCACGCTGCTTGCATTGGGAGGACCTTTTTCTGTTCTTTGGGGGCGACATCCTGGAGCTCTCCCTCCGCTGCTGATCCAGCTCTCAGACTGGAGCTGCCGTGGGGTCAGCAGGTGTCTGTGTGCTCAGGGATAAGGAGCTGCTGGATCCCACTTAATCCACACGAGCTGACCCTGGGTAAATAGGAGGTACCTCAAGGCTGCTCCACTTAGGTTTAGAAAAATATTTGTAATCACAAATATCTTTTTAATATCAATATATTCTAAGCCAGGGAGCTTCAAGGGTTTGTGGAACTGTTTTAGATCTCCATTTCATCACGTTAAGTAGGATATAAATGCCAAATCAAGTGTCTTTTAGTCTTTATGTTCCCAGTGCAAGGGATATTTTTGTGATAGATACTCTTAAAAATTATTGAAAGCAGCAGAATAGTTCTGGTTTTAAAATATAACATATTCCATGCAAGAAGAGATCAACACAGTGCTGCTTAATGCTGTGTAAATATTTGTGTATAAATAGAATAATCCTTTTTTAAACAAATAACTCCGAGGAGAGTAGATTTCCTTTGTGCAAAGATTGTGCCTGTAATAGTTTTCACCTACCAGTTTAGCAGAGCATTCACATTGTAATTTTATTTACCTGAAATGTACCAGGGACAATGGCAGAGGAAGCTGCCAGCGCTGCTCATTGCATGAAAACAGCAGCTCCAACACTCACAGGTACTTTCCCTGCCTTCCCTTTCTCTTTCTAATGGATCCCTGATTGGAATTATTGTCCAGTTTTCAGAAGGACAGTTCGTGGCAGTTCATGCTTACTAAGAGATTTCTAATGAAGTTAGAAAAGCTGTAAAGTGAGATCAAATTTCACTAAGCAAAAGAATATTATTTCACAGCTAAACTAATTTTTTTTAAATAATGAGATGTGTAGATGCACTGCACTCTAAAATGGATGCCCTTTAGATATCCAGAATGAAATAGCGTTTTTGTTTAATGATTCTTAATTTTTATTTCCCTCTTTTTATTTAGAAGAGTGAAAGTGGCACATTGCTGTAATATTTCCAGATTGCTGCATTATTCTTAAAAGGTGGAAGGGTGCTTCATATTTCCTCTGGCATTCCTGAAAACCCATTGTTAATGACTTAAATTAGAAATAATTTTTCCTAAACACCTGTAGGAATAAATCAGTGTGGCAGAGGCACTTTTAGAGATCAGGATCCAGCTTTCTGCACAAAGTTCCCCCATGCCCGAGCAGGGTAATACAAATGATTGATGTCTGAGCTGAGTTGTTCGGGTTTTATAATTCTTCTCCTACCTATAATTTCCTCTTGCTCTCACCTTATGCCATACGAGGTGGTAGTGAACCAGCTGTCCTAGGATCTAATATGAGATATTTTCTCAGCATCTGGTGGGAGTTTTAACTTGGGGTGTGCCTTGAATACCAACAGCTTTAGCTGCTGCTGAGGAATAGAGGTGTTGGGACGATTGGAGTGAGACGTGGTGGGGCATAACCCAAAGGCAGAATCCACTTGCTGGGGTGCTTCTCCTCCTCCAAACCAAGATGATCCCTTAAATCTATTCATTTATTTTTGTGGGTGTTAAAGAATAACTGTTGGCACTGAAAATCAGGTCTGTAACATGAGCTTTGAAACAATTCACATCCTGAAAATGAAGTGTGAGCTGGTGCTGGTGGATCAAAGCCCAGCAGTGAGTGCTGGTGGGGGGGACAGGCAGCAGGACACACACGAGGACACAGCTCCATCAGCTTTAAATTAAGGGAATTACTGTTTAGTTAGAGAGTCCCGGGACACTTTAAAGTTATACTCAAATTAGTTTAAAATGATGAGAATTTCCCTAAAGGCTAGATCTCAGCTCATGTTAATTACATCACCCCACTCAAATCCATGAGGATTTCTACCACCTGGGAAGTGCAGAAGCAGGGACTTCAGCAGGAAGCCACCAGTGTGTATCTGAAGGCAGCACATAAATCTTGTAAGGAAAAGCAGCAACTTTCAGAGCAAAGCCCAGAAGAGCAGCACTGGAGCTGTTTGCTTCCTCCAAGCTGCGTGAGGAGAATCAGCCAAGCCCGAGCTCCTGCCCCTCAGAGACAGGGGAACCACTGAGTGTGGCCTCCAGAGAACTAAAAGTGAGCTCTTTGAATATTACTGAAATGTTTGGGCGTCATGGCTTTCAGCTCCTCACCAACCTTTCGTCCCTTCCTTAGGAACTTTGAACTTCACTCTTTAAAGCTCTTTACTTGGCTTTGTAATTTGTAAAGGCAATACCATGAAAAACTTCTATTTATCCTCATCTTTAAAACATACTATTCCTATCTTTAAAATAATATACAAAAATAAGCTGCTATAAAAGGCAAGTGTTAGAGGCCACAGAGGATACTGGGAATGGAGGCTTTCAAGCTATGTCATAAGATATCTACCTCTAATTAGCAAAATCAAACTCACCAGTGGCTATTAAGACTCTGGATGCCTTTTAGTACCTACTGGAATTGCCATTTTGTTTGCCATATATTCTGTGGTGCCTCGGGACTGTTCATTTGCTCCCATTAATGCCCAATTTCCACTGTGCCTGTACTTCAACCTTACCTCAAACTGTTGACAATGCAGCCTGGCAAGGGGGTGTGTGGTGTCTGGAACTGCTCCTGGCTCTACTGGGAACCTCCTCTGCTGCCTGGCAGAGGTGCTGCTGTAAGAACAGCCAGAGATTCACCTCAATTCATTTCCTTGCAAGGCTTAAGGTGAAAGAGGAATTTTTCTTTAGATCGGAGGCAAGAACTGCTTTCAGGTTCCTTGTGGGTTTGTTTTGTACACAGCGTTATAAATACATATTTTGGTGTTGGCTTTTTGCAAATGTTGGAATGAATGTTATAAGTATGATGTTTTTTCTGTAGTTTTTTACTATCCAGTTTTAGCTGCCTGAATAGATGTATAAGGTTTTTTCTTTGCTGTAGTTTGGAATTTAGGTGTAGTGTGTTTCAGCTGCTGAATAGATAAGATAGCTTCCAGAAGAGGCCCAAGTGACTCTCAGCATTCTCTGCCTGTGGAAGAGACCCAAGCCCAAATCAAAAGATGATAAGAACTGAATAAAAGTGGGATTACCTTGACAGACCCAAGGAGTGGCCATGAAGAGCAGTTCCTGGAAAAGTGAATGTGCATAAATCCATGCATGAAGAACAGAATAAAAACGGGTGGTTCCAAGACACCCGGTCGACCGTATTTATTTCTTTGCTTTATTTTTTTTCTCTTATTGTCGCTATTAAACATTTTGAAACTTTACCAGGTAAGTGAACCTCGTTTTTCACAATAGGACCTGCTGTCTTTTGGGATAATTTGGGCATTTTCATCTGATATCTTCCTCCTGCTGGAGTCTGTCTCCTTCCTGGGACCCTTTCTGGTTTGGGCAGGGCTCCTTGCTGCTCGTTGGTGATGTGCCACCGTCGCTGTCGAGCCAGGAGCGGCACTGAACAACGACACAGCTTCTCAGAAGGCAAAAGGTCTCTTTATTGAAGTGTACAACGCTTCTACAGTGTGTTCGCAGCCCAGAAGTTGATTGGTTGACTGAGAATCTGGTGAATCTATTGGAAGGAAAAAGACACCACTCTGGTAAACAGTGCAGCACGACAGCAAATCTCTCACGCTGGGTAGAATCCTCAAATACCAGGTGCTGGGGTCGTTTGCATTCATTTCTCAGGGTTTCCCAGGACTGGCCTGGGAGAAGCAGAGCTGCTTCTGTTCCCTGATTGTTGTCCCTGAAAATCAGCCTTCTGATTTGTTTTGGTATAGTGGAGTCAGTTCTCATGAATTGTAAGATAAACAAGAATCATGTTTGCATTCCTTTGTAAAAGATATCACCTGATGGACTTCTCAAGTGACCAGTGGAGATGGAGAGGTGGGAACTGCTCTGTCCAATCTCTGATCACTGTCCAGAAACTTATAGATACAAGGTCAACAATAAACTGGAGACTTCCTTTCTTCTTCTCTGCCTGAACCCCCGTTGCGTGTGTTGCTGTGCGTTTCTATCTGTGTCACAATAGCAGCTGAGGGATCTCCAGAAGCCTCGGGGAGGGCGGTGTAGCTGGGACACGGGGGACAGTGGTGGCTGTAGGGGCAGTGGGATGGGCACTGCTGCTCCCCAGGGTCCTGCTCAGCCTCTGCAGCCGGAGCGCCGGGCAGCGCTGGCTGCTGGCAGCCGCGGTGTTCCAAAAGCACGACGCTCTCCCATCCCCGTGCCACGGCAGCTTGCTACTCAGGGTGCTTTGTGTGCTGGTGTAATTGTGTCAGATGGGTGGTAGGAAACAGCATCTGTAAATTCCCGTTTGTTTAATGACAGCATGTTGACAGTGCCTTGCTAATCGTTGTGTGCGTTTAATAAAAGTGGCTGTGTGGTAAGTGTCAACTGAACATTAAAATCATATTATTAAATATGGATCTGTGTAAGCTGCTAACTGCTTTTGATCAATTCATATAAACATGATGCATCCCTTAATTGTATTAAATTTAAGTAAATTTAACAATTAATCTTCATTTAATTAACACTGCAGTTTTGACAGCCTATCATTTAGTGGTTGTTGTAGACTTTTAAGCAGTCAAACCAAATGCTTGTGATTTGTTCATTTATATATTTATATATTTATTATTTATTTTCACTGCTTTTTTGAGAGGACATGTTTCAGGAAAGCACCTTGTAAGGTAAAGGCTGGATAAATCATTTGAAGAGTGTGTGTAGTTAAAATACTGCCCTGACCAACCGAGCTGGCTTTGAAAGGCTCGTGCTGCATTACAAGTACACAAGAATCTTTAGATTTTTCTTTGAAACTTCTTGTTCACAGAGACTGCCTGGCAAACAAACCCATTCCTACTGCTTAGGGAGTAAGTGCAGAGCTACGGAGTTGAAGAAAGCTTTATTAATCCCACCTCTGGTCTCATAGATTTTTGACATGGCTACTGGAAAACCACTGGCTTTTTCTTAATTCACTATTCCTTCATCTTCTTCTTTTTTTCTTTTTCTTTTTTTTTTCTTTTCTTTTTTTTTTTTCTTTTTTTTTCTCATGATCAGCTAAGGCTTAAACTCTACGAGAAGAATTCAGCAAATATTAAAGAAACAGTAATTTAAATTACAGGGAAAAGGTAATAAATCACTGTGCTTGGTACTCATACTAAACTTCATCTCATTTAGAGACTTTTTTCCATGGTGACAGAATTAAAATATTAATTTGGTTTTCAATGATTCTCTTTCAGCTGCACTTTATGTTTCTGCCTTAGGTTTTTATAGATTTTGTCACTTTAAAAAATGTACCACTAAGGGCAAGAGTTTAATTATCTGATTTGCTTTTCCATTTAAACTTCCAGAATGATTTTCACCTAAAGATCTTATCTGTTCTGTATTTGATTATTGGATGTAGATCAATCACCTGGAGATATTTGTATAATCTGTCACATACATTGGAAAGTGACATTCAGAAATAATTTGGAGTTACCCCATTTGGATGCTGTTCAGCTCAGGAAATAAATCCACTCTGGATGCACCAGTGCTCCGTGCTCATGGAACTGGGCTGGCAAAGGAAAGCAAAGGGAGGCAGAATTAACTCCATTAAAGTTAAAACCAGTTATACAGGATAAAATATTTCTACATCTTAAATCTCAAAAAATAAAAGCATGTTCCAAAGTTGTGCCTCATTGTGATGAGACATGGATGATCTTAGGAAAGGAAGCAGGGTTATCCGACTCAAAGACCCATGGAGTCCCTCAGGAATACTCTGTGTACACACTTCCTTGTAAACTCTTCAATCCCTGCATTTCCAATGATTCAAAAAAGCAAAATATGGACTCTTTGGTAGGGTTTAACTGTGATCCATTTGGGCTTGTGCAGTCACAAGTGTGTATATAGAAACTGGACGTTTCTCCAGCTGGTGTCACAGCTTTTGGTCTTCCCCTAAGTTAAATTATTCCTAGAATACCAAGTGTGATGTGAATCTCTAAAGAAGTTAGAGATTCTGGTTCTCTGTGGCACACAAATGGGGTGTCCCCACAAAGGAGATGCTCCTGCAGCATCTGCTGCTGCGATTGCAAAGTGATGGTTGGCTCATTTTAGGCTGGTTTATGCTGTTTTAATGTCCTGCAAGGCTTTTTGCTCCAGCATGGGTGGGAAATGGAACATTGCCAGCTGCATGTGATGTAATACTTGTTGACCTGGCATCTGATGTCAGAGGCCAGCAGAGTCTGTGGGGATGGGAAATGGGGAGGGAAGAGATGAGATACAGGACAATGACATCATTTTTAGCTTAGTAAAACTCACAGCCTGTAAAGATTTCCCCCCCAGGCTGCTCTGCCTTGGAGGATTCTGTGTGCCCAGGGTCTGAAATACAGACTTGGCTCCTGTGTCCCTGGTACTAATTCCACACATAATGGGAACTTCTTAATTAGGCCTGTTCCACAGGAGCACTTGCTCTCCACTTATGCAATGAATTTTCTGTAAGTAAAAGTGTAGTACAATAATTGTGATGCATGATGGGCGTGTTTAGATAACCCTCCTATTATTTTAGGAAGTGCAGTACTTCAAAGAAAACTTATCCCAAGGTGTCCCTTAAACTTTTCTTTTGTATTACCCTCTGGATTACTCTCCTATCTTCTTCCTTTGATATGTTAATTCAGTCATTTTTTCTACCAGGGCTCATTGCTCCTGCTTTTTTTTCTTCTTTTTTTTTAACTGTAATTTAATTTTGTGGAGAATTAATGCTTATCAGTCTTGTTTTACTAGTTGACAATTTCTGGGACCATTTTTCGTCTTTGAAATGGAAGTCTGTGTACTGTTCTGCCCGACTTTTGTGTTTACTAATCCGTGTTACTATTATTTAACAGATTTTTCTTGTTACTGTTTGTTCTTTTTGAAACAGCAGCACTAATTTTTTTCTTGGTTTTAGTTTGAGCTGTTTGGATCTCATAATGCTTTAGCATAATTAAGAAACGTGTATCAAAGCTGCTGACTGAAAGGTTTTGTCAGTCTCTCTTTCCACACACATACTTGTCAACTTTGAAACTTTAACCAAGATTAGTCAAATCTACCCGCAGTTCATAAAAACGACTCTGGTGGGAAACAAATGCATAAATTTGAAGCAAAATAAGCCTCAAGCATTGGGAGCTTCTGTTTCTTGGCCAAAAGCTTCACCTGTCAGTTTTCAGGAAAGCTTGTACAGCATATGAGATCTGATTTGTTTTCCATCAGCTATACAGCAAATGGTAATGAATTAATTTACAACTCATTATTTAAGCCCTTTGAGCAATAGCTTTAAATATCTATCTGCTGTTGTCTCAAAAATTAAGCACCCAGCTCTGCCACCCGCGCACAACCCGGATGATGCAGATTCTGCAGGGCTGCAGTTTGCACACATTGAATTGTAAAAATCTAATTCTTTATCCCTTTCTTACTCACCATAAAGCCGATAAACCAGTTTTGTTGTTTGTGCTTCAAATTTAGCAAAAGTCATATGGTTTACCAGGAGCTTAATTATATTTACTGATGAGTTCAGCCAGCTCTTCCAGTGGGATTTTTATCCTGATGGCACCGCAGAAGTGTGCTGGAGTGCAGCTGAAAATATCCCTGCTCAGTTCCTTCCCAGCTGACAGTGGTGCCCTTATAATTCTGATGCACTAATATAGGAGGAGAGCTTCAACACCAGAAGAGGGGAGGAGGGAAAGCCCAGGTTTTGAAGTTCGTTGGCCCTTGGTGTCACTGTGATGATCTCAGTGAGGTGCTGCTGTCTGGGGACTCGGAGGGTTTGTGTGGGGACTGAAGCATAGTGTGTTAAATTATCATTTAGTGGAGACCAGTCCCTATCTGTCCATCATGGTACTAGTGGCATTTACCTCGTTCTTAATTATTTTACTCATTTTGATCTTTGCTCTGAGGGGTCAGAGGCCCTGGCACAGGGTGCCCAGGGAAGCTGTGGCTGCCCCATCCCTGGGAGTGTCCAAGGCCAGGCTGGACGGGGCTTGGAGCAGCCTGGAAGAGTGAAGGGTGTCCCTGCCTGTGGCAGGAAGGTTGGAACGAGATCTTCTTAAGATCCTTTCCAACCCAAACCATTCTGGAGTTCTGATTCTATAATGCTGATGTATTTAACAATACTTTTCAGCTCGTTAGAACTGTACTGTGTCTTTGCCTCTAGGCACTTGAATAGCAATTAACAGTATCAGTACATAATGAGATACTCTCTATATGTTGAAAGTCCTTCTTTTCTATTTATCTGTCTAGAGAACATCAAATGAAATTCAAACCTCTTGGGTGACTGTTTTTTCCCCCACTCTTGTGCTTTTTCTTGGTGTTTGTGAATCTTGGTCTCTAGGGATTATAACTCATGCTGATGGAATTAGGTGTCTGTAGTCCATCAGCACAGAATTTTTCCACTGAATATCTCTTTATAAGACTGGCTCACCATCAGAAGCTAAAGTTGGACAAGCCCTGAGCTTTGGGAATATCTTCACCTTTCTGAACTCCATCGTTTTGGCTGGAGCTAGATCCAAGACCCAGCTGTACTCGAAGGCAAGGAAAGTTTACATCTGGAGATGGATTTCAAGTCTTCTCTATGCTTGATTTTCCCCCAGCTCCTCTGTGTGCTCCCCTGTACCACTGTGCAGTTGCTCTGACAGGCAAGACAGAGATTTTGTAATTAGGAGCCTTCCATCATATGGTGTCCCTGCTGCGTTTCGTCGCCAGCTGTCTTCCTGGGGCTCAGGAAGCTTTGCTTTTACCATGCTTCACACAGCATTAAACTGTGTAGAAAAGGCTAAATATTGTAGGCCAGATGCTGCTTTCCCTTTGCCTTTTATCAGCCTAGAGAATAATCTCACTCCTGGGATGGCACTTTGCTCCTGTTTACTGGTGCCTGACTGCAGAAGGCTCCTGTTCCTCCTGGGTCCTCCTTGTCCCCTGGCCCTTTGGCAGGGGATTATTTCCACTGTGGGATGATTGGGACTACCTTTTCTTTTTCATTTAGGGGTATTTTGGTAGGCTTCACTCACATTGCATCATGAAGGCAAGCAGAATATATAGTGGTTTTTCTTTTATTTTTCTCTCATATATATATTTTTTAAGAAATCCTTAAAACAAGAATGGCAGTGACATCTTTTAATATGACAGGAGCTAACCCCTCTAGTTATTTATCTAATGAAACTGAAGTTTTCTGCAGTATCCACATCACCAAGAGGCATTCTTTGAACTCCTCCCCATTTCCTTCTCCATTTCTATTTGGAAGTGCTCCTTATCTGCTTTTATCCTGCGAGGGAGGAATTTTTTGAGCCTGAAATGAAGAAGCAGCCCCTAAGGGGGCTTTAATACAGAGAGGTTACAACTCAGACAATAATTTGGGTCAATTTAAATGGCATGTGGGTGTGGGTTTAAATAAATAGCTTTAACCTTTAGCTTACTGATGGAACTGAAAATAGATACAGGGTTGGGCATATTGGAAGAAATGTGCCATTGCTGCCAGCATTACTTTGAATAAATAGATCTCTCTTCAGGGCTGTCAAACCAGCACCTTTGCCAGCAAGAAGCAATATGATATTTTTTCTTTTTCCTTTTCTATTTTTTAACCAGCAGCCAAGTCTAAAAGAAGTTCTTACTCTTTTTTTTTTTTTTTTTTTTTTTTTTTTTTTTTTTTTTTTTTTTTTTTCTTTGGAGTTTCTGTATACTCAGGCTTGCACTTTGCAAATTTCTTTCTTCACCTAGACTTTTAATAACATTCATAGATCTTCGTGGGTATTTAATTGCCCAGTTACACCTGTATGTAGACTTTCCCTAACCAGTTATCTCCTAAAGGCAGGAATTAGAGCATTTGTTGGTCTTACTCAGCATTTGCTGTGTTTCAGCCAGGAACTCTGTGAACTGCTTTTTCTCCACCTATTATTTGTGGCTCAAGAAATAGAGGAGAGCTCATGGATTTATTTGCTTGGTTTAGAGGCCAAAAAGTGGTGGACCTGCTCTAGTTTAATAATACTCCTCTCTGAGCTCTGGGCTCTGTCCCTGCTGCCAGGGAGTAGATCTGGAGTAGGTATGAGCTCCTGTACTTTGCATCCTCAGGAGCACCTCAGAATGATGAGCAGAATTCCTCTACAAACATGTGTCTGGTGAAGAAATATGAACTTCATTGTTATTTTAAACTCATACCAATATGAAGATCTGATCCAGAGTATTGTAATGTGGCAGATACTCAGTCATCCACAAAGAGTTGATTTAAAGTCAAAATTTGCAGGCATTTGGTGGGAGGGGAAGATCAAGTTGTGGCTTTATCTGAGGGGACTGAAAAACCTTTTTGAAACTCAAATGAAACAAAGAAACCCACAAAGAAAATGTTGTGGAATCATTTTCTTAATGTATCCAAGTGGATGGGTGATATTTTGGCAGTAAATAGCAGTGTTGTAAATGTTTGTTGCGTCTCACAGCCCTAACCCAGTCAAGCAGCAGAGTGCCCTTTCTCTCCCAAGCTGCAGCTGCCTTTTCTTTGCAAGGATCAGTGGTGTTAACAGCAGTGCGGGTCTCTCACCCCCCGTAAGGATAAAGCTCAGCAGCGTGGGAATTGCCTCGGTAAATAAGGTGCTGATAAAGAACTACCAACTTTAGATCTTGTAAAGGCAGCGGGGTTTCTTGGAGGAGTGCAAAGCTATTTTCAGCTGCTGATTTGCTCATGGAGCATAAATGTAGGCATGATGAAATACGCAGATAATGTTTCATAGTAACCATCTGATAGCTAATAATGGGGAAGAAAAATAGAGTCGTAAGTTTGGCGTGGGCTGCAGTTTTAGTACCATTTCCTTCTGCAGGTTGTTACTACTGGCTGTACCTGCTGAGCAGCAGATCCGTAGTTGCAAAGCGTGCCAAGGACAAATATATTCATTTTCACCTTTTATGCCTGAGCAGGTTGCTACCCCACTGCAAACAGGTTGCAGCCTTGTGTTCTGTAACAGCCTCGGCCCCGTGTAACTGCATCACACCACCGAGTGCCACCCTCTGTGGGAAGATGCTTTGGCATTCATTTCCATAGTAAAACACCTCAAATTTGCCGATGCGAAACAGATTGGGAGTGATTCACTTATTTGTGAGCAAAGTTTGCAAGGAACCTCTTTCCAAGAGCAGCACAGTTGGTCATGGGGTTGTGAGTTTGTATTTTGTGGGTGTGGGACAAGCTGTGGAGTGGCTGAGGCTGAGGTACAAACTGTGACAAGGTGGCACCAAGGACAAAAGCTCAAGCTAAAGGCCAGAGGGTTGGACCTGATTTCACAGCAGTGAGACCATTCAGCATCAGTGGTAAGGACTGAAAGGGAGATGCTTGAGAGAGGTAGAGAGATTTTTCCCTTTCAGGTTACCTGCCTGCTCTCCGGTGAATCAAGATGAGGAAGAAGACAGCCCAGGTGGTTTAGTTGTTGTGTAACTGTTTGCAGAGGTTTCTCAAACCTTTCCTAGAAGCATCTGCTTTTGCTGCTGTCTGATTCAGCTTTATGGCCTAAACAGAGCACTTGTCTGATCTGCTATGGCAAATTTCAAATCCTGAATATCATACAGAATAATCCATATGTAAACAGTGATATTCTCTGTAAGGTGTTTAACTTCCAGGCCCTGGGCATTTTTGTGATTTTACATGCGTCCCTTTGAAACTTCTGCTCTGCTAATCAGTGGAGTATTCCAGGATCTGTCCAGCTAAGGAATGCTGGTCACTGTGAGCACTCAAGGCCAGTTGTGTTATCTTCATCTGCAGTTTTTGCATGAAGAATGGTCAGTGTGCTCTTCCCTCCTGACAGCAATACTGAACATGCCCCTACACCTGTGTGCCTGTGAGGACCTGCAGGGGCCAGGCTGCTCCTGGGGGCTGTACACGGCTCTGCTGGGCTGTGTGTGCTCAGAGGATGGAGGGCAGCCTGGCTGATACCCAACATTTTCTGTTACCCGTGTGGAATATCAATGCAGGCGTCTGTGCGTGCAGCTGCAGTGGGTTAGCACAAACAGCAGAAAGGGTGAATGTTTCAGAATGCCCTCGGGGGGGTGTGGAGCACCCTGCAGTGTCAAAACCTGTCCTGGCTACATCACCTGATGTGCAGAAATCAGCAGCCACTTGCCCTCTGACACTGGGTTGGGATGGGAAGGGTGAGTCTGGGCAGAAGATGTTGCTTATTCATGTAACAATTTGTGTCAAGTAGGCACTTTCTTGTTCATTCCATTTGATCCTTTTTACATACCCTAATTATGGATACAGCCTTGACAGAGATGATAAAGGGCCTTAGGGGTTATAAAACAGGAGGTGAGGTTAAGAAAATTATGTTTGTATTCATTAGAATAGAAGAGATTAAGAGGGGTCGTGACCAAGGTGTACAAAATCCAAAAAGTATTGAAGAAAAAATCACTCCACCAGAATATTTAAGAGAGAAGCTGTGAAGACAGGGGTAAGTGGAGAGCAGCTGGTATTTTGATTGGAAATGGTTATGGAAAATTTTTTCAAGGGTGTTGCTCTTGGTGAGGAAAATTAACTTGTGCTGATTAGTGGGCTATAGGCATACAACTTAGGACACAGATGTGTTGTTGGCCAGAATTGTAGGATATATCATGTAACTTCTTTTTGGAATGTCTGAGTGTGTTGGGTTTGGGCAGAGAGTAGTGGATTAACAAAGGGATTCACCTTTTGATCTTGTTTGGAATGATGAGCTGGGGTCCAAATATTGGAAGAGGGAAAGTCACACGTTTTCATATTGAAAACGCTTTATGCAAACTTGTGAACTAAAGCAGTGCTGTGGAATAGAGGCCTCTGGGGGCTCTATGCACAAAGATAATTTTGGGGGGCAGCACAGCAAAGACAGCTTTTCAGTAATGTGTATTGGTGACCAGCCAAAGATGTGTGGCCAAGAACACCACCAGCTGTGCAGCCACATAGGCTAAAATCAGAAGGACATAGAGGCTAAATCAGTTACAGCTATAAAAGGTTATGAAATTACTTACAAATGCCCTGGAAGTAAGAGGAAGGTAGAAGTCCATCAGGAAGAAAGGGAAGCAAATAAATGGACTAGAAGAGAAGACAGAAATACAAAATGCCATTATTTTGCACTGCTCTTCACAGAAAGGTTAATAACTGTGTCAGATCTGTAACAGTGTTCCCTGTAAAAGGGCTTACGAGCAAAGGCAAGAACAAGATAAGGAGTATTTAGGTAACTGTGATATATTTGGGTCAATGTGGCCTTATGAAATGTACCCACTGAATTATTTACAACTCTCAGAAGCTTATGGAGAGTAGGGCCATTGTCAGAATTCGGGAGGAAGGCAAACGTAGTACCTGTCATCACAGAGGACACTACAAGGGAAACAGAGATTTGTAAATATCCAAGAAGATACAGAGCAAATTACCTGTGAGCACATACCTGTGAGCAGCATGTAGTAACTGACATGCTTTAAGCCCAAACTAATCTGATTTCTTTTTCTGATTGTGTGACTAATACCCAAGAGAGGAGGAAAGCAAAAGCACTTTGTAGCCTGGAGTGTGATGCTCACATGAGCATCGTGTTCTCACCCTGAAAGCTCAGACTTGTGACTGTCAAAGTTCTTAATCAGGGGATCACTACATCTCTTTTGGCAGAGCTTCATATGCCCAAGTAGCAAGGATTTCACTGTGCAACAACTACCACTGGCTATGCACCTGGCTTTAACAAAGTCTTAAGTATATTAATGTTTAACTCAGATGTTATTGGACATTTAGCCATGGGGTGTGAGAAGTATCTGCCTTAATCATTTTGATCAGTTGCTTGAATGAATGACCAAAAAGTACAATTCCCAAGTGTGGGTGAACCAGTCATTAACAGTGAAACCCAGTTGCACCTACAGAATTGTTGTGTGGGGACCACTGCTCCAGGTGAGCTCAGGGGCTCTCACTGTGGTCCCTGAACTGAGGGGTGGCTGCTGTGACATGGTGTTCCCTAAGGATGTGGACAGCTTTGGAGGGAAGCAACAAAACCAGGTCTAGAACCTCTGTTCTTAATCTGGGGTCTGCTGAAGAGAAAAGGCTGGAACTTTACTGAGGGGAGGTAATGTGGGGAAGGGGCCAGTACTGGCACATCCAGGACTATTTCTGAGCAGCTATTTAAAACTTGAGTCATGGCCTCTTGTTACCAAGCTCAAAACAGGTAGACAGTTGCCTTGATACCAGAACCAAAACTTCAGAGTCTGTCTGACGTGGATCAATTTATGCACTGGTAAATCCAGTTACAGTCCTGATTTAGAAAAACACTGAAGCATCTGCTTAAGTTTTTGTCTGACAGGTTTTAACAGGTGCTAAAAGCTCTTCCCTGAATGAATTGCTTTGCTGAATCCAGACCCAATCAAGCATATGCTTGTGTTAGGAAAAGGATATATGCAGTGCATAAATTCTCTGAAGGGGGGGAGGAATATACATTAGGATATTTTTAAATGTCTATTTTTGTAAATGCTTTCTCTCAATGGAAATTGCATAGGCTGCAGTACTGTCCTCTTTGCTCTCTCTCCAGCATCCCTTCCCCAGTGTATTTACTATGAAAGAGCTTTGCCGTGGGCCAGAGCCTGTATTGCAGTGCAGTATCACATGCTGAAAACTTACCTAACATCCTGCACAAATGTGATGGCTGGGTGGAGGATGGGGAGCTAGAGGTAAGCCTTTAAAAAGTTTTCCTAGAGATAATTCTTTTTAAACACTCCTCAGGCTTTTGCATAAAGATTGCAGAGTAGGCATTCCAGCAGCTTAGACGAGCCCGGGATTTATGCTCTGTAATAAATGTATCCATAGGGTGCTGCGTTGTTGTAATGATGGCAAATGACAGTAAAATTAGGAGAATTAATAATGACCCAGCTGGAATAATTTAGCACCGTGATAAGTAAACTCTAACCTAATGCTCAGCATACTGGCAGAACTATTCACAAAGCACATTGAATGCAGGAGTCTGGGGGGAATCTTCTGTAGAAAACAAAGTGAAACCCTAATCACAAACAAATGCCATAGCATGTCATTAAGAGGATTAAGTGGCTTGAAATTGATGTCTAAGGCATTTTGGTTGATTGTTGCTAAAAATACCACATGCTTGACAATTATCTTCTGTTTGCCACCCTCTCTCCTGCTAGTTGTCTGTCGTGCAGTGTTATCCTTGTTTACCACCCCTGCCTCATACCAGGGCTTTATCTGTGAGGTTTGCAGCTTCCTGCCAGAGCTGATCTGGAATTCACAGTCTGATGTGTTGGCACTCGTTGGTGCCAAACCATTAATACCTTGACAGCAAGGGAGAGGCCAGGTTCAGCAAACACTGGGCTGAGACCAAAACACAGCAGCATAAAACTTCTGGAGTTATCTTTTTAAATAAAAATACTTGGGTTTTAGTTTGAAATACTGTATTTTCCCTAAGAAATATTTTTTTACGTTGGAGTTAACAAAGTTCTTAAAAAAATTTAAATTTCAATGAAGCATTTTACAAATAAATGAGTTTTATATTCACTTGAACTCATAATAGCTTTCTGAGTAATTAGTATTTCTGAAACTTTTACCTTCGGTCTAAGTAAGAAATTTTTAAAGATAGAAAAATTTCTTTACTCTGCCCTGCTTAGTGATTCTTAGGTATTACCTCATTGGTCTGCACTTTGCTGAGAGGAAGAAGCTGCGGATGTATTTAGGGAAGTCAGATATTTCTGAGGGAAAGCCTGCAAAGTAGCATCGCTGTGTCTGAGTGAGTGTCACCATATGGATCGTCTCCGAGCTGCTCAGGCTGTCAGGGAAGGAAGTGTTGCACCAAACTCCCAGAGACACCACGGGAGCCACGGCTGCTTCAGGCTGACTGCAGAGCAGGACAGGCAGCAGGGGAGGCTCCACTTCTGATTTAAATCAGAATTAGTGGGGAGCCTTGCCCTCTGTGTAGGTGGGAGTTGTGCACATGGAGCCTGAGGAGCCTTGGGTGTGGGCATGGAGCAGCTCCAGCTCCAGCCTGACCTCACATTCTCCCTTGGGATATCACCCCGTGGCATTCTGGGGACACTGAACCAGCCTGTCAAAAGATGTGTCTTCAGCATCACAGGCTGGCTGTGGGTGCAGGAGAAAATTCTTCTGGCTTTTCCACTCCTGTGTCCTGTAGCCATGCAGCGCTGGGTTATCCTGAGCTGTGCTGCTTTT
The DNA here is from genome assembly GCA_032173965.1 of Sitta carolinensis. Lineage (NCBI taxonomy): Eukaryota > Metazoa > Chordata > Aves > Passeriformes > Sittidae > Sitta > Sitta carolinensis. The sequence continues at coordinate 10,994,408 of CM063294.1, read as the reverse complement.
GTAGTCAGGGAGCGTTGGCACTGAGAGATGCTGGCATGGCTGCCCTGTTGGCAACAGGATCAATGTCCTGCATAAATGGGAGAAAGACAGAAGTCTCTTGTAGTGTGAGGGCTACACATGGGCAAAGAAACCTCAGATTTTCAATTAGAGGTTTGGGGGTTTGTTTTTTCTTTCCCCTGTATCAGTTTTATAACAATAATAATATCAACAACTATATTATTGTTAATAATATCAAAAAGAACTGTCCTGAATCCAGCCAGGTGAGGTGGCAGTGTGAGATGCAGATATTTAAAGCCAGATTATTGTCCCCGAGACTGAGGTTCAGACATGCCATGTTCCTGGGCTGCAGGCAGCTGCAGAGGAGTGCAGGAAAAAACAAATAAGGACAGCAAAGTTTAAAACCCATTCCTTCTCACTTAAGATGAGATGCCAAATCCACTGACCTACTGCCTCTCCTTCATGGATGCTTCTACCCTTCCTTGGCAATATCATTGCAGCATGGTTGGAAGTTCAGACTGTAATCTGTGTGTAATCACCCTGTTTTGAGGGCACCTGAATAAATAAATATTGATTGAAATCCTTGTTACTGTCTCCACAAGTGCTGCCTCAGGCTGGCTCTCTGGGTTAACTCCTGCCCTCTGCAGACCTCAGTCCAAGAGGGTTTTTACCCAGGCCTGAGGGAAAATGAAAGTGGCAGAAGTCCTTCCTGACTCCTGCTGATGGCCATGGTGCTGCAGCTCCTTAGTGATCCTGTACCTGCTGGGAAAGTCACACATTTAAGGAACATAAGCAGGAAGGGGAGGTGTCTGCTTGGTGAATGACATTGCCAAATGGAATTGGGATTTGTGTCTAGACAGCAATCAAAATTAGCCTTTCATCCTACATCAAGGTAATATACAAATTGTTCTGTAAGCATTAGTAAGTTAATTGTATTACTTTGAGGATGCATGCATAAATAAGTATTGAGTATATTTGCTATCTTGCAAATGAAAATGAAGCTAAAACACCAGCAAAGGTGGAGACTCCTCACTACTGGTTTTTCTTAACCCTCCTATTCTGGCTGTGAGCTGGATTCTTTTGGGTCATTGTTTCCCTTGCCAGTTGATTTAACCCAGTGTAATCCTACATTCAGTGAGCATTTAGATGACCAGGTGAGATGCAATCTTCATAAATAATTAAGACCAGTGGAAGTCCCTCACACTGCACAAAGGATTTTGGCTGCAGAGCAGTAAAGGAGCTTGCTCTGAGTCATAACTGGCATCTCTATAAAGGAAAAAAAAATATTTTGAAAAAACTAAATGTAACAGACTATAAATGAAAGAAATGTAGTTGTATTTCAGAGCAATCCATTAAACACACACAACCTGCTGAGAGATGCTACAGTATCAGTCACTCCTCTGTAAGTCAGTACATAAACTTGTTTTTAATTTTTTTGGCAGACTTATGAAGCCAATTATCCTGGTAATAAATATTCAGCTTTAATGGGCAAGTAAATAATTAATGTTATTGCCTTTGCAAATTTAGCTTTTCAGTTATAAATTAACATAATTAAAATAGTAATGTTTCAGTACTCATTTTACCAGCCAAAATCTAAATCAAGCAATTAAACTGTAGGTTTTTCACATCAAATGAGTTCAGTTTATAATGATACAAAGTGTGGGTATAAATTTGCTTTTCATGGTCAGATTCATTACAGAAACATGAAGAAAAAATATTCTGCAATGCTGTAATCAAGTATATTATTTGAAAAACCATTAATATATACTTTAACTACTTTTTGTTGTCCTTTCACAGTAGAATAGGAAGGGGAAAGCACATTTCCCATGAGTCTCTGGCCCAGCAATAATTGCCTGTGTATAATTGTAATGGCCACTGTACAATGACTGTCAGTGCATAGTGGCTGTCACATCTCTTTGGATTGATTGGAAAACCACAATGCACAGTATGGATCTGAAAAGGGAAAAATTACTCTGTAGTCATTAACTTAAAAAAACTCCAGTCTGAGTTACACACACTGCAAATTTGATCATGCACTTTTTATCCCCTACTCCTTGTTTGATATTTTTCATGAGGAGTGTGTGCTGTCCTCATGTGTTGGTGTTCCAGCTTAGTGAGCAACCAGAGCAGAAAAGCTTTTCTTGATAAGGGGAGATGAGTTAGCAGGAACATGCAACTATCTCTGCTCTGAATGCAGCTCAGAGCTGGTGAAATTCAGCCCTTTCAGTAGCTGATCCCCAGGAGCAGAGTGTGTGGCTCTAACTTCAAGCTGGCTCAAGGGTTCAGGAGGTTGCATCAAAATTTCTGAATTTTCTTGTGAGATGCAGTGAAACTATATGGCTTCTGACAATTGGAGGTTTCAGGGACATCAGACTGTAGGAACTTGAGCCTTCCTCTGTTTATTTTTTAAACTGGGGATGTCACAAGAGCACTTCAGTTTGTATGACTGGTGTCAGTTTTTGACTCTTTCTAACATTCTGTTAGAAATGGGAAAAGCTCAGAAGTGACTCTGACATTCATCTATAGACAAGGACACACACAGATGAAAGCTTGAGGTCTGAAAATTTGGTCAGAGAAGTCCTGAAAGCTTGTACTGAGAATCCAGAGCTGCGCAAGACACTTCTGGTCTTGCAGACTTCATAGATTATAATTTATCATGGGCTGAACAGTCTATTTATAGCTCCTCAAAATGCTCCTAAGAGCAGCATTTTGAAAACTGTCAAAGGTTTGCAGATTTGTAATGAGAAGAATTGCTTGATGCACAGGCTTGCCCCATGCAGACCTGCTCATTGACATTTCTACAGGCTGTGATTTCATAGTCCTTTCGTGTCCCAGAACCCAGGGGGCAAATTTATCCCTGGCAAAGGCCCACTGAAGTCACTGAAGTCACACCAAAGATAAATTCAAGTCAATTAATTTTATTTTAGTGGTGTTCAAACTGTTTGCAGTGCTATGCAGATAGGTAGCTATATGCTTTTTTTGCAATATCCAATTGTTTAAGCTTTAGTGGACTGAAAAAAAAAATACCTTTGAGCTGAATTTGTGCTAGTTGGCTTAAATTCATGCAGAACTGCAGTGTGGTTTTGACAACAATATTATCTGGAGTTTTAGAAGCCCTTTAAAAAGAAGAAAAGCACACTAAACTCTCATGTATGATATCTGTGGGTTCATATTTCCAAAGATATTTTAATTGGACACAATTAAGTGCTGGTGTGATGAACAGTGGGTGGAGAGCAGCAATGCAAGCAGCTGATGGCACAAGCAATTCTCTTGTGAGCACTAACTGTGTGTGTCAGTGTGCACCTGTAGGAAATACACATTTTTATCAGTGAAAAGGCCAATTTTATCCCAAATGCTGCCCTGTTAGAAGTAGTTGTAATCTGTATTTAATTATTGTACTTTAGCTGTGCCTAGATTTAGATGTGGTGGAGGTGCCCTGTATGGTTTCTTTGCCAGTATGTCCTGCCATATCATGCCAAGCTCTGCCTGGGTTTTGTGCCATATTTCTGCCTGGGTGTGGCTCTGGAACCATGAGCTTTGAGCTGTGTCTGACAAGAATCCAGCCCATTTTGTAACAAGGGCATTCTAAACTCCTGATGTCCTGATGTCCCCTTTTAGCTGTTTTGGTTTCCAGCACACATCAAAGATTGCTCTGAGGCACCTGAGCACTGGAGGCAGTTCAGGCACTGCTGTTCAGGCTGGCTCTGCTGGGTGCTGTATTTCTGCTCCCTTCTTTAGGATTTACAGCACTTTAAGGCAGCATTTCCCCACAGGAGCACTGTGACACTGCCTTATTTTATGGGTGAATTGGTGTATTTCAGGTGTTTTCTGACTTTGTCGAAGTCCCTCCTCTCTCTGAGAGCAGGCAGCAGGAGATGTTTGCATGGGTGAACTCGAGATCTCTCCCATGTGGAGGCTGAAGAGGGACGTGTGTGTGTGTTTGCAAAGGACAGAGAACATCAGGGGAGCTGTGATTTGGAATTGTAGGTGCATTGTGGCTGTGTAGTGCAAGGCCAGCTCCTGCGGTTTGCAAGTGCTTCTCTTTCCTCGTGGTCCTTTTTAACTTGTATCAGCTTCTCCAGACTCCTGACACTTCCTAGAAAGCTTCAGCATCCTCCCACAGCCCCAGCTCTGCTCTGGCCTCTGACCAGGGGAGGCTGGAAAGGTGAGAATCTGTCCCCACTTTTGCAAAACATCTGTCCCTGGCTCAGGGCAAAAGGGATGAAGAGGATCAAGGAAAATAAAGGCACTGACTTTGCCTTACCAGTGAGTTAAGAACTCTGCCATGCTAAATTTGGAAATGAAGCTTTTTGGTGAGCTGGGAAACAAGTGAATGTTGATGCTGTGCACTTGGGGCTGGAGAAACTCGTTTCAAATCTGTGATGGAGAGACCTGCTTGAACCAGTAACTGTGAAAGTGAGACCTGTAGCTTAACTGTGACACTAAGATGACTGACGGGATTGTTTCCTTGTTACATTCCCATTTTAGGTTAGAGTAAGAGGAAATCCACTTAGATATTGTTCCATCAGTGAAGGCTGTATCACACAGCTGCCTCTGGTACAAACCTGTCAGCTCTTGTTGGAGAAGTGGGTTCACTTCATCGCTCGGTTATTTTGATGGTCTGTCCTGTTAAATGGAAGCTGGCTGCTACTCACTGCTGAAGTGAGTTCAGCATTGCTTTTTCTCCCCCACAAATGTGCTTGCAGCCCTTTGAAAGCATTATTTGACAAGGACATATGCATTGCAGTAACTTCATCATTGCTTCCAATTGAACTGGCAGAAGAAACAATAATCTCCTGGAAGAGCTTCAGTACAAGGGCAGATGTAAACGTCTGAGTCTGAGGAGCCCAAGAGATCTTATTTTATAGTCTAAGCAGACCATAATAGTAGGAGTAATAATAATAAAAACACTTAATAGTGTAATGCAGCGTTGGCAGCCAGAGAGTTAGACAGTAGCCTGCAACTTAATGGTTTTGAACTTGAGAAGCAGCTTTGGTTAAAACCAAATGCCTGCTGAAGAAAGGAGTTTATATTATTTCATATTGGAAGTATTTCCATGGAATTTCTTGGGTTCATTTTCAGAAATTATTTACTTATGTGCAACAGCAGCAAAACCTGTGCAGTGTCATAGCATTTTCTAACACAGCAAGATATTAATTACACTCTTGAACCTCATAATGTACCATTGATGCTATTATGATGGGACTAGTTCCTTCAGCAAGGATGATTAACCACTTACTTCCTTTTTCCTGGATACCATTAGTTTGTACTTGGATAACAAAAATCAATGCTGATCTTCAGCAGCATCACAGTATTCTGTTGTATTAATCTCAGTCAACGTATTCTTCATTTTATTATTGCCTGCATTCTTTAATTGCATTCATTTCCCATCACACCGCCAGCCCCCACCAAATTTCTAATGGTGGCTGTTATCACTTGAATTGCAGCTCTTCTGTTTCACTATTTGTTTTGTTGGCAGGGAAGGGGAAAAGAAAAAAGCCTCCAAACAGCTGAGTGCCAGTAGTGCTGATGACTTGTATTTTATTTATGTTTTGCACTGAGCCATGGTGAATGATAAAGTGTGTCTGGGACAGGGCTGTGGGCAGCACTCTAAGTGTTATAGTTGGAAACGTGCCAGAGTTGCATTGCTACCAATTTTTTACCATTAGCCTTCTGGAAGGAGGGATTCAAAGCCTCATTTTATTCCCTTCTTCACCCCTGTCACCGTTGCAGTAAATTAATGGGAGATCTTTACCAGAGATGGAGCTGACAGGGATGGAGCTGTTGCTCCCACAGCACTGGAGCTGTGAGGAGGCAGGAGCAGCCTTTGGGATAACGGAGGGCTTGGAGAGCCCGTGTGGGGTTGTGCTGATGCTGTCCTGGAGCTCTGCAGGAAACTGAGCTTGATCCCCAGGAAAAGGCAGAAAGCAGCAGTTGTTCCTGCTCAGCTGTGTGGGCTCTCATGTCCAGGGCTGTAATTAGAAGATTCACCTGCTAATGAATTGCTGTAATCCCCTGCTGTGTTCAGAGTCTGCTGGGGGATCTCTTTGCCTGCATTTGCAGAGGCAGGTGACCTTGCTAAATACTTAGCAGTAAAAATGTGTTTTCCCTTGCCTGTTTCACAGCCTTTCTTCTGGCTCTGCCAGTGGAGCCCTTCTTTATTAATTGAAAATATTTACCCAGGTTTAGTTTTAAGGAAAGAGGAAAGTTAGAAGAATATACTTCAACATGTTCCATGCATGTCACACACATTTATGTGAATGCACACACATGTGGAATTCTCATTTCTTAATGGCCATGCTGGCAATAAAAATAAAAGAAATTTAATATTTAAGCAAGGAGTTATGTTTTCAATTATTTTTCAGTCACCAGCCACTTTAAATATTGAATCTTTTCTACGCCCAACTAATTTATTCAATTGCAGTTAGGTAGATTGTAATTAATTTTTGATGAGACAAACTAATACAAATTCTACTACACTGTGATATTTGCTCACAGATGTGTTGTTTGGCTTCTAGATACCTCCTTTTTGCTCTTGCTGAAGTTGCAAATGCTCGTCAGTGTTGCCACAAGGCCCAAGTTGCACCTTAAGTTGTATGACACACAAATATAAGGGTGAGTGTGCTGGGTCAGAGTAGGGTCCAGCCAGCTCCTGTGCTCACCCCGACAGGGATCAATAGCTGATGCCTAAAGACAAGAATTTAAACAGGGCAAATTTACAGCAAAGCTTCCTGAGAGACAGAGAGTCTCCCAGACTTCATTGATTCGTGGCCTGGGAACATCCCAAGATAGAAATGGTGTCTTCAATTTTAATATTTGAACTTATTTGTTACATCTAAAGTATATAGTTATTTTGTATAATTCATGCTTTCCATCAGCAAAGGACTGAAATTCCTCCAAGGGAAATACTCTCTTTTTACTGGAAAAATGCCTTGTCTGCCTTTTCTGATTAATGAGAACATCCATATGCTGGCTTTTGTGAGTGGAAGACGGATCTGATACCACTTAACTATGTTAACTGAATGTAAAAATCTGAAGTGGTGGGATAATGAAAGTAATTTGCAGTTTGTCGGCGTGTTCCCTCTGATCAAAGACGAGCACAGCAACTTGGAAACAACACAACAAAACTGGGGGGGTTCTAGGACATGGGGAATTTTTTGCAAGTTCAGACTTGGTTTTGTTTCAGGTAGGAGCAGTGCCAGCTCCTACAGCAGGTGCAGGCTGAAATGGATGATTTCTGTGTCAGGGATCATATGGATTTGGGTTGGAAAGGATCTTAAAGGCCATCCACTCCCACCCTGTGCCATGGGCAGGGACACCTGGGCACTGCCAGGGCACCACGGCTGCTCTGGGCCCCCTGTGCTCCCCCTGTACTCCCCTGCAGCTCTGGGCTCCCTGTGCTCTTCCTGTGCTCCCCCTGCAGCTCTGTGCTCCCTGTGCTCTCCCTGTGCTCCCCCTGCAGCTCTGGGCTCCCTGTGCTCTCCCTGTGCTCTCCCTGTGCTCCCCTGTTCTCCCCCTGCAGTTCTGGGCTGCTCCTGAGCTCTGGGCTTGGCAGGAGCTGCCCAAAGCCAGGGAAGCCCAGGAAGCATCTTGGCAGCTCTGATGGGCTCTCCAGGGTCTGTGACATGAGAGGGAAACCAGCTGCACTCTGAGTGTGTCACACTCATCAGGAGTCACCTACTGACGTGAAGGGGTTTTTCTGCAAAACTGCAGGTTTGGGCAACACGAATGGCATACTTTTTTTTAATTTTTTTTTCTTTCTTTTTTTTTCCCTGTACGGTTCTGAGCCGACACAATATATAGCTCATGAGGGTTTCCATGCGTTTATCTTTTGTAGCTTTTTACTTTATTGCTGACTGGGGTGGCCTGGCTCCCTGCCTCTGTATTGTGTGATACACATCAGCAGAGTGTGGAGGAAGCACATTGCCTTCAGACTGGAGCCTCTACACTTTGCAGCTCACTGGAAACCTGACCATTGATTTAATTCCATTAAGTTGCCCATCTCAGTTATGTCGTGAGAGTTGGGAATTGTGCACACTCACTGCATTTTGTCATGAAGAAAGATATTTTCACCTCCACATCCGCACTTCCCATTACTTCTCCTCCTTCACATTGCTGCATATTCATTGCCAAACTGTACTAAACAGGAAATTTCACCTTTCCCAGCCTGAGCCCATGCCCCTGCACTCAGGTTGCAGTGATGATCTGGTCCTGTTGCTGTAACTTCCTCTCCTCAGCTGATGCTCTGGGTAATGCACAAAAATGTAGCACTGATTTTCTTTAGTGACTGTTCTGTGTTACAATTTACGAGTAGAAATGAAAAAGTAATTGTAGCTGTGGTCTCTAGAGATAAAATCCCTTAAAAGCAGTAGAATTAGGTCTTACTGCTGCCTGCAGATCAAACTAGTGCAGCATCAGCCATTCCTGTGCCCGTAAGTCACTCAGCAGCCATTTCAGCTGGCAGTCTGATTTTTCATGGTTGGCCTGGAAGAGGACAGGAGCTGTGAAGGTCCACTTTTGTCCTTCATGTCCGAGTTCAAGAGAGGCAGAAAGTCTGCAAATGTGTGCAGCAATCACAGGGCTGAGGTCTGCCACCCTGACTCCTGTTGTGGAGCCTTTAGGGGTGTATGTAACACATGAGGTCCAGTTAAGGAATTAGTGCTAAATAAAGTAAATTAATTTGATTGTTCTGATCTGTGTGACTATGTGTGCTGTGTGGACTTCAACAAAAAAAATAAAAAAAGAAAAAGCACATTATGTACATATATGTGTGTGTGTGTGTGTTATATATATATATATATATATATATATATATATATATATATATGCTAACTTTCAGTATTCACAATTTCATATGCTGGTTGCTGAAATCTTCCTTCTTGCAAGCCCAAAACCTACTGGGTTTTCCAGAAAGGTGTAACCTGTTCATGGGCTCAGGGTTTCTTGTGGAGGTGTATTGGAATTTTGTGGTATTTTGAGCTTTCTCCTCTGAGGGAAACCTCTTGTGTATCTCTGGGTTTTTTTCCCCCTGCTTTTTAAAAAATCCTAGGCAAAGTTAGAGTATCTTCGTGGCTGCTGAGTTAATCTTAGAAAAGCATCTCTGGGTGTGGTTAAAGATGTGAGCCATGGATATATCTGCCATAGGGAGCTCAGATCCTGCTCTGTCCTCAGTCCTCACCTGTTTTGTGTTTTGCTTCACAGGCTGTATTATCTGGGAGGGGGAATGATGATCCTTTGAGTGTTTTCCATCTGCCAGGGATTAGGGGTGAGCATTTGCACTTCTCAGAGCTGCCCTGAGGTTTCTGCTGGCTGGCAGTGCTGCTGCTGGTGCTCACCTCCGTCGCTGTCTCTCACCTGGTGTCTGCACAGAGGCCCCACATCCCTGCCCAGTGCCAGGGTCTGACCTCTTGGAAACTCTGAGCACATCCAGCAGTGACAGTGGGCTAGAGAACGTGGTTATGCTGAGCCCCCAGAAAACCCCAGGGCGTTTTCTAGTCTCTGACAATTGCGTTGGAGGCAGAACTTTGGGAACTGTGGTGTGTTGGGCTGGCAGTCACAACTTCCCATCTGCTGTGAGCTCCTAAGCTTTGAATTTCTCAAGTAAGAGCCATTTTATTGTGCATAGTATTAAGACTGAGGTGATGTCTCTGCTTTTAATATGAAAGTCCTGTTATCCTTCAGAAATGCCATAATGAATTAAAATATTCCCTATGGAGAAGTGCATTACTTACTTTTGTGTTATGATCTTGGACTGGAATAAAAAGCAGCCAGGCTGTCATTCATTTCCTGGTCTAGGGACACTATGAAAGTACTGTAAAGCAAGAATAGCTTTGCACCACAGTTCTTGAATTCAGTGATTGCCCTCTGAAGGTGCCACACATGATGGATTGTCACAGACTCTCTGTCCTGCCTTGACATTTCATTCCTATCCAATGTTGTCTTGTGTTCTGCTCTGAATCTGCCAAACAACTGACCCTGGAATTTAATGCCACACCTTCTTCTCCTTTCTTTTTCTGTGCAGCATCTTCTGCAGCTGAGGCTCTGAAATACTGGAGGACACTGCATCTTCCTCAGGGACACAGGCAAGGGAGAGCTGGAGCCTCTGGGGGGCTTGGAAAGGAATTGTGGGTGGTGGTCGCCTGAGGAACTTACCTTCACCCCAATGTTGCTCTGAAACGAGTCGTGTCCAACAGTCAGGTTTGGTAAGGTATGTATTTTTTCCTGTGTTTTTGCTCTTTTCTGAATGTCTACATATAGGGAAAACAGAGAATTAGCAGCCTTTGACTTTATTCCTGTATTCATGCCTTGCTCATACTGTGTCTGTAAATAAGCTTTGCTCTCCCTGAATTTAGAAAGCATTCACCAGGAATGAAAGTGTTTTTATTGTCTTGGGCTTGAGGGGGTGTCTGGTTATGTGAAGTTCTTTATTGAACTAAATGCTCACTGATGGTTGTGTGTTGCTGCTAGTGGTGGATACTTGGTTATAGGAATCCATGGTTTGAAAATCCCACTTCTTGTGTTTCACTAATGACTGTAGTTCTGAGGGTCAGAGATGGGGGAAAAAAGATGAAGTAACCCCATTGTAATTCAGCCCTGTGTTTTCCTTTGTGCTTTGTATATTCTCACTGTTTGCAAAGGATGGAAATACCACTACCAATTTCCTGTATAATTGTATTCCCCCTTTGTAGTGTAGCACTTATAATGTTTTCCTGTGTGAGTGTTCTCATACCCACACAAGTGTTGCCCTGGCTATGCTGAAACTGTAGCAAGGCAATATGCAACCATTTTCTAACAAGAAACCGAAGGCCAGGACGTATTGGTGAAGATCATTGATGAAGATCATGTTAGATGAGATTTTGGGGTAATACAGTCTCTGATTCTATGGCTTCTTTTACCTAGATCAAGTTATTTCTGCGAAGGCAAAGTTTTCTGATTTAAAAAAATAGGCAACAGATTTAAAGCAAAGGTTCTCAGATCACAGTAGAGTGGTATCAGATGGTATTATCCTTTTTCATTTAGCACATGGGTATTGACTTCCTTTATATGACTGAACCAGCACTATAATCTTGTTGAGAAAAGTACAGCAGCAATATAACACCTGTGCTTGGTGTTAGTGGAGGAGCACGGAAAAGAAGTCAAGACTTTCTTAAAAGCCTCTAAAATAAACCACAATGCAGGTGAGTGTACATTAGTTCTCCTGCTTTTGATCTGGTTGCACTTGTCATGTTAGCTCTGGAAACTGTGGGCTCAAACTCTTATGCTTCAGCAGAGCTCTGCCAGTGTCTGACAATTGCAGGGAAAAGTTGGTTGGAATAGCTTAAATTGGGTGCTTAACTTTTAAATGTTGAGGGTCAAGAAAGGTCTGTTCCAACCACAGCGTGTGCTGTTAATTTGTACAGGAATTTCAAGCAAACAACGCAGTTGCCAGGGCGAGGTTCCCGTCATTACAGCTCAGCACAGCTCTGCTTGTCTGCCTGCTCTGGTTTCTGGAAGAAGAGCTTGTTAAACATTGCTCCTGCCTTTATTATCCTCTTCACTTCTGTTTATTTCCAAGCTACTGCTCTTGTGATTATAACGCTTAAAAGGGAAGGTTGTAGGAGAGGTATTTCATAATCAAGAGAGCTTCTTGACTCTCGCAGAGAAAAATTTGGCACTGCAGAATGTAGAAATCACAGCAGTTTTTGTTTATCCTTGTTTGGGTTTGAGATTTCTGAGTTGAAATATGTAAATGTTCCTTGCAGTGAGGGTGTGAGTTTTTCTGGGTACCCAGGGTGTCCTTGGCTGTGTGAGGATCTGCTCCAGAGGTGTTGGTGCTGGTGTGACCGTGGTGCTGCTCCTGCCTTGGACAGGGGCATAATACATGAGCTCCCTGTCCTTGCTGAGCCAATCCAACTCTCACTCTAAGGTCTATACAACCGATTTGTGTGAAACTGTTATTAAGACATTAAACTCTAGGTTGGACTTCGATTATACGTTTTCATTTTACTTCGTGACCATCAGATCTAAAACTTGGTTCTTATTTAAATCTCACGCTTATGGAAGCTTCATCTTTAAGAAGAACATTGCAAGTTGAGAAGGTTGTGCTAAACCAGAAAGATTTGGCCAAACTGTTGTTGCTCACTTAAGTAGATGAGGCCTTTCTTTCTTTCTTCTCTTCATCTTGGGGACCCATGATTACCAGAGTGCTTGACTGCCATCAACTTTATCTGTTCCCACAACACCCTTGTAAGACAGAAGTGCTACTTATCCCCTTTTTGTAAACGGTGAATAAGAAACAGAGGCACTTCTGGGTCACTTTTAAGTGGCAAACATCTGTCCCTGATTTTCAGGCAGTCTGAGCACACAAGCTGCATCTGATGCCTGCAGCTGGAGGCACAGAGCCCTGGCTGAGCACAATTTGCGTGTGGATCTTTCTGAGGTCACTGCTCCCACCTAATCCAGTTTCTTCCACGTGTCCTGCTCTCCCAAGTAGAGAGGGTTTTAATTAAGTGATTACAGTAACACTTAATGACATCGGCACTCAACGCTTCCCTCCCTATCTCTACTGAAAACTGAAACATCTGTTCAGATAATGTGAGCTGAATTCATTTATCTTTGCAGCAGAGTGTTTGCTCACGTGAGGCGAGCAGATTCCCCTTTAGCAACATTTATGGAATTGTGCTGATGCTAATCTTATTGTATGAGGAATTAGTTTAAATGGATCTGCAGATAACGTGCAGAGCAATAGTTTTTTTCCGAAATTGCTCATTTTTAGATTAGTAGAATCCAGTTAGTAAAATGCTCTGTTCGGCTGAAAAGGCACATTTAATAAATATGTAAGAGAAATTTTTAAGTATCCATTAAACATAGTTAATAAATTTTATCTTGCAAGTAGAATTGGAAAAAAACCTGCTCATTTAATGTGTTTTATGGCTCTCATAGCAATTAATTGTCTTCATTACATGAACATAAATCCTCAGTGTAATTCACCTTTTTCAGATTAATTGCTATGGAATTTTTCCCTTTGCTTTGTTTAGAGTAGTAATACTATTTCTCTTTTCAAAAAGTTGAATCTCAACATCACATTTTTTACTTTTCCCAGATGTTCTGTAAATCAGTTCCAGTTAAAAAAATCTCTTTGTGCTCCAGGCCAGTGCAGGGGTGGTGTTGCAGCTGTGATGCTCTGATCAGGTGAAGCAGAGACTTCAAGCCCTGCTTGACCTGCAGCACAGCAGTGGACAGAACTTCCTCTCTCATTCATTGTATTATGTGGTCTGATAAAAACTCTACTTCTTTCTTCAGATTTTTCTTGTTTCTTACATGATTTCATTTGTTAAATCAGGAAAAAACCCTCTGATTTTATATGCCTTTGGGTTTGGCTCTCACAGTAAGACCCTAATGCAACTTTTCAGTGTCATTGCTGAGGGGTACAGGTAGCTGTGTCTGAAAGTTTTTCATTAAAATTGTCCTCCAACATTTTTGAGGGAAAATTTTGGTTGGAGCATGATGGGATTGCTGCTTGAATTCCCAGAATTAAATTAAAAGCTGTATTTTGATTAAAGCCTTTATTGCCCTGGAATGAATTTTGCACACCAAACAGGACCAGAGGACAGCATGCAGGATCGTGTTGTACCTATGTTTTTTTTAATCAGTGAGCAGGCTGAGCTTGTTTGCATGAGTAACATTTATGCAAATGCTTTCTAGTGTTCCTCTGGACTGTTTTGTCAGGGTGAGGAAATAAAACATCTATTATATTTGCATGTTTTTGTTGCAAGATCAGCAGACTGGCTGTTAAGGTATCAATTCCCTTGATGATGCCACTTCTGCAGCCCCACTCACTCAGCTTCTCCTGACAGGACTTTTATTGAATCCATCAACCTGACACATATCAAAGCACAATTTCTGATAGCAAATATCTTGTTGTAAAATGAATTAAAAAGGTGATAGCAGCGGCAGAATTGAGTTGAGTTTCTGAAAGAAAATAAGAAACTCTAAAACTAACATGAGATTCTTAAGATACCAATCACAGAACAGTAATATAATAGTCCTTTACCTGTTCTCCTGAAGTGCTGAGAAGTCACTGGGTCTGTCTGGAGTCATACAAATGGCCTTGCTCCTCAGCTGGCAGCCTGTAGCTCTGCCTTCTGCCCTCTGATGTTTGTAGTGGTGCTCAGAGAGCGTGATGAAGTTGGGGTTTATTTTCTTCTGGAGACCTTTCCCTGCAAGGAGCAGCATCCTCCTTGTAATGGCTCTGCACTCCAGCTGTGCCGAGATCTGGAGACTGAGGAGTGGGAAATGCTGGCTCTGAGTGGAGCACATGTTCTTTCAGAAGATAAAGCAGTTTGGAGCCCCTTGTCCTCTGCAGAGCTGCTGCCTGGCAGTCCATGGGCTGTGTCTTAGGCAGAGTCCAGCCAGGGTGGAAAAGGGCCTATTTTTCTTTGTTTTGAAATTAGCTGGCTCAAAACCTTTGTCTGAGAACAGATTTTCTCTGTCTCCTTGCAACCTTCTCCTGTCTGTTTTGCTCTCTTCATCTTGCTTTTCTCTTCCCTTTGGTTTTGCATCTCTCAGAGGACAAGCAGCTTCTGGCAGGGCTGCCTTTGCACTGGTGCTGCTCTCATTCTGCCCAGGCTCAGTTATTTCTTATTTTTGGCTAGCATGCCCTGTAAAATAGCTAATAATAATCATGCTTTTTGCTCTGTGGCAGGCCTGCTTTCTGGATAAGTATCCACTGACAGTTTGCAGCCTAGCAGAGAGGAAGAGGAGGGCAGCCAACAGTTGATGTGGAAAATTAATTATGAACTGCCATCCTCCTGCCATGTAGTTAAGGCAGTTCTGCATTGCAAGCTTTGCATCCAGCTGTGTGTCTCCTTCTTCAAACAGTGGGAATGTTGCCAGAAAAAAGCTTAGTGGAGAATGTCTCATATGGGACTGATCACTCAGGATGCTCTGGAGCCTTCACTGCTCTGCTTTCAGCTGCAGCACCACCAAGGAGTAATTTTTTACCTTTTGTTGGATGAATGTTTAGCTTAATTGTGCATCCAAGTTGATAAAGATTTGTGTGTGTGCTGGGGGAGTCACCCATGTCCCCCCTGCAATCAACAGTTTGGTGTTCTAGTGTAGTGGTGACTTGGTAATGTTCAGGTTTGGAGGAGCTGTAGCTTTTTATGTTTTCATTCTTCAACATGACATATTTACTTCATAATGATCCTCAAAAACAGCCTCGTACGTGGAAGGGGGGAGTTTGACAGGCACCAGGCAGCCCTGGGAATGTAATTACCTAAAGGAGCAGTTCTGTCCCTGCACCACCTCTGTTTTAAGGATCACAGAGGCGATTTCTGGAGGTCCCTGCACTGTGGGTAGCTCAGGAGCTGTTCTGGTGTCATAATCGAAGACTGGGTTTCACTACCTTGAGCTGAGCACTGCAGCGCCAGCACAGCCCAATCTAAGTGCCAGAGATGCCCTTCCTTAGGGAGCCCTGTAGGATATATTAAAGATTCTCAAAGAGGGAGGGTTTTGGAAAGCCCTGACAAATTTGTAAGTGGCTATTTGGGGCTGAGCTAAAGAAATTAGTATTTGTGTAGCTTTCCTCGATGAAGCCTTTGTTTAGTCCAAAGGGGTTTGAAGGGTGTGATGGAAACAGCCTTGCAAAGCCACAGCAGGTGTGAGATGTTATGGAGAGACTTTTCTCTAGAACAGTGTCTCCTCACACCAGAAAACCCCTTTTAGCTGCTTGAGTTTTCAGTTAAAGTACCAGAAGTCTCTACTTTGTACTTTTTTATTACAAAATTCATTGTTATAGTTGCTGACTGATTTAATGGTTAACTGAGGGGTGATCTCTAAGAAAGACCTAGGATTTTGTAAAGGGTCAAATCGCTGCCTGGTAGAAGCCACTGACTCAAATCATGATGCTGTGAGCCTCATCCTCTTCCTGAGATGTGCCTCCTGATTGACATAAATTCTACTTTCTTTCTAGTGCTGTCATGCTGATTTTTTGCAGCCAGGGGACTGTATTTGGAAGCACAAACCCGTTGCACAGGTTTAGATGTGCTGCAAATAATTATGAATGTCTAATGAAGGGAAGCTAAAACAGACTGAAAATGTTTGGAAATAAGAGGGAATGTGTGCAGCCAAGCGTTAGCTGTGAATGGAGAGTTCTTGTTGGCATCGTTTAATGGGAACTTTCCAGCTCGTCGTTTCTGTGGTGAGTATGTAGATAACAGCAAAACAAAACCGGCAGGGCTGCTGTAGGCAAATGGAAGGAGCCTTTCACCTCTGGAGTAAAAGAGACAATGAAGTGAGCAGCTATTCTGTTTATGGGCTGACACCTCCTCAGTCTTTGCTTTCCAGTTACTGGGAGGGGTTCAGCAGAAACTCCACAGCACTGGCCTCCTCTAAACAAAGTTGTGTCTTATTCCTTCACAACACCAAATCTATTTTGTACTGTCCAGGAAAAAACAGGGAGAATTTTTTAACTTGTTTTTTCCTCTCTCTCTCTCTGTTATTTGGGGTAAGGTAGTTTCATTTATATCTCTCCAGACAAGCTTGGTGCCTTTGACATGAGTGGCCAGATGCCCTTTTGTCCATCTCAGGAAGTGGTCCCTGATGTTTGTGGAGATTCCCCTCTTCCTTTCTTCCCAGTGCTGCTGTGCTTTCCAGTCTCAATGCCATGAGAGAAGGAACACTTCAGATTTATGTTAGATGTCATATAAAGACTTGGGCTTGAGCAGCCATCAAATTGATGTGCACTCAAGCTCTGTTGTGATACCATTACCCACATGGATGGAGAAGCTGAAAATCAAAGCATTCTGAATGAAAAGGCATCATGAGGGTTAGGACTGTGCCATTCCCTGGCAGACCTCATGCCTCTCTCAGGTACTGGAGGGTCTCAGCTTCTCTCCTTCTGCCCAGTCATATTCTGGTGGGTCTGCACCAGCACACTGGGGAAGAGGAAATAAAAATATAATAAAGATAATTCAAGAAGTTTTCTACAAACCCCATTGCATTTTATGTGTTAGATTGGGTGGGAGAGGGGGTGCTTGACTGGCACTGCAGGGTGACCCCTCCCAAGGTGTCCTCGAGTTTGTCACTGAAGTGGGGAGGTTGTGAGTCCTTCTCTGCACTGTGTGCCACACCAAAACACAGAGGATCACTGGAAGCTTCCCCATGGAATGCTCTTAAAAGGGGGCAAAACAGCACCCCCACCAAAGTCTTTCTCCTTAGGAAGGCTCGTTGGCACCTGTCCTTGGCTCAGGAGCACAGAGCAAGGGGGTGGGCAGACCTGCACTCTGCTTGCTTCCTGTCTGGGAGGAATTTCCACTTGTTAATGATTAATTCAAACGTTTCTTGTCATGAGTACAGTCTGCACAGAGTGATAAATCTGTGGTGGGTTAGAGGTGGAGGTTGCTCAGTGCTGACAATTAGTTTGAGCCACAGGCTTTGCTTTCATTGGCATTTTCACAGCATTAACCTGGACCCTGTCAATTAAAATCCAGACACATTTTGATGAGGGACATCTTCTTCTAATGATAATTGTAATAATATCACTTTTCTTCATTTAAAACCTGTCAGGCAGGCCATGTTTCCTGGAAAATAACTGCCCCATTTTCACATTGCCTAAATAACTAGGAAGTATCTTTCAGGTTTTTTGAGCTGACACTTCATCACCAATAACTAAAAGCATATGAGGCCAGAGCTGTTAATCTTCGAACACTTACCAACTTCAGTCAAGGTAATTTGACTTTATCTGCTAAAATAAGTGGGTTTATTAGCCTTCACTTTGGAGGCTAATAAACAGTTGATAATTGCCTCAAGTTGTTGATGGGGATTTATCCCATTTAGGTGTTCTATTTGACAGGGTAGCTCCAGAGCGTGTCCTAGGCAGTGATCCATTTCTGCAGCTCACCTGTTCATTAGGTGGAGGAGGAAACTTGGTGTAAAGGCTGATTAAGGAATTTGTCTGAGCTGCACAAGAAGTCTGCAGTGGAAGTGACTGGAAATCCTCTGTCCTTGTAGATTAATCGCAGTGGTTTTTTATGTGTCTATAAATACATTTAGAATCTCTTTCAGGGCACAAAAATGACTATTTAGTAGTTGCAATAGGAGTGGTATATCAGGTTTCAATTGGAAACTTATTGTGGTTTTATTTTAGCATGGCATGAGAAAAAAAAAAGTGAAAATCATGTTTAGTTTTGCATGGAAAAATAATTTTTGTTTTTCTGAATGGTGGTACATAAGTGAAATCCTTCACAAATATCCAAAGCAGGGAAGCAAAACACTATATCAAGTAGAACTATCTAGACCTTGCAGTGTGTCTGATGTGAGCTGGTCCATGTGGGTGGAAAATGCTGCACTATTTTATTGACACTTGCTTCTCCTCTGGTCCTTCTGTGAAGAAGAAACTCTAATTATGAGCACCTCTAGGTGATGCCACAATATAAGTAACAATAACCCACCTTATTTCTATAGCAGCTGGAAAAATGTCATCAGTTTGTTTGTAGTTCAAAACTCAGGGCATAGCATGGACTCTGAGTAGGAAATCCAGGCACAAAATTCTGCATTGAAGCCTGAGGAATGATAACTGAGAGCTACCTGGGCTTGGGCTGCTGTGCCTGTATTCTGGAAGTTCATAGTTGTGCTTTCAGTCAATGCAAGGAGTACTCCACCTCCTCTGTGGCAGAGCTTTTTCCCTTTGCAGTATGAACTGGCAAGGCTATAATCTGCATTCTGGTGCATATGGAGATCACATTTACAACAGCGTAGCTTGAAGGCTGTAAATAATATCAGATATTTTTCCAGTGAGTCCTCATCAACCGAGCTGTGTATCTCACTACTCTCATTTTTTTAAGAGTGCATGAGGGGTGATCAATAAAACCTGACCTACCTTTGCAAGTTAAATGGGTCTGATTTTAAATGGCCAGACTTAAAGAGATTAAGATTTGCTAACAGTGATTTAAAGTGCAAGCAAGGTCCATTTACATGCCGTTTCTTTTCCACTTTTGAGGTTTGAATTGCAGTGGAAAACGTGTCACATTGGACATTAAGGCATGGAAGTGGAAGCTGATGCCTTGTTGAGCATGTCTTTATGTAGGAGCTGCCTTCCTGCCCTGCACTTCACTGTGTCCTACTGAAAGCATAATGTCATTAATAGATGTGGAACACACCCAACTGTGCAGAGTGAACTTGGACTATAAACAGTATTTCCTGTTTGATGCTTTTGATTTTTGAAGATGCCCAAGGAAGAAAAAAGAATGTGCCAGAAACAAACAAACAGACACAACATAATAAAAATATATGCCTCTTGTTTAACCCTTGGAGTACATTGTGGAAGTGGAGGCTGGAAGAGCAGCACCTCCCTGCAATGCAGGTCTGTCTGGGCATGAGGAAGGGATGGTTTGGTGTTCTAGAGCAGGCTTTTATTTCCCCACCTCATGCCTTTAAGAACCTGAAAGCCATATGGAATAGTCTTGTGTCATGAAAGACAGGTTTGGTTATACAAATGAAATATTTCATTGCCTTAAAGTTAGTCTGAGAGGTGTTGTAATAAGCAGGTCACTGAGCCAAACGTGCTGAAATAAAACCTGGCAGGAATGCTGTGTCCTGCACATGTTATCTCTGTTACAAAGAACTGCTTGAGAACATTTCAAATATTTTTGTGGCACTTGTTTGTCATAACCACCCAGCTATCTGCTGGGCTAGTTCTGATTACTGTGCTATGTAGTGTGGTGCCTTTGTGGATTCCAGCTGAGATTGGGTGTAGAACAGGCATTTACTGATGGTATGTCTCGGTTTCACAAGATCATGATGTGCCAGCTGCTCTTCCTCTCCTGACAGCAGGAGTGTGGACTCAGGGAGAGCCATCAGAAGGTGCTCAGATCTCTCCATTGTTTTCCATGGAGCTTGTGTGTGTGAATTTTGGCTTTAGGCTTGTGTGCATGCATGCTCATACTCTGTTGGACTAGTTATTAATTAAGTTATTATTAATTTGTCCCTAAATGGTTTTATCTGTCTCTATGGCCCACTAATCCCCGTGCTGGGCAGCAAGGTTAAACACGACAGTCCTTGGCCCAGGGAGCTTTTGTGTGAAAAATCTGAGTACAGTGGGAGAAGGAGACACGGATTGCCAGCGAGTGTGGAGGCAACAGATGGAGCACAGTGGTGGAGATGAAGGATGTGCAGAGCTTCGTGTGTTGCAGGGCATCAATGATCAAAACTCCTCTTTGTTGCAGTGCCTGTACAAGGCTCACAGCAATCAGGGATTTGGTTTGCTGAGACTAACTCCTGCCTTGTTAACTACTACCTCTTGATTATTTCTGTCTATATCCATCTGCTGCCTCTTTGCTGTTGGAGCTGCAAATTCCTCAGGGTTCACGCAGCTTTTTCTTTTAGTGTTTGTTCACTACTGAATTCCGTGGGGTTCTGGCCCAGGGTTAATGCTGGAAGCTATTAGCAGTGGCATTTGCACGTGAAAAATAAGGCATTGGGAAAACAATTATTTTCATGTCCTGATTATCTTTATTTGCATTCCAACATCCTCTGAATCTTTGAAAACATTATTTAAATGAAAGATACATGATTATAATTATTGTCATAATGTTCTGTAACCACAAATAGGTCAGCGCAGGAAATGCAATTTTTTTGGTGTGTGGTTGTTTATATATATATATATATATATATATATATATATACACACACACACACACACACACATCTGTATTTGTCTGGCTGATAGATTTTATCTTACAGCCTCGGGCTGTTGCTTTCCTAGGTGCTTATTCATATTTAATCCAGCTCCCCCATGTATTTGCATACATAAATACACACTTGTTTTTAGCACTTGTTTGCATCTTTTAATTCTGAGTTGCCCCTGAGGCTGCTGGCTTTGGGGTTCGTGCAGCCCCAGGTCTCTGGGTGTTGCACACTGCTCCTCTTTGCCTCCTGAGCCCGTGTCTCACTGACCTGCCAGCTGAAGTTTGCCCTGCTGGCTCCACGCCACGGCCAAGTGCTTTCAGCGAGTTCTGGGCTATAATCCTGAGCTGATTTCTGGGATGCAATTCACTGCCACGGTTATCATATCAAAAGGGGAGTGATTTACATTTCCTGCACGTCTCGGTGTTGCCAGCCCCGGAGGATGCTGCAGAGAGAAAGTTAACGCAATTTGGTAAAATAACGAAAATGAGCCTATTTACAGCGTTGCATCTTACACTGTGGAGGAATTTGATACAAAGTTGGCACTAAGTACAAATTTAGGCTGTGCACAGAGATTGTTTTGGGGACTTTTTTTGGCTCCCAGAGGAAAAATAGGAAGATTGTTCCTGAAGTCTGAATGTGTGGAGAGCTCTGTACTTGGCTTTGTGTGCCGCAAAATAAATCTTTATCTTGATTTCATATTGTGTTGCCCCTTAAAGTCTCTCTCTTCTCCTGATATCCATCCAGAGCAGTGTCTGCATAACACGTTATCTTTGGGTTTCATCTGACCCCCTCAGCCCTCTGCAGTTTGCTCCCTGAAAAGGCATTGAGCAGTGATGCCAGCATCATTTGTACAAAGTGAAACACTTTATGCTGAGATATTTTAGGCACGTTCCTACTGGAAATGCCATAGGAATGGCAGGACTGCAGCGTTTGCTGCTGCTGCGCATTCAGCTGCTAGTATTTGTATGCAGAAGCACACACAGAGGTGGCTTCACATTCATTTCCTGTGTATCAATTACTTATTAGTAATCCACAGGCCCAATTAAGGAACTGGAGGTAGGATGTAATGTTGAGAGTGTGGCCATGCCTCTCCTGTTGGACTCTGGAGAGGGAAGGGATGTATCTTGTGCAGGTGACTGAACTGTTGCTGTTATCTCTGAGAGATTCCTGCAGTCTTGTCTAACTTTGGCTTAAATTCCTATTCTTTTATGAGCATCTTTCTTGGCTGTATTGACTGTGCTGTGATGAGGGGTTGTGTAAAAGGGGTACTCAAGGAGAACAGGGCAAAGCACTCTTGGATTTACTGCACCTTATCTTTGTCATTTGAGGTTTTGATATTGTGTACTTGCAGCTGCAAATGCAAAAATATGTGCCATAAGTTTTATAAGCTTTCCAGGAATGGCAGCAGCTCCTCGGCAGGGTTTGTAATCCCAGGTCAGGGTTTTTTAGGAACTGATGAGTAGAGGTCAAAAAATTCAGCTTCAGGCTGTTCAGGACAGGGTATGCTTTGCCTCCCATTTCACTTCCCTTTTCTTCCTCACGTTTCTTCCTCACATGCCTGTGTTTTACCTGCCTTTAAAAGCTTTGAAGCTTTGCGTAGTTCTCACTTAACTTTAGCAAATCCTTTAAAAGCAGATCACAGAGATTGACCATGCCAGGGAAATATCACCATGTCACCTTGATTAGTTTGGGTGCCTGACCTTCTCTTCCTCCTAACTTTGACTACTGCTTCTTGTCATCTTTGATTTCATCTTTCTCTTTTCTGTTTTCCCCCTTCCCCTTTACTGTCTATGAAGATTTGCACTGCCTGATATTATCACCTCTCCACACTGCTTGAATCTCAATGCAGGTGCCCTGGGATGAGATTACTCTCACCCTTCAAACTGATATGTCTCTTTTAGTGCATGATGTCCAGAGAGAAGACTGTTCCTGGATCCTGGAAATTAAAACCAACATGTGCACATGTTGCTTTATCCAGACAAAATGTAAACTTCAGTGGAAGTCAGGCAACTGTGTGGGTGTCTGGCTGGCATGCAGCAGGTCAGGACACTTCCCTGTGCAAGCCATCACTGATGAAAAGGGAAGCTCTGCACTTTTCTTCTGTCCCTCTCATTCTTTTTTTTTCCTTTCTATTCTACTTTTTTTTAGCAACTGATTTCCTTAGGGAGTTGTTACTGCTCAGGGCTTTTTACCCTGACATTTCGGACAATGATGTGACAACACAAGTGCATCTATTACTCTTCCTCTGGAAGCTGACTGAAGCTAAGGACTTGATGGATAATGGCCACATTTTCCAGCAGCACCTGATGTACATGTGAGAAGAATGACTGAGTGACCTGCATATAAAACCAGACTATGTCAGGCACAAAGTCTGAGCGCAGAACCAGGAGGGAAGACTGAGAGCATGAACTTTCCTCACGAGGTCCTTATTTTGCTCTTCTGTTTCAGTAAATCTGGTGCTGAGTTGAGGCAGTGCAGGGTGTGGTGTGGGAATGTGTAATCTCCTTCATGGGAAGGAAGGGAGGGAAAAGGGGAGCAGACTGGTGTGGCATGGGCAGCTGTAAGAGAAGGAGGCTGCACACCTAGAAATGGAGCATCACTTCACCCTTGGTTGCTAAAGAAAGCTGATTCTCCTCTGCCTTGAGTAGTCAGTTTACAAATTGAATGTAAAACAGCACTGGCTGAAGCTTGCATTCTGTGCTGCTGTGGGGGCCTTTCAGGGAAAAAGGAAGAGAGCTGGGAGCCCTTGGGACTGGTTGGGGCTCTGGATCTGGAAGTCACAGGCCACTGTGAGCAGGTGAGGTGTGCTGGTAGGATTCTGTGCCCTTGGTGCTTTGCTGCTTGCTGTAGACCTTTTGCTGAAGCTGATACTGCTCTGCTTTATATTCCACAGAGCAGACCTGCTGAAGGTGATTTTGAACTCAGCTGGGCAGGGCTGGGGAGGAAGGGGGGCTGCAGTGGGCAGGGCTGGTGCTCCCCTGCCCTGTTCCCAGCACATGGCTCAGGCACAACCCCACTGACCGCTGACTCGTGTTCATCCAGTCTCTCTGCCAGACCACTGTGAGAAATAATCAAGGGCTCCAGGAGTTCTCATGGAACTGGAGAAGGAAAAGTGCACGAAGGGGGGCAGGACCATGTGCATTTTTCAGCAGGAGCACAAGTGTGCAGGGAATGGGTGGATGGCAGTTCTGCCCTCAGCTGTAGCATTCTCATGAGCAGCACATCAGGAGCTGCCAGAATGCCCAAACCTTTCCTTTGCTGAACTGCTCTGGGGTGTCATGAAAATACACTTCATTATGTACTTTCTTCTTTTATTCTTCAATAATTATTAGGTGAACTTTTAGGCTCAGGGAGTAGCTCACAGGTGAGGTGTGATGTACTAAAGTCCACTGCATTCTTGATGTTGTAGCAGCCCAAGCTACAGTTGTGCCTCAGGACAAGAATGTGCTCCAAACAGACCTTGAATGTTCAATTTTCATGGAGGACAAACTCATAAATATTTGTGAACCAACAGGAAGTTGCAGTGTGAACAAACAGAAGAAAATAACATAGTGGAAAAATCAGTCCAAGGCTGAGTGTCTGTTTCTGGAGTGTATTTTCTGTGGATCATTTCCTGTCTTCTTTGTGCTTCAGATTTCCCATCTTTCCAGGGGCACTCCCTCACCCTTACCTGAGATTTGGGGAGGACTAGTAATTTGCCAGATGTGAGAGAGTCAGGGGCCTCTCTGGAGACACCAAAGAACATCAGGCAGGGAAATCAGAGTGCCCTCTGTAGCAGTGCCTGCTGTCATGCTTGTTCTTTAGTTTGTACAAGGCAGAAGTGTCTGCAAAACTTCCTTTTCTCTACCTAATGTAGCTTATAATTGCATTAACATTTACTTCACATGGAATAGGGTGCTGTTGTTTCAAACAACAGAAAAAAAACTCCCATAAAATATTCTCCAAAGAAATTATGATATCCCATGTTCCTTATTAGCAAACATTTTACCAAGAAATTTGTGGCTGTGACAAGGAGGCTGATAAACATCCCCACTGTCACAGCATTAAAACATAATTGCCCCTGGGTTTCTTGATTATCTCCAGCACAGCTGTCATGTTGCCCCTTTGAAAAAAATAAACTGACATCACACACACAAACTTCTAAAGGTCTTTTTTTTTTTTTTTTTTTTTTTTTCTAGAGACAGTCAAAATTATTTTCAAGCAGTCCCTGGTATTTTTACCAAACTTGTTGGAATATTGCACTGAAGTGGGGACCTGTTGCTTCTGCATCCCAGGTGAAGTGATTGTTCAGGTTTCCTGTCACACTTGGGCATTACCACAGCAGGACTCCTGCCAGGATTCTGTACCTGCTGCCTACATATGTGAGAGTATTATTTATTAGCTGTGGCTGGAACAGGGGCTCTGTGTTCCCAGGATGTAATCCTCTCTCCCACTGCAGGAGAGGTGCCCTCAGAGCCCTTGCTGCCTCCTGTTGTGCTCCCTGTGAAATGAGAGCTGTGATGTTGTTCTTTCATTTTGCTCCATCCTGGAACAATGAGTTGCTGCTGTTCAAAATGGGCTCATTTTCCAAGAAAAAGAAAGGAAGTAATACAAGAACAGTAAAAATAGATAATTTTCTGCGCTTTCAACAAGTACAAACCTGCTTCTCCAATAACTGAATATAAATTTCCCTCTAATTGCGAGTGTTTTGAACCTGTCTTGTTCCTTAGAATAGCCCCTGATTGGTAAGGAGGATTTTCAAAGCATTAATCACCCAGTTCCCTGTGGCTTCTGGCAGCAGTTTAGTGGCTGGTTTCCCTTTGTGGCTTTTTTGTTAATCTCTCCTTGATCTCCTCTCCCAAGCAGACGCAAGGGTTACACATCCAGCCTCTCCCAGTTCCAGGTGGTGGATGTCCATGGACAGCCATGGCACCAACGTGGTGCTAAGGCTCAGTGAACCTTTCTGGGCTGAGCAGGAGTGTTACACTTGAGCTTTTTTTACTCTATGAGGAAGGAAAATGGCTTAATCTTAGGGTCAGTTGTTGTTCTGGCTCCTATGAGAACTAAAATGAGATTTTTACACTGGCCAAAATGATTGTGAAAGTGAACACTTCAGAACCTGGGAAAAGCTTCAAAAGGCTGAGTGTTTGGTCAGATGGAGGGGGTGTTGGTGGCAGGGGTGAGCTCAGGACAGGTTTTCCTGCAGGACTTTGGTCTCACAGTCTGGTCCAGGGCTGGTGGAGATGAGGGGATGGGCAGAGAGCCCAACATCTCCCCTGGGTCTGTACCCACCCAGCTCCTTTTGGAGCCTGCTGGGCACAGCCTGAGCATTGCTCTCTTCCCCTGGTGCAGTGGGAGATTGCAGATGGCACAGATTTGGAGAAACTGGTTTAGTTTGAAAACAAATCTCCTTCTCTCCTCCAGATAATTTATGTTTATTTTTGAAAAGCAATCAGGCAGCTAAAAACAGCATAGCCATGACAAGTTGGTGATGCCTGGCCTATTCCAGAAGGCTTCCTTGTGTGTAGTACAAAGTGTTTCTGTTTGTGCAAATGAATTACTAAAAAAGAAAAAAAGCTCATAGCCTTTTGGAAGCCATCCTGAGACTGAAACAGCCAAAGAAGGAGGGAGGCAAATATCCCCAAATGGCTGAAATGGTGCATGGTGTCCCCTGGGAAGAGGCAGTGGCTTGCAGGGGATCACAAGAAGTGTTTGCCTGGGCATCAGAGCTGGGCTTCAGCCTTCCAGCCCACCTTCACTGAAGCTGGAAGGTTTTTTCTGTTTTTTCTGAAGGTGGAGAGGGAACTGCCACTGCTGGTATGAGCAGCCCCCAGCATGGTCCATGCAGGGTGACAGGGAGTGTGAAACGAGCAGGGCACCAGCTGGCAGACGTGGGGATAGCCCTGGAAAGGGAAATGTTTGCAAGTGAGAAGAGATGAACGTGTTGATGTGCTTGTAGGATCCTTGTTACGTGTTATCCTGGCTCTCCAGGGACAAAATAGCCACTCATGCGTGGAGCCTAAACACACACACTGTGTATAAATAATGTGTGCAAGAGCAGCTTCTGAATGCAATTCCCATCATTATTTAAAACCCCACTACTTAGGCAAATTATTATAATTCCAGTGACATTAAGTAATCCATCAGTAATTAGGATGGGAGATGGGAAATGGGAATAAATTCCACGGAAACGATCTTGATGTTTCACCCATACAGTTGTACAGTAGTCTTCTTGAAGAATAAGCTGTCATCTGCCCAGTGTTTTTTGGAGGGCTATAATTTAGCTGATTTGAAAAAAAATCAGGAAAATTTCCCTAGAGATATCCATGCTGGGTTGAGAACACTTAAGTTTAGAATAATACAATTAGTAGTGCTTCTGCTGCTTTTGCAGTATCTTCTCTTAGCATAGCTGATCATGTAAATACTGAAATAATTCCAGCTTCTCTTGGCATCTGTGGCATCCTGTGAGCTCAGTCCTTTCCAGGCTCAGTGAAGCCACATGGCTGCTGTTTTACCTGAGATGCTTTTGCTGTGCCCTTCAGAGAGCTCCTCTATAGCATTTCAACCTTTCAGAACTTTTTCCATGAGTAACAGGAACTGCAAGTTTCTATTTATTTATTTACTAGAGCTGGGGGTGTTTACTCTGGAGAAAAGGGGACTGAGGGAGGACCTTACTGCTGCCTACAGCTGCCTGGGAGGAGATTGGGGGATCAGTCTGTTAGGGATCAGGTGATGGCACGAGAGGAAATGGCCTCAGTTTGTACCAAGGGAGATTCAGGCTGGGATTTAGGAAAAATTCCTTCACCGTAAGAGTTGTCAAGCACTGGAACGGGCTGCCAAGGGATGTGATTGAGTCACCATCCATGGAGATATCTAAAAGCTGTGTTGATGTGGCACCTAGGGACATGTGGACATAATCCAGTGGTGGATTTGGCATCCAGCACTGGGATTGTTCAGCACAGCTCAGAATACCTGCCTTGAGATAAACACAATTTGCCAAAATAACAGCAGAGTGTTGGGAGAAACAGCTTGTGAAACCCCTTGAGTGATGTTCCAAGTGCTGTGAGCTTTAAAATTCACCCTTTTTGATCTGCCAACCCTATGGCCATGAATCCTAATTTTTTATGTACTCCTAAATATTCCAGAGGAGTCTGTCCCCTGTACAGGAAAATGTGCTTTGTAATACCAGTTTCAGTATCTGGCACAGAACCTGGTAATCAAGTGAGCTTGTTCCTTGGCTTTGCTCTCTCTGGGGAGTAGATTAAGATCATCAGACGTGTTTCACTCGCAGCCCAAAACAAGTTTAAATACCTGTGTTGGAGGAGTGAGACAAATGCAATTCCTGCCTTACATTGTCTGCCCCTATTGAAGCAGGTCGCTGTCAATGAAAAACTCTCTCACTAACCTTTAAAAATGGGTTTCTCTGTAATTCTGGTTCTGCTGAAGGGTAAAGCTGTGGACAGTAATTGAATCAGTGGGGCATGCAGGCTGAAATTTTGTGGGATGAAATCACGGGGCTGTAATAGATTGTCTCTGTTTTCCCCTCTCTTCCCTCTATTGTATCTTTTTTTTCTCTGCTTTACCTTCTTCTCTTATTTCTTGATGTTGGAATTGGTAACTGAAAAGTTTCAAGTCATTTAGTGTGGAAAGCTGAAGTTGTGATTCAGGAAAATTTGGATTTTTAATTTGCTTTGAACTCTTTACAGCTTGGAGGCCTTGTCATCTCTGCTGGCTAAATTATGTTGAAACAAGCACCTTGCTTAAAAAAAATCAAACCAAGATGCTCAGTAAGGTAGGGCACCTCTTACAGGCACTGCCAGAGCCCCTGGAATGCAGGGAAGGGATGCTGAGATCCCTCTGTCACAGGGGGAGAGGGAGTTCTGGATGCATTCAAATCCTTGGGACCTCCCTGCTGGGTCTGCAGACAGGACAAATTCCCCTTTGAAATCTGGTTAGAATGTGCACAGCTTCTGCTTCTTCCTCCTCAGAATTTAAAACCATATAGGGTTCTTTTTTGCCTGCTGTAAAGTAGAGGTTGTTCAGCTCCTTCTTTTAGGATGTGTTCCTTTCCTGACAAGGTGCCTGATTCCAGTGCCTCTCTCAGCAGCCAAAATTGCTTGAAGGTTTTAGCTTTAATTCAGGGAAGTTTATTGGAGCATCCAAGTTGGACCAGTAGCAGATATTGTCTCAGTCAGTTCTCTTTCTCCCCAAACTATGGGAATGCCTCCTACATTTTTTCAGCTATAACATACTTCAAATGAGCTATGATCCTTGCTAAAATATCTGGGACTATTGAACAAATATATACCATATTGTATCATTGAAAAAAACTGTGCTTTTGGGTTTATTTTGCTTTCCCCACCCCCCTTTTTGTTTCAAGCTGTTTGCTCATATCTTTCCAAAGTCAAAAGCCAAAAACTCACCTCAGCAGTGCCACACCAGACCTACACTGACCTAGTTTCCAGGAAGCCCAGAATTAAATCCCCATTTATTCAGCAAGTGCTAAACCAACAGAATCTGCTTTCCAAATACCAGATCAATTGTGGTTGTTGGAACAAGAGATTGAGTTTTATCAGGGTTTGTCTGGATGAAATGAGAACCAGGTCTCAGACAAAGTGGTGCCTCAAACAGAGGTGAGAAAAGCCCCCAGGGGACAATTCTTGGTGGAGCTGTGGGCAGAGCACTTGGTTTAGGATTGCAAACAAAGCAACAGGTTTCTGATTTTCTTTTCTTTTTTAAGAAAAAAATATGCTATGCTTTGAGTTTGGAGGAGAGGTGGTTGCACAAGCAAAATAATAAAGAAAAATAAAAAAAATAACGCTATGATCGGATTTCCTTACTACAGCAAATAATGTGTAAAAGCCCTGGCTACTGAGCAGTCGTGTGAAGAAGGCAGAAGACAGAGTTGTTTGTTCCTTGACAATACTTGCTGAACAACCTCTCTCCTGCCACTTTGGCTTGTCAAAGCCTTCACCTGCTCCTCTCTCCATCTCCGGGCTCTGAGGGTGTCCTCTGGCCATTGCCCCACACTGATCCAGCCCTTCCAGAGCTGCCACTAGCAATAAATCCCAGTGCACAAACCACAAAGGTTCACACAGAGCCCACTTTCAATTCCTCTGTTAAAGGCAAATTCGGCTGTGAGATTTTTTTTTTTTTTCCCCAGTATTTCCTGGGAGCCTGCATTAGGATTTAGAAGTAGGGCTGAAAGTTTCAGATCCAGATGAGCAACTCTCCTTTCATTAGCTAATGCCTTTTATTTTGCAAGAAATAAATAAATAAATTACAAATCCTTCCTTTTTGGTCTTTCTGCCTCATATGCCTGTGTCACAGCCTTTTTTCCATATAATTAATCAGCCCATATCTCTCATGCAGCTCTGCTTGTCAGCAGGGATTAAAGCCTGGCAGTATTTAATCATCTTGTATTTCATAGAAGACTAACACTCTCCCTTTGCTTCCTCTTCCATCCTTTCCCTTTCATTTCCTTCTCTTTTCTGGGTATGCAGCACAGTGTCTGCTCTGTCTGAAGTTTTCATACAGGGAATGACAGGTATAAAATTCCTTTCTTGGCTCTTTTCTTCTGTGACCCATGTAATTCCCTCATGGGATCATTTGCTGTGACATTTTGGGTGTACTGTGACCTACCCTGTTAACACAGAGGCCCACCACATGCTGAGGCTGTAGGAGTATGTATTGAATCGTGTTTTACTCTTATTTTTTTTCCCCCAGGAAATAGAGTAAAGCTGTGAGCCAAGTGGGTTGAATAACAAAACCAATTATTATTTCACGTTTCTGGGGTGATTTAACTGTTTGTTTTGAACTGTTTGTTTTGTCCAAGCGAGCAGCTTGGACATTTACTTTGATTAATTTTATTAATTTAAGTGTCTCATTAAATTATGGATCTCAATGTTTGACCTACTCACAGAGATTCCCCTTCATCATCAAGGGGTGGCAATGGATCCTTCCTTTAGGCACAGCACTTCTATTTCAAGGTATAAATCCCCATGGGTACATGACTCATCTCCTAGAAGGGCTTCTTTGTCTCCATTGATGTTTAAATAACTTGTCCAAATAGAGATATTTTCATCACAGATGGAGAGGGGGATAAGTTGCACGGTGAGTTTGAAGCTCTGCCGCTGCCCCGGGAATTCTGTCCCTGCGATGGGAAGGAGCTGTCCATGGTCCCGTTCCCTGGCTGTGTGGAGTTCCGAGGGATGAACCTGCAGCCTTGGCTCTGCAGAGAAAACGCTCGGTCTCCTTTCTCCCAGAGGATGGATTGCTAATTCTTCAGACTTAAAACAATCACTCTCTTAATTTAATTAGACACCCCCCCCCCTTTAGGCACGGATGATGTCAGATATTCTAAGGTCTGTGGATCGAACAGATTGAATGTATTCTGTTTAATTTGATTTTGTAGGTTAAGTAGTGTTGACCCTGGCTAGCTTTTATATGGGAGACTCCCAAGAAATCCCAAGTACCATCAATGCAAATGGAATTTTGTTTCCCCCACCCCAAACATAATGCCACTGGAATATGTTTGCTTTCTGCTGCTTTTCTGACATTGCTGTATGGATGACTGAAAAGTGGAAGAAGAAAGGAAAGGGAGAGAGAGACTTAAAACAGTTGAAAGAGCCAATTATTTTCATGTCCTTGGTAAATGTTTTCCTGCTGCAGAAGTTCTATTTATAACAGGGTTCAGGTGCTGAGAGAGGTCATAGGAGGTAGCAGGGTAAAACCTTTGGCAGAGGCTGTTGAATCCTAGAATATTCTTTTTCCTAATTCAGTTAAGAAGACTTCACCTTCTCTAATTCTTGCTGTAGAAGGCAGCTTATGGTCTTTGGCCTCTTTTAAAATCAAATGGTGGATGAAATGTTTGGTTACAGTTTCGACAACAGAAGTAGAAGAATAAATCACAATTGTTGGTGAGAATTAGGTGTTTTTCTTCGTTGACTGAAGGGGTACAGTGGTGCAGTGAAAACAAAAAGAACAAACAGATCAAAAGACAGTGAAGAATGTAATATTTGCTAGTTTCTTTTAGTTCTAACATGGGCAACTTCAGATCAGCAGACTGAAAATCCATACCTAAAAGCAGCCAAGTGGCTCTTAAATGGAATTTGCTTGTGCCAGAAATCCCAGGGACAAATGTTTGTTTTGTGTTGAATGGGCTGTCAAACTAATGATCAGAATAGATCTTTTTGGCCTCAAACCTTTTTATCAATACAGATTCTTCATTTTTCTTCCAACACTGGTTGAATGGATGTTTATATTTTATGGGAAACAGCAAAATCAGCAGGCTCAAGTAAAAGCCAACAACAGTACCAGAAGCTGGGGCTTTTTTAAAGGGAGGTTTTATGATGTTTAAGCCTTGATTTATTTTTAAAAGAGAGCACCAGCAGTGGTTTTTAAGCACATTTGCCAAGGAAAAAGAGGTAGAAAACTGCAAAATAAAAGTTAGGAAGTGATAAATGCAGACATCACTTAATGAAGAAAATTAATTCTACAGGCAGAGTGATACAGAAAGGAAACATCCGTTACTGAGGAAGGGGCATTGAGGCAGAGGACATTTTTCATCTCAAGTGACAATTAGATGAGCTCCAAACAGAGCAGGGTAAGAAGGTAAAAATATGCAAGGGAAGAAAATGAGGCGAGGAGAATTGAAGGAATACAGAGCAGACTTTTTCAGGTCTGTTGGCCTGATTTATGCTTTTACACCTTCCTTAGTATGCAAACATCCCCGAAAGGAAGAGCCTGTTTTGCTCTCATTATTGTACAGTCCTGCGAGCACCACGCCAGGTAAATCTGCTTGGCAGCAGCACCTGTGCAGCTATGGGACTGAGCAGAAGGTGGTTCAGCAAGTGAGAGGGGAGCCAGGGGGCTGCCTTGTTGCCTGCCTGCTTTCCAGAGGCTTGGGCAGGAGGCAGCAGCAGCCACATGAGAGATGTGCTTTACCCTGAGCTCAGGGCTGTGCTCAAATCCGTGCTCTGCAGAGCAGAACCTCTGCAAAGACTGGAGATCACCACAGTCTGTCCCACTGTGCTGAGCTCCACTCAATACCTTCACCAAGACTTGCCCTACTGAAAAAATCATCTTCTGTTTCCTTCTGTGGAGACCTAAATAGAGATGAGGAAATGTTGGGGGAAATTCCACTTCACAAGTTATTTCCTCTCCACATCTCTGCATTTGGGTAATACTAGATCTCCCCCACACCCACGGGTGTTGTTTCCACAGGGCTCTCAGGGCACTGGGTGTCCTAACTTAGCTTCTGCCCAAATATTCATGCTCAGAGAAGAGAGGGATTCATATTTTTGCTCTTAATATTTTGCATTGGCAGAAGAAATTTGCGGTCTGGTTTAAAATGGAAGCTGACAAAATGGATGAGTTTTCTGTTGCTGATGCAAATCAGATGATCCTTGTGGTTTCTGTCATCAAGGGACTCTTGTAATCCCCCACTTCCCATGGGCTTCAGATGTCTCCTGTGCTCACTGCAGGTCTCTTCCATTGCCAGAGACCTTTTGACCCATTTCTCTATGGCTGACGTCAAAGGTAGCCCACAGCAGAAACTTCCAGCAGTCTCTTTGCACAGAGCTCCTGTTCTGGGGATCCTCTCGTTTAGTCCAGGATGAATAATTCAAACCCAAGTTGGGCAGGATGTGCCAGCCAGGCTCTTGTTTCTGCAGTTCCTTTGGAAGGATATCTGCCTGATGATCAAACCTGACACAGGTACTGGGATGTCATGGGGACAGGGGGGCATCAGTGCTCCCCAGGTGTGCCTCAGGTACCCAGTCCTGCACAGGTATCGGCACTGGAAAAGAAATCTTTAGCTACTTTATAGAAAATCAGGCAGGGGCATCACCCATCAGGCTGTTTCAGCTGCTAGAAATTTAGTCTGTTTTAAAGATTTTATTGAGACTGAAAAATGGAAGCAGATTCCTTCAAGATGAATGTCAGCAGTTTATGCATGTTTTTAGAGCCTGCTCCTTGTTCTTGGTGGGTTTGGAGTGGTTTTTTTAACTGTTGTATGAGTAAACTGTTAATGGTGCATCTGTGTCTGATACCCTTTCAAGTGGCCAAGTTTGGCAGGATTTGAATGTTCTGCAGAAAAAGGGGCTGTTCAGTCCCAGCTCAGGTAGGGTTTTAACCTCCAAAAGTTGAGTGATCTTGTGTCAAATACTGTGCCTGTGGTTTTAATCCAACTTTCTGGATTTTGTGGTTTTAATCCACAGTTCTGTACCTGTGATGGGTGCTGTAAAAGAGACAGGAAAGTTGAAAATCCTGTGGTTTTAAAAGTCAAACTTGGCCCAACACAGCACGATTCTCTTAGAGACCTTGGGGCTTGATTTTTTACAAACATAAACTTCTCAGGACTGCAAGCCATGGACTTTCCTCTTCTTTTGGGATTAATGAACATAAAACTTTTACATGTGAAATTCTATAAAAGTGAAGCTATTAATTATTTAGTTCTTTTTCATTATTTTTATTCTACCTATCTTACTAAAAAAGAGAACAAAACAAAAAAAAAAACCCACCACAAATAGTTGCTTTAGGCACATTATACAGTAGGAAATATTGAGTCTTGAAGTCAGCAGCTGCAAACTGTGATTGCCCTGTATGGAATGGTTACAGGGATGACCTGTGTGCTGGTGTTAGGCAGGACAGCTTCCATTTTTCTGGCAAGTGGCAACTTCATGGTCTCTTTTCTGTCCAACAACTCTAAATAAAAGAGAATAATCTTTTTGAGCTTTTAGACTGGAGTTGGTCTCCTCTGTGTGATACATACCAGAGGCAAAGTTTCTGTGGCCATGGCTCTGCTGTTTCAATCCTGTTTATACATCATTTATTTCAAATTAGTGAGACTTAGCAGGAATCCAGAAATTTGCATCTGCTCCAGCGTCAGGGCCAAATAGGCAAAGATGGAGCAAAGCCACAAGGACTACTAAGAATCTGGGTAGTATTGGTTAAATGCCATTGCTGCTTTCTTTCATGGAATACTTTTATTCCTCTTTGTTAGCTGTACCAGCCCTGTGGCCAGGCACACAGGAGGAGTGTGCTCAGGTGGGAGCTGCCTTCGGGCAGTAGGGAGAGTGTGTTCAGCCCTGGGGGCTGTTCCCAGCTGTGCTGGGTTGCAGACACCTCCTGAGGATCTGCTCCCTGGCTCTGTGTCATGCCAGCAGCTGCCTGAACAAGGCATTAATTATCCATTCCTGTGCATTCTTGGTTCCCATTAATTTACAAGCTTAATCTTTCAGTTTGGTTATGCAATTTGCTCCATGAAATATCACTTGCGTTCTTTCTAGTAATGAAAACCCACAAATAATCCCCGTGCCCTAAGTACCTGTCCTGATTATCTACTGCGTTCATAAGCACTGCTTGCAGAATTAGTTTGCCTGGTTAATGTTTGATTTTGTATTTATTCTAATTGCCAGTGTTGCTATTTTAGAAGTCACCAACCCATTGGTGGATATTCTGGTTTAATCCTTTTTGCCATCCCCTAGCAAGCTCCAGTTTGCTTGTTTTACAGAGCCATTCTGAATTCCTGTGCAGACACAACTGGGGCTGGCCCCTGTTTCCATATGGTGCACATTAATCACAATTCAGCTATGTAAACATAAACTTGCATTTCATGCTGCATACGGTTGCCCAGCTGAGGCTGAATGAAAGATTTCATTTTTGTAAGTCATATAAACACACCTGAGACTCTGAACACAGTGTAATGTGGCTCTCTGTTCTATAGAACACATCAGTTTGCTAATTAAAAATCTGCTCTTATTGTTGGTGCTCGTTTCTTTTTATGAAGCCCTGGAATGCTATTAAGCAGGTCTGGAATGGTGATGTGTGGTTTCTAGTTTCTTCTTAAAGTTGTTTCCTGCCTATTTTGTCTGTGATTTTGTCGTCTTGAAGAGTCAATCTTTGCTTTTCATTTATGGATTTCATAGAGTAAATCTGCAAGTATTGTTTATAGTTGAAATGTTCTCAATTGTGTATTTTCTGAACAGCTTGGATTTAATAGCTAGTTTATGTTTGGAATGAACAAGTAAAAAAAAATAAAAAATTAAACGGGCACGAATCAACCAAAGGAAAATAAAAACAAAGTCTTTAGACAAGTAAGTAACAAGGCTGTGTACCTTTAATCCAGAAAATTCATCTTGTCCATGTGTATGCTCATGTTATCATTTTGCTTTGATTCATGTGTACTTAGGGACTCTGATGCTTACTCTGGGTGGGAGCTATCAATAGAGCTATTACAACAAGACAGAAGAAACACAGCCTGTCTCAAGTATTCAGCTGTTTGGGATTTTTTCTAAAATATTGCCATTAGATAAGCTGCAGCATTACTCAGGCATAAAGTTATCCAGATTTTATAAGAGCAGGGTTTATAATGAAAGAACAGTTTAGGCTGCAAAAGCAACATTTAGTACTCATAGCAGGGAATGTGTGGTACAGGGAAGGGAGAGACCATAGGTCATTACATGTCTTACAGATAATTATTAATAAAGAACAGCTTGAGAATTCGACATAAACAAATACACAACTTCTGATGTGTCTTTCTATACTGGCACCGTTTATAAGATTTGCTGTGACCAAGAGAGACTCACACTTTTAGCAATTCTTAAGTGTAAGCACATGAAAAACCTAGTTTTGATCAACAGTTTTTATGGCAAAAACCATAACACAAAACAGACCCTTTATAAAATTCAGAACAAATAATTTAGACTACAAGCCCTGAGACAATTTCCGTTTAAGCTTGGCTGGAGGATGATGCTCTAACATGCAAAGTGGACTTGTGTAACATTGACATTTAAATATAATCATAGGAGTAGATGGTTGAGAGTCCAACAAGAGCCACAAGCAACTGAGTAAGTTGCTGGCAAGAGGAGCTGATGGGAAGGACTGAAGTGATTGCAAATGAGGCCTGACCAGGAGGTAATGTAATTAATGTTCTCTAAGAGCAAAGTACATTGCAGAAATTAAATGAAGCCTGGAGTGAGGTGGAGGAGAAATCCCATAATTCCTCCAGTTTCATCTCATAAGAGCTTTATCATTTTCAGTTGTGGGTTGTTGGTGTTTTGGGGTTTTTTTCCCCCCAAGCCTTGTGCTGAGGTTGTTTGAGAGTTTTTGTGAGATTTGAAAGAATGCTGAGGTTTTGATCTTGTCACAACTGAATATTACAAATGTCAGGGTTGGTGCCTGCAAATCTGGGACGCTGCTTGGCTGCTCCTCTTGCAGAGCTCTGCTAATGAGGCCACCAGAGAGCCACTGCTGAGCAGCCCAGGGTGGTGGCCCAGCTGCCTGGAGCCTCTGGAGAGGGAGGAGGCACCTGATGTGTGATGGCCAGCAAACTGCCAAGCCCAGTTAATCATCCTGTCTGCATTCCCACCACGGGGAGCTTCTGGGGATTCATGGCAGTTGCCATCACCTCTTTCTGTCCTGACTCTCAGGATGTGGGGATGATGTCTTGAGGTTTTGGTGATGTGTCCTGTCTGCTGCATTCATATTTCATCAGAGCAGGGTGAGATAACCAGAGCAAGAAGCTTTGTTGGCCTCATGGAGGTTTTAATCCAAGTGAAGCCACAGAAGCAGTGTGGCACCAGCGCACATCTGGCATCAGCAGTCGCCGAAAATGTGAAGGGCCTATATTCACATGAGCTGTGATAAGTTTTTCTGGACAACTTCTTTTGATGTTTCATACACATGCAGCTCTTCTAAGGCTCACTAAGGAGTTTGCTTTTTTAAGAGCAGTGATTAAAAATTTCCACAGTGAATTTAAGAGGAATAGGAGGGTTGTTACAGGAGATCCCACCAGCTGCCATTCACATGCCTGAATAACTGACTTGCATTGGAGTCTGGTTTTTTTTGAAGATACTGAACAAGAATAATAACTTTTTGCTGGTGTACTAGGAAAATATGTATACAGGCATATATTGGTGACAAGTTTCTTCCCTCCAAACTACAGCTGCGAAAGGGCCAAGCAGTTTCCTGGTTCAGCAGCACACAGAAGCCCAAGTCTTAACTTGACACAAATATATAATTTCCTTGAGTTCAGGAAAAGTTCACATGTGCTTTAATTTATCTGCTTAAAAGCTTTTGGGCTGAGTTGTGGTCAGTGATGACACCAATGTCCTGCAGACTTGTTGCTCCCCAAACCTCTGCCAACATCTGTCTGTACTGAGCTTGAGAAGCTGAGAAGAAAAATGCTGTGTTTGAAGGTAACATAAAGGGCCCTTGACAGCAATTCAGATGTACAGATTAGGAAACCACTTTTCTAAAGCCCTAGAATGCCACTTTTCACTGCCTAGAAATTGGGTGCTTATGTTCTTCACAGATTTTGGGAATGGCAGGTGTCAAACAGAAACTGTGCTGGTGCTAGTAGAAAACTGTGTTGCTAAATGTATTTTCCCCAAGAGGAAATAGGATTTTCCTGAGTGCTTGCTGTGCAGGGCACAGGTGTGGTTTAGACAGGGGGGGTTCACTGGAGGAAACAGCAGCACAAATGGATTTGTGTCTCCCAAGTATCACCCTGTGAGTGTGACAGTGGCCAAGTAACTCTTGGTAAATCTATTAAAATGTCTGGATACCTCACTGTAAGACAAGCATGTGTACATACCAGTGAGTTGTGTATAAAACAGCAGAAATATTTTTACTAACTAAATGATAAGACAGCCCTTTGCCCCAGCCTGTTTGATCTCTACTTCAGGTAAATCAGCTTGACCTGAAGTACACAAGCAGGACTTTCTAGGTTCTGTCCTGCTTGTAAAATTAAGTCTCTGGCTGGTTGATTAATTAAATGGTGGTGCATGGCTTTGTTTTGGAGCACTTTAACCCCACACCCATTTTGAGGTGTCATTTATTGTAGTATCTCTGAGCATTCAGGCCTCACCTGAGATCTGTCTGCTGGCCTGTGCTGGGCAGATTTGTTCAGCTTGGATTTTGGGGACTGGGGAATAAAGCCATGGCAGTTTGACAACAGCAGCCCTATTAAACCATCGTGGAATCCCCAGAGGATCAGGAATTTGGGGGGGAGAATGGGATTCAATCATTCTGGCACTAGCTCTTGTGTCTGTCGTGGTAAAGGAGCATGCAAACAATGATTTGGAATTTGTTTCCATTACAAAATGGATCCTTGATCCCAAGGCAATAAACAGTGAAAAGGCAAGCAGCAATGAATCAAATGCAGAAGCTCATGCTAAAACAAAACCTGAGATTTCTATTGGGAATTTTCTATGGCTTTTCAGCAGCAGAATCTGGGATGCATCAAACACTTGTATGATATTTTTAATAATTAGTAGTCCAAATATGTGCAATTACCAACAGTAGGACATCTGTCAGGAATGACTGCACCAAGTTTAATTTAATGTACTCAGCCTTGTAATTGTTTTTTTTAATCTTGCTGTGCCAATGAGAGTATTTTTTTGCTTTGTAGTTTTTATGTTTTATGTCTTCCACAAATCACACATTTAAGACAGTTTTGTTTTGCAACATCTCTGAAATGCTGGCTTATTAGCAAGCCAGTCCATGCCAGATTATTTTAATATTGATAGACCGTATCAACAGCTGAGTTTAAGATTCGTTCCTCGTGCTATTTTGTTAAGGTTTAGTGGGACTAAATCACAAAACATTGCTTTGCTTGGAAATTGAATTGAAAAGATCCATCTACAGTAGGATTACTTGTTTAGCGAAAGCTGCTCTTGCATTCTGAAGATTTTGGTGGTTTTCACTTGTAGTTCAGGAGCCTGAACAATACCAGACAAATTTAAAGTGCCTCAGTGCTCTAGCACTGTGCTGAACTGGGGTCTCGCTTACAAAGGATATTTTCATCTCTGCTTCCAAAAGCTCTGTCTTTGTCATAAATAAATAGGAGATAGGAAAGCAAACTTGAATTTAGAGTTATATGTAACATTAATTTTCTATGCAATATAACCATGAGCTACTAGACCTGCCAGTGACAAATGATGCTGGTGCCTGTGTGTTCTTACTCAGTCTTTTGAGGCTGAACATGATTTTAAGGATTAGTCCTGCAAACAGGGGTGTTTTCTTTTTTCATTTTTTACTTGCTTTGCACTGAAACACTTGCATGTGCGTCCAGGATATTGCTTATTTCATTCTGGCACTTTCAATATGAAACTTGCCAGATTTTTATCCTGGGCTTGATGGATGATTACCTGTGGGATGTGGACAGCCAGTGTGCCAGGGTTTTGTGCTGGGTTGGTGGAAGTGCCTTTCAGCCTCGTGCTCTGGACCTGCAGCAGCTTCTGCTCCCTTGCAGGGGATTACAGAAGGTAAGCAGGGAAAACAAGGCTTCTGCCAGGATTTCTGAATCCAATCCCTTGGTCTGCACTTTCTTTGGAAATTTTGTAGGGTTTTGTCAGGCAAGTCAGGTTGATCACTACTGACTGTGACTTCTTTTGTAGAGCAGATTACAGGGTATTTCAGTGTGTAGCATTTTACAGTGCTTGAAGTTAGCTGGGTAATGATCTGCATAATCTCATATATACGCCTTTAGCAGACACACAGCTGTACACCTGTAGCTTGGGTTGCTCAATGCATAACTCTCTGTATCCTCAGTCATTAAAAAATAAAAATTCACTGTGATAAAAAAATTGAGTAATGCCTCGAATCTGGAATAAGAAGAATTATTGTTGGACATACCTTGCAGGCTGTGTTTCAGATTTTAGGAAAAATCTGTATGTCAGGCCTCTGACATTAATCCTTTATGTCTCCTGGCAAGTATTTCACATTCCAGAAGGCTTATATGCCTAGGGGAAAAAAACCAAACAAAAGCCAAGAAAAAAAGAACCATGAAAAAAGACAATTGCAGTGACACAGGTTAAACTAATAGAGAGTAGGGCTTAGAGAAGGTGTGGAAGTGTTTACTCTTCTGTGTGGCAGTGATTCCTGCCTGGACTATGGCCCATTGGATCAATATTGCCATTCT
The DNA here is from genome assembly GCA_032173965.1 of Sitta carolinensis. Classification (NCBI taxonomy): domain Eukaryota; kingdom Metazoa; phylum Chordata; class Aves; order Passeriformes; family Sittidae; genus Sitta; species Sitta carolinensis. Next base: position 10,953,838 of record CM063294.1, on the reverse strand, counting down.
TCAGCAGATTTCCCCTCCCAGCCCTGTGCACACCCAAGTGCTGAATTCCTCCGCACATCCCTTCTTGTCACTGGGGCAACTCAGATTTTCATCCTTCTGGAAATGGAAAACCCCAACATTCCCACTTCTGCTGTGTTTCACCCCCACTGGCTGTTCATGCCCTTAGGAATTGTGGAAGATCCCTGGGTGGTGTCCCAGGGGCAGCAAACCTGGCTGGGGTTCTGCTCCTTCCTGCAGCTTCAGGTAGAGATGCAGCTGAGGTGGCCAAAATCCTGCCAGACCTTGCCTGCAAAGAACTTGAGCCTTGCTCCCTGGTCTCGAAGGTTTCATGTTAAACTCTTGGGGGTTTTATACTCTTGTCTCCTGGAGTAATTTTCTGTGCCCCTTAATTTTCCTTCAAAGCAGCCAGGGAAATGTTCTTCTTTGGAGCAGTGAATTTATCCTTATCCCCTGATCTGGTAACTCCCACTGTGGGTCTTCCTTGTGGATGGAGGAATTCACATCTGCACTGAGAAACACAAATGGCTGGACATGAATTTGGAAGGCTCATCTTGAACACCAGAAACTGTTACGTTTAGGTGTGCTGTATGACAGTGGGAGAAGCTTTGTTAAATCTTTAGGAGATGATTTGCCCAGCTGGGCTTTTAAATGCAAGGTTTTCTTTACATTTTTTGGCAAAAGAAAAATGTTTTTTATCAAAGGAAAATGAGGCTCGTGGTCTCATTTTGAGTGCTACAACAGAGGTGTGCTCATGGACATTCCATGACAGAGACAGTGGCCAATTTCTTCAATGTATGTTGACTTTATTCTTCAGCTGCTAATGGAGAGAATTTTTTAAGGCAAAGTGAGAGCATGTGTTTTCACTGATTGCATCCAGCAGTGGTGTTGGCTCTCAGGAGACAGGAAGAAATTCCCAAACCATCTGATATTATTCTGGTACCTGCTTCTATGTAGCTGTTACCTGTTAGTTACCGAGTGTCATTGCAGCAGGGTGCAAGACCCTCAGTCTTTAACGCCCGGACATAAAAGTCTCCAAGAAACACAGACTGCATTTTTTCTAGGCTGTAGGTCCATCCCCCCAGTGTGTATTTCTGTGTGAATTATAATCAAAGTCTAAGAACTGGCCAGTGTTTTGCTACCTTCTGCTGACAGCTTTTGGCTTTTTTGGAAATATTTTAGCTTTGTGCATACTGTAGCTGTCGCTGTGATTCAGAGCCTTTGGAAGCAGAGCTTCCTCTTGTATTTGTTATTTGCTTAGCAGAGCTTTGACTTTATGGCTATGTATTTCAGAATCTTTTATGCCAGGGAATCGTTTATATTTCAGAGATATGGGAAGGCACCTTGGAGCTTGCTGCATGTCTTGTTTTTTAACCTTAGCCCAGCGTGATATTCTCTCTAAAGAATATTCTCACGTAATCCTGCAGGGAAGGATAAAGGTAACACAGTTGCCTGGCATTAAAACTGTAAATCAGAAGTACATAATGACAAGTCTGAGAAATGTACTAAAAATAATAACAAGACAGGGTAGTTTCTGAATAGTAACTTCGCTTTGAATTCTGACTTCCATCCAAAATCGGCACCCACAGCCCTCAGCTGGGTGTCAAGGGGCTGTTGGCTTGTTTTGTACTTCAGAGGAGCTGGCTGAACTTTATGTGCTGGTCCAGATGTGACTCTGCCTGGGGGTATTCCTTGGCCAGGCTGTAGAAAGATGTTTCTGAGAACCCAGAGAGAAATACAAAGCTGAAAACCTGACCAACACTGCTTCAGGGGCATTCCTTTCCCTGAGAGAAAAGCTGGGACTGGGGAGGCACGATGGCCCATTTTGTATGGCTGAGAGCAGGAGAGGGACATTTTTACAAGCAGCAAAGTTTGATGGAGCCTGAGCTGCTTTTTAAGCCCAGCTTACATGGACAAGCGTGGTTGTGAAGTGATTGCAGTGAGGATTTCTGGGGGAAAGCTCAGCAATGAGGTCCTCTCAAGGATTTGGAAGCTCTGTGTATAGTTCTGATTTCCTTCTGCAGGTCGTTTGTAGGAGGCTGTATCAGCTTGACAGACATTTCTGAGATACAGGAGGCCCATGCCCACCCAGGACAGGCTCACCTGGGCCTAAGCAGGGCAATTACAGTGGAAACTGGGTGTAGCCATCTTCCCTGGGTGCTGGAGAGTGGGGCAGGGGGACAATTCCTGGGGAAGAGGTAAGGACTGCACATTCCATTATACTTCAAGGTTGTGCCATTTGTCTAGCAGGAAGGGACATAAATGCCTAATTTATGATCTCATTAGTGGTGCTCGATTCACACTGGCATTCACGGGCTCTGAGAAGAAAATGTTTGCATTTAAATCTTTTGCAAGGTTTGAAATCAAAGACATGAAATTGCCCGAGAATCCCTTTAAGACTTAAGGGTGAATCATTCATTAAAATAAAGGTCCTGCAACTGCTGACATGGGAAGTAGATGTTCTATTCAAGGCACTGGGGCTTCTCCTGACCCTGCTGTGCATGCAAAGCCAGCCCAAAGCAGTGCATTGCCTGGTAAAGACAACACCCAGTCCTGCTGTGTGGCAGGAGCCCCAGGAAAACGTGAAGCACAGGCACATTCAGGACCTGGTATGGGCTGGGGAGCGTGGTTTTTTTCAGGGATTCTGGCAGTCAGAAAGGTGGAGAGGTGAGAACAACACCCACTTCAAACCTCTGTAATCTGGTGAGGGGGTTCAGTGTGAACAGATGTAGTTTGTACCCAGAAAGCTGCCTGGGAGTGATGGCATAAAAGCCTCTCTGTCAGGGGGGAGGTTACACACACACACACAGTCCCATCTTGCTTTTTTCCTCTGACATAAATGTTGAAGTTTTCCAAATCCGTGGCCATTCTAAGGGTGAGAAAGCAAGAAAATGATCAAAGCAGATGCTGGACATGATGATAACATAGTGTGGTCCTGACAAATCAGTGTTGAATAAAGAGAGAACTTTGACTGCTCTGGGAGGAGAGCTGCCCCAGCAAGCCTCAAAGGCAGGCTGACTCATTTAACCATGAGCCTAATCAACTGCTCCTTCTAATTACTGTGAAGGAGTGACTGTCTAAAACCTGCTTCTTTCTTATGTATTCCTCTCTTTTGGCAACTTCTCTCTGGCGCCTGGTGAACTAAAACCAGGAGACCAGGTTGGCTTCTTGGGACAGTCCATGCCAGCCTCTCTAGTCCATATATGCTTAATTTCCACATCAGCATAATTAGGAGGTGGCCACAAATAACGGGTTGAATGTATTCCTCTGAGAAACTGGGTAGAAAATGCCAAGTTTTGAGCAACTTAATTCAGGAATTCTTCAGGAATGAAGCAACCCATTCTTCAGGTGGGGCTTGCTGACAGGGCAGCTCATGGCATGGAGATTTTAATTGCCATCCAGAGCTGATTCTATCTTCCAGGAAGATCCTGGATGTCCTGCTGACAACTGAAGCCAACCTGGAGCTCTTACCTGTCCTTCAGAGCCCTCCCAGCCGCCTCCTTCTCCTGCTGATGTTGACAGCTCCACACCAGGCCTGTCCCACAGGCTCACACAGTGCTGTCACTTCTCACTCTCCTCCCTCTGTGAGGTTTTGTGAAATGCTTGTGTTTGTGCAGCATTCCTGAATGTACCTTCTCTCCTTTGTTTCTGCCACAGACACAAACTTCAGCCTCTGCCTCTGTGGCTTTCCTGGCTCTGTGTTGTCTCTCCACATGTGAAGTTGGGAGGATCTACCCCAACCTGCATTTCCCACCCCCTTCCACATTTCTGCACACCTTGAACTGGTGCTGGGTGAGGGGAGAAACAGGAGGAAAAAGGAAACTGATCTTAATTTCAGAAGACCACAATACTCTTCTTGTTATGCCCAGAGGAGCACGGGGTTTTGTATTAATCCAAACATGAGGTTTCCTGGGTTCTTCATGCTTTTTGTTTCACTTCAGGGACACACACTGCTAAATTGGTGGAGGTTGTTAGCAAATATGGGAGATAGGGAAATGTGAGTTGCTCTACGATTGTCCTGAAGTTCACAAATGGATAGTGCTGCCTGCTGGGGGGGCTTGAAGGGTTTGTGTGAATGAATCAATTAATCTTTGAGATACTTAAGTTAAAAAAAAAAAAAAAATCAACTGGGAGAATTTCTGCCCTCAATTACACACATAAAACATATTCAAATAGCCGTAGCATATTTAGTTCAAATCCTACCTTATTCCTATAGCCTTAGGCAACAATATTTATGTCAAGGATTTCCCACAGAGACATGAGCAGTGCTCAGTGAAATGTCTTCAGAGAAAGTGCAGAGTTTCTGGGGTGCATTTATTTGCTACTCTTGGTCAACCATAATTTGCATAATGACACCCATATTGAACTCTTACATGGGTTTGCATTAGATAGCAGGTGTTGTTTATTTAGAAATATCTAAATACATTTTTTAATATAAATGAGAGACAGAGAAATCAGCTTTTTATGTTTCATAGGGTTGCCAGGGTAGCAGTAGTAAAATACAGCAAATCAACAGTGAGATCTGCAAGAATGAATACAGACTATGCCTGGAGGCTATGGAAGGCACCAAGACATATTTCAGGCTTTATCAGGAATGAGGCAAACGTTTGCATGGCCCTGAAAGAGCTTCTGGCTTCTCAGTGAACTGCCACAGAATGGTGTAATTAAAAGTTACATTCTGTTTGAGCCTTGTCTCACACTCAGTAATCAAACACTATAATCAGAACAAATTATTGCATTTGTGTTCTGCCACCCACTGAAAAAGATGCATTGTTTGGTTTATAGCCTGATCTGGATTTATTAGGTCTAAGTTCAGAGACTGGCACCAGAAATGAGTCAGATTCCTGCAGGACCTGTTGCACAGAGGCACTGGTGCTTGTTGGTTTGTTTTTTTGGTTTTTTTGTGAGCTTCTCATTGCTTCGAACAAAATACCAGGTTGTTTTTTAAAGCTGCTTGGAGCGTGCAGACAAGATGAAGGTTAAGCTGAGGAAGGGTTGATCAGGACATGGACATGCACAGGTCACTGAGGTTGGCAGCTCCATCTCTGATGTGACCTCCAGGTGCTGTGGATAAAACCACAGGATTAGTAACAAGGCACACTCTGAGTCTCCTCTAACAAGACAGAGAAGGGGGAACAGAATTTCTATTCAGGGTATCAGAACCAACCCTTGAAGCATAGCATTGCTTGTTGATTGCAAATAAGGGAGCTGCAAAAATGATTTCTGCACAGGAATGGCTTTGCTGCAAACTGTTCCCTCTACCCATTTCAGTACAAAGATGGGATGTGATGGCCATGAATTATTTTGTTTGGTATAGGTAGGAGTTCCCTGAAAAAACAAGAAAGCGGAAATAGAAATCCAAAGATTATTTTTTTATGTCAAAATTATGCTTATAAGAGAAAGTAAATTGTGAATAATCCAGCAAACTTTTAGGGTATCTGGTAAAGCAGCAATCCAACACTGTCCTCTCTGAAGAACACATTGCAGCATGCACTGGCATTCATCAGTAGCCAGAAATGGCCAGGAAGATGTAGGCAGGAGTGCGTTTCTAAGTGTTTTTTTCAATAGATGTGAGGCATTCAAATTAAAATAAACCATTCAAAAAAGTGGAAAATGTGCTACAACTGTTGCAAATGTGTGAGAGTCTGCAGCAGGCACAATAAACAGTTGGCAAAATAAACAGTGTCAGGCTGTGGCTGATGATTTTGTGATTAACAGCTGCCAGTTGTTTGAACAAAGGTCATTTTTCCACCAAAGTCTTGCCAGACTTTCGGGGATGGCTTTCTTGCTTGGTTCTGACTTTACTTTTCAGCCTGATTTCTCTTCAAAACAGTGTGTAGGGATCAATTTAGATACCAAAGACTAGAACTGTAGGTCAGATCCAAAGAGCTGGGTCTCCAGTGGGGAAGAGGGAGTTTCTGAAGAGGATTGGGAGCCTCCTTGGGTTGTCTTTCTCCATGATCCTACCTCACACCCAACCACAACCTGTGTTTCCAGCTCCAGGAGCAGAGATGTGCACCTGTAGCCCCCTCTCTGATCAGAGTATCACCGGTTAACCATCTCCAGCCTCTCAAAAACAGCAACCCTCTGACTTTTGGTGACTCCAGCTGCTTAGCTGGTGCCTCTTTTCCTTTGTTCTTTGTCACTTTACCCTGCCTGGCTTGTCAAGTTGAAGCTACATGAGCCCCTCTGAGGAGGTACAGAGTAAACTTATTGGATGCTCTGCCCAGGGGCTGTGATTTATTTGTCCCCGTGTGTTTATTAAATGGAAAATTGCCTTGCTTTTCTCACCATGTACAATGCCCACGTACTTTGTTTCCTGCCAACATTTCAAGTGCTGGGACTTGGCAAGCACACCCAGCTTCTTAAAATGTAGGCCTTGGAGGCAAAAGTTTTTTGAAACTAACAGGTGCCTCTGAACTTTGATTTAAACTTGTAACTGTCACCAGGGTTTTGACAGATGGGTAATGAAAGATCAAGACAAATGCTGGTAGGAGTCTTTTGAGATGTGCTGCTATTAGCATTTGCTCTGAGCACATTTTAAAGGGAACATAAGACTAACAATTTAATGTCTGTTAGTCATCTCACACTGGAGAGCTCCTGCCAGAGAAGGTGAAATGTCTAACTTAGAATTGATGACAGGGGATTGGTAATAAAGAAGAGGCAAAGGGAGGCACCAGAAAGCCTGCTGTAACCCTGGACCAGAAAAAGAATAGAAACAGACACAGATCAAGTCTGAGTTCTCAGATTTGGGGCTGTGTCAGTCAAAACTGAGCTTCACAGGGTATGGGCTGGGAAAAAACCACCTGTAATGAAGTCTGTGCTGGTTGTGGTATTAGCTGGAGGTGCTTGGGACACAGTGGAGGAAATAAGATGTTTCTTAGAGTGACTGTTAAACTTGTCAGTGGAGAGTGGTACAGAATAATGCAGATAAGCTTCTTAAGCCACCCCTGGATGGCAGCTTAGTGGTACCTCTGCTTACCCTGGATCTGGCTTCTTGCAAATTCTTTAATATAATACTTCTACAAGGGCTCAGAGTGTGATATTTTATCATGCTCTGGTAGCCCCATATTCCATAAGTAATGAAGTGCCAGTGGAGTCAGAGGGATTGTCTTTTGAGGAGGGAGTCACCACACAGCCCACTCTTCTCAGCTGTTGGATTTCATTGCATTTCCCTTCCACAGCACTGAGATGTCTCCTAAGCTGCTGAAGTGCAGCCTTAAACAAGCCCAGAAATTCCTTTTTGTGCCAGTCTTTGTGTGTCACCAATAACACAGTCCCTGTGTGCCACGGGGATCTGAGCCCAGGCACTGACACTGGGCGCTGCTTTGCTTTTCCCCTTCCAAAACCTGTCCTGCCCTTACCCAGAGCATGCAAAGAGAGGGGCAGGGGGGACTCTGCTGAATTGTGGGCTCCTCCTCTCCAAAGCCTGCCAGGGACCTGTTGGAAAACCTGAGGAAGAGAAGGCTCAAAGCAGCACCAGCTCCTGCTGGGGAGGATGTGGGGGTCCTCAGTGCCCAGGAGAGCACATGAGCCCCTCCACTGAATCCCCTTTTTCCCTTCAGTGTGTCTCTAGAAGGATCCAAAACAATGACAAATTCAACCACGGTAATTTTGCAAAAGACACAGGCTTTTCTGTTCCCTCCTCCTTCAGCGTTTCCTGACATCTCTCGGTGTGTTTTCTAACACTGTGTCTGTCATAAAATAACAGAGCAGGGTGTGAAACCCTCCAGACCCTGGGAGAAGAGTTGGAGGGCACAGGGTCCCCTCTTCAGGGCTATCAGGATAATTCAGAGCCAGTGACACCCACAGATTAATTGCCCTTTTATTGATTCTGAATTGACTTCCTTAATTAAGGAGAGTGCCACTTGTTTGCATGATTGCTTTTTTTTTTTTCATTTTCAAATTATTAAACCAAAAGCTTGGATGTGAAATCCTTTGCTGTGTATAAGCTCTTCCCTGAAAAATATTCTGCTGTGTTTAACAGACTTCCCTGCCTAAAGTTTGTATTTCCTAACTCAGTTTAGATTAATTGATATGATTATTTTGATATAAAGTGCACTGAGATGACTGCAGCATCTGGGGCCATTGAAGCAGCAAGGGGCCCTGTCTGTGTGGGATATTGTGATAGAGATGCTTTCCTCAGAGGAACCAAAATAACTGGAAACTTGGAGAAAAACGTTCCCTTTTCACACAGCTTGTCAATATGTTAAGTGCTCTGGAGACAGTGCTTTTGTGCTTCTGCAGACATTAAATCCTGTACATTTCCTGGGCTGTGACAGTCCTGTTTTCAAATGTTTTAAGCATTGATTGTGCTCAGGATGATGGACCCAGTGGTGGAAACTCAGCTGAAGGGATAATGGTGGTGCTAGAAGGAGCAGGGTGAAGTGTTTTCCTGGAATACCAGCCTTTGGTCCTTCCCTCAGGCTATTCTTTTCACAGAGGCTTAAACCATAAAGCAAACACAGAGATTTTTGGAAGGGAATATAAAAAGAAATAGTTAAAAAATTGAAAATTCTCACATAATTTTTCCTGTTTCTTCCCACCAAGTGTGAAGTGGTGGCACTTTGGGTCAATTCTCATATGGGATTTTCCTCTTTTTCCACTTGACCAAGCCCACAAAGAAGGAGGTTATGCTGAAGGGGATGCTGTTGGTTCTCAGGCTGCAAGGCTGGTGGGGATTTTGTTCCTGTGAAAGGTTTTGAACAAACTGGAGGGGGAAAAACCACAGGACTATTCTCCAGACTGCTCTCACTGACATCCCCCATGCAACAACAGCAAAGTCAAAAACCTGTAGTTCTGGCAGGATGAACGGGGAGGTCTTTGGGGAGAAGTTGAGGTCTAGGGTAAATGTGGAGCTCTGTGAAGCTGCTCTTCAGGGAAGCAAGAAAAAAACTGGGAAAACCAAGAAAAAAAATCTGTCATTGCAATCTGCTCCTGGCATTTCTGAGCACACAGTACTCCCAGGACCTCCAACTCACATGGAAAAAAAACATTGTTTTTTTTTCTTTTGCTTCCTTCTCTCTGCACCCTGCTGCTGCTGCATCCACCTGCCTCTTGTTGGTTCTCCCAACGTGCTCCAGCTCCTCAGTACAAATAATTGGTATGGGAGGAGCACAGTGCAGGATAAAGCTGTCCAGGGTCACCTTCCAATATATTGTGGCTGCCTTGGAGACTGTAACTAAGGAGGGTAACTCTGGTTCTGTGAGATGACATGGAGCAGGTTGGACATACTTGTTAACTAGGAAGTTTTAGGAAATCCATTACTGCAGGTGATGTGGAAATGGGTGTTTTTTTACTCTTTCCATCTGCAGGATTTAACATCAGAACAGCGATTTTCTCTTGGGGACAGATCAGGTGCAATCCCTGCTGCTTACTCTTTGTCAGAAGCAAAGCATAATATTCCTGCTTTGAAAATGAAAAGTATCTCGCAAATGTATTATTCATTTTTAAGAGATAAATACTGGAGCTGAAGAAATAATCGTAGTGCAAATATTTTCAACTATATTTCTGTACATAATAGCTTTCTGAGTGTGTATATACACATGTTCTCCACAGTAAATATATATTCCAGTTAAAATTAATTTGTGTAGTCATAATGGAGCTATTGTGGTAATAGGTGATTTGTTTCTTTAGTGGTTTGAGTTCTAACAGGGTAAGAAAACCATGAGTTTGATCTTCAGTGAGTGCAAGTTGATGTAGCCATACATTGTTGTCGTTCTGGACTTGATGTTCTAGAGTGAAGGTGGTGGCAAAACAGCATCAGAAGCCTGAATTGAGCTGGAGGGAACAGGAGAGGTCACCCTCCCTGCCTTTTGTCATGGGGTATTTTCAGGAAATCTGGGCTGGATGCCCAGCGTTAGCTGGAATTTAAGACAGTTTGAGAAGGAAGAGAGTTGTTAAAATGTGCCCTGTGGCTGCCATCACCTTTAACAGCATCTGAGAATTGCAGCCATGACTCAAAAAAAAAGCCCAGTTCTAATTTTGGGGGTTTTTTGAGGCTCCTGTCTCCCCAGCTTAGAATTCTGTCATCAACTTGCCAAAAATCCTTGCTGATTTTTTTTTTTTTCCTCTGAAGATACCTTGTAGAGAGCACAGACTACAATCCCCCTGTGCTACAAAAATTCTTTGAGGTTATACTGCATTGGTGGCACGATCCATCCCAGTGCAGCATCTTCCAGAGGAAACCCAGCAAGACCAGCCTGTGTTTGAGAAATTTATACAGAGAAAACTGTGAGGGAATGCAACTGCACCAAGAGTCCTCAACAGGGAGACAAATCCCAGCTAAAGACAGTATAGATGGCTCTTAAAAAAAGACAGTCTTCTCCATATTTATATCTTTTCCCAAACTTACCAGTAGCAAACACAGGTGAAGGTCATTACTTGTTTGAAACAGTAAGGAAAGAAATTGTATGCACCTATTGGGTATAATGCAATGAGAATGTGCCTTTTTCCTTCTCTGGTGGCTGAGCTGTAAAAGAGGATCAGCCTTCCACAGCTGCTAGCCAAAAATTGCACCTTTGGGTTAAACAAGAAAAACTCACTTTTAGGCTTTAGCTCCATAAATTATTGAGTTGCTTTGATAAATCCATGTGAATGCAGTAAGGTGCTGAAGTAGGCACATTAATGAGCCCTAAGCAAACATCTCAAAGCAGATGTGGCTTTCTGGGCCCAGGTTAAAGGGTCTTGTCCCCCTTCTCCCATTAGCATGGTTGAAAACCTCTTGCCAGCAGCTCTCTCTTCTCAGACACTTGGTGTGGTTGTGCCAGGTTGGCCTCGTGGCACTTGTCCCACAACCTGGCTGCTCTTTGGCTCTGTGGAGCACCCTCTCACCTGCTCTGTTCCTGGTGGATTATGCCTGGAGACATGAGAGCCATGGTGCCAGTCTGGATAAAGGGTAGAACGTTTCTGCTTCATCTGTCCCTGGAAGAGGATGCTGACGTGTGAGCAGGATGGATGGAGTGATCCATCCCAGGCCACGTGCTCCTCATTTCTCACTGTTTGTACTTTGCAAAGACTTTCTGAGCCAGCAATCCTGTTTAGACCACCACGGACCTGCCCTCTAAGATTGTGTTTAACTCCCTTTGAAAACCATTTAAACTTTTCAATAGTTCATGAGCTTGAAAACCCTCCGCTGGGATGGTGGCTTTGCTAATTGCAGTGGCAGCTGCATTTTAAAGGAGCACAGTTGCTTTTGTAGCCAGCCTGAGACTGGAGGCTGAAAGCAGGTAGGAGAAATGCAGGGCTTTGCCATCTGCTCCTGCTGGAGTCTGTTGTTGTGGGGAAGTGGCCATCGGGTGCATTAATGGCCCTCGTAGCAGCACAATACCTGGCGGTCCTGGCGTCCCTTCCTGGCTAATAGAAAATGTCACAGTGTAAGCACCGTGTTCTAATTGCATTGGCCCATTTCCACCACAAGCATTAATTTAGTGTAATGCTGTTTGGGAAGCTGGGTGAATTGCTGACGTGGGGCTTGCCAGCTGCTGGAGATGCTGCAGTTCTCCCCGTGTCGGTGTGGCTGTGCTGCTCGAGCAGGAGCAGGACAAGGGCTGAACTGAAGCAACTGAAAGCACTTCAAAATAGCAGACAGATTATTTTTACAAGTGGAGACAGGGCAGGAAGAAGCAGTGCCAGTTTGCATTGGGAAAGAGAGCAAAAAGCAGAGGGTTTTGAACGTTTTCCAAGGCTGCCACACTTTGAGTGCGAGCTGACACTGATTCTGGTGTAAGCCAGGCAAACGCCAGCAGACCCCGCGTGTTTCACCAACATCAGAAGTGGCAGGGCTGCATGGAAGGAGGGATGATTTACAATCAAACAAAAGCAGTTATCCCAGGGATACAGATTACTTTATAATGAGACTGAGCCAAGGCCACATGTCAGTGCATTAGGCTTCTAGTTCACGTCTAATCATAAATCTTCAGTATGAAGGTTATAAAACTCTTTTCACCAATATTTGTCTGCCTGAAAAATCTATGAAGCATTAGCAGCAGCTTGGAGCTATGAAGAGGAACCACTCAGCTTAATTTACATGTAAAATATATACAGTACAAGCTGCAAAAAAGATCTCTTGATGTTTTCCCATGATATAAATATTTGATGTTGTTTAGATTCCTTTCCTGTTCTTTTATGGAGGGTTTTCTACTCAATTACAGTTGGGTGGAAACACATTTTCTGCCCAGTTTTGTACCAGAATCATGGAGAATAATCAAAATGAACAGATTTAAAAATTAAATTTGTTATTGCAAATGAGATTCATAGATATTTTCTCTTTGGGGAATATGTTGCTATATTGATTTCTACGAAATAACAAATAATGATATGGACTATTAGAAGCTGTAAGGTGGTGAATCCAATTCCTGACAATTTTATTATTCCATCACTCTGAAAAGAATTTGTTCAGCTAACTCTTGTTCTTGCTGATACAAAGTAAAGATGAAAGCCTCTGTAACTTGATGGTTGAATTGACATCTTCATTCCTTAAGCTATAACAGAATGGACAGTACAAATTTCTCTCTAAATAGAGTTTTTTTTCTAATGGAAAAGCAATCTTGGGTCTGTCTGATTTTTAGGTACTGAGGAGCAGCTGTGCTGGGTCCAAGGGTTGGGCTGCCCTGAAACTTCTGAAGAAACAGATCTGATGTAATATTTTAGGGCCCAGCCTTGAGCTGTGCAGACATATCTGCAATAATCTGATTTTACTTTGTACGGGAATCAGTCAAGAGAAATTTGCTGAGGGTAAATGTATGGCACTTATGTGAGCCTGATCACAGTATAGTTTACCAAGACATTTGGTTGAAGAAGAACCACAGAAATAGGATTGTAGGGTGACATCCTCCTCACATGGCTCTTAGAGGAAATGTTATGTACTACAGAAGTATTTATATGACACAATAGAGTTAATTTGGCCTGCTTATTCCCATCCCTAGTAGTACAACTGAGGTGGAGTACTTGTAATTTGTATATTTTAATGAAGGTAGAATAGCATAGTTATTGCCTGCTGGAAGTCCCTGCTTTCACAGTCATAATTCAGTGATTTTTAATATATATACCATATTTATGCAATGTATAGGAGGTAGAAATTCCTGAGTGCGTGGTACACTCAAAATCAGCTGTGTAACAATGTGCGTCTGATTCCTGATTTTGCACATTCTTGTAATGATCCAGCATACTCCAGGAAAAAAAAATTCCCATTGCGAAGAAACACAGTTAAAAACAAAAAGGAGTTGAAATGACTGATACCTAGCAATTATATCCAAATAATGATGATTCGAGTAACAAGCATATAACTGCATTTCCTGGCACCAGCATTTCCACTATGGCAAAACAACACTTTAACAGTGTTCCTAATCAGCATGAGCAACAAAACAGAACCTCAGCTCCCTGCTGCTTAACTGGGTGCCTTTTTTTTTTTTTTTTTTTCACAGTGTTTCATAAATATCTTTAGGAAGTGAATCTGATGGTAATAATTATACTACTGCTGTATGCAGCTAAAGACTTCTCCCAGAATAACAAATAACCTGTTAGAAAATCTCTAAGAGCTCCCCATGCCTGCCTACACTAATAATACAGTAGAGCTTTGTGTATACATAGGCTTTTTAAAGGCATTTTCATTTTAATTATCTAATTAAGCCTTACAATTCTCTTTGAAAGTAAGTAAGTATGATTATACCTATTTTATGAAGGTGGAAACAGGGAAATAAAGGCTTGATGTCATTTCATCTCATGTTCTTTGGCCTTCCCTGACTTTCTTTGACATTGATTAGATCATCTGGAGGGTTTAGGTGGGAGTGCAGGCATCCAAGATTCTCTCAGGTAGCAGAGGGAGCAGAGGAGGTGATTTAACCAAATGAGCTCTGTGAAGAGCTGCCCTGGGATCCCTCATGGGAGCACTGGGGATGTTAGGTCTCATCTCACTGTCAACACTGATTAAAAATTTGGAGGGGAGGAAAAAACCCAAAGTCAAATCAGCAAAACTCCCAAACTTGTTTGTAGCAGTGTTCCAGTGCCCAAAGGGTCTTGAGCATCCTTTCCATCTGGAAAAGGTGCCAGCACCTGCAGGGTCCACTGTGATCTGCCTGGTTGGCAGTGAAGCTATCACACCCAGGGTTTGTCACAGACCTGTGACAGGGTTCCTCACCCTCTGCAGCATCCTGGGCTTGCATCTGGAATCCTTCACTGTAGTGAGAATGAGGAGATGGGAAGAGAGAATTCTCTCCCTGTTTGTTCTCTGGAGTGCCAGCATTCCCATGCCCGTGAGCTGGGATCTGGCGGTGAGCAGCAGAGGATCCCTGTGGGTGCCAGAGGTCTTGTTCATGCTGCAGTCCCTGGGCTAACTTCTGCACATGTGGAGAAGCTGATTTTCAGCAGGAATTTCAGGCTATGCTGTGGTGGGTGTTTGGTGGCACTGAGTTTGACAGGGAGAAGCATCTCCAGCCCTCCTCTCCTGCCTGGCAAGCTTCTGCACTGTTTGCAGTGTTGTGAAACAACTTGTGCAGGCATCTGTGGAAGTGTTATGTGTATGGCTGCTGATGTAGTTTCCAAATGAGTATAAAAAACCCTTGCAACATAAATGCTTATCATAAGAGAAGAGATACATTTGGTGGCTGATAGTTTGTAGTGATTCCTCCTTGATGGAGTGCTCTGCAACTTTTCTGGGCCACGGGCATTGATACTGCAGGAGAAAACACCATAGGCAGGATCAGGCTTTGCCTTTCTTTACTGTTTTGGTGGAAACTTCTTGATTTCCTCTGGCTGCTGGTAGCACTAAAAGTTCTTACAGGCAAAGTACAGGTTGTGGGATACTGTCTTAATAGCTGTATTTCCTCTAACTTTCCTGTGCAAATTCAATAAATAATTCATGAAGTGATTGAGGCTTTGATAGAACTTTCTTCCGTGCTTGCAGTGGTTCAGCCATCACTTTTATCTTTTCTAAGTCCTAATGCATAGTTGGCGAGTGACTTCACTACTTCACTTGATGGAAATTTAAGGCTTGGATGCTTAAGCAAAAATTATAACCAATGTAACCAGGCTGTGATTGACACAGGGAAGTGCAGTGATGGAGGAGATCCAGACTCACATCTGTGTGTGGCCAGGGAGAGCCACTGTAACTGGGAGGCAGGCTGTGGGCAGTGGTGCCCACATCCACTGAGCTGTCCCTGCTGGGGGGTTTGTCCCTCTGGAAGCTGGATTTGAGGCAGCAGTGTTTTTCTGCTGCTCATTCTGCCTGTGGAGATGAATCAGTGCCCTTCAGTCCCACTGTCATGGTGGTGCCGCCAGGAGAAGTGTGCAGAGAAGCTGGATGGGGGGAAGCTGTCCATTAAAACTCTGCATTCCATAAGGAAATGGGGCATTTAACAGCACTGCTTGAACCTGCCAGTTATTTTTATTGACTTCTATCCACTCTGAACTGTTTCCAGTAATGAAAAGGAGAATATTGTAATGAAGTTGTTTCAGAAAAGCAGGTAAGTCTTAGAGGAGGGGCCTCTCACAGGGCTTGTTAATATTTGCTGTTCCCCTGAAAACCTCAAAGGAAGCATGTGCCAAGCTGAAAAGAGAGCAGAGCTTTTCAGTTTCCTTTCAAGTGCTGGCTGGAGGGGAAACCACAAGGACTTTCCTCTTATGTTGACTGCTGTAATGATGTGCTGTACTATTGAATTTCCAGGTCTAACTGTTGTGGATCAATTATTTGAGTTTGATGGGCCACCTGCTTGGGAAACTTCTGTAGTATTTATAAAAGACCTGGCAGAGCTCTCCTGGCAGGAGATACTTTTATATTGGCTCCTGTGGAAGTGCTGTCCAGGTTGAATTATAAAATGAACCAATGCCATGCTGGCAATGGGATGTTCCTTGGGTTTTCAAGTTCCACAGTAGGACTTCCTCAGTGTGCAGTGCAGGATAGATAATTAGCTTAAAGTATGTGCCAAAACTTGAGACCAATTATGTGTTGCACATAAAAGCTCCTTTGTGTGAGAAACACTTGAGTCTGTGTGGATGCAGGGTGAGTGCATTGCAGGGTATCACCCAGAGACTGTGGGTGGTGGTGTCAGCTGTGAGAGTTGTGTTTTTGCAACAACCCAGCCAGCTTTTATCAACACACTTCCCATGGGAAACACCAGCCCTGCTGCTCAGCAGCAAACCACTCCTGCTCCTGCAGGGCCCTGGCTGCACCTGCTGCTCCTTTCCAGGTGTCTCCCTGCCAGTCCCTGCAGAAGGGGAATGTGCAGCACACTCCTTTTCCTAACAAAGGAGATGGGTTTGGGTCTGTTTAGTTATACCTGTGTGGTCAGTGAAATGAGCACTGTGGAATTGTTCTTACCCAGGTGTTTTATTCTGTGTTTAATAGCTGGGGTGGAATTCCTTACAGTTGCCCAACATGTGAGGCATCTGCAGTTTCTCCCAGCACTGAAATTCTTCAACGCTTTTCTTGCTATGACAAGGATTTGATGGCCATTCTTTCCCCACAGAGTATTTCTGACAACAGCATACAAATATTTTAAATATTTTATTCAGAAACATCTGGCTGCTTTAACCAAAAGAGATTTCTTTGGGATTAGGTTCATGAATGTAAATAAAAGCTATTAGTTGTTGTGGTTTGGTTTTAGTTTTCTTGTTGGCTAAGAAAATGGTCTTAAAGTATACAATTATCTTTTCTGAGTGTGCCTGCTTTGTTCTTCCTGTCCTTTGAACATTCTGTTATGTCAAATACTGTATTTTGATTCCCATGAGCAACCTCATGACTGGATGA
Organism: Sitta carolinensis; assembly: GCA_032173965.1. NCBI lineage: Eukaryota > Metazoa > Chordata > Aves > Passeriformes > Sittidae > Sitta > Sitta carolinensis. The sequence continues at coordinate 10,937,097 of CM063294.1, read as the reverse complement.
CTCCCCTTGCAGAGCATCTTTCTGCACAAGGTGCAGTTACAGGTGTGTGAAAATCCTTGCATTTTAAAGTTTTCTCATTAAATGGAATCTCTGTACTCTTGAGGCATGTGGAAATCAGACTCCTTCAAAACACAGAAGTGGAAATATTTACAGGTTTAGATCGGTTTTTTTAGTTTGTTCAACTTCAAAGAAACTGAAGAAGGGACTATAATGTCCATATTGCTGGCTATTTGTTATTTTCCTGGAGGAATAAAAGGATGTGACCAGATTCCACTTTGGCTGTTAAATCAGTGAAGCCCTGAAACCACGTTACTGTTCCTGACATTTCATCAGAGCACTGATTTGGCAGCTCCTGACATTTGGATCAGTGACTAAACTTGTTTCCTTGTTGATAGCAAGTCATCTGCAGTTAGAGCAAAACATGGCTCCTAGACCTGACAGATCTTCCTTTGCCTTGAAAATAAATCCCAGCATTGCAAGGTCATTTGAGAGCTCTGACTGGAAAAAAAGATTCTGCTCCTAACCCTTATCTGTGTCAGTACTTCTTTACATTTCCATGGTCTTTACTGGAGGATCAGAAAGTGCTTTATAAATATTAGATAGTATTAGATAATCTTTCTGCTGAGTTTGATAAAGCAGTATTTCCTTCATTCCATGCTTCAGGCTCAGAGTAGTTAAGTGACTTGCCCAAAGGTAGAGCTGAGGATAAAATTTATGCTGATACCAAGTTGGCCTTTCTGTACTGTGGTATTTTGTTCAAAGGGTACCTGAAGTGGCTCTCCTGATTCAAGTGAAAGTAAGATATAATATGCTTTATAAACAACTTCAGGAACTGACAGGAGGGAAAGAGAATTATTATTTAAACAGGGGACAGTACATTATGTTTTTGCAGAATAAAGCAGAAGGGGTAAGAACACCTGGCTGCTCCCCTTGCCTCCCCAACACTGGGACTGAGTGCAGGTGTGAGCAGCTCCTGGTTAGTTATGGACATAAGTGATGCTGGAATTCCTTTATCCAACACCAAGGTGTGTAGTCCTAATCCAGACACAGCTCTCAGGCATTTCTGGAGAGCCTGAGGAGTGACATTTCACAGTTACACTATTGAACTCCTTTCTGGTTTTGGGGTTTTTTTTCCCTACAGAGGCAGAAGAAGATCCTGTAAAAGCTGACTTTATTAATCATGTGATTCTTATCTCACACATCTACATAACAGTCATTTTCTATGTACTCTGTTCTTCTGGCTTCACCTTAATCAGCCTCTTTTTTGATGCTTGATTGGCAGTTTGGTGATGTGGGATGGAATTCAGCTCAGCATGGAATTGTTGACCTGGAGTGAATGGCTCCTCTCAGCATGGATGTATTTTTTCTGTAATACATCACTTTTGCATCAGTGATTCTTCACATGACCTCCTTGCCTTTGATTTCCTATTTGCAATATCAGCTTTTTCAGACAAAATCAATGACGAGCAGTATAATTAATTTTTACGTGTTTTAATTAAGTTTTCAGCTGCTCCAATGCTTTTCATTATCTTAGCATGATCTCTTGTTGCTGCCGAACATTACAATGCAAAAAAAACCTGTTGATTAAATAAATTATTATTTAAAAAGTCCCCTGCAAATTGTCAAAGTAATTAAAGCTCAGCAAGCCAAAGTGAATATAATACCTACTGCACAAAGAAATGTCAGGTAGAGCAAGGTATTTAGAAGGTCTGAGGAACCTACAACAGCTTGGGGCAGGTTCTGTCAACTCTGCAAGGGTTTATGTGGCACCTCATCATCCTTCTGACATCTGGTGCCATTTATGTAATCCCAGTCCTGAGGCTGAAGGAGCCATTGATGCCTCCAGGAGCTGAATTTGCAAGTTGAACAGAGATCACCATTATTAATATGGCATGATACAGAAAGGTTTGAATTCTTGACAACTTTTGAAACTCCGCTTTGCAGAAAAAATACAATATTTAACCTGCTACTAGATAGGAAAGAAATTGATGGTGCCTTGTCTCTCAGGGGTTTATTTTTAGAGGAATTCATCTTACTCTATTTCACTGGTAAATTAATCTGTTCATTGGGTTCTTGGGTAGAAGACAGACATTGTTGGCTGTTGCCTGCTTAATTATACCCTATAATTTTGATTGACAGTGGAATATGCATTGAAGAGCAGCTGGAAGTGTCTGTCAGCTAGTTTAGAAACCGGTGAGGAATCTCTGCCTCCTGCAGTAGCTGCTGGCTGTGCTAACCTAGGCCAAGGGAGGGTGGTGATGGTTGAGGGGCAAAAGCAAGCAGGCATCCCTCTGTTCTGAACAGTCAAAAATTAGATGCTTAAAGTCTGCCACAGCTACTTTCAGCAAACACTGGGCTCCCACTCAAAATCTGAGGGTTAAGCATGAAGAGCTTGTGTTTCTGTGTAAGGCATTAATTGGGATTTCTCCCTGCTGGAGTGCCTGTGAGCATGCTTTTGCTGTGTTAACTTGAGATTCTTAGAGTGTGTTTGGCTTCTGTAACTGATGCTCAGTGTTTCAGTGAACTGTGTGAGGCTCCAAATCATGGAGGTAAAGGTACTTCCAGGGGCTTTGGGGGGTACAGTGTGGGAACAGGGGGAAATAGAATGAACACATTCAGTTGAAAGCTGTGAACTGTAAAAGGAAAAATATGGACATTAATGATAGTGTGTGGAGTTTGAGGCTGTTAAAATGGCTGGGACACAGTTGGTGCAGGGGCAAGCTGGTGCTTTCCCCATGGGCAGATATGTGGTTTTTGTCTTGTCCTCGTCCCCCATTTCTCTGTTCTCAATGTTCTGCTGCTGCTGCATCACTGATCTGCCTCCTCCTGATCACACCAGTGTCATGGGGGAGAAAGGGAATAAAGAGACTGTCAAAATGGGAATACTTTTACCATCAGCCTCCATTTCCTTATTCTGGGAGTTTGATCCCAGGACAGCCTTCCCAGTGGTGAAAGCAGGGCATTTTGGAATTTTTGCATTTTTCCATTTTTCCATTTTTCCATTTTTCCATTTTTCCATTTGCTGAGGAGCTGCAAGCCAGTAGTGGTGAGAGAACACTAGATGGAAATGAAAAGCTGGGGAGAGTCCTAGTGAATGTCACCAGCTGAGCAGCCTTGCCCAGGCCAAGGTCCTACAAGCAGTGATCTCTTCTTTGGTCAGCATTATTCCAAGGTTTGTTTCCAAAAGGGAGCTGGAAGGGGAGTGCGTGTCCCTTGGCTGGGATGCTGTCATCAGGTCTGGTGCAGCAAGGAAGGGAGGATGTGGGCTCTGGGGACAGCCCTGGGGCTGTTCCATGAGGAGCTCTTTGCAGCCAAGTCACAGCTCTAGCTATGACTGCAGCTCCCCTTCTCACGACTTCTAAATGGGCATAAAGTGCCATACAAAATAAGCAGGATTCTCCATTCAAAACAAGGAGTGTGGCTTACCAAGTGATTTAAAAGAACTGTTCTTTCAGAAATGTCTGTGCAACATGACTTGACTGATTTACCTTATAATGGCTCAAAGCCAAGAACATAATGAAATTGTGAGCAGAAGAAATTACTCTAGTGCTTTTTCCCTTTTGCTATCTGCTGATTTATTGGAAATGCCTTTCATTCAAATAACTGTCCCATTAACCCACATGCTGCTGGAACCCTGGGAAAGAAAAGAAAGGCAAAACAGAGGCAGTGACTGCTCTGTAAGAGAAAAGAGCCAACAAGCTCAAGTATTGTTGCACTGTGTGTTTGCAATTTTGGAGGCAGAGGGGAAAAAAAATGGTTTCAAGCATAACTGTTACTCTGGGAAGCTGGAAGCTTAAAAGCCCAAAGGATAGCTAATAAAAATTTTGTGATGGCATGTCTCAGCTCTTCTGACATGGGCTATTTAAATCCTAGACTTGTATTGCAATAATATTGAGATATTCCTCCCCAGTATTGATTCTCTGCCCCGTTTGGGACTGCCTGTGCATCCTCTGTGTGCAGTTCAGGCATGTTGGGTCTGGATTTTCATGGCTAAATTTTCTGAGTGTCAGGCAGGCTCTCAGAGCTGTAAGGATGGGGCTGAGGACCAGCACCACGTTGGTGTGGCCTTGTGGTGCCTTGTGGCTGTGACCTTGCAGCAGAAGGGCAGAAGGAGCTGGCAGGGAGGCCTGGCTGTAAAAACTTGCTTCCAGCTCCTGATGGCTGCCTCCAGTCCTTCCTGTGAGAGACAGAAAATAAATTGCTGCTGTTGAACATTTTATTTGCACTCACAGAATATTCATCCAAGGAGCAAAGAAAGCACCAGAGGAGTGTGATGAGGGTTTTTTTTTTCTTAGCAAGCCAGTAGGAAATAATGCCAGAATCAGACACGGTGGAAGATTTTTGACAACACGGAAATTCCTCTTTGTGCACTGCCAGCTAACTCCAGCTCGGTGCAATTCCTCTCACCTTGAATCCACAGCAGCTCCTAGAACTGCTGCAATTTCTTAATCAGTGGCTATTCAGCAGGGCTTCATCACTGAACCTTTCCATTGTGGACACAGACCAAGTGTAGCAACTAAAAAAGCTTTTGTTTCTGCCCTTCTGGAAGAACAGATAGGGACAAATACTGGCTGAATTTCTGGATAGTGCCTCTGTTAGATTGTATCTGTAAATACTTCTGGAAACCATGGAGGTTTTTTTAGAAGGTGAAAAATGGGGGTAAGTTTAATGTAAAGAGATGTTGTTGATCTGAATACATTTAAACAGAAAATCAGATTCTTTCCAATTGTTGGAATTTCTGGAATATTTTCCTGAGGAGATATTAGGGACTGAAAGTCCAACAAATCTCGTTAGTTTGGGGTAAGTTTATATAGAAGTTTGGGGTAGGTTGTAAGTAAGTTTAGGAAGAAATGAGGTTTTGTCTGAAAGAACAAACACATATATAGATGATGTTCCTTTTGAAGTGGAAGTGTTCTTGAGCCTCTCAAAATGCTTCATTGTGCTCTGCTGGTTTTAGATGTTGCTTTATCTATCTCCCACTTCCTGATCAGCAGATGGACACCGTGTCCAGGGCATGGCAGGGGCACATTTTGCACCTGCATCTGTTCTTCAGTTTTGAGACTGAACAGGCATGTGCTGTTTACTTCTGGTGGATGTCCAATAGGAACGTGGATGGAGCTTTGGGTTGGAAAAGTGCATCCTCAGTGGAGGTGGGAAACTTTCTCCTAGGAAAGCAACTACATTGTTAAAGTTTGGCACAACTCCTGGGGTGTGTTTTGGAGCTGTAAATGAGAGGCCATTTGGGACTAGAAGAGAAGTAGAAACCCTCTGCAGGGTTATCAGGCAGCCCTTGGAAACTCCACGTACAGGTAAAGATTGGGAATAAATTGTCAGAGTAACCACCTGGAAAGCTCTTTGAGTTTGGACTCACTGATCAAGACAGGGCAGGCTGAAGAGGACATGAGACAATGTGGAATTTGACACGAAATAAGGGTGTGTTTTTCATTGCATATGAGAACATCAGCTTGCAAGAGAAAAATAATGATAGTTCAAAGTTGTGTAGCTAAATATTGTGCCTCAGAGTTGTGTTGGAAGGGGAAATTCAAAGATTTTTCTGCAGCCTTGCCAATTAAAACAAATTATAAATATTTGCATTCATGGATGCCCTGGAGCCCTTTCTCTAAGAAAGAATGAAAAGGCAGAACAAGGTTTGGAATTCAGAACTTGCTAAGAAAATAAAGACCTGGGGCTGTGCACAAGCACTTACTTAATCCCTGTTGTATTTGTTGTTTCTTTGACACTTTTTTCTGCTACTTCCACTGATGTCTGGTAGATGGCATTAGCGTATAACAAATTTATGAAGTTCTTTTCTTATTGGAGGGGGTTTATTTTTCATCCATTTTACAGATAATGCTGTCTTTTTTCTGGCTAAGCAGTTTTAAAGCATTTTTCCCCTCAGTGTTTCAGTTATGATTTGAGTAAATGCTTATATTATTCAACATGCCTTTTTTCCTCCTCCCTGTGCCATATAATTATTATTTCTTCTAGAGGGCATCAATCACCGAGAAAGAAAATCTTGATATCTTCGGCTGACTCTGAATTTAGAAGCTCTGTTATATTGTGCACTGTTTATATGCAGTACCATATTTATTTCATATTCTCCTGGCTTAGAAAGGCGGATGGTGCTCTGAAGGGAGAAGAAAAATTTCTCAGAGAGAAAAATGCAGATACTCAGAGTAGTAAATCGAGGTGCTTATATATATAGGGTTGAAGACATATTTGACTGCTTTGCAGAGAAAGAAGCTCCATAAATATCTTTTGTCTTTTTTAGTCCACATAAGCATTTTTAGCTAATTTTGTGTGCTCCAAGAAAATTAATAGGACTTGCATGACACAGGGGCCATTTTGCATAGGAAAACAGTCAGTCCTAGGGATTTTCTTTATCTGCACCAGGAGAAGGAAGTTTCATCCACAAGCCAATTTTGGCAGTAGGGTTTATGGGTCTGCCAGTGGCTTTATCTTCATCAGTGCTCCCTGGGGAAGACATTCTTTGTGCCGAATGTATATATTTGTCCTTGCTTTTAGATTCAAGAAGCAGGTAACATTTTGAGCAAATGTTTTGGCTAAATACTGGTAGAAAGACATTTGAAGCAGTGAGACACTGCTTGCTTTTTTTTTTTTCCCCACATTCTCCCCACTATAGAAATAAGACTTACTTCCTTCATGAATAACCAGTCTTCCAACAAAAATCACCAGTTCCATATTCTGTTCCTTCTCAGAACAAGCTAAAGCTCATAATTCTCCAAGCTTTGCATGTGGATAGCAGAAGGGAGAAGTGGAGTGCTGGGGACACAGTTTCTTGGGCACAGTAATGATTTTAAGCAATCCTCAAGAGGTGTCTGTTTATGAAGATGATCCTTTCCAGACCACATGTTCTTGATAGCAAAGGACTAAAAAATGATTGAGATATCTTTGAGGTTAATTTTGTATAAAGACTGTATAAATGCAAAACATGCTAAGCACCAGGTTTTATTGAATCTATCTAATTATGAGCAACTAATCAGCATAATTTTCCTGCATTTTCAACCACATTTCCTTAAGACTGAAGTATTTAAGGCAATTATGAAGAAATGCCAACACCTAATTGTGACGAATTTTATCTTTAAGGAATCCTTGGGTTTGTCTTTATATAGAAATGCCCATAATTTGGGACAGACAGGGCTAAGCACTCTCTGGGGCCTGCTGCAAGAGGCATTATTGTGGTGCAGACTTGCTGCAGTGAGCAAAGAACTGAACACATGTCCTGGTAGCCAGCTTTCTTTTGTTCCTTTTTTAATCCCTCCTAAAGCATGTTGGTTTAGAGGTTTTCAGGGCCTGCAAGCATTCCTTGCTTCAAAGCACAGGGCCAGCTCCAGCATCCAGGGGTTGAGGAAAGTGTGTGGGTGCATTCCTGTCCTTCTGCCTGCAACAGCCTGTAACTTCCAGCATTAAGGTGTCATTTCTCTTAAGTGAACACCACCAGGGCTTCCTCTCAAAGAAAGATGGACTGATTTCACATGGGGATCACCATCTGAAACGTGCTGACCTGCTGTAGCACAGCAACACTCCTTTGGTTTCCCAGGCTTTTGCAGGTGGAGGTGTCCTTGCTGGGGTTTCTCTGGTGTGTTATTTCCCCTCTCTGCCATCCCAGCTTTATGGTGGTCTTCTGCTGTTATTTGCAGGCAGGTTACAACTGTTATTACACCTTTCCTTGGCCTCTGTCATCTCTCACAATTACCAAAATAGTGCTGATTGTGGGCTGCTCTCCAGCACAGAAGTAGCATGTTGTTGTCATGTAGATCATTAAAATTCATGGGCTGTAGCCCGTCTGTGTCGGGCTCTTTCTGGACAGGCCTGTTAACCTCTGAGAGATTTGCTGTTCAGATCTTGCTGTACAGTAATAAAAACAGGGAAGTGAGAAGGAGCTCTGCTGGGAGAAAGTTTATGTGTTGGGATGATGAACCCATAAAACTCTGTGACTGTTCCAGACTGTGCTCCCAACACGTGTTCCCCCACCTGCTCCCATTCAAGCCTAGGAACTACCTGGGTGATTTAGGTTAAGGGAAGGGCTCAGGCTGTGCTGTTGTGCTCCAGGCAGATCAGTTTAACCTCCATGTGGCAGCCAGGATGGAGACTTCTGTGCCACCGTGCTAAGCTGCTCCCAGATTTGTGTGATGATAATGATAAATAGCTGCAGGGCTGAGAGGAGGAGGCTTTGCTCAGCAGCACTGATGTGAACACAGCCCAGTGATGCTCCTGCCAGATGCTCTGGAACTGAGAAACAGTTGCTGCAGAATTCACATCTAACCCCACTGCTACAATGTGTTCTTTAAATATCACACAGCCTAAATACTGGTGTATATTTTCACAGGCAGTTGAGAGTAAATGCTCTGCATTGATTTCTCTTGTGCTGCCCTCTGGGAAGGTGGGGGTTACAAAAACACCCAGCCATTGATTAGAACCATAGAATCACAGAATATCCTGAGTTGTATGGGACCCACCAGGATCACTGAGGTCAAACTCCTGGCCCTGCAGAGGACAATCCCAAAAAATCCCACCCTGTGCCAGAGAGCATTCTCCCAATGCCCCTGGAGCTCTGGCAGCCCCAGGGCTGTGCCCTTTCCCTGGGGAGCCTGGGCAGTGCCCAGCTCTGGGGGAAGAACCTTTCCTGATCTCCAGCCCTGGCACAGCTCCTGCTGGTCCCTGGGTGCTGTGCTGGCACACAGAACTCGGAGCTGCCCTTCAGGAGGAGCTGCAGTCCCTGCTGAGATCTGACCTCAGTCTCCTCCAAGCTGACCAAACCTGGTGGCCTCAGCTGCTTCTCACAGGGCTTCCCATCTAGACCCTCGTCTTTGCATTTGGAAACAGGTTTTGTAGGAAAGGATTTAATTTTTCACTTTGCATGTTACCTGCTGTTGTGGAGGGGGAGTTTACCAGCTTGAGTATGTCCCTAGCCCAAAGAAATGGAGAAGACAGGACAGATCTCAAAAATGAGAATAAGACACAAGGGCACTTAAAAAAAAAAAAAAAAAAAAAAAAAAAAGCAGAAGCAAATAAACTTTTTTTTAATTACCAGTTAGTGACTTTATAAACTATAATTGTATATATATATCCCTGAGTGAGGCATAACATGGAAACTCTTCTACTCTTTGAGAAGCATCCACATAAACTTTTGTCATAACCAGGGGAGAAATGTGGGCAGGTAAAATCCCTCATATTTTTGGATCTTCTCTCTTACCTCCCTGACAGCTACTTTGCCCGAAAACAAAGTCTGGATGAAAGAGAAAAAGCACCTCTCTCTCCTTTCCTCTCCTTGCCCTCTCTCCCTTTGTGATTCTTACTGGATAATATCAAGAAATCCAGGAAGGTATTTTTAGCCTGAGGGAATGGAGAATTTAGGGCAAAAATGATGTTGACATTAATCACAGCAGTGATGAAATTCCACTTCAAAATATACGAATGTGGCAAGGTTTTCCCTGTGTCCTACTAATGAACAGAAGATCTCGTTGCTGCCAAACCACAGGATGTTTTGCTCACGCAGAGGAGTCACAAAATGAGCCTCTTATTTTTCTGCCATACATAAATAAGTATTGCAAGAGGAACTTCATTACGTTCCTCTCCTTTTGCAGTGAAGATTTCTGCAGCATGGTGGTGGTGGAGGCTGCTGGGCTCACTGTGCTCACAAGGGATCCAAGACCATAACTATAAGGTTATAGGATAAAGGAAGTGCCAGGAACCAAATTGTATGCTGGCTCTGTGGAGGAAGGGACAGGACATTTGATTCTCTCTTCTGTACTTTTCAGGGAACAAACATTGTTACAGCCATCCTTTATGGCTCTTGGGTCGCAGAGAGATTAGGGAGCAGCAGCAGCAGCCCTCTCTGACACTGCAGTGAGGGTTAAACCTCACCAGCTGCTGAGTCAGATAAATATTTGGAAGAGGAGAGCAGACCAAGTTCAGATGCTCCCAGCAACTCTCTTGGCTCCTGCAGCCTTTATGGATGCTGTTGAACACACACAAAATCCTCCTAGCCCAGGCTCCAAATGTAGTTAGGTGTAGGAGAGCACAAGGAGCCCTCTCAGAAATGGAGAGGTAATAGCTACAGAAATAAAGGGATTTCTCAATTAAATGGCTTTTTACTCTTTGTAATATCCTGCCAATAACTGAAGCAGAGATCCTGAGTTTGAGAGTCCCTTCAGTGTATCTGTAGATAAATCCAGGTCTGGAATTTTTACACAATGGCCTTTCCATGATCCTTGGAGTGCATATCCTCACCAATATGCCTCTGCCATACTGAGTTCTCTGGCAAAGGGCAGGTGTGATTACTGGCATAGAAACATGTATTTATTTCTGAAGCCATTGCATATTTTTTCCTTCCTTCTGACACAATCTCAGTGTAGCTTAATTTTCTAATCAATTCGCTTTGTAAACCTTCCCCAGCATTCTCTGTTAAAACTCAAAATACGTGAGTATGTGTGCGTTTGTTTATATATCAGCATAATCATTCTTTAATGTGCTACAGCTCCAAGTATCTGCATTCTGTCAGGAGCTGCTTTAGGAACAGCACGTGCCTTAGCACCTCTTGCAGAATATAAGCAGAGAGAAAGAATTTGCAAAATTTGGCCAAAGATTTCTCATTATTTTGGTTACCAGATCTGTTGTCTCCTTGCTGCTAATTCCAGAGCAGACGTTGTACGTCAGGTTTTAGAATCACAGAATGGTTTGGGTTGGGAGGGACCTTTAAAGGTCACCTGGGCCAAGCTCCCTGCAACGAGCAGGGACATCTTCAGGTGGATGAGATTGGTCAAAACCCTGTCCAACATGGCCTTGAAAATTTGCAAGAACTTCTCTGGGCAACATGTTCTGATACCACCCTCATTGTAAAAAATGTCTTCAGCTCTTCTAGTGTGATCTGGACAGATTTTGCCTGATGAGGAGAGCCTAATGCTGCCACGGGATGGGGAGGGCAAGAGATCTCCTTTGGTCAGATACTATGGATGAAGGTCACTGCTGCTCATCTCAGGAGCCTCCCAGGCTCATGCAGAAGTGTTGCTGTCCAGAATGACACCCCAGAGCTTGTTAAAACAGATGGTTCTGTCCAGGGCTGCTGACAGACTGACAGGCCACCTCGTCAGTGTTCTGCAAGAGTCCTGCTAATTGCTTTGAGAAAACACAGATCTGCTGCCTACGGAAATTGTTCTGTGGAGCCAAATTTGGGAGCATCTCATGGTGTTAAACTTGGTGATATAATAGGATACCTAAGTGTAAGAACAAGCAGAGCTTCTTTCCTGACAGAATAAAAATAGTCTGGGTTGGAAAGGGAAATGCGATGAGCACAGGCTGCTGAACAGCTCTGCCTGACCAGAAACTGCTCTGCATCAAATGTAAGAGTGGCATGGCCAGACTCAAAAACTCTCCACTACAACAGACCTAGGAGAGAAACTGAAATGTTCCCCCAGAAGATGATAATGGCAGGCTGAGGTGACAGTGTGTCGTGGTCGGGGCACATATCTAAGCAAAGCTCAGAGAGCAGCTCTGTGCCTGCAACCTAATTTCTGAAAGAACGAAGGCTGAGGCTGCTCAGATAAGAGTAATGAATTTGGATACTGTTAAGACTTTAATAGAAGAACAATTATTGGCCTTTCCAACTGAATATTTGCTCTTATATCTGTATGGAATTAATCTTTGCAGTGGGTTTTTTCCCCCCTTGCATTTCTTATGCCAGAGGAGTAGAAGCCAGGGACATGGCACGTCCCATCCTGCTCCCTTGTCGTGCTGCAAATGAAGAGACACTATTGTTTGTAAATTAAGACCTTTCTGATTATTGATAAATAACCTCTGGATGGGAAGTATGACACATGCTGGCTGGAAGAACAGGGCTCTGTAATGGTAATATTGCCTTGAAATTACAGCCCATGTAGTTTGAGAATTATTCAGGATAATTACATTAATGTTGCCAGAGAAATGAAAAGGAACACTTTCCATTCTACCTATTAACAAGCTCTGCTGGCCTTAAATTATTTCTGAGAAGAGCCTGAAAATGGCTGAAATCATCAAAATAATTACAAAGCAGCAGTTGGAGTAGAGGGGTGGGCTGGGCAAGGCGCAGGCTATGGCTTTTTTGGCTGACAGGTAAACACTGCTGCAGCTTTTGTGGGGAAAGGAGCATGGCACAGAGCTTTTGGGTTGGGAACACTGCAGGCTGCAAATGGGCTCAGGGAGTCTGCAGGTTTGGACCCTAAGGAGGAAAGAGCCTTAGGGAGCAGGCTGCTGGCAGTGCAGATGTTGCACATCAGTCATGCACAGGTGAGCATGAGCCTGCTGTTGTCCTGGTGTGCTGGGTGCTTCCATCCTCCACCCTCCTGTGCTGACAGCTCTCCTGAGCCTGTGCAGTGGAAGGTGCCTTTGGTGATGACTTTTTGCCACTTTGATCCTTGTCTCATAGCAGCAGCAGAGCTGTGAATGTTTCTGAACCCCAGACCCTGAGCAGCAGCTCTCTGAGTCTGGCCTCCCATAAAAGCTCAGTCCCTCTCTTGAATTCACGTTGTATTTTTGGCCTTGTGCAAGCAGCACTGACTCCTGCCCTGACCTGCTGTTGCCCAGTTCACCTGTAACATTACTATGAAACCAGGACTTTTTGTTGTGTTTCCTTTAATTCGTTTATGTTATTGCACTGTTTGCTATGTCTGGGATGAACAGAAGGGGAAAAATTTAGTACTCAGATCTAAATAACTCAGTGTCATGGGAATCAAGGTCTCCAGGGTCACCTCTACAGTTGCTGGAATTTCTCATCTGCATGAAATTTAGAGCATCCTTGGAACACCTGTCTATGTGAGCAGCTCTGCCTCTCTTTCTCTTTAGTCTCCAAGAATTAGCAGTTCTTGCCTCTCATGACCAGTCCTATGTTTATACTTCTTCCTAAAAAGTAGCCTTATTTATCTCCTGTGAAGAAACTGGAGCAGTGGGTGAGGATGTGGGGGATGCAGGCGCTGCAGGTCTGGCTGCTTCCAGCTCACAGTCAAACACACACATTTCATTTTCTCCCATTTCCTTTTCACTTTTCTGGCAAGTCCATCTCAGCCCTGTGTGATTACTTGATGACCTTCAGCACTCTCAGCACTTAAACAGGGTTTTGCTCCCTGCCATCAAGTCAGACTTGGCCTCCCTGCACACACACACACACACACACACACACACACACAGGGAAGGTTTTTCTCCCTTCCCTGGAGCATTCTGCCCCTACAACTACTCCCACTACCTACAGAAGTTTGGGGAACCCCCTCCTTGTCTCATTACATTGCCCTTCATCCTCTCTGCATGCCCAGGGCTGGGTGAATCCATCAGGAATGTCAATAGCTGCTTTTCCTCAGCTTGCTGCTCCTGACCCAAAATAGTTAACTTTCTAATCCATCAGCTTCCTTAATTCTGCATTTAAGGAGATGGAGCTGAAATGAGTCTTGGCTTCTCCCTTTGCACACGGGTACTCAAGAGAACTCTTAAAAGGCTCCAGGGCTGAGGGCGATTTAAAATAATAATAATTTGGCAGATGATTTCTTTCAGTTGAGGCATTAAAAATATTTAAACATTTATATTTATTCTATTGTGATACTTCGAGAGATTTAATGGATTTTAAAAGAAGTCATTTGGAAGGAAAGCTCAAACCAAGGGATTGCTTAATTATTTCAGATAATAAAATTTTCATTTTGACTTCTTCCTCCACTCCAGGTGCACTCACACCTGTGTTTACATGCTGAGTCTTTCTGCATATTTTGTTTCCCCTGAATTTTTTAGGAAGGTTTGGGGAATGCTTGAGTGAGTTCCTGGAAATCTGCATGCAATGACAATCTCAAGTTTCATTTTGTATGCAAATAGATACTATTTGTTAAATGAAATTAATTATTAATACTGATAATTCAACAGTAAATGCTAAATACATTTTATCTGGTTCTAGAAAATGCTCTCAGAAGTCAGGACAGGTATAAATGATAGAGAAGGAACTTTCCTTCCTGTCTTTTGTAGGTCTCTTCATAGTGTAGAAATACATGGATCCAGGTGGATTGGATCTCCTGCACAAAATTGAAGTCCCTATGTGTTGCAGTCTCCAGCTGCAAAGATACCGAAGCTTTGAGGGGGGTTAATTTGTTTTCATCTTCCCAAAGAGCTCTAGTAGGTTTTTTTAATCCTCATAACCCTGCCAGTTCTGAGGAATAATAGCAGTTACGCAGATAGTTATGTCGACATCAACTTAAGGTTTATGCTTGCAAGGTTCATATATTTTTGGTCGTGCTGGCACTAATACAAATGATAGCTCAATAACAGAAAAATAGAACAGTCCCTGAGCCACAGTTCTGATGCTTGAAGCATCTTTAAACCCTGCACCCAAATGAGAAAGAGATAAAAACAACCTACTCAAAGTGGCTTAGCTTGAAGGAGCATTTTATGTGTTACTTGATGACAAAATAGTGAGGCATTAATGCAGTTTACAGTAAGACACCCCTGAAGTTATCAGTGAGGTTGGTGTGATGCCTGACAGATTTAATGTAAATATTTATAGACTTGGCCTACTAATTATGCCAGTGGAAAAAATGCAGTATTAATGCTGTCACCTCCCCATGTCTCTACCTGCCAGCTTGCTGCTAGCTTGCATAAATATTCCGAAGACAGAAAGTACATCACATAAACAGAAGAGATCATTTAGATTTTTAATAAGGGATTAAGTTATCTCCAGCAGCAGTTTCCAGCCTGTGGTCCACAGACATATGGGAGGCCTGGGGTCTATTCCCAAAGGAAAAATGACAAGTAAAGAGCGAGTTTTGTAAGGTATGTAGGAATCTCTCTCTGTGAAATGATTACAGGGGCATGCACCACCTTTGTCAAATATTCAGGGGTCCACACAGTGACAGAATTTGAAACCCACTGATTTACCATATTTGTGTAAAGAACTGAATAATCTCAAAGTGCTGTACTGCCATGTTTTAAATGATTGAACTAATAATCCTGCCAGAGCCAGGCTGCCATAAAAAGTCCTGGACCACAAAGCACTAAAGCATGTGCTTAACTCAAAACACATGGCGACCCACTGAAGTTACTGCCTGCCCCATCCGTAACTGCTTTGCTGAATAAAGACCACGGGGAAATTTAAGACAGAAGGCACGGTCTGCTATCATCTTGCCAACAGCTCTGCAGATGTCTGATTGTCTTGCACAACTGAAAATGTAATTATGTGAATCTGTAGTTCATATTTTTCTGTTTCAGCTTATTTATACCAAGTGACTCCGAAGGTTTTAGGCGCCTTTGGTTTCAGCTGTTACTGGTTGCCAACCCAAAGAGTATTATCATGGCAGTGGCAGCTCGTTGAGGAGACTCTCAGCTGCACAGACAGTTCTGGTATGTCATCCACAGGCCTGTGGTTGCTGCTCTGGCACAAACTGACTCCTCACAAGCTGTGCAAATAGATGTGAAATGCCATCACCAGTGGTTGTGTGTGTGTGTGTGTGCTCGCCTTTTGTTTGAAACTCTTGCAAACTGAGGCAGTTTGACCCTGTGGTTTCATCCTGTGCTGTTTTCTGCAGAATAGCATCATAGTCTGGATCCATCCCCACTGATTTCAGCTTGGGGGCTGGTCCAGGCTGCCCACATCTGCCCTGTGCCCGTGGGCAGCACTGCTGACCCACGTGAGGCTCCATGCAGGAATAAGGAAACAGCATTTTGGTAGCAGGGCAGAGTGCAGGTGAGAGCCACACACGGTGTGGCCACAGCAGCTCTGCCAGCAGCCTGGATGGATGAACTGCAGGCTCTCCATAGGGGCATCCCGCGTGGGATTTTGAGAGACCTCACTGCTGATGGGTGAAAGGCAGAGCTCACATTCCTGTGGGTGAATGAGTCCTTGCCACGGACTGAAGGCAGCAGGCTTCCTCTGCCTTCCAAGAGTGCTAGATCTCTTTACTTCTAATCACCACTGCCTTTATCCCTTGTAAACACTTCACCTGCCCACCACACCTCTGCAAACCACAGAACAAAATAACCCCAGAGAAGTGGAGTGCACGGTTTGAAAAGAAGCATTAGGAGGGGAAAATCTCTCTCTCTCTCTTTAAACTGTCTCTTTTCTATATTGTTACCTTGACAACTCTGCTGCTGTGCTTCATCTTTGGTGGGACTTAGCCGTGGTGGAATAAGGGGGACATCCATGTGTGTTTCTACATCTACTCCAGCTCTGCTTCACAGGCACATGCCAGGCACAGGGCATCCCGAGCTGCAGAGCCCACGGCTGCTGCCTTGACCCATGGTGCTGCCTGGAAATGATTACAGATATTAAGAACTGGGACCCGTTCTGATTAAAGGTATAACATTATATCTTCTATTTCTTTTCGTTAAGCCAACGCCAGAGCAGTGTTAATGCTCTTTAAAAGGAGATGCAAGGTGCTTAAAATATTTTGGGTTATAAAGGTTAGGACAGCTGGAAAGCAGAGAGGGATGAAAGTACTCAAAAATAGTTGTATTATTTTTAGTATAAGCAGATACAGGAGTATGTGTCAAGATTAGGATACAGTTCTGATGTGCTGAACTGAGTCTAGAGATGCTAAAAATATGCTTTCTTTTCTCATAGTTTTAGAAGAGACAGAGGCAAAGGTAAGGGGACAGTAGTGGTGAACTGAAATTTTAATTCCTGCACTTCCTTGCTTGTTGGGGTTTGGCAAAGCCGGCTGTTCTCCTGGGTGCCCATGACCCACTGGCACTGGCAAAGCACAGGAGGCAGGGCGAGGTGTTACCGGTGGGAATGGCATCCCTCCCACCCCACTTTTCCTTCTCCCAAAGAAAATCTCCACCAGCATAATCCCTTTATTGCTTTTAGCCGAAATGACAACGAAGGCAGGGCAGGCAGCTCGGGGCTGGGTGCGGACGGGGGTGTCTGTGTCTGAATGTGTGCAGGGAGAAGGGGGCTTTTAATGCAAAACACATGTGTTTTCAATTGCTCGCTGGAGCCAGCCCAGTAGCTGTAACTTGGCCTGACAAAGCCTTATTGAAGTACAGACAGTGTGGTTTCAAAGCAGTTAGAAAAAGAAGGGGAATGCTGTTCAGGAAATTCTTCAGGCATGGGCAGGGACTTGGCTGCAGTTCTGCTGTTGGAAAATCTGACAGGGGCAGCTCATGAGCAGAGGCCAGGCCTCGTGCTGCTCCGAGCTGCATCTTCCCCGGGCTCCTGCACCCTCCAGGCGTTCAGCATCGCCAAGGCAGAGGTAAGAGCTGCCCGCTCCATCCCGACCCCGCCGCGCGACTCGCCCTCCTTCCCTGCCCCTGCACAGGGGCTCCTTGCTTTCACACTGCTGCTCAGAGCAAGAAAAAAAAAAAAAACAAAACAGTCAAGAATGGGAAGTTGTGGCATGTTTGCGAAGGGTTGGGAGCAGTCTGAGGCTGGGTGGTGGTTTCTGGCTAAATTTGTGTCGATAGTAAAGCTGCAGGCAAAGCAACGCCCGCACCGCGTCTCTGGCTGGGGGAACGCTGCACCCAAATAATCCCCAACTTTATCATTTTGGGGAGTAAGTACGTGTATAACCTGAAGCTACTGAGAGGTTGGCTCTGGACCATGTGTCACTCAGATATTTGGATGAAAAACGCGACTCAGTCACAGTAAATACATTTATAAGTGCATTGCATTGTAGTTGTTTAATGAGTTGAAAGCATGTTTGTCTGGGAGTTGTTTGCCAATTCCTGGTACAGCGAGCTTGTGAAGAGAGGCAGCAACTCGGTAATAATCATTGCCTTGTGGTTTGTCTGCGTATTTTTTTTCCTGTATTTTGTAAAGCATGAGCAAACTGCAACAGACAGCACGGTCAGAAGCCACGTAGAGAAGATTAGAAGGGGAAACATTAATTTAGGAGCTGTTTCTATCTGCAACTTCTCTTCCGATTTGCGTTTCTTTCCCCAAATAACTGAAGAAACATTTATGATGAAAAGCTCGCTCCCTCTTTAGGGACCTGCCAGATTTAGGCAATGTTCTCTCATCCTTTTCGTTGCAGCATTAAAGCTTTGCAGAGATATCAGCACCTTATATGGCAGGCTTGGGCTCGGCGTTGGGGAGCGCGCCTTCGTCAGGGGATGGAGGTGTCAGGAGTCTGCCTCACAAACTTCCTTGCCTCTGCCACTGCCTCTGCCTTGCATTTTCAGAGCTGTGTTATCTGATGTGTTGAAAATGCTTTTTAGCTGTGTTTTATGGTGGTGGTGTTTTGTTTTTTTTTTTTTTTTTTTCCTTTCAACAAGGAATGAATTAAGGGTATCAAATTATACAACGGGAAGGTGCTAGGAATCTCTGAGTGGTTCATGGGGGCAGACACGGGGTTTGCTTTGCCTGCATCCAGCATTCATCTTGGCAACCCAAAAATTCAGGGACGAGGGGAGCTTCCCCACCAACGGGAAACAGATCCAGAATGTGGCAGGACCAGAGCTTTCTCCCAGTAATGCTGCTGAAGAGGGTTAAGTTTGTTTGAGCCAAGTGAAGACTCTGTGTTTGGAGTGCAGGAAAGGCATCCTGCAGGAGACATGGATGTGCTGTGGCTTCCTGGATGCTGATGGGGGCAAAGGGAATGAGAGGAAGGACAGCAATGAGCTATGGAAGGGGGAGGCATATGAGGGAAATAAAGAGGCTTTGCTCAGAATTAGCTTTGCATAAAATACACCTGCAGTGAAAATGCTGTGTTAAATGAAGGTCTTATATGATCTGGAACTTCTTGAACCTTCACAGGCTGCCATCTTACTCTGCAGACATGGAGCTCTATTGCTTTTCTCAGCAGCTGTTGGTTTAGGCAACCAGTCAGCCTGTAATCCTCTTCACTGCTAGTTATAAGCTTATTTTTAAAAAAATTAAATTAAAATTCTAGTGCCTGCCTCTGATCATGCAGCATCCCACCTCCCAAATCTGACTGTCAGTGTTGAAGAGCCAGAGATATGAAGAGGCTGGAATATGTCCATCTTAGCCAGCAGCAGCCAGGGCCATGGGAGCTGGAGTTTCCTCCCTAACTTTGGCAGCTCCTCCTGAGCCTCCTCAGTGACCTTTGTGCAGCTCCACCTGTGTCAAGCATTCAAGCTCTGAATCCAGGAGGACTGAAGAATATGTGCATGTGTGGGCAGAGTGGAGAAAGCCTCTTGATTTTGGAAGCAGATGGATAGGAGAGCCATAAGCACACACTAATATGTGTATCCCTTCTCCTGGTCCTTCCCAGCAGCAAACCAGAAAGAGAGTGAGTCTGTGCAAAAGCCTGAATGGGTTAGCACAGAAGGCACATCATGTGGAGGGAAGAGGGAAGATGGAAGATGCAGCAGAACAAGTTTTAACTTGTGTGAGCAGGATCACTGCAGAGACTGCACTCGGGATCCTGGCACACGCTCAAGCCCACGGTTCTCAATTTGTGCCGTGCTGGTTGGGTTCCAGCCACATAAATCCATATTATGATCCTGCTTTGCACATTCCTACAAGCCATATCTCTTTGCATGGTGCTGTGGGGTGAGAGTGTGTTGGGGCAGGAGTCTGCAAAGTGTCACCTCCTGTGGCTTGCTTTCTGATTCGAGCTCACTTGTTTATATCCCTCTTGCTGCTCCCACAGCCTCCTGCAGTCACACCTGCTGCTGGCTATTTTGGTGTTGTTCTCATATTTGTGCATCCTGCTTTGAGACACTCTGGTGGGAAAGAGCTTTTCTAAACTTGGCACCGATGGACAGAGGCTTGTGAGTGCTTCACATCATCTGAGTGGTGCAAAGGAAGCGGTGTGTGAATGCAGCAAAGCTGGTGTGGTGTTTGCATGCAGCGTGAATTCATTGCCACAACTCGTGGGGCATTTTGTGAAAGACATTCTCAATGGACTGGCTTGATACATAAAAGGACTCACTGCAGAGATTCTTTCTTCATTGCTAGCTTTTCATTTTCTTCTTAATTCTGAAAAAAAAAGTATTGAGACAAGCTGACTATCAAGTAAAAAGTGTAAAATTTAGAAGAGACTGTCATAAATAAGAAAGCAGATGTGTTTCTGTCCTTCCCAGAGAAGAGAAGCAAAAATGACATCACATTGCTCACAGATTCTTGCAGCATAATAAAATATCACTTCTGGCTTAGGAAATGCAATTCAGAGATGGAGCTGCCTGTTACTTTGGTTTGTTCTGGCAAATTCTAATAGGTTTAGTTTACTGTGAGTGCTCTTTGATTGCAGAGAAGGGACAGGACAGTCCCATTGTTCAGCTTTTGGTTGAGTCCATCTGCTCCAAACTATTGGTTTATAGACTGAGGTTCTTGCAGTGCACTTATCCTCAAGCACATTTGTTGTCGAAGTGCTGCCAGCCCAAACAGCTGGGGAAATTACAAGAGCTTTCAGGGTATTAGAGGTGGGGAGTAGCCTGGAGCATTGAGGCATCTGAATGAGATGCTTTACCAGGAGATGAATCCCCAAGGTCTGCCCAGCTGCCTGTGCTGAGTCCAACTTCCACAAGATGCAAGAGGAAAGAGGTGTTTTCCAGTGGACTGGGCACAGTGTGCCCTCATGGAGTGCAGATCAAAAAAAGCTTGATGTGCTTATGTTTGCCAGAATCAGGCCAGATGTTCGACTAACACTACATGTGATGTGTACTCCACTGAAAGAGACTACTCACAAAAGAAAAAGCATTCCTTAGGATGTTTCATTTTACTTTTTGTTGCTCTGGCCATGTATCACACAGCAGTGATACCTGAGAAGTGGGCACTGAGTGGTGATGGTGTTCCCACCTCATGGAAGAGCTGCTCCTCATATGGAGGGATAGGCACTCTTGACAGAAATAGAGAGACAAGCAGAGAGCAAAGATTTCAGCTTTAGGGACACCAATAACAGTCACAGAGTCTGAGTTCATGGCCTAGATGGTCCTGGAGAAAAGTGCTATGAGATTTCATTATCCCAGCAAGTATTTCATCCTGTGGGCTGTTCCCCAATACTCAGCCCTTGCTGGCCATGCTGCAAGTGAGAAGTCATTTTCCAGAGCCTGATCCTTTTTGTGGAGACCCAGGTTGTGGTCTGACCCATGTGAAGGGCTGTAAATCAATTTTGGGTCATGCTGCTAGTGGATTAATGGACCTGGGGGTGTCAAACTTGAGAGAGTTTTATGGGGAGCAGAGACGTAAAATGTCTTGTTGATAGATGGCTCAAAATACTCTTCTTCACGCCAGGTTTTGTTCTCAGTCACGCTCCAGAAATGTCTGTTCTTTTGAACCTGGTGGATACTGTGCACTTAAAAGACAGAGAAATTAAAGAGGATGAATCTGCAGAGCATTTACAGCTAGTGAATACAAGTACAATGCCTTCCAGTGATATGGTAGAAAGCACCTCTGAAGGTTTCTAGGTCTTTTTTTCCCCTCATTTCAGCCCAAAAGAAAAGGTTTTTGTTTCAGAAAACAAAGAGAAAGAGAAGAGGATGTTGGTGATGTGGACACAAAGAGAGGGCAGATGTGGGAGATGTAGGTCCAAGACCTGAGGGAATTTGAACCCCTCTCTCATCTCTGGAAATGTGTTCCCATCACTGTGCTTCAGGTCAGCCTGGGGTCAGATGCTCCTGGTTTTTCTGATGAGGCTGTTACACCTCAGTTATAGGCAGACAGGCTGGGAGGGGAGATGCTGTGTTGGCTGTGCAAGGCTCAGGGCAGTTCCTGCTGCAAGGAGGTGATTCCATAAGCTCCAGGACATTTCCAGCAGAAAATTCAAGAGGGCCCATAAGACAGAAGCTGCCTTCCCAGCTTGCATCCTCTTGCAGCTTGAAATTGTTCTTTTACTAAACACACATCCTTCAAGTGCTGATCAAAGAAACCCCCACGGCAGAGAAGCATTATTGATTCCTTATGTAATACCTCACCCTACTCATGGCCCTCACTGAGCCTACAAAGGCAGCGTGGCCAGGAATGTTAAAGTGCCAGTGTTTATGTGGGAAAGGTGTCAATTCTTCCCTGTGCATGTAAAGCACTTTTCTGCCTGGGGAATTGTGGGTTGCACACCCCTAGTGAGGAACTTACTGCCAAGAAGGACTTGGTGCAAGGAGGGAGAGAGGCATGGAGCAAAGATTTGCCCTGACTGGTGAGGTCTGGTGTGAATTTTGGAAGCTCAGAGCCAGTTCTGCCTTCTGGTGCCTTTCAGCTGAGCCTGGATCAGCTCTGCTGAAGGAAGGTGCTGCAGCTGCTTTGCAGAAGGACTCTGGAGCAGCCCGTGCGGATCAGCGGGCAGGGTGACAGGGCTCTTCCAGTGGTCTTAAAAAAACTAATAAATCTTTCTTGTCATGGGCCATACCTCTAAGGTATGCTAAAGCAAAAGGATGAATAGCTTTTCTAAGTGGACTGGATTTCGTCTCAGGCTCTGTTGTACTGTTGGTGTATATAAGAACTCAGTGTACAGATTTTGTGCAAAAGCATATTACTTTTTTTGTGCATAACCAAGAACTCCTTGGTGAAATACCCACATTGTAGGCTATATTTTTGTAGTCATAGTCACGTTGTTTGTGGATAAATTGCAAAGATTTGGCTGCTGCATTTCTTTCTGTTGTAGGTGGCATTGTTCATGCAGTGTTGACAATGCAGTGCTGTGCACATGTGTCTCTAAGCCCTCTTTGGTCAGGCAGACACTTTCAGGTTTGACCTTTGGAAGGGATGCTTCTTTTCCAGCTTCTGTATTTGTTTCAGTATTATCTTTTCTCCACTGTTACAGAATTAAGTGGTGGTTCCTAATATTTTCCTGAAGAAGAAATGAAAAATCCTATTAAACAGCAGCAGCAGCCTGTCCCCTTAGTTCAGGAAATTAAAGGAAGGAGGTGTCACCACCAGGTACAGCCACTGGATTTTCTTTCAAAGCAGTATTTTCTTGTCTGGTGCCTTAATTCTTTTTAATGTTTGAGTCAGGAAAAGTTGCCAAAATGTAAATTATGGCTAGCATACTTCTCCCTCCCACACAGTACAGATTATTGATAGTGGATATAGCTGGTTCCATAGGTAGTAGCCTTGCAGTCTTTCTTATTCTGCTCATTTGTTTAACACACCTCAGCACTCTCTGTCCATCATCCTGTCTTTTCTCCCTGGAGAACTACAGACATGAGCAATTTTTTGGTAGTTACAGTTTGGGGGGAACACTGGCTAGAAACCAAATATTCCTTAAGTGTGGCTGTGTGAGAGTTTGTATGAAAAGAACATGATATCTACAGTTGCCATGTTATTTTCTTGTTATGAATTTATATTGTATTACTAAGTTTTGCTCATCACACATGTTGTAGTACTTTAGTTGCTCTATCTCTGTTAGGGCAGCTGTGAGTTAAATATTTTATCAGAACTAGAGAAATTCCCAAAACCAGGCTACTGTATGGATGCAAGTTGCTCTTAGTGGTTGTGTTCTGTTGCTAAAAATGCTTTTGATGTTTGTAAAGTTTTGCCCCAGCTGGATATGCTATTTTCTCCATCCTAGAAACTGCAAGTAAAGAAAAAAAGCAGTGACAGCAGCAAAGAGATACAGTGAATAAACAAGCTTTGCAATAAAGGGGTATTTTTAGCTGGGTATTTCATATTGTTTCTCCTTGGTCAAACCTTTTCCATGGTTTGAGAGGGTTAGCAATGCAATTTATTCATTTTTCTCTGAGGGAGAGGCTGCATTTAATATGTGCTCTCCAGGATACCCTGTTAAAATATTAGGCAATAAAATCCTTGACTGTGCAGTAGTTGCGGTTATAATTTCCCCCAGGTAGTGGAAACTCTGTAATTTATTGTTCAAGTTTGTACAGATTGGCATGGTTTTGACACTGTAAAAAGATCTGCTTTGCTCCAAGTCCATGTGTTTGTTGGTGCCCCAGCTCCCCTCCCTGAGCAGCATCTCATTCCTAAATCTGCCTCATTCCAGCCTGGCAGATCACACTCCCACGGGGAGCTCGCACCGTTCCCTCCTGGGATGTAAATTTTGTAATTCACTGAGTACAAACATCAGTGCCAGGAACCCTGAGGAAGACACTCGTGGTGTTGAATCTGTGGTGCAAGAACGTGTTTGGTGGCTTATCTGTCTAGAGTCTAAAATGCAAAACATTTTGCAAACTCACTGTTACTAGAGGTGATCTCCTCAATCTGTGCATCAAAATAAGCAGGAAATGTAAGAAATGGTCCCTGGGGAAGCCCACAGAAGTGGATTTCCTCAATCTGAATGTGGGGGGTGAGAACACAAATCCCTTCCCTTCCCTTCCCTTCCCTTCCCTTCCCTTCCCTTCCCTTCCCTTCCCTTCCCTTCCCTTCCCTTCCCTTCCCTTCCCTTCCCTTCCCTTCCCTTCTTCCTTCCCTTCCCTTCCCTTCCCTTCCCTTCCCTTCCTTCCTTCCCTTCCCTTCCCTTCCCTTCCCTTCCCTTCCTTCACTTCCTTCCTCCCTTTCCTTTTTCCTTCCTTCTGGTAGGACAGGAATGGCAAATTTCCTTTGCCTTTTTTGTCTTTGGTTGGAGGAATGATTTTACTGAGATGATTTTTTTTTAAACAAAACCTCTGAGAAGTCATATTACAACTTCCAAACAAACTGCTGAACTCGACTGCTTTTACCAAACGCATGCAAAATTTTCCCCTCAGGATCCTTAGAGGCCCTGGAGTGCCTGCCTTGCAAAACCTGGGGCAGTGAACAGAGTCACTCCAGAGTGATTTCCATAGGATACCTTCAGACAGCATGCTTACGTGTATTTATAAATCCATTCATACACATTTAAGACATCAGATTCACTTTTGGGCCATTACTGTGCACAGCAAGCAGAAGGAAAAATAACCAAGGAATCCAAAGAGCTGCTGCCCAGCTGGGAAACTCTGAAAAACCCCCAAACCCTCCAAGAGGCCCAGACAGGAGCAGTTTTTCTCACTGGCTTTCTACTGGCCCTGAATACACGTGGCTGTGTCTTTGTGGTCGTTTCAGATGCCTCAGGAACAGTACCCGCACCGGAGCACCATGCAGACCTCGGAAGGACCCCAGGTATACAAAGTGGGGATTTATGGCTGGAGGAAGAGGTGCCTCTATTTCTTTGTGCTGCTCCTAATGATTTTAATCCTGGTGAACCTTGCTATGACCATCTGGATTCTGAAGGTTATGAACTTCACAATTGTAAGTAGGGGTTACCCTGGAAGGTCTGGGGAAGATGAGGGAGGGATGCTGGTCTTTCTGCTGAGCATGACTTCAGATACAGCTTCAGTAATGGAGTGTTCCATTGCCATGGACAGTCCTTCTATAGAGAGGAGCAAATTTACACAATGGTCCTCTCTTTCTGCTGCATATTGCCAAGCTGAGGAATCAGCTCAGTGCTGCAAATCACGTTCCTCTTATGCTGTGTATGTATATTTACCTGTATTTATGTAGACAGTATATACCACCAATCCCAAATTTTCAATTATAAAGTGTTTTAAAATTAATGTAATTGGTTATTTTTGAACTTGGATGTGCAATGGGTTTGAGCCTTTCTCTTAGACTTTTTCTGCTTTTCTCCATGACCAGGAAGACAAGACTCTTGATTTGCTTGCTTTCTTTGGGAAAATTAATGTTGTTCTGTAATGATGTAGTTCTGGAAGCTTCATGAAATAAAATAAAATTTACAGGGTATCTCCCTGGCTGTGCTACTTAGGTGGAGCAGGTCCTTATCTTTGTATTGCTGTGCTTGTTGCACATCAGTCCTGGAGCAGCTCTCCCCTGCTGCACAGACTCCCTGGCCAGGGTTAGCTTTCCACTTCCAGCCCTTATGAGCCTTCATATATGGCAGATCTTTGTTTTTCACTGGGTAATTTGACCAGGCAGAGTGAGAATGAAGTTATCAGTCACCTCTTCTTCAAAGTAATCATTGGCACCTTGTTCAGATGAGATTATTCATTTTAAGATTGTTTGAGTCTTCAGGAGAAACCAAGTCTGAGGCTTTAACCCTGGTTTTACTTCCTGTAAAGCTTCACTTCCCTAGACAACTCTCAAGGACCTTCCCAGCCAGGCTCTGATACGAGCAGCATGTTTGAAGTCTTTTTGGCATTTCTTTTTTTGCTTTGGTCTTGTGCAGTCCCAAACAGCTGTGGCCAGCATTATGTCATTAATGGGCCATGAGAAGTTGAATAAACAATCTCTGGCTTCCTGTTCCCAGCAGATAAAATTCTGTGTCAGGGGAAGGTGCAGTGTTCATTTTCTCTAACCAGGTTGCTGTCAAGGTGTGCAGAAGATTGCAGTGCATGTGTGCATAGGGAGCAGGCAATTATAAAGCAGTAATCCACAAAAAGCTCCTGTGAGCAGGCAGAGAGTGGCCAAAGTGGATCAATTAATGCTTAGCCAGACCAGTTATTTAATCTTGTGAAATGGATGCCATTTTGATACCCATTTCGTGCTGAAGTATGGTCTGTAGATTAATGGAGTTGAGAAATAGGTATTTCTGAGGGGATGGAGTTGATCACTCATCATACAGGCAGTGGGGTGGGTATCAATCCGAGAACAAAACAAAAGGATTTCAAATTATCAAGATTTCAATTTTCAGGAATACAGCTTTATTTCTTTCTAATAACATGACTTCAGTCCCATGCAGTTTTGCTAATTGGTGGTGGTCAGTCAGCTCGCTCCAGATTGCTTGGGAGGTCAGGTGAACATCTGTGCTCTTTCTCCATCACTGCCCTCTCTTGATGCACTGCATTTTGCAGGTGCTGAAGTGCCACCTCCTAGGGATGTGTGCAGAAACCTCCCCTTTCCAGCAGCTCTGTCCCCCCCACTAGGATACAGACTGGCTTTTGGGGCTGTGCACTGATTTACAATTTCTTGTCTGATTCTGTTTCCTTACTTGCCCTCGGATTACTGGGGATTATTCCAGGGTAAAGTATATTTGTGTATGGCTTAGTTAATTCATATCTACTAATGCTAGTGGATGATGAACAGCATTTGGTGATAAAAACACAGGTGGTGCTACTGAGTCCTGCAGTGGGAGCAGCTTTACGGTTGTAGACATGGCCACACTAGTCAGGGTGAGTGTTTCTGGCACAGCCAGTTGGAAATAAATACAAGAACTGGGCATGTGAAATGTGAGTCTTGCCCCAATATGCACCCATTCATCTCCTGATCTCCTGCTGCTCCTGCAGCTTTGCCAGCTGCTTTGGATCCTGCTCTGCAATCCCTCCTGCACCATTCCCTGAGGCTGAGAAAACCACTTGGCTAAGTGAGTTTTTAGAGGCAGACTTTTATCTCTAAATAACAAATGTAGGTAGGAAAATTATCAAATGAGCAGATGCAAATATGGAAAAATCTTTAATTTGTTCCTGTTCTGATAAGAGGAGCTGAGAGTCCTTCTGGGGCAGAGGAGTGATCTGAGTAGTCAGTAAGCAATAGCTGCTGCTTAACAGGTCTGAGTTACCCCCGTGCTTGCAGAGCAGAAGGGAGGGGAAGGTTTGTGTTTCTGTTCTTCTGGAAAATGTAATATTTCTAGCATCTTCCCACCCCTGAGCTCTCTTTCCAGAACCTGAGTCTCTTCAACTCCACAGAACAGTCCTGGCTCTTACCAGAATTTAATGATGCTCATTATAGCCAATAAGTGCTCACAGTATTTTAATGAGCCCAGCAAACCTGCTCAGGAAAACTCAGGGGTGTTTTAAATGCTGATAGTGGGGAGTGGAGAGTGGAGAAGGGGGAAGGAGATGAAGTAAGACAATCTCAGGGTAAAAAAAACCCACTTCCTCATGCTAGCTGTAGCACTATCCATCCACTCCACTTCCTTGTCCAGCCCTGACCTCCCTTACTCTGCTTTCTGCCTGCCCTCCTGGCTTGTGCTCCAGGGGACAGCTCCTGTGAAATGAAGCCATAAGCTTCCAATCAGTGGCTTTTAACAAGCAAGCATCACAAATTTATTCTAGGTTTTACTTTTATTTTAATGTTCAAGGCTTAAACAAATGTATGTGTGGCTATTGCCTCTTACACAGTGCTGTCAAAGCAGTGTCACACCTGTGTGGGGACAGCTGGTCACTGTCTGCTCTGTCCTCTGGCACAATCATTCATTTCTCATGTACTGTTTGATACTCGATTTGTTTTAAATGCCTTTATCCAGCACAGGCTGTATGAAAAACAGGCCTGGAGGGGACCTCAAATGTCATCTGCCTGTCCCACAGCTGGCTCCCACTGCCAGGTCCATTTGCTGTGTTCATTTTCATCAGGGCTGAGCTGCACTGGGGCTGCAGGAAGCTCTGGGCAGGCTGCTGCCTCTAAACCTGGCTTGGATTTTTAAGCCAAACCGCAGAATGAATCTGGACCAAAGCCACCAGTTTGGTTGAAACCCAAATGTACCCTGAAGGTGGCCTAACCTAATTGAGGTAGGAACCACCACCCAGCACTCAACTTTCTGATGATGCATAGATAGAGAGTGCCCTGCTTCATTCAGATCTTGGACAAGCCTGGTAGTAAGTCTGTGGTTTGCACACACTGGGCTTGGGGCAGTGATGTTAATGCCTGTGGGTTGTGTGTGTGACTGAACCACTCAGCCTGCAGCTCCCACGCAGCCACAGCTGCATCTGCTGCATGTGGCAGAGGACTCAGCCTGCAGCTGTGGAAGCCTGCAGCTGTGGGGGGCTCAGCCTGCAGCTGTGGCAGTCCAGCTGTGGCAGTCTTAGCCTCCAGCTGTGGTGGTCTAAGCCTCCAGCTGTGGTGGTCTAAGCCTCCAGCTGTGGCAGGCTCACCCTCGAGCTGCACAGAGCTTGGCTGAGGTGGACACAGCCCCCTCACAGCTTCTTAGGTCCCAGCTTAATTATAAAGGTGGAATGAGAGCTCTTAACAACCTTGCTCTTTGTGGGCCACCTGCATCAGCAGCCAGTGCTGCAGCTCTTCAGCAGCAGCGTTGCCCGTGACTGTGCATATTAGCACATGCATATTTTATGCTGCACACCAATGATGAGCTGGGGATCTCTATTTCACCTATTACTAGTGAGCTTAAAACATTTTTTAAAAGCTTCCTGTTGTATTAGTTTCTGAATATTACAAGAAAATATGTGCTTACATAAACACAGCAAACCATTATCCTTATTTTAAGCAGTCCAAAGCTAGAAAGCTCTGATAATGGGCAATGACAGTGCATTGACCTCTTTCCACAAGGATAGCACACAGTGCCTGGTATTTTAAATGGTGTTAGGAGTCTGAAGCACTATCCATTAGTACCCCTTTAGAGTCTGTTAGGCAGCAGGCAGAGCTTTAAAAAGGAGAGATGAGGAATCTGCCCAGTTGTGGCTGCATTTAAATGTCAAACACCCACCTACTTGTCTGCCCATCAAACCATATATGACCTTTGGCTTTTCCTTTGCTCTTCCCCAGTGTTTCTATCCACAGCTTCTGTTTGCTTGTTACAGATTGTAATTTTTTGGGACAGAAGCTCTTTGCATATGTAGTATTATATACTGCCAGGTTCTACTATTCTATTAAACTGTAATAAATAGAAAATAATAATCTTTTCCCCCAATCAGTCTGCAAGGCTTGAAATTCCTGGAGAACTGTCTTCTAAGAATCATCCAAAACAAAGGCTCTAGATTAGTTTTGTAAATAAAATATTCTGCAACTTGGTATTCAGGAGTGCCTCCTTGGGCCAAACCTAACATGTTCCTCCAGACTGGGAGAGCACCATCCCTGGAGATATTTCCAGATGTGCAGCTGTGGTATTTAGGGACAGGAGGGCTTGGCAGTGCTGGGTTTGTGGTTGGACTCGTGGGAATGGGCAGGCAGTGACCCCTCCTTCCACCTGCCATGGGCTAACAGAGGGGGATTTTCCCCTCCTGGCCCACTCAGGCTCAGCCTGGGCTCCCTGACCACAGCACATGCCACCTCTGGGTTCTTCCTCCATAACCACACGGGGTTTGCACCCTTTAACATGAAGTTCAGCCATATTTTTTTATTTTAATTGAACAGGAACAAATTACTTAGATTGTTCACTTTTTTTCCCCTTTTTCTGCCTCAGGCTGCATTCATAGCTGAAGGGGTCTGGTTTAGCAACGTTGAATGAAATGTTGGCAATTTAGAGAGACAAAATGCTGCTGTGGGTGGCACAAATGCTAAATATCATTATTATCTTGCTTTCTTGATTAAAAGTTCCTAGGAAAAATGAGCTTTAAAAATTTGGTTATGAACAGTTATTTCCAATACAATTACTCCCTCTTGTGTGTAAACTACCTGCCACATTTCAATTACAGGAAAACAGTGGGGTAATAACACAGCAGTAAAGATGGATTAGAGTTAGAAAAGCTCATTGCCCTAGCTGGCAGGATTCTTCTATTAATGATTTAAAGGAATAGACTTTGTTCTAATTTTTATTTTTTGTTAAATCAGAGATTGTCTCAGAAGAAAATGACTGTGCTGTTTATGTTCCCTTTTCGTGATTTCTCTGGGGTCTCTTTTAGGTCCAATGGTAAGGCCAACATGGGAAGGAACTCTGATCAGCTTTTCAGCTTCTGCTTTGTGGTGCAGTTGTAATCAGTCAGCTCAAATTGGCTGGAGTTAGAATTAATATTACTATATCATTATTAAGGAAAGAGAGAAGTTCTTTTTCTCTCCCTCTCCCCCTTGCACACACATGCATCACAAAATTGTGCACTTTCCCATCCTAATTCATGTTGCCCTTTCTGTAGAACAAGTAATTGTTCTGAGACTGCCTGCACGACCCAAGAGCTTTGTGTATTTCCCTCCTTTCCTCATTCACATGGACTGCATCTTCTGATATAAAGATGTTAATCTTGTAGTGGCCTGACAACACCAGCAGTGCTGTGAGTGATTGTGCTATTAAGTGAAGAAGTTCCTATGGGTGAAATCTGCCCTGGCTGGAATTTAGCAGGAATCTTGGCACTGACATCACTGGATCAAGCCCTTCATCATAATGCTTTTTATTTGCAGTTTTCTTTACAGTAACTTCTTTCCTCTATGTTGGGGATAAAATGTGCTATGCTATACTTTTACTTTTTTTTTTTAGAGATCTGAATTTAATTCCTGGAGAGTTTCTGTTTCTTTATGAAAAGCAATTTGGATTACTTATCTTTTTTAGAGATACATATAGCACTTTTTGCCTTCACTCATTTGGAGTCAGTTTAAATAGGATATTGTGTGAAGCTATTGAAAGTTTGACCCCCTCATTGCTGTATCCTCCAGGGCATCAAGAATTTAGTAGTGGTGACTTGTTGAGTTAAAGTACATCAGTTTCTTCTAGTGTTACACCTTTGTAACATCAGTCTCTCATAATATTTCATTTTTATTATCCTAATAACCACATTTTCTCAGCCAGTACAAGCACAAAACGCTTTCTTCATCCTTGGTACCGAAAAGTGATGACAGGTCCCCATATTTTTACCTCTCTGTCTCTACTCTCTGCTGAACCATTGAGTTTTTAGAGGCCTGCCATGGCATTGGATATGCTGACAGGTTATGCTGTTTGTGCAAAAGGAATAGTGAAATAGTAAGTCTTCTACTTGTGCCACTAACCCAAGCTGTGTGTGCTGCACTGCAATCAGTTTGGTAACTCTTTGGGTTTTTTCTTTGACAGCTGCTCAAGGCAGTGTGTGGTACACAGAGTATTAGGATGGCAGATGGCCCTTTCCCCTCAAATATTTTGTGTTGGGTTTCACAAGGAACCGAGTGTATGTGACTGTGCTTCCACCTTGATGGGCAGGATTCCAGCTCTCAGTTCTCAGATGTTTCTGAGCCACTGTTTGTACTCAAGTCACGTGAACAGAACTATGCATCCAGGAGAAACAAATATCTCAAACATATTTAGCTACTGCATTTTTCAGAGACAGAACAAAGAAGTCTTATTTATTGGTATCTCTGATGTGAAAGAAGCTGCTGCATAAATTCTGTATTACTACTTGCCAGGAGTGAAAGATGTTATAAATGTCCCCACAGCAGAAAAACTTTTTGTTTTGGTGCTGTTTTCCTACTGGACACCAGAGAATTTAGCTCTGACATCCAGATACTCCAGGACACATCCCTTGGTTATTAGTGTTTCTGATTTGGAAGAAACTCAGCAATACCCATCTCCTCCCACCTGCAGTTCAGTGCACGTGTGCAGGACCATCATCTGCCAGATTTGCTGTATGGGCCAGGCTGAGACTTAGTAACTGGTCTTGTGTATATCCACAGCAGGAAAATACCTGATTGCATGAAAAATACATTATGGCTTTGTTTGATGTCTCCAGGAACAGAGGGGTACAAATAGATGGGGAAGGGAGGAGAGTGCAGGGATTTGGGCAGGTTGCAATGGGAGATTGGTCATTTGATTTCTGGAATAACCTTTCACTTCCTGGCATTTTTGCCTGTGAGCAGAGGGTGCTGGTCTGCTGGTGCTCCAGGTGCCTGCTGTGATGGGGGAGCACGATGGGAAGGGTTAACAGCCTGGGAGGAGCTGCTCGGTGTGAGATGGAACAGCAAGGAGGGTATGGGTGGGCCGTGCAGGGGGTGAGTCATAAACTCTTGATCCCAGATCCTCCCTCCTGCCACCTCCCTCCAGAGGAGATTGTTCTCAGCTTCTCTTTCATCTGAAGAAATAAGATATTTCATATTAGCATTCATCTCAGTGCCAACAAAAGATCTTCAGACCAGCAGTTCTGAAGCAGAGAGAGATTTGTCTCTTAGAGAACATGTAAAAGGTATTATTATAAATGTGTGAAAGAACAAAAACAAGCTCTCTGCTAAAATGTCGATAATCAGTTAGTCCTTTGAATAGCTTACAACCTCATCCCCATATTCTCACAGTGCAGGAGGAGAAATGATTTAATTTGAGAATCCACACAGAAATGACATGCCATGCTGAGCCATAGAGTCAGTTTGCTGCTGCTGCTTCTCTTGTTCCTTGAGCTCTTTTTTTTTCCTTTCTAAGCTTCCCAACATCCCTCCTGAACTCTGCACAGCAGAGAGCAATGGCCTTCCAGGCTTTCAAAACCCAGCAGCCACTGCTGGAACAACATTACAATTCCTCTGAAGCCTGTTCTGCGTGGTAGCCTTCTGGCTGAGGTGCTCCTTGGAGTAGCCTCCATGCCTCCTTCCTCTTGTCGTGGAACTGCAAAGCCATCAGCTTTTCAGAAAATGTTTCTTGGCATTCTGAGCCTCTGCTGTTGGAGCACAATCCATGGAAAGGGTAGGGAGGTGGCTTTCTCTTAGAACTGTAAATGCCTGAGGAAGGTGTGAACTGCTGAGGAGCAGAAATCTTCCTGTGCTCTGGGTGAAGCTGGGTCCTGCCTGTTCTGTGGGATGAGCTCGTGTTTGGCTGAACAAAAAGAGAAGTGCCCTATTCTTCCCACAGTTGTGCTTTTACTTTATTTGCCTTCTGCAAGTGTCTTCTGCTGTGATGACTGAGGGGTTTGAGGCCAGAACTGCAGCCCTGTGCTGTGCAGAGTCTTTTTCTCCCCTCCTGCAGGGGGGTGGGGGGAAATATTATCCCTGTATTAGCTCTTTCCCCACTCCCATGCCTCATTTGATAAATGCTTTTAAAATACGTGCTGCCATTTCTTGTGCCTGCTCTTCCAGAGCTCTGCAGTGGAGATGAGCTTGAATATATCACTGGAATTCATCATAGCTTGAGTTTTAGTTCTGGCCATTTCCACTTCAATTGAATCTTCCCCTTAACCCGTCCTGCCTCTGCTGCCATGGCCAACAGCAAGATGGACTGAGGTAATTATTTGTATTTAGGCCTGTTTCTGAGGGACTGCACTCCAGTGCACTTGCATGAAGGACAGCCTGTTAGCACGGAAATGATGTGGTTGCAGCCAGACTTAGAGAAGAGGAATAGATTCATGCAGGTAATTCAGCCTTACCTCTTGAGTTCTCATTACTTTGCGTCCACCCGGTGCTGGTGCCCACCTCTTCCCTTTTTAAATGAGATCCAGTAACCAACAGAGATATCATGGCAATTTGCTATATGAAATTTGTGATTATTTGCATTTAATTAAAGGCTTCTCTTGGGAAAATGAAGGGCAGCTTAACCTCGGAGAAGCCTCTACATCTCCAGTAATTGCCTCTAATTGAAGTGCTTTGAGTTTCCATCCCACCACAAGAAAAGGAAAAAAAAAACAACTCTCAAACCTGAAAAGTTCACTCCCACTCATAGGGTCCCAGAAAATTATTTTATCCTTGTGCGATTAAGGTGACTGAGGGTCCTCACAAATGATTCTTCAGTGTGGGTTAACCAGCTAAAATTAGAGTTTAATTGCTGCAAAGGCTGGTTTGTGGCGTGCTTATGAGAAATCCAAGGCCCAGCCCATATTCCTGAGCTGCTGTGCTCACAGACACAGTTGCAGGGGTGCAGGTGCACAGCTTTTGCCTAAGTGCTCCTGGTGGTTTCTGCTTTTGTACAGTTTTTTGGTTTGTTTTTTTTTTTAACTTCCAATGGTATTTTCATTATTATTGGCTAAACCTTTTTGGCTCAGTGTGTCCTGTGAAACACAGGAGAGGGGTTTAGGGGTTTTCTCAGCTGGAGGTGTGAAGAGCTAATCAGCAGGAAAGCTTTTGGGGTTGGGAACACCTTGGACATTTCCCTGTATGGACACACCTATGTGTTCCTTCATTTTTGATGCTGCAAACAGTGTATCCTTCTCATGGCAGCTCCATTCCCTGGTCAACCTGGCACATGGAGTGTGTCCCTAGAGCAGGGGTGGCATTTTATAAACCCCCATCCCTGGCACAGGCATTGCGACCAGCCCTGCTCTGCCCAGGTTGGTGGTCCTGGGGGCTGTGGGGAGCCCGAGGGCCCCGTGCCTGGGGAGAGGAGCATGTCACCTCGTGATAGAGGCACCACCTCCCCTCAAGCAGCACTTCCACTGCACAGACTCTCCCGAATTGCAGCTACCAGCATTTCTGTGCAGCTGCTGGCAGTGGTGTCTCTGCTTGCACCCTTTGGTGCTGTTAAATCCCTCCTGGTGTTATGGATCTGAAAACAGGCATGATATAAATCAAAGTTTGTTTGTTGTAGCAGCAGACATGGCCATTTTCTGCTGTTTATTCTTTCCACTGAAGATACCAAAGTTGAGAAACACGGGTGTTCGCTTCCCTGTGTTCTCACCTTGTTCATTAACGCCTGGTATCACATGAGTCAGCAGGAATGTGCATCTGATTTCTGCTATTTATTGTCCCTAGGGTTCTCTTTAATTCACACTGAAACACATAAAATCTCTAGATGGACTGAAGTCAGAAATGGGATCGTCGTTGTTTGTCACTTTTTTTGAAGTTGCAGCCGCAGGTAAACACATGAAAACATTTGTGACCATCCTCTGTTAACTTCTTAGCAAGCAAACATGCTTGGAAAAATACACCTCTTCATTTTAAGAATAAGTAAAAAAAGTTTTAATTCTTTCTGCAGAGTCCTGAAGCACTTGTATTTCGTGTAGGTGCAAGTCATATAGACGTGTGTAGGTGCTGATTTTGATTCAGATTATTTAATAGGGTGGTATTGTTTCTGACAACAAATATTAATCTTTCAAAACAAGACATTAGAGAATTTTGTTCTAGGAACGAGAACATCAAATGCCTTTGATAGTCTTTATTTTCTCTGTATAGTAGAAAGGGAATTCCTGCTAGTTACATATTTGTGCACACTAACCACTTCTGAATCAAACACTTATTTACAGGGAAATATCATCAGGGACTGATGGAAGGCTTGCAGCAAAGCCTTGAGCCTGTTAAGGGGAGGAAATTCAGCCTGAGCAGCTGATGGCTGAGTTGTGGAAATACCAGGTGGTTTTACAGAAAACTGCTTTGTCTAGGAGGGAGAACAATTCAGTTCACCAGCAGGTATAGACTGAAAGGCAAATTTCATCTTTATTTGAAGTTTTCTATTGACCAAAGATATTTGTCTTTGTTAGTATGATAAAGGATTCAGCCTTGTGCATTGCCCAAGAAGGAGGCTGGATGTTAGAAAGCTGATGTGTGTAATTCCTTTCTTCTTCCCAGTGGAGCTACATTTACTGCCATTACACCTTTCCTCTATTAGGAAGCTTTTGTGCAGAACAGTTTGCCTTGTCAGTCCTTTTTATATTGAGCTGAGAATGAGGAGCTGTTACATATTCAGGGCTAAAATAACAATTCTCTGTACAGGAAGGCTGAGGCCAGTGAAGACCCTGTTGTTCTTGCCATGTCAGGAGCTGGGGCATCCTTGGTTCTCTTCCCACAGGAGCACCACTTTGGCCACTTTCCATCCTCCCAGCTGCCAGCCAGGGCAGCTTATAACAAATTTGCACTCAGCAAAATGGCATTGAGAGATTTCCCTACAGGAGCAATCTGCTCAAGGGAACGGCTTTCAACTTGAGGGCAGAAATCTGTGCTGTAGGTAGGGTCAGAACCCAGGGTGGGAAGGTAGTTCATTCCAGTTTTGCTTGTAAATTATGCTAAACAGAGATGGTGTGGCCAGTCAGTTGTTGCATGACTCTGTTCTCCTCTTACAGGGGTGTAAATGGGTGGTATCAAGTTGGGGTTGCACAGTTACAAGTGAGGGAAGAACAGACAGCATAGAGCTCCAGGAGGCAACTGCAAAGGACAGGGATTTAAACTCTGAAATATGGTCAGTATCTGGGCAGTTGCAAAGAAGAGTCTGTCCTGGTTTGGAGGTTTTTTGGAATTATTTTCCCCCCTTATAGGCAACAGAAGAGACTATGGCTTTGGGTTGGTAATAATCTACAGGGTGACATGTTAAATGAGTTTCACTCACCTATGAAGTTTGTCAGTTTAAAACAAATACATAGATGTTGTGTGAATTTATGCAGTACAGAACACATACAAGGACCCAAGAGAGCTCTACAGACAGAAATAGCTGGAGAAAAATATAAATCCGTGCTCTGAAGTATTGCAGAAACAGGCTTCCAGTTTTGGAAACATGGCATAGGAACCTGGGAATGGTGGACAATTACAGTTCTGTACATGAGAGTTAACTAATCAGTTATGCTGATTTCTCTTTCCTTTTCCTCATTGCACATTCTCCTGTTCTTGAAATGCATCCATCCAGTAAGAAATGTGAAGTTAAATGGCTGAACTCTCTGCTCAGTCACAATTCCCCCTGATGCTCATGTTGGAGGTGCTGGCTGAAGCACTCACTGAGAGCCAGCGTGGAGAGATGATGGGATCCGTGGTGGGGAAATGACCACCATCCATCCAAAACGTTTTCAGCAGCAGCACTGGGAAGGGAATACACTGGTGCAATCTGTAGCTCTTGTTTCTGTTTCAAAGGTCTCTAATGAGCCATGTGTGCACTGCATTTCACCCTGGGAAATCCCACTGAAATCTGGCACTCGCGTTTCATTTCTTACGCTGCTATATTTAGGGCAGAAAGCAGATCTCCCAGCGTGGCTCCTTCTGGCTTCTAGAAACCCTGCAAAGTGTCTTAGTAATATACACTAATTGCTTACCAAAGCTGCCAGCTCCCTGTGAAAATCCTTTCAAAAGTTGGGAAGTGGAAGCAGAGCAGTTGTCTGCACTTTCTGCAGGCACGTGGCAGTAGCCAGTTACCGTGTCTGTGCCATGGGAATGAGGGACAGATGACCTTGATGGATGTGATGTTGTCTTCATTACAGAGGGCTCACACTCAAACACTGTTTTTCTGCCCTTCCATTTTTATTCTGTGGATGAGGAGTCCAATCAGAGGTGTCTGCATTGAGTTTTAATGAGTGAATTAGATATTTTTTAAACCTGCAGTCAGTGGCAGTCTCAGAGCATGCATATTCCCTTCCTCTGATGTATTTATTTTTAATAAGTTCCCATCTTTCTTGACCTTAGTTCCACTAAAAGTCATTCACAGCCATGCCAAGGCAGGCATTCTACATCATCTTGTTATAATCAAAAGAATGGAGCTCTCTGTTCAGTACAATCTTTTTCCTGTGCTGAGGCCTGCCAGCCCAGCTGTACCCAGATTTCTGCAGCTGAAGTGAGAGGGTGGCCAGGCCTTGTGTTAAAGAAATCTGGTGCCATGCATATTTTTAAATTGTGGGTAGGAGATGGAAGCAATATATATCAGTATTAGCAGTGTAAGGTGAGAATATGGTATTTTTATGTTCTGGTATTTGGAGGGGTATTTCAGGTATTTCATATCCTTTCCATACTTGTATATATAGGGAAAAAAAAATCTTTGAAACTTAAGAGTAATGGAGTGACTACAGTTTAGGAGAAATGACATTCAAAATCTACAAAATTAAGCAGAGAACATGTCCATCCCAGCAGCTTTCTGTTATCTTTCAGAGCCCTTTGATAGGGATGTAATTTTCTGTAATCACTCAGAAAGATGGTTGGATATTTTTTCTATTAAATTCTGAAGGACTTAAACCTTTTCTGGCTTACCTTTGCTATTTTTCATGTTTATATACAACAGTATAATGCATCAGCATTTTTATACGTTTCCCATATAAAAATGAGCCATGTTTATAGAGGCTGTCAGACTTTCTATTCCACAGAATAACTGGAGCATCACTGTAGGTTGACACCAGCCTAAAAATCACATATAGTTGCTGAAATGTCTTATTTTATGGCCCTGTTGCTGTTTAATAGCTAAGCTGTGCCGCTTTCTTAATTTACTGTTGCTCTCCAGGAGTGCATTGGTGTCAGGGGATGCTCTGCAGAGGTTCCAGGGTAGCTCTGCTGCTTTGGTGGGTGCCCTGATCAGCAAAGGTGCCTGTTGGGTGAGGAGCTGCCCAAGCTGTGATAATTAACTGGTGAGGTAAACCACTCTACACTGCTTTAACCTTCTTTCAGCAGGTTTCTCCTACCAGGCACTGGGATATAAATTGATTACTTTTTTTCTCTCTCTCCTCAGTATTTAGCCTCAGGAGATTTTGGATAGGTTTTGGCTATTACAGACACAGTAAATGCCTAGCTGGAAGCTATCTGGTATTCTTAACCTTAAGGTATTTAGGAAATCATAAAAGCAGAATGGATTTTTTATTTTATTTTATTTTTATTTTATTTTTTTTTATTAGGAGGATAGCTCCAAGACCTGCAGGCATTGCTTGCCTTTCAGGTAAATTCCATTCAGGATGATAAATTATGGCTGAACTGAACCAAAATGTTCCTAATGGCCCTAGTCAAAAGGCCTATTACAGGATGTCTAACTCACTTAAATTCCTTTTGGCTTTAAATTGTTAATGATTAGGTGTTTTAGGGCTAAAGTGATATACACTTAAAGGGCACTTTGCTTTAAGGTTAGCCAAACTGAGCACCTCAAGTGAGGGATAGAGATTCACTTGGGTGACCTTCAGGCAGAGAAATCAGGATGTTGTCTCTACAGGTGGGTAATTTTGTAGGAATATTTGCAGGACAGCAGGCAGGTTTGTGGAAAAGGAAGCAGAGGAACATTTTGGAGCAGAGAGGAACAGCAGCTTTGGCCAGCCTGTGTGGTTTTTAAATCACACTTTTGACATTGCAGAGAGAAAGGTTATTTGTCTTTGGTTCTGACATTTGGAGAAGTAAACATTTGGTGATGTTGAAGGTGTTGTCCCAAAGGAACAGTTGTAAGGCACCAGTGCTGTGCTGACTGGTGCAGTTCCTCAGGTTTAAATGTGGTTTTGCAGCAGTGAAGGTGCCAAAGCTGTCTGGTAATCACAAAGGTTTGGAGTCCTGTCCTGTCCTGTCCTGTCCTGTCCAGTGAGCAGTGCCACGTGTTTATCTGAAAGCACGTGCAGTTATGTTGTAGAAATCTCTTCAGCATTGCCAGCTTTAGGAACTTCTCAATTTCATAGATTTTTAATGTCTCCTGACAGTGAATCACAGAAAATTCCAAGTCACTTCATACAGGCACTTATGGGACCTGGGTACTCACAGCAGCCTTGCTCACATGGATATTAATGTTCAATTTGGCTTTTTTAATTCATGTATGAGTTTATTGGAATTGAGTTTTGCCTTCTAATCCTTTTCCATGAGTGTCATCAGCACACAGTCTCAGCAGCTGCACACGCTGCCTTCTGCTCAGGCAAAATCAGAGGTGACCTGAAGATCCAGCCCCTGGATCAGACTCACACTCACCTTCCTTTATCCAGGGCTTTGGTCCAGGGCCAGCAAGCAGCACATGAAGGAAAAAATGCCAAGCAGAAATAGCAGGACTGGCCCCCTAATAAAACATATGCCCATGCACAGTTGGCTTGCAGAAAAAGCTGAAAGCATGTTTTCCAGAATATCCACATTGCTCCTCAGGCTGCACAGTCAGCTTGCAGGCATCTAGGACCATAACACTGCCATCTTCTGACATTTTTATTGCAGAATAAAGGACAAATTATTTATAAATTTCGAAATACACATTTTCCTTTCGTTTTCCTCTCTTGGTGATGCAGCTCCCCACTGGGGATTTTAAGCAAACATTGTTCCCAGCTTGTTTGGGATGCTGTTAATGGGAATTCCTGGCCCAGTGCATTGCAGACGTCTGGCTCCTCCAGAATGTTTCTATTCCCTGCTGTGTCGCTTCCCTTTGATATCTGAAGAGTCAGCAGGTCTTTAATTGCTGTTCCTCTTAGCAGGGAGCTCTCTCGCTCAATACATTAAATATTTGATTGCCCCAGGTCTCCAGACAGAGCAGGGCACACGGGGGGATTTACAGCTCCCAGAGCAAAGCCTGTTGCCCTTCCAGGCAGCGAGTTTGGCTGCTGAGCCCGAGGCCGTGCCTGGGAAGCCTCACCTGGAGCCCGGGGGGACCACAGGGGTCTGAGCAGGGCAGGTGGTTTGGGATGCTGGGAGGCATTCGGGGATGGCAGCAGCTGTGCTCAGTAAGGCTTGCAGGATGAGAGTCTGCACATCACCAGGGAGGCCCCTGCATGGCCAGGAGGCGAGTGTGGCCATGTGTCCTGCAGCTCCCAGAACCCCTTTTTTGCTCTTTTTTTTTTAAAGAAGCAATGCAGAGATACCCACTGGGATACTCCTGTGCTTGGTGGGTTGTGGAGTGTGCCTTCAGGGACTCAGTAAGATGGGCTATTATATCAGTAAAATTATCATCTGGTAACTTTCTTGAATATCATGCATGTATTTCATACTCAGTGAGCTGAAATAAGGACACTTTGAATTGCATTTTCCAAGGGTTGTAGATGAATACGCCGTGTAGGGACAACCTCTGTGCCTTGCAGAGGAAAGCCTGGCTTCCAGGTGGGGCTGTTCCCTGGGCACAGTTGGGTTTTCAGCCTTGCAGGTGGCTCCTTGGGAGGGGAAATCCAGTCCAGCATTCACAAGCATGCAGTACATGCTCAGAAACCTGGGATTTGCTGCTGGCTGCTGCCTGCCCGCTCTGGGGAGGAATTGCTGCGCACGATGCTGTGTGGGAGTGTGCAGACACACTGGGGGAAAGCAGCAGCAGTCCTGAGGATTGTCAGCAGTGTAGGCTTGAGGCAGGAGCTGCAGTGCAGCCTGTGGAGGAGAATATCCCAAATGAAACCTCTCTGCACCTGCCTTTGGGCTTCCTGGTGCTCTGAAGTCTCAGTGCCTCCGTGTTTCGAGTGGAGTTGTGTTGGGAGTAGAACATAAAGGAGCTCTGAGAAATGCAGACAGCAGCGTGCACTTCACACACACATTCCATCACTTCATCCCTGGTGGGTGGCACTGGAGAGAAGAAAGACCTTGGTAGGGATAATGGGGGAAGGAAGAGCCCTGCAGCCTCACTTTGTTAATCCTATTAGCCTGGTCCTAGTGTAAGAGAAGCTGCTGCAGTGCACATGCTCAAGCAATGTCTTGAAAAAAATCACACAAGTTTCCCTCCCACTGAGTCAAAGAGAAGCAATCTCACTCCCACTGAAATGAAGTAAATGTAGCTGCTATTAGAGCAGAGCAGTGAGCACCAGAACTATCATTTTGTAGAGCAGATCTTTTAAACAGATTTTCAGATGAAGAAAAATAGGTGCAGAATGAAATTCTGTCCTGAAGCAAAGTTGGCAGTACTGCAGCAGTGAGACAGAGGAACCCTATGAATACATAAGTGGTGTTTTCCCACATTATTCAGAG
The DNA here is from genome assembly GCA_032173965.1 of Sitta carolinensis. Taxonomy (NCBI): domain Eukaryota; kingdom Metazoa; phylum Chordata; class Aves; order Passeriformes; family Sittidae; genus Sitta; species Sitta carolinensis. The sequence continues at coordinate 10,895,201 of CM063294.1, read as the reverse complement.
TGCCCACTTGCTGAGCAAGTGGAGCAGAAAGTTCTGGGCAGATGAGGAATGGGGAGAGAACAGTCCATGCACTTGGAGCCTTGACTTCTGCCAGGCCGTTAATATCAGGGATGTCTGTGACCTTCCAGTCAAGCAGGAGAGAATAACTCATCAGCAGTCAGGCTCAATCCAGCTAATGTTTCCAGGATTAAATGCACACTTGCAGACCAGATCTGATTGCCAATTTTAGGCTGAACCTTTCCTGGCCTTACAATTTTCAGTGTTCAGGCTGCTGCAGGTTTTGAGCTGTGGTGCTGTATGCAAGAAGAGAGCTGGCAAGAAATGGGGGAGAGCTTGAGAGGTTTCCTTTGCTCTGAGCAGTGCAAAAAATTCCTCCTGTGATGCCTGGTAGGAACTATCCTGTGCCTCAGTGTCTGGATTCTGCAGGTGCCCTCCAGGTGAGGCAGCTGTCCCTTCAGCCACATCCAGCTCCCCAGGAGCTCAATCCCAGTGGTTCTGCCAGGGCTGTGGAATGTGACTGAGCAACCTTCAGGGATGAGATTGGCCATTGTGGCACTGCAAGGCTTTCTTTCTGAAGGATTCCACTTAAAGATTTGCCCAGTATCTTCATTAATGGAAACCACTTGATGGTCCAGCACTGTCTAAGGTAATAGAGCACACAAGAAAAGGTTTTCGACTACAAACTTTCAGCATAAGCCAAAGCTAAAGGCTTTTACAGCAGTAGTACACACTGTGTTCTAGATTGGAAGATCAGGGAGTTTGCCACTGTACACAAACATCTCAGCTCTCACGAGTGGATTTGTAATGGAGGTGGGCTGAGTCACCTACTCAGTGCCCATGTCAGGGAAGATTTCCATAGAGCCAGTTTACCTGTCTCCTGTTGATAAAAATAATTGGAATTATTGGAGCTTCAAAGCTGTGGAGAAAGTAATGGATGACCAGCTGCACTTCAAATGAAAAAGTAATCTGTGGAATAATTGCTGCCAGTCAGTCCAAGCCCAGCTGTGAAATATTAATGGGTTGCTTGATCAGTCTATACAGAGCTCTCAATCATCCTCCTAGAGAGCAGCACAAACCCAGCAAACAGCTCAGGATTTGTACTCAGCCAGGTTATTGACAGGGGCAGAATAAAATGTTCTAATGTGCTGTTTGTTGGAAGCAAGTAACAGTTATTGGGTGCTAATGGAAAAGTTTTTCATAATATTTATGTGTTCAGAGATGATCTGTCTTACTCCTCTGCCAGCACCCACTGTGTCTCGCACTGGGGACAAGCAGTGGCAGCCTGTAGACAGCACTGCTGTAAACCTGGCAGCCAGTGATAGTCTAGGGTTAAAAAAATATACTGAGCAGAGGGCTTGCTATATTTAACAGTAACCTGTGTGCCTCAGAGCCTGGTGAGAAGGAAGCTGCCACCCTGATCAAGCCAAGCTCTGCACTTCAGGTGTGTGAACGCTCCCCTTTGCTTCAGAGACTTTGCATAAGCTCACTTTGTGAGATTGAAGTCTACTGAGTAGGAGTTCATAAGTAAAAAGAGAAAGATCTGCACAGGATTTCTCTTTTGGAGCCCTTGAACTTAAGGGAAGTTCAGCTTCAAAAAAGGGAGGCAGCCAGGGAGTGAACAGAGGCTGCTTTGATTTGGAAGGTTGCAAAGTTCCGATCGTCCCATGAGATGTGGGCCTCGTGCTGCCTTGGTTAATGGGAATTACCACTTTGGTAATTCCTCCTGGTCCCAGCAGATCTGAGCATCTCATTGTTCATCCTCCCACATTGCCTTGATTTGGGTACAGGACAGTGCCAAACCTCAGAGAGAAATCTGGTTTGTCTCTGAAGGGGGCTTCAGCTTTGGGACTGGGGACTGCCTTCACTCTGTGTTGCAGAACAATGCATAACTTCAGAACTTTTGTTTAAAACTGGGAAATGAGAGATTTGGATCTCTGCAGTCTTCATACTGTGCAGATTTGAGTGTGGATGGTTTTTGACTCCCTGGGAAGCAAGTGGCCCAGCCATCACCCTGGCTAGTGCAGGACTTCTCCCTGCAGCTCCAGAGCTGTCCTTTTGTGTTACCTCATGTCATCCTCTGTCCCTGTTTTCTCCTTCCCAATCCCTTGCATATCACCACTATGAGACTTTTTTGGAAGGGAGAGCTTTTATATAATAAGATACATTATTGTTACTGTTAGGTCTGGAATTATTATATTTGTATATCACAGCAAACCTAGGCTCAGGTTTCAGAATTATCCAGTGGAGTCCATCCTCAGCAGTCATTGACTGTGGAGCAAGTAATCTCTTCTGGGCAACATGGCCTGAAGGAGCAGAGTCTTCCAGAGCCTGCAGGACAATGCCAGAGAGACTGTTGAGCCACATGTTTAAGATGATTGCTTTAGGTATTATTGCATTATAAATAGCAGCTAATAATAGTAGCATAACAGCAAGATTCTCAGCTGATGTAAATTGGAAACTGTAATTCCGTAGAAGTTAATGGAGCTCAACTGATTTACACTAGTTGGCTGTCTGGCCCCTAGGAAATGATTCTAAATCTGATAAAATTAAATGAGATTCAAAGCTCTCTCACATAAGAGAATATTAAACCCTATCTCTGCTGTCAGGCTTCTTGCGTCGCTGTCAGGCTTTGTAGCTGGGACTTTAAGATCCTGTTTTAAGTTCTTGATTTTATTATTTGATATTTTTTTCACTTCTCTCTCTTTTATTTTGTTTAGTTGGTTAAACTTTTTTCCCAAAAAGGAGAATTAGAAAAATCACCCATTTCGAGGCATCATTAGATGCCATTTTTTGATATTCATGAGCTGTTGGCAGAGATCTTAAAGCCACAGAGATTGGTGCCCTTTAATTTCAGTTCAGAATGCAAACAGACATTGAAAACATCTGTTCATCAACCGTCCTGGAGAGGTCTGTAACCTCGGTGTTTTCTACTTGTTCTCAGGAAAGTACTGTAAATTTTATTTAATATGACTGCCTCTAGCCTGTAAATTAAAAAAAAACCTGAAACACAGGCTTTCAAATGTGGTGGAATTAAGACCGAGTGTTGAATTAATTATTGACAAGCTGTGAGTTGATTTAGTTGATTTGTCACAGGGTGACAGCTCCTGGGGAAAAGGACCCAGTGGTCAGAAGCTACCAGCTGGGAGGTCTGGGAGAAGTTCACCCTTTGAAGATTTCTTGCATCTCCTGGCAGAAGTGTACAAACCATGGCTCCTTCTCTTGGTTCTGCCACAGGGATCCAGACTGGCTTGAGCACTTTGAGGAGCAGGCTTCAGAAATCCTGACTGGTTTGACAGAAGTGGGGCCAGGGTGGCTGGGTGGGGAGGAGGTGACAGCTGGGCAGAGCCTTGGTGCAGAGCAGCCCCTCTGAGCAGACTGTGCTGCAGGAGTGGAACTGGCTCTGCTGGGTGTGGAACAGAAACTGATGGAGTGATTGCCCCGTGAGTCCCTGTGGAATGGGACTGAGTGTCTGAGCCAGAACAAAGTCACTGGGAATGCCAGGCTGCAGTGCACAGAGCTTCCCTGGGGGTTGGAAGGACTGCAGGCAGCCACAGGCAGGATCTTGAAACAAGACCCAGGACTGAGACTACTCAGGAGGGTGGAGAAACCTTTCATTTGTGCCCATGCTGCTGTGAGCAGATTTGGGCAGCTTTCACAGAGGTTGATGTGGGATGAAACACCAGAAATCTGTTTGCAAACAAGCATGAAGCTCAAACCATAGATTTGTTTTCTTCAGTACATTCCTTTATGCTGAGGTCTCCGCTAAAGCAGAAGGTAAATGAAATCATCAGCATCATCTTTGCTGAATTTGATTAAAAAAGATAATGTGTTTAAAAATTCATGACACAGACCACAGTTGCTCATGCAGACATGCAGTGTGCAAGCAGACAGACTATGTTTCTTGGAGAAAACTGGCACTAAAAGTTGCACCCATCCCTATTTGAGTTAGAGCATCTTGGTGGAGCTTTCTTTATCTGTTAACTTTCCCCCTGAATTCATCTTCCCAATCAGCATTGTACAAGCAGCTTCCCATTGTATCATTTCTTTTGGATCCATTCATAGAGCTGAAATCTCAGAGCAGACTTGAAAGAGTAATACACAGAAAAATGCAGTCACATATATTTTTCCTAATTCTGGTAGCGAGCTGAGAAAATCTATATTCTTCGAATATTGGAGTGCTGGATTTCCCAAGGCATAAAAACATCCCTGGCGTGTCTCTTGCTGTAAATCAGAAGTGGCATCGCTCTGCTGACGTGGCTCCTTCAGCAGTGGAGGAACTCCTCACTCTTGGGGCCAAACAGCTGCTGCTTGAACCATGTTTCTGTTCAAATCCTCCCAAAGTTGTAGTTTGTCAGTGAGCAAAGCTCATAATTGCTGCCAGTGAATTTAGAGCAAACAGCAATAAAATATGTGTGTGTAAAAGAAAATTTCATCTGCAAGCCTAATGGAAAAGGAACCCTGTGTGGGTCTCTGGAAATTATATGTTGCTGGATTTAGTGAGGCTAAGCAGAAATGCAGCAGCCCTGCGTGCTCGGATCGTTGAATTGCTGTGTGTGAATAAGGGTAACAGGATTTGGACAACACTGGGAGGGAGACAGGGAAATTAATTTTCTTGGTGTGCTGCCTGTAACTTTCAAACAATTCTGGGAGACTCCTGATAAGGGCCCGGGGAGACTTGTTCTGGGAACAAAATGATGTTAACCAATCTGTGAGTAAACTCCGGCTCGGCACTCCACTTGTCATTATTCAATCTGTCCTGACGAATAACACAGATAAAAGGATGCTCTTACTCCCTTGATGCAGAGGGCTGACACACACAGTGAATCATAATCAAGCCAGGGACTCAGTTTTTTCCCTTTTTTTATTATTTTTTTCAGATAAGAGAAGCAGTTACCAGCTTTTAAATAGCATCATAAATTATTTGTTCTCTTTTGGCAAAAGTGCTTATTTGCATCTCATAGTGAAAATCATCTGGGCTTTGGAGAAATTATTTAAGACTTGTTTTAGTGTGTGTTGTTATGTTTTGCTTATCCAAACTCTGGGCCAACTGTAATTTACTTGATATTAATTAGGCCAGAGCTGTGAAATAGGCATATCGAGCCAAACTGCTTTTGTGCTGTGTTACCCAGGTTTAAAAAATGAATCTAATGCCCAAATCTCTGTCTGTTCTTGTATTTTAGATCAATCCAAGTCCAAAGTTTTGCTTTGTTTGATATCATTTTCATATTGCTAAATATACTAAATATATTAAATAAGTTACTGCTTTTATTTATTGTGTGCATTTTAAAAGTGGTTTTTTTAGAGTTGTGTATAATAAATATATTACAGAGAATGCTTTTAGGACTTCTAATGGAACTCCAAAGGCACATTTCCTCTTATTTCAAGTGCAGCACAGGGGCTCCTCTACCATATTCTGAAGGAAAGAGGTGAGAGAAGTCAAAACTCAATCCCTAGAAATCTGAGTAAATGCTCTTAAGTGTGTTGCTGATCAAGTTTTCCTGGAGCAGCAATTAACTGTGCAGTCTCCATGAAGAGCTAACACTTGGCACCCTCTTGTGCTGGTGGTGTTCCCAGAATGGCTCCAGGCATCAGCTCCTGCTTCCCTCTCCCTTTTGCCATTGGCCTGAACCCTTGTGCAGCCCTCTGCTCTTCTAACTGAGCCCAGAGAAATAAGATACTCCATTAAGCCACCCATTAAGGAGGAGATTGACTTTTTTTTTTTTTTTCCCCTGTGGTAGCGAAATTGCGTATTAATTCGTCTAGACCAAAGACATAAATATTTGATTTTCATGGAGTCACCATATTAACAAAAAGTATGCAGAGTTCACTTTTGTTTCATTAGTTGCAATAAGCTAAGGCAATTTCAGTTCATAAACACAGTTTTTGATTGTATTGGCACGGTTTTAAAATACATTTAAAATCCTGTTACTTGAAATCTGTAAACAAAATATAGTTCTTTTATCTAATTTATGTTGCCAAGAGCGAAGTAATTTACATAAGAGGGTTGATAGACTATCAGGAACAGCAATACTTTGAGAGAGAAAAGCCTATTAGATCTTAATCCATCTGATAAGCATATTACTTCCACCAAAGCTGAACTGCTTTCGTATTCTGTATAAATAATTCCATTTAGTGTAATTGATTATTTTACAGCAGGAACCAAGATAGATATTGTTGGAGGAGAATCAGCCTATTAGTCATGTTTTGGAGGTTGTTCTGGAGAAGTCAGATTTCGATAAGCTCGAGGTCTGGGTGATTTGAGGAGAGGATCACCAGCCAAGCTGTCATTGTGCAGCTTCTGTTCCCTCCCAGATATTGGCTGAGCTGCTATGGTTTGGTTTAGAAAGAGCAGGAGGAAGAAACCAGCTCCAGAGTGGTGCAGGGAGGCATCATCCTGCACGGGTCTGGGACTGGGCTTTGCCTTCAGGAGGTGTCAGGCAGCCCGTGCAGAGAAGCTGCGCCTTGCAGAACGTGTCAGGAATTGTCAGGAATTGCCAGTGCCCTCTCTGGGGGTCCCCAGCAGTTCTGCTCAGCTCTGGTGGGGAGGGCTGGATGCTCCAGCAGTGCTGGCTCTCGGGGGCAGATGGGAGTTACAGTGGCCTCACTGCTTTGTTTGGGGTTTTCTTGTGTAATGAAAAGGTTGGCATGGAACAGCTTTGGTCTGTTTTGTCTTGCTCCTTCCTTCTTGTCCCTGCCTATTGGGTTTTGAGGGGTTTTTAGACTTTTTTCCCTGCCTTTCTATTGCCTTTTTCTCCTGGCTGCATGATTGCACGTTTGCCTTTTGTTTGTTGCATTCCTGCAGCAAATGGAATCCCACACTTCCCAGTGAAATGTGGTTCTGCCAAAGAGCATGAAGCCCTGCTTTGTGTGTGAGCACTTCTAAAGGTTCTGTTTAAAAGAGCAGGCTGTGCCTAAGCATAGGTAAAATCCATGTGTGGATTCTATGTGTAGTGGGTGGTGACATTTCAAGGTTACGGAAAACCAGAATTGGTTTCCACACTCAATATTTAAACTTCAGCAACGGCAACAACCATGGTGATGGGATGTCACAGCAGGTTAGTGCACCTTGAGCAGAAAATGATTGGAAAAGGTGGTTTTCCTTGAGGGAATGCTAGACATGTTTTTAATTGTAGCATTAATAGGCAGTTGCCTTTCTAATTCAAGCTGTAATGCCTGGGAGGTTTGTTGTGCCTCCATCAGGATGTATTTGCCCCTCAAAGCAGCACTGGAATAAGGTGTAGCCTTGCTGAACTTCTAAAAGCTCTTTACTAACTCTCTTTAAGCAGATGAGGAATTAGAATTTGACGCATAGTATTTCTGTAGAAAAGTAAGAGTTTTTTTTTAAATTTGCATGAACTCCAAAGGGCTTCCAGAGTAAAATGAAAGTAAATGTAATAGTTCATTATGAGCTAGGGAAAGGAAAAGAATATGATGTGGTTGAAAGGTTTGAAATAGTTTTTGTTTTTCTTTTCCATGGTAGTGCTGTGCTGCCCACAGGCTCAGCAGTGCTGGAGACTGAAGCTCATGTTCCAAGTAGGTCCAGTTATTGGAAAGAAACTGAATGAGCTTCCCCTGCAACTGTGGCAGCAGCTCAGATCCTTCTAATGAGCAAAAAGTGGTTCTGGAGAAATAGTCCCAAGTGAAAATACTCATCTGAATGCTGACCAGGAGTTGGCTTGTGAGCAGCCCATGGGCTCTTTGCAGAGATCTTGTCAATCCATTACCTATGCCAGATGAAGAAAAAAAAAAATAAAAAAAAGAAATTGTTATTTTATTTCTGGAAGTGAGTCTGTCCCATTTACTCCTGTACACAGCACAGTTCTTGAAATGAAATCATGGCATACCCTGAACTGTGACAAGCTGAGCTTCAGTTAAGGCTGTGCTTTATCCTCCACCAGAGCACACCCAGATTGTGGGGCTGACTGCCCAGAGCCCCTGGTTCATGCTCAAACCTGAACTGTCAAGTGAATCTCATTGCTGAATTCATTCCTCTTGCTCTGCTGCCGTCTCTGAAGTGCATTTCTTTATTTATTTGTGCATTTTTTTTTAATGGAAAGAGTGAAACATCACATTTGAAAGAGATGTACGAGTTCAGATTTCCAGGTAGTAGAAAAAATATGAAGTTTGATGAATATGAACCACAAAAATTTTGAATGAAGGCACAATGTAGACTTCTTTTGAGAGTTGGGAGAGTTTTTCCATAATGCAGCCAAAGCATGAGAATTTACCTTACAAAGATTGCTAAGGAAGAAGGTAAAACTAATGTGTGTGCAGGGTGTTGTGTACATGTTGTAGAGCTAATGCCAACACTAGGTTTACTTATTCCTTAGATCTTCAGATTTTTGAACTGTGGCTTTCAAGGAGGGGGAAAGTTTCCCTCATCTACAGCCAAGCATGTAAATATAGCAGCTGCAATTGCAGACACAGCTGGGAGCAGATAACGCACATTTTTGTCATGAAATCCTTAAGGGATTTCCTTCCCAAGCCAGAAGGAACCCCTCATGGTGTCAGTCTGTAGCACCTGCTTGGTGGCATCCCACAGAATTACTGTGGCTTTTCCTTGACAGCCTTGTGTGCTCCATCCTGCAAGGAAGGACAGACATAAAGGGATAAAGTGACTGTGATAATCAGTCATGGATTTATGAGAGCACATTGATGAATTTGATTGGGATGAATAGGGAATCAAAAATCAATTAATGGCTGATTATTGTTTCTTCCACAAAATTGTTTCAGATTTTGGCAGCCTTTAGGAAATGTTCTGCCAGGTGTGATGAGTTTAGCAATGTTAAAAAACAGGCAAGAATGCAGTCTTCAGCTTATGGCTCAGTCTTAAATACCTAAAAATACCTGAAGTGAAACATGAGAATAAATCACACCTTTCCCATCTTGTGCACACTTTCTTTTTTGTTTTCTTTTTTCACTCTTAGACATCTTTTCTTTCTACTTGATTACTTGAAACAGGTTTGGATGTGGATCTTTCTCCTCTTATACGCATGGTCGCTGTGTTTAAGTGCTCCTCTCTCTCTGTGTGAATTACAAAAGGGTTCATTATCAGCTTCCAGAAACACGTGTCACTATTATTCAACCCATCACCGTGTTGAGGGATTGCTAGTTAGTCCCACAGATTGTCTGATCTCTGGGATTATTGTTGGAAGGACAAAAGGGAGAAGCTTGAATTGCAGCACAGGAGGAAGAGGCGAGGGTCGGAGGCGCTTGGGTGCTCAATGTCTTCTGCAAACTTTCCTGCAATTCAGGGGAAATTGAAAATATTCTGTGCAGGTGAAGAAGAGATCTTTTATACCCAGAGAAATGAATGCACTGGATTCTAAAGGGATTAATGACTCCAATGTGCTTATGATGAAAGAAAGCAAAAATATTTACTTTTGGAAGTATGGGAACTGAGGAGTATTGTTAGTAGGGAAAGAGAGGTCACCAGTGGGAGCTGAGAACATGTAAATATTATCCAGCAGCTCTATAAACGAGGGAAGATAAACATGCCTTTGGAGATGGGTAATTGTTAAATACTCTCAACTGCTTTATGAAAACTATGAAAGGTTTTTCTTTCAAAAAGGGAGGAGGACAGACTTCTTTTAAAAACTGCATAAAAGCAGGAATGGGAGTCTAGAATGCAGCACTGTCTCTGTGTGGCTTAGGAGATCTTTTGTATGACTTGAGTCAAAATCTGAGAAAAACAATTCTGAATAAATATGTTTTGGCTGAACTGATTAAGGACACAAAGTTTTGAACTGTAAAGTTCAGTGAGCACATAAGGAGAAACAGGGATTCATTTTTGTAGTGTGTGCAAATTTCACAGTAAGTGAAGAGCCCAAAGCACTTACTTGTGCTTACACATCTGGTGAGCTTGGAAATAAGACTGTGGGCAGTTGGAGGCCCTCAGCAAGACAACAGTGTCCATGTGTCTCCTGCCCCAGCCTGCCTACCCAGGCTCTGCTCGCAGGTCACACGTTCCTCCCCTGAGTGCAGAGGTGGCACTCAGAATGCCCAGGCAAATACAGGAATACTTACTCACAAATTACATTTCCTTCTGAAACTTCAACCAGGAGCAAAAGTAGATCCTCAGTCTAAATGTCTTGAAAATGTTGGTGTTTCTGTCCTTTTGGTGGGCTTTGTGATGCCATGTGCTATCAGTGCTGCTGCAGGTGCAAGCACTGAAGCAAAACACAAAAACAGGATTATTACTCTTACTCCTCCAGATCAGCTGTAAATATGGGAACGTTTCTGTATTGAGCAGCATAAAAGCACGTGATTTCTAAAGGGAAATGGTTTTGGCTGGTTGTGAAAACAGAGAAGACCTATGCATTTACAATGAGCACGTAACAACCCTCTTGTCAGAGGCAGGCTGTGGGTGAATGAGTCTGTTCCCAACCTCTGGGAATTGCAGTGAGCTGGTGAAGGTGAGGCTTTCTTTAGGAGCCCCACTGGTAAAGCCCACCTGAGGCAGTCTGGGTGTGACCCTACAAAGCCCTCAGTCATCTCTTCAAGAATTTCCATGTGTGAGCAAAGCCCAAGGAATATTCTGTGCAGCTGAGTAGGTCCTGTCCACCACAAATAAATAGAATTCATGTTAGATTAACCCTGTTTAACTGCAGAGTACTCATTATAGTTACCCAACTCTTACCAGACACTAAAAATATGAGCAGGCAGGATGAAATGTCTCAGTAGACCCTCACCAATGCATTTGGCTGTGATGAGTTACCTGTGTACCCAGCTCTTTATTGCACAGACGTAAATGTGGGTTTTTCTGGCTGCAAACACCCCAGACTCAGGCTTCCAGTCTGATTTTTCTCTCAAAAAGTTTAGGCTGCAACCTTTGAAAAGGGACAGGCAGAAATATCAATTATTTAATAAAGATAATAGCTTTTTGGGGACAGGGATAATAATGAAAGTAATTACTAATGGGGTTTTGGCAGATTAAATGGACTCTCCAGATGATGTGAGATTTAGCTCTTCCCTGTGTCAATATGGGTAGTGAAATATTTGGATTTGTTTTTCAGCAATATCTGTCAGCCCCTCCTTTTACTTTCCATGTTGCCATTTACCTCAAGCAGTCCATGAATGAGAAAGAAAAAAAAAATTAGTATGTAATGTAAAAGCCTGGAGTATATTCCTGCAGTGTCCTCAGGGTTTTGGTAGCACGTTTGAGGCCCAACTCCTCTTACTTAATAAATTCTGGGTGTAAAACTTCACTTTCACAGATCATATTAAGAAAAAAGTTTGGAACATTAACTTTAAGCAGAGTCCCTTAAACAAGGCCATTTTTCACTAACTTTCTTTGCTGTGGAAACACACACTACATAAGTGTGGAATGAAAGTTTTTGCCCTGTGGCAACGGGATATTACTTTTACTACTCTAACTTCAGAAGTGAGGCTATAATGCGAGGCAAAAAAAAATGAATATCAATGTCACAGAACAGCCAAAATGACACTGAAGAGCTTTTTTAGCACTGCTGATGCTTGCCTGGATCCTGAGCCGTGCAGGTGGGGCAGTGCCCTGCTCTGAGTGGGGGTGCTTATCAGCTCAGAGCTTAGAGCATGAAGGTTTGTGTGAGGTGGGGTGGCACCCCCAGAAATGGGGTGTGCTGGAGTGCCAGAGCAGGGCCAAGAGTTTACAGCACCCAGTAAATCCTGACCCAAGTTTTTAATGATGCTTCCCTTCATTATAAATTGCTTTTCTTCTTGACTTATGCCCCATGGTATATATATTATTGATCTCTTCTCTTGACTTCCCTGACCATAGAGTGATTTGTCTTCTCTCGCTTTCCTGACCACTCACAGAATGTGTCATTATCAGCTCCTTGTCTCCTTTTCTCTTTCTTTTCATGTTTCTATCCTTCCTTTTTCTCCTGCTGTTGTCTCATTCAATAACTCCCAGTGGCCTGACTTGCCAAAATCAACAGGATAGAACAACCCTTTCTTAATATGTAGTGATGTAATTAAATTCTTCTGTTTCACAAGTAACTTGAATAAGCTACTTCTGACACAGAATTGATTTTTCTCTTTCTGGTGACTGGTGCTGGAGTCTAAGCTTTTCCCGGGTTTAACAATTACATGAACCTGTGAAGGTTCAGGCTCCTCAGAGGGCTCACACCCCCTGGGGCTCCCCTTTGGGGCAGTGCTCACTCACTGGTACTCTGGCCCAGCCCACGCCACCTCAGTGGTCAGGGAGTATTTAATAAACAAACTTCACTCGTTTTTAATTATTATTTTAAGAGATGAAGCATCCATATTTTCTTGAGAGATGTGCGTAAAATTTCAGTGAGGTTGCTGTATACTTTCATCAAGATTTGGAGATTTTGGTTTTGCCCAACAAAATAGATGTGGTGCATCATACAGAAGTTCTGGGGTGTTGCCACCAAAAAATGCAGCCCATAACAAAAGCTGTGTGTCCTGTCAGCCTCACTGGCAAACTCCATATCTCTCAGCTCACACATCTCAAAGATGTTCAGCCACATTTCCACTGAGATCTGCAGAAATGTTCTAGACTATCTCAGATCACTTTGAATTAATGGAGTAATGAATTCAATTAAAATATATTAATGTCACATTGGGCTTTTAGCCATGATTTTAAGAAATCACAGGGGAATCAAACTGCCAACATTTCTCAAAATATGTCTCAGACAAGTTGGAAGATATAATGAAAAGTAATTAGAAGCACAAAAAGAAAATGAAGTGGCTGGGATAGGCCACTGGCTTAAGGAATCAAGAATATTACACATCTGATGTGAAATTTCCTTGGCCAAGTTTCAGGTATCCAAAGATAGAATTCAGTGAGCACATCCCACAGTAGGCATCTGACTTGGGCAGGATGAATTGCTCTTTGGTAGCTGCTTTTATTTTCCTTGGCTCTGGAGTTAATCTGAGCACCTTCCTGAAATGCTGCACCTAGTGCTTTGGTGACTCATGTTTTGTGAAGGTGCAACGGGAGCTTGAAAGGACAAGAGCACAGGGAACAAAATGTTCCTCCCAAATTTAAGAGCAAAATGCCATCCAAGTGATTTGGGCTGTGAGTGTTTCATGCTTGATCCAGGTAAAAGAAAAGTATGAAAAAGCCTGACCTGATGCTGAAATTTCACAGTTGTTATTAAAGTGCCACTTCTGTCTCTGTGCATTTAAATTGATTGTATGGTGCCAAGTGTTTTGTTTCAAATGGTCTTAAATTTTTCAGATTTTCAGCAGATTTTTGCAAACTTCAGTGCTATTTTAGTGTTTATTCTCACCTCATCATAGACCCACAGAAAAGCCAAAACCCAGTCCAGGCTGCTTTGGCAGTTTCACAGTGGTTTTGCTGGTGACTTTATTTTGATCTCACAGATCTGTGATTTCAAAGACTAAGAGATTTAAGAGTTGTCAGCCTGCACCCAGTGGGTTCTTCTGAAAATCCCCAAGGTGCCTACAGCTGTCCATTTGTACATTTATACTGGGAATGTCCTGGATGAGCTTCTGTCACTGTTTCATGTAACATAAAACACAGACTTTGATCATTAAGAAGGCTAAGAAATGACTCTTTTATTAGGGATGGTTTTCCCTTATATACTATTTTACACAGACCAATGTGATTGGTGAAACAAAGGCAAACCTTTTCAATCACTCTGGTCAAACTAGAGGGACATCAAGAAGAAATCTTTTCTTCTCAGAAGGACCAAATAACATAGATATTATTGCAAAAACATTTCATTGTGTTTATCACACTTTTCTGGGAAAGAACATCAGAAAATTAAAACATCAGGTCTGAAACCAGACTACAAGCTTCCTTGGGTATTAATCCCAGGCTAAGTAGTTCACACCTGGAATCTGCCAGCTGGTAGTGAACAGGTCCCTCCACCAGGAACCATCTGCCCAGCACTGAGGAATGAGGGCTGGGATTGCCAGTTGTACCTCCAGAGCTCAGGAGCAGCAAGCTGAACACAGTTATATGAATATTATGATCCCAGAACTCTGTTATCTGCTAGGTGCATCCCCATCGATAAGTGGTTATTATTCTGTTCTAGCTGGCTGACATTTATGGTTTCCAGGATTTAGATTGGGGTTTTCAGTTCACTTCAATCAGATGTCTGCACATAAGCATCTGTTATGTTTTAAGTTTCCCAAAGCCTTCCTTTCAAACCTGTTATTTTCTCTGAATCAAATGCTTAGCTCAGCAGAGCCTGAAAAATGAAAACAAACTCCAAATGGTCTCCACAGGATATTTTGTGGGAAAAAAAAAATCTCTTTTCAAAGATAAGAAAAAGCCATGACTGGGGTAAAGTGCATGTATCAATATTTATTATTTATCCAGAGCTTTTTTAAAAAATCGTTAATCGAAAAAAGTTACAGACTGCTAAAATTTATTGCAGAAGTGTTGAATTTTAGTTTAGGTTCTTCAGGAGGCAGGAGGATAAATTATGTGAGGGAAGACTATTGTATCATGCTTTCCATCTCCAGAGTTTTTGTAAATTGGGTGGGAGTTGTTCTTGTCTGCTGCAGGTGGGTGATATCTGGTGGTCTTGATAAAAGAAGCTCCAAACTTTCTGCCTCTGTTTTTTATCACAATCATTCACACACACTGGGGAGAAAAACAGTCTGAAGTGATGCTGAAAAAACCAAATTAATCTTTAAAAAAATCCTCAGAGCACTTTCTCACCCCATGCAGGTGTTGGATTTTGTATAATGCCACACATAGAAAAACTTGGAAGTTTTCTAATGTTTTCAAGGGTTTCTAGAAGAGGATGAAGGAAGAGATATTTTCATTAAAGCATAACATTTAGTGATGCAAGTTCTGATAGTGAAAGAACAAAGCAAAAAGCTAAAACAGCTGGAGAATTTGTGATAAATATTATTCTACAGTGGATTCACTGACACAGGTTTTCCAAGGCCTTAGACCAGATTTTCAGTGCAGATTACAATAGTTACCACCAAAGAATTGATTTATTCAGTGAAAAAAAAATTATTTTACACACATTTTTTACCTCTACATTAGATAGAATTTGAACTGATGACTGGTGAGTGCAATCCCAGCAGATTGAATTGTGTCAGCCACTGGTTTAGATAGGTTTTAGTACAGTGTATTTAAAATTTATTTAATTTATCTTGAAAATTATTTGCATTTATTTATTTAACATTTTCAAGGCAGATGGGGGTTGCGTGTATGAGAAACCAGTCAGGACAAAACCAACATGATATCATCATGCAAATAATCAATAGCAGGCACAGTATTAGCAGGGTCTATCAAATTGTCTACAAGGGCCTTCTCTAATTGTCTCTGCAAACTGAATTAGCAAATTAGCAAGATGGTTTCACTAACATTTTTCTTTCTTTTTAGTGGCAGCTGCCTACCCAATTATATATATTCATTAGCTCTGGTATGATTTCATTAGCCAACGTACAGTAAGTGCCTGTTAAGCAGCTTGTGCTTATGTTCCCAGACAAGCAGTGATGCATCTTCTGGTGAGCATCCTTACAGCTCATTGGGCTGCACAAACTGGTTTTATTTATATTTTCAATTTGTCCTTACTTGTGAGCAGTACGAGCTGAAGGATAAAATGTAATAAAGTAATTAAGTTGGTTGCTTTAATTATATTTTTTTGTTTCAACTGTCCCTCAGAACCACAAACCTGGCTGGCCAGGCAAATGAGCATTAATGAATGAAGCCATGTAATTAAAACATCTGTCACTGTCCTGGCGGGTCGATTGTAGGCTTGGATTGGCTGTGGAAAACCAAATAAGCCAGAGTTAATGTTCTCCTAATCCTTCACCTGTTGAGGTGACAGTGATGGGTAGCAAACATGCCCCAATGAGCAGTAATGAAGTCGCTTTTAGATTGGTTCAGCACAGGTTTTTCAGGCTAATTAGGTAGACAAAAATGTTAATTTAATCAAAGGAACGTGTATTCATTAAAGAATGTGCATAAGATAACTGAAGTGGAGAATTAGCTCAGTCAGGAGGTAGGCTGTAGCTCCTAAATTGTCCAGATTATAAAGAGAATTATATATTTATGTACAATATTTTAATTTTTTTTTTTTTTTGAGATGCAAATCCATAGTTATGTCTCTGTGTGTCAGATGATTTACACCAGGGATCAAAACTGTGTCCCTGAATTCCTGTGTGTTGTGGGGGAGAGCAGGGAGTTTAGGACTCAGAAAGGGACAGCAGGGAGGGAATGAGGTGTTCCTTCTGCATTCCAGATGGCACAAGCCCCACGTTATTGCTCAAATGGGCTCATTACCTTCTTCCTTCCTGGGACTTGGGGTAGCAGTGCTGCAGCAGGGCTGGGTTTGTCTCATTTTCCTTGGTCTTCTTTGGGCTGTGTCCAGTGTTCAAGGCTCAAATTGAACAATTTTGTTCATACTGTAGATGCACTGAGTGTCCTTTTGGGGCACATTAGGGAAAAAAAAAGCAAAAAATACAGATTTTGAGCTGTTAAGATGTAAAATACAGTGAATTACCTTATCCAATTGTATCTCATCTAAACCCAATAAAAAGGAAAGATGATTCTTTAAGATCATGTGGCTGCAGTAGCACAGAAAATAATTAAAACATTGCATTAGAGGCTTGTTGCAGTCTGGTCCTTCATCCCTAAACTGGCTGCCCTTAGCTCTCTCCACCCCCCCACACAGGGAGGTTGATGCTGATTGATGCAGCATTTCCCAGAACACGATGGTGTCTGTGATTTTACAGCGACACACGGTGACCCACAGGAAAAACATCTGGGAGCACCAGATGTGGGAGCAGCCTCAGCGTTTCCCACAGTCACTTCTGAGGGATTGGACAGCACAAATAGTATTTGAAACATAAATATTTTAAATAATTATATATAATTAACTGTGTAGTGCTTTAGATGAAAGAATAATTATCACCTATTGCTGTGGTATTGTTGTATCTGGTGTATTTCTTTTAATGGCTGGAAGTCTTTTATCTTCTTCCTTCTGAGAGGATGGAGAGTGTTCAGTGGGTGTTATGGGTCAGTTATTTATTTCCATATAGACTCTATGGTTGGTCGGTTGGTTGATAAAATGCCTGGAGAGGAGGAATATTAGAATGTACTGGTATTCATGGATTATTTTGCTTTATATCATCATTTTCAGTGTAGTGGTTAATGGGACTATTTTAATTCTTTTATTGTCTGTTGTGCTGTGAAGACAAGTTAACAATTACCTTTTTGATTGTTGCTTGTTTGTTTGTTTAGTCCATGGTTTCTGGGATTGCTCATCTAGGAGAGCAGATGGTAGAAAGGAGATTGAGGTAGAAATTAAGGTATCTTGTTACAACTAACAGTTTTTATGGATTGCAATAGAGGTTTCATTTCTGTGGTTAACCAGCATAAACAGTTTTCATTAGCATCTAAATTTAACATAATTTTCAGGAACATGCAAGTTCTGATAACTGCAGATGATGATTGATACTGATCTAACAATGAAGGAAGAAAGAATTAAAATGCTGAAAGTTAAATTTGGGAAAGAGAGATGAAGACGAAGCTTTTTAATTTGGGATAAATGAATCTACAAGCATGCGTGACTTTGGAAATGTAAATTTATTTTTTTAAAATGTTTATGAATAAATGCTGCAGCTGTACTGTGAGGTGTTAACAGAGCCCATGTAATTGGGACACGTGTGCAAAGCAGTCCTGGAGAGATGTCTGGAGGATCCAAACTGGGTTCTTGGTTCATATAGTGAAATATATTGATGCTTTGAGCTGATTGTGGCATGTGGTTCTGTTCAGATTCATAAGAATCATCTTGAGAAAGAGAATATTAACTAATTGCTTGAGTTTTAGCTAAAGGCACCTGAAAAATTTCGTAGATTTGGCTGCAGCTCCTGATACTGTGCAGGTTCACCTGCAGGAATGTTGGATGTGGGAGTCGGGGCTGTGGCACTGGGACAATTCCCTCTGTCTCACCTGGGGCACGTGAAGGGAAAAAAAAAATTGGGGAACTGCACCCAGAGGTTTTCTGCACAGTGAGGGAGGATGTACTGCATGGCTCTGGGGCTCTGGCAGGGGGAATTGGGGTTTCCTGTGTGTTTTAGGGGATCAGACACTGGAAGATTTTCAGGAGACAGGTGTCACTTAGCACCAGCTTCCCCAGGGGCTCTCATGGAGCACAGAGGGTGCTCATTGACTTTGTACAGCTGGGAATTTCCCTCTTCTTTTATCTCTGATATTAGAGACTGTCAAGAACTGATGGTGATGGGAGCATTGTGTTAGATTCACTGTGAGCTGCTCTTGCTTTTTGGCTGCTTTAATGGTGCAAGCCACGTGTGCTGCAGCTCAGCACAGCCCTGCTTGGCTGGGCACAGGAGGGGCCACAATTCATCACTGCAGCGAGGAGGAGAGGGGGAAGGAGGTGTGTTGGCAAAAGGGAATGCTAAGATCAGTGGCACTGGGAAGCAGAGGATGTAAGGGATTAGACATGGCCTCCCTGGCTGGTGCTCGTCCCAGCTCTGGCAGTCAGCACTTCCCCAGCCCCTGGAGCTCGGTGGAGCCTCTCTGCTCCCTGCAGCAGTGCCCTGCAGGGCAGGGTGGCTGGGCTGGAGCCCAGTCTGCAGCATCCAGGATCATCTCCTGCCCAGGTGCCTTCACCACTTTGCTGTACCCTACCCCAGTTCTCCACACCTTCCCTGCAATGTGGCCCAGGGGGAAAGAGCTGTTTTCCCTCTGGCTTCTGTCACTCTGGTGAGCAGAAGAGGTGGTTCATTTTTCCATGGTTTACTGGCTGTTAGCAGAGCAACTGATCTTACAGTTCTGTGATTCAGAAAGAAATCTGCTGCTACTTTTATATATGTTTTGTTTTAAATATACTCCCAGGAAAACTGCCTATTTAATGCTTCATTTATCCTTCACTTGTTTTTCTTCTTTCTCTTCCATTCCTGTTGCCCACCAGGGAACCATTGGTCTGCTGAGATGAGTTTAGAGTCAGTAGTGCCACCTCTCCCAATTCATGGTTAACAGGGGACACCAAAACCATCATTTTATTATTTTTCCTTAGATTGACAAGGACCCTAACTGGGAGAGCTGCAAGCTGCTCTGGCAGCAGTTGGGTGGGCATCCACAAACACACACACATCAAAACCCAGTTTCACTTGTTTAGAAGTTGAGAACTTTAACAAGTTTTCAAAATCTGCAAAGCTTCTCTCTTGGCATGGGCTGAAGAATATTCGGAGGGAATGGGTGCTTATGATATCTTTGCTTTGTTGGTGGTGTGATAAAATTCTCCTCTGGAGCAGAGAGCTTTTCATGGGGTGAATGTTGGATGAGGAGCTCCTGGGATGGGACCCCATCCTCCTCCCATCCTCCTCCCATCCCCAGCTCACAGCAGAAGCTTTAGGGGGCTCATTGGATATAACAACTTCAAAAGTTCTCAATGATTCATTTTTCATCTGATAGAGGTGTCCAGGAAAGGCTGCATTAGCTTAAGGAAGAAATGCTGAGTAGAAATATATTCCAATGGAATTTACCAGTTTTAAAAACATTTATTGCTACAGCTTTGTCTTTGGTCTTGGCTCTGACTAATTCTTTTTTTCTTACCTGTAATATGGAGTTTATGTTAAATTGAAAAAAAATTTTACATTAGTTCTTTTTTTTTATGAAGTTGCGCCCTAAGGCCTTAACTCCTGTCTTCTTTTCAAATATTCTGAAGGTATTGATTACTTTGTTTCTCTTAAATGCATTTCAGTGTTGGAGAGGGATGCCAGCATATTGCACATTTGCTGCTGTGCTTTATTATTAAAAAGGTTTTGTTTCTTGCTGTGATGACTGTCCAAGGTCTTTGTCAATATTCCTTGCTATTGTTTATTAGAATTGCTGTAGTTTGTGAAAAGTAAGGCTTTGGCTATTCTGCCCTTTTGTTAGCAGAAGCTATAAATATCAAAACGTGAGATGGTAAGGTACTGGTTTGAAATTTCTACTGACAGGCTGTCGTAAAAAATATTTTAAAACATTTGAAAAGGAAATAAACCCCCCCCCCCTAAAATTTACAAAATGTCTGTCATCATGAGAGTATCATCCTGAGATAATCAGGTCAAATATAAGCTGTTCTTTCCATCTTAATAAATGGGTTGTATTAAAAAAATGATGACACGGAACATCTTTGGCCAAGTGCAGCAATAATAATAACCAAGTGTGCTTTATTGCAAGGAAGAAATGTTATCATTCCAATTACCCCATATAGGAGATTTGAAAAAAATCCTAATAGGAAACAGTTTAAGCATAGCTGTGAAGTTATTATTTGAAAACTAGATGTAATCAGTTACCAACAATACACAGTATGGCTTAATTAATGGCTGAAGTACATGAAATCTCCAGGGGGCCCCTCTGCACTGGTGTTTGGGGACATATTATAACTCAAGGTAATTGAATAGCAATTAACTAGAGTTAATGAACGTGCATTCTTGGGAAGACACACAACAGTTAATGGATCAGCCCAGAATGAACCACAATTAAACACACACCCGTTTGTTTTGCTCAACCAGCATCTACAGATGTCCACACCAGCATATGTAAGGCCATTAATTAATTGGAATTAATAGAAATTCGTCTCTACTCCTGTTCCAAGTGAAAGACACTCTGTAGGCAATGCAAGGACAGCTGTTGATGTTTCATGGCTGCACCAATTAAAGATACTGCCCCTATTAACCATGGCACGAGCTTTTGTTAACTGTGGGTCTCTAAAACAACGTGAGCAATAAACAGGAGTTTGAAGTCTATGAGGTGGAATTCATGTTGCATTAGAGAACTAATTGAGCTAAACTGGAGACTGGCTTTCACCAGAATTTCGTGCAGTGGGGAGGAGGAAGGCCATTCCAGCAGTGCCATTCCCCTTTCCATGTCAGCTTCCTCCAGCTTGGGATGCAGGCAGCAGCTTTCCACTGAACCAGGGTCTGCATCTCCCAGCTGAAGGAGAAACTGCCAAATGTTTTCTCTTTGTTCTGAAAATAACAGGCTGTTTAATGCAAAATTCCTTGAGTGATTATAGGGACAGATAAGGTTTTTCTTGGAATTTGAAGAACACAAATATTTGAATGCAGTCCCAAATGCTGCTAGGAGCCAAAACATGGAGAGCGCACGGATTTAAGTGACTTTTTCTGAAAGATTTATAGAGAGCTTAACAAGATACTAATAATGTTCAGGGAGCTGTCTTGGAAGAGACAAATTAATTACTAATAAGAATTTTATACCCTGCTATTTTCTCTATTTACTGATGTTACTTTCCAACGCTTTTCCAGAAATACTTAGTCTGATATTTAACAAGTGAAGCTATTATTATCTTAAATTACATAAGATTTTCTTCCCTCATGGTTGTGATAGAGGAGGATGAAAGTAAAAAAAAAAACCCTTTAGCAGGACTTCAATAAACTCACGGCAGAATTTCATAGTGGATATGGAAGAGTTGAACAACCTAAGACAAAAAAAATACTGAGATCTGAGAAATGCTGAATGAGGGAGGGTTTGAGTCAGAGATTATATTTTTGGCTTTGCATAGCCTCACTGTAAATTTCAATATTTCTGTGAAATATTTGCCCTAGTCACATCAATAAGCTTTGAAAGTACAGATTGTTAAAGAGTTGCAGCTGAATCACAATTTTCTTTCTGTTTATTTTTTTGAGTAGTAGAAATACTGCCTGTGTCTATATAATTAGTGTTTTAATGTTTGTTTTTCTTCAGTAGAGTCTGCCTTTTGAGATATTCCTTTGGTTCTTTCATCGTTTCACAAAAATTAAAATTCTGCCCAAAATAACTCAAAATTATCCTTAAGTTATATACAGAGGATTTTCAGCTCCAAAACAGGTCTTTTCAAGCTTATTCTTGAAAAAAGTCTTTCAAGTTACAAAGACTTCCACTGCCACTTTATAAGAACAGTGGGTTTTTTCTTTTTTATTTTGGAAATGATGCTGTTGACCATGAGGAAATACTTAAATAAATATTTCATTTAATAGAAATACCCTGTATTTAGGCTATGTCTTTAATTTTTAAGAAATTCTAGGACTTCTGACAAAGTTGTGGGACATTTTGACCCACAGTATTTGCTGCTTTCATTTGGTAACAAATATTGGGAATAAACACTGACGTAATCTCTAAGCATTAGATGAATAAACATGGTTTTCTCAGGAATGTCTCCTACAGCCTGCAGCAGCTTAGAACACCAGTTAAAGTACGAAAATTTTGTCAGGCATTTCATAATTTAGAAATTGTTGGATAAAGCAGCAAGCCTCCCATAGGAATGCATTCTGGTGAGCTGGTCCCATTCCATATGTTAGATATTTATTCCCCATTTTAGATATTTTTGAGGATTTCCTAGAGATATGCAGTGTATTGTACTGATTGCCAAGATTGCTTATGTCTTTTAGACCCCACCAATAACTGAAAGGAAGAAATCGGATTTTTTGTTTTTTAATAAATCTTGAGTGAGAAAAAAGCCATGATATGTAGCCATAGCTATAAACTGGGCATTTTTTACAGTGTCGTCGAAGACTGTAAAGAACCAATTAGAATAATTAACATTTTCACTAGTATTTCTGCCTTAATAACAAGTCACTGACCACACTTAGCAGTTACTTTAATTAATAGTCCCGTTCAGGTGAGAAATTTATAGGTGCAGTATTTTACCCAAGCCTGTAAGGACTTCACAAGGTATCCAGCTGCTGGCATTGAGTAATACACTCAAAAGCATATCCCCAGTAATCCATCTCAATTCCTCGTTTATTACCTTTGCAGTTTTCTAGCACTTCTGTCAATAAGATATTGCTTCCAGCAGCTCGACTTTATTCTTACATTAATATCCCAAATTTATCATAGGGTTCTAAATTTCCTCTGGTCACCAAAATGTCCCACTGAGCCAGTTAAGCTCCCTGAAATTCCGTTCTTTATCGGTAGCCTGGGAAAAATATTTTTTTGCCCTCTATCCCTGAGTGTTTTGAGA
Organism: Sitta carolinensis; assembly: GCA_032173965.1. Taxonomy (NCBI): domain Eukaryota; kingdom Metazoa; phylum Chordata; class Aves; order Passeriformes; family Sittidae; genus Sitta; species Sitta carolinensis. Next base: position 10,872,291 of record CM063294.1, on the reverse strand, counting down.
TTAAATTCACTAACGTTGTCAAGTAGGTCAGGGAGGAAAGCCCAAACAAGAGGGAATAACGTGCAGGATTTAGGTGGGAAGGGGAGGAGGTGCAGAGCTCCATCCCCGCTGTCCCAGCCGTGTCCTGGGCAGAGCTGCAGGTGTGCACACGGGCACAAATCTCGTGCCTTCAGGCAGGCTGAGGGCAAGGTGTGGATGCTCACCGAAGGACAGTCAAAGGGAAATCAAGTGTTAGCCTCGGCATGTTTGGCTCTGTGCTTTTTGCCCTTTTAATGGATAAAAGTTCCTTCTCCTGCAGTTTCGGTCCCTGACCAAGTGCAGCTGTTGGTGATGATGTGTCATTATCCCCCAGAGCTCCTTTTGTTTGGAAAGAAATATCTTATTCAGGCAGTGACAAGCACAGGCTGCCAAAAACAGCCAAAGAGCTGTAAGAAAAGGCTAGGTGGCCCTCGGAGCCCTGAGTGGAACATGATGAAGAGCTGAGCTGCCTCCTGCTGCCCCTGAGCCAGCCCTGCTCTGCCTGCAGAGCTGTGTGGAGGAGCAGTCTCTGGCTGACCAAAAACATCTCACCAGAAACATTTCACCAAGTTCATTATTTGAATGTTAATTTGCCATTTTTTAACTGAGCCCGATGCTGTCTCCCACCTCCCTGCCTGCAGGCATGCCGAGCGCTGGGATGCCAAGCACCACTCCCTGCAAGGGCTGCGTCCTCCCCCTGTGCTGGTTCGTTTATTTTCTTTGCACAGGTCCCAGGGAGCATAACCAGGGGCTTCTGCCAGAGCTTGCAGACACCCACTGGAGAATACAACGTGTTTAAAGTGCTGGCATCACGTGCTGTGCTCACTCTGCCAGGCTGGAGGGGAGGCAGCATCACTCTGACTCACGAGGGTGTTGCTGCCAGACTGTGCCCAGGAGCAGCAGTGGGCCTGCAGGAATGCTCAAAGGTTTTTCACCATCAAGGAAATCCAGATCTGAGACACCAAATATTTATTTCAAAAGATTTTGTGATTTAAATCATCTTGGTGCTGCTGGAAAAGGTTGTTAAAGCAGAGGTGAGGTTGCACGGAGTGGATAAATGAATAACCATGCAGGTTGTGAGTCACTGCATTTGTTTCTGCTGGTGTCATGTTCCAAAAAGGAGCAGAATAAGGAGGAAATGCTAATATCCCCGAAGAAGACCTATTTCTGCCATGAAGGGGCACACAGAGCTGTGCTCTCTAAAGCCTAAAGCACAGGAAGAGCAATCACTTCCTTGTGGCTTTAAGACCCTCTGTTTAAAAAAAGTATTTTAAAAAGCTGCTGTCTCCTGCTCTGTTGTCACTTGCTGATGCCAGCTGTATATTTTTGCGTGTGATTTTTTGCTATTGTACTCCTGAATTCCAAGAGAATCTCTGGGCATCTGGCAAAAGTCCCCTATGACTCAATATGCACCCACTCAAAAAATAAGTTGAAATTAAAAGCACCCCATGCGTGAGTTCTGGATACAACAAAAAAAAAAAAAAAGCAAAGAAAAAGAAAAAAAAAAAGCTTCATTGCCTTTATTTTCCTTAGAAAGTAAACAGTGGGAAAATTATCTCACTGTTGCTTTGCAAATGTATAATCTACCATGATGATTATTTTGGATATTACATCAGGAAGTGCTGTCTTGTGGGAGGCTTCTGGATTTGGGTTGATGGCCAGCAAGTTCCTGGTTCCCTTGCTGTTTAATCATCATTGATTTTAGTCTAGCAAACACTTCTGAATGTGCATGAGAAAGCTGTGAAGAAGACAAGGGGCATTAAGCATAATGCACCTTCTAGCACGGAGGCAGAGGGATGCAAACTGCAGGGAGATGAGAGAGTAGCTGGAGTCTGAATTACTGGCATTTAAAAGTTGCTAAAATTAACCTGTTGTTTCTCATGAGCAGGATATTTATAGTTTCTCAGCTGCAGCACTGTCACACAGCAGGGTGTGAGAGACAGACTTTGGTTGGGCTTCCCTTGGCACAGTTTTCTCCCGTGGCTGTTGGTGGATACCTGACTTTGTGCCTCAGTTTCCCCTTTTGAGGGGAGCCTGGTCTAGGGGGGGTTGAAATGAAGTGATCCTTAGGATCCCTTCCAACCCAAACCATTATTTCCATCAGTGATTTCCTCCTGCTGCTCCAGGGCCAGGTACCAGATGGGTTTAAATTGATGGAGCAATTTGAAATCAATAGCTGCACTACACAGAGCAGATCTCATCCTTTGCCCACCATTCGTGGTGGTGAGGGGCCCTAAACATACTCAGATATTTTCCTCTATGAATAATTATTTACTGGCAATTGTTCAAAAAGCAGTAGAAGCAATATCCTTATTTCAGCCTCTCTGGCAGCAGCACTTTCAGTTCTCTCATTTCTTTGCTGTCCCCAGAGCCTCTCTTGCTAAAACAACGTCACAGACACACTGTAGATAAGTCTGGAAGACAGTTTAAATTATTTTTCTGTATATTCTGATAGTGAAAGAGCAAAATAATATATTTTTTGTGACAAATACAGCTATAGAAATTCAGTGGTGGTTCTTTGGCCAGGAGGGCAGTTTCTTAACCATGGGACTATGGATTCCTCTTAAAATAGAGAATTCGACTTTAAAGGAAATTTCCTACCTGTGTAAATAAATTGAATGTGGTCTATCTCCTGTCTCTTATTGAAAGTATGAGTTTTGATTAAAAAAAAAATCATTAAGATAATCCCTGAAGTCACTCTATGTGGATATAGTTGGAATCACATTTTTAAAATACACTTTATTTCATGATATCTGATTATTGCTTTCACTGGCAACATGTTTGTTTTCTTTTTGAGTCCTGTTGCACTTTTAGTGCACTTTGCACTGAGCTCCAGGTTCATTGCAACAATCTAAAGGCAACCAGAAAAGATGCCTAAGTCACCTTAGAGGGTGAGCTGACCCACAGCAGTGGATAAGAAGCAATTCCAGGGAGAGGTTTGGGTTCCAGCTGGACCCTTTTGCCATTTTCTCTGCCCTGACTGCAGAGGTAGCACAGGGTGGTTATCTGCAAGTGCAGGCTCCTCAGTTAAATGCCTGACACTGGCTGAACAGGGGCTCAGAGGTGATTAACTGAGGTACATTGAAAATATTCCTCCCTGCCCACCCTGCTTTCTCCTGGCCTTTGGAGACAGAGGAGGTGATAGTGGACTCAATGAAGCCACTGGAAATACACATTCACATCAGGACTTTGCCCCTTTGGAGGCTTGGTCTGGCATGGCAGGGAGTTCCTCACACAGGTGTGGGGTTTGGGAAGGTCAGTGCAGCTCCAGTGAGTGCAGCACAGCCCAAACCCATCAGCTGGGATAGGATCATCAATTTGATGATCCTCAAATCCCTAAGGCTTAGGGATGGGGCTTGTGAGAGTGGCTACAGCCCTGCTGGGTCTGTTCACCTGTGCTCTGAGCTCTCTCAAAGGGTGCTGGTGTGAGTTTTGGATGGGATTGAAGCCACAGCATGTTTTCATGGGCCTCATTTCCTTGCCCAGACCTGGTGTTATGCTCTAATTAATGCCCCTGGGTTGTTTTGGCATGTTCACATCAGACAAGAATGACCCAATAATTGGCCCCATTTCTGAGGGCTCTCCTTCAGACACACCACAGGAGAGCTGCTGATTTCCTCCTCACACTCTCAGGCCTGAATCTGCAGCATCATTGCTGGTAGGGGCAACTGCTAAATGCTGGATTAGTCAGAAAAATTTTACTTCAGAATCTAAGGACAGAACAGAAAAGGGATCCACTAAGAAAAAGGAAAAAAAAAATTCCTTCTTCTCCCTGGAAACTCTTTGCAGCACCATAAAGATGAGTGAGTCCAGTCAGCCTTGGTTTAACGTGGAGCAGCAGTGCCCACTGAGGACTTTATGTCCAACGTCTTTATAGTCTGAAAAAAGAAGTGTTTGTTCTATCCTTCATTTGGTGATTGACACATTACCATAGTAAAGGAGCATTAGGCCATAATTTATAAGAACTCTTTCTGCACCCTTTGCATCAGTGAGTTTCTGTGCTGATTTTATTATTAAATCACTGCATTAGAAGACTTCTCGTTTCTACGAGTATAAAAATCTTTTTTTCCCACTTCTGAGTGAGCACAAATTTCTGCAGGATGGGACTTTTCCCTTTTAGTTAGGATAATTATGGTAATGAGCTGGACTAAAAAAGATGGAGAATTCCAGGGACACATTTGGAATGTATGTTGATGGTAAGATGTGAAACCTTACTATTTATGTTGGAGAAAAAAAGCAGAAAAGTGCTCAAGAGACCGTGGCTCATTTTATAATGCTGCATTGCCAAAGAGCTCTGTAACAAGGAGTTGGAGCGGTGAAAGCCAAGTTTCCATCTCTTCCCTGCTGTCCCAGTGGAAAGGGATATTATTACCCTAGAGGGGAATTCTGCATACAATGGTCGAGGTGCAGTAACGGTGCATAATCATTTCCCCAGAAGGTCTGCTAATCTTTTTCCCTGCAAAATGTACTCTCAGATGGGGTGGCTTAATTCATCCAAATCCTGGTTTTGTGGTGCCACGCCTGACCATACTTTGAATAAACTCCCTAGCACTTGGTTTGGAAAGAAATACCTCCTGCCTAGAGTAATTCCAGCACTATGCAGTAAATCCAGAGCTGAGCTTTCTTCAAGCTCCGGCTGAAGGATTTGTTTAGAAATTGTTCCAACACTAGTTTGGAATTGTTTCAATGGGTGAGATTTAGTTGCTTTGGTTGGTTGTAACTTACTTGAAACAGTAATTGAAAAGCCACACTTGAGACTGTTTTTCCTGCTCATTAAGACTTTTCTCCTTCATTTCCACTAAAGCAAATTTACCAGTGTCTTTTCCTTTCCACGTGAGCTTCATGGGGCTCTTTGAGTATCTTCTGTCCTAAGTGTTGTTTGCTCTGGGGGGCACCTGGGCATTGCGGAAGGAACAGACAGAGGAGAAGGGTGCTGTGGGAATGTGCACATGGAAATCATCCCTAATCGTGTGAGCCTGATGGGAATGAAGCCAAGATGTTCTGCATCGAATCTCATTGCTGTGGCTGGGATATCCTCTCTGTTCTTGTTGTATCCTCTCTTCTCACTTTCTGCCTCTGTTTCTGCAGCCATGCAGAGGAGCTCACAAAACCAGGAGTTACCATTGGAAAGGAAGGGCTCTGAGCTTTGCCAGGGCTTTGCTTGGGCTGAATTTTACATTAACCCTCATGGGCTGCAGGCAGTTTCCTCTGCTTGCACAAAATTCCTTCACAAGCGAGAAACCACCTGACTTTCCTGTAGCTGTCACAAATAACTTTATACCTGTGGAAGGAGCTAAAAGTGCCTACAGCACTCATAAAACTTCAACATCAGTTTGCAGAGGTCATTTTCCAGTGGGTGACTCCCACAGCTGGTTTGTGTTCATTCAAATCCATGTCTCCTGTGACTGATGGATGCAGCCCCAGAGATTATTTAGAGGTGTCTCCTCACAGGCTGTCAGGAGGTTCTGGATGGAGCCTTCTGCAGGGAGCAGTGAGTTAGCTGATTGCTGCTCTTGCTACATTTATAATGTTGTTTTAGTGCTCCACATAGCTGCAGAATTTTAGCTGTGCTTCACCAGTGTCTCCCTCCTTCCCTGGAGAAGGATGTGCTCTGTCCCACAGTGATCCAAGGCACTTGGGCTCATCTTCCTTCACCCCCTGAGGTCTCTGCACAGTTTTTCCTACGCTGTGCCTATTACCTTTAGAGGTAAATTCCCCCAGTGAGGCATCAGACAGGGACATCTGAGGTGAAGGAAGAGGGAGATGATGGCAGTTGTGGAGCTGAGACCTCCCAGTGCAATTCCCAGCACAGTGCTGGACCTGAGCACACAGGGATGGGGTCGTATCTGCTGTGTAATGCTGCAGTGCCCACACAAAATTCAGGCTGTACATGAGGTATCAAAGCAAGGTCTTATGTCAGAGGAAGAAGTTTTCACACATTATCTCCTGACCTGTGTTGCTCTGGACCAAGCTGTGTAACCAGATTTAACTTTATAGGACTGGTGCTGCTGGTGGGCAGCCTCCATAGGAAAATATTGCTGCTGATCCTGGAATCCCTATTAAGATGATGATTTAGCTGAAGAAAATGAGGAGAAGGAGGGAGGGCAGGTGCAATTAGAACAAGTTTGAGGCTGTGAAGAACTGGCAATGATGTGTTCTATACCTGGAATCTGGAAACATTTAATGTCAAGTCAGAGAGAAAAGGACAGCACAGATATCTTCCCAGGAGGGGGAAAAAAAACGAGGTCACTTGCCTTTGCTGAGGGTTTTTTTTCCTAACTTTGGATGTATTGAGCTGTGTAATAACTTGCACATATCTGGAAGCAATGCAGAGCACAGCAATCAATAATACAAGCAACGATAATCAGGTGTTTCAGCCATCTGACACAAGCAGTCTCCAAAGATAATGCTCTCCCACAGGACATTGCTGAACATAACTTCAGTTTATTCCTAGCAAAAAAAAATAAATGCTTTCCTGCTGTGCAGAGACAAGCCTTGCCAACCATTCTCCTCCTGAAAACTGGACAGGGTTGGAGGTGCAGGGAAAACCAGTGGCAAACACCCACTGGAGCTGGTGGTGGCCAGCAGACAGCTGGAGCAATCTGTCACCCGTCACCAGTGTCCTTAAAATCCTTAGAAATACCTCAATAAACAGGAAATTTGTTCAGCAATGTCAGGAGAACAGAGGAATCACAGGAGTTTGAGGCTGCATTTCGTGTTTGTAAAGGACAATGGATCCTGGCAGCAAGGGACACGGTGAATGTGGCAGCATCACCTTGGGTCTTGAGTAGGTCAGGCTGCAGCATGGGCCCAGCCTGGGCTCATAAAGCTGCCCACGAATGAGACAGCTCTGAAAATTCCCCCTGTCCCTGTGTGGAATCAATCCTGATCAGTGCAGCCAGTACCAATCCCAGGCATTTATTGTAGAATTACAGAAAAGTCTGGGTTGGGTGCGACCTTGAAGACCATCCTGCCATGGGCAGGGACACCTTCCACTAGCCCAGGTGGCTTCAAGCCACATCCAGCCTGGCCTGGGACACTTCCAGGGATCCTGGGGCAGCCACAGCTTCCCTGGGCACCCTGTGCCAGGGCCTCACCACTCCCTCAGGGAAGAATTTCTTCCTAAAATCTAATCTAAGCCTACGTCAGTTTTAAGCCTTTACCACAGCACATAGATGTCTCTGGTTAGGGTGGCTGGTTTTTTTCTTATTCTGTTAGCTGGATCTTCCTGCTTCCAGCCTTGCAATTAAAAAAATAAAATAAAAAAAAAGTAAAATTAAAGTAACCCAAATTGTTAAAGAGTGAAACAAACACAAGCTGGGCTTTATCTACTTTACATTGCCAACCAGAAGGCAGAGAGGAGCTTTGGTGATCAGACACCATCAATGCTGAGCTCTTCCCCTAACAGTAATACCATCATTCATAATTGGCTGTAAAAATGAGATGCTTCTCAAGCTACAAAAATCCAAAATTCCTTTCTCATCCAGCATCACCAAAATGACATTTATGTTATTCTGGATTGCCATCCCCTCTCAACCCAGAGCAGCCAGCAATAGCACATAAATTTTTATGCCTGTCCAGAACAAGGCACTGCATAAAAAGAGAGAGGGCATAAATGATGTAATTGATGTGAAAGTGTTTGCCATGCCCTCCCAAAAAGCAGAAAAATGCAAAGCAGGTGGTGATGGAAGGTTCCCAGCTCTGTGCCTCCTGTTTGGAGCTTGCCTGCTGGGAGCTCCCACAAGTCTGGCTTGTGCCTGCACTGTAAAGTCATTCACTCTGCTGAGGAGTCTATTAGCAAAAAGGAGAGAAACAATGATTTTCAGATGGCAGACTATGAAATAATCAATACTTCTCCTTATTCACAAGCAGAAGAGTGGCAGATAAGGATATATACCAATCACAGACACAATGTTTAATAAAACATCTTGGTCTTTGTCACTCTAGGCAGTTTTCTACTACATTTTATAGGTCACAGTCCATGAAATTTCATAGGAAGTTTCATATCTATTCTCTGTAGCAGAATATGACATTTATTTGTTATTAAACCATATAATTTAGGGAGGATGAAGATACTTTATCCAAAACAACATGTGAAGTAGTCTTTCCAACAATGATTTCTCTCTAATGTATCTGCATTTTGGGACCTCTGTATAATCCTGTGAGCGTCTTAATTTATTTTTCTAATGGGAAATAATAGAGGAATATCATTTTATAGTGATTGTATGATAAGAGGCCAAGATAATCATTAAACTCAGGGTACAACCTTTGCTTGTTTTTTCACCTGCTGACCCAGACTGTCACCACAAAAATCTGTCAGTTTTAATCATGAGAAACATGAGCAGTGGGGAGTTAATCGTGGTAAGTCAGTGCTAAGCACTGATCCACTCCCAAACACCAGGAAATCAAGAAAGGATGTGTGGTGGCCACAGTTTTCGTTGCTTCTGGCAGATGAAGGAGGAGGGAAAATTGGGGATGGTGGTTGAGAAGGATCAGAGAGTGAGACAAAAGCATGGGGAAATGCCTCTTTCTCTCCAGTCCAGTGGGTTTGTAAGAGGATACACCAACTCTGATTAATCAAATATGTCCTTGGTGTTTTGGTTGTAGTACATTGTCCCGCAGGCCTGACACCTCTTTTGGAATGTGTAGGACCTGCTGGCTGTCAGCTGAATTTCCCTTATGTACCTTTTTTATATGTAAAAATCCTTTGGACCACACGTGGGAGACAGAGGGTGAAGGAGAGAAAGAGAAACACCCAAGAGAAGAGCAGAGTGGGATTCTGGATCTGTGTCATTACTCACAAAAGAACAGAGTTGTGAGTCATTGGAATTTCTGGTTTTACCACAGCTTCAGTGGTGGCTTGACAAGTCTCTTTTTATCCCTAGGTCCATGTTACTGGAAAAGTATTGCCCCCCTTTGCTGAGGAGCAAGCCCTGGGGGGATCAGCATTGCATGTCCATGTAGATGGTCCTTCCAGCACAGGGCAGCATGCCTGACCTGCAACTTCTCTTAATAAAACCAGAGAAGGCACTGCTGTGTGAAAGCCCTCAGGGCTTGTAACCTTACTGAGATAATCTATTTTGGGGGAAAAAAAAAACTGTAGAGATTTTTTAGCAGCCCAAAACGTGTGAGGGTCTGCAGATAGCTGTAATAATTCCTGCTCGCTCAAATCGCAAAGCACACTGCTATCAAAATTTAATCTGGGCTTTTTGGTGCATAATCATATGTCACTCATTTTCCTCCATATTTTTGCTTGAGATAAATGAACCCCTTCGGTGCCACCACCAACCCACAGCTGATAGGCCAATATTTTACACCTAGGGCCAACAAATGTGGGGAGTGGCATTTTATGACCCATCTCAGTAGCATTTCCAGCATCTGTCTCTCAAATTTGCTTACAGCCTTCAGTTCAAAATGAGATGACAGCGGTCACTTTATCAACCAGCATCACCTTTGCTCATAGGACACCAGGATCTGGCAAGAACAATCTTAACTTGGCAGGGAACTACCTGGGAATGGCAGTTCTTGGAGCAGGAGAGCCTCTGGCAGGTGACCAGTGTTGCTGCTGAGCTGTGCAGTGTCTCTGATTTTCATCCCTCCAAATTCAGGCCTTTTGGCAGCCGTTCATGGGAATCTGTCTGGGTTGGATCTCCCCTCTCTTGGGGAGACACTGGTTCCTCCTCTGGGGCTGGAGGTGCTCTCGCAGTAGGAGGAAGAGGAAGTGGACAGATAGGTTTCATTTTTGAATCCTTCTGGATGAGAAATCATGCTAGATGTAAATCCAAATGCATGTTATTTTCCTGGGTTTTCATAGTCTCCTCTTGATCTTTTTAGGCCTTCTACCCAAGTGCATTCCCCTTTCCTGTAAAATCCCCAAAAGAGCTGTGAGTTAGGCATGCAGGTGCTGTTACTCTCCAATCCTGGTGATTTCAGTCATTTTTTGCTAAAAGGTATTCTTCAAACCATCTTTTTCTCAGAAAAACAGTTTACCTCAATCCTTGCAAACTTTAACAATCACCCTGAATCTTGGAAATAATACCTTACATTTGATGTGGTTTTGATTATAGATGTACCTGTGCAATTCCCTACCCACACTGTTCTTTTTTTTTCTAAGCAATTATAGCCTAAATGAAGCCAAATCCCTCATCTTAATAAAAGTTAGAACTTTCTTGTGTCAGAGGTGAAATATATTTTGGTACAGTTCTCCTCTGTATGATTGTATCTGCACAGATATTAATCACATTCTTTACAGGGAGTTGCTATGAATGAGCAGGTATATTATTATTTTATAAAGGCAGGCAGTGAATATTACAGTGAATAGTTTCCTGTTAACACAGAGCATCACTGCCTCTCTGTGAGTAGAGAATGACTTAGCTTAAAGGAACATCTTTCATCTGTGTAAATGGTTTACTGGGGAGCATTGCAGATAGTTCTGAATAGAAGGTTTTTTTTCACAGAAATTGAGCTACAAGGATAGCACTAGTAATTGCATTCTCTAGTGCCTCCCAGTGCTATAAATGTTATCTTCAAAGGTAAAAAAAAATCAGCTGTTGGCAGCCTGGTTAATTTAGTAATTGTAACTAATAGGGTTGTTTCTTTTTGCCTGTCTTTCAGGATGGAATGGGGAACCTGAGGATCACCGAAAAGGGTCTGAAGCTTGAAGGAGATTCAGAATTCTTGAAACCTCTCTACGCCAAAGAAATCCGATCAAGACCAGTAAGTTTTTGGGAAAGGAATAAGCTTGTTTCTGTAGCCCTCAGAGAGAGAAACCATGAAGTGTCAGGGTGACATGGTTCCTGGATAAATTGCTTTGGCCTTGGCCTCTAAACAGATGCAGTTTGGGGAGCAAGGCTTTGAGGGCTTCGTGCAGACACTGCATCCTCTGGGCAGTTCCAGAGCTGATTCCCATGGCTCTGGTTTGTGTTAGCCACAGCTAACAAGAACAACAAGAACACTAACACAACACTAACAAGAAACTCTTCCAGGACCTCTGAAGTTTCACACTGTCTTTGCTTTCTTTGAGTAAATCCTAAACAAGCCTCAACTGGAGCACCTGTTATTTCTGAGGCAGAGGGATGGCTGGCAGTTCTGAAATCCAACTCACTTTTAACCAGTTACAGCTTTTGTGAATAGCAGGGAGGTGGTGCCTTGGCACAAGGGCCTGATCTGTTGTTCATCAGCACAATGAACCCATATTATGTGCTCAATCCTATTTCATGTTGGTTTAAAATTATGTGTAGTTAAAATTCAGTGCTTCTAAGAGTGACTGCTTGACGAAAGTGGCAAGAATGTTAACTACTGGATATGAGAAAGAACCCAAGTGTGATTGAAATAACATTTTCATAGCAGCACTTCGTTGGCTGTTGGTGACTTTTGGTCATTCTAATGCAATCCTGAATGTCCTGAGCCGCTTTAAAATAACTGAAACAACTACAGAGTTTCCAGGATCCGTGTCAGAAGGTACCATCCATCTTGTTTCCTGATCTAAAGTATTAATTTGAGTCAGATAACAACCTTCCCTTTTGATAACAATGGCAGATAGCTAATTAAATAAACTTAACATCCTTTTATCTTAGCATTTCAGTGCTCTTGTAGAAATTGGAACTTGGAGTATAATGAACAAAACAGCCAATATAATACCACATTTAATTATTGAAGGTTGTAGCCTCTGTAAGATGGCTAGGAATTGATTTGAACAAGCGTAATCATTCAGGAAGAAAACTTAATAAGAAAAGCCTCATATCTATAAATGCTTTCAGCCCTGAATTAAAACGGAACCTGTAAAACTTTGTATGTCATTCACCTTTTAATATAAAATATGTGGGAACCAGTGCAGCAGTTGGTTTGATAAATAGACTGACAAATCACTACCTACATTTCTTTTTCTTTAGTTACATTGATGGAAATAATATTTGATTGCTAAGAGAAGTGATAACTACTTCTTGCTACTGGGGAGTTTTCTGTTTTCATATTATCATATTGATCTACGTTTTAATACATCAGGGGGTGCAAAAGGTGTCCCTTTCCTGAGGCTGTGAAAGTAATTTCCACACCATTGACAGATTACTGAATGCAAGGAACACAAAGTGTAAGGCCTATGTGAGTTCCTTGCTTTACCCCCCAGCCAGGGCTGGTTTTGCTGTTGGCTGCAGGAGGAGGCAGCTGCCAGCCAGAAGCTCTGATCTGCAGTCTGGGCAGCTGGAGCATCCCTGCTGCCTTCAGTGGATGAGTCCTGGAAACTGATAACCATACAGTCACACGAACCATGCACATTGTTCCTTGACTTTCAGAATAAACTGGAATAGCCTGTGCTGGCTTTTGGGTTGCTTGTGGTAACCCTGGAATTGTTTTTGGGCTGGGGGCAACAGCAGAGACCTTACTGCATTCAGACATCTGCTTTCTTGTGCTGTGTGTGAATTTGGCCTCTTGAAAGCAAATTAAAGAATTGCAGTTAATCAAAGGTTTATAGTTACAGAATATTTAAAAACATATACATAGTTGTTAAATAATCAACACTTGATCTTTTCAAAGCACAGTAGTATGACCCAGTGCTGTGTTGGAGGGAAGCGTGGTAGCAGTTCCTGAACCTGATGAATATTGTTAAAATAAAGTGCCAAACTCAGAGCTCAGTAACAGATGAACATCCATACTGATTCTAGAGTGATCTCTGGGTTTTCAGAAGTGCATAATGCAGCTTTAAATATGTGAAGAGTAACAGAAACAAATATGACAAATAACATAGTAAAGAGCATCCCAGAAATAATCTGACATATACAATTTTTCATATGTTTAATTAAACAACCTTAGAGTTGTATACAGTAATAAATAATGGTTTCATATAAACTCCAAAGACTTTTAGACACTGGATATTTATAGAAGAATTTAAATTCTTTTTTTTTTTAATAAACTCAACAGATTTAACTTCAGTATTGTTCTGTGTAGTGGGCGAAGGAGCATTGCTGCTGCCTGGAAAGGGCAAGGAAAAATCACTTTTTGTGTAAGTGGCTGCAGTCCCCTGAGCTCTATGCCTGGGTTTTCCCACTCCTGTGTCTCTGTGGGGCTGCTCCCCCATGTGCTGCAGAGCTGCACACAGAGCTGGGAAATCCCTGCCAAAACACCTCCAAAATGGGAATTGTGATTATTTCAAAAGCCTGAATTTGTCACTGGTGCCTCTTCTTCTCTGCTGCATCTCTTGAATCCCAGGAAGTTGGTAATTAAAATTACACACAGATTTGCTTTCCTAGGAGCTCTGCCTTCTGTTTTAATGATAGTTTTGGATTTCCACTTAAGAGTGAATTTCTTTTTCAAATTGATTTGGCTGGAACAGAAGATCAAGGGTTGGAGAGGGGGAAAAGCCCTCAAATGTCATCCCAAGAGACTGCAGGGTGGGCACCTCTGAGCTTCTGTAGTTTGTGCCTTCCAGAGCCCTGCTGGGTCCTGCTCCTCCCTTCGTCACCTTAACAGACAGAAGAGCTGCACTTAGAAGTGCTTCTCATTCCAACTGAAATCCCACATTTAGCAGAAGGATTGGATGGATTGGTCCCAGGCAGAGAAATCACTGACATGAACTGACTTCTTAAAGCTGCTTCCAGCACTTGCTTTCTGCATCTGACACCCCCAAGATTTGCTTTCTTTTTCACTCACCCACTCAAGAGTCACCCCCAAATCTTTCTGGTTTTATACAGAGAAGAGGGTCTCTGTTCCTGCTGTTTTCCATCCTGGTCCTGGCTCAGTAGTGCTGCCTTTGTAGTATGGATTAGGAACCCGTTTTCAAGCATCAGAGCTTGCAAAAAACCATAACCTTGTCATTTTACAAGCTTGAAGTTTATGTGTGGCTTTATGAGCGGGTGGTAGAAGTGTTGGCACCCTTGTAGCCTTCTTTTAAAGAAAGGAGATGGATGTGTTCCCTTTTCCCAGAGTTTCAGAGCATCCTGAACTCCCAGCTGAACATATTGCACTCTGAACAGTGGTTTTTTTTTTTTCCGTGCCACTTGCATGGAACATGAGCATCTTGCTGCCTTTAATTAAGAAGATAACTGGACCATGAAGTATTGCCTGTGTAAATAAAAGTGATTTGTACTTAGTCAAGGAGGTGCATTAGGAATTCTCAGATTTCTTTACTTGCAGATAAATTATGAAGATTATTAAAAATTGGAAGGGTCATCTATAAACCCATCTGTAGCTCAGCTGCACTGTCACTCTCAAAATGTAGCTGTCTTTCTAACTGTTGTAATTTATTGTGGACTATCGTGTGAACCATCTGCTTGCTTATAAATCAGACCAACTTTGACTGAAAGTTGTACACAGCAGTAGAAATCGTTAATTTTATGTCCTGGAAAGTAGTGGCAACAGTTTAGGGGACTTCAGTCTTCATTGCCTTAATTGGAATAGAAATTTAAAACTGGAAATTTTTCTGCCTGTGTTGAGATGAGCTGCTAAGAAGCAAGTTGCTTGCAATTTAGAGTTAGCCCAGATTTAGCTTTCTTAGTGCAGCTGGGGTGTTTTGAAGCCTGGCACATCCAGGTCTTAAGTATGAAAGGGGCAAGACACAGAAAAAGCTGTGTGCCTTTTCCATCTGGATAGCAACAGAAATAAAATCCTGTGCTGTGATTACACAGGAAAATCCAGTGAATTACTTCTCTCAGGAGCTGTCTTGACAACCAATGAGATGAAAATCTCAGTTTCAGGAAGCAGAGAAAGACATTGCCATGATAGGATTAGGATGGGTTTGCCCTTTCTGTGTTCCTTTCAAGTGCATAGATAGGAAAAATAAACTCAGTTTGCAAATGTTTACACCTGGGCTTTATTTTTCTTACACTGAACATTTTTAAAGACAGGAATATGGATTTCCCTGACAACTTTGACTTTGCTTCAGTAAAAAGCACTTGACTGGGGTCCTGTCCCTTCAGCTCTCTTTCAGACTCTCTTATTGATGGGTCTGGGAACACAGAATTAAATGTGGACACCAAACTTTCTAGCTGGGGGAGCTCCAAGCTCTGCTGTTGCACAGGTATAAGGGATGGCAAAATTTTCTGAACAGATTTTGAGGAGATTTTCAAGTGCCTTTATGAAGAGATCTCTTAGTGTATGTAGCTGGTTTCCTGATGAAGGTCTGCTTCCTGTTTTTTAATCAGCTAAAAAAAAAAGGGTTTAAAAGAAAAACCCAATACATCAAAGGGAAAAAGCCTGAAGCAGAGGACTGTGTCTTTTGGTTATTCTTCCTTTCTTTGGGGGATGTTAGAGGTCCCTGTCCTACTCAGTGTGGCAGGGAGTGTCTCTGAGAGCACCGTGCTTGCTGAGGCTGTTGGAGCACACCTGCCCTCATTTGGCCATGCAGAATGGCTGCTGACTCCAGCGAGGGAGGGCTGGGGCTGGCAGGAACACTTGGCAGGGACTCTGCAAGGGCACCTGTTTGGCCTGAAAAATTCACAGTTGTGAATTAGGGCTGATAACTGCTACTCCCTTTACTGGTGTTTAGTAAGTTCTTATCAGCATAAAAGCTAGACCAACGAGTGCATAAAATAGGTTTCTCTGTCCTCTGCATTCTCCCCAACCAGTTTTTGAATAATAGAAAATTTAAAGGAAGCTTTTAAGAGTGATAAATAATTATTTTGCCAATGTACTCATCTCACTGTGTTCATTTCTGGAATAAGAGTGCTATAATTTAAAAGCACAGAAGCACTTCTGTAATGGCTGTATTCTTTTGTATTATTTGCTCTGCAGGTCTACCTGCCTCCAAGCTAAAAATACTGACTGCAAAACAATAAACCATGTATTTGGATTAAACAGTGACATGTGCCCACAGTGGGGCATACCTGCCTCGTAGCCATAAATACATATTTATAAGCAATATAACATACTAATTTGGATAAAAAGGGAATGCAGATGGCAAGATAATTGCAATTTTATATGAGCCTCAAACTGTGTAGTAGAAATACAGCTTTTAGGTAGATAGCATGAAAGAAGGTTGCTATTTTTTTGAGGGAGAAGACAGAATAATTCCTATTCTTCCTTTGTCAAAGTTCACAGAGAAATAAAAAGACATTGATTTAGTTCCTGGTGATTTGGTCTAGCAAAGTGCTTAAGGGCTTCAGCATGTTCACTGAAACCTTCCCAGGGTGGGAATGAGGAAATGCAGTTTGTCTCACCGTGCTGCTGTCACTCAGCTGTCCCTGCCTGCTCCCACCACCCTGCAGCCCCTGCTCCTCCAGCAGTGCCCTTAGGGACTGCTCCTTCAAAGAGAGGAAACTTCTTTGTATAAAGTGAGACAGCCGAGCCCACGAGAGCTCCTGCTGGCTCTGGAGGTGCTGCTCTCCTGGCACTGGCCTCTGGGGCAGTTCAGCTGCCACTGTAGCTTCAGGCAGAAAAATCTCCCACTACCCAAGATCGACTTGTGCAGCACCTCCTCTGACTGCATCTTCATGGCCTGGTGCCCTTTGGCTGAGTTTTGGTTCAGAAGATGAAAAAAAGAACAAGGTTGCTGTGGGTGGCACAGCCAAGACAAACAAGCTTCTTGCAGCCATCCGTGCCTGGCCTCCTCCTGTCCTCCCTGCAGGGTTTGTTAATCCTTCCTTGTGGCACCACTCTGGTACTGTGTTAGATCCCAGTGTTCTTTGGCTGTGGATCTCTCAGCTGGGTCAGTTTGAGTCTTGCTTGCTTCACAGAGATCAGCAGAGAGCAGAGCTGGCAGTCAGCAGGGGATGCAGTGAAAGAACAAGCTGCAAAAGGCATCATTTGGGCAGAAATGCCCTCACCTGATGTACAGAGATTTTTGCTGTCGCCGTCCAAAGCAGATTTGAGTCCATGGACAGCAGGAGGCTGGGAGTGCCCGGTGGGGTTTATAAAACTGATATGCTCTCCAATAATAAATTTCATTCTGAAGCAATGAAATCCAGAGAGCCTACTTCAGTCTGAACCTTGGCTGCCCCAGCGCTCTGGGGGCAGTTAGTGGCTCTGTGATATTTCCAGTGTGCTGGAGAGGTGAAAGTTAAGTAAATTTTACAGCAACTGTGGAAATATTTCCCTTTACTTTTATAGTAAAATTGGTCAGAAGTCTCTCAGCTTTGCATTTTGCAGGGAATTTTGTAGGCTGGCTGAAGGACTATGACAAATAACATCAGAATTAAATCCTGCTATGCCTGTTCCTGGTTGTTGCTCTAAGGAGCTGGTGTTGTGTGCCCCACATTGAGAGCACAACAGGGAACTGAAGTATCCCACCTACTTCCAAATCAGAGCATCCCAAAGATGTGCAAGAAAGGAAGCTCTGATGTAAACAAACTTTCAGAAATAACTCCACAAGTTGCATTTCAGAGCAAAATCTCATGGAGACTGCCTATGGCATTTTTAAAAGGATTTCATTAAATGTTGCTAACTTGTCATAAGATCTCTTAAATGGAAGGGTAATGGCTCATAACATTTGTAAGCTTTTTAATTTCATGCAATATGAGCAGTGTAATCAACACCTATTAAAGCCAATCAGCTGTGCCCAGTGGGCTACCTACCTCAGCTTTTGTCTATCTCTGCATTTTGGGTACACCTCTGAACTAACCCTGGGAACCACCTGTGTGTGGTTCCTTACCCTGACACCAGGGGAGGGTTTCTGTCCAGAAAATGTGAAATGATCATGGCAGGAGTACCTGACCCCATAAGGTGAATAAGCTTGTACTTCTTGTGAGGGAGTTTGGAGTTGATGTGGACAAGTTAACAGCTGTGGAGCTGAACATGAAGGAGACAGAGAATTTCCCAAATGATCTCTCAATGTATTTTGTTTTTTTCCCTTTGACAAGTAAAATTTCTCGCTTGAGCTGCTTGTGTGAGGGGAGGGAAGCTGTTCAGATCCTGTGTTTGTTTTGCTGCTCTGATCTGATTCCCACCTCCTCTTCATTCTAAACATTTGCAGATGGACCCTGTGGCCACAAAAACGAGTGATGGGCACCCCAGCTCCAAGTGAGCTCTGAGGGCTCTCAGCTTTTGCATTGAATTTTTGCCACGATCCCAGAATTGCTTTTATTTCAGCTGTGAAAAGGAGGACAGTGGGGCACAGAAAACATGAGCGACTCTGGGGGCTGCCTTTCTCTCTCTGAAGTGCAAAGGCTTTGAGTTTAAGGATTTACCATGTCTAGACATTGCTGCTGACAATCAGGATCCTGGCTGCTTTGTAGAGGCTGAAGCACAAAAACAACTTCTTAATACTAAAAGTGAAAAAGAAATAAAACTTGATGCAGTATGGGTAGAGGGAAGATAGAGAAAAATAGAAAATGGAAACACTGAAAGACAAATAGGAAGATCCAATTATAAAGAAGAAGGATGTTTTCCTCATGTTTCTAAGAAGCCTGAATAGCAGAGCTTTGTATCTTCTTACCACAGGACAGCAAACACTTCTGCAACTCTTCTGCTGATCAGAACTATTTTGGCAGGAAAGTTACGTATTTTGTAAAGCAGGAGTTGACAAGACAAGCTGTGCTGTCGTTAGGAAGTGCAGGCACACAGAACTGTTTTACAGAGAGCTCAGTTCGTGTGTTCTTTGATCTGTTACAGGAAAGCAAAGTCAGATTTTCCAGGTTTCATTTACCAGTTCCTATACCTCTTTGATTGTTTTATTTGTAATAACAGATGGTGTATTTGGAGAAGAAAGGACTCAGGTGAAAACAAGAACGACTTCAAATTTGCTCCTTTTCTTTTAGGACAAATTTGTCGAGGGTCTTGGGAAAACTAACTTGCTGCTCTTGAAAGAAAAAGTACAATTTCTTTGGCTTTTAAGATCTTCCTGGTTGGAACATGTTTCCTATAAAAGCACATACAAGTAAAAAGTTGTTCTTGGGGGGTGGTGAAAGAAAGCAGTTTCCATGGTGCCCATTTTTTTGTTGTTTCTTTCTATCTTGATTTACATTGTGTTTTCAGTATAAAATGTTACATGTCCATTGATTTCCTCCTGATGTGCTGTAATTCTGAGTCCCATGGGATTTTTAGGCCTGCTTCCAGCCTGGCCTCAAAATTTCCTGAAGCAGGTTGTAAGAAGTACTAGCAGGAGTGTGCACCACGTTTTCCCTCTGAAACAGAATAACCTATGGAACAAAAAAGAAAACTTAAAGTGCTTCAGCTCACAATATTTCTTCTTTGTTCATCTATCAGGCACAACCCTTATTTAGCATCCTTATGTAAAACTGCAGGAGATTCCTCACTTTCAAGCCTTAATTTTTTTTCTCTGAGCATAAGTAGAGCTAAAGCCTCCTTGTCTTTTGCCTTTGCACCTCTGAGGTTCCCCAGGGAGTATCCAGTGCTGCTGGCATCCAGCTTCCCCCAGGAATATCCCTTCTAAGGACAGAGGCATTTCTTCCTTTGAAGAACTCTTCTTTATACAAGGGAAGGATTTTTTTTAAAGTTTATTTCAAATTCAGCAGTGATTTTTAAATCACTGTTCATGAAAATGTTGAGGAAATGCCAAGATTTTCACTGTACCTTAGTTGGTGCAGGTTAATTTGTTGGATTCTTGATGAGCAATCTAAAACTAGGCAGATAAAATTGCTTTTATGACCTAGGCTTTTTATTTTCTCTTTATTTCCAGCTGCAGCTTGATATTCTGCTTCTGGTTCCTTCTTCTCCTGAGCAAAACAATATGTGATTCCAGGGTTTCTCTCTTGATTTAGACAAGGGGCTGATTTGTCATGGGGCATCCAATGAAGAAAAGTGGTGAACATCTGAGTCCTGATTCTCTGCTAAGAAACCAGCAGCAGCTGCAAAAGCTGTGGCACCAGGAATGGGTGGTTTCCAATCTGGGGAGTAGCTTTGCTGTTCACTGAATCCTCGTGTTGCTCTTCACAGTGCCTGGGAAGTTTTCTTTGATGTGCCAGTGCAAACTGAGCCTTCTTGGATGTGATCTGACAGGACTGCAGCCCAAGGCAGCACAGCTGAAAAGTCAGATGTGTTTTCTCCAATGAGAAGCTTTGTAAGACATCAATATTTAAACACAGAAAAACAAATAAACTAAAGGCAGTGATTGAGGGGGAAAGAGAGGTCACTTGTCTGACAGATCACACTCCAGAGAGGATTTCAGTTTTTCAGCCAAAAGTCATTGTCTTTCTTTTGATTGGGTTGATTGGTAAAAGCATGAACAATTCATTATTTTTTTTTTTTAAATCCTGTTGTTCCTAGGTATATTTTGCACGTTAGGAGTGGGCACATCTTTTGATAACCTTAGAGCAGCTGGTATTTCCCTTTAGGCAGAGTCACTGGTGTGTCCTGCACAGAGGTGAAGCCACCCAGTGAAGGGACAAATCATCCATGATCCAAACACACAGGAATTGCTGTAGGAGGGCAGGATTTCTGCTCAGCTGAAGCTGATTTAGGGTCTTGGTGTCTGTGGTTGGAAGGCAGAGAGTTGATGGGATGAGCCAGAACAAGGTTCCTCTGCTCCTTTCTGTGGTTGGGTGGTCAGAGCCTGTATCCTCCAGTTTTTTGCAGAACATCCCTCACTCTTTAAATGAAGTAAAGGACACACAGGGAAGTGGCATGCATGTTGTCACAGCTGCTGGCTTGAGAAGCACCTTTGATTGCATGTCTGCTGTTGGTCAAGCCAAAATATTTTATCTGTATTCTGCTACCTTTTGAAAACCCCAGCTCCTCCTGGAAACTGACCTTTGCTCTTTGATTTCTGAAGATCCCAACTGTTTTTTATAAATGATGAGCCTTGATGTTGGTACAAAGTTGGGAGAGCAGGAGACTTTTTGTTTCTCTCTGCAGCATTTTCTATTATGCAACACTCTGGGAGGTGTAGCTTAGGTGAAGCAGAAGAAACAGGAACACACAGGCAGGACCCTTCCTGTGCCCTTTGCTGGTAGGAGCCACTGGTTGGGTGCCTTCACTGATCAGTTCTGTTCCTCCAGAGCTTGGGAAGAACTTCAGGAATAAAAACACCAGCAAAAAAAAATAGATTTTCAAAACAGGAGACAACATCAGCCAGGCTGAGCCACCCTGCTGATTGCCCAAAGAGTAACTGGGGTCCTTGGCTCTGGTGTTCCTCCCTGGGCTCTGTTTTACCTTCACACATCCCATTCTCTTTGGCTGCTTTTGCCATTACTCACCATTTCCCCAAACAACTTTCCTGTCTTTTCCCAGGTATGGAAAAAGCATCTGCTGCTTTTTCTGCCCTCTCTTGCAGTCCCACTCCAGCTCCCCAGTGGGGCTGGCTGGGGATGTGTTTGTGCTCACTGGTCCTGTAGCACAGCAATACCCTGTGCTCTCTGCTCAGCCAGGGCAGGCTCTCAGGAGTGTCTGTGGAGTGGCAGCCACAAGATACAGCCAAATCCCAACCCAAACATCCTGCTCCTGCATTCGTGCTGCAGATCAGGCCTTTGCTGCCACGCTCTCTCTGTGGGTATATGTGTGCAGTCTGGCAGTGTCCAGCATGATTTAGGATCTTCCCTCCAGATCAGCCCAATTCCACATCCCACATTTAACTGGATTTGTCATTTTACCTGTCCAAGTGCCCTCTCACCTCACCTGTTGGACTTGCAGCCTCTCCCAGGCAGTGGAGGTTTGCAGGTTTTCCTCTCTGAGATAGTTCCTGTCTGACATGAACTCCCACTTGAACTGTTCCAGCTCTGCAGCTCAGAGCTTGGCCCCTCTGTTTATCCTTGGGAGGAAGACTCTGTCTGGTCGAGCATCCCTCTTAAAGCCAGCTCTTGATCATTTCAGCAGAGGAAACAAAGTGGCTGGATTTCAGCAATTCAAAACAAGTTTTTGCTGATGTTTCTGTGACCCCATAACCCGGCATCATAACTAAAGCAGATAAATCACTTGGGTATCAGAGGTACAGTCATAGTCATAGACCCAGACTTCCTTTCCTGCCCTTCCCTACAGGGTTAACTGAGCATATTTCTACAATAAATATTCCCATAACAAGGCCTAAATATGGTTTTCATCAATCATTTTATAGCTGCTTCCAACCTGTCACAACAGAGTATGCGTTTACAGCAGCTCAGGAAAAAAAAAAACAAAAAACAGAAAAACCACAAATAAAAGAATTGGAATAGAAAAGCTGAATTTTCTATCACTGGGAATGGTCAGATCATCTTTTTTTGTGTCTTGTGCAGTGGCAAGTGGACAGTGTCCAATGAATAAATAATTGCATATCCAGGAAATGAGATTATTACTGCCATGAAGCTGTTGAAAAGGAGAGTTCACTGTGCCCTTCAAACATATTTCCTGAAGCCCAATCCTGCATTTACCTGTGGAGCACAGCAAACCTGAAGGATGGGGCTCATCAAGAAGAGCTTTTTAATTGTGACAGGAGCCCAGAAACAGAAACACTTTGATGGCAGGAACATGTCTGGGCTGCACCTTGTCATTTCACAGGCCAGATGCATGGGAGAGAACTGCAGTGGGTAATCACAGAAGTGAGGATGGCTGCCTGCATCCTGCCTCCCAGCCCTCACCGTGCTGTAATATAGTTGCTTTTGCAGTGTAATTGCTTTCTCTGCAGGGCTTCTTCCTATTGATTCTGCTTGTGTGGATTTAAATGGTTTGCAGGTTGTAACTAGACTCAGGTTGGTCTGCACCTCCACTGCTCTGTGCTAGGCAGCTCACGTGGCAGTTCTGAGACTTCAAAGCTGTCTAGATAGCATCACTCCCTGGCCTGCATGTATATACTTGATTGGAAGAGAGGGGCTAGATCAGATTAAGTTCAGAACATCAATAAGTACGTGTATTTTGTTTGGTGACACTTGTTCAATTTGAGTCTTTTTCCCAGGAAGCAGCTTGTGTTGTGTCATTTTTTCGGCGCGCTGTGTAAATGTTCTGCATCTGCAACTGTCAAGGCTGGTGCCATCCCCTAGCAGCACCATCTGCTCACTCACAGAGTGCTTTTTGCACTGATAAAAAATGTGAGGTGTTACTCATAATTAGGCAAATCACATGCTGTGATCTGTGATTGATTTGGTTCCTGTTGCTGGCTACCTCACATATGTCTGTGTGTCCATAAGTATTGTCTACATACCAGCATATGGATGCAGAGGAATCAGAGGCTCACAAATCCTTTTTCTCCAATCCAGACAGATGGAAATGTTTTCCCTTCTTCTTATTAGCAGCAGCTGAATTTCAGTCACACCAGGGGCCTCTGCTAGGAGCTTGCCTGTGTTTCGTGCTGTACACGCACCCGTAAGTTGGCATGGCCATTTATAATCTAATACAAGAAGTAAGCCATCCATGACATGCAGCAAAGGAAAGCTGTAATTTCAGAGCAGTGTTCAGAGGTACCCACGTTATTGGCCTTCCTGGAGAAAAATATCTGGATATATAACTTGGCATTACGCAGTGCAGTAACAGAATGCCTGAAAGGACGCGTGAGCATTGCAGAGCCCCAGTGTCTCTGCTGAAGCTGACTTCTGGAAAATATTGCTGTGCTTTTCTTAGTGTTAACAGTATGTGTTCTTAAACATGTATTCACTTCACTGACTGAGATCTTAATTGTTTTTGGTTGTAGTGTGGTCCAAGTAGTGCTGGCGGTAAGGGAAAGTAACTCAGAAGTTAGTAGTTCTGCTTAATTTTGATATTACCTTCTAATGTCTTTTATAGATAGTGAAGTATGATTTACTGGCAGTTTTAAAAGATGTTTAAGGCAGGCAGTAGGGGCACCAGAAAGGCCATAAAATGAAAACACACGAACAGAGGTCTGCACGCTTGACTGGAGTAAAAGTTACAAGCAGTGGAGTAGCTGTAGAGTTGGATGATTTAGAATATTTTTAAGCCTCAGCAGAGCTCTCTTATTTTTTCTCCCTCTCTCCTGTGCCTACCCACAGTGTGTTTACTTCATCAGGAGATCTGTCACCACTGGACTCTGATCATAACTAGGACAGCCCAAGGCAGAAAATAGGATATAACTTAGCACAAATCCACGGTCCTGCTGCTCCAACACCTCCTTGTAGACAAGGATCAGATGGGAGCGAGCTGCTGCTGAGCAGCAGCTGCAGCCTGGCTCTTCTGCAGAGGAATTCGACTAAATTGAAATGTTTAGAGAATACTTGATTTTATGCTGGAAGGGCTGAGCAATGTGCTGAGAACCCAGGTCTGCTGTTGACCTGTTTTAGAGCGCTGGTGTGGCTTGAGCCTGGCTTTGTTTGTATGAAGGAGAGCTGTTTCCCCAGGGATGCCAAGTTAATCATCAGCACACGTTTGATTGACTCTGCTGTGTCACCTTTGGGTGAATTCACAGTGCAGTGAAGAGCTTGAAGCATTTTCAGAGTTACTTGGTCGTTTTAGGAGTTGTGCTGCTCTCTTCATTTCAGCCGGCTGAGCCTGCCTTACCAGAGGACTCCTGGAGCTGAGCTTGCTTCAGAGCATCAGACGTTTTCCCAAAGCCAGTAATGATCACTCCAGTCCTACCAGCAGAGAAAGTTTTGTGAGTGTGCAGCAGCCTTCAGATGTTACAAACACCTGATGTTTGTAAAGCAGATCAGATGCTGCAAACCCAGATTTCCCACCCCTGTGGATACTGAGCAGAACTCCAACGTGCACAGTTGCATTTAATTTTCATGTGTGTGCCTGTTGGTTTCATCATGTCACCTGTGGTTTTCTTTATATTATAAATCAATGAAGTAAAAAAGAAAGAAGAACAGCAATGAAGTCAAGGCAGATGTAATGCCTTAGAAATTTTTCAGTGTTGTTTTTTAATGTCAGCAGACATGGTGTAATTTAATTTTCAGAAGAGTCTCAGCTGCAAAGTAGCTGATTAGGCATCTTGAAGAAGCAGCCAATCTCTCAAAACACTCTGTTCATGAGATTATTACAGGTATTCTTCTAAAGAGAGAAACCCCTAGATTGCCAGAAATAAATCACTTTGAAGGATACAAACCCTCTCGGGTTACTTTCCAGAAGCAGAACCCAGTCATTTAGATCTCACATCACAGACCTGCCTCCTTTGCACTTCAAAAAGAAGAGTCGAAGATAATTGTTTTAATGGAGCAGAAGGAAATTTATCTTTTGTTTCTCTTGTTATTAAAATGAATTTCAAGAAATGCCATAAAAGAGAGGGGTTTGTGGCATTGGACAAACAACTCAGACCTGTACTATCTGTGCCACTAAAATATGTCACATTGGGTGGGACCACAGTATTTTCTGAGCTTCGTGGTACTGTAAAACACCACTCTGTGAAGGTGACTGAACCTTGTCTACATAGAAAACAACTTGGGATTTTTTGGTTTAAGGATTTGAGCGCTCAATGACGTGTCAGAGGTTGTAACACAGCACACTAAACTCAGGATGTTCATTCATGTTTTTGAGTGCCCACTGCAGGCCAGGGCTGTGTCAGCTCTGTCACTGACCTGGGCACATTCCACTTGTGATAAAGTTTGTTTCCTGGAAGAAAGGGAAGCAAACTACATTTTGTTAAATCTCCACTGAGCCTGCTGCCTGCTTCCTAGAAACCACCATCTTCAGACACACATCCAGCACATACTGGGACATTTTGAAGCATTTGTTTTAATCTGTTTGTTACCAATTCTGTTCACAGTTTGCTTTCATTCTGCTATGAAAAGCTTACACTGTCAAATCAGAAGTTTCACTAAGAAAGGGATTTAGTAACATGAACATTATGTTCAGCTGTTTGAAGGACAAAATCAAGATGAAAAGAGACTCAGTGGTTAAACAACAAGAAGTATGTTTAAATCATATTAAGGGCTATTTTCAATCTATCGCCTAAGGATTTAGCTACATGCCTTAAATTTTTGTGCCAGGAGGCTTCTGGGCAAAATCCTGTTCTTGCACTGGGGAGCTGAGCAGGAAAATGGTGCTCTGAGTGACTTCTCCACAGACTGATCCTTGCAAACCCAGATTACTCTTTAAGATTTTATTTTTACCATTACTTTGTCAAGCTTGCAGGACGTTCACCGTTTCCATTATTTCCACAAGCTTCACTTGGCAGTTACTGTGTGAAGTCTTTGAATCCATAGGATCAAGTCAAAGCTATTCCTTTTGACCATCTGAGCTACAAACACGCTGACTGTGAAGCATTATTTTTAAATAGCCTGTAAAAATTTAAAAGGATTTCCAAATATTTTTAATAATTCCCTAAAACAGTCTAAGGACATCTGTTAAAGTACTGAATTTCCCTGAAGACAGCACTGGTTGGGATTGCTTCAGCTGCAAATTAAGGTTGTCAGTCAAAGGGCTTTTTCTGTTTCAGTCTCTGATCTGGGAGTTTTTAGCATCTCTTCTAAAGGGAGCCAAGGAAAGACAGCTAGTGAGCTGTTCTGGCTTGTTTTGCCATGTGTTTGACCTAGCAAACAGCAAGTTGATACCTTTTATGAAGTTTTCTGTATTTTACTGGATACCTCTACTTGGTGAAGAACCAAGCTATGCAGTTTTGACATATTTTTGCACTTTTTGTATTCTTCCTTCTGCAGCATGTGTCCTATGTTTTAATATATTGAGTAGCTGTGGCAAATGCTATTGTGCATCTGCAAACATTTGAGTTATTTTTAAGGCACTGGCTCTGCTAATGAGGAGCTGGAGTAAGAGGCAGAAAGATGTATTTGCTCTGCAGGATTTCCTGCAGAGATGAATAGTAGGTTCATGGTGAGCTGAAAGGACATGACCAGCCCAAAGAGCCTTTAAAAGATGTGTTTGTTTATTGCGTGCTGATATTCTGACTCCAGCTCCATCAAGTGCTGTGACAGTTTATGAAAATATTACTTCACTACATAACTATTTTATTGTGGTGCTGATGCCATATTGATCTAGATTTCCACCTGCTCATATGCATCAGAATACTTCATTTCATGTCATGGTAACGTGAAAGTGTAAGAGAAGGGGAAGGCTTTGTCTTCTCAGTTGTAAATCCTAACTGGCTTTAAAAGCTTTCATTATTTTGTTCTGTGTGGTTGAAAGAAGCTGGCATCATCACCAAGCTTGCAACAGAGGAAACATTTTTTTTTAATGTTCAGTGTTTAAAAGATGTCAATGTTATTTTCTTTGTAAACAGAAGATGATGGATAGAAAATCTGCCAAATTTTCAGCAAAAGGGAGTAATTTCTTCAGTTCTTTTTCATTCCTTAATGGAAAAAGAATTATGGAAATGAGAGCAGGCATTGCATTAAGTGCTTCCAATATTCTTTCCCTGCCGACCAATAAAAACATAACTCCTCCATTAGGGAAATTTAGTTTTCTGAAAGCTGCATGAATTTGAGTTCTGAATGAGTGAATGAGATGACTGTGCTGGGGTAAACATTTCCAGGCTGGATTATACATTTTCAGTCTTTTGTAGGGGGATACCAGCTCTTACCTTGTCTTGTAGGTCTTCTTCAGAGCAACTCTTTCTGTGACTTTTTATATTGCCTTATCTTGTAGCACCTCTGTAATACAATGTATTGCAAAGAGCAGCAACAGATTTTTCGAATTCATGGGATTGAACTATTTTTCCTGCCTGAATGTGGACTAGAGTTCTTGGCTTTTTGTCCTCACTTACTGCAGGAGGGGACAGAGTCACCAAGAGCTTCTGAAACTTTCCAAGTTCTGGAAATAATGAAGTGGAATTCTTTTTTACTATTATTATTTGTATTTAGTTGTAAATAGTCTGGATGTAGCCAAAACGTTCTAGTTATAATTGATCAAATAAACCTGATTTTCCCCTTTATTGCTGAAGGGCTGATCCCATGGGAACATGTTGCAAAAACAATGAAGGCAACAAATGTAATTACTGTGAATATTTGGTCACATGTGAGGCTGGTTTTATTTTTGTTTTTTGAGGTTTATTTTCTGAAAACACTGCTGGGAATTGTTTGTCCATCACTAGAGTGTTCCCTGAAGGCCCAGTCCACCACAGGACTCCCAGGAATCATTTCTGTGTTCCAGTTATATTTTAAATACAGACAACTTAGTCCTCTGCCACGATCCAGGAAAAAACTGGCATATATGAAAATATTCTGTTCATTACAAGTTCGGGAGACAAGGAGAACATGCTTGACCCACACAATTCTCTTTCCCATCCTGATTATTCATTCCTAATGGAAAAATTTTGAAATGCTGGGAAAAGACATCGGACATAAAAATTTTCACCTTCTTGCTGATTTTCTTGCTGTTTTATCCCCTCTGCCTATCCTGTGTCTCGGTCAATTGATGAATTCAATCAGCTGCGTGCTTCAGGCATTACAAAGAGATGAATCTCCACCTGGCACATGAGATTTTTTGCTGATTAGATTTGGGGTCACCCCGTGCTGGTGCTGTGGGTGGCTAATAGCCCCTGCGGAGCCAGCTGTGCAGGCTGGGGCTGCCTGTGGAGAACACGAGTTCCCCGGAGCCTCAGCAGTGTTTGCACAGATGGTTGGAGCTGTGGGTTTCCTTTGGCTTCACCCTGCAGGAGAAATACCTGAGATGGATGTTGCCAGGTCGCTGTGTGGCTCCTGTGTGCTACCAGCTGCTCTGGCTCTTGTCTCAGAGGTGTGTTTAAAGCATGAAAATGAGAAATTGCTAGAATTCTTTTGGTCAAGTGGGAAGTGGGGAAGAGTTCGTGTCTTGTGTTCTGCAGACCCGGTGGGATGGGTCTGGTCACAAGCTGGCATCCCAGCCCAGAGTGTGGTGGTGAAATGTATCAGATGGTTCACAAGTGCTTTGAGATCTAAGGCACTCTCCACGTGGGACTCACATTTTCTCCTGCCCAGCCCTGGGGCACGGCTTCACCTGGTGGGCACACACTGTCACTCCCTGCAGTCATCAGAAGCTGTAATTTTGCAGATTTGCCTCTGAAATTCACTGTTGCAGCCAACCACCCTCCCAAAACACCTTTGGGAAGCTTAGGTCAGGTCCCATATCACCTGCACATTTTAAAATAACAGGTTGGTTGGCTTATACCAGCAATAGAGGCACTCATCCCTAAAGCCTGGGCCAGACAGAGCTGTGGTGTCCACTCTGGGCTTACCCTGGACAGGAGGAGCTACTGCAGCGTGGGTGCCCCCAGCCATGCCCCCAGCCTTGGGCACAGTGCTGGGCACAGCTCCAGATGTTTCAGCCATCCCCATCTCACACCCTTGTCTCGTGGTCTTGTTCCAGGGCAACCCCCTGTACTTCCAGTCTGCCCGGAACGTGACCGTGAACATCCTCAACGAGAAGACAAAAGTCCTCACTCGCCTTGTAACAGGTGAGGAGGGGGAAGGGCTGTTTGGGGATTAAGGAGGGATGAAAATGGGTGTTTGGGGATGCTGTGCTGGCTTCAGGCAGTGTAAGGGGGGAGCCTGGGTGTCTTGTGGAGTAGAAATGAAAACTTCCCTCCACTTTGTAGAAACAAGGCCAGAGACATGAAAGCCGTGCTGGAGAGGCAACTGGCTGGGCTGTCTGATAATGAAGCACACCATCATTTTCATTTGAAGGCCAGTCCAGAGTTAGAAATGTCTGTTGTATGACACCAGGGTCACGAAGAACATACACCAGGCTGACATTCCTGCTGGAACAAGCACAGTTTTTTACTAAGACATTTATAACCTGCCTGAAATCTTGGGAACTCTGGAGCCCAACTGTGGCAACAGTTTGCAATTTAAAGTCCTTCTGCTGATGAAGATCTCCCTTTGCACACAAACAAGAGTGTGCTGAGTGAGGAAATGGGTGTTTTGTAAATCCCCAGTGCACAGCAGCCTTTGAATGAATGCATCAGTAATTTGGGTTGAAAGGGCCCAATGCATTATATAAGGTATATAGCACTGTATATGTCATATATAATATACATTTGATATGGGGCAGAGATGTATTTACTACAGAGAATTATGCATGGACTGAGAGAAGTATTGGTGTGTGGCAAAGGCAGCAATCCATAAACATGTTTCTAACTTGAGACTGGGTTGCTTGTTTTGCTTATATAACATCTTGGCCTTTAGTCACAGTATTGAATAATTAAATATGCAGCTTCAGTGAGCAATTATTTAGGCAGCATGTGTGAAACTTGCCTGGAGGAAGGAAATAAATTTGACCCCAGGCTCCCTGATTCTCACATTCAGAATGAAGGTCTTTGGTTTGTTGGCTCTCTGTGTATGTTCAAGAGGATGTTTGGTTCATTTAAGCACCTCTGTGTCACGAGAGTTTGGGACTCAGGTACCTCCCAGAGTGATGCTCTGGTTATCGAGCTCTTGATGCATTCAGCACCAGCTTTGGTTTCACAGTGGAGTAAAGATGGGCTCCCATGTAGGGTGTGCTGCAAGGAGGAGTGTGGAGGGGGTTCAGAGGCAAGACACAAGTCAGATTTAAAGTACTGGATTTTCTCCATGTGGCTGCATGAGTTTTTAAGTATTTCCAAGGATCTCACTCAGCAAGGCCGTGCTTGTCTGAAATGCAAACCATGTGCATGATTCTGTGTGTCCATGTGCCAATACAGGTGACCTGTGCAGGGAAATTCTGGATAGAGATGGAGTTTTTAAGAAAATACTGGCTTTCAAATGTTTTTTCTCTTGTCTTTTGAGAAATGAGATTGGTCTTGAAGATGGCCAGAATTAATGCAAAGTCCAGCCCCCTGCCTCATGCAGGATAATATTCCAGGAGGGCTGTGCTTAGATGGAGTTGGCAGGGCTGTTCAGTGGTGATTTGCCCAAAGTCTGGCCTAGGTCAGTAACCCAGAGCTGCCTCTTTGTAACTCTTGGCAGCCTTTGAGCCACAAACCTGCACAGAATCGCTGTTCAGGAGGCTGATGTTTATCAGACCCCACAACAAAACACATTGCCAGAGGCTTTCCAGCACTGCAGGGCACAGCAGCCTGCAGGAAAAGCAGCAGAATTTGAAATAAGATCTTCGAAGGAAAGTTTTACTTGTCTAAAAACTTTCTGAAGTGTGAGAGGATGCCATTTTTCTTGGCCTGCACATCATTGAAACAACATTTGCTCCTGTGCTGGTGGTGTTTCTCTCTTTTTTTTTTTTTTCCTTTTTTTTTTTTTTTTTTTTTTTTCAATTGGGCTGTGCGTGACACTGATAGAATTTTCATCCAGATACATTTAAAAGGTAGAAAAGCAGGAATCTTTTACACAACAGCATCAGTCCAAGCAAAATGGGCTCAGGAGCTCTTGATGCCCCTTACACCTACACCAATACTCTCAAAGCATGGCTGGATATGTTCATTACTGTTTCACATATGGGTCTGTCTTTTTGTGAAAATATCTAGCTATCCCAAGTTCAATGGTGATTTTATGGCACACATAAGCATTAACAGAAGCTTAAGTAGAAATAGTTGAGCAGTTGTTTCTTGGGCAGAAAACTGCCCTTTTCTAATAAAAAGCCTCCCTGTTCGGTGTCTCTGATGCAATTTTTTGAGCTAGTATTGCTCAGCAAATGGGTTTATTGAGTGTGTGAAGCTACTGTGTGATTTTCTTATATTTTTCCCTAAAGTAAAGCTTCTTCCCCCTAGGTCCCCAAGCAGTGGAAGCACACAGCCAAAAATTTGAGGTGAAAACCCTCTCTGGAAAATTGCTGTTTTCTGCAGATGACAACGAAGTGGTGGTTGGAGCAGAGAGATTGAGAGTTCTAGGTAAGAGATTGGTCATCAAGCCACAGTTTTAATATGCACCTCTTCAAATCTGAATATAGTTTTGCCTGACTTTCCTTCCTACTTGCTGAAAGCTTCTTTTGGAGATAAAACCTTGTGCTGTCTTTATGGCTTTGAATCTTCTCCAAGCAGATAAAGGCCAGGAGTTTCTATGTGAGGGCTTTCTTGCACAATTTGTTATTTCCCCTCCAGAAAAAAAAAACAAACTCCCCTGGAAATGGTTTGTCTGGCTGAGTGAAGTAGCTTTAAGTTTTAAGTTCTTGCAGTGTTCCAGAGCTGGGGACATTTGTAACAATCTATGTTCTCCAACAAAGCTCCCTCCCTTCAGTCTGCACTCTTCAGAGCTAATTCACACAGGGTAGATGAAGTCAGGAAGCAACAGTTCGTGTTTTCTTGGAGACTTTAAAATAAGAGAGACTTACATCTTTAGTTTAAAAAAATACAGAAAATACAGAACCTTCTCCTTACAAGCTGCAAGTACTTCTTTTCAGATTACATACTTTAAAAAATTGCTTTTAAGTTCCTCTGTACTTTCATGAAACCAGGAATTAATTTTGATAGCTGTTTTGAGTTTCTGCCTTGTTTTAGTCTCCAGAATAAACAGCATCAAAAAAAAAATCTGCTGATCACTGTAGTGCACTTTCATTTTTACCTGTAACTGGGTGTTTCTCAAGGTTGGTTTGACTTCTGCAGATCTATCAGAAAAGAAAAAGTAGAGTGATACTACTGGTGATGTTACATTGCAAGTATTCCAATGACCTTGAGCTGAAATGCTTTCTGAGTTCATACTTGGCTTTGTTTTTCTCCAGCTTTGCTTCCCCAATCTAATTTTATCTCCAAAAGTGTTTGCCGTGGCTGTTTGCCATGCTGGGAAGTGTTATACCATATGTTCGTGTTTCTTGTAGTGTTTTTGTCTGCTCTGAAGGCCAGTCCGAGTTGCAGCACACAGACAAATTCCTTTGATCATTCTTCTGGTGTTTGGGCTCTGGTGCTGCTGGGATGTGCCTGCTGACACCCATCCAGGCCATGTGAATAATTTCAACTTGTTCTTATTGCTGAACACCTACTTGTAGATGCAAGTGTGTGTCAACAACCTGGCATGAAAGTCATCCCACAGAGGTCAGAGCAGCAGTTCTTGTGGCCAGCTTTGAATATTGCCAGAGACAATAACTCTTTTCTTTGTATGGACTAAAAAGTTTTTTTTCTGAAAGTTTGTGCTACAAACCGATGCTGAATCCTTGTCCTGAGAAAAGAGGTGCTCTCCTGTTTTGAAATGAACCCTTGTCTGGGTATCTTGAGGATTTTTCAACATTAGCAAGGGATAAAAAAGGGGAAGAATACACAGAATTATAGATTAAAAACAAATGCAAGTAGGACATATGATGCATTTGATGGTGCTTCAAAAACTGCGCAGCACGGACAGTGCAGATTACCATATGAAAGTGCTTTCTATTTGATTTGTATTTTGGGGAGTTCTTGCTGATTTATGAGCATTAAAGGACACAGAAAGACAGAGCTGGCCACCGCTGCTTTTCATCTATGACGTAATTTAGAGTACTTCAGTGATTCTATTTGATGTAGTGAATCCAGTCAAACCTGGAGAGACTGGAGGATGACAGGAGCTTCTGTCTGAGGGCAGGGCAGCCCTCTGAGCCCCTGGCCTTGGTGAGCTCTGGTCACAGCCTTTTGCACAAAGAATTCCCTCTGCCTTGCTCAGGTTGGGAGCTCAACACTGCCTGGGTCCCGATAACAGAGGGAGCTGCTGCTTGCCTGCAGGAAGTCCAATAAAAAATGAGCCTTGCATCAACTCCACTCTGCCCTTGTTCTTCCAAGCTCTTCTGCCAGTGGTTGTGTGCTGATGGGATGGCATGGCATGGCATGGCAGTACACTCTCACTCTTAGCATCCCTTCCCTGCCCAAGCTTCAGCTCCATGGAATCTGAGCACCCTGTGGTCCTTTAAAAGATCCCACAGCAAACCTCGGAGCTGCTCTCCTTCCTCAGACCCACAGCTCTGCCTTTGGAAGGCTTGGGAATTTCTGAAGGCAAAATCTGTCCCTTCCCTGCCCACGGTGCTGCAGGGCTCTGGGCAAGCCCCAGGGACACAGAGCAGGCTGGACACCCCCGTGGGCTCCCACACCCAGACCCTTGTAGGGGAGATAAACGAGCTGCTCCTAATTGAATTTGTATTTGCTGCCTCGTCCTTACTCCCCCCCTCCCTCCAGGAATGAAACGTGTCCAGACTGTCTGAAAAACGGGGCGTAAGAAACACTCTTCTGTTAAAAGAGTATTAAAAAATAACTTTGATATATATTAATTACAATTTCATTTAATAGCTTATTGAACGTTATAGCATTTATAAATAAAAGACAATCATAAAGCATTATTCTGACTGTTAATTAGCTCTATTTATTCTCCAGATTAGTTTTTAAATATGCCCTCTAGATGCCACTTGATACTAATTAACAGAGTTACATTATTATCTCTATAGAAAGGCATTTTTAATTAAATCTAAAGCAATTTAAATTAGCATGAGTTTTTACAGAAATTAAACTCTGGTCAGATGCTTAATTTAGCTTTATAAGACAACATCTGATGACATGCCAGTGTCAGTTCTCCCAAGGGCCTTGACATCTTTTTTTTTTTTTTTTTTGAGATTATTTTTTGAAGTTTGTTTTCAGGGAAACTTGCCAGTATATTCTGGTGTTTAATATTTATGATGGATTTAACCAGTTTTTTTTTGAAGACTAAATGTTGATGGGAATCCACATTCATTGCAGTGAGCTGAGATAAATACCACAAAAGCCACACTTCTGCAGCTCACAGGAGTCTGGCAGTCCCTGGTATGAGTGGGTTTGAGGGTGGAGGGAGGTTGGTGTGGGAGGTGGGATTGCATGGGCTGGATGTTGTCCCCTTACAAATCTACCAAGCTTTTTAACCACTGTTAAAAGTACTATTTTGCTTTCCAACAAGGATAGGATTAATCACAAGCCCGCAGGGTCCCTTCTCTCCAACAAAACAATACAGGGATTGCTCCCCAGAGCACTCCCCAGAAAATGTGTCTCTCAGACATTTGGATTAGCATGGCAGGAGCTTTTCTTCTCCTGTGGCAAACCCTAACTAAAATAGCTGTATTTAGAGTGGGCTAGGATGCCTTTCATCTCCCAGAATAAAGACTGCAGGAGCAGTGTGACCCAGCCCAGCACCATGGCTAATTTAAAAGTACCTTTGATCCCACCAACCTTGCCCTGCCCTCCTGTCAAATAATTAGCCAGTAGCTCCATTTCTACCTTGTAGCTTTTTTTCCACTGTTGCCAACCCCCTTTGGGCAGTGAACCATGTGGAGCATGTCAATGCTGACCGCAGGTTAGACTTTCAGGACTATTAGTTTGGGAACATTTTTTTGTTTCTCTCCAGCTGCTTGGGATTGCACCTGGAAAGAGGAATCAGCTGTTGAAAGGTTACTGCAAATTTATTAATAAGTTTGGAGTAATTAAATCCAAGGCACATTTCCAGCGTTTTATTTATGAGCTGTTTATTAAGGAGTTTAGAGGATTTAGAGGAGGAATGCCAACAATAAAAGCAGT
The DNA here is from genome assembly GCA_032173965.1 of Sitta carolinensis. NCBI lineage: Eukaryota > Metazoa > Chordata > Aves > Passeriformes > Sittidae > Sitta > Sitta carolinensis. The sequence goes on along the minus strand of CM063294.1, from coordinate 10,837,181 downwards.
GTAGTCCAGGAGAGCATGGCTATTTACAAGAGCATGCATTGACAGGAGGAAGAGGAATGGCTTTAAACTGAAAGAGATTCGGTCTAGATTAGATACCATAAAAAACTGAATACTCTGAGGGTGGTGAGGCACTGGAAAGGGTTGTCCAGAGAAGCTGTGGATGCCCCGTTCAGGTTGGATAGAGCTCAGAGTGACCCGGTCTAGTGGAAGATGTCCCTGCCTGTGGCAAGGGAGTTGCAACAAAATGATCTTTAAGCCAAATCATTCTGTCGTTCTGTGGCTCCATGACTCTAGAGAACTCATTTAATTGTCAATTTTGGGGCTGTTGTTGGGGGCAGAGGCAGGAATCTGCTCTGCATCTACAGAACACAAGGTGCTGTGGCTTGTTACTCATGGAAGGGTTAAAAAAGCCTTTGCAATAATATCCTCCACTTTGGACAAGAGGAGAACAGGATTTAATGTGGATGTTACTGAACTAACACATCTGTGTAAGCTGCCCCAGCTGCCTTCACACCTACAAACATTCTCAGGGTTCCATGGATTAGCTTGATCTGGGAGGAGTCGCAGAGCTTTGGCTGCAGTGCCAGCCTGGTTAGAGAGCTCTGTTCACATTTCCTCCATATTAAACTTTTCAGAGGCTTCTTGGCATGTCCTTTACAGCTTTTGCTTGCTAAATAGTTACAGCAGAATAACTTTAATGACTGGAAGAGTAGTTATATTTCATTAAATAATTCACAGAGGTATTTGACTGGTATCAGTCATTTCAGAGGGTGGGGTAAGCTAGAAATTTAAGAGTTTCCAGGAATTACCACCCCTTTTTACAGCATGTACCCTTCTTCAGCAGAGATTATTTATGGGTCAGGAATTGCATGGTTGCCCTTTAGAGCAGCCATTATGATTTCAAAATGGCATTTTGCTGATGTGTTTATGGCAGAGGGAACAGCTCTGGTAGCCAAGTGTTGAAATCAGGCCTGACTGACCCAGAGAGGAAACTGAGCTTTCTGGTTTCACCACTGAGTCTGCTGCAGCTTTATTCCTGAGGGTAAATGGCAAACTTCATCTTTGTAGTGTGGATTTTGGGCACTTCCCTAAAAAACATATCCTTGCTAAGGTCTGTAAGTAGCCTTTTAAAAGGAGGCATGATGCTGCAATGCTCACGTCTTACAAAACTGAGACCTTTTCCTACTCTGATCCTTTTCCTTTACAAAGGCAGTGCTGGGGAAGGTGCCTTTAACCCAAAGGACAGGGAACTTCTCTGGGACACCTCACTGGGATGCCTTGCTGTGCCTCTGGAGACAAACTCCACCACCAGCCTGGGTGGCCACAGCCCTTCCCAGTTCACCCAGTTGCAAATGAGCTCCAGCTTGCTTAGGCTGCTTCAGAGTTCCTTCTGTGCTCTCAGCTGGAGAAGGGAAGGAGGCACAGCCAGCTGGCCAGGCTGGGACAGGCATTTGACCTTTAGCTGGAGATGTGTGAACTTCTCTGGGCAGCAGCTGCAGCACTGCCTGCCCGCAGGGAATTAGGCAGCAGCACCAATGCAGCCCCGGAGCAATGGCCAGGCTGTCGTGTAGTCGTTGGTCCTGCAGGAAAGGGGCAGGGAATACAACGAGGGGAGCAGGGAAATGTGCTGACAAATGGAGAATCCAGGGTTTAGCACTGGCTCTAGCAAGGCTGGAAACAGCCCCCACTGCCTTGAGCTCTCCGTTATGGCAGCGTCAGATTTCCTCGAGCTCGTTGCACAGCTGTGATTATGGGAAAAAATTATGTTGAGCAAAATTAAGGATTAGTGGAGGGCAAAAACTTATGTTTACTATCAGTGGTTAAAGCCACAAGAAAATTCTTTAGTTTTTTTTCTCTCTCAGCTAGGAATCACGCTGTTGCTGTATGCGAGTAGAAGCAGCGGTCACAATCAATTACAATCTGTAATCAGCAGACAGAGAATTAAAAAGCTGTGTAGAAGAGAAACCTGATTTAGTTGAATTGGGTGGGTTTAGCGTTTGTTTTTAGTTTTGTTTTTTTTTCCCAGAGGTTGAGATGCAGTTTTTGGATGTTTTCTTTCAAATAAAGTATTTCTCCCATTCTGCAAGGGAAGAAATTAAAATTAGCAATTCTTGAATGAATACTTCTGATAGCTCCCCTGCTTTAAGGGCAATAGGTGTGATGCTGTTTTCCATTCTTTTTAATGGCAAATCCAACTAACATTGCTCTTCTTTTTCAAAATCCACTCACCCAGATTGCAAACTTGTCTTTTTATTGGCAAGAACAATCTGTGTTGGGAGAGAGAGAGATACTGAGTTTTCTTTGTGTTTGCTTTTACTTAAAGTACATTCCAGGCTGAAAGGATAGCATTTATGTAAAGTGTATAGGCTTCGAGTCCAGGCTGAAATGTGTGTTCAGATTGTGTTCCCTTAATCCTGTTTAAGGAAAGAGAGGAATCATCCACCATCAGATTAATATTGATTAAATGTCACAAGGATTATGAAAGAAACATACTGTACACTTACCAAACACTGAAATCAAGTTTAAAAGTGTGGCAGATTTATATTTTATTTCCTAAGTGTCCTCCCCAGCTGATCTGTTTGAAGCTCACATAATATTCTCCATGATAAATTTCCACTGTGTATTCCCACTTCAGGTGCTCCCCTGAGTTCCTTTGCAACTTTGCACAAGAATGCCGAGAAGAGCTTCAAAGGAATTCAGTGCTGGCATTGCTATTGTTGAGCTGCAGGAAAAGTGTTGAAGGACCCCAAAACTAGTGAAAAGAAGGAAATATCTAGAGGTCAGCATAAGTTGTAGCAACCTTCTCTTCTCAGTTTGGGTTTGAGCCTGTTAATGTTCTGTTATTTCCTTTATATTCCTCAGATAAATGAAGCTTGCAGGGAGGCTGCTGAAGATGGTGTGACTACAAGCACACACATCACTAATGACCCACTTGCTCATCTCTGAGCTTGCAGCTCATCTCATTGTTTGCAAGTTTTCCAGCTTATAACCCAGGCTCCATTGATTTCTTGGGACTCTGAGTCAGAGAATTGTTTCTCCTCCACCCAGCAGGGCTGGAGTGACAAGGAATTCCTGCCTGACCTAACTCAGTGCCTAAGGCTTGGCTCACTCCCTGTGTGCATACAGTGCCAAGACCAAGAGCTAAAAATATTCTGTAATAAAAGCAATATAATCCATTTTTTTAAATTATATTACATTTTTATTATAAACACTTTGTTGATGCTGCACATGATATCATTATTGCCCTTGTTATTCAGGATTTTTTGATTGCCCTTAAAAGAGCAACTCCCCAACACTTAGACAAAAAAGGAAGACAGACAGACCTTTGCAATGAGCTATTTTTACAGGATCCTGGAAAGAAACGTGAATGAAGCTTTATGGCTTTTGTTCAATGCACTGGCTTAACCTAACCAGGCTATTATTGGACCCTGAAATAGAGCTTTTATTGATTTCAGATTTAATGGGATTCAAAGGAACCAACAGCAATTACTATGCTCACCCATTTAAAAACATAAATTAAGGATGAATAAGGCTTTTAAAGCTTGGAATTTGGAGAAGCAGTCACAAATAATTTTTACCTGCATTGTATTGGATTTACTTCCTGGGCCTCTGTTTGCACAGACTTCCTGAGACTGTCACATATTATCCTGATGAATCCTGCAGAGGAGAGAACCTCCTCAGAATGGTGTTTTCATGGACAAATTGCTGAATGTGTCCTGATCAATAATAGTGGGAATAAAAGTAGTTTATGGAGGCTAGCAGCACACTATACGTTGCCTCTTGACTTCAGCTAGAAAAAAATCACAGCAAATCCTTCTCCTTCCCCCCTCATTTGCACAGTCCTGCATAAGGAGAAGGTTCACTAAGGCCAACTTCATCACCAGGCTCATCACAGGCCTCTGAGACCCCACCTCCATTTGAAAGCAGTGAGATAGAATACTAAAGGTGTGCTGCAGGTCTGTAATTGTCACTAAAAAAAATACCGAGGGGGAAAGGAATGTCTGAAAAGAAAAGGAAAGTGGGGAACAGCTCACCAGGTGCATCTGCACCTCTGTGGAAACCTGATGTCCCCCTGCATTCTGCTCACCCCAAGAGCTGCTCAGCTGATTGCCACCTACCCTTGATAGCAGGAGCATCAATTATTAGTTTAAAATTAGTTTATACCTCTCATTGCATTGCATTTGAGCTCCTCTCTCTTCCAGCAGAGAGCAGGGGAAGTCCAGGGCAGGATTTGTGCAGAGGGGATGTGATCAGTGTCTTGCCACAGGGATCCCAGCTGTGGCCAGAGGGAGCAGGGATTGCCCTTGCCTTGGTACCAGGGAAGGTGCCAGGTCAGTGCCAGGCAGCTCAGGTACTTGTGCAGCACACAGGGAAAGCAGAGGCAGCTGGAAAAGCTGAACACAGGTGCCTGTCTTCATCTGGCTGGAGCTGTTGCTGGTTAAGATGCACCTTCCAGCTGAGAGCTGCTGCTTTCTTGGGACATTTGTGCTCCTCCATGTCCAAACCTTAACACTGGACTGGAAATGTTCCCTTGCCATGAGACTCTTGATTTTTATTCTTGAATGAAGTGAACACACACAGAGGTGTTTGACACCCCACACCATATGTGCTGCAAGGGGGGAAATAGCCAAAAAACCCAAAGCACTCTCTGAGTGGATATTTATGGTGATTCAAAATACTTCAGGTAGATCCTGTCATATGCTTTATAAGTTCCTGACTGATTGTGTGGAATTAAGTTATTGGGCAGAGAACCAGCTAATGGAAACACATTGATGAAATCATATTTGAGGGACATTAAATGGGACTTAAAATAAAGCTGAAATGGCTTTATGGATTTTTCAGTCAAACTGTTTATGAACATTTATCGGTGGTAAATTACATAGTGTCAGAAGAGGGAATCAGTATAATAGAAGTCTCTCTGATATAATACTGTGAGAAAGAATAATTTATTGCCTAGGGATGTACAGTACAGTGTGTTTAAATACTAATGATATTATTGTTTTCTTCTGTCCTTGGCTGATTGCACATAAGTTACCCTTAGCCGCAGCAGAGAGTCTCATATGATGAAAAAAATTCAGTACTTTGCAATGAAATAGAAATTTTCTGTATGCATTTTTTTCATGGCAGATAGAAAATGTTTTAAAAACAGATAATTCAGGAAGCAGAAGCTGTGTTGTACAATAATAAATGTAGGTTACATTGGCTTTATACTCAGTAAAAGAGGAAGAGGGATAGAGCAGCTTTGATTGAAAAGGGAGATTGTAGCAGCTGATTCTTGAACTGTTGGAGCTGTTTGTTAACACCATTTGCCAAAACCCATCATTTCTTAGGTAGAGGACAGTGAGAATAACACCAGAGGAATGCAAGACTAGAAGGAAATTGCTGGTCCTGAAAATATTGCCCCTTGATTCTGAGACACCAGATCTTCCAGTCAGGAATTTGTCAGATCTGTGATATTGTCTGGTTCATCTAAGTGAAAAGCTGCTCGCATTGTAGCTCCTCTTTTGGCTAGAAAACCCTCACTTTCCTCCCCAAATATACTCAGGACCATTTTACTGCCACTCATATGGGCTCTGGCTCTCATATCAACATTGGCTCAGAGCCAGTGGTTCTTTTCCCTTCGTGTTGTTTACCCTCCTGATGTATTTATGCACAGCATGAGTATCCTTCCTTAGCACATCACGCTGCTCAGCTACAAAGCCAAGTCCTTCCAGGCTTCTTTTGTAGGACACACTTCTGTTTGTGCAGTCATAACAGTTTTTCCTCTCTGCACACTCTCCTCATTGGAGATGAGCAGGGGGGGCACACAATAATTCAAGGATTCACTGATGATTCTTAAAATAACATGATTTCCTTTTTTTTCTTTTTGTGTTCTTGTTAGATTTTCTTTTTGCCTTTCAGTTTAATGTTATATTTGCCTTCCCTTTCCCTGTCACTCTGCCATGAATCATACAGCTTTTATCCAGAGATATTACATCTTGGAAGCCTCCAACATGTAGAAGAATTTTTACTACTTTCTAAGCACGTGACCTTGGACTTTGTATTTTCAGTCATTAACAAATAACAAACTCCATAACATCCCAGTTTTCCTCAGCAGGGCTGGACTAGCCCAATTCAGTGACAACAGCACCTTTCCCTCAAACTTTCCTTCCTTTTTTTGCCAAAGCCTTGAGTCACAGTTGGTTTCCATGATCTTCAGAGTCTTTTCCAACATAAATGATTCTGTGATTCCAAAACCACTAAATGAGGTCACTTCCTCCAGCCTTCCCTTTCAACAGCATCCAACACTGATGCTGCCAAAGCCTGGCTGGGGATTTCCACCGTGGCCAAAAGCCAAACTTTGACACAAATGTCCAGTGGAGCTGAATTAGTCCAAGGCAGTTTTTCCCCTCGGGAGCTGCTGATCCCCCAGGCAGAGATTGAGACTCTCCAGGGTAGAACAGAGGGAGGGGGCATGTTGGAGGTCCAGAAAATTCCCAATAACACAGAAAGAGCAGGATGGTTCTTTACCGAAATCATTAGACAGTGGAGTGAAACCAAAGAGGGAACTTCTCCAGAGTGTTTAATTCACCCATCATTGCTACAGAAAGGGGGGCAAGTAGGATGAGGATTAGAGGTGAGGTTGGGAAAGTTTATCAGTGTCTCTGGTTATCTTTCTCTCCCAACTCCAGGGGCCCTCAGCTGCTGACAGCCAGAGCCAAGGGAGGGATGTCTCAGTCCTGGTCCCTCAGCATCCCCTCGTGGCTGGTGACACGAGACAGGTGTGTCTCAGTGACAGGGACAGGTGGCCCTTTGGGAGATTCTGTGTCATTAAAGAAGAATTTTAAGGAGTTCTACAGTCAAGGCAGAAAGCCTTATCGAGGCAGGTAGTGTTCACTTCTGATTCGGATCAAAGGAGAGAAACAGAAGGGTTTGGAAGTCTCATTCCTGTTCCCAGTGCAGGAGGGACTTTTTAATGGATCTGGGAAGAAGGGAGACAGGAAAACAAGGGTTTGAGAACTGTATAGGGAAGGGAAAACAAGAAAATGGAGGAAACAAATATCCTGCTCTTTAATTTTCAACCTTCTTGAAATGACTGCATTGGGGTTTTCATTGACCTTGTTTCCAAAGTTGCTTCCTGCATTTAAACTTGAAAATGAAAGCCTGGAAAACCCCAAGTTTAGAAATAAGTTAAAGTTTCTCCTTATTCTGTAAGCACTTCTGCTTACAGGCAGGTAGTTATTTTGAACTTTGCATGACTTGAGTATCCGACTTAAGGTGCCTAAAAATTAATTAAAATGCCCAGCATAAAGTCACCATTTAAGCCACGTGGGTGGAAAGGGCACAGGAATATCTCCGTGCACCTCCTCATCTTCCTTCCCTCAAAAATCACTGTTCTATTATGCAGATAAGTGCAGGCTGGGTGTTTTGCTACATTTCATTGCAAAGCCAAGAGACAAGGCAATTGTGTTGGATAAAGCAGAGATTTAAATCATTTGGAAACTGTTGAGAGAGGACAGATCTGATAGTAACAACCTTCATGGTTGGCAAGTTACAGCTGCTTATGACAACTTGTAACAATGAAAGCTTATAGTAAAGTTAAAAGCTAAATATCTGTATTGTGCCATAGGATCAGATTCAATCCCCAAGTATAAAGCTTCAAACTTTAGGCTGCTTTTATCATCTTGGAGTTTAGTTTGCTTTTCTCTGGGTTAAAAAGAGTCGGGGAGGTTTTTTTTTATAAATGTTAGAGTGCTTGTTTTCATTCTGATTTTTTATCTTTAACACCGTGGAACAGCTTAGTTAATTTATTTCATTGCAAAGAAAGTGTAGTCACACTGCAGCCGTAGGTGTTTCTCACTTATGGCAGCAGTTACAGCAGGATGTTGTCTTGACATGTTTTGGACCATCTCAGAACATCTGTTATTCTGAAATGATGATTTTCAAACTGCACAGAGGGAGCAGTTACAATTGCATGTGTTAGGAGTGCTCTCAAACTGTACATGTAAAAGTTTTCATCAGGATCTGTAGTTTGAACCAATAACTTTATCAGACTAAAATCTAAAGAAATAAAAAAATGCCACCAGGGCTGTCTGCCTGCTGACACTGAAATTGCTGTGATGGCTGCAGGTAATGAGTGACTAATTGTTCACAGTGCATCTGAAGGCAAGACCACAGGTTTAAATTTAAGAGTATAGGTCATACTTGCTCATTGGCTTGGCAGCTGTATATTGGAGAACAGGAACATTAATTTGTAGTGCACTCTGTGTGTGAGGCAGTGCCACTCTCAGCTGGGTTTTAACTGGAAGTTTCAGTGGGAGCAGGAACGTGATGTTCTGCAGCAGAGAGTGTCAGTGACAGCACCTCGGGACTCCTGTGCTCCAACAGAGTATTTTAAAAGTAGAACAGGTTCAGAAAAAAATCCAGTGAGAAGTCCAGAGGATTTGCTTCACAATGATTGATTCAGAAAGCCCAGAACTTCTCAGAGAATCAGAGCAGGCTGGGGGGGTCAGGTCTCCATCGGTGTCTAACTAAAGTCTCCTCATGCAAGGCTGGCTGGCACACGAGGACTCAAGAAGATTCAGTGGCTGCAAGATGGAGTGAGAGCAGTTCAGATTGGATGCACATTTTAAAGGAGAAGTGGTGGAAAGGGTTGCCAGAGGGTGGCAGGTCTTTGGCTCACAGCAGTGCTGTGAGGACAGCACATCTTTCTAGAGAAGAGGGAGCAGGGCTTGATCACAGAATATGGACCCAGTTCAGGGGTGGCTGGGTGAAATGGCCCACTGGGCTATGCAGGTGGCCTTGAAGAGCATTGCAGTGCTCTGGAACTTGGACAAGCTGTTCGTAGTCCCCAGCAGTTCCCAGCTCTAAAGCCAGACAGAAATGGGGCAGTGCAGCTTCCCCATCGTCCCTGAGAGAAGAGGAAATGAGCAGAAGTTAAATAATCTCTGGGTCACACACTGAGCTGGTGGCCAGGGTCTGGAGCAGAGTCTGCTTGTGCTGCCCTGCCCGAGGGTGCTCCTCCCTCCTTTTCCCCAGCCTGACTGGAGAGGTGTTTGCAGAGATCATGCCAAAATTTGCTTTTCTGCCTTGAGTATCTCTGAGAGCCCAGCAAAAGAAATAATGTTGTGACGTGCATCCAGGTTCTTTAATGAGTGCTGTAGCTGGATCAGATGGCTGGTTAGCAAAGGGTGTCTTTTCCAAGCTCCCTGCATCATCTGGGTCAGCAGACTCTCCCCAGGTCAGGGTGCAAGCACCTACTTTTCCAGCCAGAATTGAAGTTTACGGGCAAATCCCACGTGTAATCAAGGCAACCCATTGCAGATGAACAAGGTCTGGCTTTTTTGGGGACAGAAGGGATGTGCAAGAAAGATATGGGGTCAGGCAATGGGTTAAATTGCACCTAGGTATGACTTGACAATCACTCCCCTGATAACAGCTTATAATGTTTACAATTTGTCTTCTGTTTTGTTTTGTGATTTCAGGAGCAGAAGGCACAGTGTTCCCTAAATCTATAGAAACTCCCAATGTCAGGGCAGACCCCTTCAAGGAACTAAGGTAAACTTTGGAATATGGTTTAATGGTAACTCAGTGGAGCCTTGTTGGAGTTGTGCTTACTGCTGGGCATCATTTCTGCTTTTGCATAAGAGCTTGGGGATTCTCTTTGGAAGGCATCACAAGAGAGGGGGCCATGGAAGAGAAGGGACCTGCCATGTTTTCATGTGATATGGCCAAACTAAAGGCAACCACAGGCCATGAGAGCAGCATTTCTGCTCTCTAACGTGCTCTGCATACCCTGGGCTCAGCATTTGGGAAAAAAAACCCGGAGTAATCTTTTCCTGGTTGTGCAGGGAGTAGCAGCAGGCAGAAGGATAATGCTCTCCAGTATGATCTGTCTTGCAGAATTCAAACCCTCCCTGACCTACACAGGGCATAGCTGTGCATATGTGTAACTGCTGACACTTGCAGAGATGCCATTGCTGACAGCATTGTGTCAAGGGGAATAAACAGCACAGCTCCTGGGAGCCAGTTCTGCCCTCAAGCTAAGGCCAGGCATTAAATTTATTTTATTTTCAAAAATAATTTTATTTTAAAAAAGTATGGCACTACAGGTTAACTTGGATGACTAGTCTCTGGGAAGATACTAATCATGTGGCCTAAGAAATTATTGGCTGAATCTCATGATATTTTCTGACTCAAATTATCCCTCCTTAGAAAAAGAGAGAGAAATATTAAAAAAAAAAAAAAAAAAAAAAAAAAAAAAAAAAAAAAAAAGAAAGCAGAAGGACATTTTGTCCTTAAATCTTGGGTTGCAAGCTCTCCTTTGCTGGAAGGTGGTGGGGCTGGAGCAATCCTGAGCCAGCTGAGGTTGAGCACGAGTGCTGTGGATTCACTGCAGGTGCAGGAGGCTGAGAGAGAGCACCTCTCATGGATCCCCTGCTCTGATCCAGGGGTAGCTATGGCCCAGCTAGGTCACCAGGGAAGATGCAGAATATCCCATCTGCCTTCCCTTGGGTCTGTCTCTACCTTTCAGTTTCCCCCAGGAAAGCCTCTAAGTGTTCCAGTTTCCCACTCTGGGGATCATCTGTCAGACAGCAAGAGCAGTGGGGGTGTGATTGGGTTTGTTATGAAAGTTTGTTCTCTTCCTCCAGACAGTGACTTTAACCCTGCCTCGTGGCTTTCCCTGCTTGGGTCTGCTTCCTTTAAAAAAAGAGGAAATGTGGTCTTTACTGACTGTGAGGTGCAGCTGGCAGGGCAGCTCCAGGGGCTGCTGGGGGGAAGGGAGAGGTGAGGGCAGGGAGTGGTGGGGCAAGGCTCTCCATTCCCCTGGAAAAGCCAAGCAAACAAAAGCATCAGCAAATGGATTTCTAGGTGACCTCCAGGTGACAAAGCATTTCTGGCACAGCCAGTGTTTACTGACATTTTCATTAAAAAAAAAAAAAAAAAAAAAAAAAAAAAAAAAAAAAAAAAAAAAGCAAAGATCATGGTTAAAATATCCAAATAGCATCTCCAAAATTTACAAAACCAAGTTTTGAGTACTGCAAAAGAGATGCAAGATTTAGGTCCAAGTCTGTGATTATTTAAGACCTTCCTAAAGTGGGTGGGGGAAAAAAGTCCAAATAAGTATAGGATGTTGTACTGGGGGGGAAATGTGGAATAAAAGGGCCCATAACCTGATTGACTATGCTTCTGTTCCAAAGCAAATTAAGCTAAATGAAATTGAAATGAATTAATGGCAGTATCCATGCAAGGGATTGATTTGGTATATTTGATCTGCTTTAAATTCATGTTGTTATTTCACTTGTTTTGTGTGGAGAGCTATTAGGTAACTGACTTCTTTTCAAATTAGTGGACTGGATAAAAAAAAAAAAAAAACAAAAACTGTAAAATCTGTTGGGTTGTTTGGGGTTTTTAAGGAAAATTATTGAATAGAATTTACCTGGGGAAAAAAAGTCCCACAAAGTCCTAAAATATTTTGTTGTGCTTCTGACAAGTTTATCTTGGCAAAAATAAACATTTTTACAGTGTCCTGAGAAGAAAAGGGCCAGTGGTGGCAGTGTGTAGGGAAAGCAAGGTTTTCCAAGAAGAAATGCTCTACTGCTCCCCAAACCCAGATCCATCCATCTCTCTGTGCATGTTGGATCACTGGCTGCTTCTTAGGTAGAACGGTGCCTTTTGGGGGCAGTACAGAGTTAATCGTGAAAATAAGCTTACTCTGAGGGGAGATTTTTTTGGTTCCTTCCTATTTTGATAGCAGAGTGTGTGCATAAGGTGTCCTTTTTGCCTCTTTACAAAGATGCTGCACTGAAATGGGGCTGGATGGGATGGGCCCCGAGCTGTCACACATCACTGGGAAAGCAGCAGTGAAATCACACACTCAGTAGCTGGCTTGCCTCTAAAAGACCTTTTTTCTGCAATAAATAGAGCTTTCTTTCCTGCTCAGGCTGAAGTTCTCAGGTGGAAAGTGCACATGCAGCTGTTGCAGGTGTCCCCACCATTCTCCCTCTTTATCCTAAACCAAAGCCTGTGATCCGTTGGTGATTTCTCCCTTTGCTCTTGTCAGTGCCCACTCCTGTTCTCTTGTTAGATTTCAAAAGGAGGTGGCAGCGACTGCTGCTGTCACAAAGAGAGGAGACCAGCTGCTCCTGTCACACCTGGGAGTCAGGAGCCCTGGATGTCCTCCTGCCCTTCCTCCTCTGCTGGACAGACAGATTCCCTGGCAGGACCGGCAGGACGTGCCACTCATCTCTGCCCCTGCTTTTCCTCCCGGCTCCCTTCGGTCACACCCCTGTGTCCCCACACCTGACACGCTCCAGCTGACAGGACACTCCTTCTCAACACTTTCTGCCCGTTTGGCTGATGAATATCTTCAGAATTCATAATTGGTAAATCAGCTGCTCCTGAAGGTGCTCATCATCCTGGTGATCCTCTCTGCTCAGTGCCCTTTTTTCAAACATTTTTGCAGTGGTTTAGAGGGAGAGATCCCAGTGGGAGTATGTGCACAGCCTTCTCCTAACATGCTAAACCCATCTCAAGGCTCCAGGAATTGCTTTTGTGCTTGTTTGAGCCAGCTCTGGACTTTGCTGAAGACAAACTCGCATGTCCTAAAACATTCCTGCTCAGTGTCCAGTGTGGTAGAAATGCCAGAGCTCATTAATGTCTTGTTTAATGCAGGTGTAATTAACAGCTCATTCCTTCCTAGGCTCTAGTGTATTCTTTAATAGTGACCTAAAAAGTAGAAATGGTTGACAAATTCTTTGATTTACTTTTGTGAACTTTTTCATGTTTTTACATATTTAAAGTATTTGCAGGCTCCTGAATGTATTTGTTGTTGTTCGTTGGGTTCTAAACTGGTCAAAAGCTGTAAAAAGGAAAGAAAACAAATCCAAATTATTTCCAAATACCTGAGATGTTTAGCATTGCCATCTGGTGTCGTCCCAAAATAGTTTAGGGGGAGGGCTTGGGAGATTTGTTTGGACATTGAAATATTTGTACTCATCTGCATTGATGCTTTTTGAAGCAGGTTGGTGCCTCTGACATATGGTAATGTGATTGCTTATGTATAAAAGTTGAATTCAATATGACCTTTTCTCAGTGGATTATTTGAGTTGCACCCAAGTAACTTGTCAAGAGCCTGCCTTGAGAACCTCTCCTTGACATTGGCAGGAATCACCTGCCTCTTTCTGTTTACATTCTTCCAAAAACCAACTACATGCCAGAGATGCTAACAGAAGTTGTCCATCAAACACCAGATCAGCACTCTTCAGAGGTGAGGGATAAAGGCTGGACTAGCTTGGGAATAAGGAAGAAGGAAATAGTTTGAGGGAGGGGATTAAATGATGGGTGATGAAATAAAAGAAAAAGTATCAGGAGGATGCTGTTAAAGTGCCATGTGCTGGAAGCTGGGGATGGGGTTGGAGCAGAGCTGCCTTCAGTACCAATGTCCAGGTCGTTATGCAGCTTGGAAACCTGCTTTAGGGTATTTCTGTTTCCAGAGTTAAATAAAAAGAAGTCAGACAGCATGACATTCACTCCATGAGGGGCAAGCACACACCTGGAATTCATCTGCAGATATTGGAGGTTGAAAATGCAGCAAATCACTCATCCAAGGCCAGGAAGCCAAGGGATAACTGTTTTTTCTATAACGCACAAATATAGTTAAGGGAGAATTAATCCCTTGGGCTTAAAGGAGTAATTTTTTGCTAAAGTTAATTATGAAGCACTGAAAGCACGAAATGGCAGATGAAATGTGCTTGCTGCTTGATTTTATTAGTGCAATTCTACCTTACCATGTAGAGTACTGAACTATCCAAATAGTCCAAGTGAGACCTATTGTAACAAAAAACAATTTAAATACAGTGCCAAGCTAACATAGCTACTCATTTTGAAAAACAGGAATTCTTACTGAGTTAAGGTTTCTCTCAGCTGTGTTTCACAGGGCACCATACATAATTAGGAATACAAATAATATTTCTGTCTAAAACCAATTACATTAATAATGATTAAGAGGAGAAAAATCAGAGGAAATGCAAAAAAATGAACGGTATAAAAGAGGAAGTAATTGGTGAGAAATGAAAGCCATTTATAAAGAGTAAAATGTGATATTGAAACACTGTTTAGTTCACAGTGAACACTCGTGGATCCCTGTGAGGTGTCAGCAAGGGGGAGATGACCACAGTAACCTTGTACAGTGCTAGTGTTATTTTCTGATTGTTTTACCAGCAGGGATGCAATTTATTTCTCTGTTACACTGGTGCTATCCCAATAATTTTGGTAGTCCTACCAACTTAAAAGACAACTGCTTTTCCTTGGGATGAGCTTTTCCTTCCACACTGTAACAAATACAACTATTTTCAGTTACTTTCAGACAGGTTGAATATGTAGGACCGTCTCCACTAAAGCCAACACCAACCTGTTCATATACCCCTAAAAAGAGACCCCAGGTTCCTGGTTTCTAAACTTCAAGCTAATTTCAGTGGCCTCTGGTGAATTGCTTTTGAATGAGAGATCCTCCTCGCCTCATTTTCTGATTGAGGACACCACACCTGATCTAACAATTTTCCCATGGCAGCCAAGGCTTCCTGAAATTCTTCCTGTTGGAGAGACTTTCCCAGAGCAGAATTCACACTGATTTTGCTGCCACTTTGCTTTAGTATTTTGTCCTGTGGACAGCCCTCCCTTCAAACCTGCTGCCTGTTTGTCTCTTACAAAAGAGAAGCCACAGCCCTCCCAAGCCAAAGGCAGCCTCTCCCCAGCTTCTTGTGTGCATTAAGGAACATTTATACCACTGGATGTAAGGGCTGGAGTTAAGGGAGCAGCTGATTGCTGGGGCTTTCCATCTGTTAAAGTGCATCTCTTCCAAAAAGGAGGAGAGGGCAGTTGTTGTTCCTTTCCCAGCAAACCTTCTCTTAATGGCCTTGCTCTCTTTCACACCCAGCATCAGGAAGGGAGGATTTAGCTCTTGGTGTCCATTTCTTCCCTGTTTTCAGTGGATGAAGCCTCAGTCTGGATGAGCTGTTCAGGAGGCACACTCCTGGGAAATGCAGAGGTGTTAGTGGGGCTGTGCTGATTTGTCCCGGCTGGATAAACCATGGCTGTGCCCTGTTCCCTTATCCCAGCTGGATAAACCATGGCTGTGCCCTGTTCCCTTATCCCAGCTGGATAAACCATGGCTGTGCCCTGTTCCTTATCCACTGGATAACCATGGCTGTGCCGTCCCATGCTGCTGATGGCATCTATCCACAGGCAGATCCTCTTCACAGAGGACTAATGGATGGTGGAAGTGTTTTGGACTCAGTGTATTGTTGAAGTAAAAAAACTTCAGGAAAAAAGGTGAAGCAGCTGGAATTGGTGGTGAAGCAGCCTGCAGTGTGTGCTGGGGTCTCCCCAGAAGCCCCCCTGTCCCCAGTGCTGCTGGCACATGTGGCTGCAGGAGCCAGCACATTCCATCAGAGCTATGTGGCCCTTCCAGTGAGAACAGGAGTGGGAATAGGGAAGGAAAGGGCAGTTTTCTAAAGGTAATTGCTGCCAAACAGCATTGCCTATGGGATAGAGAGCAGTGGAAATATCCCTCTAATTTGCTGGTTGATGCACCAGAAGATGTGGGAAGATACTCAAGATTCTTTTGCACATAATTAAGCAGCACAATTGCAACTGGAGCAATGGCTCCAGACAGAGACCAGTTTAGCTTTTCCTGGGCCCTGAGTACACCCCAACAGTTGGGTTCATTATTCTCTCTCTACATTTATTCTGTAAGGGTTTCCTAACGCAAACAAAGTCTTTTCCTGGGAGATATTAATCTTCAGTCCTGGCTCTTACCTCACATTGGATCCCTTTGCTGTGCAGCAGATCTGTATCCTGCCTGGCCCAGGTTTGTCATTAGCTTTCAGCAGCAGAATGTCACCTGCTCCATAATCAGAGCATCCATCTGACCTTCGAGTGCTGCTCACAGAGGGGGGTGAGCCAGAAATCCTCTGGGACTTGAGAGAAATCCCATCCCTGTGACCAAGCTGTACAGTCAGACGTGCACATGTATCCATTTGAATAACAAAAAAGTGAGCTTGTTTGGCTTTTTTTAACTCTCTGTGCAGCACACCGCTAACCTTGAGTAGAAAATAGATGCTAATAAATGCGAGGTCTTAAAAATGTGAATTATAGCCATTTCACACTCCACGGCAGACTCACACTGGTGAAATGGCTTAATACTTAATTACAATGCTTGTCCTTCTCTCAAGTGCAGATGACATTCCTCAGATAGATTTTGCAATGACATCTGTGGAAATAAGTTGTGAAACTAATTAGTTATTCATATAATACAGGATATTGACTACACACTGATTAAAAGGATGTGGTGACACATCTAACATGATGTATCTGTCGAGTAGGTTAGTCTGAGGTGGTATTTTTGGAAGGTCTTACAGGAAATTATGAAAGTACCATTTGGCCTCTGGAATGCAGATGTTTATAGAAAATGTTGCCTTTCATTTACATTTTGGTAATGGTTTAGGAGGACTGCAATGTCTGGAGTGACACTGTGCCCTGGCAGCAGGGCTTCAGGCTCTAAAGACCATTTCTGGGGTGACAACTATAAAAAAGTTTGCAGGTTATTGACTACCTGCAGCCATAACTGCTCTAAAAGCACTCATTAGACAACTGCCCAGAGAGATGGGCAAGGAAACTGTTGGGTATTTTTCAGTGCAAACTGGGCAATGTTTTCCTTGCAGCAGAGCCTGGCTGGAGCTGCTCTTCCATAGGGCAGCTGGGAGCTGCTGCAGCAGGAATCAGTTGGTGCTGCTGCTCGGGGATACAGCATTTGTCATGCTCTTTGAAAGGCCCCAAAACCATTCTTTTATCATAACATTTGTACTTGAGATAGAGCTATTTGTACCAAGGATATTGAGCATGAAATACAGAAGTAAATAGAAAGTTGGCAAGGAAAGCACCTTACCCACCTATCACTGTGATCCCAATCCTTTGCAAATACGGTGATATTTAGGATGTAATCATATTCAAAGTGACTGAATAGCTCAGAAGAGAAGGAGATTTTCCTTTGAACACTGTTCTTATCTTGAAGAAATGAGAGAAATGTAATCCACTGAGCACCATGTTTGCTTTTGGGTAGAAAAATACATGGTTTTCTTTAATATTTCTCTCTATCCCTTCATACGTCTCTCCAGCTGTGCATCACATATTTCTAAAACCCCAAGTGAAGAGCAAAGCAGGCAAAATAAAAATCTTTGCCTTATTCAGCAGTCAGTACCTGCTTTTTTAAGAAGGCATATCTCCCTGCCTAAGGCTTCACCTGGGAGCCTGGGAGCTGTCTGGCAGGCAGAGCTCCCTGTTCCCACTGTGCTGAGCCCAGCACAGGAACCCCAGTGGGATTTCACCTGCTGAACTGCAGCAGCCCAGAACCAGCTTCCTGAACACGAGGCATTTAACATGGACTTCTCATTAACCTGGTACAAAATAGGGTGGCACAGTTCAGACACTTCACTGCCCAAGTGAGGAGGAGCTCAGGGTTTTGTTTCCTGCTGCCCTTTGCTGGTGCCAGAGGGTTTGGCTGGGCCACAGCAATAATGTTGATTAGTTTGAGTGAGGTACTTGGAGCTACAGAAGTCCCCTGTGAATAAAAAGGACGTTTTTACAAATACACTAATTGTACTTTAGGCTGTATTCAGGAATCAATAGCTGCTGCATAACCTTATTAAAGAGAGGAGAAATATGCATCCACAACTGCAGTGGGATCCTTGCTTTTGAAAGCAGTCTTTTGTATCTACTTATTAAGAGAAATCACAAATATTCACCGTGCCTACAGAATCTTTATTCTGAATTTGTTTCATGTGGAATAGAGTTGCTTTCTTTAGGCCAAACAGGAGTAGCTATGTCCTTTCATCGTGAATTGATTTTATCTTTTTCATGTGCAGTGACTGCCACTGCTCTGCTTCTCTTGTGTATTCTGCAGTATGGATTTATCCCCTGGGTTATTGGGGCACCTCTGGCTGGTTTGAATTGTGAAAATTTCTGGCCAAATAGCATTGCTGAGTTCACACTGAAGGAATGTCTCTCCCAGCTCTGGAGTAGTGTTTGGAGCCAGCATGTGGCTCATGAGAATCCCTTCTAAAAATGACCAGCAGCCAAACTTGGACATTCTTTGCAGACCTCTGCACAGCCCATAGTTGCTCCCATGGTCTCTATTTCATCTAGAATGATAAGAATACCCTATATCAGTGTGTGAGCACCAGCTGTGGGCTGCCCTGCCCTTCCTGGGCTCAGCAGTGTTGCCTGGAGGAGGTTGGTGACCCATCCTGTCCTGTGCAGGGAGGGGGTGGAAATGCAGAGCCCCTTGGTGCTGCCAGGTGGGTCCTCTTTCTCACCTCCAGTTCAGGAAAGCTGGGAGCCCACGGATTTCACAGCCTCATTTCCAGGCTTTGCTGGCAGTCCCTGCTCTGCTTCCTGGCTGATTTGGTGTTGGAGTGACTCAGTGTGAAAGGGGAGCATTTTTGGGGCCAGACCTGCGAAAGCACCACGTTAAAGGTGGAGCATTGCTCTGAAAGGCAAAGTGGCAGCCACCATTTCATGTGTCCCAGAGCTGTAAATACACACCCCAATACACACACAGAGCCTTGCTGGCAAGGAAAATAATGCCCTGTTTCCTTCAGCTGCACAAGAACAGCCTTGGATAGAAGAAGCCTTTAAAAAAAAAAATAAAACCAATATAAAAGCTTTTCTTTCACATGATGCCATGTGGATTCAGGGCCATGTGGCAGATGAGGAAGCAGAAATGGGATTGCACCTCAGTAATAGTCAAAATACAGATGAGTGATCTCAGGAAAGCCTGAAAAACACAGAAATACTCTTCAGTTCTCCAGAGAGGAGGAGCAAAACCCCCAGAGTGGGGACAGTAGGTGCAGAAGGAGAGGAGCTTTGCCCTGGTCTAGGCAAACAGGGATGGGTGTTGGGATCTTGGGACCCTCCTGGGAATTCTTCTGAATTGAAGAATTGAACAGAAACTCTGTTTCTCATGTTGAGTTGACCTGGTTCATGAGTTATCTCCTGCCTTTTGCAAAACAAAAACACATTCTCTGCCTTCTTGCCTGGTTTCGTGTCATTAAGGAAGGCTGGCTGAGGACATGTTATAAAGTGGCACAAGGGAGTCAAGCAAGAAAGTAAACTGGAAAAACCCCAAACTTAGGCCATCAAGGATCATAAAAGAGGTTGTAAAGCAGAGAGGAAATGGTCTCCTGGTGAGCTGGAGAACAGCTGATAGGGCTGGATAATGAGGGGATGTGCTGCTCTAAGGAGATGTTCCCTGCCAGTGAGCTCAGAGAAAATCTGCTTATATTTGATATAATAAGGGCAAAAAGCAAGACACAAAGAGTTTACACTGCTAGTGCTGAAGTGTGTGGCAGTGATAAAAATATGTCATGTCCTGTCCACTTCCTTAAGTATTAGCATTTTAAAAGACAGAGAAAGAAGTAAAGTAAAATGCCAGTTTAAGGGTTTTATTAAGGATTTGCTGTCTTAACTTTAATGAAGGAGTAATAAATATAAATGGATATTAATGGAAGGTTATTAAAGCTGTCTATTTTGATAGAAAATATGCAGTATCTTCTCCCGCAATGCCAAAGGTTAAAGATTATTATTGCTTCCTAAGGTTTCCGAAATTAAATTCTCTCTCTTATGACCCAAAAGGTATGATTGAAAATATGTGCATGTGAAATGGTTTGTACTAAATTCATATTGCAATAAAAATCTCTTTAGAAAAACAGGATATCTTACAAGAATCGACTGAGGAGCTCTGTCTATAGAGGGAAGCTTTTTTATAAACCATTTTGGAAACTCAAATGCTTGCCAGAAGGATCATCCAAAAAAGCACACAGGAACTTGTGAAAAGGTTCTGAGCTTTCAGCTAGAGGTTGAAACACAGAGTGCCCTGGGTCAAAAACTGACTTTAACAGGATCTTTTCTGGCTTACACGCTTCTAATTAATTACAAATGACATTTCTGACAGAGCCTCTTAGAGTACAAAAATGAAGTCCTTCATAACGGCTGTTTGCTTCTTTCCAAAAGCCTCCAAAGCTCTGAGTACCAGACAATCAATTCTTGCTTCCCTGGAGCAGAAGGATCCCTGCTTGAAGCACGGTGGGAAAAGCCATTTCCAACTGTACAGTGCCAGGAGATTTGGGCAATTCATCTCTGTTCCTCTCCAATTCCAAACCCGTGGGTGCAAATCCTACTGCAGACACTGCATTAATTCACTAAAGCTTTTTGAGCTACAGAAACTTTGGCAGTGTGGGGTAACCATTATGGTGTTGGGGTTACTAATAATAGGCTGAATTCTGCAGGCAGAGCCTTGCCTTCATGCAAAGGACAGTTCCCACGAAGTCACAAGGTAATGATGGCCCTGCACAGCAAGTTGTGTCCCTTGGTCACTTCTGTATGACTCGCTTCAGTATAAATGGATATTAATGGAAGGTTATTAAAGCTGCTCATTTTGATAGGAAATATGCAGTACCTTCTCCTGCAGTGCCAGAGGTTAAAGAGTATTGTTGCTTCCTAAGGTTTCTGAAATTAAATTCTCTAACGACTTGAAAGGTAAGATTGAAAATGTTGCTTGCAGTCACACTGTGTGCAACCACACTGCATGTGTTCCTGCAGGAAGTGCACATCTGGAAACAGGAGCTGCACACCTGGAAACAGCCCAGGTCCTGAATTCAGCCCTGAGACCTGGGAGCTGCCTTAGGCTGGGCCTTGGCCCATCTGTGCCCTGCATACTTCCATAAATGCTCAGTTTTATCTCTATGGGATCAAATGGGTTCTATTAAGAAGAGAATGTTTAGTTGTTTATTTAGGCTCAGTTCCTCATCTCCACCACTGCTTAATCCTTTGCAAAAAACCCCAGCAGTCCTACTGAAAACATCAAGGGCAATACTGCTAAAGAGCTGGAAAATGGAACACTAAATCTCTCCCAGTCCCTTTCTTGTTCTTCCCTGCTTAGCATGTGACAAATTTTCTATAACACCCACTAAATATGTTGATTTTATGTGTTCTCAGTTGAGCACTAGGGCACCATTTAATCTCTGCATCCCTTGGCATTGTGCTGAACACTGAGAGAGGACCGAGCCATGAATTTGTCAGAACGTTTTGCAGAGCTCTGAGGTGCAGGGCATTCTAACAGCATCACACCAGGAGTCTAAATCTATGAGTCTAGAGGTTAGTTACAGATAGAAAGAATAAATCAAGCAATAAAGGATGCCTATAAAAAAAGGATGCTGCCTTTTAAATGAAGACACTTCAGAGTTCATCATAAACCTCTGACATATATTCAGTCACTCTGCTTGCTGTCACAGTCTGAGATATATTTGAAGGTGCCTGCATATTTTATGCTGTAACCTCTAATAAACACATGCACATTTTCAATGATGTTGCATCATACCTTGTGAGCTGATGTGACTTGAAAGGGGAATCACTGCCAGGGAAATGGGAGCTCTGCAGGCAGAGGTGCTCAGAGACACATGAGAAGTGTTTCTGTGACTCACACAGTCTGTCAAAATGTCCATGCAATACCAGAGAGAGTGTTGGTTTCATAACCATCCCTTTGAGGAAGCTCTCCTCCAGCTGGATGCCTGTTTCCCAGAGAAGCAAAGCACAATTCCCTCAGTGTCTGGCCAGGCTGTGGGAGGTTCCAGCACTGGCCAACCTGCCAGTGGGACTGTCCTACAATAAACAACTCTACAGCAAAATAATTGCTGGGTTTGGTTTGAATTTCCAGGGGGAAAACCAACAAAGCTCAGTATAAACAAAAGCAACATCTGGCTGCACTTTTAAAGCAATGAAAAGCAAAATCAGCCTTCAAAAGCCAGACTGAAATTTCTGCAGGGTCACTGTAATGGTTCTCTTGCTTCTCAAATGGAGATTGTGGCTCTTCTGAAAGAACAGCTGCAAGACTTATGCAGGGCTGACACTTAAAATTGACCATCCCTTAATTTTTTAGTGTCTGTCAGGAATTCATGGTGTGGCATTGATTTATGGAGCTATCCAGGGCACTTCTGCAGAGCTCCCTTCTTTTCAGAGATAAGTATTCTGGGAAGCTGCTGGTGTGGTTGTTATCCATCAGGACCCGTCAGCCACTCTCCATATGGTTTGCTGCAGTCAGAAAAATGCAAAATTCTTCTTAAAAGTGTCATTTTCTACAATTCAAGAAGTGCACTTTCTGAGAGATGGATTAACAGTAAAGCAGAGGAGGCAATAATTATTATTAGTCTGAATTTCAAAAAGTAACTGAAGATGTTGGAGCACCTGAGTTATTAATGTTTTTAATCCTTGATTTTTCCAAGTAGGATTGTCCATACTGTATAAATTATCAAGGGGTCACAAGCTGGTCATTTTTAAAAAATAATTGGACAATTCTACAAACTAGAGAAAGAAAAACAGAGGAACCAAATGCAGAAAAAAATAAAACAGCTGATGCCTTAAGTGCTTGTGGTCAGTATAAGAATGTGCAGAGGTTGCAAATCTGACTCAGCTACTTGAAAAATGATGGGATCTACTTTCAGTGAAAGGCTGAGGCATGGAGAAGAGACTGGGGTGATCAATTATCCCATGAGAATAGTGCAGTGTCTCCCTGTGGCACGCCACCAAACGTCTCATAAAAACCCCATGTGATCTTGGCATCAAAGCATGTCAGCATTACCCTGCTTTTTTAACACATTTATGCAAATATGTGTGAGTGCTCTGTGTAGTAAGGGAGAAGTGGTGCCTTGGACTTGTTGCTTTATGGGCTTATCTGTCTTCTGTTGGCATTAAAGTTGACATGATGCCAAACTCAAAAGAGTTTAAATATGTAATATGTTTAAATATGGAGAGTTTGGAGAGTGTACAAAGTGTATGGATGGGTAGAGCTGGTGTTGCTTCCCTTCTGAGTAATTACTGATTTATCTTGGATGGCGGAAGAGGTGTTTTCCATTCCAAACTGAAATACTCATAGAGAGGCTGAAGCTGTTGTATTTGTGAGGGTTATAACTTTGAGGGAGGGTCTGGATGTGGCCCTGTGTCATTTCCCCCCTCCTGTGATGTGTGGGGCCCAGGTTGCTGGGGAGTTGAGGATGGAGTGAAGATGGACAGGCAGTGTTCCCACCACCTGTGCTGCAGTGCCTCAGAGACTGCCATCAGCACAGCTCAGCTTTTCCTGCTCTGCCCTCGGCCAATATTAATATTCCTAAGCTTCTATATTCCTTTTATACACACTCAGGCCACCAGCATGTGTCTATGTTTTTCCTGAAACTCTATCATCTCTTATATTGAAAAAAGAGAGTTTAGAGCTATTTAAGTTCTGGTTTTGTGTATTCACAGCACAGTAAAGGTAAGAGCTGGTGTTGCAGCTGCATTGCCCTCCCTGAATCCACGTGGAATGGGATGCCAGAGGTGTCCCATTTCCCCACCAAACTCCCTGACAGCCCTCAGTGCACACTGCAGAACAGTGCAGAAATAACCACGCTGGCTTTGGCACTGAACAGGGACAGTCCTGCTGCCCTGCAGCTTTGGGTGGTTCAGCCTCTGATGTGTCTTGCTCCAGGTGGACACATTCCCTGTGGATCAGCCCTGCCTGCTCTGAGCACTGTCCTGCCCAGGCTGCTCCTCTGCTCCTCAGCAGTCAGTGCTCTCAGCACGAGCCTGACGGGTCCCACTGGTAACTCTGACATCTCCAGCAGCAGCAAGGACTGGTAAAATTGCCTCAGAAGAGCTCACCGTCTCATTTGCCAAGCCTAGTGCCTGAAGTGCAGCCTAGTTCACTCTCTCAGTGGACAGCAAATAGAAAAATCATTTTCGCAGTGCCCAGCAATGTTTATCTTCCAGGTTGGCTGGCCTGCAGTGACATTAGTGTCCCCAGAGCCTCTGAACTTAATGATTTCCAGTTGCTGCTTGCCTGCTTGAAGCGATCCTAGTCCAGCCTCCTCTGTGTTCCTCCTGCCAGTCACTATGGGAACAGCAATCAAAGCTCATATTTATGGCTCTGTAGATGTCCAAGGTCACGGAGCACAGGTCTGCTGGGAACAATTAAAACAGACCTGTCCAGTTATATCTCTTTAAGCTCTCCCCACATTACACCTCTAACTAGAGCAGTAAAGTTAAAGCAGCATGACTGTCAGGATGTGGCTGCTTTTCAGAAGATATCCTTTGCAGAGCTAAAGACACTTGGGATAATGTGGAAGCATGCTAGGATGGATGAAACCTGCCCCAGGTTTCCCTGCACACCCATGCACAGGCAGAGCTGTGCCCAGCAGCCCTGGAAGGAGTTCCCACTGGAGGAACTCAGCTCTCTGCAGCTCCTGCTCATCCACCACAGCTGGGATGGAGTGGTTTGAACTCTTTTGGAGTGGCAGAGGATGTTTACTCTGGTTTGGGGGGGGTTGTGGTTTCACCCTGGGTACTCCATTGCTGTCATCACCTATAAACTGAAAATGGCAAATGTGTGTTTTTAGGATAACAGCAAATGTTTACTCCTGGTGACTTGCTCTATGGCAGAATTCAGGGGGGAAAAAAGGACTGCAAGAATAATTGGAATAAGATGGAGGGAAGAGCTGCAGTGAAAGTGATTTCTGAGGGAGAGAGAAGTGATTATTTGGCAATTTCCAGGTTTTGTAAGAGGCAGCTGTTTCTCTCTCCATTCCTGTTTCAGCCAGGGTCACTTTCTATTGTGGGATATGTGTGATGGGATTCAGGAACCATTGTCTGTGGTTTATTTGGTCTGGGGTTGGAATAGTTCCTTTCCTTGTGTGCTAATGGGGTTTTTTACATAAGAATGAAAATCATTTAGGCCAGAAGATCCAGCAGCAGGTACCAGTGGAGGTGAGACAGAGTTACCCCTTCCCATGCAATGGTCACAGAAAGATGCAACACCAGAATTTCAGAAACAGACCAGCAGACATGTAAATACCTTCACAAATCTCCAGGCTTTTGTAATAGCTGCATTATATTAAATATATTCCCTTCTAATTCACAGCTAATTGAGCTTGAGTAGCCAGGACATGTTTAGTTAATATTTTCTTACATAGTATTGGTTTTAAAAGGTATAGATGAAAGAAGTTCTTACTGTGCATAAGGCTGTTGAGACAAAGATGTGTCCCAAGCAAACAAGAAAAGACAAAAGGAGAGCAGGCACATTGTGCTGGAGTGGGTTCTCTGGTGATGTGCAGCAGGGCTGGGGCTCAGGCAGGAGAAAATCAAATGGACCCCAGGACACTGCACCTCCAGCACTTCTGAATTGCTTTGAAATAGAAATACTCACTGCCCCAAAACACTGGGATGGTGCATGGACACAGAAATGTGTTTTAGAAAAGCAGCTCAAAAAATACTGAAGTTTTCATTTTAAAGCTTTTCTCTGGCAGGATTAAGCAGCTCCCTGGCAAGTGGATGCTCAGCCATGGATCGGGGTTGTGGGTTCTTCACCTTTCACTCTACAAGTTTGGATGCAGCCTGAAAAGTTGCATTTTGCTATCTGGGCAACCTTAAAGTGTGAAAAATGGAAGGAAACATTGGAAAAATCTTTAAGGTTAATGTTGAAAACATTCCTTACCCATCATGAAAAGGGGAGCCAGGAGGTAACAGGCTTCGTGTGCCTCCTCCCTAGTGAGGAAAATTCTCTGAAGGAGGTTTCCTACTGTGTTTCTCTGATACAGGTATGTAGATTTCCTGAGCTCCCTATGGCAGGCTTGACAGGCAGTGTCAAAACAAGAGAGGTGTTGGGCTGACTCGTCCCTGAGCTTTATCCCAGCTAGGTAAGATTAACAGCTGGGAATTGCTGCTGGGTTGCACCGGCAGGTCCAGAATGGAGTGTGGCTCCCCAGCATGGTGGGTGGGCACGACACAAATGTTCTTATTTCCTTGGGACCAGCAAGTGAGGACTGGGTTCCCTGTTCTGGAGCTGGCAATAACCACTCCTGGCTGCTGGGCCGTGGGGGTGTGACAGGGAATGCTGTCACCAGCGGTGACATCCTGGTGGCATTTGCAGACCTGGAGGATTGGCAGCTCCAAAGGGTGGAAATCAAGACACCTCTCACACACTTTGCCTCAAGAGCAGCACCCCAGCATTTTAAGGAGCAGGGAAGGCTCCAGCTCCTGCCCTGACTGGCTGGTTGCTGGCACAGAGCAAGACCACTGCAGTAATTTTCACTGGGAAGGTTTTAGAAGCAATGGGCAAACATAAAAAAAAGCTATCCACCTTCCAGTTGCACTGGAGGAATCTGAACAGAGTTAAGTTCTTGCCTGTTTTATTTTTCCTCCTGTTACCTACCAAGCAGACAATCAATAGTGTTAATGTGACTGCTGAGAGGTGCCATGAGGGTGCAGACAATTCAGAAAAAGCAAGGCATTCCAGGAAAAAAAAATTATACCTTGCAGCTTCAATCGTTCCTGGTTTCTAAGACCATAAAAAACACCCACAATTCATATTTTTCTCTTGCAGTGTTTCTTTACTACTACTACTACTACTGCTATTATTATTATTTTTATTATCATTATTATTATTATTATTACTATTATTACTATTATTCTGTTTGACTATGTAAAGGGAGAATTAAGGTTGATTTTAAGGTCCAATTTCCTTTCTCTTGTTGTGTTCCCAAGGTAACTCTGTTGCGTTGTTTTCAGGGCAGTACCTGGGAAGTCAGTGGGGTGAGGTCTGTGCTCCTGGGCATTCCCACCTCACCAGACCATCTGGAGAAGCTCCTTGTGCAGGTGATGGCTCAGGACTGTGCTTTGCAGCAGAGGGGGCATTCTGTGAGGAAGTTTTCCAATGAGTTGGCTTGGATACTGGGAAGAATCAGTAGCACAGAGTTGCCTGTTTCAATTTGCTGTGTTGGGGAGAATTATTCCTCCTGGGCTGTGCTGAGCCAGGCTGCAGGGAACCCAGGGAACACTGGATGTGCTCACCTGTGCTCACAAAGGCACTTCATCTCAGGGCTGGAAATTGAATCCCAGTGCTTCAGCCACAAAGCCAGTTCTCCTACCTGGCTGCCTTTTTTAAATCAAAATAAAATAGTGGAAAATGAATTGAAAATCACAGCCACAAACCTGTTCTAGGAAGGGGTTATGCCACTGAGTGGTGCAGCAGCTTTTCTGACATCAGTTCTTTTTTGGTTTTTAATCTATTTCACTTCACCTCCATTTGACCTCTTCCATTAGCAACTGGAATTGTCTTTGTTACCTGCTAAAGAGACATCCAGGGGAGGCTATTACAGTCAAAAGGCAGACTTACCCAAGGAAAGATGGAAGGAATTTCTTGACTTGCAAGAGTCAAGAAATGTTGAACATATTCTCATTTTGCTGTGGTTGGCCCAAGGAGCAGAAGAAGAGGTTTCCTGCCTAAAAATGAGCAAGGTCAACAGCTCACACTGTGGATGCCAGCAGCAGCACCAGGGAACATACCAAACAGCAAAAGGACAGGCAGAAGAAGGAAGCAGAGCTCTTTGAAATCCCTGTGAGCAGCAGGGTTCCACAGCTCCCAGTTCCCACCAGGTGAAGCAGGACAGGGGTGTCCCTGCCCTAGGAAGAGGTGGGTTCATGCCAGTAGGGCCAGCTCCCAGCAAATGGTGAATTGCCACCACCAGGCTCACTAGTGTTTCTTGCAGTTCAGAAAAATATCACCTGGCATATCTGTCTTGAAAGATTGCCAGGCCTTACCTCTGAATGCATGTTTTACTCTGGAGTGATTATGTGCAAAAGATAAATAGAAAACAGTTTTGGTTTTAGCTGAAAATAAATTGATGCTAAGAACTAGCAAAACATCCTCTTCCCTGAATTAAAGTAGTCCCTTCAGAGACATCTCTGTACTCTCATTTTCAGCAAGATGGGCTTTTTTTTTTTTCCCGATCTCTTTATCTCTGTGCTCCTTTCCTCCCTCCACCCTCCCACATAATTCCTTTATTTTCTTCCCTACACCGTTTCCCAACCTATTTTCTTTTGCCTATTTGAAAGCAAGAAATTAGTTGGAAATCTCAAAGAGCTGTAAGATTTTATAGTTTACACTATGGAAGAGGTTTGAGCCTGCCTTGATCAAATACTCCTCATCCCTCCCATTGCCCTTCCAAACTCCTCTGTGCCACAAAGGTCACAAGGAGGAGCCCTGGGCCTCTCAAAGTCTCTGTCCATGGTGGGCTTGCCCTTCCCTTGGCTTTGTTTTAGAGTTCCTCCCAAAGCAAGGCTGTGAACGAGTGATCTGGAGGGGGAAACATCTTCCCAGCTCTGAGCAGGAGCCTAGCACTTTGGAAAAGAGGATGGAGCAGTATTGTTGTGTGATAATGGGCTGGATTTGAGGAGTTTGGATCATTTCTGTGCCCTTGCATATGCAGACGTGGAACCACGTTGCTGGTGTAACTTGTGACTGTGAAAGAGGCCACAACCTTGGCATATGCATCCCTTTACATTCACAATTTATGCACATTTATATTTTTTTTAAAATACACTGGGAACAGAAAATGGTACATCTTCTGCATAAAAATGAAAAGTAACTGAAAACCTGTTATATGCTCTATATAGCTCTGATCAGAGGGGAAAAGATGACTGCAGATTTGTGGTTGACAGCCTTCAGAAAAGGTTCAACAGAGTGTGAAAATTGACATTTAGCAAATAGCAATTCAGCCTTCATTTTTAGTGGAGCTGCTTGAAATAAATGGCAGGTTTTAAACAAAATGTTTGTTTTATTGGATGTTGCTTGTCTCATTACTGCAGTTAATTAAAAGGGGGGACAACAAGTCAAAGCCAGAGTCAATAAGTTTGTTAATAAAGATTTAATTTGGTGGAATCATTATAAATTGACTGTACAATGAATGGATATGCCACAGGAATGTGAGTGTCTGAAGGTCCATAAATGGGTTTTCAGAAATACCCATCAGGTTGTAGCCAATTTGTCATGCTAAATAAGCTCTTCAAATCCACTTAGGCAAGTGTGCGCGTTTCCAAAGGGCATCACCACTGAGTAGATGATGCACTCAGACACACCTTTTTTTTTCTCCAGCAGTTTTTTTTTTTTCTGCCATTCCAAATCCCTTTTAGCTCTGTTATCTCTGTATTTCCATTGGAAGAGATTAGCTATTAACACCAGTCTTTTTGGAAGGAATAGAATAAATCATCAGAGAGGAGAAAGAGTAAATCACTGCTGCAGTGAGTGCTGGAGGCTGAACCTGAGCACTACCCATGTGGGATTTTAATCCACCTGACCCTTTTCCTTTATTGCTGACCAAACAGCAGGTGAAAACCCCACGGGCAGACAAACTTCAGAAGTAATTTTAAAATGAAAATCTAGATCGACAGCTCTTCCTCAGTGCAGAAGGCTGCATGTGAAGCCTGATGCTCATGACTGCAATATTTGCATAGTGCTGCACCCCTGCCAGTAATCCTCTCTTGGAGTAAGGGTTATCACAGGAAAGCAATTTCTCTGTCAGGGATGGCATGCTGGTCTGCTCTGCAGGGTTTTTCAACACTCTGAAAAACAGGAGAATAAGATAAAAAAAATTACATCATGCCCCCTTCTTTCAGAGTAAAGCAGAAGGGCAAATCATGAAAGTAGCAGAGATTTGGCCCAAGTTCATCCAGCCACTGACTGCACACGACAGAGCAGAGCACCGTGCACAGCCTATGTTAACAAATGCAAATTATTCATCCAGCAAGTTTTACCTGACTCAAGCATCCATCTTTTCATCGGGTTTTATTGTTTTAGCCTAACTCAGGTGGCTTTTGTCCTCCTGCCACCATCCAGCAGCCTGGATAAACTTCAGGAAAAAGCTGCTTGAAGCCTGAACTGTTCCCTCCTGTGCCAGTGGCTCAGGGTTGCTGTGAAATGTGGCCCTGCAGTTCTCTCTGTGATGTGTTCATCTCCTCTGGGTGTCTGAGGGCAGCCCTGTCAGACACTGGGCAGCAAACAGTGTCAGTGGCCCTGAGGAAGAGCCACAACTCTTGGTTTCTATTTCTTTTTCTCCCCCCTGGCACCATGACAGTGCATCAAGTTAATGCCCAATCTTAGCAGCCTCTTCTGCAATTCTGCTTGAAAGGGTTTCTTCCAATTTATGCCTTTTAATTAGAAGCTTTCAACCTGTAATTAGAAACTTACACCAGCCCAACCTTTGTTTCTTAAAAAATGCATTTGTGGTTTAGGCAATTATGGTAACATGAAAAGTAATTATTTTTCTCCGTGTGCGAAATGAGCCTGGTCGTTAGTGCAGCCAACAGGAGGAGGAATTTATTTTCTTTCAATTTGTTTTAATTTATTGCAAGAAGTTATGTAACAAGCAAAATAAATAGGTGGTTTGGGCAGTAGATGAGGCATGTGTAACTCTGCTCTGGGGAGTGCAGGGAGGCTGTGGGATCAGAGCCACCCTGCAATTCCAAGCCCCCTGGTTACCACGCACAGGTTAGCCATGAAGAAATTTCCAGACTGTTACTCGAGTTTTGACCCAGTCTGTGTCAATGTACAAGGAGCTATGGTCAGGTGTTTGTAATAAAAATAATTCTGGGCTCTTAGGTGCCAGCCAGGCATCAGCAGCAGTGCCTTGGTTGGAGCTCAGCCTGCTGTGTGATAATGTCATTTTCTGTCTCGGTTCTGGCTGTGCCCAGCACACAGATGGCTCTGGGTGTCCCAGCTTGTCAGTTAAGGCTGAAAGCTGGACCATCCCAGGTGAGGACAGGGACCTTGCAGTTATCTCTACACTTAAAATAGGAATTGTTATTTTTGCATCCCTGAATCCCTCCTCTGTCTGCTTGAACACATCATCTTTTAAACCACATCTGTATTTACCACACATCGTGTTCAACTATCTCCTAATTTCTATGATAATTTCCCTCCTTGATTTATAAGCAACAGAACTTTTTAATTATCCAGATGATTTTCATTTTCTCAGCCATACCTCCACGTCATTAAACATTAATCTTGTACTTTTTTCTTAGACAATCTCTGCCCTTCACCACTTCTCCAGTTCATAATGAAACTAGATCTCAATAGCGTTACACAGTCATTCTTCTCCCTAGATTAATTTGATATCATCTGCTTGATCTCAGGTTTTGTCTTACAAATACGATATTTGGCTTCTGGTAAACTATTCCAGAAATTACTTTAAATGTGGGGGGAAAAAAAACAAACCTACCCTAAGGCATTTAAGACAACTTTACATAATTACCTTGCCTTCAGCAGTTCCTGTGCTGCAGCATGGTAGGCAATCACAAAGAATTTACAGTTGTATTTTGACTGCTCTGTGTTTTCCTAGTTTTGCAGCTTTTCAGTGCTCTGAATAAACCTCAGCTAGTGCAAAGTGTACTGGAGACTGCAGCAGGGGATTTGCAGTGTGGTGGGAGGGACCATATGTTCAAGCTTCTCCTCTTGCTGAGGAATGGCATTTTTTTGGAGGGAGAATGAAAGCTGGTTCTCACCTGCTTGGTGCTGCAAGACAAAACCCTCCCTACAAACTCCTCTGATTACTCATTTGGCTAGACCCTCTCAAATCTTCTTTCAATATTAGCTGAGCATCTCCCTGCTGCTGGCTTTGACCTCCTGTGTGATGGTTTCAAGCCACAGCTCTTAGTTAGCCCTTCTCACAGAGTTGTGGTCTCTGAAGAGATAATGAGATACATCCATTTCATGGTCAGAAGGGGATTGTTTTAGCATAAGCTCTCTTCAGGAAAAGTTCACTCAACACAGCACCCATAACTCAAACTGGGTGAAAAATACATAAACTGGTCCATTGAGCTCTGAGATGAAGTTACCAAAACCAGCAGCAGATTTATTACAGTGCTGGTGTTGAAGTATTCCTTGAAACTGTAAGAGCTCTGTTTAAAAAAGAAGAAAGAAAAGTTGCAAGCACTGGGTTCCCTATCCAAGGAAACAGTAAAGCTTACAAAGTTAGCACAAGGGTAATTCTTTTCTCAATTCCTTTTTATCTTTCTCTTGACTCAGCTTTGTACAAAATCTCTTCAGCATCTGTGTTGCTCAAATACAGAGGAGAAAATTCATTGCACCCCCTGCCATTTGAACCAGACTTACCTCTAACTCAATTAGAAAACTGTAATTTACAATAAAACATCATTAGACCTCTGCACCTGTCAGGTCTCTGACAGATTTAGGTGGGGTTTGCTTGAGAATTACCCATGGTTTGTGGAGATAGCTAAAATAATTTTCATTTACTGTTCAGTGTATCACATTAGAAATTGCATAAGGTTTTGGACCCGAAGCCATAACAATCTCTTTCAGATTATGGCTGCACTGGAATTGTCACTCATTAGATTTGCAGCATAAACACTGGAAACTGTGTGGTGATGCACACTGTCAGACTAACCAGTATTTACAGCGATAGGCAGGATTCACAATGGGATGACATGATAATAATATATCCTTGTTTACTTCTCTAATTAATGTTTCTAAAGAAAATACCCTGGAAACCTTCCATAAGCAAGATTTATTTCTGTTGATTGAGACTGTAATCAGATGTCCTTATTCAAACAGTAATTGGTGTGCTTCATTAGCATGTAATTGAAAACAAGATTTATGTCAATGCTAGGCAATAAATAACAGGGATACATATTTTCTTATTAGTGATGGTCTCTTCTGTAAGCTCTGCTTGCTGCTTTTGTATTTTGCCACTTAGGTCATATTTTGTCAAAATCATGGTGTCTCAGAAAAAGACATTGTGCATTTAAAATCCTTTGGATTTTAACCTCTCACTCTGATGTACCAAGGCTAGCTCCCTTTTTTTTCTTTTTCCTGCTTTGTATTAGACTCACTGTTCTTGCCATATTTTAGCCTATGTTTTTCCCATGAAATGGTAATACCAGGAAGGAATTCTAGTGATGAAGGGCAGAGGCAAAACTTGGCTTGAACTTGCGTTCAATTGAGGTTTTCACCAGGTTAGTCAAGGAACCTGTTGTTCCTCCTCCCAAACATTTTTCTGTTCCAATACAAGACAAAGACAAAGAAAAAAAAAAGAAAAGAAAACACACATTTCTAAGCATTCTAAAAAGAGAAATTAAGCGTGGCTTCTTTGCAATTCAGTAAAACCTGATTAACTTCCTGTTAATAGGGAGAAAAGCATTATGTTTTGTCCTAGGAGTAGACATACATGAGATAACACACAAATAATGAAGTCAGAAGTGTAAGTCGCTGTGAATGGGCGATCCCATTGATTTCATTGAAACAAGAGAGTTAAAATTGAAAACAAATTTCAGCCTGAGAAGCTGGTTCATTACCAGCAAATTGATGGAGCTCCGTGTTTACTTGCTGGCATAATTTACCAATTGTATGAGAGAGAAGCAGGCACGGTGCTAACATTGGCTAATTTTATGCTCAACGTGAGTCTTATGGCTGGTCAGATGGATACCATAAAAAATAATTAGAGTCATTAGAAGTAATGGGCTACAGCTGCAGTAATACATGCTCTATTCTCAGTCCAGAGGTTTCTAAGCAAAATTAAATTAGCTCCTGTTACCACACTGCTGCATCATATGCTCCTCACCTCCTGTGCATGAACTTCTCTTCCCATTTCCATACTGCAAGCAGCGTTGGTGCCCCACACAGAAAAAACACTTTTGGGACAAGGAATTCTGAGGCTTGAGGCCATTCCTTGCAAAAAAAAAAAAAAAAAAAAAAAAAAAAAAAAAAAATCAAGAATAAAGGAAGTAATAACATGAGAACAATCATGAAGTGTGAGCAGAAAGTCCTCAGCTCACATTAACTCCTTTCACATGTTGAGGATCATCCCTCTCCTCTGCTGAAGCCTTTGGTGCAAGGCACAGATTGAAAGTCATGTTTGCATCAGTGCTGGACCTGGGCAAATTTTCCCCCTGAACTATTCACATTAAATTTTACTTTTTAACAGCATTATGCCCACTGTATTGGAAGCACCTCAGCAGCCTCCAACTGCAGGTGATACTGCCTGCACATCATAAATACCCTCTTCTATTCCCAAAATTCAAAAGGCTGTTCATAAAAGTAAAATGCTGCATTATCCTGGAGGGGTTGAGGGGAGGGACAAGAAGGAGATAGATTGCATGGTACTGAAGTGATTAATGTGACTGTTTATGATGAAGGAAATGAAAACTAGAAATCTGCGTAAGTAATGGTCTTTCCAAGTGAATGACTTTCTCTGGAGCCACAATACAAACTCATGTGCTGATTTCCTTGAAATTATTGCTGAAGTTCCTAAAGCAGAACAGGGATGACACTGAAATTTTTTTCCTTCCTCATTGATTTTCAGGAGCACAGAATTTCTGTCGATTTTCAGGGGTTCACTGCTTGCTGCCCACATGCCATCACCTCTCCTTAAAACAGGAGGTGCTTTGGTGGCAGGATTGAGTAGAAGGGTTTAAGAGGCACATTTAGCACTGTCCATTAAGGGTGGTGAGCTGGAGCTGAGTGTGCTCCAAGGGAGGAACAGGACTAACACTATTTTTGATGAAGGTACAAGCCCAGTACTGCAGCTTGGGAAAGATCAGTTATCCATGCGCCAGCCGTTTATCCCTGGCAATGGTGACTTCCCTGGCCTCAGTTATTGCAGTATATAAATGCTTCACAACTGCTAATATATTTATCTTTCCATCCTCCCTATGGAGTTGGGAAGTGCTGTTACCTCTGTTGCAGAACTAAGAACTGAGATTAAGGGTCAGATTTGTTATGGCATTTAGGTGCTCAATGGGATTTTCAAAAGTAGCTAACACCCATTGTAATAAGTGGAACTTGGGAACTTGGGTAGTTCTGAAAAACCTGTTATTTGTATTTTTTTTTTAAAATTATGGACTTATATGAAACCTTGGGATCTAGAGGAGTAGTTCCCAAGTTGTGGGGAGTCACCCAGACAGGAGTATGTCTCTTCATCCACCTCCCAGGAGACTGCAGGTGAGACAGGAGCAATTTCATGGCAGTAGCTTATCTCAGTGCTGAATTCAGCAAGCTGTAACCGTGCACAGCATTGCATTTACCCTTCTTGCCCAGCTCTGTGAGAGAGGTCAAAATCCAGTCCTGCAAATACTGGAGCAAAAATAAGCAGCACCCATGGTCAATAAAAAGGGCTTATGTGCCAATTGCTGGGATGGAAAATTCAAGAGCAGGAGCAAATAATGAAACAATCTATATTCATGCAGCCACCTTTCCAGCCTACTGCTCTAAGTACAGGCTTACACCTCACCAGGAGATGGGAATCCCACTAAAAGCTCTGGAGTATCACACTGGAAAACAAATGTTGATTTTGAACAAATTATCTGTTCATCTCTAAATCATTTTCTTTCATTATTAGTCTCCAAATTGGTTCTGCTCTGGAAGGCAGAATTAGGTTGAAAAGCAGAGCGTCTCTTAAACGCCTGCTTCAAGTGAAAGTGTTCAGTAAACATTGCTCAAACCCCCAGAGCATAAACTCCTCAGCTGCTTTCTCTGGCTTTGCATAGATTTTGCAGCTCCTGGTTTATGGTCAGGTGGCTCAGGGATATCAAAAAATAATCAAATTAAATCCCTTACAAACATATGCCACTTAAATACCAAGGAAACAATATTTAAGACCTCCTGTCCTCCTTTACAGTAGAATAAACTGGGACAAGAGTCCCAAAAAGATGGATTTACACCAATATGGAACATGGAGGAGAGAGAAGGGTCAGGCTCCAAACCACAGCATGAGCACAAAGCCATGTGGGCTGCAGACCAGGTTTTCATTTTTGGAAGAGCTGCACCTTGCTGTCGCAATATGTTCAATCATTTCTGTAGTTTTAAGGTTCTAGAAAGATCCCTGGGCTTTAAAGTTGTATTTTCAGCATTAAAGGGGTGGGTTTGTGTTGAATCAGTGTATCAGCTGGATTGCAGCTGCCTGGGGCTGTGATTTGGGGTGGGGGAGTGGGGTCAGCTCAGAGGGGAGGGAGAGGGAGCAGCAGCAAAGCCCCAGCTGCTGTTGTGTCCCTGTCCCACATCACACCATGGGCTCTTGGGAGGGTCCTTTGTGCCTCCATCAGGAAAGAAGCTCTGCATGGATTAGAATGCATCCAAAAATCACATGGTTTTCAACAGTGTTTGCAAGATGCTGTTATTCCACTTCTCCAGGTGGAGGAGGGAGAATAACTCCATCACTTTGTTACACGTGAAACAGAAAAAACTTTTGGGCAGTGTTGTCTAGGACACTCCAGATCATTGGTAGCTTACTCAAAGCTTGAATTTTGACTCAGTTTGCAATTCAGGGGACCTGTGTGCAAGGGAAAGATGTCAAGAAGGTGCTCTATTGATCCTCCCCATCTTAGGAGGATTTCCACGGATTTCCCAGCTCTCCTCACTCTCCAGTAAGGGTGTGGGACTGGGAGGCTGCTCCTGCATAGAACAGGAATTGAGGGCTGCTGCAAAGGAGTGTGTTTGCACTGTGGTGTCTGAAGACTGTTTTGCACCTAGGAGATTTATTTCTCAGTGGTTAGAAGAGCTAAAAGATTAACAGATTAACAAATATATTGAGACAGCCAGGACATCAAAGAAATTGGAGAGTCACTGAGATGCTGCAGAGCCGGAGAGTCACCGGGCCATGTTCTTAGGAATTATTTTATCCTCAGATTACCTTGGCTGTCTTGGGCTATGGACACATCCTCTGGTGAATTTAGCTACATGATTTAAGATCTAAGTGCCCAAGCTCTCTGCTGTTCCTCCTGAGGATCCTGCCTGTGGAGCAGGGGGAATGTGTGCCTGCATGCCAGACACCACAGCACAGATCCTGGGGGCTTAGGGCAAGCAGAGGGCCCTTTGTTTTTCAGGGCAAACAGCAGCCTGTGAGGAACACCAAGAGTGAGAGTGTACCGAATCCCTGGGCAGAAATCTCCAGGGAAAGTATGGGTCAGACAGCTTTTTGTCCTCCATGCAATCTGCAATTCAGTCAGGCGGGGAAAGAAAGTGAGTTACAGCAGTCTTAACCTTGGGTTCCTCACACAGGAACCAGCTGAGGGGTGATACCAGTGGAAGGAATCAGAAAAAGGTTTGCATAAAATGTGGCTTCCCTGCAGAAAACAAAAAGCAGCTCAGAAGGGTTGTGCAGAGGCTGCTAACCATGAGACCATGCTCATTCCTTAGGCTATGCCTCGATGGCTAACCTTCCTTGCATATGCCTCAATTGCTCCCTGAAATTTAGATTTAGTTAAGTCAGCCAGGAAATTATGGATGAGTTGGGGTCTTGAGGGATAGTTGTTCAAAAAGCAGCAACATGAAGACACTGAAAAGAGGGAAAGTCGTAACTTGCAAAGTGTCACACAGAGGGAGCTGTGCCTGTGCTTTATTGAACTGTTGGCTGCAATAAATACAGCTGAATTCCCTCAGTCTCCCATAATGTTGTCTCAGTACCAGCAGGAGTCCATTTAAGAACACACTTACTGGCACAAATGATTATACATATGGAGAGCAGAGAAAGAGCTGATGCAGGCAAACCCTGAGAGCTGCCCAGGAGAGCTGGGGGTGGTGCTGGGCTGCCCCTGCTCAGCTTTGGTCAGTGCTGCCAGCCCAGAGCAGGCAAAGATGAGGAGCTTCTGTTCCTGCCCTCCCATCTGCTTCACCTGAGGAGACCATAGCCTAGATTTTGTGATGTACAGTAAATAAATGACGACAAAATCAACTAAGAGGGTATTCCCCAAGAGGGAGAGTTGGTTTTTTATAACCATTTCCAATACAGGGAATACTAAGAGACTGTATTATAAATAAGAAAGAGACAAGTATAATAGAAGACCTAAAAATGGATGATGAACAAGGAAGTCTGAACCTTGTGCTTCTGCAGTTTACAGCATAAACCCCAGTTGCTGAAGTTGAAGGTCTGGCTGTGTTGCAGTGCTGTAACAGGGCTGTCAGAGGCCTGAGCAGGGTATCCATGGTTGGGAGGGGCTGAAGCTCTGCAGAGCAATGATCATGCCTGGTGTAATATGAGCCTAGGACTGGAGACCACAAATTTTGGGTCAACCTGATTGTTTTCATTTATTTACTGGTATCCTTAAACCCTTTCTAACCTCACGTTGTAGGAAATCAAGAGAACCAATATATTCCTGCTTGAACAGTGGTTTGAGGAAGAGAAACTCTTGAACCCTCTGTGTAGGTGCTCAGCTTTGCTGATATCCCCTGATATCTCACTGGTTAGTGAGAAATCTCAACTAGGAATTAGAGCCAGCTGACCTTAGGGCTTTATTGCCCTTTCCCCCTTGGCCCAGCGTGGCAAAGCTGGCACGGACACGCTGGCAGATCAGATTCCTGATGTGTCCCACCCCGTGGTGCACGACCCTTTTCCTGGGAGGGCAGGTGAGAGGCTGACCCTGGACAGGGCCTGGGGGGCAGCAGTGCAGCCCAGCAGCCTGGGCTGGCTGCCAGGGCTGGACGTGTCCCCTCTGTGTTGCAGGCTGGAGTCGCCCACGCGCGCGCTGGTGATGGAGGCGCCCAAGGGCATCGAGATCAACGCCGAGGCGGGCAGCCTGAAGGCCACGTGCAGGACAGAGCTCAGGCTGGAATCCAAAGATGGAGAGGTGGGTGGAAAACGTCAAGCCCTGCAGGGCTGTAGCCTGTGGGGTTCCACAAGGTTTGGAATCCAAATTTGTTGTGGAGATCTCTTCTTCAGCCCGTGCGTTCAAAGGATGAGACAACGCTTCTCAGTTTTCGGTCTTAAGGTTATTTATTCTCTCTTATCTATAAAATTTTCTTCCTGCCCAGCCAAGGTCTGCTCAGCAGGACAGTCAGAGGCACTCTGCCTGCCCCCAGGGTGGTGTTATCTTTATATACAAACAACTACGTATAACATATTTACAATTATTCCCCAATCCCCATCACCTAGGTTAGACAGTGAGCTTCTACTCTAAACCAATCCAAAAGTGCCAACACCATCAGTGAAGATGGAGGTAGAGAAGAAGAAGAAAGGCTAGACACGCTCAAATCTTGTCCCCAAAAACCCCTATACAAAAAATCCTAAAATCTACACTTACACCTTGTGATATACTAATTATCACTATTCAAACTGCTGTGGCTTTTATCTCCTCATGTAAAGCTGGCAGTTTGCTCCAGGGTTCGTAATCGAACCCACTGGTGTTCTGGGCTGTGTGCCAGGGTCTCTGAGCCCCCTGGCAGGGATCTGGGCAGCTCCAGACTCCCAAAGGGATGTCCTGAGCTCTGACAGGAGCCCTGTGGGACACCAAGCTGCTGTGCTTGAAACGCTGGAGTGAGAGCCTGGGCACAGTGGGCTCTGCTGACTTCACTGCTGCCACTGGCTGAGCACAGCCCATGCACATCAGGCTCACTGCGTGGCAAGGGCTGAGTCATTATTGTTTAACTGCATGGATAATAGTGTCTGTTGTTCCAGCAGATTTATGTAGCTGTAAAATGCACAGTGCTCCCAAATTCTTTGTTTCCTTGTCACTTTAAAACAAGATTTACTTGGCTAGCATAATTAATTCTTTTATCATATATTTTTCTATAAGAAGAGCTTAATTCACTGGTATTGATCTGAAAAGCTTTGTGGCTGATGGTTCATTCTGGAAAGAAAGGGAACATTAGGGGACACAGGTTCTTGCACTGGAGAAACTTCCAAAGAGGAAGAGAGAGCAATTAAAGCTGATAACATAGGGCAGAAGTGAAGTAGGTGTTGAGTTAAGCCTCTTCTGGTGTCACAAATTCATGTGTGCACATGGTTCTCATGCCTGCCACAGTGGTGGAAGACACCAAAGGATGTGGCTGAGGAGCTCCCAGTGGGGAAACCACTGAGAGCCTCCTCAGGAGGAGCAGCCCATGCAACACAAGCCTCCAGGCAAGAGGGCCCCCACATAAGCTAAGGTTTACCTGTCTTAGTGTCAAGGGTAAAAAATAGAAAGACTTTTAAATTGCAATTTCTGTTATTTCTAAACATTTGCATTTTAAGAGAGTCCAAACCTAGGCCATGGGTGTTAACAAAAAAACCCTACCTCACACACTGAGATTGAAATCCAAGGCATTTCACAACTTCAAGCAGTTGCTTTCAACACTAAGTTGCTTTCAAAATGCATAAATTGACTTGTATCTTTCAGGACATGAGCTGGGTGGATACTGAACTTGGAGATTCTTACTGTAATTGCAAATAATCTCAGTGACCCCATATTATTCTGGGGTTCAGGTTATTTTACTGTATTCTGGCTGATGTCAGAGCATTCCCCTTCAGCTGCCACATGCACATGTCTGAGAGCTGCCACACTTATATTGTTTTGTAAGGAGGAATTTAGGACTGTTAGAACATTTGAGTTATTTTTAATATACACAAAAGCGTTACACATATACATAAAATATGCATAGAATATACATAAAATATACATAAAATATACATAAAAGTCAGTGCTGGGA
Organism: Sitta carolinensis; assembly: GCA_032173965.1. Taxonomy (NCBI): domain Eukaryota; kingdom Metazoa; phylum Chordata; class Aves; order Passeriformes; family Sittidae; genus Sitta; species Sitta carolinensis. The sequence continues at coordinate 10,796,872 of CM063294.1, read as the reverse complement.
GCCTGCAAACTAACTGGCAATGGGATCACAGTGACAGAAATCCTGATGGAGGAGCAGGGTGGTTGGGTGGGTGTGAACCATCCATGCTCTCCATCTGGGTCAATCCAAACCTGGGACTGGATTCCTGGGAGATTTCCCAGGAAGCTAAAAGCCAAGAAAACACAGTGGGTACAGCAGAAACAACCCGGAGGTCGTGGTAAAGGCAGATAATGTGCTCACCAAAATTTGTATCAGACTTCCCCATCCTCAAACACTTTCCTACCCAGTTTTTGCAGCAGCTGAGCTGTCTGGAGGAAACTTCTTTAGACACAGCATCAGAAATAACAGCTCTCCTCTAATTCTCTCTCTCTTTTTTTTTTATTTTTTATTTATTTTTTTTAATTATTATTTTTATTTATTTCTTTATCTCCCTCTCGCCGCCTCTGACTCCAGATAACGTTGAATTCTGCAAAAATCAAACTACCTAACTTGCCTCAAGGATCTTCCTCTTCTGCGGGGTCCAGGCAAAAAATCTATGAGCTCTGTGTGTGTCCCAACGGGCGGCTGTTCCTGTCCCAGGCAGGCAGCAGCTCCACCTGCCAGATAAACACGAGCGTCTGCCTCTGAGGGACAGTGTGCAGCGGGGCATCACAGGCAGCACAAAAAGCCAGTTCTGGTCTCACAGATCCAGCTGCCAACTATTTTTACTAGAACACAGAAAGCCTATCAAAGACTCTTTTTGTGTGTGCGCGCGCGTGTGTGTGAATATATATATAAGAAAATATATATATAAGATATATATATATATCCTCTGTGTAAAACGATGTTTCAGTACAAGGAATCCCAGGGTGACCCTGTTACATTTGTGTAGCATTTCTCTTTCCCACGCCAGAATTTACTGGTACAATCTGCTGAATTGGATCTGATGCTCCCCTGGACCCTTCTGGATTAATACAGGGCAACGATCACCCCTCGTTTTTGATCACGTTCTCAGAGCAATGGGATTGCTGGCTGGGCAAGACCCTGGAACCAATGCAGACCCAAAGGGAAGAGGAGCATCTCTGATTATTTTTGCACCATTAAATCGGTGGCATGAAAAATAAATAATTTTACAAACAACAAAATAGCCAGATGTGCTGATCACCCACAGTGATCCGAGATACCGGAGGTTAAATTACTCTTTAATTATCACCCGAAGCATGGCTCCCTGTTGGGGAAGATGGATGCACTTGGCCAGTGGGAAAGTGCAGACCTTCTTGCTGAAATAATAAATGTGATTTTCTGAAGGGGTTCAACACTTGCATGGCCAAGGATGCCTTGTGCTATTCAGGTGGGACACGTCAGCTCCAACATTAACCTAAAATCATCCCTGTGCTGGCAAAACTGCCGTTGCATTTAGTTATTGGAAGGAACAAAATTGTGAAAGTTGGACTAAATAGAAAAATCCTGAACCTCTTTTTTTAACAGGTGTCCTGGATCACCCTACAAACTCCCCATTAACACCTTCAATTTTGAACATATTTGGTGTGAAAATTTAAGATTTGGACATCACCTAAATGCCTGTAGAAACAGAGAAAATCAACTAGAAAATCATAAAATTAAGTATATAATGTAGATGCTACATTGGAATTTTTTGTCATCTTTTCATGATATACAGTCCAAGGTCACTTAGATTTAGTGGAAACTGCAAATATCAGAGATGCTGACAATTAAAGACTTTTTTTAAGTGTTTATAAAGATTGTGACAAAGCCAGATTACTTAGGGGAAGGGCTTTGGATGCTGGTTCCTCTAGAATTTGAGTCCCCAAAACTCTGTGGTTGAATCTTATCATGGTTGCATTTCTTCCTTATTTTAAAGTCTAGGAGTCAAGGGCAGGATAAAACACAAAGATCTGATCTGGTAATATTACTTCCATTTTTGAAGTTTTGGAAAATAATGATAATAGCCCAGATCATTGAATTCTGACCCATAATTTCATCCACATGCATGTAAAAATCCTTTAAAAAAACCAAATATATCAATTATGGCAAAAGTTTCCAAGTTGCAGTAAATCTCATGAGGACAGCAAGGTTTCTAAGCCACTGAGATGTTTTTGAAATATTACCTCATGTGCAAAAAAGACAGATCTGTGCCCATCCCTAGTGATATCTAACCAAAGCTGGTATTCTTCAAGTGATCTTCAAGATAAAACATAGCTGACAGAAACCTTTAGAAATAATTTAGCCCATTCCTTTTTTTTTTTTTTTTTTTTTTTTTTTTACAGTTTTTCACGTATTTTCTTGTGGTCTCAAGAGTACCAGGGTTTGATTTTTTTTTTTTTTTAATTTTTTTTTTTTTAATTAACAATTCTGGCTTAATCCAAAGCTGATTGGACTCAGAAAAGATTTCTATGGAGTTTAGATTAGATGTGTGTTGCTGCCTAACAAAGCAGCACTCCCAAAAAAATTTATTCCTGAAAGAGGATTGAACGATTTCCTTTTATTACAATAATGTTTCCTGATAAATTAACGAATTCAAACTATTTGTTAATGAATGATTCCTGTAATTATTATGTCTTGAGTCAACGTTTGAATGCAAAGGGTCACCCAGGGTAACAATTGTATTGGGACACAGGACTATACCATCTCTGTTCAAAGAGGGGAATTGTGCCTATGCCTTAAGTCAATGCACTCAGCAAGGAGAAGCACATCATATTTATCTTGTTATTAAATCTAGTTTGTTTGGGGGGAGGGGCAGGAGGGTGTCTTGGGAACTGGTTGTGCAACTTAAAACAGATATTGATGAAATACATTAAGACTGTAGGGGCACCTAGAATAATTGAGATTTTTTTTTTTTTTACCATGTTAAATATAGCAAAATACTGTGTACGTTACCTCTGGGACCATGACTGAAGTCCCATTCATAGTCCTCATTTACTGTAGAATTTTTTCCCTGTCTCATTGAATACTGATCACAAATCTCATAGCAAGCATGGCCTAATCCGTAACCAAATCCTGTGTGAGCAGTTTGAAGGTGTGTGCTGCAGGAAGAGTTCCCTGAAAATGAATCAGATGAAGTGTCCAGCCCTGGGAGTACTCAGGGGGGTGAGGAAGGCAGGGCTGAACACAGGGACTGGCCCACCAGGGGTGCTGCAGCCTGATTCCTGAGCTCCACTCTGGACATGCCTTGGCTCAGTTCTCTGTGCCACCCTCTGGCTGCTCCCAGTTTCCATCCCAACAAATTAATTTGAAGTGGCTGCTTTTCTCAGCTGGGCTCTTGGATGAGGTTGTCACCTTCTCATATCACAGCAGCCATAAACTGCTAAGGACATTCATATCTTGGTGTGAATTTCTGCTGGGGAGCTGTTAGGAAATGACCTTAACATCTGTGCCATCGCTGCAGATGCTTCTCTGAGGTGAACAAAGGGTACCTTAATTATGTCTACTGAAAGAAACTCTTCTTGTTTCAATATATTTTACAACTATGTTTCCGTCTTAAAAAACATAAAATTATGTCATGTGTTGAAATGAGAGAAATTGTTGTTAGAAAGGATGAGCCCCTGTAAGGACTTAGAGATGATTTGAACACCACTTGAGTTTTAAGGCAGTGGTTTGGGTGATGCTGCCTATGCTGGTCAGCAAGTGGCAAACATAAACACAGGCTGGGCAGAGAATGGGTCAGGAATATTCCTGAGGAGAAGGTCTTGGGTTGTTAGTTGAGGAGAAGCTCAACATGACCTGAAGTGCACTCAGAGCCCAGAAAGCCAATCCTGTCCTGGGCTGCAACAAGAGCAGTCGAGGGAGGGGATTTTGAGCTCTTGTGACACCCCACCTGCAGTTCTGTGACCAGCTCTGGGGGTCCCAGCATCAGAAGGATGGGGACACATTGGGGGGAGCCCAAAGGAGACCACAAAGATGCTCTGAGGGCTGGAGCCCCTCTGGGAATGCTGGGGCTGTTCACCTGGGGAAGAGAAAGCTCCAGGGAGACCTCAGAGCCCCATCCAGCGCCTAAAGGGGCTCCAAGAGAGCTGGAGAGGGACTTTTTACAAGGGCAGGGAGGAATAGGACATGGAAGAATGGCTTTAAACTGACAGCAGGCAGGGTTAGGTTGAATATTAGGAAGAAACTCTTTGCTGTGAGGGTGGTGAGGCCCTGGCACAGGTTGCCCACAGAAGCTGTGGATGCCTCACCTCTGGAAGTGCTGGATGGGGCTTGTAGTGACCTGGTCTAGTGGAAGGTGTCCCTGCCCATGGCAGGGGGTTGGAACTGGATGATCTTTAAGGTCCCTTCCATCCCAGACCGTTCTAGGACTCTATGAAAGCAGAGCAAACAGAACTGTGTCAGATTCCAGGGTTAAAAACAGGTATTTTGTTTAAAAAGCTGCCTGCAAACACACCCAGCCATCTCTCACTGCAGTTTGGTGTGGAGTGGCTGACTCTCCTGTTGGACAAGGCAGGTGCAAGAGAATCTCTTCTCCTCCTGCCTTGCCCAGGTACCCACAGTCACTGTTCCTGTGTGGGCTGCTTTTCCCTGAATCCATTTAAACCAGAGCTTCCCCAACCAGAATTTCATCCATATGCTCTGCCTATCATTGATAGAATGCCAGAAGCAAACAAGGGTTTCTGTATTTCATTGTGAATCAGCCTGAAGTTTAGTTCAGCTGAGCATTTGCTGTTTGGGAGATGGGGTTGATCTCAAAATGGAACTGTGTTTGTTTCTGCTGAGCTCAGTGGAAGAGGTGGTGATGATTTCATGAGCTGGGAGCTGGATGGTGACAGCTGAGGGCACTGGGAGCACTGCCAGCCCTTGGGGTGGCTGTGGGGCTGAACCAGACCCTGCATGGCAGCTGTGAGCACTAAAACCCCACCCAAATGCTGATTGTGCCACCAGTGCACCTGGGGCAGCCATGCAGCATTCATAAATGCATTTTTGTGTGGTGGCTCTTTATAGGACTGCAGGACCTGGCGCAATTTGCTGTAAATGTGACACTTCTGGAAAGGGTCAGGAGAATGACAGCCAGTGCTCACCTGTGACTGGAACCTTACCCATGTGTTGTGTGTGACCCTTCTGTCATGGCTGGGTTAGGATGGTTCTTCTAAAGCAAAAAGACTTTGCCATTAGCAAAAGCAGAGGTCCTGACAATGGCTGTACATCTGTACCCATTCTCCATGTTTCTTTGTGGGGTTTTTTAGCTGTTGGTTTGTTTGGGGTTTTTACTCATTTGGAAGCATATTACCCCATAGTCAGTGAAATGGGCAGCTAAAGAGTACAAAGAAATGTTAACAGTAAAGGAAGTCATCAAAAGGAGAAGTCAGTAACTACTACAATATGTATAAAGCCTCTCCTAAGTATTCATTTTTAGAAATCTGAGTATGTGCAAGAGTGATTTGTATTTGCTTACCTCAATCATGTGCTGTCAAACAGCTGTGTTTTAGAAGGGTTGTGGTAAATATCTTGTGATAAATATCACATTGCACAAACAAAAAGTGTGAAGGCATAAGCCTAAAAATACAATCTGCAATATATGGTATAGCAAAATGATGGCTAAATAAAAAACCCTCCCTAGAAATTGCTCCAAGGTTAAAGGGAGATTCATGTGGAACTCGCTAGCTCACATCACGACCTAGTGAAAATTTATTTTGTTGTCATAAGATGCTCACACATGCACACAAATACACACACTCATATACACTTGTTTATTATTTCATTATTACAAGCCAATTTTCTTTATATTTGTTCTAATGGCTTTAAGTTTCACATTGCAAAAGAGAGTGAGACAAAGACCAAAGACTTCAAGAAATTCATCCCTCTCTGGTCGCACTCACACCTGAAATGCATTAACTTTAATGGTGCTTTTTCTGAGCTGGGCAGGAAAAATGCAGGTGTATCATAAAGCTGCATTTGGGAGAATCAAGTGGCAGGAAGGCTCTAACTTGGTTAATGGGGAGAGGAGGAAATAATGTGAAAAATCTTGAAATGTGTGCAGAGGGCAAGGTTACCTGAAATTTGAAATGTGGAGAAATAGCCCAGAAAGCTTAAAGACATCATCCTGGGCTGAAAGTATAAATAAACTGAGTAAATGGTGCCAGCTGCTCACTCGAGCATTAGCAGGGCAGGAGCTCCAGTGGCTGCTGGGTGGAGAAGAGTAACTGCAATGATTTCAATTTAGAAGTACCTACAGCAAAAAAATTAAAAAAAAATAAAAAAAAAAAAAAAATAAGAGGCTCTGCTCTTTTTTATGGCTGACATTTTAAATTTTGAAATGTCATCATGCAGAATTCACCCCAGCAAGTGCAGGGCATGTTCCTGCCAAGCTTTGCCAAGCACTGCTTTGGTGCTTTTTGAATGTGAAAATACCAGCCTTTTTATTGCCCTGGCTGTTCAGGAACGTGGTCCTGGCAACAGTTCCCTTTTCCCCATTTTAACCTTTTTTTTCCTCAGCTCTGCAATTGCTGTGTAATGTTTTAATAGCTCTTAAGTCTGCATCGTGTCACATCTCAGTCATGCAGAGCCCCAAAACCTCTGTGTAGCAGTGGCATGACCATAAAACTGGGGACTTCCAGGTAAATTCTGCCTGGCAGTTGCTGTGTATCCACAGCTGATGTAGCCAGGTTTACGGCTGTGGGTGGAGCAGGGTTAAACACTGATGTGGTGCTGAGGTTATTCCAGCAAGAGTGGAGTGAATTAGACAAGGCAGGTAGGAGGGAAGGGGAAGAAATGGGGAGAGGACATCACCCTGATCACAGTAATGCAGTCAATGTCTCTGTCCCTTTGCACTATTATACTTTAAATTAATAACATCCATTTTACTAAATATGGTGGCAATTATGCTTGATCTTTTCATGGAGCTCAGTGGAATTACTGTCACTGAAACCACTCACAGCTCGGGCTGTTCAAGATTGCTGGGGTGTTGTTTCCATCCACAATAACCACAGTGGCTTGGGGCTTGGATGGAAATTATAGTGAATAGCTTGTATTGAGAAAGCTCTTAAGTCTGCTGTGGTTGAGAGGCCCCTGGTTATGCACATCCAGCCCTGAGGCTTTATCATTTCAGCCTCTCTTGTCCTGCCACTTGAATTGTACTGTGCCCTTGTGAAAAGCGACACACGGTATAAAGAACACAGGAAAAGATGGATATTTAAAGCTGCAGGGTTTTTATCTGAAACTGAGAAGGAAATGCAATCAGAGTGCCCCACTGAGATTTCCCATCCAAATCACTTTAAACTAGAGGTGCAAGTCCCTTAAAAATTAATTTGCTACAAGTGTCATTCCTGCAGCAAAGTTAGCACTGGTGTCTCTCCCAGGAAATGTCTCACCTTATTGCAGCTGGAAGCCCTGTGGTGGCTGGGATTTTGTGCCATCAGGAGTGATGAGTTGCCTGTTCAAAAGTCAGGTTTCTTTTGAGGCAGCCTATCTCCATGGATTGAGTTTTTGCTAGCTTTTAACAGGGATTAAAGAATAGGAGGCATAAATCCACTGTGAAGTGATATGTAATTGTATGTTTGCCTCATTTAGTTGGTTGAAACTTTCCACCAGGAAGAGAAAATATCAGGAGCAATTTCTGTGGAAAATGTTACATTTACATTGTGCCACCAAATGCTTCAGATAAAAACATGCAGCTTTAGCTAAAGTCTTTTCTTCTGAGATTAAAAATGGACTCTTTGGAGCCTCTCATCGGGTCCTACCCAAATAGAAAGTTTTACCATTTCTAATGTATTTGTCATTACAGGAACAGGCCCATTGCAAAGCACAAGTCATGTGCATCTTTGCATGTAACAGGAATTTTAAATTGCATTGTACTCTTAGAGTTTCTCCCCATTCAAAGGCTTAACCACTGATAGGAGATAGAGCCCTCCAAAACCTTTACTGCTAAATGCATTATCTCTCTCTAAAGCAATGTATGTCCTTTGGTCTTTTAAAAATTTACTCATAATGGAGTCCATGAAACATCTTGAGGCAGGCTCACGCTGGAGAGCAAGAGAGTAATTATTTGTGGGTGGTGCTATTTTTGCTGAAGCTTGGATTTAGCTGAAGAAAATGTTGCTGTTAGAGCTTCTCCCACGCTCCCTTATCTGCAAACCCCACTAGCCCCCACACCAGGGCTGGATCTCTCCAGGGTGGCTGCCTTAGGGCAGGCAGTGACCTCCCACCCCAAACCACAGCCTGGTCATTTTGTCCTCAGCTGGGTCCTCTCTGGCCCTGTGCACTCAGCATTGGTGCTGTCACGGATAATGAGACACTTTGGCAGCTTTAGTGGTTTGGAGATGCTACAAGATGAAGAGTACCTGCAGCCTGAGGGGGGTAGATGGCTCTGGTCGTTCTTGGGGCTGTTCTCACAAGCCTTTGGCCACCTGGAGAGCAGGAACTCCTGAGGGCAGGCACTGCTGGAGGAATTCTTCCTTGTCCCTTTTTGTGGGTTATCCCAGCGAGCAGGGAAGTGAAGATGAACAAGTCCTGCAAAGTTAGAGTGTTCCAGAAACCACAGAAAGGGCAGCTCTGAGCAGTCAGTGTCCACTGTGTTTGTCAGAGAAGGGCTGAGTGGACAGAATTCACACCTGCATTCCTCCCAGAGCTTTCCCTGAGCCGTGACCCAGACCTTGCTCTGGCTCTGCCCTGTGTGCTAGTTCGGGAGCAGGGAAGGGATTGACCTGCTGGATCTGGATTTTGCTTGTGGCTTTATTATTTTCCCACCCCGTCTTTGAATTAGTTTCCCTGCAAGCAAAGGCCAACAGAGTTGTCAAAATTCTGCCCCCAAAAAAGCTCTATATATGTAGAGCCCACAGCAAAACAATATTCAGTGAGAGTCAAAGCAAACCCTGTTCATCTAGAGCAGCAGCATAAAAGGCATGACCCCTGTGCTACAGCAGTTTTCCTCTGTGATAGGAAAACACCTTGTCTGACCTCTACTCTGAAAACCACCAATGACCTTGATCGTGTAAACAGGACAAAATGAATTTAAAGTCTTATCACAGTTCTCATGACGAAATTCAGATTTGTTTGGCTTTTTTTTTTCTTTTTAATTTATGTATGTGTGTGGTTGTGTGGGAAAATATAAAGCTTTTTTGTATCAAATAACATCAATCCTTGCACACTCTATGCAAAATTTTGTAAGCATTGCAATAATGCTATGAATTACACAAGGAACTATTTTAACTTTATTACACTTTCTGTATAAAAAAAAAAAAGTTTGTATTTAAATGATTTCAATTGCAATCTTGTAAAATATATTAATAAAATAATGATTGTTAAGAAGGAAAGAGATGTTGGAGTTTTTTTGTTGATCACTGTAGTGATCCATTTCACAGGAGCAAGTACATGGATGTATTTATGCCAAAAGCGCTGTAGAAGATGGAATGAGAATTTCTGTGAATTGCTGTTGGGAGAAAACCTGTAATCAGCAAAACAAAGGATTTTGTCTTTAGGGAGAGATGAGTCTTTCTTATCTTTGAATTTCTCACCCTTCTCCCTGTCATTAGACACTCTCAGCCAAGACCTGCTGCAGGCATTGAGCAGCCTGAGCATCACAAACCTCTCAGAGAGCATCACTGTCTGGTAAGAGGATCTGGGGCTGCCTGTGCTCCAAACCAGCAGGAGCTCAGGGTGTCCCAAGGGTGTCCAGAGCTGGGGTCACTCATCCAGGAACAGATCCCCACCTGCACAAAGTGGAGGAGCAGGAGATCGAGTCTGCCTGTGAAAAAATAGTAATTAAAAAACCAAACTAAACCCCAAATCCAGAAGCCTGGACCAAGTCACACAAAGCCTCTTGGAAACCTCTGGCTGCTTTAATGATCCATCAGTTTTATTTTAATTGGCCAACTAATCAGCTGCTCATTGGTGACTCTGCACATGCCAGGCAATCACTTCTGAGGGCATTTCACAGGAGCTTGGTTTGAAATATGAATTTGTTCACCCTGGATTTTGTCAGTAAATGAGAGCATTGATTGAGGCTCATTATCTGAACAAATTGCAAGATTTCAATCCGGGTGGGAAGTTGTTTGTGCCTTCCAAACCCCTCAGAGATAATGAGCCCAGTCCCCACTGGGACACAGCCAGAATCCAGGCTGGAGCAACACTTGTTTACCAGTTTGCAGGAGCTGCTGTTTACCAGGCTCCACATAAGTTCCCTCAGTTCTTTTGGGTGGGCATGCACTGTCTTCTGGTCTCTCACTGGGTCTTGGACTGTTTGTCCTTTAAGAAATATATAAAAAAAAAAAAAAAAAAAAGGAATCTTTCAGCTGAACTTCAGCAGCAGTTGTTGGCCTGAATTCAGAATTTTCAGCAAGACAAAGAAATAATTCATGAATTATCCCCCCATCAAGAAGCACGTTGGCAGGAAGTTGCCAGCCCCCAGGAGATGACCAGCACTGCCATGGCAGCAGTGGCCAGGACCTTCCCCTGCCCTGAAGCAGTGGGAGTTCTGCAGCTCAGCCTGAACAGCAGCACGTTTGCAGTGCCCCCATGCTAGAGATGCTGGGTGGTACTCAACAGCAGCAGCATCTTCACTATTTTTAAAGTCTGGGAAGTCCAAAAACAGGTTTTGGCTTCCAAAATCAGCTCCTGGGAAAACCATCAAAATGTAATTTCCTCCCAGGTATCTTGCCCTTCGCTTTTTAAGTAGTACTTCACAATTTTTTTCTTGTTTACCTTTCTACCCCTACAGGTGATTGTTTCCTTTTTTTATCCTAAATAGCAAAGATAAACAAAAAAGAATTACCAAATAAAGAATCATTAGGATAAAATGAGTCCATTTCATACTCTGTAAAATGATAACAGCTTCCACAGCTTAAAATTTTATGTGAAGCTGGGTTTTCATATTTTTCATCTGAGTTCAGTACAGACAAGTGGCTGCTGCTGAAGTTCAGTTGTTAAATCTGGGCGATTATTTTTTATTTTTATGAACAGTGGCCAGAAAATCAGCAAGGAGAACTATCTGGTTTTAACAGTTTTTCTCCAGTGCTATGACCTTGATTCTTCTCTCCTTAAACTGAGCTGAAAAATCTTCCTCAATTTAGTGATGAAGGTTCAGACCTAAATAGCTCCAGTGCCAAATGTATCCCAGAGGAAAATTATATGGCCTCATTTAATAGAGAAAAAGCATGAAGTTAAGCCAGCAGCAAGAACTTGGCTCTTTTCTGCAGTCATTTCAGGATAAAAAGCAGAGTGTAAGTAGTCTTTAAATATTTGATTCACACTATTGGACTATTGTAATCTACATTACTGATATCATCTGCACTTATTAAAATTGGGGTTTGTGAATAGCTCTGCACATAACAGCTCTGCTTCAGGCCATCACACAAGCAGGCCTGTGTATCACCAGCTCTGGTATTTTCCCTTTCACACCTACGTTGGCCTTTTTTTTTTACCCTTTTTCTGGGCTTTTCTTTCAGTCTCCTAAGAGCACAGCAGTGCAGGCAGAAAACCAGCCCCTGCCTCCTCGCTGAGGAATGCACATCCCATGGGCTTGGCTCCATTCCCTGGGTGCCTGTGGGGAGGGCAGAGGCACAAAGCACCATTGGTGTCTCTGGAATCACCTCCTTTGCTTTGGTTTCCTGTTGCCCTCCCTGCAGCAGAGCTGTCACCAGCCCAGACTCCCCCTTGGGTTCCCACCTCTCCTCCCTGCACGCTGCCTGCACCTGGCAGTGCTGGGTTAAACTGCACTTGGGGATTTTAGAGGTCTTTTCCAGCCTTAATGATCCTCTGAGAGCCCTATGCCCGTGCCACCCCTGACTCAGACTGTGAGACAGGAATATTTTGAATGCCAGCATAACCCACAAGTACACAGGGGGCAATAAGACTGCAGTACTGCTTGTTTTAAAACAAAAAAATTACATTACTTGGCCTAAACTCTGCCTGCAGCTTGAGTTCAGCAGCTGAGAGCCCCAAGCCAGCTGAAGGATGCTGCAGGTGACTGAGATGGGATTTTACCTACTGGATGTGGGTCTTGTATCTGCTTTGCCAGATTGGGAAGATAAGCAAACAAACAAAAGATAAGACACAAAAAAAACCGCAAAAACCAAAGTCCTTTTGCATATTTTACCTATTTATACAGAGTTTAGTGCTTTTGTGAGAAGAAGCTAAGGAGGCCCCAGAGCTGAAATAAGCAGTGTTAGATGTGACACTGGTCCCAGAGAGAGCTGTGTTTGCTGTAAGGCCCACCCAAAAAAACACAACCTACCTTGGGAAGTCAGGGAGATGAAAAACATCTCATTGCTGTCCAGCATCATCAGGTTTAGGAATAATAAAAGACTGATTGGGAAGTGTGAGAGCATGTGTGTGTGTGCATGGGACAGGGAAAGGCGCATTTCTGAATAATGTGTCATTCTTCTATCCCAAAAATCATTTGGGTATTAAAATAAACCCCAATCTCAAAAGACAGTTTTTGCAACACAATAATCCTGAACCATAATAACTAAATTTGAAAATAACTATCATCTGCTAGAAAGACATTAAAACATCATGGCAGAGCCAACAGGCTGCTGTGGGAGCTCTGTACACACACACAGATTAACACAGAAAAATGAAAGAAGAAAAGCACTGCCACTTCTAAGAAAACCCACAACACACCACCTACACGATGAACTTTTAAGCTCAGAGTGCAACATCCAATGAATTATTTATGAAATAATTTCCAATGAGCAGTTTAGCAGTCAAAGGCAACACAAACAGGCAGCACAGCCCTGCCTGGGGTGACAGCAGGGGACACAGGAGTGCTGTTCCCGTGGCAAGAAGACATTTAGCAGTGTGCATGATGAGTTGCACACTAATAAAGTTTAAAACAAAAATCCAATTGCTAGCAAACACCAGGCTGTGCAGTATCCCAACACAGCCTGTGGGATATGCATGTGGCACATGCCCAGGTGACAGCACTTCACTCCTTCCACACTCTTTTTCTGCTAACCTAAAATACAAGTATAAATAGCTGCTGCTTAAAGGTAATGATGAGACAAAGAAACCAGGAGATATAAAGGCCACATCCTGCTTTTAAATTAATTCTTTATAGCCAGGCTGTAGAACGGGCTGTCCCTGCCTGGCACTGGAATGGGCTCTGCACTGAGGGCTCCACACCAGCAGTGGCCTTTAGCATGACATTAAATTAATGTTCTGTGGGTCTTTTCCCTCCTCCTGGGCTGAGCTGCCTCATTTGACTGTGGCTGCAGCTGAGCCCCAGTCCTGCTGCTGTCCCACACTGCATGCCAGGCTCTGAGGCTGACCCTGCTGAGCACCTTCTTTCCCTAACAGGAGCATGGGCACAAATAAACTTGGGTGGATTCCTCAGTTGCATTCAGTAGCTCCTGGGGCTGGGACAGAGGAGGTGTTGGGGCAAACAGGAGAACAGAGGCAGGAGAGGCTTGGGAGAACCCAAAAGCAGAGCAAGCAGGTTGGGCTGGGCTGGGCTGGGCTGTTCTGTTCTGTTCTGGGCTGTTCTGTTCTGTTTTGTTCTATTCTGTTCTATTCTGTTCTGTTCTGGGCTGTTCTGTTCTGTTCTGGGCTGTTCTGTTCTGGGTTGTTCTGTTCTGTTCTGTTCTGGATTGTTCTGTTCTATTTTATTCTGTTCTGTTCTAGGATGTTCTGTTCTGTTCTGGATTGTTCTGTTCTGTTCTGGATTGTTCTGTTCTGTTCTGGGCTGTTCTGGGTTTGCTGTAGCTCCCATGGCATTGCCAGGCACAAGCTGTGCTGGGTCACAGTTACCTGTGCAAACAGAACTGCAGCACTTCTCATACAGCTCCTGGCTGCTGCAGTTGGAAGAACTTAAAAATGCTCCTTTTTTTCATTAATTTCCAGAGCAGCACCAGTCCTGCCCAGTTCCAGGAGAGGGGCTGAGATTGCTGCTCCCACACTGCTGAGCGTGGTTTAGCTCACTTCTCACACTGGCTTTTATAATGGTCACTTTTGTGATATTCCAGAAGCCCAGCGTGGCAGTGCACAGTCCTGCCAGCCAGGTGGGGAATGGGGTTCTTTTTTTAGCAGTGCCACAATGGAAACCCTGCCTCCAGAGAGCCAGCATTTTTCTGTGGGAAGAGCAGCATCACATTCCTTGGTAAGTGTGACTCACACCCGTGTAAGCTCTGCATGATGAGGTGAACCCAGGCTGTTTCAAGTGAGAAGTTGCCCTTTATTCTGTCTCCCACCAGAAAGACTGAAGGTAAAAGCAGAAAGATGCAGTGGTGGTTTAAAGAAGTTAACTTCAACTGAACCAGGTGAAACATTTAAGACACCTGCCTGGTTCAAATCCTGTTCCACTTTGGCTGTTGGAGGAGTGGTCATTGTTTCCCCTCCCAAAGTGAGCAGACCAGGCAGAGCAGCCAAGAACAGCAGAATCATGGGATTAATTTCCTGGCTTCTGCCTTTTTCTTCCTTTCTGTTCTCTGCATTGACTTCTGGACCTCAAACCTTTTCCACATCCATAAAATCAAATACTTGAGGGGGCCAAACCTGATGAGCACAAAGGGCCAAGGGGAAACCTGGGGTTTTTTTCATTTTTGCAGGACAAGGACACCACAGATAGAACTTGCATCACAGAGAGAGGCAGGAGCACGATGAGCCAGATGGGAGCTGGTGGGGCCACGTGCCCCAGGGTGAGAGATGGATAGACACAAGCACCAGCTTCCTGCAGTGGCTGATGGATCTTGATTGCCATTTCTTTCCCCCTCACTCATGAAGACCTTTGTAGCACCTAACAAGTGTCTGTCTGGGGTTTGGAGATGTCATTTGTTCTGATGTGAGGACTGCCTCCATTAGCCATGGCATTTTAAGACATATCCACTGCCATGCTTCTTTCTTTCTCCAAGAAGATGATGGAAGAGAGGAAAAATGACAGCAGAAATATTGAAAGCTCTGCAACCCTAGAGCAAGTTCAGCCAGTTCCCACTGAAATCAGTAGGTGTTCTGTCCACAGACAGATTCTCACTTGCATTTTTAAGAGCTAGAACAGGCAGCTTAATGTGAAAGGGCCAAAGTTTGGCATGATGTGAATGACAGTTTGGATCCAGAGTCAACTGTAGGCAGATTTGGCTCAGGAGAGTTGAGGTGGGCCACCTCCTTCCTGAGAAATGCCAGGGTAAAACAGCCACCAGGGCCAACAGGGAAAGGCTAAAAATAAATAAATTAATTAATTATAACAATAAGTATCATCACCATCTGAGAGCTACTGACCTCAGAATTATACTCTCATTCCTGTTTGCATGAGAACTGCCAGGAGGAGTTTATGACAAGGCTTAGAAGGTGTAGGAATGGAGATGTCAGGCAATTCAGGGTAAACAATCCAATAAATTACAGTTGAGTTATTTGCAATTACAAAACATTTTTAAGCTGATAATTCCATTAACATTGCACGGCCTCTATAAAGTGATCCCTAACTGCATATTAAAGAAGAACCTGTCTTTTTACGTTTACATCTCACCACATAAAAAATAATTAGGTGAGGAACACATTGCCCAGCCCAGCAGGCTGAGAGCTCTCCTGCACACCTTACAGCCCTTTGGAAAAAATGCAGCATTGCTTGGGACCACTGAGAAGGATGGGATGCATCTCCATGGGATGCAGAGCTGAGCTGATGCTGCAGTAACTTTGGTGCTGTGCACCAGGAGTCACTGCCAGGCTGCTGTAAAGTCACATGGACCCCAGCAGATACCTGACTGCAATTACTCACTCAATTTATGAGAGCAGTTAGGACTTCAGGGTGTTGTTATTTTACTGTCGACACCTGCACCTGAAAAAAAACGTAAAATGCCATGGTGCCAATGCCTAGGCTGCAAATCCAGAAACACTCCAGCAAATCTAGAAGCAATTTCTCTTTGGTCAGATCTAGAGAAGAATATCCTCCCTGGAGGATTTGGCAGTGGAGTGACACTGGAACTGTCCTGGCTTATTTGGGTTTGCTCTCTGCAGAGATTAAGTCGTATGTAATGATCTTGTGAAATGCTCAGTTGGCTGCAGTTAGATAAATGTCCCATTCTAAATGATCCTTGCTGAACTGTGAAATCTAGCAGGCTGTGATTTCTCACCTTGGGTTTTTCTACACCCCTCAAGATTTCTAGCTGTTGGAATTTATCATATCCATGAGAAATTAAACATGGTGCATGGCTCTAGTGGCAATTTCTCTGTCTTCCCTCAACCCCAGAAGCCAAGTGGAGTTTCCTGGAGTCTCACTCCAGGAGAATGAAAAAGAATTAAACACTCCCAGAGGAATTTAAGCTTTTCCTTTTCTGGCATTCGGGACTTCACCCATTTTCAGATAGAAGATTGCTCTGCCTAGAATGAGAGTTTAAAAGTGTCAGAAGAAAAAGAAGGTCCCTTCAGCCTTGCCAGGTGTTTTAAGCCCAAAGACATGGTGTGCTGGAGGAGTGGGGGGAGCACATAGAAGTCAGAGGTGAGGCTGGAAAAGACCTTTCTTCCACTTAGGTTCCAGACCACACTAAGGCACTTCAGGTCTGGGTTGGGAAAAGGCTGGGTTGGGAAAATCACACAGGAGGTGCTGGCAGTTCACTCACTGGAGCACAAGCTCTGCCAGTGGCATCATTTGGATGTTTAAAGCCCTTGGCTCTAATTGCAGCACTTCCATGCTTGAATAAACAGTACTGGGATTACAGTCATTGTGGAAAATGGGATGGATTTCATCCCAGTTTGCCTGAGAGGGGAAGCCAGTGCTGGCTCTGCTGGGCAGGGAGCTGGCAGCCAAAGCCTCGGACACCCTGACAGCTCCCTGCTCTGATTCCCTCGGGATGAGAGGGCTCACCAGGGGCAAAGGGAGGAGCTAAAGCAGAGTGAAGCATCCCCTCTGCAAATGCTCCGTTTAAAGCCAGTTTACCCAGCCTAAGCTGATGGACTTGCTGTCAGTTCTGCAGGTGGTGGGAAGCCAAGGACTCCTCTGTCCCCCCAGAAGGGAGCAAGACTCCTGGACCAGGAATATTTCCCACTCATACAAAGAAATACCAGGCTGGGAATCTGGCTAGAGCAAGACTGGGCTACCAAGACACTCAGCTCTCACTCAGATTACCTCTTGCCTTGTGGTATTCATTGTCTATAATGTGTTCAGTGAATCCCAAGCAGATGGATGAATCCTGTCACACAAAAAGCCAGAGGCAGCGCTTGGAGGCCTGGACCTCCAGATCTTCATCTTCAGAGATAAGCAAGTTTGGAGTCTTTAGAAGAAACACTCTGACTACTGCTAATTATTACTGAAGCCCTGTGGCAAATGTGAGGGTAGTGTCAAGATGGGATAACAGGGTTAGAGGACAGGCAAATATCACCATTGTGACGAGAATTGGTATTTTCTTGGCTAGTCTATCTTTCATGCACAGAAAGATAAAATTGTATGGAATATCTCCCTGGAAAGACAATTCCTCTCCTTCCTTGTTAATCCTGAGAGGCCAAAGTTAAACACAGGAGACAAAATACATATAAAATTAATGCAATGTTGGAGCAACATCCAACATCGATCTACCTTGGGCTCCTGTTTCCTTTCCCCTTCTGGCCAGGTGGAGGATTCCCTGTGCCCTTGTGATGGGGAGAAGAGAGGAAGCTACAACAGCACTTTCCCTGAAATAACCATGACTTCTCTAATAGTGGGAGAGCTGGAGGCCTGCAGCATTCAAACTTGGCTCATTCCAAAGGAAAAAAAAAAAAATTACAACAGAGCAGTAGTAGGACAAACCAGCTCTTTTTAGTTCAGTTTTTGAGGAGAAATGAACACTAGCTTGAGTTTTGCTCCTGTCTCTAAGAAACTTGGGGCTTTCCCCAGAAGAAAGACAGTGTGAGGAGATGAGTCCAAAATCATGAGTACAGGGGATGCCCCATCCAAGACTGCTTTGTTCTGCCTGTCTGTATTAAATGTTAAATGTCACTGCACTGCTCCAGTTTCTCCCTGGAGCACTTCCCAAGGTGGAAGCTGACACCAAGGGACAAACCCAGTCATGCTTTGCACACTGGGTAATGAGATGCCAGGCACAGGGAGCACCTGACAGGCAATGTTCTCCAGGTCCCTGTTAATTACCAATGTTTGCTTAGCAAATACTTGTTAAAATGCCTCAGTGCACCAACTTTTCTGGGACCACTTTGTATTTCCTAGATGTTCAGCTGGCAAGAGGCTGACAGATGTATTCCTTGATTATTTTCCCTCTAACTGGCAGAAGTTTGGAGAGGTTGATTTGACATTGCCTGCAGTAGATTCTGCAGCCATCAGGTCAGACACCTCTGAGATGCAAGCCATTGCTTTCCAAAATGATAAAGGCAAGCAAGTAACATGAATTTAATGTGGAACCAGCATTTTTCCATCCCCTGGCTAGACATGAAACCACTGTGAAGAGCAGCACACAGGGATGACTCCGGTTGTACAGATCCTAATCCCGAGGCTCATCCAAGTGAGTTCACCTTGCTCTAGCCCAAGAATTAAGAGAGATCTGAGTCACCCCCAAGGCAGAATTAACATCTGACATAGAGGTAGGTAGGACAAAAGAGCTGAACTTCTCCACTCAGGGCTCTGACACTGCTTGTCTCTGCCAATACCTCGCACTCACCTCTCAGGGCAGCCACTGCCGGGCACAGGACTGGGGGAGCTTCCTTCCAGGGGAAACATTTAATATTCAGCCAAGAACCATCACTTCTGGCTACTCACTGCAAAGTGGAACTCCAGCCAGACTTGCAGATTTTCAGTCTTATGATAAAATTAGGCAGAGCAAACTGTTTGAGGAAGATTGACTTTGGGACGAATGCATGAAGCCAGGTCCAGGAAAATTTGTGCTTGTCCCATGTAAGCCATTCAGTATCTCTGTTCTGGGATTGAGGCCATCTCATGGGACATTCTTCTCTAATATGTACCGAAATAATTAGCACAAAGAAGCTTCAGATAACCTGAATACTGAACCCTTTTCTAGTTCTAGTCCAGTGTCTGTCATTTTAGGAGAAATGCACTCTTGCAGCCCTCTTGCAAAGGTCATCACAGAACTCTTCTATTTGCATTCTATGTCATGCAGAAGTTGTTTATCTAAAAGGCTTTGACAAAATGTGGGAGAAGCAGAAGCTCAGGGAAAGAAGAAATGAAACAGAGCCCACGTGTCATCACTAGAAGATACCTACAGCAGTTATCTTTTGCTGAAGTCTTGCAGCTTGTATTGAGTTTTGAGACACCTAGGAAGAGACAATCTGCTTCCCCACGTCTGCCTACAGGCTTTTATACTGGAGTCTGGCTGAAGCTTATAAAAGAAACCTCTATTTATCCAGAACCACTATAAAATGAATGATTTCTGATACCATGGAAGCTGACCTTCTACCTTAAGTAGGAAGCCTGTCAGACCATATAATTTTTGCTGTCATCTAAAACCCATCAAGCAGTGACTTTAACTTCTGTACACTGCTAAAAAGAGAAGGATGATCCCTCTTATAAAGCTGAACTTTGGTTTCTGAAAATTCATGCAGGTTGCTTTAATGTACAGGTCAACGCTTCCATTTTCTGGATGAGCATCAGCACCTCTGCACTGAGCAGAGCTTTTGATCTGCTATTCAGCTCTGTGAAACCAGAGCACTTCATTACTCCCCCCAGAGCTTCCTAAACAAAACCGGTTGAAGACGATCACGCTTCAGCACAGCGTTGCATTTCAGTGCAGGTGGCATTTTAATGGCTGAACAGCCCAATTAGCACTTAAGAGCAGTTGTAAGCAAGTGTTCTCACAAGCAATCTTACAGGCATTTGTAGGCTCTGCTCTGCAGAGGAGCTGCAGAGCCTTCCAGGCAGTGAGTGATGGATGGGAGCTCCGGCTTCTGAGAGCAGCAAGGAGGGCACGAGGGGCAGAAGCTCTTGTTCCAGGGGGCTGAGCTCCCTTTTTTTTTCCGGAGGACACCAGTGAAGAAATGCTGCAGTCCGAGGGGCAAATCAGCTCCCTTTAAACTGCCAAGAGATTCACACAGGCTTGGGGAATGCCAGGTTGCACACTGAGGGGATTACTTACATTTTGGGAGGCATACAGAGACTACCTTTACTGCACTTTGATTTCTTCTTTGGGCACATCAGCCCAGTTCCCTCCTGGACACATTAATTTACCTGAGATAGAAGTCAAAGAATAAAGTTCCCATCAACTTTGGCCTGTCATGGAAAGATCAGAGGTTTAATCATTTAAACTCCCTAATCACTGTCTCCAGATGTTTTAAAAAGAGAAAAGAAAAATCATAGTCAATAACAGTTTTGTTAATTTTACCTGATTGTTATCTGGGTAAAAATATAAAAGAGAATTTTAAAAATCAGTCTCTGTCCCCTGTAATTAGTGCCTGGGGAACAGATCTTCAGCAAATATTCATGGCAATGAAACATTTATAGACATGCAGCCTAGGTTTACCTACAGATTTTTTAGCCGTGTTTCAGAAACAGCATCCAGGTCTCATTAGGCTACTCTGAAAACTCATGACCTACACATCTCTAAAAGTATCACATAAAAAATTCTTTCAAATCATACAGTAGATGTGGTAGTGAAGTGTATATTGTCTGAATTTCCAGCAATAAAAAAGATTTCATAACCAGGCCACAATTTATAGCTACAAAATTTCTGTTGACTTCAAACAAAAGAGAATTTGGATCTCTGATCATTAGTACAGCAAATGTAAAATTCCTGCAAATGAGCACCTGTCTAGGAAGAAGACTGCTAAAGATATCTGGTTTAGTGTTTGGTTCAAAAGAAAGCCACAGGTGAAAATCCTTCTGCCTTGTAAAATACATTTAACTGAACCAATCTGTCATCTATGCATCCTGCTTTATCTAACCAGTCTCTCTATTAGCACTCATCACCATGGTATCTGAACCTCTGCTGCTGGAGGTGTTATTCCAATTATTTTAGTGTAGCTGCTGACATGTAACCAAGAGCAAAATGTGAGGTGCTGTTAGAAAAATAATGCTCCGATTAGCTGCTCCTTCTTTGTCTTAACAGCACAGAAAGTCCCACTGTGAAGGATTGTTTCCAGAGCTTGCTTCCTGTGCTAGTCTCTCCTCCCCTCTCTCACTGTTGCCTCTGCAGTGTTGACACAGGAGTTTGGCCACCCCCAGCCCGAGGCACATCCCGGAGCTGGAGCTATTTGTGATACTCAGTATTGATCAAACACTGATCAAACACCTCCCAGGTACCGTAGCCACTGCTTGGCTGAATCTCTTGCCTCTCCTGTGCAGACCAAATCTGTGTATGAGACAGAGAAAGCCTTTTTCTTATGCATCTTGACTCCTTTTGGAAGCAAAAGCTCCTGAGAAGGAGAGCTGTAAATATCCAGTCTGAGGGAACCACTGGTTTGTGATCACGTACTAACTGCTTCTCTCTCAGCAGTTCTCTGGGATTGGGAATACATTTCATCACTGACAAAATATTTCGTCCAGACACAGCATAAGAATGAATTATAAACAAATTCAGAGACAATTCCCAAGCTAAATCTTTGCGTAACTTCTAGATTAAAAGTCAGATATCTTGCTTAAAATTGGGAAAATCAGCACTTCATGCTTTTTACCGTGAACCCTCCTATTCCACCAGCAGCTGCAGTTGCTTGTCAAGCTTGAAAGCAGCAGTTGGAAACCACTTCCTTGCCCTTCAGCTCTTGTTTCCCAGAAAATGAACCAATAAGGAGATAATAGATCTGAAGAGCGATGTCTCACCCAGCTGCAAACAAATCTTGACTTACATCCCATCTGATGGTGAACACATGCTGCTGCCTTCCCCATGCTCAACCAGCATCCAGTGCTCCAAGGGAGGAGAGGATCTGATCTGGGGAACACAGGTTGTGGCCTCTTAAAGTCACCTGACTATGAAGACAAGACTTGGAGGTGCTGAAGGTCTGTGTAAAGCAATTACCACTTGGTCTTGTGGTAACCTTGGCTATGCAAAAGAAAAAAAAAAAAAAAAAAAAAAAAAAAAGATGTTAGATCACTTGAAAAAATACGTTACAGCAAAGCTCCTTAAAACAGTCACTGTTCTCTGATCCTCAGCTTTTCCTGCCTGCCCATGGGAATTGATGAAAGGATTCCTTGTCTTGCTTTGCTTGCATGCTCAGCTTTTGTTTTGTCTATTAAACTGGCTTTTATGAGTTTTTTCCCTTTAACCCTTCTGATTTTCTCCCCCACGCACTGGGGGAGGAATGAGTGGCTATTTAGCTGGGGTAAAACCATGACACAGGAGTTAGGAAGGTTGGGGTTTAGGTTGTTTGGGTATTTTTAAGGAAAGGTTTTTCCTTCTCTCAACAGGATAAAATGCCTTTGTGTGTGCACACACACAGACACTGGTACTACACCTCCAGGGCTGAGATCCACCTATGAGGAATCACTTGCAGAGTTTTCTCAGCAGAAAAGCAAATAAAGTCTGTTTATTCCTAAGAGGTGGGACTCAGCCTGATCACTGTGAGTTGTCTGGACAGTCCCAGGGAGGAGTACAATCCCAATTCCTGCTGTAACAGAGCTGATCTGAAATCTGTCCCTGACCATCCCTGTTTTGGGGCAGCGCCTGTCACTAGCCCTATGTCATAAACCCTCAAGAACACAGAAGGTGATAAAGAGGACCTTGGGGAAAGAAAAATTAATCCTGCCAGCAGCAAGAGCTGTGCTTGCAAAGCCTGGAGCATCAACCATGGCCAGGGACCCCCTCCTGAGGGGAGACAGCAAACAGCTCTGGTGTCCTGTGGCTGCTCCTGCCCCTTCATGCCTGCAGCTCATCCCAAAACGCGGCTGTTAGTGCTGAGCAGTGGAGCACCTACAGCAGAACCAACTCTGGTTAAAGTGCCATCGGAAAAAGGAACTGCTTTGAAGCTTTGTACATCATCACAAGCAGCAGCAAGGATTAGCTGGTGGTTTTGTGAACGAGGTGGATTAGGAGATGTGCTGGATACAGCTTTACTGGCTTACAGCAAGCTGGCACTTCGGAATCATTGTTTTTTTTGCTTTCTTTTTTTTGAAAACAAACCTGGAACATGCAAGGGCTAAATCCTGATTGTGTCTCAGGCAGCAGCAGACATTTCTTTCCCTCAACTCTCTGCTGGGACAGGATCTGGCCTGGACCCTGTGACACTGTGCTTGTACTCACTTTGCTGAGGATGACACCCTTAAAACCCGGAATGTGTTAAAGTAAACATCAACCCCTATCTACAGCGAGATCCAGCCCAGAACTTCACAGCATAAAAAGCTCTTGAGATATTTTGAGGTAAACTAAGACATTTTAACTCACTAAAAACTCCCCCCCTCCAATGGCTCTCAGAAAAGTAGAAAGGGGAACAAGCAGCCAGGATTTTATACCAGTGGAGGAATTTGACTGTGACATACTTCTGACTCAAACCTGGACAATAAACACAGGTATTGGGTATTGACTGCCAGAACCATGTCACAATTGATGAAAAGTCATTTATTTCTCACATCCAATGGACAAATAGCATTCCCCTCAGGACTGTGGGATTTTGCTGCCCAGGAAGTGATGGTTTTACACACACATCAGCCAACATTCAACTTGTTGAAGCAAAGTTCCTGTTCTATTAAGGAATTTGCTACCTAAACAACTTCTAACATATAGAGGTCAAATATCTCTCATAGGCATGAAGCTTCTTCAATAAATAATGAGCAGGGAAAAGTGACAATGTCTTTTAAAAAGAATTTATGAAACCAAAGTGAAAGATCAAGGATTTTGCTGATCTGAATCTTTTTCAACAGCTGCCTTTTTGGTTTAAAATAAGTATGACTGACCTTGAAATGCTTCTTGAGAAAGTTTTTCCTTTGAGAAGTCACCTTCAAGTTGGCAAGAGCTGAAGCTCTAATATTCTATAGTAACACCACCACCTCCACTCCCCCAGCTGCAATTAAATTCAGATTAAAACTTTACACAGCTGAAAGGGAAATCATATATTTTGGTTATTTCTAGAGTTCCTTTGGCAGCTCTGAACATTGTGGGATGATTTAGATTTTAAATTACCAGGATTTAACTTTTTCCCCAAATAGAGAAAAGCATGGATCCAATGGCATTACAGAGCTGCAAAGATTTCAGTGTCATGACCACAGTTATGTGAATACAGGTGAAGCAAGACCCCAAACCCTGAGTTCTGCTTTGTTTTATGCACTGTGGAAAACAGATTTACTTTGCAGAGTATAAAACCTGCCACCACACCTTTGCTGGGAACCAAGGAGATAAGAAACTTTCCTTTTGGGTAAGTTGTGGGTGTTTTCTCTGACAGCCTCTGTGACTTGTACACTTGTACCATACTCAATGTAGATAAAAGTACAAATATTTTGCATAATTACATGGATGTTAACATTCACAGTGCCTGTGGCATCAGTTCTAATTTAGCAAAGTGAATCAGTTCCTTTCTCTAACAATTCATCACTGCTGTGCCAAACAGAAAGGCTTCATCGTGCCTGGCTGATACCACACTCCAACATTAGCAATTCTAATTGCAAAACTCTTTTAAGTGTTACTCTACTGGGAAAAAAGAAACAAAAAAACAATCATCTTTTTAAAAACATAGAAGTTTCTCCTCAGTTCTCAGCTTTGACATAACACAGGCAGAAATTGCAACAGCAGAATCAAGTTATAACCATGGTGAAAGTGCAAGACTTGCCATATTTTTCTTTCCACACCATTGCCCTGCCTCGTTGATCTGTTTCACTGGTCACAGATGGTGTGTGCTCTTAATCCAGACCCCATAGCACCAGGATGTGCTGCCAGAGCAGATAGGGGCTGACAGAGTTTTCACCTCAAATATTATTTGAGGCAACAGAGCAAATTCCTAGAAAGTGGTGGGAAAATGCCTAGAAAGCAATAGAGGGAATCCTTGAAAGTCACAGAAAAAATTGCTAGAAAGCACAGGGAAATTCCCCCAAAGCACCACTCAAAATTCTGGAGAGCAGCTGGGGGAAGGTCTTAGTGATTTTGAGGGGAATTTCTAGAAAACTAAAGGCAAATGATGGAAAACACCATGTAAATTCCTGGAAAGTGGTGGGAAAATCTCAAAGAAGCATCAATGAAATTCCTAGAAAACCACAATTTAATTAAATTAATTTGTTAGTTTAATTTTCTGGAAAACAACAAAGGTGAAAAGCACCAATTGTCAGGACCAGAGGAAACAGCCTCAAGTCTCACCAGGGGAAGTTTAGATCTGACATTAGGAATTTTTTATTTCACAGAAAAGATTGTAAATTAAACAGACTATCCAGGGGAAAGTGGTGGAGTCACCATCCCTGGAAGTGATCAAAAAACCTGTGGATGTGGCACTTGAGGATGTGGTTTAATGGCGAACATGGAGCTGCGTTGATGGCTGGACTCGATGACCTTAAAGGTGTTTTCCGCCATGAAAGCTTCTATGATTCTATGAATTGAATTCCTAGAAAGTGGTATGACAATTCTTAACAAGGAACAAGAAAATTCCTAGAATGCATGGAGAGAATTCACAAAAAGCAACAGGAATTTTCCTGGAAAGCACATGTTGAAAGGCTGTGAGAAAATTTCCTACTAAGTCACAAATACCAAATCTGAAAAGCATCGGGATAAATTCATAAAAAGTAGCAGAAAGTTGCCTAAAAGCACCACGGACATTTCTCAAGAGATTATAGCCCAAGGAATTTCTGGAAAGCAGTATTCAAATTCCTAGGAAGACTCCAGATTGAGGAATTCCTGCAAAATCAGGGATATTGCTCTAAACCTTCTAATGCAAGGATACTTGGAAGCAACTGGGAAGTCACAGGGATTTTTTCAGAAAGCTTTTGAGCACAGGGATTCCTGTAAACCTGTCAGAAATGCCTGAAAAGATCTGGATTGAGGCACTGCTGGAAATCCAGGGGAGGGTTTAGAGAGAAGGGGTAGATTGGGACAATTCTCAAAAGCCATGGGAAATCCCTGGTCCATTTTTCAGGGAGAGATTTGTTCTCAGGCATAGCAGAGCCCTGTCCTCCCAGTAGGTTACAGCCACCCAAACACTCCAGGGGAAGCAGCAAAAGGACAGTCACCCTGGAGGAGGACCTGCAGCAGTCCCTGGTGGACTCTGGTAAATATCTCCCAATTTTGAGCTGAAAAACACGGGGTAAGGCAGTGGAATCCTTACACATGTCCATTTGGGAAGGAGAGCAAAGAGCTGAGAGGCTTTCGTGGCTGCTTACATGACATTAATTCAAGGAGCCCTTTGCAGTAGCTCAAGCAGAAGAGAAAAGACCCACTCATCAGAACTTATCCTTTGTGGAGAGCCCGTTCTAATTCCTAATGAGGATTCTCTGTGTCGTGCAGCTCAACAAATCCCAAAAAATGCCTTGGCAGAGGACAGCCTCTGTGTCAGCATCAGCACCAGGGTGCTCATTAACTGCACGGCCTGATTGTGACAATAATTAAAAAGGCAGCACTGGGCACAGCCAGGCATCCCAGGAGTCAGGCAGGTTACTGCTGTGGGTGCCGAAAATTTTAACCTCTTCCGTCTCTTATTTTGTTTCTCTGTGTTTCTATCTCTATTCTTTCCTTTTCCTTTTTTTTTTTTTTTTTTTTTAATTCTGTTTTCCTTTCACTCCTTTTTTGTTTGTTTGTTTGCTTTGTTTTTATATAAACAAGCAAAAAATTTGGAGTGAAATGCAAGCAGGATGGGCTGGTAAAAGTTGGTTTTATGGCACACTGGTGCCTCTGAAGTCACAGGGGATCTGCCTGGAGCCTGGTGCAATTTAGCACAATGCTGAAGTGTCCTCTGTGGATCACCCAGCTCTGTGGAGCTGTAAGGAAACAGCTCGTCCTGGGCACACCAGCTCTGCCTCCAAATTGCTTTCTGTCACTTCTGGCCACTACAATCAACTCCTTCACCTTGATGATTTGTCTGATTCTAGCAGAACATCCAAGCTGCTGATGAAGAGAGAGGCAGAGATTGCACAAAAAGCCCAAAGGTTTGGGGCTGTCAGGTCCTGAGCAGGTCTGATGGCTGTGCCAGGGACGAGCATGGAAGGAGGGAGGGGTGATCCCAGCCAGCAGCACCTGCCCCCTGCCACCACCCCACACCCTGTCTGCAGCTCTAGGGCTGCACATCACTTTGGTTTTGTGCTTCCCATGTCACACTCTGTAGGTGGGGGGTTGGTTCATGCAGGAGGGGAATTGTGTCTATATTCACATATAAATTGAAAATGTATTAAGCCTGTCAGTTATCCTGGTTTATGTACATATTTTATTTCTGCTTCGTATTCAGCTCTTTCACAGCCACAATATTTTGTGTTCCTTGTATGAAAATTAATAAAAAAAAAAATTGGATCATCATGAAAGGCTTCATTTCCTTAAGCTAGCAGTGGTGAGAAAAAATTCCATCTGCTTTATGTCACCTCAGTTTCAATCAGTCAAAAGTAAATTTCCATCAACTCAATCCATATACTTTTCCTCTCTGTTTACTCTCCCTGTACTGCACGGAATCAAGCTAAAGTGCAAGAAGACTTTTATGGGCTTTTTAGATTAGTGCATATGGTGTTGCACAAAGACAACAAATACATCTCACTTGCACCCTCCTGTTGCTGCCCGGGGAAGCCACTGCACACATTCCACATGCCTCATTTCCCACCTGGATTTATGTTGCTTCTCTTTGAAATTTACTTATATTCTTTCCCTCAGATTAAGAAACTATTCAGCCTGCTGTTGTTACTTGCAGGCTGTGGCTGGGTCACCTCTTAACATTCCCTTGGATAAAACCTCAAAATATCTCAGCTTCTTCAGCCCAGTTATTGTGATTTTTTTAGCCCAGTGTGATTTGATGGACAGTTTTGGCCAGGTGGAACCGACCCAAATGCTGTGTTCCCTCTCTGGCTTACTTGGGATGGTGGGAGGAGACCCCCACCATGTCTCTCCTTTTACCTGATAATTGCATTGCTCTGCTAATTGCTACTGGCTGCCTTTCTCCCACTACCCTAGCACAGCTCACAAGGGAAAACAAAGCTCCCCGTGGATTTTAAGAAATGGAAGAAGCCTGGCTGCCCAGATTTTGCCTGGGAACACTGACACTATAGACATCACCCCCGTGAGGACCCTGGGGATCTTCTGCCTTTGCTGTTGCACCTCCAGCACATCAGGCTGGAGGAGAGGAAGCACTGCCCTGGTGCTCAGAGAGAAAATGCTCTGTCCTAGCTTAGGGAAGTCTGCACAGACCTGCTGGCAGGTGTTCTGGGGGACTGGTGCTGTGAAGAGCTGCCCCTGCAAGGCAGGGAGCAAGGGGTGGACACTAAATGTGACAGAGTCCCAGCACAGAGCCTGGAATGCCAGACAGCTGCTGCCCACTGCAAGGCCATCCTGGAGCCCAAGGCAGCCAAGCACACACCGTGTTTGTGCAAACACTGTGGAATTCATTTGCTCTTTTTCACCTGAAGCTCGCTGTTTTTTGCCAAAAAGACTTTTCTGATTTCTCTCCGCGCCTCTCCCCCATAGCCATTACATGAAAGTTATTTGCTCTCAGTAATTGAGAAGGGATGGGCAGGGCAAGCAAGCCACTCACATTTTGCTCAAAATCCTTTTTGTGCCCTTCTGGTTTAGTTAAATTTGGTCAGGCTTTTCTGCTGCCCTTTGGACCATAGCAAATAACTCATCACTTCAGATTTGGGACGGTGGAAAGAGAAGGAACAGGAGTGCCACCTGCAGCAGAAAGACTAAAATGTAGGTTCTCCTCCAGCTCAGGGATCTGGGTCTGCAGGTTGAGTATCAGGCAGGTATTTTCATTTGGTCCATATATAGCTCTGACTTTCAGGGAAATCATTCTGTGCAAAGACAGAAAACTCAGTGTTATTTAAATGTGGGAATTTCTATGTTGCCATTTTCTTGAACCACTGCCTGCATAAAGGCAGACGATGGTTTGGCTTGGAAGGGACACTAAATATCACCCTGAAAGCACTATTTTCTGCAGACATCACTGTGATGCTTGCAGGAAATACCAAGTGAGCTCCAGCCAGCCAAGTGCTTGTGGATTTAGGATGGTGCCTGCCCAGGCCAGCAGCACTTTGCCAGCGCCCTGGTGTGAGCAGAGTCCCAGGGGCTTCAGTCCTGCAGCTGGATCCTCCCTGCCTCCAGCAGCTGTGGGGAAATGATGGGCTCTCAGTGGCATTGCAAGGACCATCACTGCTGAATAATCACACAGTGGAGTGAAAATGAGTGTTACAATGAGCAAACCTGCCCATAATACACCTGGTTTTCACATTGTCCCCTGGGTCTTCAGCGGCTTTTTCCATCAAGCTCTTCTCACTCTCCAACCTAAGAAGAGCTGAGATTAAGACCAACACTGCTCCTCACATACTGGGCTGTAGGACTGTAACTTCTGCCCAGGGCTTTCAGAAGGACAAGCAGGGATTGCACTTGGAGCTGCTGCTGCCTTACATCTTGTTTAATATCAATTTGTTAAAGCCAATCTTCTGATTTAGTGGAAACAGACTTACACAGTAACACCTTAGTTATGTTTTCAGCAGGCAATTAATGGACAATCGCTGTTAAACTCTGCACTCCTGGGTAGAACAACACAGCCACAGTGAGGAAAGACACCAGCCTGACCAGATTTTCCATGCACACCAATACAGCCTTTATTTACCCTTTTGTCTGAAGGATAACAGAGCAGAACACTTGAGTTGCCCAGTGTCCCAGACAGCCCATCTCTGACCACAGAGAAGAACAGGTCACAGACAGATCCCCACGTGCTATTGCACAAAATTTCCACGAGCAGCCACAATCAAACAGCCCTTGGGGTTCCCCAGCTGCAGCCTCTGCTCACAGACCTCCTGCACTGCTCCTCCTTCACTGGCACTGGGGCTACAGCCAGCTGAGGTGGTAGGACACAACTCATTTTTTCCCACAGGCCAGCACAAATTCTGCTGCAGCACTGGGGAAAGAAAGGGCAGCTCTCACAGAGTGTCCCATAGAGCAAAAATCCCAGGAATGTGGCAGAGAGCAGCCCACAGGGATGTCTAGTGGGAAGATGCTCTGATCTGATCACACAGGCAGGATTAAAAGCATGTGCACAGAAGGAGTATGTCAATTAACTGCCGGAAAAACACAAAAAAAAACAAAAAAACAAAATACAAAACCAACTGCAAGTTTCCATAAACACCTTCTCTAAGAGAAATCCCATTTCAGTTAAGTTCAGACATTTGTGGACGCTTGCTTGCTAATGATTTCTCATTAAAGAAAAACACAGGTCATCCCATAAGCATCCTGGTAACATCTGTCTTCTAGTCTGAAAATGTCAAGATGAAGCACTTCAGCAGCTTCAGCAGCAGCATGGTGTGGCTTATGCACATAAATACCTTCCTGTATTTACTTTGCATTATGGAAAATATCAAGTGTTCAACTGACCAACCAAACAAAAACTAATCCAAAACCACAGCTTTGTGCAGCATCAACCTCACTCTTTAAAGCTCGTTTTTGAACAGGAAGAGGTATTCCAAAATCAAGTAATTTTCCAAGTTTGAGAGTCTCATCTTAGCCCATGCTGCTAACATGGGGAGCAAAACAAGAATTCATGAGGGAGGACACAAATCTTGTCTAACCACCAGCCCAGTTCAAGTTCACAGAAGAAAAGCCAAACAGACAGAAGTTTTTACAGGCTCACTGAGGTGGATAATGCAGTGCTTGCTACCCTTGTCTGGGAGAGCAGGTCAAAAACAGGGAATCTAAGAGAACATTGAGACATTTTTGTCTTTTACTGAGAGATCTAATTCACCAGCATTTGGTGGGTGATGTGTAACCTGCTGTCCTTCAGCTTCTTGCAATGAGCTTGTGGTTGGAAACCTTTCCATGATAACAAATCAAAAATTACTGCACAGGAAACTTTTTCCTTTCCTTTCCTGAAAGCATCAGACGATCACGTCCAGATTATGGCGCTTTTCTACATCCTGGAGGACTCGGGGTGTACAGCTGGGTCCCTAAGATGATGCTTTAAATCTTTAACATGCCTTTCAAGCATCTGTATGGCTTTAAATGTGCCTTCCCCAGAAGCAATTTAAACAGAAAATTGCCTTGCCTACTTCACACAGATGCAGAAAAGAAGACAGCAGAAACACCCACCAAAAACTAAACTACTGCAAAAGAGAAAATACGAATATGTCAATGAAATGTAAAACCAACACCAAAGTCATTGCAGATTAGTGGAGCACATCTACCAAGCTGATTTTTCTATGAAAACCTGTGAGCAAGCTGATGAATCCCAGCGAGGCTGGAGCAGATCTGTGCATCCTCCCGTGGAGGAAGTGCTTGGCAGGAGCACGAGGAGAGCTGGGGCTTCTGCAGGGGCAGAATTCATGAGAATTTCTTGAGTTGCAGAGTACAGATGCTGTGATGGGAGCTTGAAAGAGACACAAACCCCTCAGCCATGAGAGACTGAGACCTAGATGAGAGGAAAATGCTGTGCTCTGCTGTTTGTGAGGAGAACCCTGAGTAGAAAGGTCTCAGCTGATGAGCAAGCAGACACAGACCCCATCCTGTAAAGACAGAACTGCACTGGCTCCTCCAAGCCCAGTTTGATCACCCTGGCTTCCCACTGAACAGCCCTTTACTCCAGCATCAATGGCTCAGTTAATCCTGCAGAATAGCCAGGATGTGGCCCTAGACAGGGAAAAAGCTCAAAAGGGAGCAGAGGGGTCAGGGAGCCCTCCCAGCAGAAACTAAATCTCCTTGCCTCGCCTCTCATCAAGGTTCATTGCCTTGAAGGGATGACGATGAAGAAGAAGGAGGAACACTGGGTGGGCCTGGCACGCTCCTGCCAGGAATCGATTGCTGCCACTCCAGGCTGGAGCCCGTGGTGGCACAGGGCAGCCCATGCCCTGCCCTTCACCTGCAGCCCCAGGACCGAGCCCTGGCTGCTTCCTGACCTCAGTAAAGAGCCTTCCGGGGCCTGAACGTGCTCCTGAATTATTCAGGAGGAGAGGTGGAGCAAACAAATAGAGGCATCAATAAGTGACCTTGGGCAGAGGCGCTCTGTCACCCATGGAGACATCACTGCAGGCTCCGTGTCCCGAATACAGGGATATTAAAAATATTAAAATAGAATAAATAATGCCTTCCCAGTCTCCTTCACTTCATATGTTGAGGATTTTCCTCCAAGCAAGGTACACTGAAGAAAGCTGGAGCTTTGCAGAAGCAGCAAACAAAATCTTGATCAGGAGCAAAAACCAGGGAGTTTGACTGGGTTTTTAAATTTAAAATATGGTCTTTAATTAGTACTAATCTAGTTAGTTCCCTAGAACTAAGATGTAAGTTTGCTATAAATCTTCCAAATGCTCCTGAAAAAAAAAATTGATGTTACTGCTTTCCCCCTGTAAGCCATCACTCTCAAGTGAGTCATTACGATGTGGATGCAATCTGAGGAGTCAATGCTGCTGGTCTGAGGGCTGGCCAAGAACACATTCATCTTTTGTTGCAGAGGACAGTGGAGAAGAGGGTGGAGCAGATGCACTTACACAGACTCCGCTGCCAGGAAATACCAGACTAGCCTCTCTGACTTTGGGATTATTCTGTGCTGCTTTCAGAATCCTTGGTTTTTGACCAAAATTATAAGACAACTGAGTGGCACAGTCAGAAATACCAGCAAAATGACTCCCTGCTGTACCCTCTCTTTATCCTTGTTATTCATGTATTTATCTTGGACTCCTTTACCTTCTGCAGTGCTGAAATGCCACCCTCTGCACAAATTCAACAGTTACACCCCGGAGCTGATCATCGAATTATCTCACAATTGCTACCTAAAGAGATTTAAATCAAACAGAATATATTGGCTGTTTTTATTCTGAGCGCAAGGGAGCCAGTTCCTGAATTTTTCAATCACGTTAAAGTGGGGAATCAAATTATTCAGGAATTGGATGAAGTGGAAGGTTCTTGACCAAAAAATTTATTGTAAAGTTTCACATGAATTAAACCTGTAGCCTGAGGAAGCAGCCGCCTCGGCTTACCCGAACCGAAGGCATTTGTGTCGGTTGGAAACGCAGCAGAAGAGTGGCACCTAATGGCCAAACACTTTCAGGGAATTGCTCTGTGCCTCCTTTCCTCCATTGCCGTCATTCCTGGCATTCCCGTGCTTCACCCTGCCCTGTTCTGCAGGATACAAACCTAAAGGCACATCTTCCCTATCACGGATTTGTCATTTTTTTACTTTGCTGTCACATAGTGTGACTGTTCATCTGAAATCAAAACAACCTTTAACTTATTATCTCCTCTAATGTATTAGTGGCTGCTGTTGCATTGAAGTCTGAATTGTGTGAGCCAGCACAGCCTTCTTGTCCTCACACCTGGCACACCAAAAGATACCCCAAAGAAAGGCACAAAATTCCTCAGGAGCTTTCCTCCTAAGCTCCCAGGACTAAAAGTGATTTATGCCCAGAAAGACAAGGTTTTATCCCTTCAGCATGGAGGAAAACAGAG
This sequence comes from Sitta carolinensis, assembly GCA_032173965.1. NCBI lineage: Eukaryota > Metazoa > Chordata > Aves > Passeriformes > Sittidae > Sitta > Sitta carolinensis. The sequence goes on along the minus strand of CM063294.1, from coordinate 10,763,576 downwards.
CCAAACCTCCCTTTGCTGTAACAGGAACTTGTCCAAAATTGTCAACTTTGCAATTTTCAGGTGAGATTTGAGGGATTCTGCTGCCTAGCAATCCTTAACCTGGATGGAAGGGGCAGTGGAGGTTGTGCTGCAGCAGAACCCTCCTGTGCTCCCATTTCCCTGGTGCAGTTTTTGCTCCAGGTAGTTTTTGCAGCAATCTAAATATTAAATACTCCAGCAGCCTGTTCCCAGGAGAAGGTCAGTTCCAGAGGCAAATGGAAACACTGAATTAATCACTTAATGTTGTATAACAAATGAAAAATTTGCAAATGTATGTCCTATACATAGTTTCTGTAACAATGCCTGTGTCTGTGTCCAGACACTGTGTCTTATTTTCACAGTGAATGGCTTTAGATGGAAGGCAGTACTTTTTGTCCTTCTTTGGAGGTCACTAAACCCATGAAATTCACACAGCTATACCAGCAGAACACAAGAATCTCCCAAATCTATGATCTAAGGACTGAATTTGCTTTTTTTTTTTTTTTTTTTTTATTCAACAGGATTCTGCTCCTGTGACCAGCTTCTCATTAACCCAGCACTCTTGTTTTGGACAAGCGAATTCACACAGGTGAGTAAAATCACAGGGCAGAGATTTTCTTTTCATTTATATTCATTGGCAGACCTAGAGAGCCACAGCACGATTAGCAACACAGCCAGCAACATCAGGAGGAGTGGGAAGGAAGAAAGAAAGGAGGTAGGGAAGCCACAGAGGCCAAGAAAAGGATTATGAGACACCTCTCTAGGTGCCCACCCGCCAGTCTGGCAGGTCCCAGCACAGCTCTTCCCATCACACACTCCCAGTAACTCACTTCCTTCCCATTCCCACCCTTGCCAAGAGCTACAGCTCATGAATTCCCTCTTTTAATCACTTAGTCCTATTTTCCAGCACATTCATCATCTCATTAACAGTAAATGCCTTTATTAAGTTAAATATGAAATCCAGCACTAAGCTGTTCAAATGGGGTTTTAGGGGCATGGACAGGTTTCCTTCTTCCCTCCTCCAGTCTTGTAGCATCCATATTCAAATCAGTCTTGTATATATTCATGTAATTGTCTGGTCTCGATCTTTAATTAACTGTATTTTTATGGAATCTTGAATTTCCCAAGAGAAAGCAGTATTTAATATAGTTCAATGTTCACCTGCCTTTTCATGGAGACAGACGAAACAGTGCCTGATTAATTTTATCCATTAGTTCTCTGTTAATTTGAATCATGAGAAGGGAGAGGGGAAATATATTTAAATGCCCAATCCCTGCTCACAGTTCATCTATTTTGGGGTTCCAGAAAGTGGGCCAAGAACACAGAAAGTTTCTGGTTTGTGATCTCTGACCTGGACCCTGCTGGCCTGCCCCGACCCTTGTCAGGAAAACTTCCCTTGCAGGAGACACCAAAGAGCTTCCGTTTATTTGATCTCACCAAGGGAAGGTGAAGAGGTCTCTAAAGTATCCACCTGATTTTCTATTAAGGAAAACCTCTTTAATCTCTCAGACAGGGGCAGGACAAGACCCAATGGCTGGAAGCTGAAACTGGATCAATCCAAGCTAAGTATGGGGAGTCATTTTCTAATTATTATTTTTCTACAAACCAAAGGGAGTAATTAACTATGGGAACATCTTCCATTAGTGTCTGATAGATTTTCTGCCACGGGAAGTACTCGAGCTACAGAGCATGGACACATCCAGCTCAATCACACAGGACCAAGCAGAAGGAAGAAGGTGAGTTTTACTTCCAATTGTGCCACTGGGGAGAGAAACCCAGAGTGCTGGCTCCACTCTGGTGCCATTGGCTGTTTTAAAAAAGCAGATTAAAAAGATGAACCAGCTGAAATGGAGAAAACAATTTAGGATTTAAGAGTCCACGGGACATCTTAAAGGTCAAATTTGTTTAACAAAAGAAGTCAAAGCCAGTCAGTATTGGGAATGAGTGTTTCCCAAGGGAAGAAATACTGGTGCTGCTATACTGGCACAGTAAGAAACTACATATGCTTAAGAAGGTGGAAAATAAAAAAGAAATTAAAAATATGAGGGTTTTTACTCTTCCTAAAAAGATTTGAGTGTGTTTGTCTGCAAGACCTCTGTGTTCACATTAGCAGCCCTAGGGAAGCCACAGAGGTGTTTCTGAGTAACAGTTCCAGCAGCCAAGCCTCCCCAAAACCCTGCTGTGATGTCTCTCCAGCAGCTTTTCCACCCTGCAGTGGGATGGGGCAGGTTTGGCACAGGGGTTTTACTGAAGTCCTGGAATTAAAGTGTTGCCATGTCCTCAAACCTTGTGAAACAGGGTGTGCTGACCAAGCAAGGAGGGAGTTACAGAGCACAGCCCAGCTGCCTTTGGTTGTTATTCTCATTGTGAATCCAGAGGAAGGGAGAGGAATGGCTGCAATTTAGGGAAAACAAGAGGTTTTCTAACTGATGGAGAGTGATGCTAGAGGTATTGTCACTGCTGCTCAGGCAGTCCAGCAAAGGAAAGTGATGAGAAATCCCAAGAAGGGACTGTTACTCACGTCTGCTGTGCATTTCAGGATGAGAGACACCCTGAAGGGAAGCAGCTGAGGTGGAGAAGGCAGCCTGCTCAGAGGGGCTGCTGTGCTGTGCTGCTCTGAGCACTGGAGATGGTACAGCCCAGCTGTTAGAAGCAGATTTGAAGTTAAACAAAAGTGCTCTGCAGTCCCTTGCAACATCACTTTGACAAGCCTGGGAACACCGGAAAAAGGTTCCTCCACCAGTGGGGCTGATTCTCTTTTTCTGACATTTTAGAATATGAAAGTCCCATCATGACAAGTGGGTCATGCCCAGGGAGATGTGGAGCAGGTCCTCTCCAGAGGGACCAGTCTCTGGGAAAGGCAAGGGCTGAGCCAGGGGGCAGCTGTGCAATGTGTCACTCATCTGCATCCAATTCCAGCAATTCCAGCCCATCCAGGGTCCAGCTGGGCAGGAGCCCAGCACTGACCTTGCTCTTTGCTCTTCCTACCAGACAGCAAGAATGACTTGCTGGTTTGCTCTCATATTCTTAGATACAAGTTTGTGGGATGTGGAGGGCTTTGGGAAGCAAAAAGGATTTCTACTTGTATGAAAATAACACCAGCAATGCCTAATTAAAAAAAAAAAAAAAAAAAAAAAAATAGGTCACATCCTTCCCTTCTTAAAGGAAGGGGAATCCCTGGAATGAAATATTTGGGCAAAATAGATGAAGAGAGAGAATAGGCAGAAGTCTGAGCCTACTACATTGGGTCTGTGTGACAGTCTGGGTACATATTCTCCTGGAAAGCTCCTTAAATATCCCTTGTACTTCACCTCTGGCTGAATGGCAGCCTAGAGCTATGTGAGAGCACAGGAGAGCTCCCTCCTTTCTCTTTTTCCCATGGGATGACAACATAAACAGAGGGGGCTGCATCACTTGGAAAGTCAGAGGAGATGAAAAAATTCCTGATAACTTTTTGCATGTAGTAAAATGGAAAGAAAAGAGAAGGCACAAAAAGAGTTACCTTTGGATTCAGTCAGAGTGTGATCAGCTAGTTGATCAGTATGATGTTGGTTTTATTAATGGAAAAAATTAAGGTACTATCACTAAATGAATAGACAGGGAAGAGTCAACCATGCTAACAGATGCCAAATACCAGAGTCAGGAGACAGCTAAATAACGTATTGTAATATCAGAAAAACACTGGTGACCAGTGCTGCAACATGAAATGAAAATCAATCAATAGAAAGTGATGAGAGAGAATAATATGTGGATTAGTGAGGACAGAGATGGATTTCTGATCCAGGATTTTCCCCATAAGACAGCTATGTGCTCTAAGAACTATAAATCTTTAATCAGTTCATCAAGTAGCTCAGTTATTCCTCTGTGCATACACTCAGGGCTAGATAAAAGTACCTTCTGCATCTGAAATTTGGGCATGGCAGTTTCTGGGGCAGAGCAGAGGTACTTAGCTACTGGAGTGCATCCAGATCCTGGAGAGAAGGGCCTGGAAGAGAGGCATTGCACAGGGATTAGCACCTGCCTTGGAAAGGATCCAGCCAGAGCTGGACCATCCAGAGAAATGATCCCCCTGCCAGACTCCTGATAGGCAAAAGGGGCAGGGGATTTATGGGGGTGCAAGCTGCTTGCTGAGACAATCACAGAAAGGGAAAAGGACTTAGTTCCAGGTCCAAAACCTTGTGTATTTGGTTGGAAGGAAAATGCAAAGCAATGGGATGTTGTCCCTGAAAATCAGCCTTTTGATTTGTTTTAGTATAGTGGAGTCAGTTCTCGTGAATTGTAAAATAAACAAGGATCATGTTTGCATTCCTTTGTAAAAGATATCACCTGATGGACTTCTCCAGTGACCAGTGGAGATGGAGAGGTGGGAACTTCTCTGTCCAGTCTCTGATCACTGTCCAGAAACTGAGAGATACGAGGTCAACAATAAACTGGAGAGTTCCTATCTTCTTCTCTGCCTGAACCCCTGTTGTGTGTGTCGCTGTGTGTTCTGTCTGTGTCACAGTAACAATGGGGGAACAAGTCCAGAGCCCAGGCCCCTCTTTCTCTGGACCCCACTCAATTCTGACAGTAATATATCTCTCTGCCACCAGTAGAACCCAATCTCTAATTGTATTTTTTTTTTTCAGTATTCTAGCTCCAGACAATGGAGGAAATGTTTCCTACTCCAGAGCAGCCACCAGCTCAGACACTCTGTTGGAAAAAGCAGCTTTAGACTCTCTCAGGAGTAGGTTAGAAATTAATTCCTGGTTTCCAATGCATGAGCACACACTGTAATTCATTATAAAGAAGAGATTTTGTCCTCTGCACCTCTTCTTGTTTTGTCAGAAAAGAAAGCTGCAGCAATAACATTTAGTGGCAAACTCTGTCTTGAGGTGTGCCATCCCCCTGGGAACACATCACAGGTGAGCCCCTGGCAGCTGGGGGCCAGCTGGGTCTTCATTCCTGGGTCTCTGGGGGTTCAGAGGTGGTGCAGCAGGAGGATGGCAGCTGACTCTGTTAAGAGTGTGCGTTTTATTAACCCACAACTACAAGTGGCAAGAAGTAAAACTTCCTGGGGGCTGGGTGAATTTGACGTGGTAGATTTTGGTATGAGGAGAAAGCACAGTAAACTTTGGATTTCAATTTTTACCTTGCATTGACCCCACTTGTGCCTCAAATGAGGGTTTTTTAGAAAACTTTCTGAAGTCAGGAGATTTATATCTTATTTCCAAATGGAACAGACTTTGCTGAAAATGGCATGGATTCTACCAGGTCAATACAATTTATAATGAAATAGGAGACGTTTAAATCTAGTTCTACATAAATAGCCCCAGCAGGAAAGTAGTGGAGCCTGATAAAAAAAAAAAAAAAAAAAAAAAAAATTAATCCATTTTTAATGCATCTGCATCACAAAATATAACATCAGTCAAGGAGATCTCAAATCCTTCCTGCAGAAGGTAGGAAAGGGAACACAGTGCACATGCCAGCCAGTGTGTGGGCAGACTCACTGGCTACACTTTTTCTAAAAAGATTCATGCCACCTTTCCTGGGGTAACATTCAGACCATATTCAGTGCCAATATTATACACAGACTACAGTTTGGAAAGCAATTTTCCAAATTATGAAGTAGATGGGTAAATCTGGCAAGAGTGAGTGCAGCAATCACTGCGGGTGAGGAGGCTGGCACCAGGGGGTGAGGGCACCAAGCTGCTCTGCTGAGACCATATCCCAGCGTGCTGGACACAAAATCCAGGCTGCTGGAGAAGAGAGATGCAGCAGCAATGTGGGAATACGTGCATTTGTAGAAATAGAGGAATTCAGTTCCTCCAAGAGGCATTTGGTCAAAGCCCCACCAGGCTCCCACAGTGAGCACCCTGCCCTCGCTCTGCCTGCAGCAGCAGATGGTCCATCATCACCAGGCAGCTTTATGGCCATCCAAACTCCCTGAGATCGCTGTTCCTTGAGCTTGCATATCTTTCAAGAAGAAAAACAGGGGAAAAAACTAACTTGAAAGCTGGGCTTTACTGCCTTGAGCCAAGATTCACATGATACCTTTTAACAGCCTTTCCTTCCCCGGTTTTCAATTAACTGCTCTGCACCGAAGATTGCAGACTGTCAACTCATGCAAAGAGTAAATCCTTTCCTAGAGCTTTTTAAACTATTTTCTCAGGCTCCTGACTGCAGAGGGCTTTGAACAAACTGCTTCCAAGGAAGCAAAAGAAAATGAAGTGGATGGTTTGTTGCAGTCAGCAGCATTTCTCCCAAGGTGTTTGTGCTGCTGCTCTGCTCCAGGGAGCAGGAGCTGTCACATCTCAGTGGACTTTTTCCAGGCAGAGTCATCAGTTTTTGACTTCATATTTCCTTGGGGTCAGATGGAAATTTCTGAAGAATAAAAGTAGGAGGCAGAAAGGCACCTGCCTCCCTACCTATCATACACAATCTGTGAGAGGTGAGACAAGAAGGGACTACAGAATGTTTCCAATTTGCTTCAGAGCAAAAAGAAAGAGCAAAAGAGAACTGAAATGCTTTAGTAAAACCTGACACTCCTCGTTTTTCAGGTCAGGACCAAAATGGAGGTGACATTTGAAAAGGATGCCTGCTTTTCCAGAAATTCGTTTGAAAACTAGATGCTGCTGTACTGCAATAACTGATGACACAAATAAGCTGGTGAGAAACACAGGATTTAAAGAGAATCCTCCACTCTGGGGACATGAAGTGAGCAAATTGGAACCTTTTAAAAATCAGAACGTTTGATAAACTGTTAAAAGTGATCACAAGTCAACTGAACTATGTTAGGAATTTGCAGGAGGGATCTGGAAGATAGTAGCTGGATATGCGGAACAGGTTTTTGTTTTGGATTTGGTTGGTTGGGGTTTTCTTTAAATTCCAAAATTGTATCAGTTTCTTTATATATAGAGAGAGAGTACATGACCTTCCAGACCTGACATTGCAGATTCATTTTTAATTCTCTCATAAAGGGGCAAATTGGAATAAATAAATAGTGGCTAAGAAAGCAGAACAAAGCAGTCCCAGAATCACTGTTCCCTCTGCAAAAATAAACCCCAAAACAAAACAACAACAAACCAACCCTACATAGAATAAAGTTTTAAATCCAAGCCAAAAAAGCCAGGCTCACCATGGACTCAGCACAGCATTATTCCCTGCATTCAAGCTTGCAGAGACACAGCCCTGAAAACTGCTCAAAGAAAAATTCCAGTGTTAAAATCTGGTCATTTTTTCCAATTCCATCATTGATTGCTTCCAGATAAGGAAATGTACTACTAAGTCACTTAGGAAGTAGCTTTTAATGTGCCTCCAAGACTTCCTGAGGTTTAACTGGTCATTTCCTCAATAAAAGATGCAGCTTCAGACCACTGGACTGGGGTAAGGCAACCTCAGCACCATTCCCATTGCATATCAACATTTATTACTCATTTTCTTGTTAAAGGAGGCTTCAGAAATTTCTCAGAAAAAGAGGAAAAAGGCTAAAAAAGAGGAACACATCGTCCCATTAGCCCAAGGAGCAGGGACAGATATAAGTAGGTTTATCTATGACTTAAATATGAATATATGCCCCCTCCTGAAAGAGTGACAAATTGCAGTAAACTACATCTCTCACTGTTTTACTGGAATTTGTCCCCTTCCCAGGACATTTCCCATGCCAAGAGGAAGGGCTGGAGCCCTCCCATCTCCCTCCCTCCTCCAGCATCTTGGCTCTAACCTGGCATAAACCCTTTGCTGCATTTTATATAACTTCATTGGTCTGACTTTCCAACTGCTTAACAGCCCTTATCAGCAAATAAAAGCCTCCAGCAGCAGATGAGCAAAGTGATTGAGAAAGCTATAAAGGCTGAAAAGAGAGAGCTGTCTGTAGTTAAAACAAGGCTCAGCTCCTGCTCCCCAGCCAACTCCCCCAGTAAGTATGGAGGAATAGCAGGTTTATTACCCTCCTTTTGATTGTATGTCATCATTACAGCATTGTTTTCGAACATACCAATTCTTTCCTAGCTCCCACTTGCAATAAAAACCAGAGATTTGGGTTCTTTTAAAAGATTAATGGACGCAGCTGCCCTCATACTCTAAACTTGTGGAGTGGCTGGATATCACTCTTGAAATTCCAAATTCTGGCAGTTTTCTGCTGGGGCTGGAAGTCAACGGTGTTGTGAATTAGAGTGGAGCTGTGTGGAGGGAAGGAGGTGGCACTGTGGAGGAATGAGACCTGTTGAGGGACAGCTCCTCATGAAGAAACTCCAGAATTAACAGGAAACAATGAACAACAAAAGTAAAAATGGTTTACATAAAGGTTTATGAAAGGGAAAATAAACCAGTTTTGTACACAATGACTTGAGACTTGTCTGTGCTCTGCTTTGAGGGTGAATAGGAAGTGATGCTCAAAGCCAAGCATGAAATCATTGCTCTAAACACAACAGTTGATTCATGTGGGAGAAAAACACATCTTGGGGTCTGATTTGGAGGAGCTGGGGTGGCTGGGATATTCAGGATGAGGGTGGGAGCCACGTGCCCAGTACCTTGGGCAGGCTACACAGATCAGCACAGGAGGTGCAGGGATGCGGCAGAAGAGCAAAAGAAAGCAGGGGAGAAGGTCTTTTGCCTGGCATAAAAAGAAATTTGGTTACTTTCTTTTGCTGGTGGGAGACAATTTGTAAGCAAGGGTTGATTTCTGTTTGTCTCATTGCCCTTGGCCCTCAGTGAACCCCTTATCCCTACAGAAAGTCCTTGCAGAGGCTTGCCATGGGTCTGTAAGGTCCCCAGAGCCACCCCACGGTGCCCCCTCCGCTGTCAGGCCAGGCACAGGCTGGCAATCACCAAGCAATACAATGGGCTGGGCAAAGCCACGGGGTTCAGAGGGACAGGGCTGACCCTTCCAGCCCCAGGCTGACACAAAGGGCTGGCAGGACACCGCCAGGTCCCAGAGCTGGGGCTCAGTTCCAGTCCTGGCCACATGCCTGGCCAATTCCCAGGACAGGACAGGACCAGCTGGGACTCTGGCTGGCACCAGGTGGGACCTGACCTTCACTACAAGCCCGTGTGAGCTGTCAGGACCCAAAAGAAGAAACCCAGAGCCCTGGAGCAGCAGCGAGTCTCTTGCCAACCCAGAAACTCTCTGTTTTCACTCTAGCTATGATGTCTGCATTTAGTATTCATTGCCATGTCACTGATCCTCATGAATTCCTCCCGTGTGCATGTGCCTCTCTCATCCATTTCTATCAGCATCCCACTGTAATTTATTATTAGTTAAGAATTAATAGACACTTGGAAGTATAATGTTACATTTTTGTCTTCTGGTGCTCTGAAGCATTTCATGCAGCAGATCAAGCATTAAATCTGTCATGTAAACACATTATTTTGTCATGTGATGCATTATGATAGCCCACTACCAGGAAAATGAAAAGCACTTAAGGGTTCGTGTTTGATGTCTACTGTCAACAAAACTCAGGAAGAATTTATGGGGTGTTGTGGTTTAATGAGTACCTGTTTAATAGGGTTTGAGTATCATTCAAAAACTTGGCTTTACAGGAGACATGTGATACATTGAATTTCAATGTGAATTATGCCCAATCTAGATCTCCAGGCTCCTACACCGCAAAGATAATAAGATCCAGGGAGCTGTTTATTAGCAATAAATCATGACCTTTTCTTGTTTTCTCTTGGAATATTTCTTTCTCTTTCATCAGGTTTTATGAAGCTGCAGTGTTCATGTATGGAGGTGCCAACCAGTATCTTTGATTAGGGCAGAATAACTCAGCCCTAGACAGGGGATGAATGAACTAAAGAATAGGAAGAGCTGATAAATAGGAACTCCACCAAACACCTAACTACTGGGAAGCCTGAAAAAGTTTAAGGAAGAGTTTGCTAATGACTTGGGAAAGCTTCAGTGAGTGTATTTCCAGGTGGAATCTTCACCCAGCAGACTCCTGACAAAAGACCCTCACACCTGGCCAGGAGTATCACAACAGCAGCACAAAATATGGCAAAAATCTGAACAAAGATGGAATTTCTTTTCCCTTTCCTCCCCAGGATGCTGCTGGGAGTGATGCCTTAGGATTTTAGCTTGTATATTTTTCATGTATTTGTAATCCTGCAATCCTTTAGTGTATAACTCTAAAGTCTGTACACAGTGTTAGCTACTGCTTTCCCATTTTGGTCAGACAAAACAATTCCAATCCAGGCCTGGGGATCACGGACATCTCACTGTCTCAGGCCCTGAGAAATGTAAAACAAAAGTGAGTTGGGAGAGGAAACTTGGGGTAAATGACTTACCTGAAGCTGTAATTGGAAGATTAACCACCAATGTGCCAATGGATGAAATTTATAATAGTGTGGAAACTCATCATCAATTTTTTGGCAGCTTTGTCTGCCCTTAATGCACCTAAAGACCCTTCATTAAATATAACCACTTTTTACTCCCTTAATTTTGTCTGGCCTCTGTTTTCAGGTAGCTCCTAAAGGCATCAGGAGCACCTCCCACAAACCAAAACAAGATACCATGTGATATGACAAAAAACAGAGAGCAGCCTGCAGATAAATCCCAATCCCTTTGTTAGCCCACAAAAGAACCAGCCAAGCAGAGCTTACAGAGGGAGCCAAAGGTGGATCCACCAAGTGGATCCAAGTTACAGCTCCCCTTGACCTCAAGGTACACAGTTCACAGGGTAAGAGTCCTAAAACCATCTCTTCAGACAGCTTTGGTTAGAATTCATCAAGACCTGATGCAATTAAATGCTCTAAGTTATTAATACTAACAAGATTTACTGCTCCCCATTTACAAGTGATTTGCATTTTTATGCATTCTTTTAGCATGGATCACCACGAATTTCTTTGGTATTCATGAGGTTGCAATTTGTGTATTTCCATAATTACCTCATCATACTCCCCATTAGATAATGGACCAAGGGCATAAAACACCAAGCAGAATTCAAAAGCAGCATTGACTCTGCTCCACTGAGAGACTGAATGTCCCTTGTCCTTGAAGCAGAGCTCACAGGAAAGCCCTGGGGAAAGGGCTCTGCCCTAGCATTGGCTGAGGCTTGTTCGTAGAAATAAAATCTTCAATAATTTTTTTTAATAAGTGCTTGATCATTACAGCCTCTGGGAGTTTCTCTGCTCACCCTGACTGGATCCATTGACACATTCCCTGCACAGCCCCTTGGACTAAAGAGGATTGTACCACGCTCATGACAAGCTAAGGAATCACAACCATTTCCATTCCACAGGTCCTAAAGTAGGTTACAAGTGAGACCTGAAGGACCAGAACCAGCCTGGACAAACAGTCCCCCATGTCAGGACACTCACCACACCCCCTAAGGCCAGTTTGCATCCCAAACTCAACCCAAACCTCGTGGGTAATCCACCAGTGCACAGCAAGGAGGGGAGGAAGGAAGGGAGATGAATTTCATGTACACGGAAACCTTTTTGTGCACTTAGCAATGGAGACGAACAGATTTAAAATTAACCAGCTTAGTTCACTGCTGGGCAAGTGATCTAAAATGGCCAATAAATAATTCATGCCAGCACCATCCATCACTGTGCAGCCTGGCTGGTGACGTGGCCCACGTCAGGGGGCTCGCTTGGTGAAAAGAGACAACTTAATTCAGCACAAAGTGAATAATCCAAAATCCCATCAATGATTCATCGCTGGATTAAAAGCTAGAGATTTTTCCATAAAATTCTCTGCCCTGCATTAAATATGCAGATGATTGTGTGATGTTTATTAACTACTGGATGGCTTAGTTAAGGATGACACCAGCTCTGGTGCTTGAGAGCACCTTTGAAGCCATGAATCTTCATTAGATGTGCATTTAGGCATGAAAAGGGGTTACCTTCCAGGATTCAGTGTTCACTTACATCAGTAGAACTACAGAATACATATATGAGAAAGAGAGTCAGGCCTTAGGATGCTTTGTTTTAGGAAACATAACCACAGACAGGATTTATTCCCTAGTTTGGCTACCTACCATACACTCTTCTCTTAGGTATTAAAAGAACCAAATGCCCCCCAAAAAACCCAAAACACACCCTGACAAATTTTTCCATTTTTAATACAAACTTTAAAAACAAAGCTGCATTTTGAAATAGTCAGCGAACATTCAGCTTCTTTTATTCTAAGTTTTAAAAACCCAGATATTTTGGGAAGTGGTAGATTTCCCTTCCCCTTGGAGAAGGGTCAGTGCTTGAAAGACTAAAGAAAGGCAATGAACTTTCACCAGAGATTATTTCCCAACACTCTCCTCCCCAATTCTTCCATTGGTATTTGCACACTCCAATTTGCCTCTCTGTTCCCAGTGTCCTCATGGCCTTTCCTGTCTCAGTCTCAAACTACTTGGAGCTCTTTAGCTGAGGCTAGAAAAGTCCTGTGAGGAGAGGCTGAGGGAGCTGGGGGTGTTCAGCCTGGAGAAAAGGAGCCTCAGGAGGGACCTTCTTGCTCTCAGCAACTCCCTGACAGGAGGTTGTGGCCAGGTGGGGAGCAGGCTCTGCTCCCAGCAAACCAGCAACAGGACAAGAAATGGTATCAAGCTGCATCAGAGAAGGTTCAGGTTGGACATGAGGAGGAATTTCTTCACTGAAAGCATTGCTGGGCATTGGAAGGGCTTCCCAGGGAGGTGGTGGAGTTCCCACCCCTGGAGGTGTTCAAGGAAGTCTCTCAGTGCTCAGGGCTGGGTGGCAAGGTGGGGATCAGTCAGGGGCTGGACTCGATGATCTTGGAGGAATTCATTGGTTCTGTGACTCTACAGCACGTAGAGGAGATGAGGGTGAGGAGATGAGGGTTCTCTGTGGGAAGCCCCACTCCAATCCAGTGCTCCTCTTAGTCCCTAAGCACTCTCCAAAATGATTCCTTGGAGGGCTCCTTGCCATGCCCCCCGTCCTGCTGGCTGGCAGGAGGGAGTGGATGCTGAGATGAGCTGTGGGATCGTTTAGGGCTGACATTTCCTTTCCCAGGTCACTGCTTCCACAGTGTGATTGCAGGGCTGCTGAGTCTTGGGGTTTGTGTTCTCAATTACCAAGAGAAACCAAAACCACACTGCTCCCAGCTGGGGTTAGATGGCAGTGGGAAGAGGAAACCAAGAAGTGCCTGGTGACCCCAGGCTCAGGAGCACAAGAAAACCAGGCTGTTACCAAGACTGGCAGGAAATCGTGTGGCTAGAGGCCACAGGAGCAGAGCCCAGGCCAAGCGTGCTGAGAGCCTTCCCTGGAGCCATGAGCTCAGCCCATGAGCTGAACTCCTGGCTGGGACCCCCATCGTTAGCAGAGGAGGCTGCATTGATCCTGCTTGGTGTCAGCAAATCTGCATCACCCTTACAGCCTCTTCTCCTCTCTCCAGATGTTTCTCTGCTCAGTCTCTGCAGCTCAATTTTGCCATCTGCTGTCCTGTCTGTGGCAGCACATCCCGTTTCCTCTTTCTACCAGGCTAAAATTTTCCACTTTTTCATGCATTCATCTCACACTGTGTGGTTATCTCTGTTCTTTCCCCAAGCCCCATGATGCTATTTATTCTTATTTCTAATTTCCTATGTACTCAGCCACATTCTTCCATTCTGCTTGCTCTTTCTTAAGCCCCAATTACATTTCACCTTTGAAACCAAGAGATTTTATTTATATTAACCTTAAAAAATGCCTGGAAAAGCACATTAAGGCTAAGAAACAAACCTGGAAACATAATGAAATGTGTTGCTGAGCTGGAAAGGGACCATCAGAACAGTCAGCTTCAATAAAGTCTATTAAGAGAGGTCTCTTATTAATCTCAAAATGATATTTAATTCATTCTTCTGGTGTCTCTTTAAAGGATTTGTATTCCTAACCCAGTGCTTGCTTCTTTTTTTTTTTTTTTTTTTTTTTTTTATTCACAGTATTTCCTCCTGTTTTCTCATTAATCAATCCCATATCCCAAAATATTCAGATTTCACTTTTTAATTGCTTTTCTGTACCTCCTCCATACTAATCTGGCAGTTCAGTCATTATCTCCTCACGTCAGACCTCCTTTACCCTCTTTAATGGGTCATTTTGATAGAGACAATTGTCCACAAAGTACTGGGACCAGTAAAAATTATTACTTGGACCAAAAGCTAAATCCTTCATCAATTAACTGCCTTGCTCCACAGAGCCGAGCTAGACTCTCCAGATATAACAACATTCAGGCTTGACATGGACTCTGAACAAATTAAAACCAGCTCTGCTCTGCCCCAGGCTCCCTGTGCAAGTCCATAAACACTGAGATAACTCCAGCAGCTCCAGGGGCTGGGGAGAAGCCCCAGAGCTGGGTGATTTCAGCTCGTAGTGCTTGGCAGTTTGAGAGGTGGTGGGAGGCCAGGATGGAGGGGCTGGGGTTTTGGGGAAATGCAGGGTGGTTTTAAAGCAAATGGTTTTGCTCCTTTGCCCTGTGTACTGCTTTAATCTGCTACCAGAGGGGATTTTGTTACAGTGCTTTATATTTACTTAAGTGTATTTTTTTTGCCTTCCAAGGTAAAAGTCTTAAAAATAAAGGCCAACATTTCCAGATGCAAATGACATCCTCTCTGACAGCTTTTTCATTCTAAAAACTTGCTGCTTTCATCCAGCTTTTCTCCACTAGACCCAGAGACTGCATTCTGGGGCTTCTGTTGCTTTTGGAAAGCAGCATTTCCTCCAGCTACATTTAAAAGGCTCACTTTAACCTTTCCCTGAAGATACTGACAGCCCAAGTCCTCACAAGTAAATTCAGTGAATTTCCATTTAAACATAATTCTCCCCAAATCCTTGCTTCCAATTGCCATTCTAAACTCAAGGCTCTGCCTCAGTAATTAGGCTGAATGAAAAGATAAATAAGAATGCTCAGTGGCATAAGTTACACTCAGAGCTTTCCTGCAGCTTCTCAGGGCTGCATTTCCACATGGCTGATCAGATCAAACCCACTTTGTTTGCTCCCATCTCTTCTCCCCTTGTGCAGTTCCCCAAAAAAAAACCAGGGCTTTTAAGTCCAGCCAGCACTACAGCAAATGTGCTAGAACTTTCCCAAGTGAGAGCCAGTTCTGCTGTAAAAAAGTCATTAGTGAGGAGCTAATTAGTAAGAGCAAAAGGATTGGCCCAACTCTGCCAATTGGAAGCTGCAATGGAAATATTGTTGACTTAATTAGCAGGTTTAATTGGGTGGGGAAAAAAGGCAAAAAGAAAAGTTTGGGTTTTTCAAAGGAGTATTATGAAAACTGTTTGGGATTTTCTTTTTTGCTTGTTTCCTTTTATCCCTTACAGGTTTGTGTGGGATTCGTGCTAGAAGGGACGGATGCAAGGTCCCTGTGCTCTGCCTTGGGGTGGTGACAGCCACAGTCACCAGTGTGGGACAGACACAGTGTCAGCTGAGCAAACCCAGCCTGGGAGCCCCGAGCCACATCCTCTGTCTGGGGGCTCTCCTGTGCCTCCCACAGCACCCCAGTCTGGGCAGGGCAGGGCTCTGACCCCGGGTGAGACTGAGAGGGACCCCAGAGAGGAGCCTGCCCTGCCTGCCCCAACTCACAGCCTGTGAGAGGATGCTGGAGAGCTCAGCAGTCTCACCACAGCCCTGAGCACAGCCAGAGGGGAAATCCAGAGCTGCCAGACCGAGCTGGCTTCTGCTCCAATGCTGTTCCCACAATGTGCTCTTACTTCAGGCTGTCGTTGCCCAGAGGTGCCATGGCTGTTCGCTCCAGGCAGTGGAGAGAACAAACCCTGTCATGGGTTGGGATCTTCTCCCAGTCTGCAGCAGAATGGGTGAGGACCCCAGGGAATTACACAAAAGTGTATCCCATGGATGATCCCCCAGCCTCCATGGACAATCCCTCTTCCTTATCGGATTTAGAAATGAATGGTCCAGGGGTTTGGGGGGCCGGGTAGAGAAATTTCCCTCCAGGTTGGTCTCTGGGCATTTCCCCACTTCTGGGAGTGCTGCAGTATTTCTTTGGAGAGCTGAGACAGCACACCAGTCATTTCCACACATGGGAAATAACTAACTCCTGTTGAAATGCCTTAGCATAAAAAGTCCAATTGCCAGCGACAAATTGCAAAGTTTATTAACATATTCTCCAAGGGTTATTCAAACATGTGGAATCACAGGCAGTAGTGATACCCCTTAAGTAATCTGCATTTTTGATTTAAACTCACAGCATTCTTGTTGCTTAATTTTTCTGTTGATTACATAAAAGCATTAAAAACTGTATTTTATGATTCCTTTTCTTTCTTTACGGCAATTTGAAGATAGGCAGTCTTCCAGGTGATCTCTTCTGTTCCTAGCAGTACAAGTTGTATTCAAGGAAGAGCATTAGTAAAAATGGAGAAAAACAAATTCAGTTGTACAACATGGTGCTAGTAAGAAGGCAGATGCCAGAAGCACCCATGAATAATGCATAAAGCCCCTTCTCAAATAAGCTTCTTTATGCAATGAGTTTTAAGGCTGATATGGGAAAATTTGCACAAAGATTTTAAATTTTCATAATTGAAGCTTTGGCCTTTGTTTTATACCTGCTGATATTTTGAGGGTTCACAAGTATCTCTCAGTGCAGCATGGAACAGGCCCTTTTTATTTCCCATGGCGTCTGCAGATGATGTAGGAGCTCTTCACAGGGAAAAAATGTTGTTTTCTCCTTCAGCACCACTGAAAACTTTGTCAGTCTCTTCTGGTGGTCCAACACTGCAGTGGGAAGCACAGATCTCTTTGGATGGGGCAAAAGGACATTGCTGCTTCAGAGAATTCTTTTTTATTTGTAACATTAGCAAATTCCCATGGAAATGGAAACCTGAAGCTACTGAGTGCAATGACTGCAATGAAGTAACTCCTACTTTTTACACCAGGGAGGTATTTACCTGGTTTGCCTTCTTCTCATGGATAGGAAGGGGTTGTTTGAACCCTGTAATGGCAGCTGTAGGGTAACCACCATGGGATTCAGAAAAGACTCTCTCCCCTGTGCCTGTCTCCCAGGTTGAGCAAGCAGTGAAGGACCAGCTACCACTGAAAAATTATTGGTCTTTGGAAAAGGGGTGATACTTCACTGGACTCCCCTGTGGTTTGTCCACAGAATTTTTTTTTTTTTTCAAGATGAGCCAGAAGATACGAATTTATCAATTACATTTGCACAAGCTTTCATGTCCTGGTACTCAATCAAAACTAAAAGCAGATGAAGCACCTTCTTAAGCTGTAGTCACTACACTGCAGTAACAGTTGCTTTATTTCTCCATTACTCTGGGTTTCTGTTCATCCTACATGGAAGCAGCACCCAGGAACCACTACTGAATTTCTGGAGTGAAGTTACCTGGAGCTTCCTCCTAACACAACTGTGGTAATCAGCATCACAAGCCAATACTGCACCCAACACAATCAGTGGCCAATGCCTTCCTGTCTCTAAGAAAAATTACACTGGAACTTTTAATAGGAAATTACAGAATGGATTACCTTTTTACTATAAACTTCTTTGCCTGTTTACCTGGAAGCAAAATAATATTAATGTTACAATAGCAAAACAAAATCTATAATTCTAATGTATCTGTCAAACTAGCTCAGAAGCAATGACAGCAAGTTGCAAAATTTCTGTGGGCTAAGCAGGAAAAAAAGGATCCCATCCTGATTTCAATTACAGTGTCTTTTGGGAGCATTTCCAGGAAATTACAGGGCTACTTGAGCATAAAGGGAGAGACAACAGAATGAGCCATCCCACAACAAGTGAGGGAACAGGTTCTTGCACAGGCTGCCTCCTGCTGCATCCCCACCAACTCATCCTCCCCGGCCCCCTGATGGTGCCACCGTCCTGGAGTACAGACAGCAACTCCCACAAAATGAACACGGGCACCAGGACATGGCAGAGCTCCCAGAACAACCAGGGACTCAGGAGGGGGTGTGCCTCAGGCCAGCACTGGAATCATTTAGCCTAAGGGTACTTACGTTTCCAAACCAACGAGATCATCAGTATGAAAAGGACGGACCCCGCTATGACACAGGCAATGAGAATGGCAGAGCTGGGAAACTGCAAGGGAGAGGAGAGAAACTGAAAAGGCTTTGGGAGTTTCCTTCAGAGCTATTTGCACAGGAGGGGCTGCAGTTTGTAATGCTGTTCTGAGCTTGCCTGTACAAAGTGCTGAGAAGACACATCAAGTTGATCATGATAAACAACATGAATTACCGATCAGTGTTTAATAAACCTTGCTCTGAAACACTGAAACCAGATTCATCCCATTTAACATGAGCTTCTCAAAAATGTGTGAAGTGTTCAAATCAGATAGAATGCTCAGGCTTTGCTCTATCCACTAAAAAGAGGAACAGGAGGTTCCTGAATTTCTGAATAAAAGTTCAAGCCACTGTTTGCAAAAGCTGTCCCTGTAGTATGAATACACTCAAAATTACTAGCATGTCCTGATGTCCTTATTTCCACTCAAACACTCTTGAAACTTACTGGAAGTTTTACCTTATCTCCTCTATCTTCATGTTTCCCAGCACTGCCATCCGAATTTGCTGAAACCTCTGAAAATGAAAGAGATTGAAATTATTACTGAGACAGCCACCTGAAGGAGTGAGGGCTGCAGTGGCTGTCACTGCTTCAGTCAAGGAGTAATGAACTCCCAAGGAATGAGAAGGGCAAAAGCACCTTGCAACCAAAAGAGAAGGATCAGTTTCCACCACAAATGGTAGCTGAGGAAGCCGTGGGAAATGTCAGACTTCATCAAGAAAGAGGAAAATCCAGAGAAAGCTTCACTAGACCAGGTTACTCCAAGCCCTGTCCAACCTGGCCTTGGACACTTCCAGAGATGGGGCAGCCACAGCTTCTCTTGTCAGCCTGTGCCAGGGCCTCCCCACCCTCATAAAGAAACATTTTTTCCTAATATCCAAGGTAAACATACCCTCTGTCAGTTTGAAGGCATTCCCCCTTGTCCTGTCACACAGTATTTTTGTAAAGAGTGTCTCTCCAAGATGTAATTCCATTGCTACTTTTTTTTAAACTTTTCAGAGTATGTTATCCCATTACTAACCTAATATGCCCCAAATATCTCAGTTCTGGCCAACCCCCTGTGAGAACTGTGTTCATGTGTTCTCTACACCCCATGTGCTTATGTTTTATCAAAAACATGGACAGGGCATGGGTAGCTCATTCCAGTGTAAGTAGAAATTTGCACAGGAGTAGAAAAGAGATTATAACTTATAAGCACTACAGCTAAACAAATACAGGTAATAAAACCCTAGGAAGTACTAAAAATCCCAGGGATGTATGAACATTGCATTTTGACATATGCCTGTTTTATGACACTCCACTGCCCCAGAGATCTGTACCCCAAAATCCACAAGAAATGCAGATGTAACAGTGACAATGAAGGTCCAACAAGTCAAAGTTAAATTTTATGTGCAGCCTGGCTGATGGGATGAACTATTGCTGCTCAGTTTGATACTTGAAAGAGCAAGGATATTTTTGGGGCCTGAAGTATGGCTGGAAGGGTTGTAGCTGGGGGAAGGCAAGTGAAGAGAGAAGAGGAATTAAATCAGAGCCTGCTCAGCAGGAGCCATCCACTCCAGGCAACCCAACATATCTGCCAAAAATTGTTCTTGGAGACGGAGGGCTCTTAACCCTGGGTTTCTCTCCTGCTGTTCTAACATCAATATAATGTTCAACAACAAATCAGCCTTCCCTTACCTTACAGCGAGCCTGAGCTGGGTGCATTTAGTGCATTGTATCACAGAGTGAAAGGAGACCAAGGCAAAAACTTGGCTTATGGCTCTCAGCAGACACCAGCCGATTGTGCTGCAACATTTTCACACCTTGTGACAGTTTGACACAAGGTTTTGCACGGGTGGGAGTGACTCACACAACAGGGTGAATCTTCTGCTGATACTGCTGCTGTGGTGGCTCTTTCCAGCTCGCTGTCACAACTCAAGTTGCTCCAAGAATCTTGGGGCTAAGACCCTTTGTAAATCTTATGTACAATGACAAAATACAGGCATTATCCATCACCCCAGAAGGGTGACAAGTGAGACTGGAGTGAGAAACCTTCACAAATGTTCAAGAGACCAGTTTAGTCTCTTCCATGAGCCCTCTCCAGGGGCGTTAAGGAACACTCTTTCTGCTGCAAGTCTTTAGGTCTGTCAAAAGAAAACCTGCAAAAATCAAAATACTGTGGGTTCAAAAATTAAGAGATTCTTGGCTCTTACTGGAACTAAGAGGCCAAATACAACACATCATCCTTGAATTTTAGCATTAAGTTCTCTGTTGAGGGCACAACACTTGGGAAAGATTTAAAATGGAAATCTCAATGAACTCATGATGATGACAAATCTGAGAATTCAGTGATAAGTTTGGGGTTTGACTTCTCTCAGACCCAAGATATCTGAAAGTCATAAGTTATTCAAAATAAAGTTCCTTTGGAGGTATAAAAACATGTTTTTCCCAGCTACTGTTACATTCTAATTTCAAACAATTTCTTTGTGGACCCTGGATACTCTTTAGTGACAGCTGTAATTAATAATTATCAGTTTGTGTTTGGTGCTCTCTTAACTCAATAGTTTTGTTTATGTCAACTTTTCAATATCTCTGAGCAAGCCATTTCTGACCTTGTAACGTTATCCTACTCACCCATGACTGACATCTCTTCCATCATGACAGAGGTGGTGGTTTCCTCTGCAGTTGGAAGTGTACCTGGGAATTCAGTAGTCACTGAAGCTGGAAGTGTACCTGGGAATTCAGTAGTCACTGAAACAAAGTCAAAAATAATGCTTATAAAGATCACTACTTAGAACGGTCTCCACATGGCATTCAAATTTGTGCAGACATCAATCTGTGGAAATGAAGTCAGTAATGTGGATAAAGTAGCAGCCTACAAATGGATTGATAACAGGTCACTCTGATGACTAATAACAACAGCAGCCTTCATATGAGATGAGAATGGAAACACTCAATTCTAAACATGTTTTGAATTCTCACTATTTCTCAAGAAGTACATCTTTCCCAAATCAAGAAAAAAAATTAGTGCACAGTTAAGTGAATCTCTTTTACTCCACCTCAGGTGCTGGGCTTCATATTTATTTCTCTTGTACTCCATGAGGTTTCTGCCACATTATTTCTGCATGTTAAAGCTCCTTTGCAGGAAGCCTGACCCTCTGCAGCCTTGGCTTTTCATCCCAATTTAGCATCATCTATAACATCTGACCTGTGTTTGCCTAAACCCCCTGAAACACACCCACAGGCATCTCAGAGAGAACTTCCAAGATATAAATATAAATATTTGGAGAGCTTCTATGATGCCAGCCAAGCTACCACAGACCAGCCCTGCTACACAGGAAAAGGAAAGGATTGGTGCTGGTTACCCTCTGTATTTCCAGGGAGCATGGAACAGAACATGACATCTTCAGCTGCCACATCAGCTGCTTGGGAAGTAATTGGAAAATCTGGGGGAGCACTCTTTTCCACCATAGTTACAGGAAAAATATCATTTTCTGTCCCAGCAGTTGTTGGGAGAGCAGAGGTCTCCCCTGTAGTTTCTGCTGGGGACTCAGGGGCTGTGGTTTCTGGTGGAAGGGGGCTGGTTGCCAGCAGCACTGCAGTCTCTGGTGTTGGCTGGAGTTCAGAGGTTGCTTGAGGAGCAAAAGTTGTTTCTGTAAAATGCTCAGAGAAGACAGGAGCTTCACTCGTGGTGGTGGTGGTGGTGGTGGTCACTGGAGGGGCTGCATGGAAAAAAACAGCCAAGGGAAAACCAGGTCAGAGCATTCACAACCAACCCCGAGGGAAGCCAGTGCAGGAATGAATAAAAACTGTCTGGCTGCTAAAATACTGAAAATGAAGATGGGAGAGTTACTCTTTAGAAAGCTATTTTAGTTAGCTGGAAGCATGACCAGTCAGAGAAATTCACAGATTTATAGACTTGCTTTTCTTTTACCAGTCTCAAACACCCCTTCCTTGACCCTCATGTAGAAATGGAAGGGCCTGAACCTTGTGTTTTTACAAAAAAATAAAAAAACAAAACCCAAAGCTTGAAAACTTTGTTACTTTGCTTTTCAATGTCCTCATAAAAAACACAATAAATAAAACAGCTCAGTTTTTGAGCTACAATATTCTTGCTAATCTTTACAATTGGTTCTTTTTTCATGGACTGTTGCCCTCAGCCTCAGGGGCAGAGAAGCAATTGCAGGGTTTTTCACCCTCTCTCCTGTTGTATTGCTTAAAAAAGACAAACAAAAGTGCCGTGAACACCAATTGCACTCTGTAAAAGACAGGAAAAAAATTGTTTTTCTGCTTTGTGGAGGGTGTATATCATCTCTTTTTTTTTTTTTTTTTTTTTTTTTTTTTTTTTTTTTTTCTGTGCATGACCTTGCTTTATCCTGCAGCTCAGAAGAATAATAGGAAGGAGAAGATGCCTTTTGAGACTCTGAGACAAAATTTCCAAACATGTGGGTGTTGAGGACCCACCCTTAAGGGGAAGGAAGCACCCTCAAGGGTGGGTCATCCTGATGTGTCTCCTAATGAATGAAACAAAAGTCTTTTCAGGGTCGGGGTGAACCCTAAATGAAAAACTGAATTTCATTCCAAAGGCTCTTCAAATTATAAATCTCTTTGTAATTCCATCCTCTTTTAAACAGCCAAGCATAGCTACACAATGAGAAATGACATATTCATTTGACAGGTAAAAAAAGAGTAAAATTAGGGGATTTTTTAATCTAAACTGCATATTGACCATGACTCAAATTGGCAACAGGTTGCAGACTGTAGTCTGGTTTCAGGCCTAAAGTTTCTGATTTTCTTAAGTTCTAGTTTTCTGATGTTTGGGTTTGCTGAAATTCTTTTCCCAGGGAAAACGGGAAAACAATATAGCTGCTTTTGTTACAATATCTATGTGCACATTCCTTTTTGTTACAATATCTATGTGCAAATTCCTTTTTGTTACAATATCTATGTGCACATCCCTCCTGGGATGAGGGATTTCTTTCGGATGTCCCTCTGCTTTACCAGTGTGGGTGAAGAGCTCTGCCTTTCTCTCGCCCATCCCATTGGTCTGTGGAAAATTGTATATAAGGGAGAAAAAAGATTTTTAGGGACAAATAAATCACCCTTCACGCAGCCTTTGAGAAAGAAAAAACCACGAGGAGCCTCGTGCTATCCGACGGCACAACGCCCTTGAAAGATGCGCCGTTTGGAGAAAACACCTCAACGCCCCAAAAGCGCGCAGGCAGATCCCACACTTCGCTGCGCAGGGAGCGTTTTCCCGCTGCCGGCCGCGTCCCCGGACCCACCTGCGGCCAGCTGCAGCCGGACGTGGCGCTTGATGTCGTTGAAGAGGCCGGGGATCTCCACCCGGCAGCAGTAGAGCCCCGCGTCCGCCGCGCCCGCCGCCTCCAGGCTCAGCGACACGTCCCCGGCAGAGACGCGGCCGCGCAGGCTGTAGCGCGGCGAGGCGCGGAACGCCACGGCGCTGCCCGCCGTCTGCAGGAGCTTGCCGCTGCACTTGGAGTTGGGGCACGGCCCTCTGCCCCAGCACATGTCGGAGATGTCCCTGCGCCGCGTCACCCGGTAGGAGCAGGGCAGCGTCACGGGCTGGCCCACGGTGCCTCGGACCACGATTTCGGCGGCCGCGTGCGCTGCCGGGGAGAACGAGGAGCCCGTCAGTGTCTGCGGGGAGTGCCCGCACTGCGCGGGCAACGAGCGCCCGGCGGGGCAGCATTTACAGTTCAGGAGAAACGGAGGAATTAAGAATTAGGAATCGTCTGTGAAATTACGTAAAGGAAGGGGCTACGAAATGTGTGAAATGCCGGCTGCTCCCATGATAGCAGGAAGAGAACAGAGACTACAGGATGAGCTAAGGAGCTGGAATACGTGAACAGGATACAAGCTTAAATGTGCCAGAGGATGAGGGGCTTCCTTGGATTCTTTTGGACCCCAAAGCCAGAGGAAATGGAAAGAGAGGCGTCAAAAGAAATGAAAGGAGCATGTGCAAGAAGACAAGGTAGAAAGTTCAACCGAAGGAAAAATGTTGACTTCAGCCCCAAAGACCCCCAGAAGACCACCAGAGTGACCAACAGGAGCAGTGCACAGCTGTAAATAGGCGTGGAACTAATTTTAATACGGAGCGAGGACAGGCGGGGTTAGCAAATGAATATGTATTAGGCGTACAGTGTAACCTTAGATTGTAGAGAATAAAAACGGAAAAAAAGTCTCCAAGGGGTGCATGCCTTTGGAGGAGATATCCTCATGCACCTCAGCGCTGAATAAATTCATACTTACTCTTATAACTACTCTGCGAGTTTTAGGGGTCCTTTTATTCCACATATCAGAGGAATGCTGTTTATTTTTCAGGAGTCTCATTACATGACTGAGACAATAGGAAGATGTCAGCAGATCTGTCCTAGGACTCTGAGTTCTGTGTTGTAGTACACTTTAAAGGTCTTTCAGCCAATAGCAGAAAGCAAAAGCATACTCACAATAGCTTTGGCCAACTACTACAAGTACACGTAAACTTGTTTAAAATGATGCTTATTTATTAGCCTTAGAATAGTGTACAGTACTCCATTATTAAGCTTAAAACTTCTGTACCTTGACAGATACATTTTTCTGCTGTCTTAATGTTTGTATGACTTAAATGGATGACACTGCTTATTGTCTAATGTCCTTCTTCACTATCTAATGTCACTCTTACTTTCAGAATCAACATCTACCGCATAGCTCTGCGTTTTCTGTTTTCTTCTGTCTCTAAAACCTACTTTCACAACTTTCCCAAAGCCCTTTTACTTTTAGTAATTCCTATGAGCAACATGTGAAGAAACACTCCTGCCTGCAGGCAGGCCACAGCTGCTGGTCCCCAAGACTTCTCCTGGAGACTGGGGCAGCTCCTGCCCCGAGGAGCTACAGGCATCAGCCAGGAGCTCCCGGGCTTTGCTTTGCTCCTTGCTCTGGTCGTGGCCAGCTGCTGCAGGGAGGCTCATAAAATGCATCACACATGTGGAGAGCAAAGCTGGGGTCTGCCACTGACAGCCCGAGCACAGGCAGGACCTCTGCAAATGGAATTTGACGACTCTGCTCCCGTCCCATCTCTTCTCCTGGGAGGCAGTTTGAAAGTTGTTCAGAACCCTGTTGTGAAAGACATCTGGTTTTCTCAGCCCACCATCATCTCCTTCAAAAAGAAAATGCTGTCACAGTTGCCTTTCACTGACAGTCTCAAAAGCAGGGTCCAAAATACCTATTCATGTGTGAAATTAGGGCCTAATTAAGCTGGCAGAGCAGTGGGATCTGTCTGTAAGAACCTGTTCTCAGTGCACTGAGCCAGCCCTGCCAGCTAAACCCACTTACCTTGTGGAACTCTGTCTGCACAGAGACTTTAGTTGTTGGTGTTACACTGACTTTAAAAAGAGCACATACACACTTTCTTTGTCCTCTTACTCCTAGTCACCAGCTTAGGTTGCTGTTCACACATTGACATCTGGTCTGAATCTTCCTATATATTATTCCCTCTTAAATGTCTCTGAAGTTCCCAGAATTCTTAAAACAGATTTCTTCTTCACAAAAGACGCTCTACAAAAAAGGTTCCCAGACAGGAACAAACCTTTCCTGGTTCACATTCACCTGGTCTGTGTCAGTTCTCCTACCTTTCTTTCGTCCCCATGCTGTCATTTACACATTGTGCAGCAGGAACTGAGGGACCTGGGAAGCAACATCCAACCCTGCAGATGTGATGTCTCCTGGCCAGCTTGCTCACCCCAAAGAGGACTTGCTGCTGCTGCTATTATCACCAGCTTCAGCCCCTGGTTTGCCAAACATTTCTATTTTTGCCAGCTGTTTGAACGCCTTTCCTTTTTGGCATGACTCCCAGATAGCAAACAGATGCTTCCAACTGTGTCCATGTCTCTTTTGTTTTCTCTTTAATGGACTATTCTCTAGGTGAGGCTTTAGTCTGTGGCAAGCTGCCTCATGACTTGTTATTGGGATGACATTTCAGGTCCATTATTGCTTATCCCACTAGCAAGAGAAGCCAACCCATTCAGGTTTCCACAGCTCCAAATGCTTGAAGAATAGAGGCAGACAAAACAACAGGCAATACAGCCTGAAGGGCAGGAGCTTCTGCAGTGAAATGAAGGTAGGATATGCCAGAAACTGAATTCCTGAATACAGGATAAGGCTTTGCAAGATGATGGCTTTGGCCCCTGGAAAGGGAAGATTCATTTGCCTTGAAACCGCAAAATAGAGAAAACAGCCTCTCTCTATGAAGACAGAACAAGACATGCAATCGACTTTGAAAGTATTTATGTGGGAGCAGGGGGTTAGTCATGAGCAAGTTAACACATATTTTCAAGTCACCTCAACAAAGATGTGTGCAAAACCAGCTAAAACTTTTGCTAGAATTTTGCTAGAATTTCTCTCCTGTTTTTTGAGGAGAAATGGGCTCATCTTCAGCTATTTCAGCCAGTTCTGCACAGCACTAAAGCAGCCTCGTTAAACAACCCTTTAACAAATGAAAATTTGCCTGCTCTTCTCTTTGAGAGAAACAGACCCCTGAACTTCTTAAATAAGTAAATAATTTAAAAGAAGAGGAAAGACACAAGGAATCAGAGTGTCTTCAGTGCAGTTTCCCTTTAGTACTCCTGCTAGAAAGTTACAGGTTTTGCAGTTTCAAATCCTCTTTCAATTTCTGTGAAGCTAATGTTGCCTGCACTGCAGGCTGGTGAGGAGATCTTCAGTACTGCAGCAGCCTGGATTCAACAGCAGGAACCTCTGCAAGGAGTAAATAACTTACTTCTCAGGTGCAGCCTCTTCTACAGACTCATCTTCCAAAGGAAATAGGAAATAGGAGGGAATGAATATGTCTTTGAAATTAAGAGCTTCCTGAGACTGTTATATTGTGACACCCTGCTCTTACTGTGAGGGGAATCCTGCCCTCCTCCATAGCCCTGGCATGGCATCCAGATGTGACCCAAGGCTCTTCTGGGTGTTCCCACTGAACTCTGGGAGGTTTGCCACTCTAAGTCCTTCAACAGTGAGAGAGAAACAGACTCCAGGAGTTTAATATCCCATCCAAAATAGAAAGGGGTATTCAGGATTGGTCAGATCATACAGGTGTACTCATATTTGTGTACAGTCTCTCCCAAACCCACCAACAAGGGCAGTTGGCACTAAGCAGTGATTCCAATAGTTGCTCTTGTAGTTGTCATCTCTCCCACAAACTGGTTATTGGATCAACAAAAACATTCATCCTCCAGCCAAGACAGATATTTGATAAGATTTTTTTTCCCCTTGATCTATTCCTGGAATAATTTTCCTACTTTGCAGAAGATATCTAAAATCTTTGCCCTATCGATCCTTTTTTTTTTTCCCCTTTACTGAAGCTTCTTTACTGATGAGATTGCAGAGGATTTGACTGATAAACAGAAAAGAAATATTTAACTGGCTATTGAACCTCAGGACAACACATTCTCAGCATGGAACTGAGTTAAAGAGCAAGTAATAAAAAGCAATTCTTGTCCTTCAGGAGCTCTGCAAGGGAAGAGAACAAGGGAACTAACGTAGAGGAAACTGCATGCATTTTTAAAAGTGAAAGAACCACAAACCTCAAGCAGTATTTACTCAGTAAATAAGAAAAACTTTTCAGTTCTATTTACAATTATGATCTTTTTCACTGTTTTGTTTTCGCAAAACAAGTGTTGCTGGTTTTCATTTGAAAAAAAAAAAAAAAAAAAGAAGTTAGTTTCCTGAGAAAACACACAAAAAGCAGGTGAAGACTCACCTATAAAGATCTGTATCATCATGCAGTGAAACAGCACAAAATGGGACATTCTGGCTGACGGAGACACCAGGGCAGCAAGTGGGAGAAGAGGAAACCAGATCTTATCCTTTCCAGAGGCGCTGAGTGAGTCCCACTGAAGTCTCATTTCTCCATTTCCAGATTTTACACGCTGCGTTTCTTTCCTACGCTTCCGGATAGGAACTGGCCAAAGAGGGGATC
Source organism: Sitta carolinensis (assembly GCA_032173965.1). Lineage (NCBI taxonomy): Eukaryota > Metazoa > Chordata > Aves > Passeriformes > Sittidae > Sitta > Sitta carolinensis. Next base: position 10,735,655 of record CM063294.1, on the reverse strand, counting down.
TCCTGCTGCATTCAGCACTGGTGCAGCCCCACCTTGAGCCCCGTGGGCAATCCTGGACCACACAGTGTAAGAAGGACAGTCAGGTCCTTGGATATGCCCACACGAGGCCACCTGAGCAGGTGGCAGGGACTGGAATAAGTGTCCTGTTGATGCTGTTTAGGTTTTGCCTTTTTTTTTGTTATATGTTCTCTGCATTCTTCACATATATAGTTGTAGTTCTGTAGTCTGCTGTATTAGACATTGGTTTTCCCAGTACTTTTCCATGGCCTTTCCTTAGGCAGAAAGACAAGCAAATTCCGGAGCTCCAAGCCCCTGGAGGTGCAGGGCCCCTGTGCTATCTTGGTTCTTCCTGGGAACCCAGGCTGAGAATTACCCCTTGAGGTGCCTTCTTGTGACACATGGACAAAGTACAACCAGTGCTGAAGGGGGGCTCCAGGGAAGGGGCTTGACCTGGGGGGGAATTGCATCACCACTTGTCCTCCCAATTGGTGCTTTTTATCAACTAGGTTAATTTCCTAAAACCTATAAAATGTACTCACACCTGGGAGGGCGTGAGCTCTTGTGGACATCTTTCCATGACTACTCCTGGAGGCCTCCAAATAAAGATCCCCTTTTATATTACCTCCTTACTAAAATTACCTCGAGTTTCATTTCCAGGTTGGGAAAAAGGCAACGCTATGAGGAGCAGCTGAGGACTCCAGGATTGGAGAAAAGGGAGCTGAGGGAAGCTCAGAGCTCTGTGCAGCTTCCTGAGGAGGGGACATGGACAGGGGAGTACTGATCCCCCCTCCCTGGTATCCACTGACAGGACACATGGGGATGATTCCAAGCTCACCCCAGTGAGCTTGAGTTTACTCTGGACCTTGGGAAGTATTTAGCAAGAGGGCAGTAAACCCTGGAACAGACTGTCCTTTTCACCTTTCCTCTTCCAAGACACTCAGCATGGTACTATCACCAGAAATTTCAATATTCTATTTGCTTTGCCATTCCCTGGAACTCTTAAGGCCCAGTTCTGTTCCAGGGTCCTGAGTGCCAACAACAAATTCTGTGCTTTTACACCCCTAAACATTTGGCATAGTCTCCCCTCAGACTTTGTCTTCACTTACATTTGCTTAATCCCTCATTTCCCCTGTTTCTGCCTTCTGCTTGAAGACCCCTCTCTTTTCCCAGCTTCGTATTTTCTGTTTGCAAAGATAGCCTTGGAGGAAGTTGTTGCAAATGTTTTGTTGCCAAAACCACATCCTTCCCAAAGAAATGCAACATCATCTTCAAGAAATACATTTCACTCTTTCTGACTGTTTTATTTCTTTCTGACCAATTGACAAATAAGTTATCTGGAAGTTCTTCTCTGGAACAGCTGAGTAATAAAGCAAAAGTAATTCAGGGCAGTAAGGTCAGGAATGAAGAATTGCAGATAGACAAAATTCTGTGCAAGTAAATGTAGCACAGTACAAACTGGAGTGCAATTCCAAGTTCAAATGATAAAATGATGGGCTTTTAACCAGGCATTGCACTTTTAGTAATGAGATTTTGGGCTTATCATGATAGTCAAGCACAGGAAAATATCACCCTTCTGCTTGCTAGCATTGAAAAAAAGCAAATAAATGTTAGCAGTAAAGCAATGAGTAAAATACCTAATTTGTTATATTCTACCAGGTACAGTTCATACAATAGAGCAGCCCCAACTGCTCTGGGAACAGAGTTAATGAAACCTGAGGCATCCAATACCCTGGAGACTTTTTCCCTGCAATGATCATAGTTTCTCCCATTACTCTCCAGTCAGCAGTGGCTGTGAGCTGATGTTCAGCCTATGCCGGTGCAGGGAGCAGCTGAACCTCACCTGGGGCATGAATTTGGGTCATTATTCAGCTACAAATTTCCATGAAGCTTGTCCAGACAGGACTGGACAGTATATCACAGGCACCCAGGAAAGGCACAGGATGAACACAGCATGCTGTCAGCTTTGTTTTTATAGTGGGGCTGGACCAACAGCAGCAGAGTGCACTGAAGGCCATCCAAAATCCACGTGTGCTGGGAAGAACCCCAGACACAGGGGTCACTTTCTGCTCTTGTACTGCTATCTAGTGGCTTCTTGCAGGTGTCTCAAAAAAGAGAGTTCGCAGCTCTTCAGCCTCATCAGCTCAATGTGCTACCAGACAATCTCCTGATGGCTGAATGGGTTCCAAGTGCCTCCTGCTTGTCTCTCTTTTTGAAATGCCTGTTCCAAGATCCACTGACACAAGTGCAGGTAATGAAAAGCCCAGGGAGCTTCTGCCTTTGTGGATGTGTATTGCAATGCATGCCCAAGGCAAAGTTCTTGCTCCACACACCCTTTGCAAAGTCTGTTTACCAAGCAGTTACCGAGCAGAAATATTCTGGTTGCTTCAAGATTTTGGTTATCAGATACTCTCGAACTTTATTTTACATGAAAAACTTGCTGATGCAAGAATTAGTCTGAATTAGTCTGTAATACTTATTTTAAAAATCCTTACAGACAAGTATCTTTTAAGATTAGGAGTCTTAAGGACGGCCCACAAACTCCATGAGCATGAACAGTTGAAATCAGATGATTTTGGAGATTCCACACGTCTAACTCTGACCCCAGTAGAGACTGATTACATAAAATTGCGGAAAGCAGAAATTGCTGAAGATGTTTCCTGAAGCCAGTTCAGAGACCAGACTTCCTCCAGCTCCTGTCATGGGCTAGAGCCTGCAGCAGCACCATGCTCAGCCAGGCAGAAGGAAAGCAACATCTGCAGCAGGGGCAGAGATTTGGGATTAGTAATTGTTATTAATAGTCAAATGCAAAAATACAGACTGACACCAGCAGGTCATTTCTGGTTTCAGTACCTTCTTACACAAAGCTACACATGATGTGAAGACAGAAAATGGCAGAGCTGGTTTTGTCCATCAGTTTTTCTGGCCCTGGGATCAGTGATCACCCAATATCTATGCTCCCACTCTTCAGTCAGCCATGAATTCACCTTCAATTTTCAGCCTTTCCAGCCTGCTACAGCAGAGAGCCGAGGAGAACAGAGAGCACAGTGAAAATACAAAGCACCCCAGGGTCACTTGTCCCAATTTGCTTTCCATTTCTTCCTTGACAAGTCTTTTGCTGCTCTGTGAGGCTTTGCAGACCCCACCTGAGCCAGACCCTGTGTGACCCTGGGGAAAGCACTGCCCCCCAGCCAGCCCCAGCCCTCCCCTCCCAGTACCAGCTGGGACAAGGAGGGATAACTTCTCACTGACCCCAGCTCCCCCTAAAGCACAGCCTCAAATGTCTCAGCTGTTAACATAAATACTTACTGATTTTATTATTGTGCCTTTATGTCTCACTGCATTGTTGAAATCACTTTGGAGTTTAAAATTAACTCACTGGTAGAAAGTTTGTGGTGCATCTGTGAGTTTTTCCTGTGGCAGCAGTGTCTGTGCTGGGTAATTCCACACTGCTGCTTAGGAGGAGCTTCAGGGCAAAATGATTTGACCAATATTTGGTAAGAGTTGGTGTCTCTCCTGCCTGCGCTGCTTTTCTGCTCTTTTCCCAATCTCTGCTTAAAATGTGTTCTTAAAAACAATTGGGAACAATTATTCTTCCAGTTAAAGATGATTTGGGTGTGTTGTGTCACTTGCTCAGCAATTCATACTCAAAGGATTGACTCAATTTATTTGTTTGTTTGTTTGTTTAAAGTAAACCAAAGTTTAGTTTTGCAGAGAATAAAAGCTGAGGCACATCACTAACTGAGGAGCAACAGAGGAAAGGCACTTGGCCACAGGTATTTCCCCTTTATGAGGTAAAATCTATCAAACACATTCAACATTCTTAGGAACTAAGGGTTGTTAGATATCTAGACATGTGAAGGCAAGGCCAATATTTTGTGCAATGTCCATGATTTCTCTTCAAGCTAAGAAAAGAATTTCATTAACTTTACAGAGGCTGGGAGGAAGGTTGTTCAGATTTTTTAGAGACTTGGAAGTGAGATTTTCCACCCCAAGGGCTTCTCAGGGTAAAGATGCGCCCGAGGGAAAAGCCACAGAAAAATAGTGCTGTCCTTTGTCACAAAAACTCACACTTAGTCTTAATTCCCTGCACACAAGCTGTGACTCTTCTGTCCATAGATGTACTGATGCTGTAGGCTTCAAGGATCCCCTCAGGGGTGAGCAGCCACAGCTCCTGCAGATTTCATTCCAGGACAGCATTAGGATATTGCATTCCTGAGCTGTTACCAGAACAGGCCATCCCTGATTCCAATGAAAATACAACTAAGTGTGTATTAAATTACTAGTACTACCAAGATTGGCCAAGTGACATCTTTGTCACACAGCTCTGAGATTGCTTCTGCCCTCTGATGGCACAGACTCTGTGGAGGGTGGCAGATAGAATCCACAGTGAACACAATTGTGCCCTTCTGGCACTTCCTTTTTTTTTTTTTTTTTTTTTTTTTTTCCCAACAAGGAAGCGAGAATTTGAAGCAGATAATAAATATAATCATAACTTTCTTTAGGAAATGGAAAGTTCCACCGATGCCAGTTTTGGTTTCTGTCTCTGGAAAAGGCTGATAAAGATTTTAATTAAAAGTGTAGCTTTTATTTGTTTTATTATTAGGATGTGAATAATGCTTCAGTAGTGCAGTCACGTTCAGCTGCTGAGCAGAGGGAGCAGCCAACATTTTGCAAACTATTTAATGTCCCAGCAATGACAAAGGCTGTCATGCATCCAGTCCTTAGTGCATGATATAAACATTTTCCTCTGCATGATTCTCATCTTCCAGGGCACTATGGCTACCCACACCTTGTGGCCTCCAAAATGCAACAAAGCTGCACAAAAGAGTAAAAAAACCATGGTGTTAAGCCAAAAACAGACCATAAACCCACAGAGGAACAGATCAATCAGCTCACTAGAAAATGTAAAATATGCTTAATCACATGGTCATGACTGATAATGAATCATCTTTCCACTTTGAGAAAATTCACACCTGAGGTTAGCAGCTCCCGAATGCTACAAACAGTCACACTTATTTTTGCTCATTAAGTAACAAAAAGTAGGAGGAGTTGTTAGTTTATGTTTATAATATTTTCTTTTAACTTGAGGTTAAAAAAGAAAGCCAAACTATGTGATGGAATGGTCAGCACACTGACATTATTTTTTTTTCTGCAACCTCATTTGTCCTGTTAGCAAAAGCAGGAACAGAAAACTTACCCTGCAGAACCACCCATCTTCTTTGTGTTGTAAAAATATTCTGAGGACCATCCAGAATGAAAATAAAGAAAAAAAATTAATCTGCTTAAATCATTAGAAACAAGTAAAGTAGTAGGTTCAAAAATAAACTCACGTGTAAGAAACTAAATAAAGGAACACAAAAAATGTTTTCAGGATAGGAGATTCCCGTTGTGAGCAGCCACAGCACAGGGGCTCCAGGGAGCTCAGCTCCCTGCCCTGAAGTGAGAGATCAGCCACAGCTGTGACTGGACAAACCTGAACAATCCCCGAGTTACTGCCTATGAAAAGTACTTACGTTTCGTGAGGAACAGAGCCAAAATCAGGATGAGCAGGAGTGCTGCACATGAGCCAATCCCAATGTACAGCCCATGCTCTGGGTGCTGCTGACTGGGAAGGGATACAGATGTGTTCTGCCAAACACAAGCCAAGGAGCATTAGTGGAACTGTCAGCAAGAAGCCCATGCAATACCCAAAGGCCTTCTGTGTGTTTGCAACACTGCAGGAAAAGCACACCTGAGACCAAAAGCCTCATTTGAGAAACAGGCCCAGTTTCAGGCAGAATCTCTGTAACAATTGTGTGAACCATGCTGTTAAAGACAATCTTCAAGATTTTCAGACCTGAAGATATGGCAAATAAATTTTTTTCAGGTTTAATAATATTTGGTGAACTTTTTTAATGAGTAAGATGTCTCATGATGTCACCCCCTCCCAGCTGTGCTGCAGGACACACAGAGCTGTTTGACCCCACTGCACACGGAGTGCAGGGCACCCCTGTGCTCTCAGGTGGCCCAAGCCCCACTCTTGCCCAGGTCCTACCACACCTGAAAGTTTTCAGTCACATCCAAGCAGTCTGAGGGGCCTGAGCAGGGAGTAGAGGCCTGAAAGGAAATTCAGATGTTGCTAAAGCCCTTCCTCCTCTAGAAGGAAGTACTTTAAGCATACTAAGCAGGGTTTTTTTTCCCCCTCTCTAATAATGAGCACATAAGCACTCTTTATAACCAATAAACACACAGACTGCAAAACAATATTCTGTTGCAATTAGACAAAAGCAGTGGAAGTGACCTGTAGGATGACCCAGAACCTCTCAAGCCCATCCATTCTGTTTAGGTGGGCTAGCAAGGTTGATGCTTACAGTCTGAGGAGCCTCTGAAACAGAAACCGATGGCCAGGTCCTTGTGACAATCAAGGAGGATTCACTGGTGCTGCCAGGAGCTGAGCAAAGGCAAGACAAACACATCACTTGCACAGAACTGGTCTGCCTTGACAGAGAGGAATTTGTACAGCTGACCTGGGACCCTGAACTTCTGTGGGTATCAGCAGCCTGGGCTCTGCATATCATAAGAGGTTGGTGCCTTCAGAGGGCAGCACAAAACTCTGAATATTGAAGTTTCTGCTGTGCTTTTCAGAGCTTTGAACTCCATCTTAGAAATGCTTGGCTCTCATGATTATCTCAACTCTGGGAAGGAGTTACCAGTCAGTTCTGGAGCCAGGAAGCAGTGGCCATGGGATCATAAAACAGATTGGGTTAAAAGGGATCTTAAAGCCCTTATCATTGAACTCCCTGCCATGAGCAGGGACACCTTCCACTAGACCAGGTTTCTCAATGCCCCATCCAGCTTGGCCTTGAAATGATGCATAGAGGAAACTTAGGTTGTGAGTTGGAAACTGATGAAGATTAGCTCAGGGCCTTGAAGCAGCACATGATACAGAGTTATGGAGCAGGTGATACTTTTAAAGCCCCAGGAAGCTATACAGTAAACAGACTGAACAAAATGTGATATATTTGCATAAGGACCTGCAGCACATTTTGAGGTAATTTCCCAGAGCACAGCTGTTTTCACAATTTAAAATTAAAAGCTACAAATTTCTGTCTTATCTATCATCAGTCACAGTTTCTCCACGTGATGTCAGATGACATAAAAACCTCCTGAAAACAAAATCTCCTGTTTACTCTGTGCCAGCCCCAGATGGTCGCTTTTATGTTTAAAATTGTTACCCTTATCCCAGAAGCTTTATTTTGAAGAGGACAGGATCATCAGCTTCCTCTGGAGATTCTAGAGTATTTCGAAATCAGAGGCACATGGCCACCTGCCTTTTGCAATCTCCCTCATTGCACACACTACTTTGTATTCTGAAAACTTCAAACACTGTTCCACCATCAGCTAAGGAAGAGTTCAAGGGATAAGAAAACCCCTGAGTTTTAAGATTTTATTCAATGTTATTTGCAACTAGAATAGAAACTGTCTGAGAAAGTTTTCACTTCTTCTTCCAAAAAGGAAATGCAACTCTTGTAACACTAATTTGGAGTTGCTTAGCTGGAAACATCCAAGATAGAGGGAGAAATATAAATGGTCACCCTGATTCTTTTTTTTTTTTTTTTCAGAATCCAGAGAATAAGCCATTGCTACACTACAAGGTTTCTCTTGTGCAGTGGAAATTAAAGTTGTCTTTTTCAGACTGGATAAGGTGCAGCTGAGTGGGTTCATGATAGAAGTTTATCCTTTTGTGAGGGGAATGTAGAAAATAAGTGAGGAATAGCTGAGCACTGTCTCTTTCCCTGCAGTGAGGGACCTCACGTTATTAAATGTGCACAGAGGCTGGAGGCAACCTTGGGACACACCTTACACCAGGGTGGAAGAACAATTTGGCACCATATCACAAAATTAATGCCATTGTTCTACCATCCCACTTAATCATCTGCTGCTGACTGCTACAGGAGGCAGGAGCCTTGATTCAATGCTCTTTTGAGCTAGTCCAATAAACCAGTTCTGATTAAATAGTGCATACACCCAACTCCTAAAAGTTGTGTTTTACCATTCATGGGGTGCATTTCTAGAAGAGGAGGTGAGATTTTATACCACAAAAAACCCCAACAAACCAGAAGAACAGTTAAAAAAAAGCCAACCTTGCAGCACCACTAAAGCATCACACCTGGAAGCACCTTCCTCCCAAATATACATGTTCCTTCTGTTAGACTCTGGATAATATCAAGCAGAATTTAAATCCAAGTTGTGATCTTTGGTAATGTTTAATAAATTTTAGCCAAGACATTTCTATCATCTATCATCATTTTTTTTCCTTCCTAAGATTCCTCATTTGCAGTAAGGCTTGTATATGCTATTACACTGGGATAAAAATTACCTGAGGTCTGTTCAGAGGTGTAAGTGTGAGGACTTGCAGTAGAGATCCTTGCTGATGTTAAAAAATAAAACAAAATCAACACATAATTAACCTTATTGGGCATTTGTGTAGTGAGACAGAGACAATGTTTCCATAATAAAAATTTGCTAGCAAAGCACAAGTATATTTGTCAGCCACTAGTTCTACATAGTATCACAAGCAAGGAGAAAACTAAAAATCAAAGAAAGAATTGATAAAAAGCTTCTCTATACCAATTTTGCATCCCTGGGCTTTAATCTAGAATCAAGCAGGGAAAATCAAACACAGCTTTCAATGAAAAAGGTACAGCAAAAAAGCTTTGGATGAATACTTTATGCTGCTCTTTCTTTTATATTTTTCAGTGTCTCTAAGAATGCTCCATGAAAGCATCATGTCCTTTTTGAATTGCAGTGACTGCAGTGGGATAACAACATTGCCAAAGGCAGCTTAATTGAGGCAGCACTAACAGCAGATGTGCAAGGTCCTCAAGATCAGTCTAATGGATGATTGCAGAAATTATTTCCACCACAAACTTTGAAGTCCAGACCCAGGAGCAGCTCCACCACAATGGTGCTCCTCTGCACTCACCTTTCTTTACCACAAGCTTGTAGTTAATCACCTGATCGTTGAACCACCCTGGGAGCTCCACCCGGCAGCAATAGGTCCCAGAGTCTGCCTCTGTGACACTCACGATGGTCAGGGACACGTCCCCCCTGTGCAGGTCCCCTTTCAGCTGGTACCTGCTGCTGTGCTGCTCTGTCACCCTCCAGCCATCTGTCCAGATAATGGGCCGGGAGCACTTGGAGCTGGGGCACCTGTCCCGACCCCAGCACATGGAGGTGATGCCGTTTCCATTCCGGACTTTGTAGTGGCAGGGCACAGTGACATCCTGACCAGCCTCTCCTGTCACCACTGATTCCGATACTGTGGAGCCTGGGGACAAAAGGACAAACAGTTACTGAGCACAGACAGGGCACGTGGAAGCTTCATGTGTGTCTTGCATGTCCTGAAACCTCCCATCTCTCAAAGAACACCGGGTTTTGTTGGATCAGATTTTGGACAAATAGATGTGACCTGGCAGGACTGGTGCAGTCAGGGATAATGATCAGGCCAGGGACATGTTCAGAGAAAGAACATTTTCTGCAGCCTCCGCAGGTGAAGAGACTCTGTGGCTTCTCTCGAGCCAGGTGCAGTCTCTGGGTTCTTAACTTTTTCCTTTGTGTACATTTAACCCAAGCCACACGCACAGGGGAGTGGCAAGACATTGACTTTCCTCAAAAACACTGTGGGAAACTCTTCCCCCCTTTCAATGAGCTAAACTGCACTATTCACTGCTGAATGAATTTCCTTTCTCTTGCCTAAAGGCAGGTTTTGACCATTCTAATCAGAAGAAACTTTTCAGGGCATTTCTGAGGAATACTACATATACTCTCTTTTTTTTTTTTTTTTTTTTTTTTTTTTTTCCCCCACTACCTTATTCTCTCTTCTTATGCAGCTTCTAACTTGTTTGCTTCCCCATAAAATTGTCACGTTTCCAGGAGGCTGTGTCACGCTACTCAGGGCAAGACCGTGAGCCCCAATACCCAGTAGCTGATTCATGATAGCAAAAAAAAAAAAGCTATTTTGCCCAGTCCAGCTCAGGTATTTTCCTAACCTATTATATTTAAAAATAAACTTGCATGCAGAGATTTTGCCACAATAACACACTAGAAACAAGTCTCTGGAACTAACTTATTTAATATGAAAAGGAAACTCAAAATAAAACTCATCAAAAAAGGCTTTATAAAAAAACTACAAGAAATATCTGTAATATCCCTTTTCTTTCTACTGAATTTATCATACCACCAAGTTTTTTATGTCTGTCTTTATTGGTACCGCTTTGCAACCCGTTGTTTTCATTGCTGTTGCCCTAAACAATCTAGGACTGCTCCCTCAGGATTAAACAAAAAAAAAAAAAAAAAGGAAAAAATTATCAATTTGTTGCAATATTTCATATGGCTAAAAACCACCAGAAGCCACAGCTGATCTTCTCCCTGTCCGCCTAAGCATTCAACTTCACAAAGCCTGCCAAAGTGCAATGTCCTTTCAAAAGGACATTTAAACCTTAAAAAGATGTCTTACATCTTTAAAACAATTCAAAGTTCTCTGCTCAAATCATTATTATCCAAAAAAGCCCATTAATAAGATGAGCAGCCAGCCCAAGGAGCAGCAGCTTTAAACCCACCATACCCTCAGCATGTGTCTGTTTTCCAAAGGGGGTAAGGCCATTTGAACTCTATTGAGCCGCCGTGATGAAATTCTATTTTAACAGAGAACTGCAGCTTCTGTCATGTGGCCACTCTTCCTGCTGCACCATAAAATTTCTCTGTGCCACCCTCAGAAGCCCTGATGTGTGTTACCTCCACCCACCTGCATCCAGTCGTTCCTGCCCCCTTGGTTACCTGTGAACAGCCCCAGGAGAACCCAGGTCAGGCAGATGTCAGACAACATCCTGGCTGAAGGTGACAAACAACGCTCCTGCTCGCCCTTTTCATTCAAGAAAAATTCTCTTTGTGAAGCTCCGTGTTTCCTCCTCAGCACATCATCTCCAGACAGGGCTGTGGGTGTCTCTCAGTCCAATCTGGGTTGTTTTGCCCGAGGTTGGGCTGCTGGGCTGTCCCCTGCAGCACAGCCAGCGCTGCTGGGGCAGGGCTTTGACTGAGGTGACAACACTTCACAGCACCACGGATCTGCTTCTCGTTTTCTCCAGATTGCTTTGATGACTGAAAGAGAAACTTGACATCAGCACTGAGCTGACACGGCCATCAGCAATCCACTGCCCCAGACTGCTTCCCACACCTGCTTCTGCCACGGCAGCCAGCCTTTGGATAAAAGATTACCTAATGTAGCAGACTGTGGAAAGTGGAAAGGGCTTGGCAAAGTGTTAACAGATCTGTAGGATGAACTGTTCAAGCTTTTCATCGTTTCTGGTTCTAATACTTAGAAGCAACTCAGAGCATCTTCTGGCAAATTTTCTTTGGCAGTAATCATTTGGTAGTTTTGGAAAACTGTTACACAGCTGAGCCTAATGGAGTGCCAGTCTTTCTTCATATTTAAAAATTCCATATGCATCTGGGTTTTTGCAAAAAAACATAAAACATCCAGAATAGAGGGGAGACTTGAAAACGTAGTGTGGAAACCATGACTCAAGGCTCACTTTGACAAAATGCTGAAATACAGCTTTTGAGAAATGCTGTTCCCTGGCCACCCTCCCTGTGCCTGGATCACCACACCTCCTCAAGGATTTCTTGTCTTCTTATATTGTTTGGGCAAGAACTGCACCTGTGATCAAGGGCCAAGAAATGTTCCTTGCTGAAGTAGCTGAACTACTTCACAGTGTTTTTTACAGGTGAAATTTAGAACTAAGGAGTTATTTATGGAAGATGCTAGAACTGGAACCTTGCCTTGCATGACTACCTTATAGGAGAACAGAGGCACCAAACTGACAGGTTTTTTAAGTGAAAATCAGGGAAACCAAGGGATTAATGTACCTGAGAGACAAACTGGCAACAACACGTAGGAACAGAAAGAGGAATGAAGGGTGATTTTTGCATGCAACTGCTGGAAGCAGAACTCCTTAAGAAAAGGCTTCCTCTCAGCTACTGTGGTTTCAAGGAAACTGCAAACAGCTGCTAGAGGAACAATTCTGATAATTACCAGCAGGATCCTGAAACTGCTCTGCAAAAATGAGAAAAGCAGGTCAGGATGGCTCTGCCAGGATCCCAGGAAAGCCATTCTGGTCACACAGTAGTTGGTTGTGAGAGCTACAGGACAACAGTTGACCCACTTGCTTTAGATTTCACCTCAAACACAGACCATAAAGAATGGCTTGATGTAATCTGAGTTTCTGTGTGTCTGTTTCCCAAGTTTCTGTGTATTGTTTGTGTAAGAAACAAGCACCATTTCTGTAGGAATTTCTTGACTCAGCATATAGAATTATAGAATGGCATACCCAAAACAAGCAGGAAGTGACAAATGAAAGTACAACAGGAAAAAACAACTTTAATTTGTGCCTACCACCTCACATGATACATTTAAGAAAAATTAGACTTTTTTATTTCCAGCAAAAAAACACAGGTCACAAAACATTAAACATTTTCATCTGCCCAGTCACTCACAACCTCCAACAGGTACACAACAAATGCTCTGTCTGCTTATACAACAGCAAAAAAAAAAAACGTGTATCCTCAGAATCCCCTCTGTCTCTCACGGCAGTGTCCTAACAAAACCAGGTGTTTGCTTCATGTCATTTCATCAATAATGCTGCACATTGCTGCATCTTTGTCCAGAACCTGATCTCTCTTGCCACCAGAACGCTCCCTCTGCTTTTCGCTCTGTCCAACGCAGCTGCTGCCATCATCAGACTCCATGGGTTCCACGTTCACTCTCAGTCCCCCCTCAGCATGAGGCAGATCATCAGGCAGGGAGGCCAGGCAGTTCTGGATCATCTCCACGACTCGCTCCAGGTGCTTCTGGAACCTCTCAGCTGTCTCCAGGCGCTGGCGTTTCTGCACCTCCATCATCACCCTCAGCGTCTCCCTGGCCTGGTGAGGGCGATACTCATTTATAAGGTGATGCACGTGCACAAAAAGCAGTTTCAAGTCTTCCAGTTTCTCCTCTCGCTTTATACTCCCTGGACTCCTTATCAAGATGTCCAAGAGGTCCAGAAAGTTGACCAGGATAGACATGTTAAGTTTCCTTAACTCCTTCTTGTGGTCAAACTGCATGGGGTGCAGCCGTTCGATACCCTGGCTCTCCAGGGGCCGAATGATCAGATCATCACACTGGAACTGATTCCCAAACATCATGTAGCTGTCCTTCACAGGCGGAGGAGGCTTTGGAGCCAGGCCTTTACGGATATTTTCATCAGTATATTCTTTGATATATTGCATTGGAGGAGGAGGAAGGGCGCTCACTTGCTGAGGTTCACCCATTTTTGCCAGATGAAATTCCTAGGGAGTGACCTGAGAAACAAATGTTAACGATTTGTGTCACAAGGTTATAATGTAAACATAAACAAAAACAAAATATGGGAGGTGGCTGTGAGAAAATGAGCCAGAAGAGACAAATCCGTGTGCAAGAACACAGGAAACTCCAGGCACATCCACGTTACCTTTTCACTAAGGTTTACCTATAGCAAGTTTAACTGTACTAGAAGCACACAGAAAACTCATTTCCCTAAATATGCAAGGCCAGCCTGTAAACTGGGCAGCCCAAGGGAGAGGGGTGACCCTATTCCCTAGATGGGGCCTGGCAGGCAAACCCCCCAGAATAGCTCAAGTGGAAGGGATACACAAGGATCAACTACAGGCCATGCACAGGACACCCCAACAATCTCCTCACTGCGCCTGAATGCGTGTCCCAAAGGCTTCCTGAAGTCTTTCAGTCTTGGGGCTGTGACCAAGGAGAGTCTAGGGAACCTGTTCAGTGCCCGACTACCTTCTGGAGAAATAACCTTTTCCTAATACCTGGACAGCTCCAGCCGTTCCCTCGGGTCCTGTCACTGGTCACCAGAGGACAGAGATCGGCGCTGCCTGTCGGGGGGAAGCTGCAGCCCGCGGTGAGGTCCCCCCTCGGGCTGCCCTCCTCCGGGCTGCCCACACCAAGTGACCTCAGCCGCTCATCCTGCGGCCTGCCCTCTTCACCCGCGCCCCACGAGAGGAACCGGGCAGGGCCCACGCCCGCCGCCCCGCCCTGCGCCGGGCCGCGATCTGGGGAGGCCCAAACCCCGCGGCGGGGCTCGCCAGGCCCGTGCTGAAGAGACAAGAGCCGGAACCGCGACCCGGCGGGGAGCACAGACCGGCCCGGAGCCCCCACCGGCCCGGGGCCACCCACCGGCCCGGGGCCCCCATCGGCCCGGGACCACCCACCGGCCCGCGGCCACCCACCGGCCCGGGGCCACCCACCGGCCCGGGGCCCCCATCGGCCCGGGACCACCCACCGGCCCGCGGCCACCCACCGGCCCGGGGCCACCCACCGGCCCGGGGCCCTCACCTGCCCGCTCCGCCCGCCGCGCTCCCTCAGCGCCGCCGTTTCCGCCCGGCCGGGACCGCCCCTCGCTACCCATTGGCTCGCGGCCTCGCGGTGCCGCGCTGTGATTGGCTGTCGCGCAGAGCAGTCAGGCGCTCCCCCAATCAGCTCGCTCGGGAGGGGGGCGCGGCCCCGTCATGGCGGGGCCGGGGATGTGCGGGGTGACCCGCTCGGCGCCGCGGGGACCGCGCAGGGCTCCGTGCCCCCGCAGGGCTCCGTGTCCCCTCAGGGTTTTGTGTCCCCGCAGGGCTCCGTGTCCCCTCAGGGTTTTGTGTCCCCTCAGGGCTCCGTGTCCCCTCAGGGTTTTGTGTCCCCGCAGGGCTCCGTGTCCCCTCAGGGTTTTGTGTCCCCTCAGGGCTCCGTGTCCCCGCAGGGCTCCGTGCCCCCGCAGGGCTCCGTGTCCCCGCAGGGCTCTGTGTCCCCGCAGGGCTCCGTGCCCCCGCAGGGTTTTGTGGCCCCACACGGTTTTGTGTCCCCTCAGGGCTCTGTGTCCCCGCAGGGTTTTGTGACCCTTCAGGGCTCTGTGTCCCCACACGGTTTTGTGTCCCCTCAGGGCTCTGTGTCCCCTCAGGGCTCCGTGCCCCCGCAGGGCTCCATGCCCCCTCAGGGCTCTGTGTCCCCACACGGTTTTGTGTCCCCGCAGGGTTTTGTGTCCCCGCAGGGCTCTGTGTCCCCGCAGGGCTCTGTGTCCCCACAAGGCTCTGTGTCCCCGCACGGTTTTGTGGCCTCACACGGTTTTGTGACCCCGCAGGGCTCCGTGTCCCCGCAGGGCTCCGTGTCCCCTCAGGGCTCTGTGTCCCCGCAGGGCTCCGTGTCCCCTCAGGGCTCCGTGTCCCCTCAGGGCTCCGTGTCCCCTCAGGGCTCTCTGTCCCCGCAGGGCTCCGTGTCCCCGCAGGGCTCCGTGTCCCCGCAGGGCTCCGTGTCCCCGCAGGGCTCCGTGTCCCCTCAGGGCTCTGTGTCCTCGCAGGGCTCCGTGTCCCCTCAGGGCTCTGTGTCCCCGCAGGGCTCCGTGTCCCCTCAGGGCTCCGTGTCCCCTCAGGGCTCTCTGTCCCCGCAGGGCTCCGTGTCCCCGCAGGGCTCCGTGTCCCCGCAGGGCTCCGTGTCCCCGCAGGGCTCCGTGTCCCCTCAGGGCTCTGTGTCCTCGCAGGGCTCCGTGTCCCCTCAGGGCTCCGTGTCCCCGCAGGGCTCCGTGTCCCCTCAGGGCTCTCTGTCCCCGCAGGGCTCCGTGTCCCCGCAGGGCTCCGTGTCCCCGCAGGGCTCCGTGTCCCCGCAGGGCTCCGTGTCCCCTCAGGGCTCTGTGTCCTCGCAGGGCTCCGTGTCCCCTCAGGGCTCTGTGTCCCCGCAGGGTGCGGGGCTCCCTCGCCACACGCCGCTGCTGAGGCGGCCGGACCTGCCGGGGCGGGAGAGCCCGGCCTGGCGGCCCTCGGGGGAGCTGGGACAGACACAGAACCGCAGAAATCACAGAACCGCAGAAATCACAGAATCAGGTTAGAAAAGACCTCTGCGGTTCCCCAGGGAAGTGTTCGCAGCCTTCCTGCAGCAGAATACGCTAAATCCGACCATAACCGTGTCAAACGGTTGGGCTCCGTTGCTCTTCTTTCCGTTTTCTTCTAGGAAGAGTTGAAGTGATCATCGTGGATTTAGGTTTTTCACCGGGTCAGGTGGAGCTCGGCATGCTTGCATCGCTTCTGCAGGATTTTCTCCCAGGAATGGCCAGCAGGGAAGGATTTTTCGACCCTTGCCCGTTTCCGTGCCGTTCTCTCTGCCTCAGCAGATGGCAGCAATGGCCTGTGTGACAGGGACCCGCACACGCAGTGTCACTTCGAGATTCACTCGCCCAGATCGATCACTTACTAAAAAAATCGGTCGAATGATAATTACTTTGGGATACTGTTAATTATTTCTAAAAAAAACATGCAAAGAAGATCCAGAAGTGTTAGATTTATTTTATGAGAAAGCCTGAAATGATGCACAGAATATCTGAATATTTATATATTCCAAACTAAGCTACACTTTACAATTTACAATGAGTTGAATATTTAAATATTCCAAACTGAACTACACTTTACAGTGAGTACGAGCCTGGCTGCAAAATAGGCTGATTTGTTTTCATTTGTGAGCAATTTGCTGAATTCAGACGAGGATGCAGTTCTATGCTGCAACTAAAACGTTTCTGCTTTGGAAAAGTAGGTCTTATTCCTTCACCCCTATTCCTGCTTCCTCATCCCTCTCTCCTTTCTTCCCTCCCTGTCCCTCCACCCCTGCACCGGCTGAGCAGCCCTTTCTTGTCACTGCTTGTGCCATCACCATCAGGCACTGGATTGCAAAGCAAACTGATGCAGCCCCAAACCCCATAAAAATATTACTGCAGTTTTTCTTGGTTAAGTTTTCAGCTATTCTAGTGAGTTAAGTCAGCACACTGCGCTGGGTGCCCTGTGAGCATCACGGAGAGCTTTGAGAGAGTGCACAGGCAGAAGGAAAGGAGGAGGCTGGGCACAAAGGGTGCGGAATTGTTCTCTCCATTTCTGTGACAGAAAGTTCTTATCTTGTCTCAAATCATCTTGTTACATCATGCTCTGAAAGACAGGCAAGGAATAAAAATCATTGCCTCCAGAGATGTGTGTAGTAGGAGGTACCAACACACCTTTGGTTTTATTGGACTTTCCAGACTTTGATTTCACATTCCTTTTACAGGAGCTGAGCTCGATTCTCTAGTGCCTTGCACTCTTAACTGTGCAGCAAGGATGTAAAAGGCTGTGAGTTCCAACAGGAGCAGGCAGTGAGCCCCCAGCTCTTGTTTGTCGCTCGATCTCTGTGATCTCCTCGACTCATTTTCTGTATGATGGTGGCCAAGGCAGAAGGGATATAACATCAGTCTTGTTCTTGGTGGCAGGGCTGGTTCTCAGAAGATCCATGGATGACCCTTTCCAGCCCACAGGGAGCTGCTGACACTTCTCCTTACAGTGGTTCTCAATGAGAAGGGTGATGGGGAATGTCAAGTGTAGCACTCAGCAGTTTGCTTTCTGCTCCATTCCAGCTCTTTTCTGAAATAAAGGCACTATCCAGTACAAGCCTACCACTGATAATGCTGATAATGAAGCACAATTCCTGCATCATCTCCAACTTGTGGGAATGAACTTGCACACTCCTTCAGCAGATGGTGAAGCAGTACCATGATATTCTCTGCCTCAAATACTCAACATCTTAATTTACAGCTTTGGCTAAGTTTATTTTCATTTTCTTCATTACTAATTTTATGCAAATTGGCATGTTTCAGTAGCAGGCACTCCAGTTCTGTTAATTCAGCAGCAGTGTGTACAGTGTGTGCCATTGCAGTATGCTGTTATTTTAGCAGAACTGGAATCCAAACATTGTACAAGCACGGTAAATATAAACCCCATTTTCAAACATGCTCTTAGAACAGCGCTGCTTTCTTCTGTGCTACAACAGATTTCTTTCATTTCTTGCTGCTATGGCACTCTAAATAAATAAATAAATAAATGTGCGTGTGTTTTTCTCATGTTGTCTGAAAAACAACCCCAAAGTGGAACTCAGTTCCAGTCTCTTGTTGGGTGTAGGTTAGGGTTATATCTTATAGCCTGGTTAAGAAATGAGCTCAGGAATTTCCTTTTTTGGTGATTGTTACAGGCTTTGTTGCAGGATATACCAGGGAGGAGGGCGAGAGAAAAGGAGCCTGTTGGGGGTGAAGGAGACTTAACCAAGCTTTATGTCTCCATCTGCTGTGGTTAATTCCCATCTCCCTGTCCCCTGCTGTGGCTTTGGGAGTAAATGAATTTGCAGTGCAGTGCTGTGCAGCCTTTCCTTCCTGACTCCTCAGACTAAAATATCAGCCACAGCCTATTGGCACACCTGCTAATGTAGGAAGGGAGTTTAATGTTCCCATCGTGTGAAAACTGGGGCACAACACAGTCAGTGCACGTGACAGCTGAACTGTTTCTTTTTCTACAGCCTGATAACAAACAGATTCAAAGCTCAAAACAGAGCTTTCATGGTTATTTAGCAATAAAACAAGTCTCTCACTACTATTAGGAAACTGATAGGGCTCGAAATCCAGGCACGTTTTGATAGAATCACCCAGCACTCCTTCCTGTGTTCATAGTCTAGTATTGTCTCTGGAAGCAGCCCCTGTAGTTTAGTTTCAGACTTAATAGTTTAATTTTCTAATGTTTTAGCTTTCTAATGTTCTTTCTCAAAAAAGGTATAATAAATATGATAAAATGTTTTTGTAATAATATTTATGTTATTCATTCCTTCTAATAAGAGAAATCTCTTCTTAATGTTTCTCTAGTTTGACCAATGTGATTGAAGAAATTTACCTGTTTCACCAATCACATTGGTCTGTATAAAATGATATATAATAAAAAAAATCCCTAATAAAAAGAGTAATTTTTTAACCTTTTAAACATGAAGTCCGTGTCATGTGTTATCTGAAACAACGACAGCACCTCAACCTGATTTTTAAGCCAAAACACCAAATTCTGGGTGTTTTCTTGCGCACATGCCTGTTGTTACTGCTTATTCAAACATGTAAATGAGCGTGTCTCAAAAAAATGCATCTGCATGGCACAAAGAAATAATTCCTGTCCAGCATCTGTGACCTGGGTATAGTAAATGTGTCCTTTTGCCAGGGTAAACCCTGGGACCGGCAGCACGTTTTGCCAGCAGTCCTCAGAGGGAGACAGAAAGAGACAGGAACCAAGATATCCAGGCACGGATAAAAGGAGCTGGAACAAAATCCCAGTTTGGGTATGACCCCCATGAAACAAGGCTTTCCTTTCTGCATTTTTTCCTAAGAGAGCACAGTTGAGGAAAGGATTAACTATCCCTTTATCACAGACGAGCCTGTCCTAACCCTGTGCAAGTTCTCCAGTACAAAACCTGTTCTGTATGTTACTGCCAGTCCTGGGAGTTCCTCACTTCACAAATGATGGATAATTCACTACATTCTCCCAGCAGATGCTCAGAACAAGGCATCCACTTTCCCAGGGCTCCCAAACAGTTGACAGGAGAATCTTACTCTGCTTCTACAGCTCCCTGGGTCACTGGGAGCAGTGTGAGGGGATTCAAAGGTGCAGTTGTAAGATCTCAAGGAAAGCTGGATGCATCTGGCTCATAAAGACCAGGCTAATTCTTCCCTTTTTCTGCAGCTCTCTGTCTTGTGCTTTGGGTCTACTGGAGCCGTGTTTGTTGGGGTGATAATGAACTTGCCAAAAAAGCAAGACAGCTGAGTAATCTAAATAAGAGTTTCTCACACTCTAAGCTAAGTAGCAAAATGGGTTTAATTATGGAAGTTTAGAAGTCGAGTAACAATCATCATTGAGCAGCTGGTGTAAAGGAGGAGCTGGCACCCAGGCAGTAAACCTGACCCAAATATTGCACATGATAGAAGGATATAGGTCAGTTTAGGAGAGTGAAGAGAGTGCTGCAGCCTTCCAGACTGTTTTTTTACAGAAAAAAAAACCTACCTATATTTAACTTCATAAATTTCTCTGCTGTCTTCAGGACATAAGCCTAGGTATCAGAGCAGGATGTGCGGGTGGGGAGATTTTCACAGTCTGCTGTAATCAAAGTGAGAACTGCATAATCTGGGTAAAACCCCTATGAAAAAATCCAATCCATAAAAATAACATTGTTTTAAAATCAGAAGAGCAGTTTGCAGGAGGTAGCAAGGAAAGGACAAAGGTGATTGAAAGAAATAAAGGAGTCCACTGAGGCTACAGTTCATAAGAAGAACTTTATCTGCAACGTCAACTTGCCCAGCACACAGAAGCTCAAACGTCAATCTAAATAATTGAAAATATTTCAGATTTTCCCACATATGGACAGAAAGGTGGCAAAGGGTACACATGGTAGCAAGCTTTATAAAAGCACTGAAGCAGAAAAGATGTAGGATACCTAAAAAAATCATCACCCCTCATCATGAAGTTTAGTCTTACAGTGGCTTTAAGATATTCAGGTCAGTTGTATCTAATTATTTTCTATGAAGGATACAGAATTTCTGTACCTTGCAATATACAGTGCTGCCAAAATTCTTGAAAGGAGCATTCAGTGTAAAACCATACCATCCTACAAGGTGAGGTTCCAGAAATGAGGTGCTTGTGTTAGTGGGATATTCCAGCCCTCCTGAGGAGCAAGTTTATGTCTAGAGTTCTGCAGAGACCCTCACATATTCCAGCTCTGCAGCCACCTTGGTCCTAGGCAAGTGGTGCATTTCTACCTATATATATATATATATATATATATATATATCCTACTTGCCTGTAGAAGGATCCTGAAGCACTCTAATGCCTGAATCTTTCTTTAAAAGGGGTATAACCCTTATTCACCCATATGGATAATGACAAATGATTTGTGTTGTGAAAGGAACGAAGAATGTTAGTTAAAAATCAGTCAGGAAATAATGATCTTTGAAATTCAAATACACTAGATTGCTCTCTACTAAATGTACAAATAAACATAAATACAATCCTTACACCATATGTTTTTGTTTTATACATGTAAACCTGGCTATACATTCTTTAGACTTAGCATTGCTTTCTGGTTTTGTCTTGCTGAACTCAAGTATTTGTGTGTTTGCTATGCATGGAGTTTGGAATTAAAGTCAAAAAAGAAAAATGAGGGGGTACATCTGAGGCAAGTATCATACAAAGATCTGTCAGCCACTGCTTTCCTCCCCAGTTCAGCAGTTATCAGCTGATAAAGAGATTGAAAAATAGAACGAGTTAGCAGCTCTCACTGAAAGCAACACCCGTGTTTATATGAAATCTACATTTGTATCAAATCCCGTGTTTAACCAAATCTGGCTGTGTTGTCTTGTTTCCTTCCTCAGGGTCTTTCATATTTTCCCTGTTTACTTTCTTAGCTGGCCCACCTTCACTTAAAACCACAGAAAACTCGGAGTGGCTGATTTCGCCTGCTAAACCCTGCTCGTTCTTATACTCTGGGCTAAAATCCGATTGTTTCCTAGCAGGGATTTCCGTGTTTTCTAGTGCATCTTTCAGCGTGTGTTGTATCAAATCAGGATGCTGTTTCTCTCCTCCGTTTTCCTGGCCCCGGCTGCTCCTGTCACACGCCGTGTCACCCCGGGCCGTGTTTACACCGAACGCGCTGCAGTTGCCGAGCCCCCTATCTGGGTATTTGATCAAATTGCTCCCCTCTCGTGTCCGTCTGAGAACTCATCTCTTATCTCATGAACAAATCAAGCTGCCAGTCACTAAGTTCAAAGAATTTCTTAGCTCTCCCCCCACTACTCACCACCTTGGTTAATGTTCTCTTCCCCCACATCCTCCATCTCCAGCAGCACCTCTCCTCTCAGAAGTTTCCGTGCTGGCTTCTCAACTCTCTGCTGTCCTGCACTCCTTCTTCTTCTGTAGAGCTGCAGTGTCACACCCTTGAATTTCTATTTATATTCCATTTTCTGATAAGACAACATCTCTGCCAGCAGACTGCAAACCAATTTGTCCCAAGCTGCTAAGATTTTTCACCAAATCCTTAACACGCTATGGTTAGCGTGAAGAGAAGACTAGAATCATAGTCCTAAACAAGTGTTACTACCTAAAAAATGAAACATCGTTAAAAAATATCGTTATAAACTCAACTGTACTGACTCAAATCAAGTGGAATATTTGTTGATCAAGATCCGAGCCTTTTTGGGGTAATTCACTGTTGCAGTAATTCACTGTTGTGAAATCCATAAGTTTATCAGGGCATTCTACTGCAGATATTTTGGTTAATTAATTACAAGAAAGGATCTCAGAGCATAATTTAAACCAGCAAATTCTCAATCATAAGGAAATATATGAGTACACAAAAGTGATCTTATATTTTGGAGGTGCAAGGTCTGGAATTTATCGAAATAGCTGCTGCTTACACAGGGCTCAATCCCAGAAAATTCACATCAAACTCCGCATATTTTTACACATGTGCTGCACGAGGCAGACTGGCTTGTAGAAGAGTTGGGAAATTTGGCCTGAGCATTTATCTGAATCTACAAATAGGTACAAAATCCCCCTTGACAGCAGTGATGCTTTTTTAGGAGATCACACTTGTGTCATCTCACCACAAAAGTTCCTTGGTGCTCAGTCACTCTGCTGAGAAACAAAGTACAGGTTTACTGCACTTCAGCATGACAAGTGCTACAATATCTGCTGCTCCTTGTCTTCAGCCAGATCACCATATTTATTCTTTTCAATTTATTTTTATTTTTATTTTATATATACATAGGCATCAGCTGCACAACAGCTTCAGTTTGTCTTCGTTTCTGTCCTATGGTACTGCATTGTCTTAAGCAAAGTCTCTACAAAACTGTACATTAAGTGCTATATTTAAATTGTATTTTTATGGCAAATGCACATTCTTAATTAGCATTGAACAAAATTGTTAAAGAATGTTTGATGATTCCTGGAGCCTACTGCCTAAAAAATGTAAAGCAAGGAAGGGATATGTCACTTCTTGTTTTGGGAGGGATAAACAGTATTCTCAAGTTAGTCTATGAACTGCCCTAAAACAAATCCAAATCTTCACATTTTTTTGCAATTCTGATATTTGCTCTGATTTTTTTTCCTCATGAACTGTACTTAAAATAAATCTAGTATCTTCTTTTGAGCTTGCAAACACTCTAAAAATCCATCAGCAATAGGGACCTGCCTCCTTATACCCTAATACTGCATTAAACTCAGCACCAATAAATGATTTACACTGGAATAATTTTCAGAAATATCAAATTAATGAAAATACTTTTTTAATTTTGCTGTTTACCCACATTCCACCACTCCATCTCTCCCAGCCCCCATCAGTAATACAATCATACATCAATTATACAAAAAATACACAAAATATTAAAAATTAAGGAGCAGAGAAAAATTAATTACCTTTGTTTTCAAGCAGAACAGTGCTGTTGTACTGACTGAATTAGACACGCCATAATTTTTTTATAATTCTATATTAAGCCTGGTGCTGACTGCCTTGAGGAAACCTGATGTGTTTGGTTGGGTGCTTGTGCCCACTTCCCTGCTGATGACACTGGTCTGGACTGCATGCACACAGGGCACACAGTAATCCCTAAGTAAAAGTAACCATTGATAATTAATTAATTATTGGTTATTGTAACTGTAAGTTGAAATATCTGCTGACTGCAAATATTTACCATTCCATGCACAAGTATATCTGGGTATCATTTGTCTTTGCTTACACGGGAGGAATTTTCGTGTCATCACAGAGTTATTAAGGCTGGGAAAGACCTCCAAGACCATTGAGCGTAACCTTTGATCGAACACCACCTTGTCAACGAAATCATTACATGGGAGACTCCCTCACAACCCATTGTATGAAATCCCTGTGTTAAATACTCTAAAGGGAAAGGCACCATTCCTTCACAAAGAAATGTGGGTGCAATTCCTACATCTAGGACAGCAGGGACACTCACCCTGTACACCCATGTCAGGTGTGTGCATTTATAACTGTATTTACCAGATGAGCCAGTAGGAGACAGATGCTTAATCATGCCACACCCCTTTAATTTATCCTTAATCATTGATTCACATCTACTGCATGTCCCTCAAGTGATATTTTTTTCCACAACATTTACCTTAGCTTATATTTCAACATGTGCTGTTCGCTTTATGACTTCAGAGAGGATGTGGTTATGGTCTGACAGAAAGGAAGTTTTGCTGTAGATGGGAAGATAAAGCTCAAGAGCACCTACGCTGCCTCTTGAACACTTTTTTTTTTTTTTTTTCAAATTAACTGTCTGCTTTCTCGTGTTTCTTTCTTTGACAGGGTGCACAGCACAGACTTCCCATGTCCTGGGAGAGAAACATTCTTGGCTCAGCCATGAATAACTGTGTGCTCCTGGAGGAGCTGCTGATCAAGAAATCCCAGCAGAAGAGAAGGACTTCACCCTCCAACTTTAAAGTGCGCTTCTTTGTCCTGACCAAATCCAAGCTGGCTTACTACGAGCATCGCCACGGGGTACGTCAGTCATTTTCTCTCTCAGACTCATGGAAGCAAGGATGAAATCTGTTTAAGGGAGGGGAGGATGCTAATGGAGGGAGGGATGAGCTTTGTTAATTTTCGTTAACTTTTCTGCTCCTTGCTAGAGCACCATGTACAGAAAATTGGTCAAAGGGGTGATTTTGGCCTTCTGATCAGTGGGCATTTGGTGTGAATGGAGAAAGAGATTACTGTACCAATTTATAGGAAGGATCTAGTCTTATTGTAGGAATTTGGCACGGGCTGTGTGTAAGAGCTGTGTGAGCCTGTGCCTGGCACCTCACATGGGGATGGGGCTAACCTGGAGAGGTGTATTGGGAAGGTCACGAGTGTATCCTGATTGTATCTGTGGAAAAGTAAACAGATTTTTTACAGATCTTCACTCTCATTCTTTTCTTCAGGGCATCAGGCTAAAGGCTGGTAGGAGATCCATCTAGCATTTTAGAATATATTCAGCTGCCACATGTAACATGTAGACTTTGGAGCTTCAGATGGGCTGTGATGAGATCCAGGCTCAGGCCAAGCTTTGTTTCCCCAAGTTTGCATTTTGCTGATTTGCTAAATATGAAGACAATTAGAAGTCAATCTGTGCACCCCATTGTGTTTAGTGCTCTAGTGAAGTGAGAATTATTTCCTTCTATTTAGCTGGATGTTTGCAGAGCCTCGTTAGGGCTGTAAATAATCTTGCTTGTTTCCCAACAGTCCCTGAACGTGCTGTTAATCCATTATGTTTAGGCACTGTTCCTGTAGGCAGAGAAGGACTGTGCTGCCTTGGATCCAGCACGGGCAACTTCAGACCATCTGATCTTGCTCAGTTGCAGAAAATTAAGTAGAAACAGAACCCAACGCTAAAAGAAAAGCAAGATGTGCCCTCATATTTTATGACTACCTATTTGGGGTTATAAACCAGCTTTAAAGGTTAAAAGGTTTAAAGGTTAACAGTCATTTTCAATGACCTGCATGTCATTTCCCTCAAATATGCCCAATGAAATGTTTTTCTTCCTTTTACTTTATAGTCCATGTTTTTCTCACCTCCATTTTAAACAGGACGCTGTTCATTGCTGCATAGTGTGACTGTCTATGGTTTGAGGCTACCTTTGTCTGTTCTCCGAACTATTTTTCAAATGTCACTTTTGTAAGATTTTAAATTCCATTATAACTGTTTCACTTAATTATTCGGGGCTAAGTTTTGAAAAGCGTCTAAATGATTTTGCTGCAGGTGTTTAGAGAAGTCATCACTACTAATATTCTTTGGTGCTTTCTGAATCTTAGTGGGCCTGACATGGATTCAATGTAACTCTGACTAGATACTTTCTCAGCAGGTGTCATGTCAGCATCTTTAGGGACTGAAATAGTTTGGAAAATCTGACTTGGTGACTTTCAGTGGGGCATAGACTTCACACACTATGTGTTTGTGGAAATTTTCCCTCTGAGTCTTCCAAAATGTCATTTAAGTGAGATGAGGGTTTGGTGAATTTTATCTTATATATTATATATTTTTAAATGTACATATTCTATATGTGTAGTCATGTGCAGGAAAACACACATGCAACTTTAGAACCTTGTGCACTTTTGAGGCATGGTGGGTATATTTGTAATCACAGGGCTGATTTTCAATGAAATGCTGATTTTTCTTTTCACACAAACTATCAAAATAAGGTTGTTACATGAAAAGAATTTGTCACAAAGTAGAGAGAAGAATTAGTCCTATGAAATTGTCCCAGAACCAATCATTACCCTCTTCAGTAATCAAAATTGGAGCATGCTGGTAAGAGCTCTGCACAGTCAAGCCATTGTTCTGGAGAGGAAAGCTGAGAGCACCCCATGCAAGAACCACCTTGAATTGTGCTCAGAATGGAGGGAACCCACAGCATTTGAGTTCACAGCCAGTGGAGGAAGGATTCCAACCATCTCTGGCCAGCACATGGGCTGTGCCATTCCCAGCAGTGCAGCAGGCACCATGTGCAGGGGTGGGAATCAATGACCCGGTGCTCATCCTCTGGTGCACTCCCTGGCACTGCTTTGCTCTGCTCCACAGGGACTCTCCCAGATAATCCTGGGGCTGCCAGAGGTCAGAGCAGGCTGCCACCGTTGCCAGGGGCAGTTTGCACGTGGCCCTGCTCTGGAGGTTTAGGGACATTGCTGACAGCTGGCTGCAGTGATGGGGAACATCCTCAGGTGCTGTATGGACTGACACAGGGATGGGCCCAGCAAGTATCTGGGCTAATAAAACAGGGATTTTTCAAGGGAGATCTCTGGGGATGTTTTCACCAAGGTTTCCAATGAGTTTCTTTAAGAGCCCCTTACCAACCTGTCTGGTGGATTCCTGTACTGAGAGTTTTGTACTGAATAGTTCCCATCTCTCCGGTCCTTGGACAGTCTGTGCATAAAGCCAAACAAAACACTGAACTGCTTAAAAGTTGGAGAAGTCCCACTGATTTCAGTTGGATGACATAATGTACACATTTATGCATCAAGCCCTGGTTTATATATTCTGCCTGTATTTAAAAGGGTTTAACACCCAGTCCCTTTCTCTGCATTTTTAAATCAAAGGTATAAAACGACACTAAAGAGTGTTTTGCGTCAGTCCAAAACAAGGAAATAAGCAGGCCAAAAGGCTGCAGGGATATTTCTGCAAATGATACCCAAAGCTATCAAGACAACTGACATCATAAAGGCAGATTTTTTGCAATATCTGTAATGGCATTTTCATTGTAATTTTCGTCTTTCTGCCACAGCTGACAGAGAGCACTGTTCTCCTCAGGGGCCAAGCACACAGTGGCCCTTAATGTTAATGAATGATATTTACATGTCTCATTAGGAGAATGAGCCCCCAATAACTGACAACAATAAGAAGCTGTGTTTTCTGGAATTCATTATGCAGTGCACAATGCAGGGCTCTCTTAACATAAAGCAAAGCCGTGATAACAGGCACATGCATTCAGCCCCCATCTCTGCTAAAATATATCAGAAGTGTCTTTATTATAAAATGCAAATCAATTCCAAAGGCAAAAATTATTTTTTTCAGGGTCTGATTTTGTAGCTGCTGTACATGTGAGTAAACAAGCACATGGGAGTAATAATTTTAACT
This sequence comes from Sitta carolinensis, assembly GCA_032173965.1. NCBI lineage: Eukaryota > Metazoa > Chordata > Aves > Passeriformes > Sittidae > Sitta > Sitta carolinensis. Next base: position 10,708,107 of record CM063294.1, on the reverse strand, counting down.
ATTTCAATGAGTTTGATCCTTGCTACAAGAGTGGATCATTCAGACATGGTGATACTCTCAGGGTCCTGGTACACTTGCTGCTCTGAAAAAGCAGCAGAGAAGTGAATCCCTTTGGGGAGGTGTCTGGGACAGAGCCCAGATGCAGCAAAAACACTTGAACTGGTGAATCATCGATATCCCTTTCACCCAACAGCTTATGGTCCTTGCTAAATCCTACAGGCACATAAATATTCTGAAATGTTTTATCTTCATGCACTTGCAGGCCATTATTAGTCCAGCTGATAAAGGCAGCAGTGAAAGGCTCACCCAGAAAAGGCCAAGTCCTTTTTTCATTTACTTCAGCACAATTCTTCCTACGCTGGCCAGATGCTCAGGAGGTCACACAAGGAGTCAGCCTTGTCCTGGGCTCTTTCATTCAGACCTTTGATACTCACATATGAAGAGGGCAAAGATGGCACTTTAGTGGGCCTTGAAATTTGCTTTCAGTCTCGTGTTACATGAGAACAAATGAATAAACTTGGCTGAAAAGATTTCTAGCAGCATCCCAAAAATGCTCCAGCTGCTCTGTAGCATTATCTACACCTTGGGTTGCTTGCAGCAGTCCAGGTGCCCATGGGACTAAAAGCAGTGCCTTGCTCCTCAGTCCAGTCCCTTTTACCTTGATTATTCTACACAGAATCCAACCTGGTTTTTTCCCAAGACTCTTATGCAAACAGACTAAAACTTTTTTTTCTGAAGATCTTCATTCTAGTCTTCTTGTTAGATGGAGAGGCCATTTCTCACTGTTTTGTGGATTCTGAATACCTTAGCAGTCATGAAGCTGCAGTCCTCACCTAAAGGGAATTTAATTATGGTTTTAAAGACTACCTTCCAAATAAACACATCTGACTAGATATGTCATTCTTCATAACCTGCCATGTATTTATTAACTGTACTGTTTGCTTGCCAGAAGTTACAATACCACTTGTTTTCTGATGCATATATCCAACTAATTTATTAATAATACACATATCACCCACAAAGAAGCCAGGTTTGGCATCCACCTGCATCATCTATTTCCATCAATTTTTATGTAATAAAATCAAGACAACCCTAAATAAGATGGAGACAAAGTACAAATCTGTGCCTCAATGTCTAGTAAACTTCTGAAAACTTAACAGGAATTTTGAATAATCCAAATTATATTATTGGAGTTCTGGAGGATGAAGTTGCTATTATTTGTCACAATGAGCCTCATTTCTATTGTGAAGTCACAGAATCATGGTAATGCTGGTTGGAGAGCACTGCTAAATTCATTTAGTCAGACTTTTTGCTAGGATAAGATCAATAATCAGAGCAGGGCTGTCACCAGCACCAGGACAGGTTGGCTGTAACATTGACTGGCCACTGCTTCAAGGCCAAGGACAGATTCCACATCTTCCATTCCATCTATTCCAGTCCATCTTATCCAATATGTTTCTGGATATTTGCAAATTTCCTGTCTATTGTTGTTCTCTTCCACGACTCCTGCAGCAGCATCCTGGCTCAGGGTGGTGATAAAGTCTAGACAGGATTGCCTTGAGCAAAATGCAGGTTCTCTGTGTCTGGTGTCTGTGGCCTTTCTAACTACCCAAACTCGTGGTAAAGTCTGGTTATAAAGATAGCCCCCTTTTTTTTTTTTGCTGGAATAGATAATTGTATCTTTCAGAATATGTTTATAATAATTTTCTACTTGTCCTTTCTGTGCCTGCCCACTTCTGCCCCTACTAGGTCCTTTTCTGAATATTTATTAGTCTTCAGGTTTTGAAGAAATTTTTTTTAATTCCTTCTGAGCAATGCTTTTGCAGCAAATGTCAGATACTTCCATTTTGTATAAACTACAAAGCTCAAATCTTCCTTCTGTCAGAGAACATTGAGGATGTAACAAAAACTTCAACCCATGTTTTCTTTTATGTCATTAAGACGGAAGGAATACCTCCTAATTTGAATATATAACAATAAATATGAGGTTTCCTAATAGTTACCCTTTATTAGCCTTCTCTATTGTGCCCATTTTTTGCTCCCAGTGCCTTTGACTTTGTTTTATACTGTAATCAACATTGTAACTTATTTTATTGCAATGCCTGCCTGTTGCTCTATATTCTTTCATCCCTTCTGGCTGATTTTTAATTTTGGCCTTAAAGCTTAAATTTTTTTTCCATTAAAAAGTGATGTCATATAGCTGATTTAATTTAGCTTCTTTTCTTCCACTGAATCCTCCATTCACTGCAATCCACTGCTCCCAGTCTTTGCTGGAGTCAAGAATAGCTTTGAAGAAACTAATATAGTATTCAGGACTTGTTCCATGTGCTTTTATGTAACATAAAAGGCTTATTTCCATCATATTAGAAAGCTCATTTGAAAGCCAAGAATCTTCCTTTTTTTTTTTTCCCCCTTCTGTTTCTTGATGAGGGCATTGATTTTCTTGTCCAGCCACTTGTGCTGATAGCAGAGATGGGCACCCTGATAACAATCTTGAACAAGACTTGAGCCAAAGTGAATTTTGGAATTAGATTTGGTGGAAATACAAGGCTGGATCGGGTCTACAGGATTGTGTAAAGATAGTAGATAGTTGAATGGAGGCATCTCGAGCACCAGTTGCAGATGGTTTTGTTATTTAATTCAATTCTGTGCACTCTGCATCCAGGGTGTGCCCACCCCTAAAACACTTTCACATTCTTTAGAGTGTAAAACAGCAGTAAAAAAAAAAAAAAATTAAAAATTATTCTTTTAGTTCACGCTGAAGGACAAAATAGTCATGATGAACAGGTAAGACAAGCAGACACATTAAGGGATTTAAATATCAAATATAACAAAATACATTGGAGGTATTAAAATATAACACAGCCAGGGTTCTACAGAAAATCCCAGTGTTATCAATTATCATTCCCCTCCAATTTTCCTTCAGAACAGTTAGCATGACAGAAAATGCAAAATCCCTTACAACTTTCTTTTAAAATTCAATTTGTTCAATTTAGTTTTCAGACTCAAAAATTTGTTACCTTGTTTTATTTCCCATAAACCCTGAAACTATCAGTGTTCCTAATGTAAGAAAACACAATTTTGTGAGAAAACTCACAAAATGAAGATAGTGTTCAGGCAAAGTTGCTATGAATCCAGCATTCAACAGTTCTTAATATCCTAACTATTAATGAGAAAAGCAGCACATTCCACAGATAAGGAATATGATAAGAGATAATAATTGTATCAACACTGTGTTCAAGGAGGTTCAAGTTCAAGCTCAGGTCTTTCGGTTGATGGAAAAATACTTTAGCAGGGGAGTTACCATTAAAAATAATTCCATCTTATTCCTGTGATATCTCATAAGCTTCTGGTTCCTATTTCTACACCAAGAAATCCCTTTCCAAATTCTTTCAGAAGCTCAGCAAGGCCTGAAGAGAGCTCCTTGAAAGGCAGGAGCACTGGAAAGGCTGCAGCTGACCGAGCCAGCTGAGCTCTCTGCCGTGGGAGTTCCTCCTGCACAACCCTCAATATCAGCTGCTGCCTCTGTCCAGGCTGAGCACAGCCCTGCTAGAGCAGAGAGACAGAGAGCAGGTGACACAGGGTCAAAGCAAAGATCCTTCATCTACTTAATCACCAATTAAGTATTGCTCTTTTTGTTCAAGACAGTAAGTGAAAACGGGGGATGAAGCTTTGCTCAGATTCTTACAAAAAACCCAAAAATACCCTGATGGTACAGGGAAGGTCATTAAACGCTTTCACTGATGGAAAAGTTTTTGTGGTCGAGCTTGCTGAGGACTGGGATTTCCTACCTTGCTCCACCCCAGCTATAAATCAGCTTTCCCCTACCCTCCTACCAAGGGGGCATTGCACAGAGAGGGATGCACAGGAGATGGGGAGACAGAAGGTGAACACAAACACCACTGGGCAAGGAGAGCCAAGCTGCAGCGTGGACAGCCCTCAGCAGGGACTGCTGCTCAGGAGACAGGAGCCACAGGAATCTCTCTCTAATGGCTCGGTTTTCCCCTCACCAGAACAAAAGAAAGAAGATACAAGCTGTTATGCAACTTTTGAACGAGCCAGCTTTATGAAGCACAGGGTGCTGCCTTCCTGCCAAGAAATGCTGCCTTTGGGCTCCTCCTCTGCTCCTGGAGATGAGGCTCTGCCCTCCCCTGCCCCTCCTGTCCCTTCCCTCTGCTCCCAGCACTGGTGGCTGCACCTTTTGCCAGGGCCCTTTGACAAGCACAATGGGGCTCAGCAAAACCTGTAAGCACCCACTGGGGCACCCTCAGCCCAAACACCCAGGGCACAGCCTTCCAGCCCTGTGTCTTACAAGATCTCAGAGCTTTGTGAAGCCTGAGAGTGCAGGGCTGTGGTCAAGAAGTGTGATCACAAGCAGACCTGTGTCACCTGCAGTGGCCACTGACAGCTCCCTGCCCTCTCACCAGGAGCTCCACATCCCTGCCCCAGACCTGAGCTGTAGGGAAGTGGTCATTTTTTGGGTGAGCAGCAGTCTGGTGGTTGTTTTTAGCACATGATAGATGCCAGGCAGCTCATTCCTCAAGCAGGCACAGGGAGATGCCTCCCTGTGTTGCAGGGTAGGGCTGTGTCCATTGTTCCATAGTCAGTTATCCCAGCATCCAAAGCAATCAGGGACCACCAGAGTCAAGTGGTTTATGCAGCAGAGACAAACCAAAGGATTAATCAATGAAAGAGCTGCTGGAGCTGTGTGGCCAGAGGAGGGGGAGTACCAAAGATGAAGATATCAATACTCTGGGCTTGTGATGCACTGGGTCCTCTCAGAGCTGTTCCCAAAACTGATCTATTGCAAATCATGGACCAAAAGAAAGAAAGCAGGATGGGCTGCTGTACAGCACGTGTGCTTCTCCTCATGGAGGGCAGCCTGCCCTGGTTCTTTCCACACATGGCACACAGCAAGACCACTGATGCTTTTACTGACCAACCAGCTAAAACATCTACCCAATTATACTCTGACTGGAAACAACAAATGGAGATCTGTCAGCATGTTTTGTCTTGCCCTTTTAGGAACAAGTCTCTGAGGTTTTTCAGAGGCCATTTTTAAGAGGCTTTTCCTCTCCCCTTCCTTCTAAATGGCTTTTATTGGATTAAAGTGTGGTCGAACATCACAAAAGCAGGGGTATGTTTCGTTTCCAGCCCAGTTTCTGGGTAATGCCTGGTTTGTGAGTGGTAATTCCAGTTGTTTGTCCTGCTGGAGGACTGTAATTGCTTTCTACCAGCAGGGTCCCATCTGCTGAGGATTTTCTGGCAGAGCTCTGGCTGTGAGACCCACACCGATGTTGTGCTGTAATGTGAGGTTATGAGGAGCTTCCATCGCTGAATTGTGGGGGGTCATGAGAGCTGCAGGACAACTGCACAAAGCTCCTTGAGAAGGCTGGACCCTGACTTCCAGCAGAGTCCAGAAAAGCATCAACAAAAACCAGTCTGCAGGGAAAGAGCAGAGCCTGTGCCTGGCACAGCATCGCTTGCTGAAGCCTCAGGGGAGGAATGCGTGTGGGTAAACCCTGGGACTTCAAAGGATTGAGATGAAGGAGGGCTCAGCGCTAGCAAAATTGAAGGTTTTTATAGGATATAAATGGCTTTGTGCCTCATCAAAAGGGTAGAAGTCCCAGGGGTAGAACAAATGATAGAGGAGGTTTTGCAGAAGAGACAGAGAAAGCCAAGTCTGAAAGAAAGAAGTGTCTAGATAAGAATGAAAGGAAATAGACGGTGAAAATGGGGTGCAGTAAGCTTTCTAAGGCTTGCCAGCACTCTTGAGAGTTAATTGATATTTACATTTAGGGGTGCTTTAAAGCCTTGGGTTTATTGATTTAGAAGAATCCCACAACCCAGAGAGCTACACAGGCAGATGTTGTCTACAGGAGACAGTCCTGGCAGTAAATCCAGAGACACTGGTTAAACTGCAAGCAAATACAAACACAAACCACAAATGCACCAGCAAAGGCCAGCAAGAGCAATGTAAGACCACACTGTAATAATTTTCCTCCTTTGCCCCAAGTCCAATTATACAAAGGCAAAATACCCAGCCAGTCGTGCAAGAGGGAGGCTTGGGGAGCCTCGGGGCCTCTCTCTTTGCAGGCTGTTTGACAGTGCTCTGTGCCAAACCTCCCCCCATCTGCAGAGGCATGAGCTGCTGCCCTGGTTTGGGCTGAATTTAACTCTGAAAGGGGGCAGAGGAGCAGCAGTAGGGCTGGCACAGTGGTGGGGCTGGCTGCTGCCAGCAGGGCAGAGCTGCAGGGTGGTGGTGACAGAGGGAAAAAGGGGCAAGAGGGAGCTGGAGGGTGAAAGACAAAGAGCTGGGGCCCAAGGGAGGGTCAGAAGGTTGGCAAAGTCTTGCCAAGTCTCTGAGTGATAAACTGTGGCAGGTACAACGCAGCAGCTGAAGTTCAGGCTCTCTCCTGCTGCCAGTGTTGGGAAAACAGAAGCCTTGCAGTGTTTTGGTGTTCTTAGATCTCACCGGTCTCCATCTGGCTGTCCCAAAGCTGAGTGGGGGGACAGCTAATGTTTAATCCCTACTGAAAATGAATCAAAACAGGAAACCAGCTCGCTCTGAAGAGCAACCCTGTGCAGTGGATCCTGCAGAAGCACCAGAGGCTGAGCCTCAGCTCCACTTCCACCAGCTGGCTCACCCCTCCTGCAAAAGCTGAGTGCACTGCCATGGAGCCATGGGGTGAGGGTTGCACAGGGAATAGGGCACACCAAGGAAGCTGTTTTATACCTGAATGTCTGTTCTTTTTACTCTTTCCCCACTGCCCATACTCGTATTTGGGTACCTGATCTACCCAAACACCTGGTGAATGGAAGCGTAGCAGAGGATGCCGGAGAACGAGCTTCGTTGGCAATTTTTTGAGGATGATATTTATTTCAAAATTCCCTGTTGTTTTTTTCTTAGCTGAAAAGCCAGATGAAAGAAAAAGAGAGAAATGTTGTGGGTTTTTGGAAAACAGATAAAGTAAAAATGTACATTTTGGATGAAATGAATACTTTTGAAATTCTCAGTACCCAAACTCTTTTTAATAAAATATTTATTGGTTTATATGCTTTCAGTATGAAACAGGGGTGTTAGTTAACTAAAAATTTAATGAAAACAGTTCTTTTTTGCTTAAAAAGGAATTTCATTTTGTTGGGATAAAAAAAGAAAAGGTAAAAGCTGAATTTCAAATAGAGGTTTTGACTTTCTGTTTTGATTTCTTTAAAATCCATGGGCTGAGTTGTATGTATATGGGAATACATATAGAGATGTCAAATATAAGAATTATTCTTTATATTTTTTAATGTCTTACATAATCAGTTAATTTGTTTCTGCTCCATTAAAACTAAATCTCCCACAGACAAAACAGTCCAGTCTAATTATTCGCTTTAATCCACAATCATTAGCATCAACCAAGTCTTTTCTCTGTCTTTTAGAAAAAAAGGACTTTGAAGGGTTCTGTGGAACTTTCCAGGATTAAATGTGTGGAAATTGTGAAAAGTGACATCATCATTCCCTGCCAGTACAAATACCCTTTTCAGGTGAGTCTGTCTGTTGACCTTACTGAGAGACATCACTTCACTCTGTATTTCAACAGCATTTCCTTCACAGTGCAGTCATTAATGAACCCAACACCGGGTTCTTGATCAGAACCTCTGCTCCAGTTTAAATAATCAAAAGTCAGTGAGGTTAGAGCTGCTTCTGAACAGTCCCTGCTACTCCACTTGCTGGATGGAGGGCTGCTGCGTCTTTCCTTTGGTGGCTGCCTTGTGACCAGTGCATCTGGGATTGCTTCTCACGGCTGGCTGCTTCCTCTCCCCCTCCCCAGATCGTCCATGACAATTACATCCTCTACGTGTTTGCCCCCAACCGCGAGAGCCGGCAGAGATGGGTCCTCACGCTGAAGGAAGGTGAGGAAAAACCCTTTGCCCACCCAGCCGTGCAAGGGGTGGTGTCTGACCAGCTTTGTCACAAATAACACAGAGAAAATGTGCAGGAGGGGTCAATGTCTCCAATCTCAGCAGTCAAGGTGTTTGTAAGCCAGGCAGTGGGTTATAAAATCGAATTGCTTCTAAATCTGGTGGGTGTGTTCTCAGCAGACGTGGGGAATTTGGATGTGGGATGGTTTATTTGGATTTTAATGTCTGTCAGTGTCTGCAGGTGGTGTCGGAGGATGGGCCAGCTCTGGTTGGTGGGCAAGAGGCAATGGGCAGAAATGATGCCCAGGGAGTTCCCCCTGCACATGAGGGAGAACCTCCCTGTGCAGAGACTGGGCATTGATTGCCCAGAGAGGGTGTGAGGTCCCCGTGCCTGGGGATATTGCAGAACCCTCTGTGCCACATGCTCTGGAGGCTGGACCAGGTGACCCACTGTAGGTCCCTCCCAGCCTGACCCATTCTGGGATTCTGTGATTTGTGTCTTTCTAGAATAAAACTCTTAATAAATTATTGTAATTTGAGGTTTCTTCTTCAGGAAGAGATGAGAATTTTCCTACTGCTAATTTTTTTAAAAATAACCTTTTCTACACAGAAAACTTTTCAGCTCTTATTAATAGATTTTTTTTTTTTTTTGTTAGATGGCAACCTTTTTAGAGAATCATGATTATTAAGGAACATTTTTGTGGGTAGCTTTCATTTCCTGTTCACCTCCTGAATTGTGCTGTGGTTCACTCACGTGGTGCTGCAGTAACCAACACTGAGGGCAGAGAGGAGCAGAGCGCTTGACGAGAGGAAGGTGTCAATTTGTTACATAAAACCTGCACCAGGCTTCTGTCACAGCCTTTTTCTGTTTTACAGCACTGCTGTTGTATTGTTCCCCTGAAAACATCATTCCTGATGGAGATATTGTGAAGTTCATGCACTGACTCTTGCAATCAGTTATTCCTCTACTCCAAGCTTCTGCTTTATGACCTCTTCTCATTCAACATTTGGAGACTGTCCCTTCCTTTGGACAATCTGAACAGTCTCTTGAAAAAAGCCTGCAGAAGCTTCTTCAGAGAGCAGATTATTTCCATTTAGTTCTAGATGGCTTCTAGAATAAATGTGGATGCAAATAAATTTGTTTCCCCCCTTCTTTTCCTCCCCCTAATGTTTTTTAGAAATCAGATACAACAACAGTTTGGCTTCCAAGTGTCATCCAGACTTTTGGTTGGATGGCAAGTGGAGATGCTGTGCTCAGACAGAGAAGATGGCAGCTGGCTGTGTGACATATGACCCCACCAAAAATGGTAAGGGAGTTGTTAAGACCATCCTGACATGGAAAATACTTAGCAAATTCTTAGCAAAAACAGAGGATTGAATCTCTTTTGTACCGAACATCAAAAAATACAATATTAGATTTCCATAAAGAGACATGCTCCTGGCTTCTTGGGATGTTTCGGCTTATCTTTTACTGTATGTGGCATTCTCTTTTTTTTGGAATTCACATTTTCCTCTGTGTGATGCTTGGTGCTGGTTTTTGAACGAGATGGAGAACTAAGAATTTGATCAGCTGTGGTCAGTCAATAAGCCATAACAACTTGAGATAAATGCATTCAACAGTGTGTGTCTTTTTTTAACCAAACCAAACCATTTTTTTCTCTGTAGTTTCAATGGCCAAGCATAATCTTTACTTTGTCTCCTGAAAATGAACACAAGTGGTCAATCATTTCTCACCAAAAAAACAGTTACCTTGGATTTTTCACTTGATTCCTTCAGTAATCTGTACCCCAGTTTTCAAGCCCTGCTGAGACTCAGTGTGCAGCTGACAGGTCTTGCTCTCAAAATCCAAAGCTCTCTGTTCAGTGGGTTTGTATCACCTGTATCAACTCATTGCATTGGCGATTTCTCCCTTGGCTTTGTCCTCAAATTATCTTTCTTGATTTCTTTTCAGCCTCAAAGAAGCCTCTTCCTCCCACTCCTGAAGATAACTGGGTGAGTGCAGCGATGCTGTCCTTATTGTCCTGCCCTGAGTGATTAACTGCCAGTGGGGAATATGTCCTTATTAATGTTCACCACAGTGCAGTGACCTAGAATTTCACCTGTGATAACACTCCCTGGGCAGTTTCTGTGCAGCTGAAATTTTTATAAGAAATTCATTGTTTGAAAGCACCAAAGATTCTCATGCTGCCACCTCACCCCACTGGATGCTCTGGGGTGCTTTGAGGCTTTTGAACCCAGGGGACACCAGTGCTGCCAGGAAAATACCACTATAGAGAGCATGCCACTGCTTTTTATGAATATGAATATTAATATGAATATGAATGTGATGAGCCTTTTGCCTAATTTGTGCAGAAATTGTTGCTGGACCCCAAGGAAGCCGTGGTCATAGCCATATATGACTATGAAGCCCAGAACCCACAGGAGCTGACGTTACAATACAATGAGGAATATTATGTGATTGACAGCTCTGAGGAACATTGGTGGCTGATTCAAGATAAGAATGGGTAAGTCCCTTTTCAACAGCCAATGTACAAATCCTTTCTAATTCCAGTTTGTTCTTCCATTAACATATGTGTTTAATCCCTTTTGTTCAGCTTTTGTGAAGCATCCTCTTATTTGCAGGGAAAAAGTGATGCAAGGTTATTTAGGGTAGCCTTCTTCCATTTGCTGTTGCTTCAGGCAGCTGAGGAAAAGGATCTGAAAGTTAATTTTACAGAAATAAACAATTCAGACTGATATTTGCAGTGATACACAGGGAGGAAAATTGTGAAACTCTCCAAGTTTAGAGGCGCAATCAGTTGTTTTCTTCTCCAGTAACCCTACTCAATACATCCCCACCAGCACTTTTATCATGCAATGAGCAGGCAAAGCTTTCAAGGCTGACTCCTACAGATGCAGAGAAAACCCTCTCTGTCAGCACACTCACACCTGTCTTGCCTCTCAACAGGCATGAAGGCTACGTGCCAAGCAGCTACCTGGTGGAAAAATCACCCGAGAATCTGCAAGTTTATGAGTAAGTTGTGCCTGTGTTTTTCTTGTACCTCTGAGTGCCCTGGATTTGAAGCCACAAGCCTCAAATGCCCCCAGGGGATGCTCCACCCTGGGGATGCTCCATTCAGAAGCTTTTCAGGAGAAACTTTCCTGGCCTAGAAACGCTGACTCGGAGTCTTTTGATGTTTTCAGGTGGTACAGTAAGAACATCAGCAGAAGCAAAGCAGAGACTCTGCTCAAGGATGAGGTAAACCAGTGTTATGTATGGGGTGGGTGGGAAATAATAATTAATTAATGACAAATGAAGCCTGCACGGGCTGCTTTGTGTAAGAGAGATGAACCCTGGGTTCCTGCTCTGTTTGTCCTTGGTGTGTGATGTGAGATAAAGGACCACCAGCACACCCCCCTTATCTCCACCTTAGCTGAGCATGGATGTTGCTGTGCCATGCAAACACACCCAGTGACTGGGACTGGAGGAAAACACTGCTTCAGACCACTGTGCCAGCTGAAAATTGCGATTTTAGCTCATCTTTTCTGTCTCTGCAGGAGGCCTGTGGATGCCAGTAGTTCTCTGAAAATCTAACCAATTTGTGCTGAACTATTTTGGGTGAAAGCCAAAAGTATGGCAGCAGGTTTTGGGTTATTTTAATTGCGTGTGTTTGTGTGCATGTAAGCACACATCTTTAATTTTTCAGTTGAGCCAGAGTTTTCCACTGAAGACTGTACTGAAAATACAGAGAAAAAGCTCCTTGTTCAAATTTTCAACTCAAACACAACCTTTATTTTTAAATCATCTCTTATATTAACAGGTGGCCCTATTAATAAACACAAAGTGATCCTTTTTGGAACAGCAGTATTTTATGGAAATAGGAGCATTTTTGCATGGTGTTAAAAATTCTTGTACAAAGTACTAGAGAACAAGTCCACACATGGTTTAGTGGTCTTATTTTTTCTTTTGGTCCTACCAGTGCAACTTTCTGTGGTAATTGCCCCCATGTGGCTGCAGAGACTTCTGGTTCTAAGCCTTGCAAACCTCACAGCTCCTCCCAGAAACGTGCCCAAGTTTGTGAGTGATCTTTGGTCAGGCTTAGTGTCAACTGAGAAAGGAAGGGCAAGAAGAGAGCTTCGAGTAACTTGGGCAGGATGCTGCCTCCAAAACCTGCCCACCTCTAGTCCTGAAGCCCTCACTGTCAGTGATTAAAAGCTTCTACAGCAGCAGGGAGACCTTTATTAGAGCTTTCCTGTGCCAGATACTGCGTGGTGCAGATGTCGTGCAGACCCTGAAGGGCCGGTGCTGGGAAGCTGACAGCTCAGCAGGCTGATCCCACCTGGGCAGAGCTGCACAGTCAGCAGCTCATCCCTGGGGAGGCAGGAGCAGCTCAGCCTCTGTGTGCACCTGGAGCTGATCAAACCTCTAGGGAAGGAAACCCAGGCAGGGTGCACTTGGTGGATTAGCTCTGCACGAAGTGTTGTGGGTGGGTAGAAGGCAGAAAATGGAGGAAACATGCCATGTAAAGAAAAGGAAGAGAGAATGAAAAAAACCAGGCACTTGGGATGCCAGATGAAAGTCTTCTATAGCTGCAAACAGAAGAAAAATGTGGGTTTATTATTACCAATATATATAGGTCAGTATAGCACATTCCAGTCAAACTGTGATGTTGTCTCCTTTGCCATCTGATCCATCTGGGCCAGTGGGATCATGCCCTGTGAGGCATTTTAGCATGCAGATGAATGGAGAACAGTTACAGCCAAAAGTTAAAAAGGAAAATTGTTCTGTGAGTGTCAGACTGCAGGAGGACTGCTTTGTTTAGAGACTGTTGTACCTATGAAAGGACAGGATCACATGCCAGGGTTTCCAGTTGGTGATACATTGGTAAATTATCACTCCTACACTCCCAAATGGATTCTCTGGTGCTGGATAAACTGTGATTTGTTCTGTGGCTGCTCACTCCACGGGGAGCACTCAGAGGGGTTTGCCTTTCCACTCGGCCACACATTACATTGAACATGTGTTCTGTCAGATAGGGCTGAGGGCAGCCAATGGATTCAGAATTTCCAGAGGAGAGATTTGGAGGGACAGAGGGGCACACCCACATGTACTAAGCACTAGTGCCTAAGTCTCATTTCCTCTGAGAGCTCTGAGAGGAAGCTGAGCTAAAAGCACCTCACACCCAAGAGAAACCTGCAGAGCCTGGGCAGCCAGCAGAGCTGTGCATGGAACACACCAAGCTCTGTCAGTGGGGTGATAGCTCTTTTTTTTTCCTGTATGTTTAGCACATCTTCATGACAGGGTTGAAACAGGCACAAGCTTTGCCCCCCAGCCTACTTTTTTTTTTTTTTTTTCCATTATGTCTCTAACCAGTGTTCTTTCCTTTGCTCCTGTTCCAGGGTAGAGAAGGGGCCTTCATGGTGAGAGATTCGAGGCACCCTGGCATGTACACAGTCTCTGTTTTCACCAAAGCATTAAGGTACAGCCGAGCTCAGCAGCTTTTCACATCAATTACATCAATGAAATGGCTTCTATGAGTGTGTAATCTCTGTGTAGTTGTTTTGGCATTATAACAAGAGAGCAGAAGGCTCATGAAAATGATAGAGGGAAAACACTTCCAAAAAAGGCAGAAGAGTCAGCTGCCAGTCCCAAAGTGTATTAAAGGCTTCACTTCTCCCTGAATCTAAATATGTGCCTATAAATAGTCCCTTGGACATGACTGGGGTTGTCATTCTGATGGCATTGTCCCCTGAACTGGTGTCAGTAGGATCAACATGGGCTGTGTGCTGGACTCATCAGAGCTGGGTAGTGCAAGACAGGTGAAAGAGTTTCAGTGGTGGCGCAGAAAGTTGTGTGCCACAAAGAAGAGGCAGAGAAACTTGGTACACAGCCTTCTCTTACCAGGAAACCTCAGCCTTTCTCTCGAGATAGACCATCTGTGAGTGAGGGAGAACATACAAGTACACAGAGTCCATTAGCAGCTCACTCCTTGCTCCTCCCCCGTTCTTTCTGGGGGAAGGTTCTCCCCTTTGCTCACTTGTTTCTGTTTATACCCCAAATGCCTCTCCTTTTGCTGCAAGCTATATTTCTTCTCTCAAAGAAAGCCTCCTCTTTTTCAGCACGGACAACAATCCTGTTATAAAGCATTACCACATCAATGAGACAACTGACTTTCCCAAGCGATACTACCTGGCAGAAAAGCATGTGTTTGACTCCATCCCTGACCTCATCAACTACCACCAGCACAATGCAGCAGGTGAGGCAAGCTGATGCTGAACAGAGAAGTTGCTGGTTTGCCAGGTGACTGTTTTGGATGAAGTAGGGCTCCCAAGCCCTCTGTCCTTACAACAACGTGTTAAATGGCATCACCTTTTCTCCCACTTATTCTGAAATGACCATTTCCAGCTTCCAGCATTACATCCTCACTCTGGTTGTCCTTCTAAGGCCGACCATGGCCAACACAGATGTCATAATTATGTATTATAGAGTGTCCTGGGGTGTATCTGTTGGAATTACACTGCAGGGTCTTCTTGAGTGATCTGTCCCTGGGCCTTGATTTGCCACAAAGTCAAAGACTTGGCCAGTATCCATAACCAGACATGGTGGCTCCCATCACCATAGTCCAGGAGTACCAAGGAAAACACTGGGCTTCAAAAATACCTTATAAATACCAAGTATCATTTGGAAATTCATCAGCGTTTACAGAGACTCAAAGCTCCGCATGTGAAAACGGGAAATAAGCTGGAAGTGCTCAGAACTGGCTTCCTCCTCTCCGGCAGGAAACCAGAGGCTGCACAGAGGTTCAGCTGCCCTCAAGTGGAGCTGAGAACTCAGTGCAATAAATCTGCTCCCCGAATCCCAGGGGCCGGGGGGCGGTGGCAGGCGGGCTGCCCGTGGCAGTGACAGGGTCTGTCCGTGTCCCCAGGGCTCGTCACCCGGCTGCGATTCGCCGTCTCTGCCTGGAGGAAACAGGCGCCCATCACCGCGGGGCTCAGCTACGGTAAGCTCCTCTCAGGCAGTCACACTCCTGGCCAGTGAGCTGGGTGATCCTGCACATCCCCACGGATATTGAGGAATATCCATGCAATTACAGCCACAATAAATGGCTTTCTTCAGGTCCTTTCACTGCGCTCTTCACCAGATCGTCATCTTTGTCATGGCCGTTGATAAATGACTGAACTGATCGTGCAGTGCCTGGAGGGAGGTGATGAGAACCCTGGGGTCTCAGTGAAGTCCACATTAAAAACCAAAATGAGTGCTGAACAAAGGGGATGGAAATGGGATCGTAGAATAATTTGATGAAAGCTGAGTCCCTCTTGAAAGGTGCTTTCATTTGAATATTGTTGTCAATAGAATTTTGCTGGTATCATCTGTATTGTAATTCTTGAAGGCTTCAAAGAAACTCAAGCCCCATGTTGTGCTGGGTACTGCACACAAGCACAGTAAAAACAATCTCCCTGAAGAACTGGATAGGCAAGACAAAGGAGGGAGCAAGGGGATGTTGTTGTTCCTACCCTTGAACATGACCTGCAGCATGGACTAGTCAAATGAGCTATCAAAGGTCAGACAGGCAAATTGAGGGAGAGCCAGAAAGTCTCCCTTGGAGTCCTGCCTCAGTGTTTAACCCACAAAAGCTTTTTGTTTGGCATTCTACTGCTCAGCCCTTACTCTTTCTCCCTTGCAACCAACAGGAAAATTGGTGATTAATGCCTCTGAGCTGACCCGAGTGCAGGAGATTGGCAGTGGTCAGTTTGGGGTGGTCTACCTCGGCTACTTGCTGGGCAAAACCAAAGTAGCCATAAAGACCATCCGTGAAGGAGCAATGTCTGAGGAGGATTTCATCGAGGAAGCCAAAGTCTTGATGTAAGTGGTAGACTCACCACGACAATCACACCCTGTGGGATTCATAACACTGAACCAAAGTCAGAAACATGAGCAGGGAATTCAAACTTGGATTATCTGCTGTGTATCTTAATAGTAAATAGACTGGTGAGCTCTGGTGGCTACAAAGGAAGGGCAATTCAAAGTGTAGGTGAATTACTGTGCTTCCAAGTCTATCAATATCCAGAATGGTCTTCCAGATCTCTGCTATTCAAGAAAGCAAGGGTTATTGATAGTGTATTTTGGAGAGCCAAGTGGTTTCCCTCAGAAAAAAAACTCTTAAAACTAAAGGGTAATTTCATTGAAAACCCTTACCTGTAAAATGTTTTGCTTTGCACAGTTGAATATACTTGTCTTTGGTTTTATTGACTTTCTTTGCATTTTCTTTGCATTTCCCTCCCCACAAGACAGAAATCGATTTTATTTTTGTTTGATTGGATGGTTTTTCATACAGAAAAATCTTCTGGTGACCACTACCATTAAAATGGGATGATATTTACCCCTTGGTCTACACATCTACAAAGCTGGCCTTTGCAGTGAGCTGGGCATAAATTGCTGTGTATAACACACTTGCTGTGAGGACAGCAGGCACTGAGCCTGTTTCAGCCTCTTTCCCCCCTTCCCCCCTGTGCCACAGGAAGCTGTCTCACCCCAAGCTCGTCCAGCTCTATGGGGTGTGTTTTGAGGATGCTCCCATCTGCCTGGTGTTCGAGTTCATGGAGAATGGCTGTTTGTCCGACTACCTCAGGAGCCAGCGGGGCAGCTTCTCCAGGGAAACCCTGCTGGGGATGTGCCTGGATGTGTGTGAAGGAATGGCTTATCTCGAACAAAACTCTGTCATCCACAGAGACCTGGTATGTTGGTCCCATGCAGACTTTTTCTTTGCTCTAGGTTTTTATTTTCCCTCAGTTTTCTTTCTCAAGTTCAGCTTCCACACTCCTCCTGCTTGTCTGTTTATAGGGGATCCTGTATCTGCCCTCACTGCAAAAGCAGCACAAATACTTTAGGGGGAAAAACCAAGCCCTGAAGCACTGATCAATCTATTCCCCTTAACTGGTCTCGAGAGAGAAGAAACAAACCTATAAAATTTGTCTTTTTTTCTTGAGTGGACTCTTTTGCTCCCCAAGAGCCAGAGTACTGACCACTCTTCATGTCTAAAATCAGCGAAGATGACAAAAAGACCTGTTCTAGTCATGTATAAACATGCATTGATGATAAAATTGTTGTAATTAAGGGGTTTTCAGTCAAGCTCCTGCAGTCACTGCTGCAGTTTCATTAGGCATGCAGTGACTGTGAGTAGCTGGGGCTATTTTAGGGTCTTGCTCCACCCTTTCTGGGCAAGGGCCTGCAAGTCAGAGAGATGGTTGAACAGCTTTTCTGTTCAACAGGATCATGCTGCAAGATGTACAGAAAGCATGAGAAGCTCAGGGTTTTGGCCTCTCTGTACGGCACAATGTCACTTTGATGCTCCTTTTTTAAGAATTATCTGCTCTTGCTGGATCAAAGCCCCTGAGTGGCTGTGACATGTTTTACCTCTGACCTGATGCCTTTGCACCTTGTTTTCTTGCAGGCTGCCAGGAACTGCCTGGTGGGGGAATCCCACATGGTCAAAGTGTCCGACTTCGGGATGTCAAGGTAAAGGCACCGAGGCTGCACAGGGTCCCTGGGGGCTGTTGTGGTCTAATTTCAAACCTGAAGTTCTGGTTTTCTAAAGCTCTAGTTTTCTGATGTTTTAGTTCTCTGAATATTTTTTTTCCAAAAAAAAGTGAGAAAACGTCATCAAATATTGTTGTAACAATATCTATGTTGTACATTCCTTCTGAAAAGAAGGATTTCTCTTTATGTCCCTCTAGTTTGACCAATATGGGTGAAGAAGTTTGTCTTTCTCTCACCAATCACATTGGTGGTAGAAAATTATATATAAGAGAGAACAATCCCTTACAAAAGCAATATTAACCTTCTTGATTGTTACTGTGACACAGATAGAAACACACAGTAACACATACAACAGGTGTTCAGGCAGAGAAGAAGAAAGGAAGTCTCCAGTTTATTGTTGACCTCATATATATAAGTGTCTGGACAGTGATCAGAGATTGGACAGAGAAGTTCCCACCTCTCCATCTTCACTGGTCACTCGAGAAGTCCATCAGGTGAAATCTTTTACAAAGGAATGCAAACATGATCCTTGTTTATCTTACAATTCATGAGAACTGACTCCACTATACTAAAACAAATCAGAAGGCTGATTTTCAGGGACAACACTTGATAATTTAGAATTCGTGTCATGTGTTACCAGAAACAATGACAGACTGTCACGGCGTGGGGATAACTCAGCATTCCCCCTTCTTCTCCTCTTCCAGGATTGTCCTGGATGATCAGTACACCAGCTCCACAGGCACCAAGTTTCCAGTCAAGTGGTCTGCCCCAGAGGTTTTCTCCTACAGCAACTATAGCACCAAATCTGACGTCTGGTCATTTGGTAAGAAACTCTTGTCAAAGCAGAGAAAATTCAACAGCCCCAGCGGAGAAAAACAGGGGGCTCAGTCCTCAGGAAAACTCTCCCCAACACTGCATCCTCTGGGCTCCTAAGGTGTTTTGCCTGAATAATGGCTTAGAAAAGCAAGCCTAAATAACTTCAGTGAAAGAAAAGAAAAGAAAGAAAAGCAAACTACCTAGATACTTCAGAACACTCCAAATATTGCCAATTTAATATATTATATGTGTGCAACTCTATTTAATACCAAATAATGAACTCTGTTTCATGCTGGCATAGCAGGAGTGTCCAAGAAAAATCTGGAGAGTCACTGATAAGATTTTCTGAGGAGAGGAGAGGAGAGGAGAGGAGAGGAGAGGAGAGGAGAGGAGAGGAGAGGAGAGGAGAGAGAGGAGAGGAGAGGAGAGGAGAGGAGAGGAGAGGAGAGGAGAGGAGAGGAGAGGAGAGGAGAGGAGAGGAGAGGAGAGGAGAGGAGAGGA
Organism: Sitta carolinensis; assembly: GCA_032173965.1. Classification (NCBI taxonomy): domain Eukaryota; kingdom Metazoa; phylum Chordata; class Aves; order Passeriformes; family Sittidae; genus Sitta; species Sitta carolinensis. The sequence goes on along the minus strand of CM063294.1, from coordinate 10,689,365 downwards.
GAGGAGAGGAGAGGAGAGGAGAGGAGAGGAGAGGAGAGGAGAGGAGAGGAGAGGAGAGGAGAGGAGAGGAGAGGAGAGGAGAGGAGAGGAGAGGAGAGGAGAGGGGAGGAGAGGAGAGGAGAGGAGAGGAAGAGAGGAGAGGAGAAGGGAGACATTTAGGCACTCCATCTCTCTGCATGCCAGTCCCTGGGCACTGATGCCTCACTCAAACCCCCTGCCTTTCCAAATTTGCTCTGCTGACTCCATTTGCTTTGCTGCTCTGAAAATGTTATTTCACTGCTCACACTTCTCACCTCGTTTCCTGCTCCACAATGCATTGTTTTACGATTTGTGTCCATTCTTTGGTCTCCCTTCTGCACCCTCACAGATAAGAGCACCGCTGTGTGTTTTTCCCCAAAGCCATAACAAAGGCTGTCCCCTGGGCTCTGGATCTGGCACACTCATGGGCCTGGCCCCTCTCCAGCCCACACAGTGAATGGGGCAGTGTGCTGTGCACAGCTCACAGTCAATGGGGTGCCACTCAGCCCCGGGGCCAGCAGTAAATAATGCAGGATTATAACCTTTGCTAGTCTGTGCCTATGAATTCTGTGCTTCCCTTCCCTTCGCTGGCTTCTGCTGTGGCTGAAGCTGGGCACTCCTGGGGTGGGCTATGAGCAGCACAGCTGGAGCTGGATGCTCAGACCCTTCACAGACTCAACAGGCAGAAGCTTCAGAGAGCACCAGAGATACTGGCTGGCATCATCAAACTGTACAGCTGTGTTAGGGCCTGATTTTTCAGCTCTCTACTGAGAATCCAAGTAAAATGCTTTTCCAAGTAACTGGCACCAATGTTGAGCTGCAGAGAAGAGAAGGTGGAAGGTGGCCCTGGACCTGCTGAGGATTTTATTTGCCTCTTTGTGATTTTTTTTCCATTTGGTTGCTTTAGGGGTGCTGATGTGGGAGGTCTTCAGTGAAGGTAAAATCCCCTATGAGAATCGCACCAATGCAGAGGTGGTGGAAGAAATCAATGCAGGATTTCGTCTCTACAAACCCAAGCTGGCCTCCAAGGCCATTTATGAGGTGATGAGCCACTGCTGGAAGATGGTGAGTATTGTACTGGAGAGCCCTATTTCCCAAAGAGAAGAACTCCCTTCCCCTTCCCTTGAGCAGGATTCACATGCTAACACAAGATAAAATCCTGGAGGTGAAGCACAGCAGCTTTCATCTGCACTAGCAAGCAAACTCTGGGCTCTCTGCCTTTTATTTGACTTCACTGAGGAGCCCATGTAGTGCACCTAACTCAAGTTAATTCCACAGTTTCCCTGCTAAGAAAGCTGTGGATCTGTGGGGCTGAGTTCTAACAGTGGTAAAAATGACAGCCAAGCCATTACAAGGTACTTAGTGTCCACCAAGCCAAATTCACTGGTATTAGAAAAGAAACATTGCACAGAAGGAAGTTGATTCTTCCACTGGCATTTTCTCTGTAGGGATAGATTGTATTTTTGTTAATACTAAGTTTCTTCCCAAGGTTTGCCTTGTGACCTTGCCATTCCTCTCCAGCTGACGTTAATGTTCTTCCTCTCTCTTCTCTCCCTTGCTCAGGGGAAAGATGAACGGCCATCCTTCTCTCTTCTGCTGTTTCAGCTGAGTGAAATCTCTGAGTTTGATGTGTAATCATGGCATAGCTGAGAGATTCCTGAGAAGAGAAGGCTGGATTTTCCCCAACAAAGCATTAAGAGGAATTCTCTCACCATAAACACTTGCCATATGCCTGGGGAGAAGGAGAGGGCAGAGTCTGGTACTTCCAGACTAACAAGATATCCCCAGGTCTTCCAGAGCCTAGACAGACACAGGCTTTGGTTTGGCCAAGAGTGTGGTTTGCATCTTAAACCCAGAAGTGACTATTGAGCATGGAGTCCTGAACCACACAATCCAGCAGGGGTGTTTCTCCTGAAGAGGCAGCCTCAAAATTAAGAGATCTGACATTGCTGTTCTATTTCTGTGCACTCCCAAATGAAGGTCTTCCCTGAAGGGAGATTAAAAAAAGCTTTCTTTAACTGAGAGATTTCCCTGGCTCTCTAATTCAGAGTGGGCTGGACCTGAAAGCTCTGAACAGGAGTAAGCCTGGGAGACACTGAAGCAGGCTGGATTCAGTGACTGCATTTCTGATGCTGGTATTTCAAGGTGGTTTTGTTTTCCCTTTGCATGATTTCCCCTTCAACTGTGGCATAAGAGGAACAGGATTTGGATACCTGGTAAGCTGAAGTGGTGTCTGTGTGTGCATGAGAGTTTGTGAGGGAGGAAGAGAAAAAGAAATGTACTTGCTGAAGAGTCTTGAAATTCTCTCAAAATGCATTGTACAGTGAGTGGGAAAATGGGACTCTGATGCAAATGAAGACATTTGTGGAGGGGGGAATTCAAAGCTGACTGTTTATACTGACTTTTTCTTCAGTCTTTCTACATCAGAAGATTATTATGTGACCTCCACCCAATTTCTTTGAACAAAGTATGGAGGCCTGAGCAGTGCAGGGTGTTATGTGTTCCCAGTCCAGAACAAGACAGAGTCCCAGGATCTGATTACCTGTGAAAGGTACAGGAGTCTACTCCTGAACTGGTGTATTGGGAAGGAAGGAGCCAGAGAGCTCAGGAGGAGAAAACATGCAGAGTATGTGCTCAGTGCACCAGGAGAAGAATTTTCTCATACTTTGAAAAGGAACAGAATCACCACAAGTAAAGACATCTCCATCTCTTCTGTGGACAAAGGCACTGACCAAAGAAAAAGTCCTGTGTGAATGGCATGCCTGGGTTCTTCCCCCTCAAGGAGTTTCACATTATGAGTGACAGCAGAAGGTATAAACAAAATCCATTTCCTGGTATTTCAATTAAAATCTGTAATTCCACTGCAAGACAGAGACACTGTTTTGACATAACTGACTTCAAACCCGAATGTGTGGGTGTTGGTGTCCTGCAGAATTTGTAAATAAGATCAGGACTTTTTGCTAAGCATTAACAACCACTAGGGAAGTCAGGAGGGCTCACAGATGATATGTGCAGATATGCAATATGCATTTTTGATGCTCCTCTGTTTGGGCAGGTGAGAACACGAGGAAACCTTACACGACAGCAGCTTACAAAAGCTCTGATGTGCAAACTTTCAGCAACACAAGTCAGGTTCAAATATGTTTGCCAACAAAAATGGAACAAGGAAATAATGTAAGCCCATGATCTCACATATCCTGTGTCAAACTTTTTCTTCAAAGAAGGAGGATTATTTTTTTTTTTGTATTTTTCAGGCTCCTCATTCTAGGGTGGCTTTTAGGAGTCAGAATATCTTTTCAGGCATATGGATATGGGCAAGGCACCAGTGCCTGCCTTATACATCTCCCCACACTGTGACAGGGGTGTCTACAGGCTCACAGAGTTCAGCTTCTGGCTCACTGCCCCCACCACCCTCGAAGGAACCAGGGGTCTGCTGAGCATGAGGACACTGCTGTGAAGGAGCAGCAATATTGCTCTGCTAGTGATATTTCTGAGATTATATTTATATTCGGATAAAGTGTAATATTTATTAGCTAGAGAGGGTTGCACAAAATATTATCATGATGGTTTATTTCAGTTTTATTTTGCAGTCATTCTATATATACGATATGGAGTTTTACAAACAATAAAATTGCTGAGTCCCAACTGTGACTTTCACTATATGTGAGCAAAACTGCAGAACCCATGCACCTATAACAGTACAGTCTGCTTTTCCTCCAAACCTCCTCCACCAAGATGCAAACAGCATCTTCTGGCTTTCTGAAATATCTCTGTTCCCCAGAACTATGGTTGTGCTCTGGGGTTACACAATGTGCTGGGTTTATGGGGGTAGGAAGCATTCAGATCTCTGCAAATATGGTAATTTATTACATAGACACCAGAGTTTTAGGTCTGAATATCCATTATGTTGGCTTTAAATTCTCTGAATCGTCATAAAATTGGGGTGGTAAAATCTGAGTGCTCCCAGAGGGTGTTTCCCCATAATATACAAGGCACTTCAGGAATCTCAAAAGGGCAGATAACTGCTTGATATCAATGCACTCTAGTACATTGTCTTCCCCCACCACAGCAGTGTCTAAGGCAAGTTTAGGTGGGTGCCCTTCATGTGGCTTGACCAGATCCATTCCCCACAAAGCAGAGGTGAGAATACCAGTCTCCCACTGCCAAGTGAGTCACCTTTCTCTGAACCCCCCTTCCCTGCCTCCCTAGAAAGCATTTCCAAGGTGCTGAACGTTGAAGCTGCTGCCCCTTTGCCTGGCTGTGTCTCAGGTTGTGCTTGTGCCTCCTCCTCCCTGCTGGTTATCCCGGGAGGGCACAGCTCTGCACACTTGGCTGGAGCCAGGCCCAGAGCTGTGTCCCAGCGTGTCCCCAGGCTGCTGCTGAGATGGCCAGGCACAGGCACGGCCAGGCTGGAGCCCCTGCTAGCAGAAGGCAGTCAAGCAGTAACCTCATCTAGAAAGAGCAGCTGATGCTTCTCAGTGGAGACCAGGGACTGCAGCGTGGCAGCATTAGCCATGAAAAGCTCTTTTTTGGGCATGGGTCAGTGCCCCTGGAGATGTGGGTGTTGTTTCTGTGCACAGTTACCTTAAAATCAGGCCTGAAAAAAAATCTAGAATTACGTGAAGCATTTCTTAATGAACATGCTTTTATGTGATGTTTGGCATCGTCCCTGTCTGAACACTTGTCAGCACAGCAGGATTCAGGTGAGTGGCTCTGCTAAAGCTCACTTGGCAGCTACCACAAATTCATGTGTGTTCTTGTGTTCAGCTCACCTCACCACCGTGTTCTCTCTCCTCTCCACACACTGCTGCTGTAGCTGCATGGGGCTGCCCCTCGCTGTCTCTGCCCCCAGCCTGCAGGGAGATCTGCAGGACAAATGCAGGGAAGCTCATTCTATCCCTCCACCAGCTAAGACAGCATGGAGCAGAAAATTAAAATAGTATCATAACATTCATGGAATTCCCATCACACCGAGCCTGGCTGATAATGGGACAAGATTAAACTGTGCAAAAAAAGTCCACAGCAGTCTTTTCTGCCAGTTTCATTGAACTAACCTTGTTTCACCCACGGCCTCAGAATGATATTTGCTGTTAAATCTTTTGTGTCTGCAGTAACAATGCTCGCTTAACTGAATTTTTCTCACAAGTATTAAATAGTAAAAAGAGGAATGTTTGCTACAATGTGTTCTAGTCAAGGGTGAGATAGAGTGGTAGATATCACAGAATCATAGAATAGTTTGGGTTGGTAGTGACCTTTAAAGGTCACCCAGTCCAACCCCCAAAGAAGAAAAGCTATGCCCAGAGATTTATTGATACATTTTTTCAGGCGTAGCCCTGTCTTTCAAAACAAAGCTAGCTCCTAAGAGTGTTCTGCTGCTTTTCTAATTTGCAGACCCCAGTGCCATCATCCATTCAAATGGCAGCAGCAGACCTGCAGTGCAAACCTGGTGTCCAAGCTTCCCCACAGAGCCAACAGACACTCACAGGACACAAGCTCAGCCCCACTCTTCCACGGACAGCAGCAGCAGTCTCTGAGGAATTGGAGGGGCCACTAATCCAGGAAAGGCCAGGTAGCAATCTGATTCTGGCATAGGCTCATGTTCAGGAAAGGGACACTGCCAGGACCACCACAGAAACACATCTAGACCTGCATCTAGACTTTCATCAATCCTGGGGCATCCACAAGCATCCCTCAACAAACAAGACGGCTCCATACTGGGTTTCTATCAGTCACCATGAGGCAGTGTCCCTCTGAAAGCTGTGACTTTGGATTTCACAGTACATCTGAAGAGCTGTATTAGAGCTTTAAACAGAAGTACGAGCAGAAGGACTGGAAACTTGTCCCTGAAAAAAAGCCAGATGCCCAAAATGCCAAAAGGAAGACCTTTCAGATGCGGTGCTGACTCAAAAGAGGATCGGAGCTCTGAGCAAAGGCACTGCCTTCAGGTTTTGATCCCAAACACGCTCGATCATCCGAGGCTCTGTATGTTTTCTATATGTGTGCGTATTGTGCCACCAGGGCGTTTGTCAAGATGGTAGGTGACGCCTAACAATGGTCCTCCGAGGGGCAGCGGGGCTCAACACCCGCGACCCAGCAGCGACACGGAGAATCCCAGCCTAGTGCCGCTTTCTCAGGTACCCAAACCCACCGAGCTGCCGAGGGGCCGCTGCAGCCGCCCCCTGCTCTCTCTCCCCTCCGTGCCCCGCGGCTGCTGGCGGCACTCCCCTCCCCGCCGGGCGCCGCCGGCGCCGCGCTGCCGCCAGCCCGGAGCTCCGCGCCGCGGGGGGAAGAGAGCCCCGGCCCCGAGCGGGGACACAGCCCCGAGCGGGGGGAAGAGAGCCCCGGCCCCGAGCGGGGACACAGCCCCGAGCGGGGGGAAGAGAGCCCCGGCCCCGAGCGGGGACACAGCCCCGGCCCCGAGCGGGGACACAGCTCCAGCCCCGGCCCCGGCCCCGAGCGGGGACCAGCCCCGGCCCCGCCGCGCATCCCCCGCGCCGCTGGGGGAGGAGCCGCCCGCGCCGCTCCAGCCCCTTCCCGCGGCGGGGCCGGGGCTCCCCCCGCCGCCGCGCCGCGCGGAGGGGCCGGCGGAGAGCCGCGGAAGTGCACTTGCTGCAGCCATTTCCTGCTCTTTGTGCGGGCGGCGCGGAGCATCCCCCGCGGAGCATCCCGCGGCGCCGGGCACCGCACCCGCGGAGCGCAGGTGAGCGGCGGGGGTGGGCGCGGGGCTGCGCGGGGGCTGCGCGGCTCCATCCCCTCCCCTCTCCCTGCCTGGGGCTGCGCGGGGCCGTGCCCGCCGCCGAGCCCACTGTCCCCGGAGCCCCGGGCGGGCGGAGCGGGGCAGGTGCGGGCGCGGCGGGGTCCCCGCTGTGCGGGCCGGGCTGTGCGGGCCGTGCGGGCCGGGATGTGCGGGCTGTACGGGCTGTATGGGATGTATCCCACAATGCCCCGAGCTACCTGCGGCGCTCAGCCTGCCCGCAGCCGCCGCACAGCGCCGGGGAAAAAATAGCGCAAATCCCCCTTGTCCTCCCCCCGCCCCGCACCCCCAGCACGGGGGAAGGGGCCGAGCCCCGGGCCCGCGGGCGCTGCAGGCCCCGCCGCGGCAGCGCCAGCCCGAGCCGCGGTGGCGGCGGCGCTGGGGAACGGGGCGCGGGGAGGATGCTGATGATGGAGGAGCGGCGAGGGGCGGCCCCGGCCGGCTCCCGGAGCACCCGTGGCGTGGAAATACGGTGTTCCGGGGGGATGAGGGGGATGGAGGCAGCGCCGGAGCCAGCGGCACCGCTGGGAGTGAGGGGCTGGAGCGGCAGGTTCGGGCTGCGGCGTGGGTCGCAGCCCGCGGAACCCCTGGCCCCGAGGCGGCGGTGCCCGTGCGCGGGGCCGGAGCTCTCCCGCTCCTTTGTGCTCAACTTTGCCCCCGGTGCCGCTGGAAATGCCGCGCACCAGCCGCATCCCAGCGGGCGGAGGGGGAGGGAGCGAGGGGATGGATTCCGCAGGAAATTTCCGTGGGTTGGAAGGACCGGCAAAGAGCGAGGAGGAGAAGAAGAAGCACACAGTCAACGCTCCCTGCTGTGGGAGAAGGGGGCAGGGGCAGGGTTTGTGTGCTGTCAGGGGACACTGCCAGCAGCAGAGCGTGGCCCCCTTTGCCATCTGCCGCTTCCCACGGGGGGGTCCTTGCCTGGGGGCTTTGGATCACAAAGGTCTCAGAGAATTAGGCTGAGTCGCTAAAGCCTCTGCACCTTCTGCCCTGAGATACCAAAAGAAAAATCACCCTCCTGATGACGGTAGTCTGGGGTTAGTCACAGGGATGGGTGACTAGCCCAGTGTTCTGGTGTCACAGCCATATAATTCTGTGCTAATTCCCTGCAGAAGAAAATTCTATTTTCCTTGTCTCTGTACAGTTGGTTATTATTAATGAAGCCTAAGGAATAGGAGAAAATCTATCATTTTCTGACCGAGGTCTCTGGAGCAAAGCAGAATATGCTGAATTCATTTTCACTGAATTCAATTTTGTTAACAAACAAGTTACCATCTTTGCATGGGAAATGAGATGATTGGTTTGGAAAGATCAATAATTGGTCAACTATTAACAATGCTGGCCTGTATGATTTGGTTTCCCAAGAAGTGCTTTAACTGTCAGCAGCGGATTGCTTATAAACTTGCTCTAAATTTCTCATCTCCATTGGAAATGTAGTTTCATATACCCATCTCCTTCCTTGACCCGCTTTCTTTGGCACCAGAAAAAACCTATTTAGTTATTCTAAAATAGATAAATTCCAGGATAATTGTGTTGCTGAGAGACAAGGATGGTGCAAATGCTTGGAACTCAGCCCTAATGGGATGGCAGAAAACATAGAGTGGCGATAAACAGCTTTAGGAGTCGTGCAGTTTGGTTTCTTTCTTTTAATGGGAAGGTTAATATCATGGTTATTAACATCTGTGTCTGTGTAGAGCAGAGGCCCAGCTCTGCCAGCCTCACTCACTCTGCAAAGAACCTCCTGACTGTGGTGATGGTTGCAATTACAAGTCCTGTGCAGTTTAGGCAGGAGTCAAACTATTTTACCCTGTGAAGTTATGTTTTACTAAATACATGTTGGTGGCCAGGATTCCTTATCCTCCTGTTGCTGTCATGCAGTGGGTACCAGAAACTTGGCTTTTATGCAGGTGACATTTTGTTCTGCTGGGTATTTGTTGGCCCAGGATAGTTCCTGCCCAGTGGTTTGGTGCTATTTTGGGAGAAAGAGAGAGAAGCACTTTCACAGGGGTAAAATGAAATTCAGTGACTTTCCCAGGTTACCTAGGGGCTGGGAATCAGAGCTGGAGAAGGATTTCAGATCCTCAGAGGGTGACCAAGTTTGTCCTCCTTCTCACATTGTCACCTCCCCAGAAAAAGCCTTTTTGTTGCTCACCTCACCCCAGGCTCACAGGGCTTAGACTCTGGGAAATTCCCTTTTATTTCTTGCCTCCTTTCCTGCTCTTGGTACCCACTACAGCGCCAGTGTGAGTGCCTGCTGTAGGAGCAGGCAGGCTGAAAGTCCTAAACAGCCCATGCCTCTTCCCCAGAGCTCTGAGCACATGTGCATGCAACATATTCATTATGGCCCTACTTTTAAAAGCCTTTATTTCCCCAAGCTGCTAGGGAACAGTAAAATCACCTCTGTGCTTCTCCCTGCAAAGAGGATGATACTGCACCAACACTTTTGGGCAAGCATTTTGGTGGGGAAGGCAGGACCCTTCAAGTTCAGGCACCTGGGATGTCCATCCTGCCTCCTGTGAGCCTTCCCGTGCTGCCTGTGAAATCCGGTCCAGCAGTCCCTGTGTCAGGAGCTCCTCCTCTCCATCTCGGGCTGGTGGGGCCGTGCCCTGTGCATGGGCCCTGCCTGGCTGGCTGCCTGCAGCGTCTGGAGCCCCGGGCCCTCTGTGTGAACATTTGGCTGCAGAAGCTGTGGGGATAGCCGGAGGGTTTGCAGCAGAGGTGTGGCAAGGGGACGGGAAGTTCCTGCAGCAGATGAGCAGGAGGTGTGGGCAGCACTGCAGCCATCAGCACCGGTGCTCGGGGGCAGAAGGGATGCCCAGGGCAGCATCCCTGCCTCGGGTTTCACCGGGGCGGCGTTGGTTTCTGCCACGCTCGCCTTCAGTTTTGCCAAAACGTGTAGGACCGGAGGAACTCTGTGTTATGGAGGTGGCAGCCTGTGAGCCCAGAGAGGCAGGATGTGCTGCGGGTGTGCACGGGGAAGCCTTGCCCTGCTGTGCCTGTGCCAGGACAGAGAGCAGCCCCGTTAGGCTGCTGTGCTGCTCCCTGCCTGCGGGGAGCCCAGCCCCACGGCCACGTGTGCCCAGTGCCAGCAGACCACGCCACGGGCTGAGTGTCCTCTTCCCAGCACAGCCACCCCACCCCAAAGCCCAGGTGGTGGATGGCAGTTAAAGCTTTTTGAGGAGTGTCCCCAGGGGTCCCTGAATTCCCTGAGCTGCAGCTGCTTGGCCGCTGCCAGACTCCCTCACAGCTGCCCCCCTCGTCTCTGGATTTATTTATTATTTAGAGGGGATGGAGCTGGATTTACAGGACAGCGCCAGCATGTGTTAGAACCTGTTCTGCTGGAAGGTGAGGGAGGGCAGCCCAGGTCTGGGGCAGTAGGGCTTCACCAGCCATCCTCTCTGGATGATCTGGGGGATGATCCAGGTGTGCTGCCCTGGTCCAGCAGCCCCTCTGTCACACACTGTCTGTGAGGCTGCTCTCCGTGGCAGTGTGCTATGGACACATGGCCCAGGGGAAGTCCTGGCTGACCACACTGTTCCCTTTAGCTGCTATTGGGTTCCCAGTTGGCCTTAAGAAAGGGTGGAGTGGAAACTGGAAGTCTCTATAAAAACTCAGGTGTTAAACCCTCAAAGTCTGTAGTTTATCCAGCTGCATCTGGATCTTTGCACTGCTCAGCCATGGTAGAGCATGGGGTGGGCTGATTGCACCTCCCACTTGCAATGACTTGATGCATTCTTTTCTCTTCATGTGTTTCTGTGCCCTTCATCTCTGCCTGTTTGAGTGCAAGATTTTTAGGGTAGGGACTGTCCCAGCCTCCCAGGTGTGTGCACTGCCTGGCACAGCAGGACCCTGATGCTGGATTTGGTGTTCTTTCTCCTGGGGTGGCCCAAGCAATAGTTTCGTCCCTTCTCTTGCTGAGCTCTTTGGGTGTCAGGGTTGCTGTGTGAGTGCCTTTAATTACAGCAAACAGCAACACCTTGCACAAATGGCCTTAGAACTTGACTTAGAGAAAAATGGGGAATGAGCCCAAATAAACAGCCCTCAAAGCTATGAAATGGAAAGTTTTGCCTTCTCAGCCCTGAAGTATGTAATGAAGCATGAGTGTGTAGCCAGGAGTGTTGTTCTGGGATCCCAGTGGAGAGTCCTGAGGTGCTGGAGGATGGTGGTGGAGGGTGGGGGGCAGTTCTGTGCCCATCTGTAGGGCTGTGCAGAGCAGCCCAGGGAGCCTGCAGGCAGGCAGGGAGGAAACTGCAGAAATGTAATGTCTGGGTTTGACAGTTGCTACAATTTGTAACAGGAAACCATTCTACCAGACAGGGGTGAAGAAGGAAACAGAAATTTGAGTGTGGAGGGGAAAAGCTGCTTGAGATTTTGGGCTTTTTCCAGACACTCATTTAATGATGTTTCAGCTGCAGGTACCACCAAACCTGTCTCTCAGCTGCCTGGTGCCTTGGGGAGGCATTTGTGGGGCAGAATTGAGTTTTGCCAGGCTCATACGAATTCCTGCAGCCCACGATGATGAGGCACAGCTACAGAGTCCCTTTCTCCCTCTAAAGACCCCAGTGAAGCCCCCCAGGAGTGCACACTGCATCCCTTGCTGGGTGCATGTGTGTCTACCCGTGGATGTCCCAAAGCCATTATCCTTCGTGCTCCCAGTGCTGGAAATAAAAAACAAACTTATTTTCTTGGAAGCAGTGGGAGATGCTGTTGTGGCCCAAGAAGCTGCTGTGCTTGTACTCAAGGGATGTTCTGCTGCTCTTGTATTTTGTGCTTGTGCAGACACTGCCGGAGCCTTGTGTCCTGCCTGCTACCGTGTCTGGCAAAAAAAAAGTTGCAAAAGCTTAGAGAGAAGCCAAAGAGATGATTAAAGGATTTGAAAACATGCTCTGTAATGAGGCAGGCAAAGAGCTTAGCTGGCTTGCAGGGTGTTTTATTGAAATGTGTGAGGATCTCGATGGGAACTTTGATTTAGAGAGCTCTACTGTCCTGCAGATCAGAGCAGCGAAACTCAAAGGCTCACATTTCAAACTCGACAGGCTCTGAGAGGCAAGAAGCACTGGAGGGGGTGTGACTTGCTAATTGAATGAGGTGTCGATATTTAAGGAATTCTCTCTCTGCAAATGTCTAAGTGCAGCAGGGTGTTTTTCTGGGAGACACGGGCTCTAGGTCGGCCGCAGCTATTGCCCAGGATTAGGCATTAACAGGGGAAGCCCTGTGGCTGTGGTTACACAAGGGCTCAGCCTGGGTGACAGCCCCGTGTCCCCGTGCCTGAGCACTCAGCCAAGGTGAGAGGCAGGGGAGACAGGGACGCACAGGTTTGTTCTGTGGTTCCCACTGGGCGCCTGCCTGGGGTAAGCACCAGGGAACTTTCAGAAATGTTCCCCTTTGATTTTATTTTGTGTATTTATTTTCATTTTTGCAGCTGGCACTGTTGGCAGCTCCAGGGCAGGCTGGGACTGGGCAGGGATGCCACGTCAGTGGTAAAAGTAGGGAAATTTAACAGCAACTTCTTTTTTTGCTGCTTGCTGTGCCACAGCTTTGCCTGCACAGCACTCAAGCCTTTCCAGTTCACCTCTGGGAATTAATGCAGTTGGTTGTTTACAGTTTCCAGGACTGTTCATGTGTGTGAGGAGGAGAGCATGTGAGTGTCAGCATCCGTCATACTTCTCTAATCAAGCTGCTTCAGGAGATATTCTTGATAGCACTGTTTTGCATTTGGGAGCACACGCTCTCACCCGGGGCTGCTAAAGCTGCACTGCAGCACCCAGCTGTTCTGTCTGAGAGTTTTGCATAGAGTTAGGAGAGAAGTGCATGGGTGGGTAGTTGTGTTTCTCTTATTCTGCATTCCTGCTCTGCTGTTGAATCGCAGAAGGAGAGAGATGACACAGAGACGTAGGCTTAATGCACAAGAAAAGGGAAAACAGTTAAATTGGGATTTTGTCCCTTGCAGTGCCAGCCACTCGTGGCTCTGCTTTTGTCCTTTCCCCCTCAGTCTCCTGCCTGCTGGCTGGTTGTCTTATCTATCACCCTCTCTTTTGCTTTGGGTTTAGCAGGGGAACTGAACACCCACAACCATGACAACCCACGTCACGCTCGAGGATGCCCTGTCCAACGTGGACTTGCTGGAGGAGCTGCCCCTGCCAGACCAGCAGCCATGCATCGAGCCTCCTCCCTCCTCCATCATGTACCAGGTACTTAGTTCCCCGAGGCACAGGCTGGGGAGGGTTGTTGCAGTGGCTCATGCAAAGCCCAGGGCCACACGGTGCTGTGAGAACCAGATGAAAACATCCGGGGCTCAGCGTGTGGAAGGAAGTGTTCTGAGCAGATCTACCCACAAATCTGTTCCCAAGGACTTTGAAAGGAAGGCACCAGAGACTGGTGAAAGGGGCTTTTAAGGCCGAGTGAAAATGAGGACCAGAGTCCATGAATGGGTAGGAAGCAGGAGATAAGATTTGTGATAACAGCAGAAAGTTCTCAGCAATGTTTATTTGTGCACATATTTCTGTGCTTCCCTTTCACGATCGTGCGTGCATCGAACTGAGCAGGGCAGGCTCAAAGTCCTGCCTGACTTTGGCTGCCCTGTGCCTCCAGCACAGCTGGAGCTGCTGGCATGCGAGGGAGGGCAGCTGCTAGAACCACTTCTCTGCCCTGAACAACTCAGATTTAGCTGCAGCTGCACTGCCCAAGCAGATCTTGGCAGGGGCCCAGGGCACGGCTGGGCTCCTGCTTTTGCTTCCACAGTGGGATGCTTCGGCTGCTTGGCCACCCCACCCTGCCCTATAGCACACACCCGGGGGTAAATACAATAGGGAGTTCCTTTCTCCATCCTGCACTCCTGGCTCACCCGTGGCAGTGTATAAATACACCAGCACTGTGATTGTTGTGCCTTGGACTCTGGGCTCTGGAGTTACAGGATCTCTTTCAGCAGGTCAGACCCCGGGCTCATTCCAGAGCCATGGTATCTCTGCAGGTTATCAGACCCAAAGGTCATTCTGGGCTGTTCAAATTTCAGCTCTCCCTGAAAAATCTTGATGTCATTATTTGCTTATCTCTTCTTTCAATAAATTTTTAGCCTTTGCTGGCTTGTGTCTCCTGAGGGGCTCAGGGTCCAGCCTTATGACACAGCTTCCTTTCAGGGCCGTGAGTGTGTGCACACAGCTGAGCCTAAAAAGCTCCTCTGGGCTGGATCTTGTTGAGATGTTGTCCAAGCCTGTGTCCTCATCATACTCAGTTTGTGTGTAGCACTCTCCTCTGCTAGCCAGAAATGCACATGCAGTCTCAGCTTTTGTTGTCACGTTGGTCACATGTGTCCTGAGGCACTAAGAAGAGTAGCCCTGTGGCCACAGGTCTGTGCTCCCAGCTTTCCTAGTCAGGAAGTCAGTTATTGGGGTGAGTGTGGTTGCTGCAGAGCTGCTGCCATCACAAGGAGCAGCTCTGGGTGCTTGGGACCTCTGTCTGCCCTGCCCTGCAGCAGATACCATCAGCCAGCCTTGGCAGAGGAAATCACCAAGCACAGAGCAAGTGAAGGGCACTCCAGAGAGCCACGGGAGCTGCTTTTCCATCCCCCACCTGCCTCTGGAATTTCTTCCTCCCCTGTCCCAACCCAAGACTGTATCACAGCTTCCAGAACAAATGTTTGTCCCAACAACTGTTTGTGCTTTCAAGAGCAACAGTAGCACTGATAATAGCACCTGGATGAGGGCTGACTTTCATATTTATGTTTTCCAGACAGCTTATTCCATGCCCTTTCTCTGTGTTTATCCCTTGCTCTTCCTGCTGACAGGATGTGGTCTTCCCGTAGCAGCCAGGGCACAAACACAAATTAAAAAGGTTGCATCTGTCTTTGAGTTGCCAAGTGAAATCCTTAGAATAGTTGCTGTAGCTTTTCTCTCTGGTGTGGCTGCAGTAAAGTTGGGCTTGACTTTACAAGGATGTGTCAGTCTTGACTGCCATATTTCCAGACATATTCCCTGCAGGCTGACCAAGTGTCATTCCAAAGCATCTCGCGGTGTGTATATGTATGAAGCTACTTTAGACCTAGAGGTGCAGCACCTAAAATAGTTCACAAGCTGCTCCCATGCCCCAGGAGCTCTATTAATTCTCATTGCCAGCACATCCCATGTTAGGCTGTACCAGGTGAGCAAACAACCAGCTGTATTTTAAACCCCATCTCTCCATTTTGCCCCCAGGCTAATTTCGACACAAACTTTGAAGACAGGAACGCCTTTGTGACAGGCATTGCCAGGTACATCGAGCAGGCCACGGTGCACTCCAGCATGGTGAGTCCCCCAGCACTGTCCCCAGGGTGCTGAGCCCCCAGGCCTGCCCTGTCCCACCTACACCCCTCTGTCTTGCAGAATGAGATGCTGGAAGAAGGCCACGAGTACGCCGTGATGCTCTACACGTGGAGGAGCTGCTCACGAGCCATCCCTCAGGTAGTCAAGCCCTTCCCAGGCAGGGGTGCTCCCAGAGCACCTCTTTGGTTTGTCTGGAGTGAGGGTTAGTTTGGAGTGGAGACAGAAGAACAGAAAAAGCAAAGCAAACTAAAGCAGGTGTTGCTGAAACCAAGCCATGAGGAGATTTCTGCTGTTGATTGGGCACTTCATGTGTGCTGCTGTGCTGCTGTTGCCTCCCCTGGCTACACCAGCAGAAGGCTGTGGCTAAGCTGATGGCAAGACAGCACTACAAATCATCTGGTTTAGTGTTCTCCCTGTGACATTTGTGCCTCTCTGAGCAGCTTGTGGGGTTTCCCCCTGTGCTCCCTCAGGGCTGCTGTCAGTGCTGTGTGTGATGAAGGAGCAGAGGGTTCAGTTGCACATTGATCACGTTTGGTCTTGTAGTGACCCCTGTGCTCTGCCATGGGGCACATGGGTGTGGCATGGGGGGTCCTGTGCTCAGCCCCCAGTCTCCCTGCCTGGTCAGGTGCAGCTCCCTGCTGCCTCAGAGGCTGTGGCTTCACAGGTGAAGAGCAGAGCCTGCCCCTGCATGTGCACCACTCCTCCCTACCCTGCCTGCATCCTCATGGCCATTGATGCATGGTGGGATTCTCAGGGCTGTCCTGGACTGGACTTTGGTGATCCATGTCAGTCCCTTCCAGCTCAGACTATCCTGTGATTCTGTGGTACTGCCTAGCTGCAGTGTGGAACACCAGGGCAGGGACATTAGCTTGCTCACTGCAGAGAGGGCAAGGCTCCCTTGGCATTGTCCCCCTGTCAGGCTGGCTGACATGTCCCCCCGTGCCCTGAGAATCAGCTGCTGGGTGAACGTGCCCCAGAGCTGTCAGCCCCATCACAGCCTTCAGGGAGCAACAGCTGCAAACAAAGCCAGAGCAGGACAGCAGGATGCCCTGGGCAGCTGGTGTTTTCCCTGTAAGTTTGAGAATGACTCCAAGTAACTGTTTTGGAAGAGAGATGGATGACAGCTGAGTAAGTCCTTAAATTTAGCTTCCCAGGAATCAGCGACAGTGACTCAGTTCATTGCTGTCAGCCACAGAGAAGCCCAGTGATTTTTAATGGATCCTCAACAGAACCAGAATAATCCCAGCGAGGCTCTAGCAGAGCTGTAGCCTGGTGCCTTGTGTGTCTTGCAACTCAAATCTCAGATGACTTCATGCTACAACATTCCCACATTATACAGCAAGTCCAGAATCCATGTTGCTTATGTTCTATGCCAGACAAATGCATTAGGAGACTTCTATCCCCCAGAATCTGGATTGTGCCTTTTTAGAATGCATGGAGAGAGTTTCAGGTCTGCAATACCCCTTTTGCTTTCACCTGTTGTATTGAGAACCAGCTCCTCCTCAGGTCCCTCTCTTGTCCTCGGGTGGGGACAGGACTCCCTGTGAAAGGAGGAGGAGATGGTGCCACAGTGACCCAGCTGGCTTAGAAGCTGATGCTGACGTGGATGATTTTCCTTGCAATGCAGGTGAAATGTAACGAACAGCCAAACCGAGTGGAGATTTATGAGAAAACAGTGGAAGTCCTGGAGCCAGAAGTCACCAAGCTTATGAAGTTCATGTATTTTCAGGTAAGTGGTCAGGGAGAAAGGCAAAAATAATCTCTGTACTTTGCTGTTAACATCCTAAGCAGGGCTGTGCTATCCTTGCCTGCCAGCACAGCCCCCAGTAGGTCTCTTCCTTGCATCACCTGAGCAGAAACCTAAGACCTGTGTGTGAAGGAAAATCTGTCTCTTGCTCAGCCCCAAAATCTTTGATACAGGTTGGGAAAGAGCACTCCTCAGCCCTTCAGGTTCATGGAGACCCAGAGCCCCCATCGTTTGGAGCTAAGGGTGTCACAGGCTCCTGGTTTTCTGGGATGTTGGCTGATGTGAAGAGCTGATTCTCCATTGCCATGTGGCATTCACAGAGCTGCTCTGGGTCCCCATCACCACCTGCATTATGACCAGCTGCAGCTGAGTTTCACAATCATTTTTAGGTTTTATATCCTGTGAGGTCTTTATGTCCCACCTAAACATGCAGCCTGATTTTGCAGAGCCCCCCACTCTTGGGGCAGTTGGAGTGTTCGAGCCCCTTTCTCCCCTCAAGCACTGAGCATGTTTGTCAGCAGTGCTTTGTGACAATGCTTCATTGCATGGGGACAGCAGAGAGAAACCTTGGAGCCTCCACCCCAGCCAAAAAAAGCTTTTTTTAAAGGAGCTGGTGGTGGGTGGAGGGGGTTCCCGTGGGGGTGCATGACCCTGTGCCCTGCCCGCAGCGCAAGGCCATCGAGCGGTTCTGCAGCGAGGTGAAGCGCCTGTGCCACGCTGAGAGGAGGAAGGACTTCGTGTCTGAGGCCTATCTCCTCACTCTGGGCAAGTTCATCAACATGTTCGCTGTCCTGGATGAGCTGAAGAACATGAAGTGCAGCGTCAAAAATGATCATTCTGCTTACAAAAGGTGAGAGGGGACGGTGTGGCAGGAGTGGGGACAGGACCATGCCTGGTCTGCAAGGATGCACCTGCTCTGACCAGCAGTGAGGGCAGGAGGACATCAGGGCTGGAGATGGGGTTTCTGTGCTGTCCCAGGCTCTCTTTGGGAATTCAGGCAAATCTCTGAGCCCTGTTGTGTTTTGATTCCCTCTTGGTGAATAGAGCTGTGATGCGTGGGGGTGAGGCTGCACTGTTGCTGCAGGTCAGACAGGGAACGTGGGTGGTGACAGTCTCACATGGGCTGAGTGACCTTGGTGATGTTGGCTTTGTCCCTTGCAGAGCTGCCCAGTTCCTGAGGAAGATGGCAGACCCCCAGTCCATCCAGGAGTCCCAGAACCTCTCCATGTTCCTGGCAAACCACAACCGCATCACTCAGGCAGGTCCCTTTCCCCTGAGCCACTGAGCCTTTCATGAGTGGGGAGAAGCAGTGATCTTGTGAGGTGACAGCACTTCAGACCAGGCTGTGGCAGCAGCTGTTGGGTCTTTGACTGACTCTGGTGGACTTTGGGCAGGCTGTGTAATTCTAGCAGTGTCTCCTCATCTGTCATCCTGGAGTGGCTGTGAAGGTCTCTATGTCAGGATAAAGATGATGGTCTAAAAGATGTAAGAAGAGCTCTGGAAGGTGAAGGTTCTGCTAGAACTCCATCCCCTGCAGCTGCATGGGGACTGCAGCTCAGCCCCCATGGCCCTCCACACTTCACAGGCTCCATTGGTTCTGCTAACTAGTTAAAATATTGCACAGAGACGGGAGTCAGACAGTTTGCTCAGTCATCCTCCTTTACATCTCATTGTCTGATGTTTGGGTGTTGTGATCAGTCTGAGGAATTGTCCTGCAGAGGAAGGCTGTTCTTTCCAGGTGGTACCATGAGCTCAGTCTTCTGTTGATAAACTTCAGAAAAGCACACAAATGAGATTTGAAGGAACCTCTTCTTGTTCTACTCTATATCCTTGAAATGTTTTCTGCCTGGTTTCTGCTGTTCCTCTGCCCATGTGGATAATGTGGCTTCTATTGTATTTCAGTGCCTGCACCAACAACTAGAGGTTATCCCTGGCTATGAGGAGTTGCTGGCTGATATTGTCAACATTTGTGTAGATTACTATGAAAACAAGATGTATCTCACCCCCTCTGAGAAGCACATGCTCTTAAAGGTGAGGTTGGGCCATGCTTGTGGGGCTGGGTGCTTGCGTAGTTTCATTGTTGTTTTAGTAAGATGATATTCACTCCCAGGAAAACATCTCTCTTAATTTTCTTGGTTTTTTGCTCCTTTGGGCTGACATGCATCCCTTCTCTGCAGAAGTGTCCTCTGCTCACACAAGTTGCTGTGACTGCTCTGCAGGCAGCAGCAAAGCTGCTTGGCTTCCTTCTCTTCCTGTTCCCTTTCTGATCCCTGGTGTTTTGTGTCCTCTGCTGTGATACTCAGTCCTCCCACTCACCTCTTCCTGTAGCTGAGCAGGCTGGACATGGCCCTGAGTTGGGGATGTCCCACCCCAGTGCTCTGCAGTGGCAGCTCTGCTGGGCAGTGCCATGAGCTGTTCCTGCCCTAGCTTGGACCCTCTCCCATCAATCCTCTGCTGTCCTTTATAGCCTTCTCCCTTGTTCCCATATAAAAATCTTCCTTCCTCTCTCCCTTTCCTCTTTTTCCCATCTCCATCTCTGTTTTCCCCACAGTCCTTCCCAATGCTGCCAGCAGCTCTGCCTGCCTGGTACTAAGCACACGGTAGGTTAGAGCACTGGTGGGTGCCCTGCATCCTCCAAGGCTGGAAGGGTTTTTTTTGTTGTACATGGAAGTGCAGGATCATGGGCTTGACCTGTTTAAACTGCAGAGGACATTGTAAAATCACCACCAACTTTGTAATCCAGATTTTTCTTTTTGATGCCATTCCAGCAATAATTCCCTGCAGAAGGCAGATGCTCCCAGGTTTGTTTTTCTGGCTGTAAAGAGTCTTCAAGATAAACATGCCAAAATATCTCTTTGTTTAGTGTATTTGTCCTTGCTGTCAGTCAGTTATTGGCAATGATTGCAGTCACTATTACCATAAAAACTTCATTACAATGGTGTGAGTCAACTCAGGTTCTCTGAAGGGTGATGTGGGGAGTTTGACTCTCTGTAATGATTTGTACTGAATTAATGGAGGGGAAAAATCAATCCAGGAAAATATTTTAAATTCTTCTCCAGGAGTAAACTTTTGCCTTCGGGTGGAGAAAACTTCTAGGTTGTTGTTATTTGGAGAGAGAAATAACCAAGGGAAACATCCTGCTGTGTTTTTGCTCAGACAACAGAAGCAATCCATCGTGTGTCCTCTGCCTACCATGTGCATCCTGGCAGACACAGGCACATTTTAAACATTTCCTCATGAGGGTTAGGTGATTACAGGAACCTGAAATGTTCTTTCCTCATGCTGAGTGATGGAGAACTGTCTTTGACTTGTGCTGCTGACTTTGTGCTGAGGAAACCTTGCCTTTCCATCTTCTCCAGGTGATGGGGTTTGGCCTGTACCTCATGGATGGGAATGTCAGCAACATTTACAAGTTGGATGCCAAGAAGAGGATCAACCTCAGCAAAATAGACAAATTCTTCAAGGTCAGTGACCTGTCTGTGTGAGGCTGGTGTTTATTGCAGAACAGTGGATTAGCAGCCTGTACTGCACGTGCTGCTAGCAAAAAACAAACCACAGGAATCATTTACAGGTCCAAAAACCCCAGAGGTTAAGAAACTCTCTAGGCCAAAGGCTGAGGAATGGAATTGCTGTGACCAGGCCCAGGCACAGAGCTGCAGCAGGGGTGAGGTGAGCAGTGCTGAGCCTCAGTGCCTGCTGGGCTGTGGGTGTGGAGCAGGGCTGGCACTGGCTCTGCTCCCAAGACTTTGGAGCTGGCAGCAGTGGGAGCTGAGCTCTGGCTGCTTCCTGACGAGGGGCAGAGGATGGAGAGGCTGTTTTGTGGATGAGGGGAGGATGTGCCCAGCTGACATGGCTTCCCTCTCTTTGCACGTTCCTGAGGCAGGTTTGCAGTCTCTGTGGTTTCAGGACACCAACAAACCTGGCTGGTTGGCTGAGGTCTGTGTGGGTGATGGTTCTGCTTCTCTTTCCCTCTGCAAGCTGCTGAGCTGAGGGGCAGAGAATACAGCTGGTGAGCCAGTGTGTGATCTGGCAGTTTTATTTCATGTATAAACTGTGCTCCCTGTAGCACAGAAATAGCTTCTGGGGGAGTTTGTGTCGACTGGGACTTGGAAGTGCTCAGTGAGATCTTCAAAGGGTCACTCTGTGGTTTGATTAACTGGTTTTGTCTTCTCTGAGATGTTGCTTTTGTGGAAAGGCCCATGAAACTGGGTGTTCCCAGTGGCAGGGTGGGAAGCAGCCACAACCTCTCTCTGCTGAAGCACATCTGGCCATGATCTGCTCCACAGCTGGAGGCCAGGCTGCATTGCCCTGGAAGCACTCAGGAAAGGTTTGGGATAAACCTGTTGGTGGAGAGGAGGGCTGAAAGCCCACCTCAGGGAAGGTGGTACCTCCTCCTCACTGCTTCTGGGCACAGGCTGGGATTGGGAGGCATTTTGGGTTTGGAGCAGGTCAGCTGTAGGAGGCATGGTGGGATCTAGCAAAAGACAAATGAGTTGGTAGCAAAGAGCAGGAGGACAGCAGAAGAATTTCCCCAATGGAGCAATCAGTTTTCTTTGAGACATACTGAGCTTGAGCAGTCCTTCCTGAGTCCTTTGTGAATCTTTCCCCTGAGATGGAAAGATTAGTTTCTTTTACCAACACTTGCTCCAGATCAGGGAAAATGAGAAGGTGATGATTTGTGGGAGGACACAGAGCACTCCTTCCCTCACTCTTCCAGCATGGTGGATTCTCCCTGGTACTTCACCCAGAGGTGGGGTGAGGAGCCTGGATGAAGAGATTGGTTGTGGTGTTGGATAGAGGATGTCTCCCTGCTGCTTGCCCTGAGGTTTAGTCCATGGGTGATGTGCTGGGTGTGTGCAGGGCAGGGAAGGGGTGAGCCCAGGTTTGGTGGAAGGTTGGTGTGCCAGCTGCTGTATGCTCCCCTGATCAAGTGGGGACCCATGACCCCAGTTTGCACCATTTCCTGATGACAGCCCCGAGAGCAGGGGCCACAGACCCCATAACCTTATGGACAGGGTGATGATGAAGTGTTTAAAACCCCTCCCAACACTGGGGAGGCAGCTCTGCAGAGGTGATTTATCATGTCATTCTTTAGAGTCTTCTGCATTTTCCCTGATTCAGCTTTTCTAGTTCAACTAAAGCTGTAAATCAAGCCTTCAGTGTAATCTGTAGAGTTTGGTCATCTTGGTGCATTCAGACAGATTTGCTATTCATTCCAAAGTGCTGTGGGCCAGCAGAGAATGAGGTAAAACACCTTCCATTGCATGGAGTAGCTTTCTCCTTTCCAGCTTGATTTCCATTTGCACTTCTCCAGCACCTGCCATGGTCTCACCTAATCACTGAAGTACCACTGCAAACTATCAGATCTCAATAAGGAAAGACCAGCTACTCCTTCACTACATCTGCTTATTGCCTTCTGATTAAATTTCTAGTGATTGCCCAGGAATTTGAGTAGTGAAAATGAACTACCCCTTCATTTAAACCTTCTATGGAAGTGCCAGTGGGAATCCCTGATGACAGCATTACACGTCCTGTGCACAACTTGGCCTGAGAAGTGTGTAATAATAGGACAGGGAATTTGCCCCCATCTTCCCTGAATTTTGGGGGAAGGCTTTAGTAGCTGGGTGAAGTTGAAGCTTCATATTTTATTGATGAGATGTCAGTAGCCCTTGGTCGGATTTCGTTCACAGGTGGAACTTTAGTGAAGGAGGGACCTGTCTGAGCTGGAGATATCTTCAGAGCACTTGGAATTTATTTCCCATCCAAAACCTTCTGAGATGTAAAGGGCAAGCAGAGCCATGTTAGGTTGCCTGTGTCTTTCTCTTTATGGAGAAGTTTTAAGACACATCACAAGCACCGCAGTGCTGAGTCCCTGGGGAAAGCTGACACCTTCCTGGGTGTCCAAAATAGCAGCATGCTGGCTTTTCATCCCTCTGTTCTCTTGGAGGATTAGGCTGCGAAACAATAAGGCCTGCTCAGGACCACACTTCTCTCTTCTTGTTGTGAAAAGAGCCTTTCCTCTGGCTGGTTACAGCACTGAGCCGTTCTGGCCATAACCAGCCTGGTGGCAGTGAGCCCAGGGCTCCAGAGCACTCACAGGGGAGGATTGCCTCCCCCAGAAAGCCTTGTGATCATTCTCAGTCGTTTCCTAGGTGTGAAATGACCCTGGGTCCAGGTTTGCACTTTGCTTCAAACACCCTGACACTTTCCAAAGCTTCAGGGGGGCAGCATGCCTTTTTGGAGTCCCTTGTGTGGTGCTGGGGCCAGGCTCTCTCTCTCTCTCTCTGCCTCTCTCTGCCGTGTTTCAACCATCTTTTGTTTTCTTTTCCAGCAGCTGCAGGTGGTTCCTTTATTCGGCGATATGCAGATAGAACTGGCCAGATACATTAAGACCAGTGCTCACTATGAGGAGAACAAATCCAAGTGAGTGCCTGCCATAATGTCTCTTGGCTTCTGTGTGTGTCCTGAGGGCCGTGGGAGCTGCAGCCCCGCGGGTGTGCCCGTGTGTGTGTGTGTGTGTGTCCCTGTGAGGTGTGAGTCTGTGCCAGCTCTGTGTGCCCGTGTGTGCTCCCTGTCCCTGCATGGGGACGTGTCCTCGGCAGCCCTGGGGGTGCAGCCAGCTCCCAAGCTCCGTGTGCCCATCCCCTGGGAGCAGGCAGGGCTGGGAGGGGCTGGCAGAGGGGCAGGAGGAAGGAAGGGTGGCTGGAGCTTGGGCTGGGGCAGCCGAGTGCTTGCGAGCTGTGTGAGTGTGAGCAGCGTGTCCCTGCTCTGGGGAGATTTTAATCCACAGTTTGCACCCCGAGGACAAAATCCTCCAGAGCATGAACGCAGTGGTGGATCTCTGCGGTAGCCAAGGAGTCTCCTCTAGCTCAGGCAGGGTTCATGAAGAAGGACAGCAGCAATGAGGAGTGAATCCAGAGGCTCAGATGCTCTGGAAATTAATGAACTGGAGAAGACTGAATGTGGCACTAACGACTGGATGTGGCACTCAGTGCTCTGGTTTAGTTGGCAGTGTGGTGATCAGTCAAAGGTTGGACTTGAGACTCTTAGGGGTCTTTTCCGACCTTAATGATTCTGTGATTCTGCATATTGTGAGAGAAGAGCAGGAGTGGAGAGCTCAGGAGCAGCCTGGGCTCACGGGCCATTTGCTGCTGCCATCGGGTGAATCCACAGACGTTGTTTCAGTCACAGCAGGCGCTTGAGAGGCCCCACTTGTGTTTGTAGCTTTGCATCACACTCAGGGATTGCCAGAGGAATCGTTGTTAGGTTTGGACATCCTTGGAATAAGGTTTGCAACCCCACGTGAGCAAAGCCTGTCTGAGCTGTGTCTGGCTGTAGTGCTGGGGCAGCCAGGCTTTCACCAGGCTTTCAGCAGGCATGGCTTTCCACCCGTGGGACTGGATTGTGTGGAAATCCGGTTTCTCTGGTGTCTGTGAGGAGCAGCCAGGCCAGGCTGTCTCTTCAGCAGGACAGGAACTAACCTGCAGTGACATCGCTTCTGTTTGCTTGTCCCCTTCCACCCCAGAGGGTCTGGCTTCTCTGCCTGCCAGGAGCAGCCCTCCTCCCCTGCCCTCCCAAAAACTGGTTGAAAAGTGCCCGTTAATTGTTCAGGAGGAGTTTGAAAACAACGTGGCAAAACTCCTGAGCAAAAAGCTTTCAATTTAAATTTGGGGGAAAAATAAAAGAGAAAAAAATACTATTCTGTGTAATGTGAATTTAAAGAATAATTTTAAAAACTCTTTTTAAAAGAGAAAATATGTCTGAAGATTTGCACCTTTTTATCCCAAATCATTCAGAAAGCACATTTCAACGAAACATGTGTCAGCAGCATTCCTCATTTTCTCATCTCAAAACCAAGGTAGCTCATGGGCTGTTTTACCTTTGCACAATTTTAATGTCTGTCTTTGAAATCTGTCTCACCAGGTCTGTGTGCCCTACCGTACTAACCAATGTTTCTTCCTCACTCACTTGCCTTCCCAGCCAATTGCATGGGACTCCCAACTCTAACTCTGCCAAGGTGCTTCCATGTAATCCCCATTTCCTACTAATACTGTTTTTGTCACTTTCTCTCCCTCCTTGTCTCCGTGCAAGTGGAGTTAATGGGTGTTTTTCCCGCATGGCGCTTTGTCTCTGCACTCTGGAGTAGGTTGTGTGTGGCAGGGAGGGCTGGGGCAGCCCTGGCCAGCCCTGCTAACCTGCCCATTGTCCAGTGGGGAGCACGTGGAAACGGGTAAGAGCCGAACAGGGGGACTGGGGGAGGATGGATTTCACAAGGGGTGAGGTGACCCAGCATTTCCAGGACTTCTACCACCACAAACACTGGCAACAAGTGCAGTTCAGTGCAGGGATATGTGTATGTCCATGTCAGGGGCAGGTTTCTCACCTTCCTTTTGTATGGCCAGTCTAAATTGGAGAACAGGACTCTCATAAGATGGACAATCATTTAGGGGAAAAAATATATAATCTGAACTTCTACATTGTGATGACATGAGAATCTTACTGATAGACAATTGCTTGCAAAAAAACGTTTTGGTGGAGCCACTCTGGTTCTGTATCTGGGGCTAATACGTTACAGGGAGAAAGGAGATATTAAATTAAATAGACCTGGTTTGTCTCCTGGTATGTTCCTTCATACAACTGTGCCTTTGGAAGGGGAGTGCTGCCTTTTTTTAGGATGACATTACATTGTTGCGTGGTACCTATGTCTCAATGCAAATGAAAATCTAGTTCAGGTAATAGTATTCTGCTCATCGTTTATACTCAGGGTTGTTCACTGAACTGGTAGCATCAGCCAGAGAGAAAACAGTGGGATGGCTAGTTCTCTGCAGAGTTTTTCTTTGCAGGAGAAGGCAGCACAACCCAGACCTGAAGGGAGGACCCCTAAGGGGACAATTACCCTTAGGTTTAGCAGAAAGGATGCAAACGATGCAGGTCTTTGAAGTTCATCCTTCCCTGAAAGCTTGTCCCATGATGGCCTTGGGGTAGGTGAGCCCACATGGAGAGCAGACCATTAAGGCTGAAAGGTGAGGCAAGTGTCCCCATCAGGCTGAGCGAGACCACCTCTGGAAGCCCCCACACACAGAGAGACGACACGGGCTGACATTGCCAGAGGGTGGCATGCCTGGAGCACGCTGAAGCGAGGAGAACAGCTGTCCCTGGGGTGTCTGAGGGGAAGCGTGTCCCGTCCCTGACACCGTTGCTCTTTTGTCCAGGTGGACGTGCACTCAGAGCAGCATCAGCCCCCAGTATAACATCTGTGAGCAGATGGTGCAGATCCGGGATGACCACATCCGCTTCATCTCGGAGCTGGCGCGCTACAGCAACAGCGAGGTGTGTGGAGCTGCACTGCCTGCAGCCACGGGCTGAGGTGGGCAGGCCTGGGGCAGGCAGTGTGGCAGGGCCATGCTCTGTCACCGAGGAGGGGTGAGGGACATGGGTGGAACACAGCTCCCTTGATGCAGCAGTGAAAGAGCACGTTAGGAAAGGCTCCTGCAGGTACAAACCCGTGTGCACCAGGAGATCTACAGCAACAGCTTCTGCTCCTTGACCACAGCTTCCTTGAAATAAGCAGAGAAAATCCTGGCAACTAAATGTTTATAATCAGGCAAGTGTTCAGAACGCCAATGACTTGCAAATAGGGCTTTTCAATTACACAGGCCTGTCAGTCAGGGCTTTGAGGAAAGTTCACGAAGGCATCTCTGTTCTTTTCATTAATGAATGCCAGTGCCCTCTCTGACTGTTTTTTGCACATGTGTGATCCTCATTCATCAGTGTCAGTTTAACAAATCGTGGCATTCCCAGGTGCTTCTTTTTTGGCTTTTGCAGGAGCTTATTTGAACTTTAATCGGTAAAGGAATCTCAAGGATTTCACTAGTATTAAACCATCAAAAAAGAATGGGAAAGTGAAATAAAAACAGTCAGTTATTTGGTCTGAGGTGACAGGTCAGACTCATTTTTTTTATAGGGAATAATTTGACTGTCTGTGTACAAAGAGCCTTGCCAAGGTCCCTTTTCCTGAGGGATAGTAAAGGCTTTACTCAATTCTAGGTTGGTCATAAGGTCAGGAATTCATTTCAGGTGGGATCTGGGAGAAAAATCTATTGACTAAGTGAAGCCCCTGCAGCAAGTTGCTGATGCTAGCCCTGACATGATGTGATGTCTTCTAGGTGGTCACTGGCTCAGGCCTGGACAGCCAGAAGTCAGATGAGGAATACAGGGAGCTCTTTGACCTGGCTTTACGGGGGCTGCAGCTGCTGTCCAAGTGGAGTGCACACGTCATGGAAGTGGTGAGTGCATCTCTGCATCACTGAAA
This sequence comes from Sitta carolinensis, assembly GCA_032173965.1. Taxonomy (NCBI): domain Eukaryota; kingdom Metazoa; phylum Chordata; class Aves; order Passeriformes; family Sittidae; genus Sitta; species Sitta carolinensis. The sequence goes on along the minus strand of CM063294.1, from coordinate 10,662,240 downwards.
GCAGTTTGGGATGACTGGGTCTGGAGCAACTAAAACTGTAACTCAAACGATGACAGAAGTTCTCAGCACAAGTCCATGGATGTCAAAAGCCTGGTATGACTGGCAGCCTCCCACATAAAGAAAACCAATTCACTAAGTGATAAAATAAACCAAGACTGTCAAACTGTAGTGATGTCTAGGGATTGTATTTTTTGGCTTATAGCCTAATTCAGTCTTTCTAGCCTATCTTCTTCCTCATTGCAATGTTGGTGTGGTCTCTTTCCATCTTCTAGTACTCTTGGAAGCTGGTTCATCCCACAGATAAATTCTGTAACAAGGATTGCCCAGGAACAGCTGAAGAGTATGAGAGAGCCACCCGGTACAACTACACCAGCGAGGAGAAGTTTGCCTTTGTGGAAGTAAGTGTCACTTGCAAGAGTCAGAGCCATGCTGGTTTCCTGTCCCTGTTCCTCAGGCCAGGGAAAGAGAATGGAAGGGTGTTCTCACCATACTCTGCCACTTCCTCATCCTTGTGACCCTTGTTAAGGGATTAAGGGTTCTCACGTCCCTTTACCTGCCCTTTAAATTGCCCCTGGCCAGCATGGGATCTGTCTTGGAGCCAGCTGACTCTATCAGACATGGGGGGAACATGAGAAGCTGCTTCCAGCAGCTCCTCTCAGGAGTCACCCCTATAGCCTCCTGCTTCCAAAATATTGCCACACAAACTCAGAAGAGGGGGCTTGCAGAGCAGTGTGACCTGGAGCAAGAGCAGCAGCTGCATTCAGGAGCTGTGCAAACACAAGAGATGCTCAGCCAGTCCCCAGGACACTTCAACTCTCAGCCTGGCTGGCTGTAAGCAGTGGGAACAGTCCTCTGAGCCAGGCTCTGCGAGGCCCTCACCTTCCTCCTGCCTTACACAGACCAGGGTGATCTGGGTGTTGCCTTGTGGCTTCCTGCACTGTGCTGTCGGGCAGGGAAGGCTGTGCCCTGTGCAGATGCAGCTCTGTGCAAGCTGCACCCACACGTGGAGCATGTGCAGTTTCCTGGGATTGTGTGGTATTAAAGATACCAAGAGATCAGGAGTTGAAACAAGGGATAGGGGCCATTTGCAAGAAACTGATGGTGTAAATACTTTCCTGAGCTTCTTGTGACCTGTAAGGCAGCTAACACCCAAAAATTAGCTGCCTGATCACCGGGCCTGTGTCACTTGAATAGAAATGATTCAGTCCCAAATTCTCTTTGTGCTGGGTTTATAGCCCTCTTCACACAGTGGAAAACCAGCAAATACATCTGAATTTAACTTTTTCTTCAGGTGATTGCCATGATCAAAGGCCTGCAAGTGCTGATGGGGCGGATGGAGAGTGTCTTCAACCAGGCCATCCGCAACACCATCTACGCAGCCCTGCAGGACTTTGCCCAGGTGACCCTGAGGGAGCCTCTCCGACAGGCTGTCAGGAAGAAGAAGAATGTTCTGATCAGGTCAGTCTGTCCCTGAGTGCAGTGCAAAACCCATCTATTCATTAGTGTTACACTTTGTAGTATACAAGCACGTGGCCCTGTGTCCACTCCAGTACAGGAGCAGCCAACAGTCCTTGGCCAGCAGCTCCTCCAGAGGTGATTTTTGGCCTTCATCCCACCAATACCAGCTGCGTATGATCCCACCTCACGTACCTTTCCTCTCATCTGTGCACAGCCATAGTATTTGCATCTTGAAGAAAAATCAAGCTTAAGCACTGCTTTCCCTCTCCCCCCACTGCAGTGTCCTTCAGGCAATTCGGAAGACGATCTGTGACTGGGAGGGAGGTCGAGAGCCTCCAAATGATCCTTGCCTGAGAGGTGAGAAGGATCCCAAAGGTGGATTTGATATCAAAGTCCCACGACGAGCTGTAGGACCATCAAGCACACAGGTATGTGAATGTCTGTCTCCTGTGTGGGGAATTAATGATCTTAGAGCCATGTAGGAGTCTCCCACCCTGTGGATTAGCAGCTGTTTCTGTTCTCTGTTCCACGAAGGCCACAAAGCAAAAAGCTGTTGTGTAATAAATGTTGCTTTGGTACATAATTTATTGTATAATTCCCAAAGCCTCTTCTTTTAGGGGCTTAATTAACTTTGAAGGATAGTGACTTATGTGTGCAGAGGGTGGTCACCACCTGGAGAAGTGTTGCTCTTTTGTTCCCAGAACACTGAGGCTGTGTGTGCTGGTGTCTGGAGAGTGGTAACTGCATGTCACCTTTTGTCCCAAGCTTTACATGGTGCGGACCATGCTGGAGTCCCTCATAGCAGACAAGAGTGGCTCAAAGAAGACCCTGAGGAGCAGCTTGGATGGGCCCATCGTCTTGGCCATTGAGGAGTTCCACAAGCAGTCCTTCTTCTTCACCCACCTTCTCAACATCAGTGGTGAGATTATGGCAGCCTTGAGCCCAGCCCTTGCATGCTCAGAAAGGCAAAAGCAGATCAGCTTTGCTCCTCGTTGACCTATGCAGAAGATTTTCCTTGATTTTTCCCAAATGTCCTATTTCTGCCTGGTTCAGGCATGCCTCTGTGTAGTAGTCATTATGTGAACTGGGCTGTCAACAAGAGCAAATAGCTGCAGGTGGTAGTTTATTTCCTAGGACTGGACATTCCTTCTGTTCCAGACAAACTGAGCCACTGGTCTCAGAAAAAGTCTTCCAGAATAACTGAGCCATTTGAGTGTTCTGCCTGGCTCTCTAGAGCAAAAGGGGTGATTCCTTCCTTCTTCTTTCATTACCAATTGCTCAGGCAGCATGGACATGGTCTGGGTTTAAAACCAGAGACATCCTAGAAAAGCATTCCATACCCAAAAGCAAGGCTGCAGCAGCTGCCTCGTGTGTCATGCCCTCACTGCCAGCCCCAGGGGGGTGACATGGGGGTAACCTGGGTGCTCTCTGTGTTCCAGAAGCTCTGCAGCAGTGCTGTGACCTGTCCCAGCTCTGGTTCCGGGAGTTCTTCTTGGAGCTGACCATGGGCCGCCGCATCCAGTTCCCCATCGAGATGTCCATGCCCTGGATCCTCACAGACCATATTCTGGAGACCAAAGAACCCTCCATGATGGAGTAAGAGCTGCTGGGCTCCGTTGGGACCGTGCACCTGCTGGGGTTTGGGATTTTGTTCAGGAAGAAGGGTAGGCTGGTGATGAGCAGTCTTTTTGATGGGAGGTAAATCGATGTTCCTTGGTCTGCTGTCACCATGGGTGGTGCTGTGTGAACAGCTCATTAGCACACACAGGGGCGACTTCCTGGCACTGGCACTTCTTTATGTGTCATAAACAGCAGCTGGCAGCTGTTGGGATGTGGGCAGGACATGGTGGCACTGTCACCTGCACCCTGCACTGAGACAGATGTGTCACCAAAGGGGGTGGGCCCAGGCTAAGCCACCTCAATTTTTTTTTTTTATATGTGGGATAAATGATGAGAGGAATTGCTGTTCTGCAAGTGTAATTATCGATCATAATGTCTTCCTCATTAGGGAAACTTGGTTTTCTCTTGTATGGGCATTGTCAGAGCACTCTCTGGAGTGAGGGCTGGGGAAAGATTTTTTAAGGACAGATAAGAAGCAAGCATTGATGGCACAACTCATAATTAGCTCACTTCCAGGCTGGTTGTAGCTGCTTCCTGCAGAACCCAGGGATAAAGAGGGGCTATTTAAGGGGGTGCAGAGGTTAGCAGTGATAGGCATGAAGTCAGAAAAAAGCCAGGTTTTTTGAATCAGGCAGGGCACAACATGCACTTATTGCAGTTTATGCTGATGAGCTCCAAAGTTAATTTTAGATGTGGTCTGTGGTCTTGCCCTCAGGTATGTGCTGTACCCCCTGGACCTCTACAATGACAGTGCATACTATGCTTTGACCAAGTTCAAAAAGCAGTTCCTGTATGATGAAATAGAAGCTGAAGTAAGTTCTCTTCATCTTTATTGTATGGACAAAGCTCACTGGGGTCACACTGCCCTTTTGACCCAGCAGTTCATTATAGGCACCTTTCTCCTGAAAGCATCAGACTGAGAAGTTTTCAAAAAGATCAGCATTTCCAGAGACCCTACAGACTCTCCTGATTAAAGGCTTCAACTCAGCTATACCTGTAGGGACCCATGGAAGCCAAAAGCTGTCAAACACTGGGGACATGGCAGAGTCTGAGGAGCAGAGGGTTTGAGACATCAGGGGAAAATGAGAAATTCCTTGAGAGGGAAAGATTATTGAGGGTGGGGTACCAGGACTTGTAAGAACCTGCAGGAACTGTAAAGAGACAAATGTAACTGCAATTTTCTGCTTACCTTCAGCATTGTGAGAACTGCAGTGTGGTTTTTAGTGTGACCTTTAATACATGTTTGTGTTAAATGAGAGATCTGTGTTGGGTTGTATTGATCTTGCGTGCGTAGGAAGGAGCTGTTCTGTGCTGGTGACACCCTCACCAAGTCTCGTTTTTTCTCCCCCAGGTGAATTTGTGCTTTGATCAATTTGTGTACAAGCTGGCAGATCAGATCTTTGCCTATTACAAAGCAATGGCTGGCAGGTAGGAGAACCTGACTGCTGATGGTGACTGATGATATCGCTGCATCCAAATTGCTGTTAACCAAAAGGTTTCCCTCAGGGAGCAGCCACTGCAAGAAGACAACACATAGATCATCCCTGCCCCCCAGAGCTGGCTGTCCATGTCAGACCAGTGTAGATGGGGAAAATTAATTAAGGAGACACAGTTAAAAGTGAAAAAATAATAATTGGCATCCGAAGTAGCTGTTGGAGTACAGTTTGTGAGAGGAGCAGAAAAGCAAGCTGAGGTTATTACAGGCATGTCCTTGCATGACTTCTGTTTGTGTACCAGACAGAGGACTGGAAGCCTCCTGTCTCTACAAAACAGGAATATGCACTTGTCCTCACCCTAGTAAAGCAGTAGGACTTGTTCTCCCTTTGGGGAGATAGAACCTTTGTGGTATATTCTTACCAGTTTAAAGGGCATGGATGAAATCTAGGGAGAGTCTTCTTCTCATGGCCCCAAAGGTGAACCAAGTCTTCCATGTGACTGCAGGTTCTGTCTGTGGGTCACATTTGGCCTTAGAGAAGGAGGTCAATCACCATCACCAACCAAATGTTCCCACAGCACATCTTCAAGGAGGGAGCACACCAAGGGAGACACCCACTACCTGGCACTGATATCTTTCAGCATATTTTTTTATCTTTTTGAATGTTTTAGCCACAAAAGACAAGCAGAGCAGTCCCCAGATAACACAACCACTGCTGAGATTTCTTGGCATTCAGAGCCAAGATTAAAAGAAGAGCAAAAACAACTCTGGAAAGACTCACAGAGGAGCTGACAATGTATGTTTCTGTTTTCCTGACACTGCTTCCCTTTTTCAGTGTTTTACTGGACAAACGTTTCCGGGCTGAGTGCAAGAATTACGGGGTGATCATTCCATACCCGCCGTCCAACCGCTACGAGACGCTGCTCAAGCAGAGGCACGTCCAGGTACAGTGCAAGCAGTACTCATCACTCCTGGTCTGTTACCCCTTTATTGGTGGAGGGCATCCTAGTTGAGATTGGCTCTGGATTGAGAAGGGTTGAATCTTTTTTTGACAGAAAGATGAGTTGTTCTCCACATTTCCCTTGTTCCTTCCTAAGTTATCTACACTCAACCAAGGTGTTTGCGCCACTACTTACACATTAAAGCAGGCTTCGAGGTTTGGTTTTAACTTGTGTGTTGACTAAAATACTTTTCCTCCATCAGTATATAACCTGCAAATCTCTTCTTTTGCCAGTTGCTGGGCAGATCAATCGACCTGAACAGGCTCATTACCCAGCGCATCTCTGCAGCCATGTACAAATCATTAGACCAGGCCATCAGCCGCTTCGAGAGCGAGGACCTGACATCCATCGTGGTAAGAACTTCTATTGACTCTGAGTATGAGCAGGGAGACTAATACACTGCTGTGGATGCACAGTCAACTGTCTTCTCTTTGGAGTTCCCCTGCAGTGTGTTTCAACTAGTCATGTATCTTCCTTTATGCCACTGAGTCTTTACTATTTCTGTTTATGCAGCTTTAATTGCATTATTATCAGACCATTGAGTATCCATGTAAATCATAAGGTGACAGTCAGCAGTTAGACTTTACAGAGCTCATGTAAGAGAGTCCTGTAAACTGGGAGAAGGAAATCTTGGCTTTAATTCCCAGTTGGATGAAGGTGGCTGTGGCATTGTTCATGTGTGTACAGGATTTGCTGTCTTTGATACGTTACAGGAGCATCAGAGTCAAGTAGTGTAAAATTACCAGTTTCCACCTTTGGAGGATTCTGAGGTGAAAGCCAGCCAGTGCTCAGTGGGGAACAAATTAATTTTTCTTCCTACAGATTCACAAAATACTGGACCAGGACCCCCTTGAGTGGAAGTGCAATTGGCCTTGACGGCTGAGTTAAATTGATGTCTTTAGTTCTGCGTGCGTGTGGATAAAAAACCACTCCCCTGGCAACTAAATCAGCCGCCTCTGTTGTAACACATTGCATTTTCTGCTGCTTTATGTGCTGCAGGAGCTGGAGTGGCTCTTGGAAATCAATCGCCTGACTCACAGGCTGCTGTGCAAGCACATGACTCTGGACAGCTTCGATGCCATGTTCCGCGAGGCCAACCACAACGTGTCCGCGCCCTATGGGCGCATCACCCTCCACGTCTTCTGGGAGCTCAACTTCGACTTCCTGCCCAACTACTGCTACAACGGATCCACCAACAGGTGAGGAGGGAAAGCAAGGCCACCTGGAGACCCTGCTTTTCTCTCCAGAACCTCCAACCTGACGCATAAAATTGAGATGCATTGTGGCGAAGTTTGTGCTCCCTGTGGGCTGCTGCAGTTACTCTGAAACCCATCATCTTTCTTTGGTCTTGAAAATGTTGGTAGCAAATTCAAGCAGCAGTTAGACAATGATTGAAGTGGCTGAGGATTGGTTTGCTCAGCAGGAGAGCTCTGGTAGCTGCTCAGATATTGGTTTTTTGCCTGCCAAAAATGAGAAAGAGTCTCTCTTTTGGTAGGTTTTACGCCACAGATTGTGGCAGGATTTTGCATTCCAGCTGATGTAGCTCAGGTGAATTGTAACTAGCCTGCATCCCAGACCATATCTTGTGCTCAGTGAAGCAGGCTCTGACCCTTCCCTCCCCATCTCCCGTGCTCAGGTTTGTGAGGACAGCGATCCCCTTCACACAGGAGCCCCAGCGGGACAAGCCAGCCAACGTCCAGCCCTATTACCTCTACGGGTCCAAGGTCAGTAAATGAGCCACAACAGCCAGCAGGGGTGGGTGTTGGAAATATTTATTTAGGAAGAGAAAGAAATGCAAGGACTAGTTCATTAACAGAGTGGTGGGTGCGAATGAGCAGGGTCACATTGCTGTGTGCAGCCAAACGGCCATGCAAGAAGCAGGTTCAGTGTGCTGTTGCTGTTGCTTTTTGATATTCTTCTCCATGAAATGCCCAGTGTTAAAGGATGTCAGCACTGCCCTTGCTCGGTGTTGGCACTGAGACTGAGTCCCATCCCTCTAAATGCTCACTCAGGGAAGTGAGCGAGTTGGTGTGCTGATGCTCCCCAAGGAAGGTACCTCTTCAGGAATCCCATTTCCTGTTCAAAATGGGAATTACTAAAATACTTGTGTTTACTCTACTTAATACTGTCAAAAAGCTTTTTTTCTCAGGCTGCAATGACTGTTTATACAGGCACTACAAGGGCTTGGGGTGTGATGCTAGTGGAGGGGCACTCAAGTGTGAAACTACTTAAGTGGAGTTTATTTCTTGTGCACATTGATTGATGACTCTGAAGTGAACCTACAGCACTGATGCACATGAGCTAATGACACTACAGTCTGCCAAGCCGGGCTGTTCCCAGAGAGCTGACTGGGTTTCTTTTTTTAAAATTCTCAGCAAATGAGAGTGTTTTTGTCACTTGACAAAAATCTTTCTCCCTGTGACCAACATCTGTGCCTCATGTTCTACCCTGGGACAGACAGCTGCCATGGACACACAGACAGTCCTCTTGGCAAGAGCTGGGAAAGAGCAGGACAAACCAAACCTCTAAGCAAGATTTTGTTTTCTTTTGCTTTCATTGAAGGCCGTGCTGTGGCAAGATGGCCCTTTTATCATCACTGTTTTTATAGGAGAAAAAGCAGCGAGGGGAGTTATATGGGCTCTCCTTCATGAAACTGGAGCTCCTCATTAGCACAGTGGTCATGGGCACTTCCAGGAGCTCCTCTCTCAGTCCATCACTCAGCGGCTCCTCTGGTGAGCTGCTCCCTTCCACCACTTCTTCAGGGCTGCAGCCGGGGTGCTTCAGCCCGGCAGCCCGCTGGCAGCGCGCAGCCCAGAACTGCAGGCAGCCGTAGGCCAGCAGGGCGAGGAAGCAGAGCAGCAGGAGGCTGCTCACCATCCACATGGACGTGGTGGGCTCGTGCTTGGAGCCGCCGAAAACCAGGGGGATTTTGTCCAGCGTGTGGAAGGTGGTGCAGTGGTTGCTGGAGGGGTAGGAGTTCTTGCAGGTGATGCAGAGGACGTAGATGGTGGAGGGCGTGAGGCGGTGCAGCACCAGGGAGCTGAGCGGGTGCGGGACGCGCTCCTCGCGGTGGAAGTTCTGCCGCAGGTAGCCGGCGAAGACGCTGTTCCAGTTGGGGCGGTACATGACGTGGTAGTAGTTCTCTGGGCAGGGGCTGCTCATGGCCCAGGACACGGTGGCACTGGTGTAAGTGATGTTGTGCACTTCGATGTTCATCGTGCCCCTGAAAGCAGATGCAGGGAGAGGCTCAGTTTTCTGATTCGTGTCGCTGACCTCGGTGAAGTCTTTCCACTGACTTCTGTTCTCCCTTAGACTGGACTCAAGACTAGCCTGGCTCACTTAGGTTACAAGCTAAAATTACAGAAGACAAATCCTGCTATTGCCCAGACTACTGTATCTCTCTGCTTCATAGCAAAAACATCCAGTTGGAGCAGAGGGTATATGTCTAAGAGACCCAGTCCTAAAATGGTCACAACTGCTAGGTGTGACCAGAGGAGTGGGTCCTGACAGGGGTGAGAGAAAAGAGGCCTGCTCAATTTTCTCTGGGAACCAGAGCCGGTGGTTTATTGCTGGATCAGGTCCAAGGAGGAAAAGAGACAGAGCCCACCACGTCTGTGGAGGAATTTAACCTTAGGATAACAGGGGTGTGGGGTAAAGGGGATACAGCCAATGGGAGACATTCAGAGGGGAAGGGTCAGTATGGGAAGGCTACACCACGAGGTTAGGAAAAGGGGGGTTTCAGATATACCATGTGAGTATAATAAAACAATTATTAGTCACCCAGTGTGCATCTATAACCAACTAACTATTTTGTGCAATACAACAGGTGTACTTTTTGCTCCGATTATATTTTTTTTTAAATCTTTCTGACTGCTTGTCTCTATCAGAAGATTTTTTTAGTTTTTTGTTTCCCACAGAATAAAAAGGATACTGCAAGTGTGATTAACATAAAGTGATGATTAAACTAGCTCCAGCTTGCCTTGTGAAGCTGCCAATCAACAGATATTTTGCTTTTATGCCTAAATGCCATTTAGAAAGCTCCATAATGGTTAGTTCACTGGTTTAAGTTGTTGCTGCATTTTCTATACCTTTCTTGCTTAATAAAGTATAAACTCTTTCTGTTCCTGCAGCATCTCACACCACAATATCAAGATCTTAAATGTGAAATCTGTAGGTTGGTGAAATATAAAAGCAGTGCCTTTAGGGAAACACAAATATACGAATAATGAGAACAAAGACAGAAAAAAGACACTGCCCGCCTAGCAAATTTCAACACTTAAACTGATTTAAGCCAGAGCCAGTGAGTAGTAGATTGTGATCCCTGCTGGTGCAATGTCCAGTAGTTTTTTTAGTAGTCTCTGTGTGGCTGTTTAGCAACAGCCACAAATCACTTGAGCACTTCACTCCTTTAGATCCCCAAAGTGCCCTCTGAGCCTTGCTGCAGGGCTCTCTCCTGGACAGTGAGTGCTGGAGCAGCACCTCTGTGCAACTGAGCAGGTTTATTCTTTCCTTTTTCCTCTCTCTCTAGCCATAACTAACTTTCCTTTCATTCACTCAAGAATAGGCTCATTTTAGTGACTGCTCATCTGTTCCTACATGAGGCTGCCCGTGCCCATGCTGAGCCCTCCCAGAGGCAGCACTTACCTCCAGCCAGGTCCTCGGTGGCTCTGGTGACAGAGTGGCCTCAGACAGTGCCTTGCCAGCACTCACCTCCCTCCTGCCTCTGCTAAATCCCTTCCCCAAACTCCCTCGTTTATACCCAGCCCAGGCTCCGTCATCTCTCACCATGGCAACCAATAGGAAAGGATGGGCAGGCATCTTCGAGTGATTTGGGAATGTTATCCTGAGAGCTTCTGCCTGGGAGAAGTGTGTGTCTCCAAGGCAGGAAAAAGCAAGCTAGATAGGTTTTTTTGCCGGCTTTTTTGGGTTTGTTTTTTTTTCCTATATCCACAGTCCCCCAGCAAGACCAGCACTAAGCCCCAGCAGGGTCTGGGGTTACAGACACATTGGCACATGGTGTGAAATCTGGGATCCTGGCCTGTGGTACACTTTGACTCAGGGACTTTGTCTTTAATTCTGTGATTTCTTGCACATTTAAACTACTGATTTAAGTTAGAGCCATAAGCAGTACATTTTGATCCCTGATGGTGCTGCAATTTCCACTAGCCTTTTAATATTTTCTAAACTGTGTGATGGAGTAGGAATTGGGTTTTCAAAAACTTTGACCACTTGCTGAGCTACGTGGGATTAAGACCTGCTCTTCTCTGAATGCCTCTGACTTACAGACAGCTTGGGGATGTCCCCTGTCAGTCTGGTGAGAGGGCAGGAGGGAGAGGCAAAGCCAGTGCCTGTGGTGTTCAGGGGAGCAGGCTGAGCCTGTGGCCAGGAGGGGACAGAAGGGCCTGCTAGGGAAGGCTCTGAACAAGTGACTTGCTCCTCTCTAAAGCCAAAATGTGCTTGAGAGGAGCTTTCCCAGAAATGTTGATGCTGAGTCTGGAGTTACTCATTCCACTTTCTAAGACATTCTCAGCTGTTGCACTGAAATTAGGTTGGCTGGGAGCCCTGACTTGTCTTGGGCTGTGTGCAAGTTCTTTTTATGTCTTTTAGTATATTGCTCTTTCATTAATTCTTCATTTTTCCAAGGGAATTCTGTAATGGTCTGTACTATCTATTATCTCTCTCTGTTCAGTTTTATCAGATCAAACTCTCTCTGCCTTTCCTCAGGTGAGCTCAGACAGGTCTGAATGATGGTTAACAACAAGTTCAAAGACATGGAAATACAACTGGGGTTTGATTTGCTTCATGTGCTGCTAAAGCTTCTCCAGACAATCACTGGTAACTTCCTGAGCTCCTAAAGCAGTGCTGGAACCTTGCCCACATGCTCACAATTACAGCTGGCTGTCCCTGAGACCTGCCTGCAGGCTGGGCTCTGTGGGACACTGAGAGCTCTGCCCCAAGCTGCAAATCCCAGCCCAAAACCTGCCCATTTGGCATCAAACCAAGGATGGGGCAAATCTCCCCAGTGTCTCCAGCAGCTGCTGCTCCCAGGAGTGTCAGGGTCAGGCTTTTGCTTTGGTTCTCTGAGGGGTCAGAAGTGGCTGCCCAGCGCAGGGGAGTGAGCTGTGCTGGGCTGTGCTGTGCTGTGCAGGCAGCTTGTGTCTTCAGCTGCTTTGTCTTAAAATACCCACTGGTGTCATTTTTTACATCCTACAGTCTTTACCCCAAGCTGTGTATCTCACCCTTAAATGGAGTTATATTTTTAATTGCTGGCAGAACATTATTATTAGACACAAGGCTGCTGTTGGTGCACTGTGTGGCTCTGCAGAGAGCTCCATGGCCCCTCATCCTGCAGACAGGCAGGTGTGAATCATCCTGCTCATCTGCAGCCAGTGCACATCCCAAAATGTGTCTTCTCCCAATCAAGCTAATTGCTGAGACCCCCACTCAAGGGAGAAGTTGGCTGGGAGCTGCTCTCCAGCCCCTTTATCCTGCTGAGGAGGGAGGGAGTGTGCCAGGTGGGGGCTGTGCAGCAGCACCAGCTGCTGGCTGCCTGTACAGCCAAATATCAGCCCTGTTGTGGGAAAAACCTGCCCAGTTGCACCACAACTGGTACCAGTGGTGCTATGCCATCTCAGGGGAACATGGCTCATGCACAGACAAGTCCCCTGGCCATGGAGTAGCAAAGAGGCCTCCAGAAATTAATGTGGATTCATGAGCCCACTGAAATAAGGATTTTTTTATTCCCCCGAGTTAGGATGAGCTCCAGTGTGCTAAGCCTGGGGAAATAACTGGGTAAAGGAGCCTGCAGGGAGGTGTGGAAGGTGCAAGGAGCCATCTCTGGGCCACTTGGATCCCCCCTGCAGGACTTGCTTTCTGGGAACACCTGGGCTGGGACAGTGCCTTGCAAAAGTTAAAGCAGCAAAAGCTGTGGGAGTATGGCTGGGCTGGGGCCCTGGAGCACTGACTCCCCTCTGGCATGGTCATGTTGGCCATTTGGCAGATGTTCCAGGTTGGGCATTACCTGGTGTTTAAACAGAAACACTTTTCAAAAAAACACATTGCAGTTTTTCAAATGTATCAGGGTGCATAACTGATGGCTTTGTATCTGTCTCCAGCAGATTTTTAAAGACTTGGTTATCTGAGGATATAGACAGAAGCCTAAGCAGGGTGCTCACTTCTCTTAAGAGCTGGTATCCAAGGAGCTTTGAAAGTAGGCTTCTGTCTGCCTAAGTAATTCTTGACTCTGACACATACTCAGGGCGCTATTTTTTTTTTTTCTTAAAGTTTTAATGGGAGAGAAAGTTCTTGCTTATTGTGAATGAGCCTCCAATGCAGTCTTTCTGCACTTGATAGTGTGTCAGGGCTATTTGCACCTACCAGGAACAAGAGGTGAAATTACATTTCACAGAAAATAGGGGACTTTTTAGCTGTGCCTTATTTCTGCTGGTTCAAAGAGCACTTAGGAATTACAGCAGGTAACAACCTGCTGGACCAGATCTGTAGGGATGTGACAAAATGAGGGACAATTAATTGATTAAAGTAACTGACAAGTCTGTGAAAGCGTGGTCAGTACTCTGGTGAAATTCTAGAGCTGAGAGCAAAATCCAGTTTTTAGCAAATGACTTTGTAACCCATTAGCAGCTCAGATGAAGTGTTAAATCTTGTCAAGTGAGTCAGGAGTGGAGGATGGCAGGGGCCTCCAGCTGGGGGTATTGCAGCAGTGGTGAGCAAAGACAACATTCTGCCCTGTGCTGCTACTGCAGCCCTTGCTCCCTTTCACCCAAACCTCCTCAGTGCCTTCATCCCACCACTCCCTTGGCTCCAGTACTGGCAGGAAAGGGGATCCCTGTGGAGTGGAGTCTGCAATATCCAGGGAGGCATTTGGGATTCAGTCTCATTTGTTTCCTTATCTTTGTTTTACCTTTAGGTAATCATGAGCCCGGGGTTAATCTGCGTTTTGCTGGAAGGGGCACTACGTGCCAGGATCTTTTCCAGGATGGCTTTTTTGCTGTTTGCTGAGGCTGGAGATGTCATAGGGGGGAGTGCAGCCCCTCTGCTGGGCTGAGTCATGATGCCAACACTAACATTGCAGAGCCCTCTCTGAGCATGTGGTGTCTCAGCTAAATCTGATTCTCAGTACTTCTCTGCAGAACACACAAGTGAATTAATTCCCCCTGCTTCTCTTTGCCTCACACCAAATGGATCCTGTAAATGTTCCAGTGATGAAATGTTGCAGCAATTTCCATGTTTCTAAGATGACACCGATAGAGTACATTCCTGGAAATCGCTTTCTGTTCTCTGCTGCTAAGAATTTTTGGGGGCAAGTGTCCTGGGCACCATTCTTCCTAGACCAGTGCCAGATTCTTACCCTTGTCACAGACCCATGGGATGTCTGTTAAGTAGGGGGTGATGCGAAGCTTTGCAGGATGCAAAAAGGATCTTTTCTGTGTCTTTTCCATCTGCTCTTAAACTCAGTTGCTTCAGTTCCTGCTTTTCTTAATAAGCCTCATTTAAAGCAAGTGTACATAGGAAAAAAAATCTGTCTGCTTAAATGTATATAAGACTTTTCATTTTAGTAGAGAACAATTTGATTTTGAAGAGGCTAAGGGCCACTGAACTGAAATATTTGATTGGGAGTTATGGGAGACTACATTGCCTTGAAAATGACAGTGGTGTTGCTACATAGGAGGATAATAAAACCTTGTGACATGACATTGTTGGGGTTAGAGTATATCTGAGCACGTAGGAAGAAAAGCAATCTCTTCTCCTACGAGAAGCAGAGGTGGGAATGGCCATTGGTATTATTATTTCTTCTCCTTAAAAATTATTTGCAGCGATGGAACATAATCCTGTGATAGGAGACTCCCAGGTGTGGCTGATGCCCCTGTCTAACTGTCACTGTGCTCCCCATCTCCCTCTCTCCACCAGCCTCTCAACATCGCCTACAGCCACATCTACAGCTCCTACCGCAATTTCGTGGGGCCGCCGCACTTCAAGACCATCTGTCGGCTCCTGGGCTACCAGGGCATCGCCGTGGTCATGGAGGAGCTGCTGAAGATCGTCAAGAGCCTGGTAATTGATTCTGAGCCTGCCCTGGGGCTGGAGAGGCCCCAGCGCCTGGAGAGGTGCAGGCAGTGCAGGCTCGGGGCGCCTCGGGGCTCCGGATCCACGCTGGAGCACTTGGAGCTGTGCGTGGATTTTCACTGATGAGGAGTCCCAGGGATTCCTGTGGGATGATGGAGTGTTTCCAGCAGGATCAGACAGCATTCAGCATAAAGATTTTATGGTTGGCTAAATGGAATTTAGTGCATTATCTCATATAATGTATCCACAGGGTGCAGGTGTGTAATTCCAAATGACAGCAAGGGCTTTAAGCTAAGCAGTGTGCTCTGCTCTAATCCATGTGTGTCCAAAACATCAGTTCTGCAGGAACTTGCTCTACATGAATGTAAATTCTTTATTAAACTCTTGAGTATCCAGTGATCATTCCTCAGGTGGAAGGAGCATTTCCTGTGCTAGGGAGTGAGTCCTTTGGCAGCTCTGGTGAAATGCTTTTTGGGTTAGAAGCACAAGTCCAGCTGCATCTAAGACTTGTTTTGGATTTCAGCTGCAAACAATGCAAACACAGCAAGCTGTGTTTTGAAATTGAAAATCCATGCAGCTGGGATTTATTCTTTGGGAGGAAGTTGTAAAAGCACTCAGACTCCATACACATGGGCTGAATTTCATATTTGAGTGAAATCCAAATTAAGCAAGTTCTTCTTCGACTCCAGCTGAAGTTTCATCCTGTGCTGTCTGATGTGGACCCATCCACAACCAGCCTCTTTCAAAACCAGTGCCAGGAGACCTGGCATTCCAGTTTAACCTCCCCTTGTCTCCAACAGCTCCAAGGCACCATCCTGCAGTATGTGAAGACTCTGATTGAAGTAATGCCCAAGATCTGCCGCTTGCCAAGACATGAATATGGCTCTCCAGGTGGGTGCTGCAGGTGAATCCTTGAGCAGGAGCTCAGCCACGTGTTGCTGCAGCATTTACTCAGGCCCACACTCATGGTTAATCCAGGCTGGGCACCTGTCCTGCCAGTGCCACTTGGAGCCAGGTTTGCTGGGACAATTTCAGCTGCTCTGCTATTGATACTGAAGCATGTATAGGAAACCTTCCCAGGAAATCTGCTGGAATTTTCCTTTTGAACACATAGATGGCTGATAAGGGAATATCTTTTAGTAGACTCTTTTATGTTTTCAGGATTCTGTAAGCTTTTGTGAGTTCACTGGTATTTTTTAAATGCTCTTCTTAGCTGGTGAAGAGATTTTTTGCTGCATGGCTGCAGTCAGAGACTGTGGCTGCTGTACGTGAGCCAGCACCAAGTCATCCATCACAGTCTGGAAGCTCTTTCCTCCTCTGATGAAGAAATCCAGGGAGTTTATATGACTTACTCCCGATTTCCCAAGTATTACTGAAAGCAGGATAAGACACTGCATGTTAGTTCTTCCCAGTGCCAGTCTCTGTGTATCCATTTAGCAGCTGCAGTTTGTGATTAAGGAAATTCCAGACACTGATCATCTTTTTATCCAAATTACTGAAAAGTGATTTCAGTCTATTTCTGACTGTACTTCCTTCTCTTTTAAGGAATCCTGGAGTTTTTCCACCATCAGCTGAAGGACATCATTGAGTATGCAGAGCTGAAGACTGATGTGTTCCAGAGCCTCAGAGAAGTGGGCAATGCCATTCTCTTCTGCCTCCTTATCGAACAGGCTTTGGTAAGGCAAAACCCCCACACCAGCATGGTACCCAAAATTTCCAGCTCAAGAGTAGAAGTGCAAGGGAGTTCTCCAGCAGAAGAGTTTGGGAAATGTTCCCTTTCCAGCTTCTCATGTTCTCAGGGTCTCTCTGGGGCTGTTATTGGAGTGTTGGGCATGTACATGGGGATGGTGTGCATTGGCACTCGGTCAGGCCTCTGGGATGGCTGAGTTTGAGTACTGGAAGATCCAGATTTCATTACTGGACCCAAAGCTACCCCTTGTTTGTCCTGCTTAGAAACAAAGCTAACTGGAGTTAATTTCTAGATTGTAAGCTCTCTGGGGCAGGGATCAATACTTTTTTATATACATATTTGTACAGTGAGAAATAGATTTGATCCCCTGCGCTTTTGGGGTACCAGTGCAATGGAAACAACCTGACTGATTGTAATGGTGAAATGGATAAAGCAATCCAACAGGAGGGAGATCTGCTGAAGATATATGTCCTAAGACATCTTCACTGAAAATTTGGCTGGAGTAACAGCTTGGTATTGTCCCCTGCACAGGAGTTTCACACATGCACAAGTCTCTCAGCTCATGGGATGCCCTTACTAGTGTGGGGCAAAGGCTATGGCTGAGTGCCACTCATCTTCTTAGCTTCTAGTTTTTCACATAACAAACTTACCAAGCAATGAATTTATCTCATAATGTGGCCCAGAGCCAACTGAGGAGTGCTCAACAACACAATTGTACATTAAATGTGCATACTGTGTCGTAATGGTTTGGGCAGGGTTGTTTCAGTTTTTCCAAAAATATTTCAAAATTACCTCCCTAGCATAAGACAGGATTTCCAAGCAAAATCAGAAGGTTTTTTTTTTTTCAGAGCAAAGCCATAATTCAAAGATTCCAAGTTTTATCTGGCCATAGAGCACAGAGAAAACTAAGTCTCTGCCTGTCCTCAGAATGGATATTTCTGCCCTTGCCTTTGCATTTTAATTGCAGATCTAAAGACTTTCAATTTTTGGTATAGTGTATCAAATACATTCAGTGAGCAGTGGTTACATAAGATGAGGAAAACAAGAGATGTGTATCACCCAGCAGCTTGGCTTTTATAGAATTTTATAGAATGACCAAAGCTGCCAACTCTATTCTGGCAGTTCCTGTTCCTTTTGTGGCTTTGTCAGTGCTTTCTGCTGTTCTCAATGTTGGGGTTTCTGCTGGATGTACTGCATTTGCCTTTCCTGTCACATCTTTGATGGGACACTCAAGGGACATGGTGGTTTCTTTAGAAATTCTTCATTTCAATGCAGAAATGTTCCTTCAGTCCCAGGAATGGTACATCAGCAGTGTACTGGCATTTTAGAATAGCAGAAAATAAAGATGGTGGGAATTTGGGGATCCTTTAAGGAAGGCTGCCCATCAAAGTCCACATCTGCCTTCTCTCTATGCCAGACAAAGTCTCTCCCTCTTGGATCCTCTGTTTTTCCTCACAGTAATAGACTGGGAATACAAAGCCATTTTTGCATGCAGTGGGCACTGGTTCCCACTTGCTGGAAGATGTCAGATGCATAGAGCCATGCCAGAACAAGATTTTCCCTCTAACGGGGCTCTTGTGCAGCAGGAGGAATTGCTTTTATACAGCAATTACCGTCTGAGTGATCTAAGGCTGGTGGTATTTGCTGGCAAAAATGGCTCTGATGCAGATGTCCAGTCTGCTGCATTTTACCCCCTTTTTATTGTTTAAGTTTGAGGAATGAGAGGTTGCTTGGGATGAAATTTCTAAGCAGAGTTTGTGCTCTTGGTTAATGGGCCTTGGGGAAGAGGTCTGTTAATAACATGACTAATTTTGGGACAGATAAGAGGTGAATGCAGGCTGCAAATGGCTGAAAACGCTCACTTTGTTAGAGGAAAACAGCCGTGGAAGAACATTCACCTAGGAATGAACAGTGTTTTGCAACCAAAATGACCAAGGTGACAAGCCCACTCTGTTAGCACCAGCACCTCTGTGCCCGTGGAGGGGCCCCAGACTGTTCCAGTCCCTCCAGCACTGTGTCACAAACTGCACTCCCACAAACTTGCTCTCATCCCAGCATCCATGCTCCAGTGCAGCTCCTGCAGCTCCATGCTCCACTGTCCTGCTGGCTGGGAGGGTGTCCAGCCCTGCAGCCCCAGCAGGCCCAGGCAGTCATTCCATCCGGCCCCGGGTGCTGCGCTGTCATGATCTGCTTCCGAGTGTGTCACCATCTCTGCAGCGAGCTCAGGACTGACAGCATGGCCTGGGAGCAGGCTGCTGGAGGGGCAGGCTGATGCCTTGTCGTGACACAGTGCCTCTGTGTTGAACAGCTTTGGTTTCCTCGCTGCTGTTGCCCATTGCAGACTCGTGTACAGTGTACTGTCGGCCATCGCTCCTCAGTCTCCACCTGCCTATTTCTAGGTTTCTCCTCCTTGTGCATCTGTGTTTGGGATTATTTTTTTTCTCAAGTGCATTGGCGTGCATCCCCTCAGGTGGCATCTCATGGTGTTATTCCTCTCTGGACTTCTGTTTTATTCTTCCTGGTGCCCACACCACTGGGATTCTGATAGCCCTGGCTGAGAACACCACACCAATAACCAAATCATTTCAGACCAGTTATGATGTACCTATTTGCAGAAGAGTGACATGTCAGTATATATTTTTCATATGCACTTCCTAAAATAACTAAGCCAAAGGGTAATTTCCACCTGGGCACTCTCCTAAAGAACAGGCTGCAGGAATTCGTTCAGGGTGAGATGAAATGAAAACTTCCATATTCTTTATCCCCTCTTACTTTCAGGGCTAGTAAGCAGGACAGAAAATCAGTATAATGGTCTGGCCTTGTATAAGGATGAAGTAGCTTATTTGAGTTAGGGAAATTTCATGACTGAAACTGAAGTGTTACTTCCAGTTTTAGATCATTTAGGTCAAGCCACTGGAATTACTGCTGAGCCGGGTTGGATCTGAATAGGTGCTGTAGGTGTGAACTGTTGGGTTGCCCAGGCCCCTGAGCCATTCACTCTCCCCATAGGTATTTTTTAACTTACTTTATCTTTCTTTCTTCCTGCCTCAGTCCCAGGAAGAAGTTTGTGATTTGCTGCATGCTGCTCCCTTCCAAAATATTTTGCCCAGGGTCTACATCAAAGGTAAGAAGCTGAGAGGGAAGCAGTGGGCAGACTCAGAGGTCTCTGCCAAGAGGCTGTTTTCTCTCCTATCTCTGCTGAGGGTTAGCTCTGACCCTGCTTCCCCCTCCAAACAGATCAGTGGATACAGCCAAACGTCAGGTGCCAGCAAAAGCCAAGGGTGCATTTCCTGTAGCATAGTTACGACCTGAAACCTCAGTCAGTTTGGGGGTTCCCTGAAGGTTTGGAAGCCATTTCACAGCCTCTTTGGAGAATGACAGCATGAAATGTCCATCTCAACAGGAGTGCTCGGTAACAGGGACATGCTTTGGGCATGTGTGCTAAAGCTGCTGCTGAGACTGCACTCGCCCATCCCTCCCTTCTCCGCATCACCGGCCCCTCCTTGCTGTGGTTTGGCTCCCTGGGCCCACAGGCTCCCCGGATGGTTGCTGGGGGGCAGCTCTGAGCAAACTCGGCGGAAAGTTGCGGGTCTCCACTTCCTCCTCTCATTTCACTGTTTGCTGCTCGCTTGACAGAAGGAGAACGCTTGGAGGTGCGCATGAAGCGTCTCGAAGCCAAGTATGCCCCACTTCACCTGGTTCCCTAATAGAGAGGCTGGGCACTCCGCAGGTAAGGATTGCATTGGAAGGGATGGCTGTTGGAAACTCGTAGCAGTCCCCACATGACCTGCTTGGCCTTGGGAAAAGTGAACCTTTTTTTTTTTTTTTTTTTTTTTTTTCAATTGATTGATTGATTTTTCCCCAAAAACGACGAGCAAATCTGAATCCTTGCCTGAGCAAACGCTCTCAGGGGAAATTTGTGAGCGGGTCCAGAGATGTGTTGCTGCCTCCAGTCAGGAGAGCTGGCAGGGAGCTGTAAGGCAAGTGTGCTAGAAGCCAGTTCTTAATGGGAACAACTCAAAAAACCTCTTCTCCAAAAAGATGGAGAATTGCTGGAGTGGTTTGAGGAGTAACTTTGCGGGGCTGTCCTAACAATCAATTGCCATCACTTTTGGGGATCCCATTTTAGGACTGTAGTGTGGTCCCTTTAAGCTATCCCTGTCAAGGAGTACATCTGAGAATGGTTTTCCTCCTAGCACATGCTTAGAGCTTCAGCACATGCTTAAAATTATGGCTCCATTTAAGTACCTTCTTGATGTGGGTCTTAGCTCGGGAAAGATCTCTTGGCAAGAAACTCAGTACTGTTTAAAATATCTCCATAGGCTGATCAGTGTAATGGGCAAAATTTGAGTTCCATTGATAGTCATAATCAAACTTCAAGTGCCCATTTACTTGGGGTTGATGGGATAAAAATCTTTCAAAGTATCAAATGAATCAACACTCTTTTCCTGTAATGTACTGATGAGGGAATGGAACAAACACTCAGCTGGTGTAGGAGGTGACAGATCTATGGCAGGCAGAAAGTGGTTGATGTTTGTTCCTGTATTTTTTTTTTCTCGTGGATCAAGGACATTTTGAACTTTGCATCATTGGAAATCATCTGAAACAGAGAAATTGGCTGGATAACTGAGGACTTTATCTTACTCTGTAGACACTTCCTTTTAAAGGAGACCCTAGAGAAAAAGAATTCACCTCTGTGTTTTTGTGTCTTTGTGTTGGTCTTTTCTATCTCTCCTTCTTTCCATGCAAAATCATCATTGAATTCTGCTATTAGAGTCCACTCGTTGCTTATCTCTGCTGTAGTTATAATGGTGATGAAAACAAAAGAGATTTCATGTCCCACTAAAAAGTTATTTTTCTGTAAATTGTTCCCATATTCATCATGCAAGTACAGTTGGGTATCAGATTTTATTTTTTTTTTGAGCTCAAATGTAAGTGAACACAAGAATTGCTTTCTATAGGTGCCTCCATAGCTTCTAAGCTTGCTCCTTTTATGCAGTTTTGGACATGCATTTTGGAAATGCAGTTTTGGACACAGGCCATACAGGATTTTTTCCTGCAGAATGCATAAACGCCTTGTAGCAATTGTCCAGAATCTAAGCTGAAGTTGTCTGCCCAATGCCTCTCCAAAAAGTGGCCCCGTGTTTGTTATTGTGGGGATCTATTGGGTTTTGCAGGTTTTGGGTAGAGTTCTGGCAAGTTCACCAGGAAACAGGCTGTAAAAGAGGTTCAGAAACTGGAAAATGAAAACTGGATTTGTGCAATGGCAGGAAAACTGCCAAAGATTGTTGTAAATAATTACTTTGCATTGGAAATCCAGAAGCAGCTGTTTGATGGACTGTTTATAAAGAACCAGGGGGTCAAAGTGGTTCATAAAGGAATCCTCTCCCTTTTAATGCTGACCATAAAGGTGTTTAGTAAAAGGTTTTCAGAGGGCTTGGTCAGTCTGGTTTCTTCCCTGGAAATAATAAGAGCCTTTGCTTCTGAAGACAGAAGGAATAATTGAGTCAGCACAGTGGAATCCTGTGACAATTTGCCTTGAGAGCATCCTTCCTCTCCTGATCTTAGAAATCAGTGGGACCCCAGACTGTGAGGCAGCTCTGAACAGCTCTCCAGCTGCTTTGCCCATGTTAAGATATCTACCCTAGGGTGGTAGTCCTGTATCAAAGACTGATCTTACTGTGATGGTTTTAGAACCAAATTCTGTGGATGTGCATAACTGAGTGGCACTACCTACACTGAAAGCCAGATGCATCCCTTGCTAAATTAAGATTTCTTCAGAAATCATGTACTGAGATCACTGGAGAAGTTTGTTCTCAAAAGTATCCCTTTTATCACTGTGTTTTGGCAAACAGGAATGCTAACACAGAATTTATATTTGAAATGGCTTTGTTTCTACTGTGCCCTCATTTTGCCATGATAGACCAGTGTGTGCAGATCTGTGCCCATAAGAGCTTGGAGCAGGTGAGGAGAGGGACAGTGAACAGCCTTTAGCTAAAAAGCTGGATAAAATAAACCTTTACTTGCCAAGCAAACACATGCAGGTGTGTGCCATGGAACTAGTGATACTGTTCCTGCTTTTAACAGATCGAGGGATCCCAGACCAAATGTGGTTTTGCACATGATGATGACAGCTTTCTCTTGATATTTGCTATTAGTTCAGCACTAATTGAGCTGAGGTCCCCAGAATGTCCTTGAAATTGTGGCACAAGCAAGAATTGAAATACTTCTAATTTCAGAGCAACCAAACTAAAAATGCTTGAGGTTACTGCCATCATAAATTGATAATCAGAAACGGGATGTGCAGGCACATTCATGCATTTTTCAGAGTGGAATGAAGATGACCCAAGTAAACCAAGCATAATTCATGTTCTTAATGTCTGGCCAGGACATGTGCCTGCCCTTTTTCCCTGCTGCAAGTCCCCATCGTGACTGATTGGGATAACATTTTATAGGCATTGCAGGGACAGCTGGAAATGGAGCAAAGGTTTAAAAACTGCTTAAACCTCCAGGAAGCCCTCTGGGATAGGCAGGGTCTCAGTCAGTGTCATGCTTGTTCTGTGTGCCTGTTCCAGAGTGGTGGGAGGGCTGAAGGGCTCTGCCTGTGCAGAGGTGAGCATGGCAGAGCCAGAGCCTCCCACAGCCACGGGCACGGCTCTGACAGCACTCAGCTCCCATTTCGTGAGTTATTTTTGGCAGCACTGCAAAGAGAAATCAGTCCTGCCACTGGAACAGCAGGAAATGGGACAGTGAGAGACGCCCACTCTTGCACCACTCAGTGAGCTTGGGGGAAGGCCCTGCTTGCTTGTTTTAAATCCCCCCCTTTTTTTTTTTTTTGTCCTCTTGGGGAGCAGTGGGGCTGAAATGAAATTAATTCTCTTTCAATTTTCCTCTAGTGTAAATGCCAAAATAACTTCATCCAGTGGGGCTATTCCAGATTTGTATATCTAAATCTGAGCAGGGATGTCACAGAAATTATCCACACCTGTAAAGCTTCTACATCTGGGAAAAAATTATTTGGCTTTCTTATAAACCACATGTTTTTCAGTATTGAGTCTGCAGTGGCTTCTCATCTTCCTCAGACCTTTTTAACCCTAACTGCAAAAGAAATCAAGAAAACCATAGGCTATCTGCATTTTGAAGAGATGATGGCAATGTCCTGGGAAGCAAAATGTCCCTGTCCTCTCCCGCTTTATCTTCATAACCTGCAGAAATCATGAGACGAAACCCATGAAATGAAAATCATGAGAGGAAACGCTGAGCAGCACTAGCAGGGCAGAGCAGAATTAAGGATGGGTATTTCTGGTCAGAGCTTTGCCTTCAGCTCTGCTGTTCTGACATACATAGTTACTCCAAAAGATACTGAGGTCTCAAATAGAGCACAGCAGGGCGTTAAGCCTCCCGTTTGAGGGCTGAGCGTTCTCTGGTGGGCAGCGCCATGGGAGCAGCCATCCGAGGTAAGGCTGGAAGAGCCGGGGCGCGGCCAGGCAGCCTTAAATCCTGGGGGTGTGGGCGCCACCCTCACCGCTGTCCCTGTGGCTGTCCCTGTCCCCAGCAAATCGCCATCGCCCGGGAGGGGGACCTGCTGACCAAGGAGCGGCTGTGCTGCGGGCTCTCCATGTTCGAGGTGATCCTGACGCGCATCCGCAGTTACCTGCAGGACCCCATCTGGCGCGGGCCGCCGCCCACCAACGGCGTCATGCACGTGGACGAGTGCGTGGAGTTCCACGGCTCTGGAGCGCCATGCAGTTCGTGTACTGCATCCCCGTGGGCACCAACGAGTTCACGGCAGAGTGAGTGTCCCCCTGCCCGGGCTGCCCCTCCAGCTGCAGGGACAGGCTCTGTGCAGGGGGAGGGCGTGTGGGGGTGCTTGGTGAAAGGGATCTGTTGTGCTCAGCTTCGCGTTGGAACAGCTGGAGGAAAGAGCGAGGTAAAGGGATGTGCCCGAGGTGACAGGTGGGAGGTGGGCCAGCAACCTAACACTAGGTACTCACCCTTTTTACCCTGTGGCTCAGCCTGCACAGCCTGGCCTGGGTGTAATTCTGTGTTATCTCCTTCTGGGGTCATTTTCTCTAGGTGTATACTCAATTTCTAGGTGCAGGACTGAACCCGATTTCCCTAGGAATTCACCAAAGAAAGTTCCTGGTGCCATTGTACTTCTCTTGCCTAACTCTCTCCTGTCATCTCTCCCCACCCATCACCTTTTCCTCCCTCCAGGCAGTGCTTTGGAGATGGTCTGAACTGGGCAGGTTGCTCTATCATTGTTCTCCTTGGACAGCAACGGCGCTTCGACCTCTTCGACTTCTGCTACCACCTGCTGAAGGTGCAGAGGCAGGATGGGAAGGATGAAATCATAAAAAACGTGGTAAGTTGAAGGGTGAGGTCCCAAAGGACCCAAACCAGCACACTTCTTTCCATTTTCTGTCCTGCTTTGTCCAAACTCATCAATTACAACAAAGCCTGGTGTTAATCCTATTCCTACTTACTTGCTGTAAGGTTTCCATGTGCAGTCTCAGCAGACAGGCCAAGGTTTTAATTGGCTTGAAAATCAAATCTTTTTTTTCCCATAGCTTTTCCCTTCTTCCTGGGGTTGGGAAGCTGGACCTGAGGAGCTGGTATTTCCAGCAACCATCCTGTGATCTCTGTGGCTTTATCAATAAGCAGTTGTGAGCCTAGACTTTGGAGTGGTTAACTTAGGACCACTCGCTGATCCTGTTAATGCTCTGTCTTGAGTCATCAAACCCAATAATGAAGCGAGTCACTGGTGCCTGCGAGGTGCTAAGTGGAACAGGAACATGTCTTAGAGCTGCTTTGCCTTAGCAAACCTTTCCAGCAGCAGGGCACAGGTTCTGCTACTTCCTAGCTGGTCAGATGACATAGGACCCTTCATGTACTGTTTCTCTCCCTCACCATCCCTGCAGCCCTTGAAGAAGATGGCCGACAGGATCAGGAAGTACCAGATCCTGAACAACGAGATCTTTGCCATCCTGAACAAGTACATGAAGTCGGTGGAGACAGACAGTTCCACGGTGGAGCACGTGCGCTGCTTCCAGCCCCCCATCCACCAGTCGCTGGCCACCACCTGCTAGTGTGGACACGGACCCTGCACGGGTTGGGAAGGGAGCAGGGACTGAACCCAGACCAGCTGGGAGGGGTAAACTTGATGGTGTGAGGCCTGACAAGGGCATGAGGCTGGGTCTGCCTCTCCACACGAGGACACATCTTCCCCTCGGCCCCGTTTGAGTGCATGTTCCTCTGTCCCATCCCTGTGATCGGTTTTATCGTAGCTTTCGGACTTGAGGGGGGTGGGGGTGGGCGGGCAAAATGTGCTTTTCTTCCATGAAGTTTTCCCTGTGATTCACCCAGTCCACACATCGCTCTGAAGCCATACTGCAGCCTCAGGTGGGAGAGCTCCACGCTCCCACAGCACCAGGAGCCCGCTCCCACCGCAGAGGCAGCGGGACAGATCGACACCCCCGTGCCATGTGCCACCAGCCACGGAGCAGGAGGGGCTGAGGACAGGTCCCTGATCCACTCTTTGAGGGGAAGAGGGGATGAAGGCAGGATGTTACCCATGGCAGTGCCCTGAGGATCGAGTGCTGGGTGCAGAGGAGCCCTGCCAGGCTGGTCGTGGGTGGATGCCTGACCTAGGCTGGGGTGAGCTTTGTGCTCTCTGCTGTGTCTTTGGCCTTTCCAGCAGTTGCAGGGGGAGTTTGGCATGTGGGCTTGAGAATAGCAGTGATTCAGTCACCAGATAACTCCTCAGCACTTCAGAAGGCTGGGGAAAGAGAACACGGCCTGGCTTTTTCCACTTATTTTAATGCAGATGTTCTCCCCTGAAGATACATCTCCCATGGACTAAAGCAGATTTCCCATGGACTACAGAAGAGGCTGCATTCATGTGAATGTGCTCTCAAACATATTAATTTGGGTGGAAATAATCACTGGTGCTGACAGCATGCAGATGCAGTTACCTTGACCATACAGGATCTCTGTTCTTCAGCCAGGGCTGAGAGCCAGGGTGTGGAATCTGTGTGTGTGTTCTGGGATGCTGTTTTCCCTTGGTTTAGACAAATTCCTAGTGGCACAGCAAACAAAGGCCTTTCTCCAGAGAATGGTGACTACCAGCAGGGCTTAGGAAATTTCCCATCACTCAGAAATTATGTGATTGTTTAGAAAAGATAAAATATAGGACAAGCTTTAGAAAATACCCAGAATTTGCCAGTTTCAGAGATGTTCAGAGAGAACACTGGAGTCTTTTTCCCACTCACGTAATCTAAGATCCCTGGACATTGAGAACAAATTCAGGTGGAACTTCAAGGAGGATTTCATAACTCCTGGTCTAACCTGCTTCCCCTCAGTAGTGTCACTGGAGTGATACAAAAGCTTGTGCTTGATGTGAAAGGAGATCAAACCATCTGCTCCAAGAGAAAATGATGCCAACTTCACCACTGGCAGTGTTTCCTCAGCTCTAGCCTGGCCACAGCAAAAATTGCTGTATCCAGATTTGCTAATCTATATTTGTTCCATGCTTTTCATCATGCCTTGTAAGCTGCATGCTGTTGCAGATGTTAAAAAGGCAGAGCCTGAGCACTTATTCTCTCAGAGGGAACATATAATTAATTGGTAGAAATATCCCAGCTAGAGTTTTTGTCTTAGGAAACAACAGCCAGCAAACTACTGCTGGCAAGAGGAGATCTTGGTGTGTGGCATGGATTTGTGCTCCCAGACTCTCATCACCTACTCCCTTGATAATCAATAAATACCCCACATGTGACAAGTGCTGGACATTTTCACACCTTGAGTTTCCTTTAATTACTGAGACAGATATTTTCAGCTGCAGGGAGGAAATTGTGCAGCACAGTAATTTGAAAGTAAAATGAAATCTCAGGAAGTCTGGCTGAAATCTTGGAGTGGCAGGGAAGGACCCAGCCCAGCAAGGCGAGTTCTTTCCTCTGTGTCGTGAGGAAGAGCAGCAGAAGAGCAGCTGGGGCTTGCTCTCTACTTACTGAGGGTGTCAGTTCTGGCATTCCATCATGTTCCAACACTTCCACACTACTGGAGTGGGGGTATCTAGAGATATATATTTTTAAAAGGAAGAGAAAAATCAAGCACTTTTATTTTTTGTGGAAAACAAGATGCGAGGAAGATAGATCCGACCAAGATCCTATTTTTCCTGACCTAAATAGTAAGTGCTTGTTATTTTGGTATGAAAGTCTTGCTGAGAGGTTGGCACAAGTCCCTTGCTGAGAAGTTGTCTGGCTTTCAGAGCCACCTCTAGGCACAGCACAAATTAAGTGTCCTACTACATCTGACAGGCTATGGAATGCTGAAACCTTCTTGGAAATCAGCATGAACAAGAAGTTGTTACAAAAGGATGAACTGTACCAAATGGCCCAGTCTCAGCTACCTAGACAAAATGAGATATAGTAAGGTGAATTTAAATCCCTGTTTTCATCAGTTTAGGTCTGGAGTGAGTCATGAGATATTTCACCTTACAATCTGTAAATCTCTTTGCATTCTTTTCCTGTAGTTTTGCCATAATTCCCTGAAACCCTGCAAAACACAGTTGCACTGGAAAGTTGTTGTACTTGTACAGGCTGTACTTGAAAGAACAGGTAGTTGAAATCTTTTTGTTGCCCTCGGATTTGCTAGCAAAAATGTAAAATCCCTCCAGATTCCAAGGGATTCGATGTTTTGAGCAAAATGTCAAAGTGCATGAACAAAATGTAAAGTGTTTTGACTGTAGAGTGTATGCAGATCTTTTGCCTTGTTGCTCAAGTAGTGTGAGCTATCAGCTAGTAATAATCACAGTCCTAATTTCTGAGATTTGATGTTACTGTCCTTTGATTATCTCAAGGATTAAGATACTCCTTAGCTTCGGTTTTCTCACCCTCCTTGTCTGTGTATGAGAAAGGTTCAGGCTTAGGTCTTTTAAAAAAAACTCCATGAAAATGGGTTTGTTTTTCCTCCCGTGCTTTTTTAAATGTCATAATTGTTAATGGAAATAGGGAGCAAATTTGTAAGAGTAGGGCTAAATAGTAACAGAATGCCAGATTTGCAATTCCCCAGGCATATTCCCCACACTTGCAGACTTTCTGACAAATTTGGGAGTATTCCTTGCATATGTGCTTCAGTCCTATATTTTTCAGTCTTTTATGATCTGCAGACTTCTAACATCATTTTCTTAGGGAAATGTTGACCCCTGCCTGAATCCTCCCAGGTCCACTGACAATGGACTTGGTTTCTTTAACCTATATTTTCCTGCTTATGCTAGAGTAGTCTGCAAACTGCCCAGCACTCACCAGCACCACTTGGAATGCCTACTCCAAAGACAAGTTGTTGGCTCCACACAGGAATTACAGGGGGGAGAAAGGATGGCCTGTGTCATGAATTAAGTCAGACTGGGTTATTTTAATGTTCCCTCTGGCTTTGCCACTGTAAAATGTGACCGTTGGCAGTGCACATGCTTTTCTGGGATGATGCTGCACTTGCAATGCTACAATAGAAAGGGGAAGCAAACTAGATCAAATTCAGCACTTCAGTGGTTTTCCTTTTGAACTCTGACAGCACTTAATAGCACTGAACAACATTAGTCCTTTTCCTCCTGCATTACTCCAGCCCAGTAGGTTCGTGTGTACTGGAGAAGAAAAGAGAAAAGAATCAAAGGTGTAAAAAACCAAGAAAATATTCTCAAAAAACTGTTGTCAAATGTACCATATTTGTATGAAAAGCTGCTTGAGTTATTTTGTACAATGATTTTATTTATGGTGAGGTATATTTACGCTTGTGATCTGATACGGTGTTAAATTTTTGATCCATATTTGCTATGCAGCTGAAGATGATATTTTTGTTTTGTATTATTATTTTTTGCTGTTGTTCTAAAATTCAGCCAACAGAAGCTTCCATCTCCATTAGAAGTGCTTCTGCAAGAGTAAAGCATCTGATAACTGGTGATATGTCCCGTAACACAGCAACCAACAGTGTGTACAACAAATGTGGGATGACTTTTGTGATGAAGAGAAATAAAAATTGGGCTCATTCATGAAATGGGCAGAATTTACCTTGTGGTGTCATCATCACTGTGATAACTGTTATCTGGGGAGAGGTTTCAATTGTACCTTGCACCAAAAAAAAAAAAAAAAGCTAATTTGATAAAAATGTCAAGCTTTTGTAAAAACCAAAGGAAAAAAATATGAGCCTTTGTGGCCAACACCAAAACAGACATATTTTCCTATCAAAAAAGTTAATGACTTTTGAGAAGAACTTCTTTGCACAACACATTTTTCATTTTAAAACTTGATTTAGTATAAGAGGGTCAAGGAAGGGAAAATCATATAATCATTTTTAACAGATCTTGACAGGCTCTACTCAAAGCTAAACTGAAGTTCTAATTTCCTGCAATTACTGCAGCCTTGTCAACTCCACAGGGGCATTTTTTTATTCCAGGAGATTCTTCTTGCTGTTATATTTCAAAATTTCCATTTGAATCCGTTCTTTTGTGGTTGTTGACTGCAGAAGAGAAGTGGGAACCAGGGGAAAAGATCTGGGAAGTGAGGAATTAGGGAGAAACAACTGCCATGGATCTGTGGGAGTTGGACTCCTGTGCTCATCAGCTCCAGCCCAACACTAACTGGTGTTCCCTTTCACAGTTTCTTCCCAAAGTTTCCTCATGGGAACACCTTCCTAGCTTAAGAGGAACTGAAATGCAATGATTCTTCACATCAAATTGGAAGTGAACTTTACACCATGACCAGGCAGCTCTGTTGATCTTTCCAATGAGCTCTGAGGCTGTGCTGCAGCTCTCTGGGTGACATCCTGCTGTGCAGGAATGTTGGATTGCTCAAAGTTGCCCAATGTTTGCTGATTTCTTCATGGTTCTGCTAGAGGGAATGGCAAAGAGGAGAGCAGGATTTCTTCTTGCATCAGCACTGATACTGGGCAGGTTGTTTGGTTTATATCCTTTCTCCCATTGAGATTTCTCTTTTTTTTTTTTTTTTTCCTTCTTTCTTTTTTTTTAAAACTAATTTTAGCTGCTGTGTCATGGACACCTCAGTTCTCACGCCAGCACTATGAAGTGCTGAGAGCTCCCATGGTCTCACCTGGAGCCAGAATCAATTCTTGCTTTGAGTGCCAGGGTCTAAGACTGAATTTTGAACAACCAACCCTAAGGGAGCAGTATCAAAGATACAGGCCCCCATCTTTCTTCCTAATGCTCCTAAATATGTTTACATCTCCAGATAAAAGTCACTTCACCAATGCGGAGAGCAGTTTATTAATGATTGCTCTATTCTTTCAAAAGCTTAACAAAATTACCCTTTCTGTGACCCCCTCTGCAAGTCAGGAGTGCCTTTCACATGTAGCTTTGCTTGATTTAGAGTTCTGATGCAAACGCCTCCAGATAAGAAGTCTGCAAACAAACGATCTGCTGATTACGTGTCACTTCCCCCACCGATGTCCATCACCAACCCACCACTCTGCTCAGCCAACATGTGGCTTTGTGGGGCCACAGTGACCAGGATAAAGTATTTAACAACCCCGGGAGAAAGGAGTTGGGATGTGTTTTATGGCCCCCTGACCCTGGGTCACTCAGAGCTCAGCACAGACCCATAGCTGTGTGCTCTGGCATGGGGAGGGCAGGACTGCAAAGGCTGGAGACCACCATGGGTATGGCAGGCTTGGGAACTGGCTCTGTTGGTGCTGTCTGAGCTCTGGTGGCACCAAATGACAGCCTCAGCCACTGTAGACACGGTTACCTTGAGACAGGCTGAATTAAAAGCTGTCTGCTCATCAAATTCCATCTTCCAAGCTTTGGGCATCCTTTCATGTAGTGCTGCAACCATCCAACACCAGGCAATTCCCTTAACCCCTAGCTTATCAAATCATTGCCAGAAGAAGGGTTCACCCCCTCTCTGAAGCAGCAGACAGCTCCTCGGAGCTCTAAAATGACACAAAGCCAGAGCAGAATATTACAAAGCTGTTCAGAAACTTTCCACAGAAACCATGCCTAGCAGACATCCAAGGGCAAAAGTTTCCATCACCTGTTAGCAGGATCCTTCCACCATCATTTTTAACAGAGGACAATTAGGTACTTAGCAGTTTTCCACCACTTTTTCCAGAACAGAAGAGATGAGCACCCAAGAGCAGAGGAAAGAACAGCCTTTTGATGTTGCTGGAGAGGTTATTTGCATGCAAAGCTGCCTTGTTCTGCCCCCTGGATTCCAGTCAAGGTTTTGGCCTGGAAGCCAGTATTTCAGGAGGAACTGCATTGTTAAAAGATGAGCTGCTAAGGAAGACTCCCTGATTTCTGATGAGTTATTTTTAAGGCAGCATCTGATGTGAATATCAACCCATGAGGTCATAGCTTGGAGCTAAATTCCCTTAATTACAGCCTTCCCATTAAAATTAGGATATGAAGCAATAAAAGAGGCATTGGCTGCATCCCTGCTTTATTGTTATTAGTCTCAACTTGCCCTTGACTAAGCACAGAAGGCTCCATGCCAACCCTATCTGTTCTTTACTCCCATATTGCCATACAAAGCCTTGCTAAATCCATCAAATGCAACTCCTGACTTCGTGATTTTATAGGCTGCACCCCTGGCAGTCCCTGTGCCAGAAGGAAATACGTGACACACTTGTATCCATGGCTGATTTCAAAACCTGACTGAGGCTTCTCCCTCAATGGTGTCACCCAGGCATGCTCCTTCCCCAATGTCTGATAGAGCCAGCTCACACTTTTGTTCATCAGGTCTCTTTTTCCAGCATTTAGAATGGCTTCTTTTGGAGGTCTCACCTCTTGTTAAATCTGGCAGAAGTGGCCCACAGACTCAAATTCATCTTTGGGGATGAAAAGGAGCCCATAAACACACGTGTATGTTATCACATCAGCCTCTTTCTTTAGGAAATTACTCTTGACAGGGGAAGGTAAAGATGTGGCCCAAAGTGCCTTTTTCTTTTGCCTGCACCATGCTGTGGCAATAATGCATGAAGCTGCACCATGAGCAAAAGGATTATTTTAACCCCAGATCTCTTCCATAAAAATTTGCTGTCTCTTTCATACCTCTTTGTGCAGATGTCAACAACACTCATCTGCAAAAGCTTGGAAATTATCTTGGACACAGTTTAACTGCCAATAACCACACCACAGTTAGGCCTCCCCAGCTATGAGCAAGACCTCAGGGTGATGGAAAAGGTCCAGCAAAGGGGAGAGCCCCAAATCCCAGAGTGAACAGGCAGAGCAGCCTGTGAGGGGACAGGGGACACAAATACCCCCAGCCAGCACAGGCAGCCAGCACTGTAAACACTGCAAATAGTTGTCCCACTTCACCATCACACTGGTTTACTACAACCAGCCCTGTGTTCACACATTGCATGAATAGCTCCTAACCAGCATCAGCCAGTAAATTTACTAAACAGAGGCCAAATCTCACCATCATCATCGTGCCCAGGGTCTTGTCCCTTTTGGTTGCATAATAACTAACAGCAGCAAAAGTTGCTCCCAGAACACTGATAAATTAGCACATGTGCCATTTCCTACTTCAAAACCTGCTGCCATATGATTTGGATTGATTATCAAGTGCCCTGTCATAAAGGGGAGGACGTGGGATTTGGCTGGCACAGTCTCTCCCAGCCAGTGACCCGCAGGACTGTGATGGATGAACAGACTTGATTAAAATCAAATGACTCACAAAGCACTTGAGCATTACATTTGCTGGAGAAAACAGTTGCTCAGAGATAGGATCAGGCACTGAATGAAGGAGTCATGAGGCATTAGCAATGCTGCTGCCTGATGGTCTAAGGACGATTCTGGTAGTAACAGGCAATTTATTTTATGGGGGGAAAAAGGAAAAAGCAATTTTTCAGTCATGATCACATCCTGCAAATCTTATATCTTTATGTTGCCTTATGACAGAGACCTTTTCTACCTATAAATGTGGGCTTGCTGAAGCAAAGCTCTTGTTTCGCTATTGGTTTTGCTTATCTCTGTTGACCTACAGCAGAACCTGGCTAATGGCAATGAAAGGACTTTTCTATCAGCAATAGGTTTCTGTGTACACATAGCCACTGAGCACAAATGCAGGAAGGGAGGTCGGCAAGAGAGGGTGGGGTGGGGATGAAGGCAAAACTGATGTGCCACACACTCTGAAATGCTCACACACCAGAATCAGCAAGGCTCTGGGAGGGGGAGTTGATGGAGATTCTTCTTCTTCAGTCTGAACAAACCAAGTGACCTCAGTTGCTCTTCACATGGCTTCTCCCCCAGACCCTTCACAATCTTCGTGGCCCTCCTTTGGATGCTCCCTATCTTGATACCCTTCGTATATTGTTCAGCCCAAAAGGCTGGAAAATACCTCTAGGCTTGAATCCGACCACTAATCTGACATTGCCACTAACATTTCTCTCGTTTACCTTTAATTTCTATTTCCACCACACCTGTGTTAAACCCCCGGCTTTGCACAGCCCCTCAGCGCGCACGGGGCTCTCCTAACCCCGCACCTGGGCTCGCACACCCCGAGCCACCTCCTGCTGCCCCAACGCCTCTCCAGCCTCTGCAACAAGGAAACACCCTCCAGAGGAGAAAGCCCAGCGGCAGGAGCCTCGTCCCGCTCTGTGCAAAGGAGCAGCATCCCCGGAGATGGCACCGCAGCGACCGGGCAGGCGGGCACGGGTAGGGACAGGGACGGAGGATGAGAACAGGGGCGGGAGGATGGGGACTGGGCTGGAGGATGGGGACAGGGGCTGGGAGGAGGGGGACGGGGCTGGGAGGAGGGGACAGGGGCTGGGAGGAGGGGGACTAGGGGCTGGGAGGAGGGGAACAGGGGCTGGGAGGAGGGGGACAGGGCTGGGAGGAGGGGACAGGGGCTGGGAGGAGGGGACGGGGCTGGGGAGGGGGACAGGGGCTGGGAGGAGGGGGACAGGGGCTGGGGAGGGGGACAGGGCTGGGAGGAGGGGCACAGGGGCTGGGAGGATGGCGACGGGCTGGGAGGATGGGGACGCGGCTGGCGCTGCGGGGGCTGTCCCAGGTGACCGCGCAAGGCTCGCCCGGGCGCTGCCAGCGCAGCCCGGGGGAGGAGCGGGGCGGGCTCAGGTGTGCCCGGCCCTGCCCTCGCCCGCGATGCGCGGAGCGGCCGCAGACCGAGGGCAATGGAGCCGCTGGAGACCAACAGCAGCTGCAGCAACGGTGGGTGCAGCCCCGGGGCAGCGGGACCGGCACGGCTCTGCCGGCGGAGCGCCGGGACCGGACCGGGCCAGGAGCGCCGGGACCGGCCGGGTTCGGCTCCGAGCGGGGCTGAGCCCGCCGCGCCTCGGCTCCTTCCCCGCGTTGGAGCTGTCCTCTGTCACTGCTCTGCTCTGCTCCGGGGTTCTTCCTGGCTTTGGGGGTTCTTTTCCTTTTTTTTTTTTTTTTTTTTTTTTGAGGTCTGTATAGGAATGGGGAAACTTGAGCAGCCGGCACCACGCTCTGCCAGTCCTAGCGTGCACAGAGAAGGCAGGAGTTGGGATTTTTTCCTTTGAGGATTACTTAATCCAGTCGATAATCACCCCATCCTGCTGCCTTATGCTTGTGCCCGGTAGTACCTTATGGAGATTTTCACCCAGCCGAGGAGGCAAGTTCTGCCCTTATTCCCCAGGAAATATTTCCACAATCAAAAATGTTTTTCCTAGTAGGAAAAAAAAATATTATTAGGGAACCCTTGGAAACTCATCTAGAAAGTCACTGGTATTTTTTCCTTTAGAAAAACTTTCATAGCCAGTTCAGATCTAAAACCTCAGCTGTGTGTGCTGGTGCCAGGGATTGCAGCTGCATAAGATCTAAGCCAGGCACCTGGTTCAGGAAAAATGCGGGGCCCATGCCCAGGCTCCTGGCACTGCTGGGAGCAGTTTAGCCATTCCATACTCCTGCCTGCAGAAACAAATACTTGCTCTATAAATCCTATGTGAGTTCAGGCAAAAAAAAAAAAAAAAAAAAATTGAAGTCTTTTACTACAAAGAGGCTTTTGTACTCCACCTGGCTGCTCTGTTCCTCATGGTCAGAGTCACACCATCTTTACTACATTCGGAGTAAAGATTGCAATAAAAGATGTACTGGGTGTGGTAGGAGTGTCAGGGGAGGAAGAAACTCGGCAATTTTCCCACCCCCACACACCTTGGCCAGAGCCACAGGGCTGCAGTGCTTTTGGTGTTAACAGCAGAAGCTGTGCCTGCTCTCAGCCCTTCCACGCTGTCAGGACTGGGTTTGCTTTAGGAGCACTCAGGCACTCTGCAAACAGGTAAAATAAACCCATTAAACAGTAGAGGAAATGAATTGTCTGAGGTGAATCTGATGTTGTCTTACGACACAGCTCAGCACACAGAGTAGGTACAGATGCACAGTCACAGTGTTGGCATCACTCCACATTAAACCCAAAGTTACAACTGCAGATGAGCTGGCAGGTGTGAGGGGTAGTTGGCTGGAAAACACCAAAGCCTTTGTATCAACAAGGTTAAGTGTTGATAAGTCCTAGTTCAATCCCATAATGTTGGAGTTTGGTGGAGATACTCGGGCATATATATTTGGAAATTCAAATTATTTTGTAGAGGTCCTTGTGGCCTGCCAGCTCGATATGTAGACTCATTCAGTAGCAAAGAGATGCTTGAACTGCAGGCCATAAATCTGTCAGACCACACCTTGCCATTTCCACGTGTGAATAAAGAGGATCCTGAGCTTTGGAGATCTTTGGGTGTTGTTAGGGTGGCTGTGCAGGGCAACACCTGAATATGCCTAAGGGAGTGGGGGCATTGTTGATGGTCGTGTCAGTAATTTGCTGTTTGATCTCCAAGGGTCTCTGATCACCTTTTCGTGCCTTTCCCACCGGGTCGTGTGCCAAGTGATCAGCAGTGATGTCCCTGCTGACATTGTCCAGGACAATGGGACCTCAGATAGTTCCTGGATAACTCGGCTGGAAAACAATTATGGATTCTACATTGGCCTGGGCTTGGCTGTCTTCTCCAGCTTCCTCATCGGGAGCAGCGTCATCCTCAAGAAAAAGGGGCTGCTACGGCTGGTGGAGAAGGGAGGCACCAGGGCAGGTAAGGCTTTTGTGGGGGCAGGAGTGGGAGGGACCACCTGTTCCTAGGACTGCACACACAATGCAAATTTCAGCACTCCTGAGGCAAGGGACCCCCTCTGGGTACAGTTAGTCTTCCATCAGCAATGTGAGTAAGAGCTTTCGTGGCTGCATCTTGGTGTGTGAGACACAGACAGCAGTGCTATGTGGGAGCTGAGGAGCTAATTTACAGGCCTGGCATGGAAAGGAGTTAATTTACAGTCTGCATTGGAAAGGAACTAATTTACAGAGCCCTGCACTGGAAGAGCTCAGCGAAAAGCAGCGTTCCCCTGCCTGGCACCACACATAGCAAGTGGTGTCCTGTGAGATCAGAGCTGCCCCCGCAGCAGGAGGATGCACGCCCATCACTCAGGAGCGTGTGAGGCCAGGAGGAAGCTGAGTGCTAAAAGCTCTTTGAAATGGGTCCCTTTGCACAAAACCCAGCCCGGAGCAGAGCAGCAGAGCCCTGACCCCACTGCTGCTGTAGGTGAAGCACCAGGCAGCTTTGCACCAGGTCACCGAGGCAAGGACGCAGCTGGGATTGCGTTAGGGAGAGGCGGGTGTGAGTGCAGGGCAGGCCGGCTCTGTGGGAACCCTGTGGTTTCAGAAAGGATCCTTTGGAGCTGTGTTGCACAACAGATAACTTTCCTCTAGCACCAGGCTCTCGGGCGAGGCGTGTGTTTATGTGTACACACATACATGTATATATATATATATATTTATATGGATGGGCAGTGGGGGAGCGGTGCTGCCTAGAGCAGAATTGCACTGTGGAATTGGCCACATCCCATCAGCATTGCAAACATGCTCCAGCTGCAGGGTAAGTCCTACCTGGCAGCTGACCTACTTGCAGAACTGCAAAACAGTGCACTGATAATTAAAATGTTGCTGCTTCCCAGTTCTGGCCTAGGAATAGATCTTAAATAATCTTTCAGAGGAAGTAAATATTTCCATCCCCATTTTACTCTGTGCCCATCTGAGACATGGAATGATGAAGGGACTGTCCAGAATCAGCCGCAATGCTACCAGCAGCAGCTGAGCCACTGGGCAGACTCAGGTCCATCTCCATCCTCTGTCACTGGGCTGGCCACATCCAGCTGCTGAACACAGATGGGTTTGCTTTTTGACATTATACTTGCACAATGAAATATCAGTATTGTTTCAACTGTAGATGTCTCTCTCCTCCTTCCCTCCATGAACTCTTCCCACAGCAGAGCCAAGCAAGTAAAACAAGAACAAACCCTCCCTATTTTTCAGAATGTTTAATGTTCTGAAAGGAATTAGAGATTAATGACAGAAAATTGCAGCTGACAAAAAGAGTTCTTGGGAAAAACCCGACCAAGCAAAAAGACCCTAAAACAAATAAACCAGCAATTTCTGAGGAATACCAGAGCATAACATTTGAACTTCAGCATTTAAGGAGCTGTTGAGGAACCAGAAGAGGCTGAACTCTAGCAAAAGATTTTTTCCTGTGTCCTGAAGTCTTCCTGTTCAACTCTTCATCGTCCCTTGTCCTATCTCACCCTGTAATCTCAGTCCCAGTGTGTCACCCCTGCTATGTGGGCACATCACTTTTCTCCAAGCAAGGCAAACACTGCTGTTACTGACAGCTCCAGTCGGGTCAGATTTATCAGAAACATGGGCTCTCCCTGAGCCAGCAGAATCAGGGTTCACCATGTCAGCAGGCTCAAACTCCTTATGTCCAACAGCCTGTGGGTTAGGACCAGAACTGGATTAGCTCCCAACACATCCTTCCCTGTTCTTTGTCACACTCTTTCCCTTGGAATTTATCCCTCTCCAAAGGGGCATTCTCATCTCTTGCTCTGAAGAATATGGTTGCTAACTCCTGCATGTGCTTTTCTTCCCCAGGAGATGGAGGCCATGGCTACCTAAAGGACTGGCTCTGGTGGGCTGGCTTGTTAACCAGTGAGTAGGAGCTGTTTCTCTGGGTTTGCAGCTTTTCCAGGGTCTGTCCCTGTTGAGGTGTGGAACAGAATACCGTGCTTAAAGCCTGTTTTCTGTCGAGTTCCCCCATCCTCAGCAGAGGTTCCTCAGGCAAAGGAGAGGCAGTGATCCACGCAGGATCTCTCTCTCCGTCCTCCTGCAGGACTGGCAGGACCTGCTAGCTCAGTTTTACCTGATCAAAAGCATGAAAAGCCAGGTTTTAATAGGGCAGCTGGCAGGTCTGCCTGTGTACCAGGCTCGGGGCAAACAGCCTCCCCTGGGGCTGAGGAAGCTTTCCTGCTGCAGACAGGGAGATAACAAAGAGGTGTTGGTAACACCTCCTTCCTTGAAAAAACTTGCTTTCCCTTAAAACAAGACTTAAACCCTTTATTTCCTGCTGCAGCATTACAGTATCTCCTAAAACTGGACTCCAAGCTGCACGGAGGGCAGCAGATTTTACACCGGGGTGTTTCAGAGCCCTCTCTTCTGACTCTCAAGGTGCCCCCACCTTGCTCTGCCCTCCCAGCTCCTGTGAGCCAGCACAGCCCTTGGGAGCAGGGGCAGCCTGGCCAGAGGGACCCCACAGCCCCAGGGACAGGGTGGGGAGGGGGCTCCCACAGCCACCCCTCCCTCCTTGACCCCACACAGCCTGGGGGGCTCGTGAGCCCTCGTGGGTCAGCCCTGACCTGGCCAAGCCCTGGCACCCCCAGCCCTTCCCATGGAGGGGTTCCCTTCTCCAGGGGTGCCCCTTTTAATTTCAGACAGATGTTCACCCACTGCCTGCCCTTGTTTAGCAGCAGGATGAGACCCCCAGCATAAAACCCACTCTCTAAGTGACATCTTGCTGGCTTGCAAACCCCCAAGGGAAAAGTCAGAAAGTGCTCTGGAACTCACTGTTGTTTATTTTTCTTGTGTTTGGTTAGTGGGTGGAGGGGAAGCTGCCAACTTTGCTGCCTATGCCTTTGCTCCTGCAACTATTGTCACGCCTCTGGGGGCTCTGAGCGTGCTCATAAGGTGAGTTTTGTGTCTATAATTTGCAATTTGCCTTTTTATTTTCCTCTTCTTTGCCTGTTTGACTTGTAAAAATAGACTTGAAGGGATACTAGTATGAATTATTCTCCCCAAAGGAAAAAAAAGTCTCAGTGTTTTCTCAAAAACACTTTAACAGTTGTTGTCCTTTTGGGGCATCGTTTGGGAACCAATGAATTAAGTAGCTTGCCCTTCTGGAGATGCTGGGTGTGGAGAGCAGCCACATACACTGCAGGTTAAATTATTGCAAATATCTGCATTACTTCATTCCTTATTCCAGCTCTTTAACCACTCAGGGTTGGTGAGGGTTTAATGTTTGTTTGTTTTGGTTTGGTTTTGTAATCAAGAGTACTAAAAATTTTAAAGGGTCAAAAATACCAGGCTTGCTTTCAAACTGCCTTTCACCTGCTTTTTATTTTATAAGCTTTTAGGGTCCTCCCATTCTGTAGGGTTTTATTCTTCTGGCTGTTTCCAAAAGGGCTGAAACCCTATTTTATTTCTTTATTTTTAAATAGGAGATTCCTACCAAAATACATGGCTCTGGCTACTTCAGGTTTTATAGAAAGACTGTATTATGAAATGCATAGGCAAACTGAGAGTTAGGACTGCTCTGGTGTCTTGCCCCACATTTTTTTTGGACAACAACTGGATATTTTTGCAACTATATCTGTAGCCCCAAGGCTTTCAGCGTTTCTCTGAGGCTTAATAGTTCTGGTGATTTAGTTTAAAATAACATAGCTTTTTTTTGTTGTTGGGTTCAGGTTTTTCTCTGTTGGACTGGCCCTTGAAGTAATTTACTTGAGTGCTAAAAGCTTCATAATGCTCAGCAGCTCCTGAATGATCCTGCCGACCCTGAAAAAAATATTTCTGGGGATGTGCTAAAACATTCAGCATTTTTGCACCTTGCTGACACAAGAGCTGTGATCTACAGGTCACACCTGCACCCCTGCAGGTTCAGCTGTGATAGATGCCATGTGATCGTCTATTAACTCACTGGAATCCAACTAATTTACACCAAAATTGCATCCTTGTATCATGTGCAAGCATTCTTAACTAAGAGCTGCTGTTCTTCTTTAGAGGAGCGCAGAGCACCGGCTGATGTTTTTCTGTCCCGTGCAGTGCCATTCTGTCCTCCTATTTGCTTGGAGAAAGGCTCAACCTGCTGGGGAAGCTGGGCTGCCTGCTGAGCCTGGTGGGCAGCACTGTGATGGTCATACATGCCCCAGAGGACGAGGAGGTCACCACTCTGGAGGAGATGACTTCCAAGCTGAAGGAGCCGGGTACGCAGCCAGCCGTGCTTTCCCTCGCGGGGCCGGGCAGTGCAAGCCTCTCCCCATGCCCACTGCTGGAGTTTTGAGTTCTTCTCTCCCTCCTGCAGGTTTCCTGGCTTATGCTGCGATCCTCCTGGCTCTCTGCTTCCTCCTGATCTTCTACCTCGCCCCCCGTTATGGCCAGAGCAACATCCTCATCTACCTCACCATCTGCTCCGTTATCGGCGCCTTCTCCGTGTCCTCGGTCAAGGGCTTGGGAATTGCCATCAAGGGCTTCTTTGCTGGCCAGCCTGTGCTGCAGCACCCACTGACCTGGATCCTGGTCATCACGCTGGTGGCATCCATCACCACACAGATCAACTACCTCAACAAGTCTCTAGACATTTTCAACACCTCTTTGGTGTTCCCCATCTACTACGTGCTGTTCACCACCATCGTCATCACCACTTCCATCATCCTCTTTAAGGAGTGGGTCACCATGACCGTGGTTGATATCATTGGGACAGTCTGTGGCTTCCTCACCATCATTTTGGGGGTGTTTTTACTCCATGCTTTCAAAGACATGGACGTCAGTTTAGGGAATTTACCCCAAGTCCTTCAGAATGAGCAGCCAGTGCCGGTCACCAGAGATGACAAGAACATCCTGATAGAGGTGGACAACTCCAGCATCACCCCAGAGGATAAACCCAAAGTATTCATGCTCTGCTCTCAGGGTGTTACCTGCAGGGGACTGGAGGTTGGGTGGGTGATGTCAATATTCCAGGTGCCAGGGTATTTTACAAAGGAAAAGAAGAAAATAAAACAAACTCTGTCTTTTCCAAAGCCAGATCTTTCTCCAGGCTTTTGGACAGGATCTCTGTCATGGTGTGGCAGCAAGGGGTGTGTTTAATCCTCTCTGGGCCCTAATACATGCAGCCACTGGAAACAAAAATCCTCTAGAAATGTGATAGTCCTGGAACAATGCTCCTCTCTGAGGCCCCTTCCCATCTCTTATTCTTGGCACAGCTGATGTTTACCCTTCACTCCTTCCCAGGGTGGTCATTGATGTCTTTGTTTCCAGGCCTTGATGGATCACTGATAGTGGTTTTTGTCTTTTTTTGTTTCCTTTCTAGACACTTGCCTGAACTCTAAAATACACACCAGCGTCTGGAGAGGAGGTGAGAGACAAGGACTGAACGGTGCTGCTCAGCCTCTGCTCATCCATGGTTAATCACCTGCTCTGCAAATAAGGGGACAAGAATATTGGTGAATATGGGCAAAACATGGTGAATTTGGCAATAGCTGCTCTCTCAGGCTCAGTGGCAGGACTCCAGCCATGAAGTGTTTTTGCAGAGAGATCTTTTTCAGCTTTTGTTTCCTTGTGAGGTGTAGGAGTTTCCCTGGAGCAGTGTTTATTATTTTTGTGGGAGTTTTGTTTTTTGGTTGTTTTTTTTTTTCTTTTTTTCCTGAGAAGCTCTGGTGCCCAGGCCTTGGTGAAGTTGCTGGGCCTGACCCAGACCCCACCTGAGGAAGGGCAGTCCCAGCTCAGGCTGGGGAGCTCTGGCAAGGTAAACCCCATGTCAAGAGAAACTCTACCACTGTCTCCAACACTTCTTGTGACAATTTTTTCATTCTGAAAGATCAAGTGGCTGTAAATATCAAGTATTTTTTTCCTCAAGAAATATCTTGACCTTGGAACACCCCCCAAATTCTTTGAGCTCCATGCGGTGTCCTGCTGCCCTCTAAGATGCTCACCTGATGGTACCTGGGTGTGAGCATCACTGACCAAATACAATGTGGGGCTTTGGGAGAGGGGACAATGCAATCTCCTCTTTTAATAACATTTCAGTGCTATCTTTTTAGAATGTGGAAAGGGAAATAAAGGGGTTTTTTTTTAAAAATAGTTGCAGGTGGATCTGAAAGTTTTTCATTATTTCATCGTGCTGGTGCAGCCCTAAAGGATAAAGAGGTTGAGGGACAGCTGAGAACAGCAGAAAGAGTAAAACAGCAGCGACCTCCTTTGGTGGCAGAAAATAATCCAAGTCACTCACTCCAGCTTTGGTTTTGGCACCCTAATCAGTGTGATGCTTTGTGCATTGTGTTTTAGAAAATGGCTGTAAACAGGACTCATCTTTCTTCACTCTAGAAGTGCATTTCATTAAAGCAATCCTGCCATTCCTGGAGAAATGCCATGTAGAAAATGAAGATTTGAACTGAGGTAATGAAATAATAGGCACTGAAAGAGTATTTGTTAATGACAACCAACAAATTTTATTAAAACTAGGCAAAAGGCACAATGAATTGCATTCTTCAAGTATTTGCATAGATGCATAGAGAGCATTATTGTAAACCATTAACATGTGGACAAGGGAGAAAGTGAGATGTATTTTGTTATAAGTTCTCCCAAGTAATATTATCTTTCAAAAAAATCAGGTTTTACCATCTTTTACTCCTCCTGCAGTTCCCCTGGTCTCATGCACTCAACTTGCACACATCTGAAAATTTAAAAGGACTTACTTAAAACTACTTTTTGGAGATTTTTGTGATATTCCAGCAATAAAGTTTTCTATTAGAATTTGGGCATGTCCAGTTGTTCTCGGAGCATTGTGTGTCTGCAGGTATTTTTTGAAACCTTGATCCCATGCCCACACGAAAGGCAGTGAAAATAATTTTAGTGACTTTTAGTGGTCGTTTACTGGAGATCAGGGATTGGAGCAGAAGTGCTGGTGCCCTCAGTGAGGGCTCAGATATGAGATCAAGTTCTTGTTACAGTGTGGGTACAGTCCTGCTGCCCTGTGAGCAGCCAAACCTCCCATTCCATACCAAGAAACAACAACTCTGGGGTTTGTTTGAATACACATTTTTACATGTAATATACCCCAACTATCAAAAAAGACAAAGATTAGAAAGCTGTCATCTTTTACTTGCCCTCCCTTATTTCAGAAAGAAGTTTTTTAGATTGGTTTGTTTTCCAGGCACGCAGAAGGTAAGAAAAGGTCTAAAATTAGTAAGATAAGAAATAATCCATGAGAATTTCAAGACACACCATGTGAACTGTTTCCTTGTGGAGAAAGAGGTAGTAAAGTTGTGAAAACTA
This sequence comes from Sitta carolinensis, assembly GCA_032173965.1. Classification (NCBI taxonomy): domain Eukaryota; kingdom Metazoa; phylum Chordata; class Aves; order Passeriformes; family Sittidae; genus Sitta; species Sitta carolinensis. The sequence goes on along the minus strand of CM063294.1, from coordinate 10,618,548 downwards.
ATGTGACTTAAGTCATCCTACAGATACACTACTACATGGAACTACAAATTTAACGAGTTCTTAGGGTTTATCTGGGATTTCTTTAATAAGCGGATCTTAGGGAAAGAGAACCCATAACAAAACTCATTTTCTTTATGCCAATAATACAGTTTCTCACATGTGGAGCAGCAGTCATGCTCTTTGAGGCTTTGTCCATAATAAATCAGACACAAGAGGACTGTTGTAACCACAGCTCCAGATTTCCCTGTGTTCTCCTAGGAAATAATTTCAAGGAAAAAAAAGTCTGGCATAACAAAAGTTCTTATTTTAAAATCCTGAGGAGAAAAAAAAAAAAAAAACACATACAAAAGCCAAAACTATTGGGAGAAGAAAAAAATAAATTCTTAAGGGAGGGTCCTCAGGGTCAGAACAATCAGCTGCTTAAAGTGCACACAGGCAGCTCTCTCCATCCATAGCCTGGAGGAAAAACCTGGAGTAAGAGAGCTGCCCTACAAAAGCACCACGTGTTGTGTTAATATTCCAGCTGTTTCACCACCTGGGCAGTTCCCAGGTAGGTTTCTCACTGGTTTGGGAAGCAGTCAGCCCATGGTGAGTCTCAGCTCAGCACAGAGCCAAGCCTCACGTGCAGACACATCTCCCGGTACCGTGCACTGCACAGGGCTCAGCTCGGCCTCTGCTGAGCTCCTGCTGCCCCTCTGCTCTGCTCCTGGGCCAGAGCTGCCCTGTCGTACCTGGAGTGTGTCCTAATGCCCTGGGCTGGAGCTCCCGGGCCGTGCTGGGGCTGCTTTGGGGGTTTACAGCACCCAGGGGAGACGAGCGAGTGCTGGAGGACAGAAGGGTTGCAATGCTCCTGCTGAAGAGGGTTATGTGGGGAAAACAAATAATAACAACCCCCTCTGCTAAAGCTGACCAAAATCCACAGTGGCCCCACAAATTATATTTCTACGGTTGGCTCCCTGTTGGGGCCCCGCTTGCCACCCCCTGTAAACAGAGAATAAGCTGAAGAATGTTATCACCAGCTGCCTTCTGCTGTCCCCAGAGGCAGTGGGTTCTGTATAGCACCAATTTGCTCCAGCAGCTGCATGGGGGGGCTGAGGAAGCCAACAGGGCTCACATGAAAGCCCATCAAGGCCAACACCTGCACTCACAGCTTGTTCTCCCTGGTAACATTTAAATAACTGATTAAAACCACGTGAACCCCCCCATCACCCCATCCCTGCAGTGGATATTGCACAATAATATTTAAATACCGTATAAACAAGTCATCCCTATGTGGAAAAGGCAGAGAGGGTCCAGCTGAGCCTGGTGTGTACCTGGGGCAGCCCTGCCATGCCTGACTGCAGCCTGGTGAGTCAGAGGAGACAGGGCTGGGGCAGGAGGAGAGGAGCTGAGGCACTCTCCATGGCAGTGAAGGTGTGAGTGTGGTTTGGTCTGAGGAAGACCATCCAGTGCCCTGTGAAGGCCAGAGCCAGCCAGGAACAGGCTGCCTCAGGAATGCCCACGGGAGCCTGGCTGTCCCACTTTCAAGTTGTTCACTGCTCCAGCTCTCCAGGCACCAGCATTCTGGGAGAGATGGAAAAAGGAGAAAAGAAGAGAAGTGAGCACTGATGGAAGAACAGGCCCTCTCCTGGAGCTGATGTCAGCCTGTCTGCATTCACAACCCAGTGTTTCACATAGGAACTCTCACACAAGGAAGTTCCAGCAGTTTGCTCCATTTTCCACAGCTGGTCTCCAGTATATTGCAGGCTGGAGACACATAACTGCTGTGTGGAGTGGAGATGTTTTGTGTTAAAGGGCCCAATTTGCAGAGCTCTGAACTCAGTGCCCAGAAGTCCCTCATTAAGTGCCTGTATTCAGGATTTTTGTGAAACACTCCCTGCAGGGAAAGCATCTCCTTAGCCATGGCTAGGGAGGCTGGAAATAATTTTTGTTCTTTACTGGGATCTTTAAGTCTTGTGTGAATCTTCATGTTTTGCTGCTCTTCACTGACACTTCTGGGTCCCACAGCCCTTGACCCCATTGCTCTGCCCCCTCACACAAATGCCTTGCCTGAGGAAATGTTCAGGGTTGTGCAGGACTGAATTCACTGTTTTGCTCAACTCAATAAATTCTTAATATGACACAGGCAAAACCAGAGACCCCTGCAATAAAGGTGGCCAACCCCCAGCCTCTCTGTCTCCACCCACCTGGGCTGTGCACAAAGGTGTTTTCAGGCTGATACTCCCTTCAGAGTGTGTTTATTCCCCAGGGGTGAGTGGTGTTTCCCACCACCCCTCAGTGCCTACCTCTGCCAGGGGCTGGAGGTGTCCTGGGGCTCTGGTGTGCCCAGGGGGCAGAGGGACAGCAGGGCTGCTGCCCTGCCAGCCTCTGGATCTGGATGGGATGGGATTCGCTGGCAGAGCTCGCTGGGGAGGCCGGGGCCTTGAAATATCCTAGGGAAGAAAAAATTAGTTTTGAATTTAAGCCTTAAGTTTTGGAAGTAATAGGTAACCTGTGTTCCAGAGACTTTTTAATTAGCCACATTAACTGGTGCACTTCATGGCTGGAAGCAAGTTCCATACACATACACTCACTGTTTGTTTGCCAATACAATGCCTGTAAACTCTATACATGTGCATGTTCTTGTGCCCATACAAACACACTCAGACCCACAAGCAGTTATGATTTGTTTGTGCACACAGCTGTGCCTAATAGGACGCTCAGAGCATTATATTTTCCATTCATCTAATGAATTTCAGTGAAAAGCCTGTCCCAGGGGGAAAAGTTACCCCCACAAGAGCCAATTGCCTGTTGTTGCTCAGGCTCTGTGCTAAGCTGCTGCCTTACAGGTGTTGATTTAACAAACACAGCTGCACTCAGGACTTGGAGGGCACCCAAACCCTTGCAGTCTCCTCAGACTATGCATAAATGCTATGCTTGATGGCTTGGGGATCTATTGCTCTCCAAGGATCCAGCCCTGTGACTTCAGGAAGGACAAGGCAGACTAAATTCCACTGACTGCCAGGTCTGAAGAGCTCCTATAGGAATAGCAAGAGAGCAAATCTGGCAGATGTTGCAAACATCTAGGAAGGACACTGCAACTAGCAAAAAGTGACATTAACTATGTCCCCTGTGTCTTCCCCAACTCCTGGCTCTCCACTAGCACAGAAACAGCAAGATTTCTTGTGGAAATCCTATGAAGAGTGTTCCTTCTCATAAGTCTGAGATAAAGAGACTGGATGTATTGGGGAGGGAGCACAAAGGAGATCATGGAGAACTTGTCAACAAGCAGCTGGGAAGGATACCTATTCCTTACTGACAACACTCAGCTTCCTGCTTTTGTTTTAGTTTTCTTTCCTGCTGAAGTGCTGGCTGTTCACAGGAACAATGGAGCTAGAAACAAGCCCATTCTCTAAGATTTTCCTCCATGGGGTTTGTTTCCCTCTATGTCCCTCAGAGGGAGACTGCCTGGGAGCTAGCCTCCTGCTACCTGCTGTTACTGCACCCTTTGCTTTTTTGAGGGTCCCAATATAATAATATTATTTTGAAAAATTGGTTTAAGTCAGTCTGAGTGATTACCAGCTTTCCAATAAGAATGGGGCATCCATAGTAAGTTTGGAACAGAGCTGCCAGCAAAAGAAATTAATCTTTCCTTTTTAACCCTCAAAATAACCTCATGGAGAGGATGCTCACTCAAGATGGGTCAATTTGGGTGAAGACTATCAGCTCCCCCAGGGCGAGAGGCTTCACCAGAACAAACCTCCCATCAAACAGCACCTGGAGGCCAGCAGCACGACTGCCTACCTGGGAGGGTGGAGGTTTGGGGGCAGGAGGTGCTGGCCTGCTGGGGGGTGTCCTCCGGGGAATGTCCTTGGGCAGTGCGGGCGGCGCTGGTGCCGCGGGCTGCCCCACGCTGCAGCTGTGGCTGCCACACGAGGAGGGTGGCTGCTGCCTGCTCATCTGCAGCCCTGGAGCTTGCTGAGAAGGTTTGGGTGGGATTTCAGGGAAGCCAATCACCTGTGAAGAAGAGCACAAATCCTCATGTATTTCCACTTCAAACCTCCCTTTATACTCGCTGCGACACTTCTGAGGAGCTGTGTGAGGTCTGCGAGCCACAGGGTAGGAAATATTGCCTGCAACTGCTGAGTGTGCTGTGTATGTCTGGTGGGTGTTGATTAGATGGACTGGGGCAACTTGGGATCATGAGGCAGACATGGAAATCAAGAGAACAGAGTAATCCAGGCATCAGTGTGACACTTGCAAGCAATCCCAGGGTTTGCCATTTCTCCAGTTTTGAGATGGGGGATAAGACAAAAGAGGTTCCAGCAGAAGAGACAAGCAACCACACAGGCCTGGTCAAATCCCAGCTCCTGCCTTTGAGGAACTCACTAGGAACAGGTGCTACACTCAGCTAACACTGACTTTCAGCCATGGGTGATGTCTGTCTCCCGTTCCCTTCCTTTGACAAAACCACTCCCTAACTGCAGTGTGAGGGAATCCCACACCCTGGGGCAGCTGCATTCTCTGCCCTGCAGGAGCAAAGTGACCCTGCCCTACCTTCCTCTGCTGCTGGGGGGTTCTCAGCTTGAAGGCAGGGTTTGCATGCCCAGTTCCAGAGGTGTCACTGACAACGAGAGAAAAAAAAAGAGTGTTAATGTCTTGATACATTTTCTCCTTTATCTTCCTGTATTCTCTATTTTATCTTCACTGGAGTGAAAAGATGAGAAGCCAATAGTGACTATACCAACGAATCAATTTAGTGACATTCCTCACAGCACTTGCAATGTCTCTCTGTCCTGACAGGAGGGGGGACAAACAGACAAGGCACAGCACTGACAACTTACCTGAACTGGGGTCTCTTCTTTAGAGAACAGATGGAGAATTTACTCCAGCATTTCAGATAATAGAATAAAAACAAGATTCCATTGAGAAGGAGAATGGGAGCCAGGATTGCCAGAGCTATCACAACCGCTGAAGAGCCTGAGGGCAAGAAAGAGGAGTTTGTTAAATGGGAAACTCTCTGCTCCCAACCAACTCAACCCTTCTGAAGTGGCTCCGTAGCAGAGCTGCTCCCTCTCACCTTCAGGCAGAGGGGGACCACTGTCCAAGCTTCCTCCTGTCCCCTCCTTGTTGCAGAATGGGGGGGCCCACCCCTGGTTGCAGTGGCAGTTCTTGTTGTTGTTGCACACCTGGAGTGGGAAGATTCAGAGATTCAAGTGGAAGCTACTAAGAAACCTGCAGGTGAAAACAAATCAAGCCCTTGCTGAATTAAACACTATGGGAGAGACTCCAATGGGAGCTGAGTGCGTGGAAACTCTTTTCTTCAGGGAGTGGAAGTGCCTTTCATTTCCTCAGAACTTCCCCCTTTTTCCAAAAGACAAGGGCTCTTCAGCTGATGTGCCAATAACCTGAATTCAGCAGAAAAGCATCATTTAGAAATGCCTTTCTCTTACCTCTCAGCTGAAAGACATGAGTTTTCTCTTTCATCAAGTGAAGAGTTCTTATTTTTTAGGTTTAAGAGCTTGGCCCATTGGTATTTGTAATTTCTTTCCATCCCCTGGGGGCTTCATCCCAAAGCAATTTGGAATAAACTGCCCTAAATAATACTTTTTGCTATGTTTTTCTTTAGTAAGTCTGATACTTTTTATTCAATCTAAACTGGGCCCAGGATATTTTCCTTTAAGATTACTCCTTGTTTTTCACTTATTGCAATTCATATTCCTCCAACAGGCCTCCTCAAATCCTATGTCAAAGGGACATTCATGGACCAGAAAATGCATCAAACAGGAAAGAAATATGCAAATTGATAGCTAGGAAGCCAAAGTCCAGAGCAAAACTAAGGAAGGAATCAGAACTGAGCTGAACAAGCAGACACAGAAGAATGGAAGCTCATCCTGCTGGAATGAAGCCTGGAATGGAGATGAAAAAGAAGACACTTACTCCATGCCCATGGCACTTCTTGCTACAGCTCTCAAAATCGAAGATGATGGACATGTTCTGGCAACGGCCCTCAAAGCAAACCTGCACAGAAAGCACCCAAAACCTCAGTGTTAGCTCTCTGAGTTAACTACCATAACTTGGGCTGGCCCCAGACACCTTGGACGTACAACTACTTGATTCCCTGGGCAGAATAACAGGAAATGAAGTTAACCTGGGTCCCAAGCAAACAGATAATCACTACCCCAAATCCCAGTCAGCGTGAACCAGAGAGAAGTGGGAGCTCAGCTGGCAATAGCTTGGCCATGCCCACGTGGCAAGGCCCTGAAGGAGCTCTCTTCAACCAACTAGCAAATCCCAAATTTAGCACTGGCCCTGAACTTCATCTGGCAAAGACATAAAGCCTTTGGGGTGTGTCCTTCCACTGCTTCTCTGAAGCCTCTAAGGAATCATTTTTCTAACACAGAAATCTCCCAGGAAAGCGTTAGACATAAAAAAAATTAACAGCTGGATAACCACAAAGCACATTCGGGGTGGAAAAGCAATACTCTGAACCTCCCCCAGGCAGCACTGTACCTACATGGTGGCTCCCACACTTTGTTCCTGTCAGCACCAAGCCGGGGTCGAGCATCTCCTTCTCTTCACTGTCGGCTCGGTACACGTGGGTGCCTCGGCAGCGCTGCGAGTTCACGGTGGTGTCGATGGGCACTGCATTGGGCTGCAGGGGCTTGAAAGCAGAGCTCTGGCACTGGATCTTCCCGCATTTAGCATCTCTGATTTCAAAGGAAAGGCTAAAGTCATTATTCCTGGCTTGCCGAATGCTGTGCAGACATGAGCTCTAAATGTAAATTAAAGCAGCAGTGCTTAGTCACTGTTAAATGAGCAGGCACCTCCCAAGAATTATCCCAAGCAATGGTGTCTGATGGATACTGATGGTACCACCCCACAGCCCCCACAGATGGGGGATGTCCCCATGGACGGCCAACCTCAACAAAACCAGAAGTAGGACTAAGAAATTTTTGTCTCAGTTAGACAGCTACATTTACCTTAGAGATTAAAAAAAAAAAAAAAAATCTCCCCTCTTCTGTTACTTTGGAAGAATATCAACAAGATGATTGAAAATGGTGAACTGAAAGCTTCAGCTGTAAGGGCTCCAAGTCCCACAAGGATGCAGCTGGTTTCCCAGGAAGCAGAGGGAGGGAGTGAACCAATACATGGACAGTTCTATCTCCTGACCCATAATGTTGTAACATACAAAAACATCTTCAGTGAGCAACTCTGGGCTGCCACTTGCTTTATACCTCGTGTCACACTTCCTGTAATTCCCATAGATGTCCTTCCCGCAGTTCCCATAGATGTCTCCAGCAGCATTGACCTTCTCAAAGCAGGCATCTGGTGCTGGCTGGGCTCCTGCACAGAAGAGACTCAAGTGGCTGCTTCATCTCACCCCATGCCAACCACTCGCTTGTCCTTTTTCTGCAAGGGTTGGAGCATGGGAAATTTTTTTGCTGCCCCCTCCACATGAGTGAGGCAGGAGAAAAGGCTCCTCAGACCCTGCCACTGACAGCAGGTATGGAAGATACTGCTGCCTTGCACAGGGGAGGAGCAGCAGGGTGAGGAGAGGCAGGAGCAGAGCAGTTGCTGGTTGAAAGGCCAGCACGTGCTGCTGCAGGCAGTGTCCTTACCAGGCCCCCACAGCTGCACACACTGGTCCCTGTAGGTGAGGCACATGCCACTGTAGCAATAGGCCCTTCCTCCATCACAGGGAGCCCCATCAATCTGGTAGGAGTTGAGGGGGCAGAACGGGGACTCGCCAGTGCAGTACTCAGGGAGGTCACAGGGTCCTGACCTCTTCCTGCAGGGAGTTCCTGGAGACATCAGCTAAAAAGAGACAGGGGGAAAAACAGGGAATTATTGCTTGGCTCCTCTGTGGTTTCATGTCTGTAGATAAGGCAGAACCTTGCTTGTGTCACTTTGTCCTCCTTGTCTGAGGTTTTTGAGGTGACTCATGCCTCTGGGACTTCATTAGCCGGGTGAACTGTGTAGAATAAAATTAATGACTGGATCCCTTCCCCAGGCAGCAATGAGATCATGCATGGAATGTAAGGCTGACAGACCTCATGGGGACACTGATCCATCTTACTCCACCCTAGGGTAGGATCCAATTTACCTGAACCATTTGTGACAGATGTTTATGTAATCTGTTCTCAAAACCCTCCCTGGGTGGGAAGTTTGTTCCTCTGTTTGCCTGTCATTTCTGCTGGAGACATTTTCCTGATGCATAACTTATGTCTCCCTTGCTTGAGTTTACTCAGTTCATTTTTCTCTTGTCCACCACACACATGGGGAACAAAGGGCATTCACAGTTACATCTGGGAGGTTCTTCCAAGTGAGTCCAGGTGCATTTCTGGAAATTGTTTTCCCCATGCTCAGCATAGTTCAGTAAGAGCATGCAGGCAGTGTGCTAACATAAAGATGAGCTTAGGAGAAATGTTTGCCCATGCTGGTTTCTGAGTTAATTTGTTGTCAAATTTGAGATCTTTGGCTCCAAAATCAGAAACACATTTTAACCAGTCACTATAAGGAAAGCTGAGATTTAAAATTATACTCTTTGCCAGCAGTTCAGCAAACACCTGAGCTAAAAGAATTCAGCTACACCCCAGGAGAGGTCAGAGCAAACACAGCATCCAGCCTAATCCCTGGAGGAAGTGTTTGCTTTAAGAGCTGTCCAGATTTCTTCTAGAGCCAATGGAGAGAAATATCAGCTCTGATTTATCCCTCAGTGTTGGAGAGGCAGTGTGACTTCACTCCAGCAGCATTCACAGTTCATCTTTAGATATCACAGGAGTCAATTTAATCAGCCAGAAGAAAGGACCCCACTAGTTTGATTACACTCATGGCTGTTGCCCATAATGAAAAAATCAAACCATGTTTGGCTGTGTCTTCTCCCCTTCCCCCTCCAGTTTTCAGCCTCACACTTGCTCCCCTCTCACTCCCTTTCCTCTTAGGAAAACCCAGAGATCCCACCTTGCACTGATGGCAGCAGCTGCCATGGGCACACTCAGCCCCAGGCTTCAGGGAGCAGGTACTGGGGTCACAGCAGGGGTTCCTGCAGTCCTGGAAGACAGTGAGATCAGCAGAGTTCACAGGGCTGAGCTGGCACTGATGTGCTCTCACACAAAGCAACACCCTCCCTTGCACCTTAGCTCATGGTAGCCAGCAGGAGCTGAGTGCCAGCACTGCACAGCCACCTCTGATGGGCACCACTGGTGGTGCTTGTCACATCTGGGGGTCTGGGCTGCTGCTTCCAGCTCCCTTTTCTCTTATGAGGCAAAGGATGGATTTGCAGAAGTGAGAGGCAGTGCTGAGAGAAGCCCCATTAACAGGAGTGGAGCCACAGGTTAAGTGAACTTTATATGAAACTGCAACATCTGGTAGAGTTTTTTCCACTGGAAGGGTTGTGAAGCATTGGGGTGGGCTGCCCAGGCTGGTGGTGGAGTCACCACCCCTGGATGTGGCACTCAGTCTTGTGGTTCAGTTGGCAAGGTGGTGATGGTCACAGGTTGGACTTGATGATCTTGGAGATTTTTTCCAACCTAAGTGAATCTGTGACTCTCTGAGCTAAAATCACTTTTTCATCTCCTTTTTAAATGAAGTTTTAATCACCTCTGTTCAGCCCTGAGTGCTGGGGTGGATTGTACCACACACTGTGATGTCAGGTGTAATTATTTTAGAACCTTGATTTATATTTACACACAGGGAAGATATTTTTGTCTCCTGCACAAAGAAAAGCTGATTACAGATCACATAACCGTATTTGCAAAATACATAATAAAAACACTCTGTCCCACTAAACCCCAAATAATTGGATCTGGACAATTGTTACCTCCACCTCTCCACAGTCACACTCCTCCCCCTCTTCCAAGTAGCCATTTCCACACTTCCCTCCACCATACATTCTTTTGGTGTCTGGCATATTGGAGAGACACATCCCTCCACCAGACTGCAGATACTTCTCCAGCTCTTGTCTGTTGCACTGGTTGAACACCTTGGGGAATGGGTGCCTGAATACAGACAGGGCAGAAAAACATGAAGACAGGTCTGGGCAATGGTTTAGAGAGGCAAAAAGGAGCACATGCAAATCCTGACAAGTGCCAAAGGACACAGGTCTCTCCCTGAAATTCCTGGGGTTGTGCTGAAGCAGATTGTGATTTCCTGGGCTTGCATTACACTTGGAGACAAGGTGAGACTGCACTGCAAGATGGTTTAGTAATATAATTGCCTTACAAAATAAACTTTATAGTACCAAAATATATTGAGTTACATTTGACTGTGATTGCTGATAAGCATGGCTGTCCTCTCCTCCTCAGTAATGGAGCTCTGGAGCTGTGGCTTATTCCTAACTGCTGGAACAAGCCTGAGAATCCAGCACTCAGCCTGAGAAAAACTGCCCATGAGCCTACCTGCTAAAAATAATATTTAATTTTTCCCATCTACCTCCTCATTTTGAAGAATATTAATATTTTTTGTGACATAAATTATTAATTTCTGTTGTTAAAATGCCCGTGCACTCCATGTGTGGCTGTGCATGTGTGTGGATGCTGTGTGCTCTGCTTGCATGCCTCTGTGCTTTCACTTCTCACCCAAATGGTTTTGGAGGAAATGATGCACATAAGAGAAGATCCCTATGAAAAAAAAAAAAATCTGTTCAAACAGAGGAAGGATTGAGAAAATGATGAATGTGGCTTTAAGTGTATGGGTTAATCTGGCATGTTTCGTGACTGCATCGTAGAAATTTTTATGTTTCCTCATCCAAACCAAATTTTGAATTCCTATGGGCTTCTAGAGCCACTCTTGCTTCCCCTTTCTCTCAAAGACTTCTTTCCTGTTAAACATGGGCTCCCAGGAACCAAGGAGTATTCTTAAGAAAAGGGAACAGGAAAATTTCCCTTTTGCCACACAATTCAGAACCTCACTTTTAAATGCTGCCATTACCTAAGGCCAGTCTCAGGCAGGAATCAGTTCCTTGGGAATTAGCAAATTGCTACTGCTCCATCACCCAGGGTTTGTCCAGCATTTTTTTTTTTTTTTTGTCTACAAACACTGAGTCCAGCAGGCAGCAACAAACCCCCTTTCACTCTACATTTCTAGCTCTTCCTCCCCCAAGGCTCTTGTAACACAGCCTTGGCACTCCTCCCTGAGCCCGTGCAAGATGCACTCACCCAGTTGCAGAAGCCATGATGCAGCCCCCATCTGCTGCAGGGGTGGTACAGCAGCCAGCAGAATCGTGATTCATGCCAAAATTGTGTCCCATCTCGTGGGCAATGGTAGCAGCAACACCAATGGCATTATCAGAGTGGTCCTGTGCAAGGTCAAAGAGGCAGGTCAGCATTTTACCTGTGCCTGTCCTGTGCACCTTGGGGTCAATGGGTGAGGGGAACTTCTCATTTGTACAAGTAGGAAATATCTACTGAAGGTATTCCTGCCTATAAGCAGGTGAGTGGAGAACTTGACAGGAAATGTTTTCTCCCTGGGCTTTAGGAGGCATCTATCCTATGTATTCACTGCTGGCAAGAAGCTTTTTATTGGGTATTGACAATTACTTACCATGTTTACTCCTCCTGACTGGAAATCAGAGCACATGGCCATCACGGGAGCCAAGCCTACTGTGGTACCTTTGAAGGGCACACCCCTAAAATCAACCCAGAAAGAGCATGAAAAGGCACTGAGGCACTTGAGGAGGCAGGCAGAGAAATGCACCCTGCAGTGCACAGCTCCTTACACAGTGTCAGGGGGACACACTCTCTTTATAGTGTCTTCCAGTGCAGGACATCATAGCAGAGCTACAAAGCCTTAAGGTCTGTTTATCTTGGACTGCTACTCTGTTTTATGGGCCAGCCAGACAATCCTATTTTTTATAATGGTTTGGTTCCAAAAAGTGCTCTTGCTGAGCTTTGCAACAAGCACAGAAAAAACTATTTCTGGATCCTTAGCTGAGTACTCTTTGTAAATGCTTCATTTACCATAAGCCTGATATTTGTCAGGTTGGGATCTGGGGACTTGAGAGAGTAGTAGGCAGCACCTCTGAGGTACAGCCACGCTCTGCTCCTGCCTCTGAGCTGGAATTCTGCACCACCCAGACAGCATCTTTGAAATGGGAGCCCTGGAAATTGTGCTCAGGACATGACCAGATGGAGAGGAAATACAGTAACGTTAAAGGGAAAAAAACCCAACCAAAGAAAACAAGGGAGAAGGCATTGTATCTCTGCATTTCAACCCTACAGATCCCCTGACTCAGCCTGGTGGATGAATTTCCATGGAAGGGGTAAGGAGATCTGGGAGCTGCTGTAAATTTTTCTTCCAATGCCATCTGCATTGCTGGCCAGGCTACTGGCCCTGGTGAGATCAGTGGCCCATCAGTCACAGACCATCATCAGCTGGCTCCCAGCACCAGGGCTCTGTGTGTCAGTGGGATGGGTTAGGAATGAATGCTTTCCACAAAGCCACTTGGAATCCTGGAAGGATATCACGGTACAAACTGAGTTCCCACCCAACCCACTTGTCAGAAACAGGAGAAAGGAGCTTACGTGATTAGTTGGGCATTATCATGTTTTCTGTGCAGCCTCTCTTTGCTACTCCAGGCCAGAAAGGACTTGAGGGTGGAGTAGGGATTCTCTGTTACATCACATTTATCCCCATAATTCCAGATCTCCAGCCCCACCAAGGCAATACGGATATTCAAGGCCCTGTAAAACTAAGATACAGATAATAGATGATAAAATAAGGACCACAAAGTTATTTTACTGTGTTTTAAATCTTGAATATATACTGCTAATTGCACTAGAGATCAACATGTCCAGAGATGTTTCCTCTGGAAATGCATTTCAGCTTAGTGCTGAGCTCTACAGACAGAAGTGTGCAACCACACAAAATCCTAAACTCAACTGAAATAGAGACATTGAACTTTAATTTTCGAATGAATGACAAAGACATAATCTGGAGAAATGAAGACTGGCAATCATGTTTCATCTTCCAATATGTCAAAATTCCTAAAAAGAGTAAGGAAGGAGAAGCATTCATGAGTAGCAGGGTGAAGGGGGTGGTGGAAGGAGTTCAAGGGGAGCAGAAAGGGAGTAGATCTGAAAAACAAGCAAGTTTAACTTCAGCAGCACTCAACACCACTGCAGAGATGACTTCTGAAAGCTCCTTCCAGCTCTACTTGCCCAGTTTTCTACCATTTCAACTGAACACCTCAGTCCCTTTTCTACAAGCATTACTTAGGAAACAGTTTCTACAGAGATGTAGTAAAACACAAGGTGCTCATGCTGGCTCCAAGGAATGGAGATTCCCCCCACCCTGTTCTGGATTTGCAACAACACAATTGTTTGGCAGACGCTCTCCCCAAGTCTCCAGGGAGAACTGCCACACCATTATTCCCTCTCCCAAAAAGCCAGCCTCCTCTGACCCTGCTAATTCTCCTGTTTCGTGATCTGGGCCTTGCTTTCCTCCTTTCACACACACCCAATCTCACCTTATCTACGTAATTAGCAGCCTCCACTAATTTAAGCCTGGTTTCTTCGATGCTGAAGTGATGTTTCTGAAACTGAACAAAATGAACACGTCAGGCAGCACAAAGGCAACTACAAAGAGCTGAAGTGTGTTAAAACAAGCCACATTATTCTGGAAGGAAGAAGGTAATTATGAAGTGAAATCTCCCTGCACTGCGCACCTGACTTTAAGCCCACAGGTATATTCAGAATTTATCCCAGGCACACCATGGCAGTGATGCTACTCAAGTGGTGCCACGGTGGAGCCACCCAAACTTATCAGTGCCTCCAGAGCCAGGGGCTGACAAAGAACTGGCAAATGTGCCAGGTAAAGTGTGTGATAACAGGACTTCACATCTGAGCTCAAGGCTGCTGGAGCTCTCATCACATCTCACTCATGCTAACAATTTGCCTGTTTAAACCACCTGGCAATGAATGAGTTAATTTCAGCAAACTGGTTCAAAGCGTTGAAGTGGCAAAATGTCAGATTTTCATTTAACACATGACAAAACCCAGGACTTTTCTTCTAATGAGGGACACAGCAAAGGAAGGGCAGTTAACAACAACACTGTGAGACTGTCCCTGTTTGTCTGATCAAATGGTGAACAACATATGGCAGTTCCTGACTATTATGTGTTTTCTCAGTTTCCCTGGTGTGCTGCTGCCTAACAGAAACCAAAATAGGTTCTGCCTCTTTAGCTTTGTTCAGAATAAATTATAGCCCAGAGCACTGTGTGGTTTTCCCTACTGGAGTTTCAAGTTGTAAATTATGGATAGGACCAGCCTGGCTCCCGTCTGTGCTGGAGATTAAACAATCAGTAAAGCACTGTGTGGTTTGCACTGTCAGTGTGTCTGGCCTGCTGTCCAGGCTGGGGATGGGGGAGGGATTGCTGACTTCACTCAGCTTCTCCCAGACTTATGCTGTGATCTGGAGCCTTAAAAATGTCTATTTATATATCTGCTAGCAGCTCAGAGCAGAGCATAATCACAGTTATCTTCTCTAGAGATTAAGTATACTGCAGTCAGAAGCACATGGCTCCTGGAAGCCCCCAAATTTCCCTGTTCTGAAGGCAGACTCCCCCAGCCATAACGAGGACTGACCACTGCTACCCTGGGAGATCAGATCTGACCCTCAGCCCTCATCCAAATCTGCATCTCTCCCTGGGCCCGTGGTGGCTGCCAGGACAAAAGTGACCAAGACACAGCTCTCTCTGTCTACTGAACCGTTGGGATTGCTAGAGAAAACTCGCTGAGCCCCAGCAGCCCTCCCTGCCCCAGGAGATGCTGCAGGTGGGATGTTCTGTGCCCAGTGATCCATGGGTATAAAAATCCCATTTCTTACCTCAGCATAATCAGCCACGAGCAGGAGCTCCACGTACTTTGTAGCCTGCAGAGTTTCCCGTTTCACCTGCAGCAGCAGCAACACTGGGTTATTGGGTTATTCCCCCAGTATTCTCCAACAAACTCTTCATAAAATACATGTAGAGGTAGTTTTTCCCAGTTTGTTTCTCACTGGCCATTCACCCTACCCCATCATGCAAGGGACCTCAAATGTGACTGATTTAGGGCAACAAGGTCATGTAGCAAACAGCAAGTGCCCATGAGCCTGTCCTCAGCCCACCTTTTGTTCCTGAATTGGATGCAGGAACAGCTACAGCCCACCACAGCCCCCAACACTCATTTTTTCCCTGCTGGAGCCACTATTTCACAATCAGCTTGGTACAAACCCTCTTAAATGTTCTTCATTTCACTTTCTCAGCTATGTTCCTTGGAACAGCAGGGCTGGGGACAGGTGGGATGTTTGGAGCATCATGCATGGACTCAGGCTGAGCCCCGCTCACCCTCTGGCCTGGTGATTTCATCCCAGCTGTGAAGTCCCTGAGCCAATCTTCAGCTGCATCCCCAGTGCCCTCGTAGCCACAGGCTCCTCCCTGCAACCTGAGGTTGTCCACCCTGTAAATCAAGTGCTGGTTTGGGCTGTCAGGAGCTGGCTCCAAGATATAGCTGGAATTGCTGCTCAATACGATAAGTCCTCTGTTGAAACGGGAAGCAATAAAAGGGAAAGTTAATTACTATCACAGCAACTGGAGACAAATCCTGCTGCTGCTGCTGAGCTCCCATCTCACTCTGGCAAGACACTTATCCTTACCAGGCCAGTCAGTTCATTAATAAAAGGGTGGGAATATTTTGAGTTCAGAGGGGGAAATCCCTGAGTTTCCATATATTAAAATCCATTCAGTGGGCCTCAGACATTGAGAGGCTATTGGAGCATGTGCTGCAACCTGAGAAGTTTAACACAGCTTTTTCTTTAGGGCAAGTGGAAGCTTTTCTACCAAGAAAGAAGAAATTTGCCTTTAACAGACCTGACCTGAAAAATGTGAAGACTTTGTCAACAGGAAAAGCAGAGTTCTCTCTGGGTCATGCACGCACCCAGATAGTTCTAGTTTTCTCAATGAGCATCTTACAGCCAGGAGAGATGGAAATCTGTGTGTGATGTCCTCTAGAAGATGTGTGGCTTGATGGGCACCACCCATGCCATGCAGGCTCAGAGTGAGAACGGCCACGTGTGCCCAGCTCCTGTGCCTCCCCAGCAGCCAGAAAAAGATACCAAGGAGTTTCCAGCAGACACTGACAGCTCAGGGCTGCAGGCAGCCTCTGCACAGGCACACTGAACATCTCTGCCCCCCTGGAGCAGGAAAGCAGAGCCTAGGAAAACACAGGCTGACAGAAGCATGGCACACCTGTGACTGCTTTTGCTTTTGGAGTATTTATTGCAAGCCACAGGTGGCTGCACTGTCCTGTTTATCTCCCTGAGCCCTTTGGCCTGTGCTACACTCACTAAGATGTCTCAGGTTTGCTTTGGCAGGGGCTGTTTCCTGGCTGGAGCCAGTCCCATCAGCACGGCTCCCAGCCGGGCTCCAGAGCAGATGACCACTCATGTCAATAAAGCCCGTGTGATGTTTTGGAAACAAACTCTGAGCTGGTGTAAATGAATGCAGCTCCTTGGTCACAACAAACTGCTTCATTTACTCCTGGCTGAGGATAAAAACCCCAGCCAAAGACTCCATTACTCCCAAAATAATTGTGTTTCACACACACAGCCCTGACACCACCTGGGGAGAAAGCAGAGAGCTGACAACCCAGGAGGGAGCCCAGACTCAAAGACTTTGCCCCAAAACACACAGAAAATTACCAGCTGTGAGAGACTGGGAGAAGGTTTTTACACAAGTGTAGAGCACTGGGCTGGGATGTGGTGAGTCCTGTCCCTGCCTGTGGCAGGTGCAGTCCTGAACCACTGACAACAGTCTATTGGCCTCAAGTTAAATAATCACTGCACCAGTCCACAGTGGCAGCACACAGGGGAAGGGTCCTGGAGCTGGTTAGGAGGTCATGGCTACTAATGATACCCCAATGTCTGCAATTTCCCCAACA
The DNA here is from genome assembly GCA_032173965.1 of Sitta carolinensis. Taxonomy (NCBI): domain Eukaryota; kingdom Metazoa; phylum Chordata; class Aves; order Passeriformes; family Sittidae; genus Sitta; species Sitta carolinensis. The sequence goes on along the minus strand of CM063294.1, from coordinate 10,601,653 downwards.
TGCCCTTTTTATGCCCAGGCTGGCTGTCCTTTGAGAGCTAGTCCATCCACTCAGGTTGAAACAGGGGAGCCAGGCTGCTGGGAGCAGAGCTCAGGTGGCAGCACCTGAGCGGACATTCCAGGGACATTCCCAGGGGGACATTCCCGAGGGCATTCCCAGGGACATCCCCAGGGGGCATCCCCAGGCACATACATTCCCTGGACCATTCCCAGGGACATCCCCAGGGGCATTTCCAGGGGGCATCCCCAGGCACATTCCCGCGAACATTCCCAGGGGGCATTCCCAGGATCATTCCCAGGGACATCCCCAGTGGGCATTCCCAGGACTATTCCCAGGGACATCCCCAGGAGGTATTCCCAGGAGCATTCCCAGGGGCATCCCCAGGTGATTCCCGCCGCTCCGGGCACTCACCGCAGCCCTCGGCAGGTGCTGACCGTGACGCTGGAGCGCTGCCTGCCGCGCACGGCGCCGTGGTAGAAGCAGTGGTGCTGCGGAAAGAGGGATGCGCGCTCGGTACTTGGGCACCGCCGAGCCCCGAGCGAGCGCTGCCGCGCCCCGGACACTGCTCCCTTCCCGCTGCTTTTGGCAGCCAAATATCCCCGCTAAATCTCCGCCAGGCCGCAGCGAAATTTGAATTTTCAGCTGCCATGCGCCCCTGTGCCAGAGCATCCACCAGCGCCTTGCTGCCAGCAAAAGTGGAGAGCTCTGAACCGCCAAGGAAAGGGCTCGGGGGCTGCAGCACCGCGCCAGAGCCAACGCTTCCTGGCCGAACAGGAGCTGCCCATCGCTGGCAGCTGGCCCTGGGTCAGGCCCCAGGGGAGGGTGACACCGTGGGCAGTGGGGAAGCCCCGGTCTCGGGGCTGCTGGTGAGACAAAGGCAGCCTCTGGCTGGGACAAGGAGGCTTTGGGGCAGAAACGCCAATATATTCATTATATGCCTTCCCCTCACCCCGGGGCAGCAGTAGGAAAGATGATCTCATGGGGATTTTATCTCTTATTTTTGCTTTGGGACCAATGCACATCTTTGTGCTGCTGCAGCAGAGCCAGCCAAGCCCGAGTGAGATCAGTAATTTATGGGGTTTGTACTGAACAGGAGCTGGCTTATAGGGGTTGGTTCCCCCAAAGGCTGGGAAGGCCCCTGGTGTGGGGAACTTGGTGGCAAAACTAAAAGCAAGAGGGTGAGCAGTGTGAGGAATAAACAATTCCCCAGCACCCAGAGAGAGGGGAGCAATGCTGGCAGCTGACCTTGGCTCTCATAACAGAGTTCAGGCAAAACAGAAAGATGTTTTTTACCATTTCTGGGGATGGAGCAGCTTTCCCACTGGAACCTCCCAGATCAGAGAGCTGGACTGCCCTCCCCTCTAGCTTTAAGCTGTGAGGATCTGTGCCCTCAAAAACAAAAAAGGCTCAGGAGGAAGAGGTTTATTTGCTTTCCAAGCCCCAGCCCGGTGTCCCTGCAGCACAGGAGGGAAGGATCTCTGCACTCACCGTGTGGGCCAGGGGAGTGCTCTGGGCTTGGCCAGTCTGGCTGTAGTGGGTCTCAGTGTAGCCTGGTGCAAAGAGGTTTCTGCAGACACAGTGGAGGGAGTGAAAGAAAAGTAAATTTAAAAATCAAGATGGTAAGACCTTTCTTTTGTACTGGATTTCTGCTTTGGGGCACTGGAAAATCAGCTAGATCCAGCTCTTTCTGAAGTCAGTGTAAACGTTCCTGCTGCTGTGAACCACTGCTGTGGATTTGGGGCAGTCACTGTTTTCTACCCACGGGGTGAAACCACCTCTAACACCCTGAGAGGGCAGGTGAGAGATGGGGATTCACAGGACACCAGCTGTGCTGTCTCTGCACGCTGCTCTCAGCGTGTCCCTCCTGCCAGGCACTTGCTCAGGGAGCAGGGGCAGCTCCTGGTGGCCCAGGAGCCATGGGATCCCATGGCAGGACCATCACCATGGGCTGTGCTACCTGTGCAGAGCACACTGTGAGGGCAGAGGGTCAGAAGGTGGGAGCACAGCTGACCCTGCCCTGGCAGAAGCTGAGCACCTCCCACAGAGCACATCCGCTCCTGGAAGGGCCCCACAAGCCATCTAAGTGCTTTTCCAAACCATTTATTAAATTAAAACAATAACAGAGAGCCTGTCCCTGAGGTCAATTAGGCACCAAGATCTAATTCCAACAGCTGCAAGTGAGCAACTCAATTTTTACATGAGGACTTTTAAAGACCCAGCATCCTAACCTAATCACTGACCCTTAATGGGTACAAATCTCTGTGCAGAATTTTCTTTCTGTTGCCAAATTATGCCTCAGGTATACTGGGATTAAATTCAAAGCACCAAGTCCAGCATAGCAAACACAACACAGGTCAGCTCAGGACACATCTGGGTGCTGGTGTGAGTCCTGAGCTCAAACCCAGACTGTCTCCACTGCCCAAATCTGAGTACAATCATAAATCAGTCTGTATCTGCGTTCCAATTGATGCCCAGAAGCTGGTTCACATCTTTGTTACAGGAAAATGCTGATTCCACAATTTGAATCTGTTCATGTCATCCTCATGTACACAATATTCTCCCTTGTCTTCAACCCAGGATCAGACCAAAAGTCTATAAAAGGAGCTCCTGTGCACTGAATAGAAAGCATTTTGATTTTGTTCCAGAGGAAACAGCCTTCTCCTTCTTTTTAAACATCTGCATTTGCTAAACAGTGATGTAAAAAGTACAGCAAGTCAAAATCTGAGCCAAACCAAGAAGGTCATATCCTGTGTCCATCTCAGCAGCCATAAAATGTAGGTTTAAAGCAGTTTTTAAAAACAACAGTTAGTCTTGCAAACATTTGGAGAAGGATCACAGAACATGCCCTGTGGATGAAACACACTCCTGCAGCAACCCCACGGTGCTGTCAGGCCACCAGAGTGCCACAAATGCCACCCATGAGGATGCCACATGCACCCCGGGCAATGTGTTGTCAGATGCAGCAGCAGCTCAATCCCTTTGCATCCCTGTTAGAAGCATGTCACACATCAGATTTTAGAACTAAACTGATGGAAAGTAGGAAAAAAGTTTTCTTGTTTTCTTCGCCTGATTTCTTCAAGCTAGATGAAAAAAGCTGTACCACAAGCAAACACAAAGATTTTTCCATTTTGGCTTTTGGTGCCTGTCAGTCAGATCTTACCAACACTGAAAGCATCTCTGTTTTAAAAAGGGACTGGGTGCCTGTGATATCTAATTAAATGACACCAGAACAACAGGAAACAAAACCTTTTATCAGTGTTTGAAAGTGCTTCACCCACCTGGCATCCAAAGGCTCAGACAGCTGAACAAGTACCCACAGCTTAACAACAGACAACTGTGCCACTGTTGTGTTTGATAGCATCTGATGTCAGGAAAACAGCAGCTTTTATCTCCACTTTTAAGGTTCAGCATAGCCCAGAAAAGCTCATTTTGTGTCTCTCTGATGTGTTAATTCTTATCACCAGCTGCTATCAGTGATCAGAAGGCGAGGTTGCTGCCTTCAGCTGTCCCAGGTCTGTAAACCCATGATAAGCAACAACCCACAGAACTTCACTCCCTTCATCTCCCTCCCTGCAGCAGCTTGCTCAGCAAGGGTGCAAGAAACAAATATTTAATCACCAGATTGCATTAACTCGCAGGAAATTGCCTTGAGCAATGCTCTGGCAGGTATCTGGTCTGTGTCAGGGGCAGACAGTGAGGCAGTGTGATCTGCCCTGTGCTCTTAAAGCCAGACACCAGCCCGTGGATTTCCAGTAGCTTTGCACAGCCTGCTTGTTTCATTCCCAAACAAGCACGCTTGTGTTTTCCTCCTGCTCCTTTATTCTTGGAAAGCATCAGCCATGAATGGCCACTTGATCTCCCCTCCAGCACTGCCCGGGGGCTCCTCAGAGCTGTGACTCCTGCCCAGCCCCTCCTAGAGTGATTTAAGGAGCTTTGCCTTAATTTTTAGGGACACTCATGCAGTTGCTCAGCTGAAAGTCAGTGTCATCTCCGTGCTGCAACTTCCAAGCCTCTCTGCACCAGTTGATTCCTGCTCTGCACCACAGGGTCCCTAAGAAATGTCCAGTTTCTTATTCTGAGCTTGAAGCAGTCCTGATTTGAAGATAGGTCCCAGCCTCAATGCAGGGGGGCCCTGGGGCTCTTGCAGCACTGCCAGAAAGGGCTGCCACAGGGGATTGCACAGGGTGTGGTGGGGAGGGCAGTGAGGAAAGAAGAAAAACAACACATCTTGCAACACCCTTGGTGTCTTATTTTGAGTCTGTAAAATTTCATTCCCAGCCCAACTCCCTTCTTTATCACACACCAAGCCTTCCACCAAACTGTAAACAAACAGCAAACAAACCTTGTCACCAAGAGTGCACCAGAGTTACAGCCAGTCTTGACTCTCTTTTCCACGTGTACCATTTGGATAAACAGCAGAGAAATACCATACCCCAAAACCTTCTCTGCCATCATTTCAGGACAACGTCCTTGCCAGACTGAACAGCTAAATCCAGGGGAGCTCAGCCCTGCAAAGCACTGATGGAAGTTTCCAGAACATGGAGTTCACCTCCTTGCTGGAGAAGGCACGTCTGAAATAAATGTGACAATTTGATTCTTTCTTCTCAGTTACATTACATGCCTCAGTGACCACTTCTCCAGCAGCTCACGCTGAAGCTGCAAAAGTCTGGATGCAAAATAACATCACTTAAAGGCTTCTGAGATCCAGTCAGGCAGCTGGCAGATCGCTAGCACACATCATCTTCCTAAAAGGCAGCACAGAGCCTCTCATTAGAGGAGTTATCAGCATGAAAAATTGATGAAGTCAGAGAAAAAGCTGGTTTGGGATGGGAGCACCCTCCTTTGCTAAAGCTCAGCAGCAGCTGCAGCCAGTTTGGGGCCAGGGAAAGCTGCACACGAGCGCTTGGGATGCTCCAGAGCAGCCTCACACCTTTCCAACAGGGACCAGCTTTCAGCAAGATCAGGCAATCCCCAGGATCCAGCTCAGCCTCCAAGCTCAGGGTGCAATAGCCTGCTCTTGGCAGGAATTGTTCCCCGGGAAGCCTTGGGAGCCAGGTTGGATCCAAGGGAGGAAGCCAGAGGCAGGAGTGGCTCGTTGCCATAATGTACAGATGGCCGGAGCCGGTTCCTGTGCTGGCCCCGGGCTGGTCCCGCTCCAGCCTGACAATGATATCATTGTGGGACAGAGCCCTGCTCCCCGGGCTGCTCCCTGCCTGCAGAGCTGACAGCACAGGGCACCTGGCCCTGCCAGGGGTCACTCACACACCCCACTCGTGAGCTGAGATGGTTCCCAACAGGAGAGGGGGGCTGAAGGCACAGGGCAAACCCAGCTCTCCTGCAGGCAGCTGCCCCTGTGGCACTTGGGGACAGGGAAAGGACGTGGCTTTCAGCTCTTCTGGCCACTGCTGAGGAGCAGCTGGGGGAAGGGGGGCTGCACGGCACACCCAAGCACTCCCAAAAACAGCAGAAGGAAAGCTGGGGCCCTGCTCGCAGGACCCTGTCCTCCTGAGGGAGTGCACATTTCCCAGCTGCTCTAGAGAACCTCACCCCTATTTCCCTGATAAATGGGAACAGTTTTGCCTATAAAACATCACTTGTCAGCACAAGCCTAAGAGGAGCTATGGGCTGCCATGAACACGCTCAGTTGCACCAGCCTGAGATCACCCACAGGCACCCAGAGTGCCCCAGCAGCACTCTGATTTTGTTACTAATTAGAGCAAGAAGGACTTTAAATAATTTGTCCCATCAGCAACCTTGTTTGGGTTCATTTTACAGAGGGGCTAGTCTGCATGGACAGCTGCCAGTTTAGAAACACCCAGCAGTATCTAGGAGATGGACATGGTTTTTATTTCCTCCCAAAAAACAAAAGCCAAATGGTCCATGGAGCTCTCATGAGAAACATCGACATTGATTTTTCAGTCATGGGACCAAGAAAAGTGAAGCCTGCAGTCTCTTACATCTCTTTCCCTGTCCCTTTCCTCAAATCACCATAAATCTGTCCAGCCAGGCTGCCAGCTTCTGGGGGTGGAGGGAATTGATTTTCCCAAGAAACTTTAGACATCAGATTTCCATCTACAATTTGTGGTCCCACTCCATTGCCTCTCAACAGGATCCAAGTAGGGTAAGAAGGGGAATGTGAACTCTTGCCTCTCAGTCCCTTAAATGTTCCCTAAAGCCAGAATTTATTATCAAAACCTGAAGTGGCCCCATCTTGAATACCACCAACACATGACTCATGACAACACAGCAGGCCTGCTTTTTTATCCACCACTAGTGCAAAGTGGGAGATTTCAAGCCTTTGGAATATAGCAGTCAAAACCTGGCACTTCATAAAACCAATGAAATCAATTTTTTTTTTCTTGGCGAGTTCCATTGAGATGAATCCTGGAGCTCTTAAGCTCCCTTCCTCTAGAGCTTTTGCTAAGAACATGTTTATTGTAAACACAGCAGTTTGGAAGGAAAAAGTGGCTTCCCAACTACTGAGGTGGAACTAAACAAGCCATTTGTAAAGCCTGGGAAAGCATCACAGACTAAAGCCTCTCCATCCCCTTCTCCCACCCACAGCATCTATGACATTCACTGTGTGAATTATGTTACAAGACCCAAGCAAGATTTGTCACATAGACCCTTGGCTTACCAATAGGAACCATAAAGGTTGCCCAGAGAGGAAAAAGGAAATGAAATAAATGGAAAACTGGCTGATAATGAGTCAGTGCACAAAAGATTTAAAAGGCTCCATTTCCTGGTCTCTTCCTCTCTGCCCCACACAGAGGAATCACTGAATATCCTGAGGGAATCAGGAAGCTGAAAAGCAGCCGTGGCTTTCCAGGTCCCACCCCTGCTTTTCTGATGATTCCAAGAGACAGTAGAGCAGGATAAACTTAATTTCCCCCCTTTGCATAACCCTTAACCCCTACCCATGAAGGCAGCCCATTAGACACTGATGATGTGTAGCCCACCAGTGGAATAATCTTATATATCCTTCCTGCTTGGAAATGGGCAGCAACTTCCTCCCCCAGTGGGTAGGAGAGGCCCTGGAACTGTGCAAAAGCAGGAAACACTGAATACAAGTGACACAGAGCAGCAGGCTGGGTGGGAGCACTTGTCACCAACCCAGGTGGGGCCAGCAGAGCCTGGCAAGGATGCTGCTCCTCTCTGAGTGGCCTGAAACCAACTTTCTGTTGGCTCCTGAGGTCAGACCAGCTGAGCTCTGGACCTCCTTTGCTGTGTCCTCAGGCAGCTCCTGCACATCTCCACTGGGGCTCTGCCAGCCCTGCAGGGTGCAGGGTAAGGGGCTGAGACAAAGAGCCCAGGGAGTCACCCACAGGCAGGGACTGCCCCTGGAGAAGCCTCCAAAACCTTGGCAGCTGAGAGGGCTTTTCCTGGGTCTGTTCTTCCCATGAGAGACAGAAAGAGAGAGAGGAGAAAGACTTTCTGCTCCCTTTCCTTCACTGAGGTGAGAAGACAAATCCCATGCAGTTTTCTGCAGTGCAAATGGGAGCTCTCCACTAAGAAAAGGCTCACACCAGGCAGTGCTGCCACACACATTGAGAGGCTCTCAGCCTGCCCCTGCTTGGCTCAAAGCTGTTTTTTATTAACAAATGCAAATGCCTTTTAAAAAAAAGTCACTTTTCATCCAAGGTTTGCAACTCAGATTCTTCCGCTCCTAAGCCCCAGCCAAATTTAAAGCTGCTTTATAGGCAACTCTCCATATATTTGTTGTTTGTGCAGCTTTGAGCTTTCCAATCCCACAGCTGCAGGACAAAGATTTGAGTCATTAAAACAAGCCAGAGTCATTTGAGCGATATATTTTGTCATTCTCCTGAAATGTTAGTGTGTCCTGAACCCTGCTTGAAACTCCAGTGTGCTTCTGACTTCTTATCAAATTCCTGGACAGGAAATAATGCAATATTATGTTAACTGCTAATGCAATAATTGTATTCACAGATATATGAAGCCCAAATGCAGATGTGTGATGAGCTTATTACGAAACACTGGGTTGGGCACAGCTCTGAAGCAGCTCTGAAGCAATAATTGCTGTGTTTCACCTCTGTGGATGGACACTTTGTCCTTTTCATATGGAATATGAAATTGGATGGTATGAACACTTCTTTCACATATTGAAACTAGAATGTTTCTTCCAAAGCTAGTGCATTCCTACAAATAATTACACTTCCCCCACTTTTCAAAGCAATTTTATCATTGTCTCTCCAGAAGGAGAGTGGGGAATTTGCAACAAGGCTGCCTAATCCACCAAGAACATCACCTGAAGCAGTTTCAGTGGCTTGGCATATCTCCTTTCTAGTTTTGGGAACCACTGGTTAAATCATATCCCAACCAAACCCAAATTATGCCAATCATTTCATGCTTTCCTTGAATGATGGGAGTCTGGGATGTGGATACAAGAGTAAAACGTGGGCCAGGTGGGTGCATTCACATCCCTGTGCTGAGCCCAGGGACAGAGGGGGAGCACAGCACCAACCTCAGCAGCAAAGCTGGCTTCCAAAGGCAATAAAATGGCCCAGTACTCTGAGGCTTTTTTTAGTTTAAAAAGCCTCAAGTACCCTCCTTGAAGTTGCAGTTCTCTTATGCCCATTTTCATGTGAATCTGCAGCCTAGAGCTTACAGGTTTTGTACAACTTTGAAGGGACACTTCCCACTTGGGGGACTTCCCTTTCTCTCCTGCTGCCTTGGCAACAAACTCTTCCCAGAAGAAGTCCTGGATGCTGCAGCTACTCAGCATCCCAAACCTCCTGCAGAACCTCAGCCTCCCCTGTAGGACAAGCCAGAGCAGTGAGGAGCTCCTGGGAGCTGTGGGGCAGCCCCAGGCTGGGAACGTGAGGGGCCAGGCTGGGCTCTGCCTTGCACACTCTTCAACAAGGAGAAGAGGTTTTTTCTCCACTTAGGAGTGCTCTGTTATGCTGATAAATACACAGGGTGCCCAGGGACCTCATCATTCCTCTTTTAATTGAAGTCTCTAAACTGCTTCAGCACTTTCACAAGTCTCTGAGAAGTGGAGCCTTTCCACTAATTTCATTTTGTGATTGCACCATCACCTGTCCTGAGCAAGGACTTGAGGCCTGGCAAGACTCCCACATGAAGCTGCTACCTATGAATCACCTGCATTTTCCACAGAAAATAAAAATTAAAGCCCCAAACCAGTTGCTGTATTTCATCAGCACTTGTAAAGGAGATCCATCCTGCAATGGAAGTGTGTGCACACACTTCCAAGCCTGTGTGTATACATCTCAATGAATGAAAATGCATTTCAGGAAATAAACACAATAGAAACCTTCTATTATTATAACTCTGTTTACTAACACCAGCAGAGGGTTTTTCTGTGCTGGAAATAGCACAGCACCTGGAGCTTACATCACTGTGCTTGGAGCCCAAATGATCAACTCAGCAAGGATCCTTTCTCTGGCCAGCTTCTGCTGGGCCAGAAATATTCACCTTTGCATAGCAACTGCAGAATCAGCAAGAGCTGGCAGTCCTGGCAGGAGACCCCCAGCAGCATCAGAGCTGTGCTGCTCCCAGGCTCAGCTCAGAGCTGCACAGTCCCACTGTCAGCAGCAGCAGAATTCCTCCAGACAGGACTGGCTTAGCACTGTCCTGGGGCTGGTCTTATTTTCCCAGATGAAACACGCTAAAAACCACAAAATTTGTAGCTGTTTCTGTTTAGTTCTACACAGGTGCATGACTGCCTGAGTAAAGCATCCAGTTTTTGCAGCACTGGAATTCTCAGTAGCTTCCTTGACTTTTTACAGAAAACACCTCATAGGAGGTACTCATTTTCCATTAGCCATCACATTTCAGGCTTTACTGCAGACAATGACAAAAAAAAAATAAAAATCTGTGTTTTCTCTCCAAAACACCTTGAATATCATTTAGGTTTATACACTGCCATCAGAACTAGTAAGATCTTCTGACACTTCACTCTTTCAGGAGGAAAGCTGAGTCCTCAGTCTATGTGGCTGGGATGTCCAAAAAATACATTTAAAATATAAACAGGGTCATTATTCCAAGGTTATTGTCCCTACTGATTCTAGCAGACAAACATTTGGTTGTATTTCCATAGATAAATCTTCAAACTCATTTAAAAATAAATAAAACACCAACAGTGCAAGTGGACTGCTGAGCAAAGAGAAGCTTCTTGCAGCTGAATTCCCAGCTGCTCTTCCACTAGTGGAAACTAATACACTCAGAGGGCAGAGGGGCTCTGGGGTGGCCTCCAGACCAGAATCCTTCTCCCTGCCTTAATCTCCTGCAGCTTCAGCTGAGTTCAGTATGCATCACAGCCTGTGATAGCACACAGCATTGCTCTCACATGCCTGAGAGGAGGCTGCATTTCAGTTAATGCAAACCCAATTTTTCAGTCTGCTTTAGCATGAAGGGCACTAATGGAATTGAAACTGCCAGATCATTTCTCCTAGGAAGCAGAGCAGGACCTCTTTGGATCACAGCAAATGAAATCCTCATTAGAGTCACACTGACTCTAAAGCACTGAGCCATTTGGTAAATAGGGAGCTTCGTATCAGCATCATTTCCCAGTTAATGTAGGAAGAATTATGATGCAAAAATAAGTTTACACACTGAGGGCCAGGTCACCATCTGTTTTTTTGCTGACAAAGCTCTGCTACAGTGTGCTGCTTGGCTGATTAACATCTGAGGGGACTCGAAATAACCTTGAAATCCAGCGAAGGACTTCCACATCCTGTCTTTATCAAACCCCTGTTGAAGTCAGTGGAGGTTTTCCTGTTGATCTCACTGTAATCCTTATTCATTATTCAAGTGGGATCACAGTGCAGGGCACAAGCACACTTACCTATTTTTCTCCAGTTCCAAGACGAGCTCCTGGCCTTCTGCCTTTACTGTAACTTCAGCTCGGAGTGGATGCTGCGTGCAAGAGACAGGGTGCCTGTTACTCATACATCATAATTATGAACACAAATGCAAACTGGAAACTGCAGCTGACCTTAAACCACCCCTTGCCTTCCTCCTACTTAGACATGGAGTGATGGGGAAGGCATGCACCAGGGTGGCTCCCAGCTCCAGGCAGGCTGCTGCATCCCACAGCACAGCCAGGAAGCAGTGCAGGCATTTGCTGGGATGCTGTACCTGAGCTAGGGACACCAGCTGGGGTCTCAGGAGGAATGAAGTGCTCAGGAGAGGCAACAAGTGCTGGTGCTGGAGTGCCTGGAGGTGCAGTTGGATGGGAAGAGCTCCCTGCACCTCCCTCTGCTGTAGATTGGGCTCAGCATAAAACCACGGGACATGCCAGCTTGCCCCAGAGGTTGAAGAGTCAAATATCACAGCTAGTTAACCAAAGCTTCCTTTGTTGCCACAGCAGAATGACATTTTTAGGAGCCTATTTCAGGACGGGAGGAATCACGCCTCTTCCAGAGATACTCACATCTTTTTTACTTGCAGAAAGTGCCAGTAAAAGGCAGGGAACAGGGACCCTTGGATGCCTTCAGGCTCCAGCCATTGCACAGACAGTATTTCAGGCCTCCCCAGGGCCTGCTGGTTTGAACAGAATGCACCCCAATTTCTTAGTGCAATGGTAAATGCATACACTAACTCAAATATAAAAAAAAAAATAAAAAATTATTCCAGAGACTTGAAGCATAACATAAGATTTTTAGAGGAGCAACTAGAAGAGGCTCTGAGGTCTGCAGTTTTACCTCCCTCAAAGCAGAACCACTGCATAAAGTCAGCTTGGGGTTTCCAAGTCTGAATGCTTTCTTGTAGAGAAAATGGATGAACAAATTCCCCAGAAGAGAAATAGCTCATACTAATATAACAACGCACTTTATTCAGCTGGAAGAGAAAAGAAATGATGAGGGTTGGTGAAATTATTAACCCATTGTATTTTCTAAGTCACTGTTGGAGGAGACTTTGCAGAACAGAACACTGAAAGTGAAAGAAAGCAAGGTTGACTGAATGGGATGTTCTGTCAGCCCTGACATATGCTCACTTGCCATTTTAGCAAATACAAATATCTCTTTTCATCAACTCCCTGCTCATATTCTGGGTTTTGCTCATCCTTCCTTCAGTTTCCAGGATGTGGCATCAGGCCCACACAGATGATGTTAACAAGTTAATACATTTAGGATATACAAAAAGGGATAATTGCAAGAGGCAGAGCTTCTTTTACTAAATCACAGGTGCTCAGTTCATCTCAGGGTGGGTGCTTCGCTCACTAACATGAAAGCATTGTAAGGTTGCCTTGCCCATAGCTGAGGATCTTCATCATCATAAAATCTCTTCACAAAGGTTGTGCAGACATCATTATTGCTAATATCACCCTCCCTTCTCCTTCAGTAATCCCACTGCTTCAGTCCATCAATTGCTGTGTAAATGAAATATCCCAGCTGTGTATAAGCTTTGCTAACACTCATTTCAGAGCCAATGGGAACTTGCCTGAAACAAACCAAGTGCAACCCCTGAGACCCAGCAAATTTATATAAGGGGAAATGCTCTCCAGATGTATTTGCATCACTATCAATAACAGAACCAAAACTTGCAGGCAGTATCACAAGTATCATTTTAAAAATAATTAAGATCATGAGAGAGTCATTGTAGGGTTTTTTGTGTGTAATAGGACACAATGATAAGTTTTAGAAAGTCTCATCATATGGAAAAGTCCCATTAATAAATTCCCAAATAACACCACTATATTCAAAAAAAGCCAGCACGTCTCCATAATGCTGAGCTTCCTTTTTTTGGTTCACAATGTAAAAAACACCCTGTGGACTTTCCTCTTTCTGTTGATCATGCAACTGCAATTACTTCTTGATTGCAGCAACACCAAGCCTGGGAAGCTGAACTGTGTTTCATGTTTGATTGTCAGCTTTTGTGATTGTCAGAGTCTGGAGGCTATTGAGACATCACTTCATCCACCCATGGCACAGCAGCAGGGGTGAGATCCGGATTAACACAATGCCTGAGACACAGCCAGACCCACCTGAGCTGCTGGTCGGCTTTTCTTACCTAGTGAAGCTCCCTCACAGTGGGGATTCACAGAACCAAAGAATAGTTTGGGCTGGAAAGGATCTTCAAGATCATCTTGTTCCACCCCCGTGCCAATGGGCTGGGGCACCTTCCACTAGGAAAGATGGCTCCAAGTCCCATCCAGTCTGGCCTTGCACACATCCAGGGATGGTTCATCCACAGCTTCTCTGGGCAACCTCTCCCAGTGCCTCACCACCTCACAGTCAAAAATTTCTGTCAAATATCTAATCTAAATCTGCCCTTTTCCAGCTTAAAGCCATTCTGCCTTGTTCTGTCACTCCATACTTTTGCAAAATGTCCCTCTACAGCTTTCTTGTAGCTCTTTCAGGTACTGAAAGATGCTACAAGGTCTTTCCAGAGAGTTCTCCAGGATGAGCAACCCCAAGCCTCTCAGTCTGTCTTCATAGGAGAGGTGTGACAGCTCTTGGAGCATCTTCACTGCCCAAGCCTGGCCCGGCTCCAACAGGTCGGTTTCTTTCCTGTGCTGGGATCCCAGGCACTGCACTGTCGATGGGGTCTCACCTGACCAGAACAGAGGGTCAGAATCCCCTCCCTTGACCTGCTGGTCACACTTATTTTGATGCAGTCCAGACACAGATGGCTCTCTGGGCTTCTCTCCTAGAGGAGATTGTTCTGTCCGGCTGTTCCCTAAACACCATCGACCGTACGGCCCCGCTCCCCTTTCACCGACACAGATCAGGTAGGTACAGAGCCAGGCTTTAAGGCACGGCAGAGGGCAGGATGAATGCAGTTCCCAGATTCGCCAGCCAGCTCTCAGCCTTTCCTGCGATCTGCAGGAGCTATGACAGCTCCTGGCTCATCCCCGCAGCTTAGCAAACCCAAAATGAGCATCGCCAGGTGCCGTGCTACCCGCGACATCCCCCCTGCCCCCGCAAAGGTAGGTCTTCAAATGAAACAGAAACCAAACGCGACCTACCTTGGGGCTGCCGGGGCCACCCAGGGCTGCCCAGCGCGGCACCACCACCTCGGGCTGGAGCCGCACCTCAGCGGCCGCGGCTGCGGAGAACAGGAGGAGCGGCTCAGCATCCCCGGCCTCTCCGCACCCCGGGCTCAGGCAGCACGAAGCCGGGCCGGGAGAGGAGAGGGAGCTCTGCGCTGGTTGTAGGAAAAGCAGAAGGATCCCCCAACCCATCCATCCATCCACCCATCCATCCATCCTCCCACCGTCCCTCCCCGGGCGCTCCCGCAGCCGGAGCTCGGGCGCGGGGCTGGGAAGCCCGGGCTCGGGGCTGGGAACCCCGGGCTCAGAGCGGGCACCCCACACCCAGAGCGAGCCCCCCGCACTCACAGGGCGGCGGCCGCAGCAGCAGCGAGAGGGCGATGCCGCAGAGGAGCCCCCGGCCCCGCATGGCTCCGGGCAGGCTCCGCTCGCCGCCGCCGCCGCCCTATAAACCCGCCCGGCGCCGCCCGTCCCCTCCCACCGCCCCGCGCTCCGCCGCCGCCCGCAGCCCCCTCCTCGCTCCTTCTCCCTCCGCACGGCCCGGCAGGCTCCCGCTGGTCCCGCGGCTCTGCTTTTCCCTCCGGGGAAAGCCTGAGCACCTCCCTGGGGCTCCCTCTGCAAAACCTCCCCTGCAGCGCCTTCGCCAGCGCGGAAATCCATTGTGCCTCCAAAGCTAGGAAAAAGGGGAGAGCTGGGAGAAGGAAGGAGCTCAAGAGTTGTTTATTTATTTGTTTGCTGTATTTATGTGCAATCTTATCGTAGCTGATCCCGTGGTTCCAGAGACATCCCAATTTTCTCCGTTCCTGGGAAATACATTACTCCTGGGCAGTTGAAGGGATACAGGATAGATTTTAATGTGCCTGTATAAAAGGATGTTCACTGCCTGTCTCCCCGTATGGTCGATGGGAGGGCCAGGCTTGAGGAAGGACTTGGGATCATCCACAGCTCGTATTCTCGGTGTTGCCCTTCAGGGATATCCAGTCACTGCCATGAGGCTCCCAAAGGAGCATCCCTGTCTTCTCCTGCATCCTTCAGGGCTGAGGCAAGGCTTGAAGTCCAGACATCATCTCCTCGCTGGATCTGTGCCCTTCGGGGAGCTGAGCGCGACTGGGTCTCACTGCCGACTTAGCCCGTGGGGCCGGGGTCACACCAGGGCAGGAGAGTCCAGGTTAGCGGGGCCACGCTGAGGTGATCAGCGGCAAACGCTGGGGATTCCGTGGTGCTGTAGGAGCTCCTCGCACATGCTGAGCCCACAGAAAGCATCTGCCTTCCCTGTGTCAGTGCGTGGCTCCCAGCCGGCTCAACTACAGCCCCACTCAAGGCTGCAAGGGTTGGCTGACATAGATTTTTATGGGGTCAGCTCCGAGTGGCAGGAAGAGCCATTACCTCTTAGCCACACTCTTCAGACAGACATTGATCCGCACCATCCATTCAACCCTTTCCATTCATCTCTATACTTAAAGTGTCTGTGTAGGTGAACCACCAGGGACATAAGAAATGGGGACAATTTGCATGTGGATAGGTTTTCAGAGTAAATCAGAATGGTAGGAAGTGAATGCTCCCTTCAAAATAAAGGTTTGCCAGATAACAGTAATGATTCTGTCTCTTGTCCCGAGGATTATTTATGTTATTGAAAACTGTAATCCTTTTTGTTCTGAAGGTCTTTGCAGGCTCCTGCCAGGGCTGCCCAAAGGAAATGTGACTGTTCCCATTTGCAGATACCATTCTGGTTTATATCTCACATATGTCCCCTTTGCCCCCCAGCACTTCACAAACTGAATCTCTCTGATCTTGTGAAGGTCAATTTATTCCTGGTATCACCCTGGCAGAGGAAAGTCAGGACTGTAGGGACACCTACAGGGAATCATCAGGGTGAGAGTGCTATAAGTACATTTTAGCTGACCCATAGAGAGGTCATGAATTTTCATGGCAAAATTACATCTTCTAGTGTCTAAGAGCAAAAAATACAGGGGCAAAATATCAGCTCTTTTCTAATCATATGGAATATCCTGAAGGGAAATCTTGATTTTTTTTCCTGTGAATTCCCCTACTTATTTATAGCTGCCTGTAATATAGAAGAAAACAATGGCACTATTGTGCATGTCTATATTATAAATAATTAAAAATGCAAGCCAAATTTAGACACAAATTTAGCTACTCTGCTTTCATCCATGCATAAAATTTCTGCCTACCCAAATGAAAAAAACCCTCACTTTGATGAGGAACTTGTATGCTTGTACTAAAAGATTATCACAAATCTCAGAACAACAAATCTTCACAGGGACTGGTCCATATATTTCTCTAAAAGAAGATCAGCTCAAAAAAAACACAAAATGGAATAAAATGAGCCTTAATTTAAGATTATTAAAATATTTAGGCCAACAACTATCTGCTTGTGGTTGTTTTCAGCATTCGAGTATCATAAAAATAAAATATGTGCAATATTTGCATTTGTTACATGTGATATTTTTACCTTTGGATCTTGGTAATATGAGAATTAATATCTCAATTTAAAACCACCAGAAACTCCCTGTATAAAAATATAACGACAGGCTGTGCAATGGTTATATATAGGTTTATATATATATATATATATATATATATATATATATATATATATATATACGATATATCATTTACATTACTGAAATATTGTTGCATGGAAAAATGCAGACTCTTTTAGCCTTATTAACAGTGCTCAGGTGTTGTAATGCTGCTGCTGGCACAGGGTGAGTCAGATCCTGCCTGTGCCCACCACTTCAAAAGCTCTTCCCCAAAGTCAGTGGATTTCACAGAACAAGGTCAGACTTCTGGTTATCTAAGAATTACACAGGCTCGACTCATTTCCTCCGGGATCCAAACTTCCCGATTAAGAGTATCAGCCGGGACTTTCGAGTCTGCTCTCTTCTCTCATCTCTTGCATCCCCCGTGGCCAGGGCACGGAGCAGCAGCCGCCGTGCAGCCCCCGGAGCAGGGGTGCCCATCAGGCTCGACAATGAGGTGTTTCAGCCTCCCCAGGGCAAAGCTGGTGACAGAGCCTTTGCAGAGGGGGTTCTGCACTGGCTCGACAATTTTCAAGATGATTTAATGCTGTTGTTGTTAGCTGAAGAGCAAAAGATGACAATTCTGCCTTTATGTTCATAATAAATCAGGAATTAGGCACCTAGAAAGAAATGGACCTAGGGAGAGGGAAATGCCTGACAAGAAACTCACTTGAGCAGAGAATGACTGACTGAGATGTGCATCACAGCTCAGTGACATTTCACTGGAACTCTCTTCGTTAAGGCTGTGGAACACAGTGCTCTGACTGCTGCTGGCACTGAAGGAAACGTTACCCAGACTCCAGGTCTTAGCAGGAGGAGGAGAGGAGAGGACTGTCCTGTCTCACCTCTGCATTGCAGACACTCTCACTGACGGGAGAAATGCTGCAACTTTGGCTGACACCTGAGGGAACGTGAAATCTCCCATTCTACTGAACATACTGCTGGTTCAGATCCTTCAGAATGATCAAAGGAAGGAGGCTGTGAATCCATGAAGGAAACTGGAGATTCAAGAATTAACTCCTTTATCCAGTGTCTTAACAGTTGAGAGCAGCTTCAGCTGACCCAGAATACTCTGTTCAGCTTTGCTTTTCCACCACCCATGTAGGACAGCAGGAATACTTGGAAGGGCCCTGGAGCAGCTGTCCTGCCAAAGAGGGAGAAGTGCTGTAAGATGATCAGGAGCTGGACAAGGGCTTGTCCTGATGTGCTGATAGCAAAAGGGTATCAAAGCACCCTCCGTGCTTTTTTAAAAGGGTGGGTCACTGCTGCCACTTTCTGCTATGACTTTTGCTTCATTCCTACAGGCAAGTGAACTTGAAGATGATTATATGTGCAGATATATCTTTTTAACTCTATTTCCACATGTGAAACCCTTACAATTCTCTCTGTGCTGCCTGCAAACTTCTCCAACACAACAGTGATTATACTAAAAACTAATTAATTCTAATGAGAGAAGGGGAACAGGCATAACAGCACAAGGGCTTTTAAAAACATCCAGTCCATGAAACTGTAATTTTGGAGAAGGAAGTTTTCTCTGTAAATGGATAGCAGTGATGCACCGGGAAGCACCGAGTGTCTGTAAACTTTTACAGTAGCAAGAGGAAAACAAACTTTGTACAGAAAATCTACACCTGTTTTTCAAGTTGAGAAGGACACGAGGTGGCTTTTAGTTTAGATTAAGGTAAACAGTAAGGAAGAAAATAATGGTAAGAGAGTAGAACATGTCCTTCTTATGTCCCAATGACCTCCTGCACTGCCATGAAGGCTTGCAGGAGGGCACACAGCCACCAAGGCACTGGCCCTGCCCACACTGGCCTACCCTGGCTACTTCACACATTTCAGGAGGAGAAGTAACAGCACAATACTTCAGGAATGTGCATTAGGGGAAAGCTTGTGGGTGAGCTGAAAATCACCTAGAAATGGGAACACTTCTATGACGCTTTCCCGGCTGCAGGGCTGCCAGAGGGCTGAGGGATGATGCAGAGGAAGCCAGGTTTGAGTGGGTTGTTTGTGTAACTTTCACTTCTGTTGTAGACAAGACAGAGAGCCTTCAAGAGAGCTCAGCTGAGGGCTGGCTGCAGTGACACAGACCTAAGGACAAGATCCCTAACAACCACTCCAGGACATCAGCTCCGGCTGGGAGGGAAGAAGGGATGACTCTCACACGTAGTTTCCCATTAGTCCAGGATGTGTTAAACCAGTCTGCCCTTTCTCTGGGCTTGGTAGAATTAATCACAACAGTTGGGTACCATTCTAGATTCTGGTGCATTGAAATATCTGATATCCTACTCCACAGGGTATAAAAAGAAAGATGGGAGAAGAGGGAAGTTAGATCTAGACAATAATCTCACAAACAGCTGTTTTATACCCTGAAACATACTCGTGGAGGAATTTGTACATTTGGCCACATGCATTCCTGCAGGGCTGATCAGCTTCCAGTGAGAATTTAGAAATGGACAGGCATTTCTAAAGACTTTCCTCTTATCCAAACAGCTCATCAGACTCTTCAAAATTACCTGTGCAACTTACTAAAGCTACCTGGATTTCCCATTGAACACACTAACTGAAAAGATGGTGTTGAGGAATTTATTTCCCATTCTACAATATTTCTCTGGATTATAATAAATTTTAAAAATTACAATACTTGAAAGAACTTTACTTCCTCTTCCTCATCACTGTTAGTTACATTGACAATGAAAGTGCTGAAGGGAGTAGATGGGTGGGATGACAAAACCTCCTCTACCACTTTCACGTCCAGCTGTGGCAGGGGGCTCACAACTCGCCCCTCACTGTAGGTGCCCTGACAGGACACGATTTCAGGGCTCCCACAGACAGGCTGGTTCTCATGTAGCCTCTCTTCTGAGTATGCCCTGAAAGGATAGTCTTCATCCGGAGTGGAAAACATCACCTCCTGCCTCTTGTTCCTCTCTTCATAAAAGCCAAAGCACTGAGGCACCGAGCTGGAGAAATTCCCATAGCCAAACGGAGCTCTGAGTGGGAACGTGCTGCAAGGGAAGAGATTCAAGGTTGGCTTTCAGAAATGCAGGGCTGCACAGTGACACTGATGTTCTGTGCTACTCAGCTTATCCAGTTTTTTAAAACATACACATTTAAACCCATGCCTAATTTCAGCACTAGGGCCATAACAAGAGTCAGATTCCATTTCTGTGCATAAGCATCTCTTCGGCTTCATGCACACACGAGGCTGCTCTGAGAACAAACATAAACCCCACTGTATTTATCAACCAAATAATACCATGGGTAAACCAGCATGCAGTGAGTTATCCAACATATCCAGATTAATAAATTCAGATTAATCCAGATTAATAAAAGAAAGCACCAAAAGTCAGTTTGTGTCATTTCTGTAGGCCAAAAATTGTGACAGACCTGGGGTAAAATGCTCTTATTTATAATTTTTAGTGAGTTCTTGCATCTGTTACACTGTTATCAAACAGGATAGAGAATCCTTGTGCCCAATATGTGGTTGTCAATATTAATATTTGAAGAACTCACAGTGATAAATTTTTAAAACGTAACCACGGAGTAAATTGCAGGAAGTTACTATGTCAAATGGAACTGTATTCCTCCAGTGGCAGATGCTTGAAAAATATTCAAGCATTTTTATTCTGATGCACAATGACACGGGGATTGTCATTTACAGTGTTTCAGAGAAATTCACTACACTGTGAAGAACACAAAATATGTGAAGTGATAGAGCTCCACAGTGCAGGCACTGTAGAGACATTGAGACAATATCTATTGATATCGTTTCAAGGGGACTATTCATCATTCCAATCTAATATGTAAATTTTGAGTGTGTACATCTGCCCTTTCAGTTCACAAATCATGACTCTTGTATGCAAGAAATCAGTTTATAGGACAGAGCACATATAAATCATTGTATTAGAAAGACCCTGGCATTAGCAAAGCTGGCAGCCTTCAGAAGTCCATTAATGTGTGAAATCAGAACAGCCTCTTATGCTAAAAGAGCTCCTCTCTCTCAGAGGCCTCCCAAAACTGTCGCATTTCACACACCAAGGGCTGAGCAAAGATAATTTTTAGCAATTTTGGGAATACCTGTCCCATGTTTCCTTAAAGGACCTCAAAAATAGAAAAGTCTTGTATTGCACTTGTCAGCCCATGAAGTTCTTCTGAGTTTGATGGGTCATCATTAGCCCTAATTAAAGAGCAGGTTCCTTATTGCCAAAGGAACATATTGGCTGCTGCTACTAATGAGAAGAAGCAGTCTATAAACAGGCAAAATTTAAGCCTAATAATCATATTAATTTGTTAGGTTTGCTACTGCACAGTCATGAAAGAAAAATGATGCCCTGTCAAGAATAAACTTCAGAGGATTGGTGTTTGAGCTGCACCAGGGCACTGGAGCTTTCTGTACATGCTCAGCCCAGCAAATACCACGGGACACTACATGTGTTAGCTTGGAAATTCTTTGATTAGGGGACCTCTGATTGACTGAAAAGGAAGAACTGGGAATTACTACTCACACAAGAATTCTGCAGACACTTCCCACCTGGAAGGCTGGGTTTCAGAAATATCAGCACTTATGGCACCCACAGTATACCCAGGAGATATCTCCAGAACACACCCACTTTAATTCTATCTGACCATTTCAAAGTATATTTGCATTATCTCTACCTAATGCTCTTCTGCCGAAATCAACTGCACTTAGACCCATAAAGAGGAAAGAAGATACTTCTGTTTTCCAAGGCCTTGGGAGTGCCAATTACTGCAACAGTTCTATGGAGCCTTCAGTAACTGAGCATGTATTATGAGCAGGCTGAGGCCAGGGGGTCCCACCACACAGCAGCTACAAGAAGCTAAGAGCTCCTTTCCCTCTGAATGCTCCACCTGCTGTCTGCAAGTCAAAAGACTCTCTGCCTTTCAGCATTTTTTCTTACTGGTATGAAATGGTTTCATTACCTTGAGGGGAAACAGCGAGGTCCAGGTATAAAGGAAGGGTGGCAATATAGAAACTGAGGAGCTCCTCCAAAAAAACCAGCCGGTTGTCCATTGGGAGCAGACACATAGGCAGGTGAAGGAATAAAAGGGGTAGCCTGGGGAAGAGCTATGCCTCTAGGAAAAACAGAAATCCCTGGGATCTCACTGTTAGAGACAGAAAACCTGCCACTAGAGCTGCTGATGTTACTTGGGTTTCTGTCACTGAAGCTCTCAGCGAAAACGGGTGCAGGTCTATTCAGGGAGAAATTGAGCCCAGGTGATACAAAAGCTTCTGTCTGAGCAGGCTCAGCAAAGGGCTGTGATGACACCACAGGGCACAGGGGCAGGGTTGGAACTGCTGCAGCCACTGATGCAGGGCTTGCAGCCGTGGTCTGGAAAAGGGTCATGGGCCCAGCGAGTTGGATGGAAGACACCGGCAGACGGATGGCGGGAGACTCACCTTCAGGAGACAAAAGAGTTATTGATCAGACATGAACAGAGAGTTCTGATAAACAGCATCATAGCAAGCCACAGCATTTCCAGGCAGAGACAGCGCATTTCTTCACAAACTTTCCTGGCAACTCTTGTCATACATCTCATGTGTTCTGGCAAATGGGTTTGGAGCCCACACATTAAAGTTTCATTCCACGGAAACCCAGGGGTGGAAGGAAGTGGCTAACGTGGGTTCATTGGTCTGGTCAGGCTGTGTCTTGTCCTAGTAAGGCACCACAATGGGTTGGAGTGTCCCTTCAGCTCAGAAGACCTCACAAGTCTACTGATGTGAAGTGAGCCAAATTTATAACAAATCTGTGTGCTGAAGAGCCTAAAACACCCTAATCTCCAATATGTTTCCTTATTTCATTTATTAATGTAGCCACTAGATAGTTTTACTTTGAAACATCTTGCACAGCACAAACTTCAATGTACACTTTCAAATCACACCTCATCAACAGGGCTGCATTTATAGGGAAAGATTTCAAAACATATTGCATAGGAATTTTCAAACATCACTAACTCAGAGCTTCACCAGAACAAAGCTGAGTATCCTTCTGTTTTAGTATCTCCAAGTATTCCCACACAGCATAATCAGGCATTTCATTTTCTTGTCTCATTGCAAAGAAAGCAGCCCTTTCCAGGATGTTTAAAGAGGAAAATGTCATTGCCTGGATCTGAGCTATCCTGTTGAAATCCACCATCCGTGCACTGACAGAGCCAGAGCTCTTTCTCTAAGGAACATGCAGATCAGCTCTTACACTGGTCTGGGGGCTCTCACACTATTTCACTGCCAGTGCAGATTTTTTGTAAAAACAAGGATCCTTCCAGGGTATCTGTGAGTTGGAGGCAAAAGGAGGAAAAGAAGCAGCTGTGGCTTAATGTTTTAAGTAGAAAAGAAGTGCTGGTAAATAATCACAGCTTCTCTGGGCAACCTGTGCCAGGGCCTCAGCACCCTCACAGCAAAGTTTCTTCCCAAAATCTAATCTAAACCTACTCTCTTTTAGTTTTAAGCCATTCCCTCTTACCCTGTTACTATTTGCTCTTGTAAGTACAAACCCTTATTGGAACATTTAAAAATAATTAACTACTTATTTTAAAATAGTTAACTACTGAAAACTCACAGACTGGATGTCCAATACTGTTCTTAACGTTGGAGTTGACAAAAGAGTAAGTAGCTGATGAAAAGGGACGGGTGCCAGCTGGAATTGTGGTGATGGTACTCCGGGAGATGCCTAAAAATGCAGCATAGCCACATGGTGGAGAACACTTCTTTTTGTTTGGCTGATAAACCCAACCTGTCAGAGAGGAAAAAAAAGATGCAGACATCCAATATTTTGGATGGTTTCATTATTTCTCTAAAGCTGTGTTATCTGTAATTCTGAAGAATCTGATAAGACAAGTCCAAAACCTGCTCCTTTAGGCAATGACAACGCTCCACTTGTTTTGGTGAGCTGGAAATGGGGAATTTTACTGGAGATGGAAATGAAATAGAAATATTTTGGTCTTATTTAGAAGTTACCAAGTAATAGCTGCTTGGAGACAAAGAAATACCAAACACTGGGAAGTGATTTGGCCCAGCTGAGGAAACCACATTAAGGAGATCATGACACTCACTGTCCTGTGGGCTTTCAGTGTGGAGGAAAACCACGAACATTCAAAAAGTGGTCTTTTCCTCTTTGTTTCCTTAACCCTTTAAGTCTCACATATATCTGCAGGTTATAAGATACAACAAAAAAAAATGACCCACTGGAAACCCTGGATAGATTTTGGAAGAGCATGTTTGCCTTTGCCTGACAATATTAACCAAACACTAACAGACATAAGAATATATTATGAATTAACACTGAGCTGCTTGGTTTCTTACACAGGTTAACTCTTAAGAAATACCTTTTTATTATTTTTTTGAAAGATGCAAGGAGAGAGGGAGATGCTCTTTTCTTTGTTTATGACAGATCAAGCAGGATAAT
The DNA here is from genome assembly GCA_032173965.1 of Sitta carolinensis. Classification (NCBI taxonomy): domain Eukaryota; kingdom Metazoa; phylum Chordata; class Aves; order Passeriformes; family Sittidae; genus Sitta; species Sitta carolinensis. Next base: position 10,577,714 of record CM063294.1, on the reverse strand, counting down.
GAATAAGCAGCATTATGATAACAGAGAGAAGGGATCACAACAGCTGGTATCTCAACAGCTCTTTAAAAGTGTTCAAAGAATTTATGTTCCGTTATCTTCTGGATAAATTAATTTGTTAAGGGTACAAATTTTAACACTTGCCAAAGGGCTGAGAAACATTTTCTACACCATTATGTGGGAACCTCAAGTCTACAAGTTGAAGAATCCCACGGAATACAATGCTGTTTGTGCTTCCTGTAACATTTCCCTTTCCTGCTTTTAAGGAATGGATGCATGTGTCACCACAGGCCACCTGGTCAGCTGTTTCTGGAGCAAGGAGACTGATACAGCAGGCCATGTTCACAACAAACCCACTCTCTGGCCATTAGACTACGAAAGCATTCAAAAGAGCTGCTGTAGCTGCAGTGTTCTAAGCACCAGCATTTTGGATGCTTTAAAAAATTCATAGTATCAAGCACACAGAAGGATTGTGTGCCTGAAATATCTATAAATTTTTCCTCTCTCTACTAATTGCTATAATGCAAGAGGTCCATTTTCCAGAAAGCCCTGCGCTTCTAAAGCATTCAGGTAAATAACTAAGATGTTTACCAGGAAATTCCTCCCTGTGCCTCAGTTTTATTTTGTTAGCTTCCTCATAATAGGGCTGCTTCTGCTCTTCAGTGAGTTTGCTCCACTCTAGGCCGAGCTGAACACTGATCTCTGCATTGCTGACCCCAGGGTTGGCTTTGGCCACGGCAGCCCTGTGGATGCGGGCCCACACCATGAAGGCATTCATGGGGCGCTTCACACGGCCACTTTTGGTCTTGCTGAACGGAGTGTCTGGCATCCCTGTGCAACAAGGCAAGGAAAGATCATCACCTTCCAGGGAATACAGCAATAAAACACCCAGAGGATATTTGGCACCAACATCACAGGAGCTTTAGAAACTCAGTGCACATTTGGAGAGCAGTTCCTACAAAATCCTCCACTGCCCTTTGCCGAGTCACTGTACAAGGAATCAGTCACCTGGCTTTTGTTATGTGTAATTAAAAAAAAAAAAAGAAAAGAAACAGGGATTGCTAACACACTAGCCTGGATTTCAGCCGGCTTGTTTTCTTATGAATTTATAAACTAGTTGTTGTATAGCACAAACAACACAACTGCAAAGTTATTATCACCACCAGAACTATGGAACCAAAGCCCTAAGGATGCAGGGATGAGGACTAAAGATGGTGAAGCTGTTTAGTCCCACAACAGTCCCTGCCCTCTCAACCACAATTGTTGCTTGGGTTTCTGCTTGGGTTTCATTAAGGTTTTTTTAATATATACTTTTTTTCTTCTTCTTTTGGATTTCGACACTCGTTTTGTTGGAGGAACCTGTGTTCCCAAATGATTGTCACATGATACCTGGCTTTGGCTCTTTGTAACCACAGGCTGCATTTAAATTGAGCTGGCAACATGATGAATCCACAGGACCCTTGAAACTGATCCCTGAGCAAACAATTTCCTCCCGGAAAAGGTTTAGAAATTAACTCTTTCCCATCATCAATAAAGGGAAAAAGCCTTTAAGACTTTACTTAAGTAATTGGTTTTGAAAGTCTAGATTTTTTTTTTAAATAGCGTCTAATACAGATGTTTCAAAATGCTCTTCATTTAACATGTCCAGATTTTTTCCGAGCTATACGAATACTTTATAGCTTTAAAAATCAAGTAGATTCCTGACCTTAAAACTGCAATCACAACTCAGTGAAATTCTGAACACTGCCCTCAGGAGTTTCATGACAGAAGTGCCTTGATTGTATCAAACCACTACAAACCTCTGTGCTCCCGTGCTTTTGTCTTACGCTGTGCAAGAGTTGTGCTACACCCAGCCTATGCAAAGGGATGGGTTCCTAACACGACCTTTCCACTTGTGTTCTCCTGCCTGATAACCTGTCACCTGTGTGCCACCCTGCAAGCTCCATGACCATAATACCTGAATCCGAGGGCAGGACTGTGAGGGAAACGTTTTTTGTTTCAATCTTTGGCAGCTGCAGTTGAGGCTGCAATTGAACTGACACTTGGTTTAGCGGCCCTGGAGTCACATGCGTCAGCTGCACGGGCAGAGAGCCTTGGAGCTGTACGTGGGGCCTGGCAGGTAAGGACTGAAACAAGACCGGGATATTCTGATCTTGAGGAGGGTTCCCAAGCTGGCACAGGAATCCAGCCGGAGCATTGCTCTTCTCCACCTTCGCTGGGAAGGCCTCATAAGCCAGGTTGGGTCGCTCCGTTTGGACGGCAGCTCTTCTCCAGGGCTTATCCCAAGTTTGCTCCAGGACCTCCTCCTCGTTCTGGCGGCCACCGCTACCCCTTCCTCTCATGATATCACTCGGGGGCTCTTTCTTAACGGCCACCGGAGCCGAGATGAACCTGCTCTTCGCTGCTGCTTCGCTGTGCCCGGGCTGGCTCGGGTGCTCCTGCCCTTGGACTTTCATCCCTCCGAGGGGGCCCAGGACGTTCCTCTGCCTGGGGGGCGAGGCGGGACTCTCCCGGGCGGGGAAGCGGCAGGGCCTGACCCTGCGCTCCATCGCTGCGCCGCCGCTCCTCGGCCGCCGCCACCGTTGCGCCAACGCTCCCCGCAGCAACCGCGGGGCGCGCACCGAGCCCGCATCCCCCGGTAACCGCCGGGCGCGCACCGAGCCCGCATCCCCCGGTAAGCGCGGGGCGCGCACCGAGCCCGCATCCCCCCGGTAAGCGCGGGGCGCGCACCGAGCCCGCGTCCCCCGGTAACCGCGGGGCGCGCACCGAGCCCGCATCCCCCGGTAACCGCCGGGCGCGCACCGACCCCAGTCCCGCAGCAACCTAGGGGCGCGCACCGAGCCCCGCATCCCCGCGTAACCGCCGGGCGCGCACCGAGCCCCAGTCCCCCCAGCAACCGCGGGGCGCGCACCGAGCCCGCATCCCCCGGTAACCGCCGGGCGCGCACCGAGCCCGCATCCCCCGGTAACCGCGGGGCGCGCACCGAGCCCGCGTCCCCCGGTAACCGCCGGGCGCGCACCGAGCCCGCGTCCCCCGGTAACCGCGGGGCGCGCACCGAGCCCCAGTCCCGCAGCAACCTAGGGGCGCGCACCGAGCCCCAGCCCCGCCGCCTCGGTCGCGCTGTGCCCCCGCCCCGCGCCCGCCGGTGCGGCCGCCCCGCCCGCCCATGCCGTGCTCGTTGCTCGGCGCGCTCGGACCGGGGCGCACGGGCCCCCGGCTCCGCGCCCCGCAGCCGCCGCGGGCACCGCCGCCGGAGCCGCCCCGCGCTCCGCCCGCCGGCTCGGCCCGCCCTCGGCCGGCAGCACGGAGCGCCGCTCGGGGCCGCCCAGAAGGGCTCGGCGGCGCTCCTTCCGCTTCCGCGCCGGTCATGCTGCGCTGCTGCCGGGCGGCCGCGGCCATCGCTGCCGCCTGCGCTCCCCGCTCCCTGCGCGGCCGCCGCGGCCTCGCCATGGCCAAGAGCAAGTTCGAGTACGTGCGGGACTTCGAGGCGGACGACACGGTCCTGCCCAACTGCTGGATCGTGGTGCGGCTGGACGGCCGCAACTTCCACAGGTGCGGGCAGGGCCGGGCGGGCTGAGAGCGCCGTGCCGAGCGCAGGGGCCGGGGCGGTGCCCGGGTGGCGCTGGGCCGTTCCCGTCCGGCCCGGGTGAGCCCTGCCGGGCGAGCTTAGAGACCCTCGTGTCCCCCACTCGGCCTCTGCAGGGCGCGGAGTTCCCCCGGGATTCTGTCCTTACGGGCGGCTTCAGAGCCGAGGGGTAGGGAATGGTCCCAGTAGGGAAATGGTTCCAGTGCCTTGGGTGTGCTGCGGGGTACAGCAGCGGCTCTACAGGGATGTGTATTGGTGTTTGGAGTCAGTGTCTGTGCGGCGTTCACCTTCCCCCGGGATGAATGGGGCACAGGCACAGTTCCCTCGGCTGGTGGATAACACAGGTTCTTGCTGGGATATTTTCTCTGGTTTTGGTAAAGCTCTTGAGTTTTGACAAATTTATTGATAATGTTGCCCTTATTGGACTGAATACTAAGACGCCCTGTGAGAAAGGGAGTTTGCAGAAAGTGGTGTTTGTTATCCATTTCCAATTAAAATACATAAACCAGCTGCTTTGAAAGACTGGTTAGGGGCAGATACTGGTGGGAAAGAGAATGGGTTATCCAGAGTGGATAATGAGGATTTTTGTTCCTGCCTTTCATACCTGGGGGGAATTCTTTTGTCGATATTGACAGGATACTGGAAATCAATATTCATATAAAGCAAATATGAGGAAAATGAATGGGTTAGCATTTTTAGTAGCTTTTAAAGGGATTCTTATGCAATCATTTTTGCTTTGAAGGTTTTCTGAGCAGCATGAGTTCAAAAAGCCAAATGATGACCGTGCTCTGCAGCTGATGACCAAGTGTGCTCAGACAGTGATGCAAGAACTGGAGGATATTGCTATTGCTTATGGACAGAGTGATGAATATAGTTTTGTTTTCAAAAAGAAGAGCAGGTGGTTCAAAAGAAGAGCAAGGTAACAGCTGCTTTGATACTGAAGTGAACTTGTTTTTAATATCTCTTTATAATTCTTCAGATTTGCCTTTACCTACACACAGAGATTGGGAGGAGGGCTGCTGTTTACACTGCAGTTAGTTCAAGTTTTTCATGTGGATTCTTTACATGGGATCTTTCAGGAAAATATGTTCAATAATACAGAGCTTGTAAAAAAGTTAAATAAACATCTTATTATATAAACAATCAAAACATTATAAACACATTCTCTTAAGGAAATGTTACAATTCTCAGTATCTCTGTTGTTCAAAAGTCTGTGTGCCGTTCCTCATCTGTTTGGCCATTATTTAAGAAATGCTGCTCTCCATTAGAGTTATCACTACTGATACCTCAGATAATCACAGATATATAATCACACTCATGTATTTCTTTCTTTTTTTCTCTTGTTCTGTGTTTGCAAGTAAGTTCATGACTCATGTGGTCTCCCAGTTTTCCTCAAGTTACGTGTTCTATTGGAAGGATTACTTTAAGGACCAGCAGCTTCAGTACCCACCAGGATTTGATGGACGAATTGTGTTGTATCCCAGCAACCAGAATTTGAAGGACTACCTCAGCTGGAGGCAAGCAGATTGTAAGTGTTCCTAGAAAAGAGAGATTTGTGCAGTTGAGTTCACTTCCTCTGAACAGAAATGTCATTTCTGACAGTGTAATTTGTATATACAGTTGTCAGTGAAAGGACAGCAGGTAGGATGGTAGTTTCCAATAATATTACACTTGTTCTGGGCTTTGTGTGGGTACTGGCTCAAATTTGGAGTGTTCAGGCTACAACTGCATTTATTGCATCCTGAGAGTGAGTTCAGCACAGGAAATACTAGAACTGCTAATAGAATTAATAAATTAATTTTGATGTTCAGAGTTGGCATAGCCAAGGTAATCTTTAATAAAGAGATGTGAATATTCAAATTCACAGCAGGTAGTAATCAAAAGTGCTGAATATTCCACGGTAGAACAGACCACTGGATTTGTCTCTAGACCTTTGTCAGTATCTAGTCTCTGTTGTCAAATGAAAATAATTTACATTATACATGAACACCCTCAGCCTCTGCTGTGCCCTTTTCACTTATGGAATTTGCCTTCTAGTCATGATATGCAGTACCCTTAAAATGTGCAATAGACAGTGTATCTTCTTTAGAAATTGAGTATATTAATTCCCCATTCCTCTTGGCTGTTTCTTGGATACAGCTCTGGAAATAAAACTGTTTTTTCCTAAGCAGTCACTCAGATTTGGTAAATAATTTCCCTCACAGTCATTTCTGTGTTTTCTCTAGGCCATATTAATAACCTTTATAACACAGTGTTCTGGATGCTTGTGCAGAGAAGTGGTTTGACACCAGTGCAAGCACAGGAGAGGCTCCGGGTAAGAGTCTGTGGAAGCCATGGCTTTTTACAACTAAAAATTAAATCATGAGAATTGCCCTGTCTTGCCTGCCCAGCAGCCCTGGCTTGTCTGTTCTTACTGTAAAAATTTCGTGGGTGTAGTCAACAACTTCTTCAATTGTGCAGGTGTTAATACCACTAGCAAATAATGTAGTTTTGGTCAAGTGTTACCAGGGTTTTAAGTTCTTAGTTAGCAGTTTCAGAAATCTTAGAAATGTCATAAAATGTTCAGTATCCAAACACATGAGGAACAGTGGCAGAATTCAAGTCCTTTTGATTGCCAGTCCCTTCTGTTGTGTTTTGTCTGCAGACTTTAGCAGATTATTCCTGTTTTCTCCTGGAATTTGTTGACTGTATTCCATGTCTTGAAAATGTAATAAAACCCCTCTCAGTTTTAATACTTATTTAGCAGTTGGAATTAATTCCTCTGTTAGAGAAGCAATTAAACCTTGTGATGTAAAGGTGAAAAGCCTTTACATATGTCTGTCTTGGTTCCAGTATTCACCCCTCCTCTACCCTAGAGATACAATTTGTTTTCTCTAAGAGTATTTTTCTTTTCCTTTCCTCTCAGGGAACTTTGGCTGGAGATAAGAATGAAATCTTATTTTCTGAATTCAACATCAACTACAACAATGAACCTTTGATGTATAGAAAAGGAACTGTCCTAATATGGCAGAAGGTAAAAAAAATGTATTGCCACTTGCTTTGGGCTCATATTTTAAATAGTTACACTGGAGCAGACAGACTACACTGTAAGAGCACCACATATGTCTCCACTGTATGTCTAGGAATAAATATTTTTTTTAATTAACTATATTTGCCATATAATTATGTGTAAGATGACTCATTGTTTTGGAGATGTTTTTGAGAGCTGTTTCTATAAGCATTATATGAAAACCAGTCTCTGAAGGGTGGCTTAGATACAAATTGTGACCATTGAGAGGAAACATGTATCAGCAGATGACAATGTGTGTATCAATGGAGCCAGGCCGTTCCAGGATTAGGTCCCAAATATATCCATGGCAAAGGAATGACAAACTTCTGTTCCGTAAGGTAGCTCAGCTCATAGTTGGCTTAGTCCTTTTCTGCTTTAAGGTAGCATGGAAATGTTCATTATTCTATGATTGCATCATTGATTTAGTGGGAGAAATTCCTGTCCTGTGTATTTTTATTAAATTCTTTTTTATTAGAATTTTTGAATCCACTCTGGAGCCTTTTATGTTTGCTAATGTGTCAACTGTATTTTCAGGTTAAGGAAGTCATCACTAAAAAAATAAAACTGCCAGAGGAAGAAGAAGAAAAAGAAGTGGAAGTGACCCGGACTAAGACTAAAGTTGTTCCCCTGCACTGTGACATCATTGGGGACCAGTTCTGGGAGGAATATCCCGAGATTCTGGCTGAGGATAGTTGATATTTCTGATGAGCATAACTGGTAGTTTGCATTTTGCTCTGCTTAGGCTGTTGGCAAGTGAGGAACACGAGTGGTGGCTGGCACAGTTTGGCCTGTAACCTTCTTCAGCAACTATGTTGGGTTCAGCACTGTTGCTGCCTAAAAAGAAGACCCTGGTGCTGTCTGACATACAAGGATATGCCTATATGGAAAGCTAAAATCATACTATATTTTGAATGTTAAGAACTCATCATGAATTAACTGTTCCTGCCTTGTACATGTGTATTTGTAAAGATAATATATAGAAATTTCCTGTATTTCTATGGCATTTAAACAATGAGGTATTTTATTGAACTGCTGAACTATAAAAAAGCCCACATATTTGAACGGAAAATTATTATTTTTGTTTTCAACTGAGATGGACCAGGATAATTGGCATTTAGTATTTAATTTCAAGGCTGGCGTGTTTAATCAGATGAGTGACAAACTGTTCAACTGCCTCATGTCTGATTCTTACTGAAATGCAATGGAGTAGCCCAGCAGTTTTCTATGGTTGATTTTAAAAGTATTTGTCAAATGTACAGGATTTTTATACTTTTAAAAAATATAAATAATAGTACCTTCCTTGCTGTGTTTTATTATGTGACCTTTCTCATTCCTGGGACTTGTAAGCGGTGACAGTTCCAAACAGTGAAGTTAATAATAAAGATACTGTACAGGCTGGAATTCTGTTAGGACATGGATGGACATCTTTCCTCATATTCCATGGCCTGGGAATTCATCTGTCTCCTATTGTGCACAATATAGCTTATTTTTTTAAAAAATTACAGCACGACATAGCAGAACATTCCAAGTGCCTGCAAAGAGGGAGCCAACCACAGTTTGTGCTGCTGTTTTGTGACCTCCCTGGGAATGACACAGACAGAGCAGTGCTGCCAGTCCATGTTTGTCAGAGGGAAGGGAGGAGTGTGTCTTGCCTGCTCTACGCACAGTTCTGTTCTGGTTTAACTGTCACTTCAGACCCTTTGTCAAAACTGACCCCTCAGAGCAGAAATATTTCTGCAAATGGATAAGGGCTTGTCCCAGTGTAAATGGAATTTGAGGGAAATCACCTATTTCTGTGTAGAAATACAGCTATAATGGCTATTGCTGCTCCTAACCAAGCTGGTTTCAGAAGCACCCCAGAACAGTGACTGGGCCAGTTGTTGCTAACAAAGAGATGCTCAGCAGTTGGGACCCTGACCAGATGCTGATGTAAACTTCAGCTTTGCAGGTTCTCCCCAAGATTAAGCAGTGAGTCTGTGAGTTTATAATAGCACAGGGTTTCCCCCATACTTCACTGTACTGGTTAAGTACATGCAATGAGAGAATGTATTTCATTTTTAGTTTCTAGAATGAGCTGCATGATTCCTAGAAGAGGATGTGGCTTGATGGTGAGATAATTACTCAGAATTAATGATTGCACCAATCATTTACCCATAAGAACTTCCTCTCTCTCTGATGGTTTTTTATCTTCTAACACAAATATAATTTACTTGACTTTGAAATTCCGTGTTACTGCTTGGTGCCTGACTTTGGACATTACATACAAAGCACCTGTTCCAGAAATGGCAACAGCTGGATTTACTCACCTTGGTAACAGATGAAAGATTTAAAAAATAACTTGGCAGCTGTGATTTGTGTTTGGAAAGTATTATATAGGTTTTTTTAAATTTTATATATTATGGCTGCCTGATACATTCTACAGTATCTTTATCTATGTACATTATGTGTGTATATAAAAAAGGTCTGTATAAGGTCATAGTGTTTTCTATTTAACTCATTCTTACAATAATATGGAATAAGTCAACATAGCTGTACACAGATAGATGCAGACTTTGGAACCAAGATAGGGATTATCTGTACAGCCATGGCCTTTAATTTGTATTAAGATAAATGCTAGAGAAGGAAACTCACTGTGGTATCCTCATGCATAAAGTGTACATGTACATGACTCCCCAGCTGCAGGGAAAATAACTATTCCCAAGGCTCAAGCAGCAGGCTGGTGTTGGCGGCACACACAACACATAGGTATTTCTGTAGCTGCAGGAGTCCTGTGCTGTGACCCAGTGAACACAGAGGTGTTCCTTCGGAAGGTGGTGAACAACCTATGGCTGATGTATTGCCGTAACAAGAAGCGTTAAAGGTGCGGGAACCCGTTGTGAAACATTTAATGGAGGTGGTGAATCATTAGAGTAAAACCTATAGAAGAGTGTTTCCTTGCTGTTCCTCAGTGAAATGACTGCCCGGTGTATCCTTTTATAAATTAAACTGCAAATTACCTTGCAGCCGCCTGTTGCCCAGGTGGTGTTTCATGGCACTTCAGGGGGTTTGGTCCCCGATCCAGGGAGGGTCCCCAGAGTGGGCTGCAGGGCGGGGGTTGCACCAGGAACTGAAAATAATCACTGAAAAAAAAGCGCTTTGTAAGGGTTGGAACGGACTTCTGGAGATCATCCAGCCCAACCGGACCCCTGGAGCAGGTTATCCAGGAACACGTGCAGTGGGTCTGGGATGTCTCCAGAGACAGAGAGAGACTACACGTCCTCCCTGGGCAGCACTCCAGTGTTCTGCCACCCTCAGCGTAAAGAAGCTTTCCCTCACGTTGAGGTGAAATTTCTTGTGGTTTGGTTTAAGTACACTGCTCCTCATCTTGTCACCGCTGTTGTTCGGCGCCCATCGTTTCGACACCCCTCTTTGAGTCTTTTGAACAAGCGGGCCCAGCTCCCGCAGCGTCTCCTATAAAAGAGAGATGCCCCAGACCCTTCACTGTCTCTGCAGCGTTAGCTGGTCGCTCTCCGGTGCCGAATGCAGCGGGGAGGTGCCGGCGTTCCCCCGGCTACCGGCGGCCGCTCCGGCCTCTCCCGGGCCGCTCCCGCCCATGGCGGCCGCTCTCGAGCCTCTCCCGAGCCGCTCCCGGGCCTCTCCCGGGCCGCTCCCGCCCATGGCGGCCGCTCTCGAGCCTCTCCCGAGCCGCTCCCGGGCCTCTCCCGAGCCGCTCCCGGCCGCTCCCGCCCACCCCGGGCCGCTCTCGAGCCTCTCCCGAGCCGCTCCCGGGCCGCTCCCCGCCCACGGCGGCCGCTCTCGAGCCTCTCCCGAGCCGCTCCCGGGCCTCTCCCGGCCGCTCCCGCCCACGGCGGCCGCTCTCGAGCCTCTCCCGAGCCGCTCCCGGGCCGCTCCCGCCCATGGCGGCCCGCTCTCGAGCCTCTCCCGAGCCGCTCCCGGGCCTCTCCCGGCCGCTCCCGCCCATGGCGGCCGCTCTCGAGCCTCTCCCGAGCCTCTCCCGGCCGCTCCCGCCCATGGCGGCCGCTCTCGAGCCTCTCCCGAGCCTCTCCCGGGCCGCTCCCGCCCATGGCGGCCGCTCCCGAGCCTCTCCCGAGCCGCTCCCGGGCCTCTCCCGGGCCGCTCCCGGGCCTCTCCCGCCCACGGCGGCCGCTCCGCCCTCAGGCCCGCGGCGCTGCGCGGCAGCGCTCCCTGGCGGCGGCGCTGGGCGGCGCGCCCGCCCGCAGCCCGCCATGGAGGAGGACGAGGCGGGCGCGGAGCCGCGGGGCTCCCGCCGCCGCTCGCCCAGCCCCGGCCGCCTGGACGTGAGCTCCAGCCGCTTCGACCCGCTGCTGGCGCTGTACTCGCCGCGCACGCCGCTGCCCTTCCCCGCCGCGCCCTGCTTCAACAACCTCGCCGAGTACGAGAGCTTCCAGCGCGGCCTGCGCCGCCCGCGCGGCAGCCGCGCCGCGCCCACCGCCCGCGCGTCCCGCCGGGGCCGGCCCGCCGCCGACCCCGAGCGCATCCAGCGCCTCCGCAGCCTCATGGTCAACGCGGGCCCCGAGCAGGAGGCGGCCGAGGGCGGAACGGCGCCGCGGCGGCGGCGGGCACCGCGCAATGTCCTCACCAGGATGCCCCGTAAGGGCGCGGGCAGCGCGGCCCCGGGCGGGCGGAGGGTGTGAGGGTGGAAGGGTGTGAGGGTGCGAGGGCCGCGCTCATGCTGAGCCGGCTCGGGGGTTGGGGTCGGGCCAGGCGGGGAGTTGCGGGGAGTTTGGGGTGAGCAGAGCGATGGCTGGTGGAAGCGCTTGGGTGACAGCGGGGTGTGGCGGGAATGATTGAGTTTGATGGGAAATGACACTTGGGTGCAGAGGCACAGGGTGTCCAGGGAAGCTGTGGCTGCCCCATCTCTGGAAGTGTCCAAGGCCAGGCTAGACGGGGCTTGGAGCAGCCTGCTGTAGTGGAAGGTGTCCCTGCACATGGCAGGAGGATTGGAACGAGATGGGCTTTAAGGTTCCTCCCAACGCAGGCATTCCGTGATTCTCTGAAATGGTGTGCAGCAATGAGGAACAGCATCTCACAGAGCTACTGGCACAGAGATGACTCTTTTTTGTTGTGATGTTCTGCTCTGGTAATTGGTGAATTACATACATCCTCTTGGTTTTAAGGAGAAAAAGGGATGAGACACTGCTGTATTCTCAAAAGTACTATTTTAGACCAGGAGTGATATTTGGGTCAGTCTAGGCCGTAGTTAAACCGTAACCACAGGGTAAGTCTGTAACACACTGCTGTTACTTGGTTGCTAACCAAACATCCTGCAGTCAGAAGTACTGGCATTTCTGGTAACAGGATGGCAGAACAGTGGATTGAGGTGTGAGACAGCTGTCATGTAAATTCACCAGCTGTGAGGATGGTACATATTTCTTGTAAAAATGTCATATGTGTGGTCAGGGTAAACATCCCCTAAACATGAAGAGGTGCTACTTGTGCCTCTGCACCAAGAATCAAATGGCATTGCTGGCAGGTGAAATGTAACTTTAGTGCACTTAATTAAAACACTGGGGTTCGTTTTAAAATCAAATTACTTTTCCGCCATCACCCTTAATTTTTTTTCTAAATAGGCAAAGCCCAAAATGTTCAATTCTGAATGCCCAAGGCAAAAGCTTTTTCTTGTTTAGACACTAAAACATAATGTGTTCATCGCTATAGATGGTGCACGATCTTAAGTATCACACTTAGTGTTCTGCACAAATGCAGAGATTCTGTTGGCAGAGGATTTCCAGAAAGCTGACCTTAAATATTGATTTCAGATCTTAATAAAAAAATCTCAGTTTACACTGGTGATGAAAACTGAGGGGGGAAAAAAGCCCTGTAAAAATTAAGAATCATTAAGAACACATACCTATTATCCACACATCCAGTCTTCAAAGAAGACTGGCACAACTGATACAGAAAGTGCTACTCAGCAGCCTGGGGTGTTTTAAGAGTGATTTATAGCCAAAATTGTGTGCTTTCCCTGTGATTGGGGGGTGTCTGCACCGCAGGTGGTTGGAACTTGGACTATGTTGGATTGGTTCAGGAGAAGCTATTTACTGTTACTTTGCATTCAAGGGGCAGAGAATTCATGTGCAGGGCAGGTGGAAAGGTGCTTGACAGCGTTCTGAGTTATTTCAGCTTTTCTCTTGAGGTTTTTCTAATCTTGCCTCTTAATAGAATCTGCCCTGAGGACAAGGACTTGAACTTAACCAGAGTTTAGGCCTTTGTTTTCACTCTTTGAGGGTGCTTGCCCTCTGCTGACAATAGTTATTGAGTCATTTTTCAGAGTCCTGGTATTTGGCAGGTGTTTATTTTATACAGGTAGGGCTTGGATTTTGAGTACCAACTAGGTAACTTTTTTTCCTATCTATTGAAACATTGTTCATGCTTGTCCTTAACAACACAGAAGGCGCAGGCAGATTCAGTTGTGTGCAGAGCCTGCTTGCAGAGGAGGTGTGTTCCAAAAATAAATGCCTTGCCTTGCTGGTTTTATTTTTTCTGAGAATGTCGGGTTGTTGAAGGATTTTTGGATGATGTGTTCTGCCCTTTTGCTCAGATGAAACTGGAGATTTGCCAGGAGGAGCCAGAACCTTACACAGCAAGGAAAAGTGGGCAGAGTGTAGATTTGGTAGAGCTCTGTAGTGTTCTCCTGAGAGGCAGAGGCATGGTTGAAAGTAAGGGTTGGATGTAGAATACTGTAAGAAGTTGTAGAGTTTCTACTTAAAGGGAGTATTGGAACTTAAAATCTAAAAATAAGTCTGGATTTAAAATTGTTATGTAAGTTCTCAGGGTTGGTTAGAAAAAATACTGTTTTGTGATTGGAAGCATCAATTTGATATTGTGATGGTGTCATCTGTGGCTCCTGTGATGGATCTGTCAATTCAGAACATAAGTTTGTTTTCAGTTCAGCTGAAGGAGACAGAGACTCATGGAAAGACCCCCTAAGCAAGGCTGGGAGGTGCTGAGACAGCTTATGCTCTGTGTGAGACCAATTTCCTGCAGTTATCCAGCTGGAGAGGGCTGGCAAGAACACAATGGATCTCAAAAAATAAATGTGATTAGGTTAATTTGGAGGAAAGTGATGTAGATTTCCCTGCTGTGGCCATGAATTACCCTGCAGCCCAGTCCTGCAGATCAGCTGGTTTACAGTCACTTTGCACTCACAAGAAGCATTTTCTGCTGTGCAAATCAATGAATGCACAGTCCCTAAGGCACAGGGTGAGAGGTCATCTCTGGCTCATATATTTTATTAACGTGGAGAACCATGTGAGATTTTGGATTAAGTCTTTTCCCTGACCCTTAATAGGAATTGTGCAGAGTCCTGGGGTGTGTTTGCACAAGCAAACTGGTACCAAGGCATGGGTGGAAGGTGTAAATAATATCTACCCCTCTAGATAAGTTACATTTGCAAAGATTTCTGGTGTGCAGGCAAGGCTTGGGTGAGCCAGGCAAGCTGTATGTTTTACTGAATTCCTTCACTTCTGTCCTGGTTAAAGCATTATTGCCCTGGGCTTTAGCATGGTTTAATTGCTGGCTGCTCCTTAGAGCAATTTTATTTTCTTGCCAAAAACTTGTACAACTTTGAAGGATTTTCAGCTGGCTGCTGAAATCGTAACTGAAACAATGCATTTTCATCAGTTTAAACTGGTCCAGTTTAGTAAGTTGAAGGATTTTGAGTCATTCATTGTTTCAGAAATCCCCTTGTAAAGAAAAGGAACAAATCTGCTACAATTCTTTATTTGCAGCTCGTAACTAATCTGAGGTAGCCTTAACCAGGCATTTGTCTTTTCTGTGGAACTCACTCTGTCCCCATGAGCTTTCTGTTCTCTCTCAACCACTTTTATTTACAGTTGGGATTACTTGGCATGTTTTTGAAATGTAGCAAAAAGATTTTCAGCTAAGGCTGGTTTGGCTGTGGGCTATGTAAAGCAAAACCTTCATATTGTCTGCAGTGTTGGCTTTCCCCATTGTAAGAAGAGTTTTGGTGGTCTGGTAATGGCAACCACAGTGTGCTACAGTGCTTGGGGCTTCTTCATTGCTATTGTTGTGAACACAAGTGTTGTGCCAAGCTGTGCCATACTTGTACATAGAGTGGGTTTCTACATAGTTTTTGATAGATAGATACTGCAGAGAGAGTTTTTGCAAGAATATGTAGTGACAGGAAAAGCAGGAATGGCTTCAAACTGAAATAAAGTAGGTTTAGATAAGATATTAAAGAGAAATTGTTGGCTGTGATGAGGCCCTGGCACAGGTTGTCCAGAGAAGCTTTGGCTGCCCCAACCCTGGAAGTATTCAAGGCCAGGCTGGATGGGACTCTGAGCAGCCTTGGTTTAATGGAATCCGTCTCTGCCTCTGGCAGGGAGTTGAAAGAAGATGATCTTTAATCAATCTTTCCAACTTAGGCCATTCTACAATTGCATTCTATCATTCTGTATATTTTGGTGAAGACTGGTGATGTTCTCTCTCTGTTCTAGTCCATGAAGGCAGCCCCCTGGGGAACTCCATCGCTGTGTCCGAGATGGTGTCAGGATCAATGTCCACATCCGCACTTTCAAAGGGCTTCGTGGAGTCTGCACTGGGTTTTTGGTTGCATTTGACAAATTCTGGAATATGGTAATTATTGTTCCAGCCCTTAGTTTGTAACTGTTGATACTTATGGGGAAGGTTAATATGTTTTTGTGGTTCACAAACTAATTTGTTCTGGTACCAAGTGCTGGGTTTCAGACTTAAGTGGTACTTGGTGTTGGACTGGTACATCTGGGAGGTGCCCAACCATCTTAGAGAGGTTTTAGGTGAGAGAGAAGCTTTGAAGAGTTCCCAACATCTTCAGAGGTTTTGTGTAAGTGCACAGGAAGATAGAATATGAGGAATATCAGAAACTTCCAGAGCTTTCTCTGCAAAACCCAATCTTTCTGTAGGGTGGGTGCTTCCCTGTTTTCTTTCACTACCATCACTGAGCTGCCAGTGACAAAATCTTTTCCCTGTTTTCTACCTTGTGAAGATCTTAAAGACAGTAGATGGCAAAGCAGCTATTAAATATTTGTGAACCTGGAGGTGTGAAAAGTCTGGAAACGAGGAAGAGGGAATGATTTCACAGGCAAGGGTCACAGACTTTTTGCAAGTAATGCAGAATGAACTTTGCTGCTGCTTTTATACCTCAATACAATTTAGATGATTAACAAACCAGGTCCAAAGCACAGCTTGTTCCTGGGATGGATTTTCTTCCAGAACATAATTTCATAATGCTTTGACACAAAGCTGGTCCAAAGCTGCTTCATGTTTTATTTTAATTTCAATCTTTCCATTTCTTTTATCTTTTTTTAGGCCCTGACAGATGTGGATGAGACTTACAGGAAACCAGTAATGGGCAAAGCCTTCTATGCAGAACCTCAGCTCTCCCTGACTCGAGTAGGTGACCTCCTGTTTTCTTTCTTATTAGGATCTCTTTTTTTGAAGTAATAGAAGGGGAGTACTGATTTGGAGCCCATGTTTACATTTGAAATACTTTACCTCCTTTTATTACAGATGCCTCTAAAATAACTTGGACTGAGAAAAAAAAATACCCAAAGTGTTTTCTGATCTTTCTGAAAGTACTTTAGTAGTAGAATCAGATCAGAGCTGCTGCCACTGCTTAATGTAATGTGAAGAAGCTCACTCTGTGGGTTTTGATGTGGAATTTGTTCTGTGTGGCTTTTGCACCTGTGCTGGTCAGGCCCATGTTTTCATGCCAGGAGATGTGGCAGGGCATCCCTCTGCTACTGAAGTTCCTCATGGCACAGTCTGTGTCTGCAGCCAGAGAAACAACACAGCTCTTTGGTCACTTGAGCTTCCAGTCTGGGTACTGTGAAGCCCAAGATCTCCAAAGCTCTCCACTCTCTAGGATCCAGCTGCAAATAGAGTTGTTTACCACGCTGACAACTGAAGAGAAGATAGATGAACTTCTAAACAATGAAGGGAAAAAAAAAGTGACAGGGCAGTGCCCATTGAATGGCAACAGCTCCAGGCCTTTTGAACATCAGAGAAGCATCACAAAAACATTTAAACTGTTTCATTGTGAGGAGTTTGCTTTCAAATTCCTGCCATTTAAATCTGTTTTCTGATAGATCCCACCCTTCCTTTTTTTAAAGATTAGTTAAAAATAATCAAGTTGTCATTGTTCCTTTAGCTCACTCTCACAGGCACTGGCTTTCCATCCTGTTGCTGGGAAGAGAGAGGCTAACCAAAAACCTCATTTGTCATTATTTCATAAAAGCTTGTCTGCTGCCAGAGTAAAAGCAATTTCTTTTCCAGTTTCAGCACCATGTATTCTTAGATTAATGAGTTCATACAGTGCTTTGGGTCTGCTGCTGTAGCTTTTATTATTTTTCTGTTGTTTGTGGTCTGCTCACCTCCCAGAATACCCACATGTCATCTTTTAGTTTGTTGTGGGGAACACAAAAGTTCCCTCAGTTTTTCAGTGTACAGACTTTGCTAATGGAGGCCACTTCTCTTGGGGATTCATGACACAAGGATGGAAATGTCTCTAAAACTGTCTGACAACATTAAAAGAACATGGGGAAAAGTGAGCTGTAGGAGCAGCTTGGTATCCCTGTTTCTTCTGACCAAAGTTAAAGGTTACCACACAGCAGTGTTGCTCCCAAAATTAAATTCCTTGGTGCTCACATTAAGACAGTCATGACCATGCAATAAGTTCATTCACCTTCTGTCACTATTTGACTTTGGTAAGCAAATATGGAGATTTGTCACTGTGTCTTGTGAGCTGATTTGGGATTGTACATGAAAACACAATGTAGAAGTGTGGAACAATTGGCCTCCCTTGTTTTATGAGTGTGGTCCTAGATACAACTGTCCTTTTACAGCTCTTTGACAGACTCAAGCTGCAGCAATCCTCGGGGAAGAAGGGAGCTGACTCAAAGACTGTCTCGGAGGAGCAAGTCCTGACAAATGACTCTCAGACACTGAGTTTGAAAGCTGGATCTGGACGAGGGAGAGCAGAAGAGGAGCGGGAGAGGCAGAAACCCTCGGGCAGAGCTGGAGACAAGGCGGCCTCAGGTGACAGAAGTGAAGGTGATGTGGGCAGCAGGACTGCCCACCCCGAGGGGGGCAGCGCTGCCGGGGCGCGAGCGAGGAGCCGGTCCCGCAGGAGGCGGCCCAGGGTGGATTACCAGCAGGTGTTCACACGCCACATCAACCAGATCTTTATTCGAGGAGAGAATGTCTTGCTTGTCCATTTAGCACATTGACCTGGCTGAGCCTTTGTCAGAGTATTTATTTGATAGCATGACTTGCTGCTGCAGCTCCCATTGCTATTTAGAGTTGTCTTTGAGTAAGATGGTACCGTGGCTGGTTTCCCATTGCCACCACAAGGTAGGGGAAAGAATTGTAACTTGAGCATCCTGGGCTTGATGCCAAAGCAGCCTCCATAGATCCCTGTTGGGGGTCTCAGGAGAAGGTCAGCAATGCAGTCATTTCTGTGATATGAGGGAGTTAAGCACAGATCCCACTGTTTCTTAAAAAGGAGTTCATTGGAGAGGCTTGTAAGAGAATTTTGGTATACTCTGTTACAGGAGCTACTTGTGGCACACATTTAAGGATAAGATCTGGACCTGCAATAAATCAGAAATGGTCTTTTGCACATTGTGAGTAATATCAAGAGGAAATTGCTAATGCAACCAACAGTTTCTTTGCTGCTGTTACAAGGACGTCCTCTTTTCCAGACATAATTCTGGCAGTCATTTTGAAATAGTTTATAAAACATTGGAGTCACATCCTGCTGATGGCTACTGGCCTCTTTGCCATAGTTAGCTCTATAATGCCCTTTCTGATAGAAAACCTCTTAATTGTAAACTGCTCTTTTAATGTGGGTGATGGCAGGACTGTAACTTGTTTCCAGTATCAAAGTTTAGGCTCTCTTTGTACTGCTGTGCTTTGGCCCTGCGTCACCAGCAAGCAGATGATGTAGCTGATCCAGAGACCTCCCTGTTTGGAGTTTATTTGTGGGTAAAGATGGAAAACTATCCTTTATATTTCACCCACTTGCTGCTTAGTGTAACAGTGAAGCTGGCAAGGACTGGGTGTTTCTCAGGTGTGTTTGTGCTGAGCACACCTGTCCTGTATTTGCACACCTTTCAGGCTCCCTCTATTGAAACCAGAGCTGCTGAGTCTCCAGCAGTTCTCATGGAGCAACAATCTTCATGGGTCTTCCCTGTCCACATGAAGGATGCACCATCTAATTCCAATTGAGCTTTGGAGATGTGCCTGAAAAGGTTTTGAAGTATAGAAGTCAAACTCCACTGATCAGTATTTTAGCAAGGCTGTTGAATTATTGCACGTCAGGCCAGGGTTCTGCAGGTATAATCTGCTTTCCAAAAAACCTACCTGCAGAAGTTTGAGGGTAAATGAAACTGTTCCATTATGTAGCCTGTTCTCTTTGTTGTGAAAGGAGATTTCATGCTGCTATTCTGTATTCATCTCAACTGCCTTGTGCTTTGCAGCAGCTGTGTGTGTTTAAGCTGAAGTTGGGAAATTGCTTTATAGCAGGACTTACATTGCATATAGATGCCCTGAGTTCTCAAATTGAGTGGCTGTACTGTGGGTGACATGAATTTCTGTTGCTGGAGATGCAAAATTCTGCTTGCTTGGTCGTTAGGATATGTCTGGTGTTTGGGTGAATCACAGTAATCATTTAGCAGGCATTCTGGACACACAAAGCAGCTGTTTGCCTCTGGGGGAGCTTGAAACTTATGTCAACATTTCATATGACATGGGGCTTGATGAGCTCAGCCACTGAGCTCAAAGCCAAGTTCAGCCTGGGACAGAATAAAAAGTGCTGTTGAGGCAAAATAGTTTCATCAAGGATAAAAAGGAAAAGAAATTAAATACTCCCTACAGCTTCTTCTGAAACATTGCTTTACTGCTGTAATCCCATCCCTCTGTGAACTGAGACTAGGCACTGAAAAGACTCTTCTCATGGAGGTTCTTGTTTCCCCTCCCTTCTTTACTGTTCATGTGCTCTGCAGTTTTTCCCTTTTTTCTTTTTTTCCCCTTTCTCCTGTCAGTACTTTGTCTCCTCAGGACATTCTAAACTCTGGTTTCCAAAGACTGTTCTTGTCCTGGCTTTCTGCACCCTTTCCTGGTTGGCTTTCTACATACTAACCAGAACCCTCACAAATTACTAGAAACATGTGAAGTTAGAAACAAGGTGCTTATCTCAGCTCTTGACTTCCCAGCAGCTTTTATTGCAAGCAAATAATTTCTTCCTTATGTTTTTGGTTATGGGGATTTTGCTCTCTGTTTTCTGGCAGCTTTGTTTCTATTTCAGCTGTTTGGGATGACTCCTCTCTGCCTTTTCTATTACTACCAAAGGCCACTGGTTTTGACCTCTCCTCTCCTCTTCATATTTGACCTAAGGGTGTCCGATCACCCTCAGCTGATATGCAGTGACAGCTCATTGAATTCTTGCTTTTCATCACCTCATATTCTTAATTCTGTTGGTCTGCCTAGTTTATATCTTGTGCATTAACTGAGATACAGCTACTATGAATGTTTTTGTGGCTGTGCTGCCCTTCCTTGTTGATTGACGCTTCCCTAAGTTCTCAGTTGCTGCTGGAAGTCTCAGTGTTTCCTCTCATAAGAGGTTATTCCCTGAAACCTTACAGATGTTTGTTCCTTCACATCTATGAGTTTCTTTGTTTACATTGTATGAAAAATGCTGGTGCTTAGACTTAAGTTTGTGCCTTGATTTTTATGTCATCCCTGACCTGTTCTTCCAGAATCATCACCTTGGTGAGCAAACCCAGTTAAGGATTATAGTTTATCTACTTTTTTTTTGCACTACCTCATTGTTAAGATGTTCCTCCTCTCATCTGTGAAGTTGGTTAAACTGCTTTCTTCCAATTTAGACTTAATAAATTATTTGTTGGTTCTTTGTTTCCTACTTTCCTGTCCACCTTTCTCATTATTTCCCAGCTGCTTCCTAAATACTGCTTCCTCTTCTACAGCTTCAGATCTTCCAAAATGTCTTCCTTTTCCCACTTTTTCTGGCATTGTATATTTTTTAAATGCGTTATTAAAATGCTATCTTACGGATTTTGTCTCTTTTAAGCATCGTGATTGTGATGAAGCAAGTGATCCTGTAGGTGTGTTATCACTTGCTTGTTCTATACTTCAAATAATGTTGCTCTTTAAATAAAATTGAATGTCATGTTCTGAAATGGATCCTTCTACCTCACTGAAGCATTCTAAATCTGTTTAAAAAAAAAAAAAAAGAAGAAACAGAAAACAACCTTTGGAAACAAATGAGCTTTGGTTTTCAGTGGGTTTTTTTAATTGTTTCTTTCTATAGTTTTCCAAACTCAACATAAATTTTTTTGTTGAAAAAGTTTTTTGCTCCCAGCCCTTCCTCTCTTGCTGCAGTGGTGCTGTGAGTGCAGACACACTAAAGTCTTTGTGCTAAGGAATGAAGGGTAAGAAACAGCAACGTGAGAGTGGAAAAGCTTTGGGCAAATATGGAAACCTCCCTGGAAAGGATCCACAGGTTGCCATCTGTCTTGTATTTCCAGGCCTTTGCTCAGCCTGGTGCTCAGCAATGGTTCTTAAAGTGTGTTTGGGGTGAGGTTCCCAGTTCCTGCAGAGAGCAGTTCTCTGCAATAACTTTGAAGAAGCATTGGGATAATTTGAGAAAGTTTTGAAATAATTTCTCATGTCTGGGATTATTTCTTAGGAAATGTTTTTGCACAGGTTCTTCATTTTTATCAAACACTTCTTGGTCTGTGGTAGTAGAAAAGGTAAGGGCAAAGGGAAAAAAAAAAAGCTTATAAAAAAGTGTGGGTTTGGTTCCTTCTCTGAACTGGCTTGTCCAGCTCATTAATTGCCTGGAAGGTTTTTTCCTGCCCTGGAGTGAGGTACTTAGCATGTCCTGCACGGGTGATTTCTGAATTAATCAGTGAGTGCTGTTTTCCATCTGCTTCTTCTCCTTCAGTTTGGATTCACTTTCTTTTGCAGCATCCCCTCTGCAGGGCAGTGTCTCAGCAGGAGCAGGCCTGAGTGCCCACTGGTTTTTACCCTTCCCTAAGGAATGTTACTCCATCCAGTTTTGAATCCTGAGAGCCTTTGGCTAGTCTTGATTTTCATACTGTTCTCTTTAGATTTTTGGAATTGTTTGGTCAGGAGAACTATTTATCTTATTGCTTTTTGGAGTAAACTGATTTTTGAAACTTTTAAAAATAATTTTGTTACTTATTTTCCTTCATGAAGTGCTGAGTTTTCCTAGTTGTTGCAGTCACCCACTTGCACCTGTGAATCACTGGGTGAAGAGGTGTGCAGGATAAAAAGAGGCAGAGAAAAAAGGTGTTTCATTTTTATTGAATCTGACATTCTGTCCAACATTCTGCCCACACTCACCCTTTCTGTTTCTTACTGGCACTGACCTAAGTGAGATGAGTGGAAATTATTTCATCCAGAATCTTGATGGGAAATGGAGCAGGGACAGCAGACTGAAATCACTGAGTTTATTGAAGATGTTTATCTCCAGGTAAGCTTCTTCTCTTTGATTGTACAGATCAGAGTTATGAGCACCAACTTACACTGCAAGCTCTGCCACTGGATAAAATTGGAAGGCACAGTGCTGCACCTCTTCAGAGGTGATGCTGGGATTTCCTCAGCCTTGCCTGAGAAGCTGCTCAGGTATATACCAGTGTCTGCCTCAGAGCATAAAGGCAAATACTGCCAATTAATATAAGGGTGTTTTGTCTCCTGCCTGCACTGCCAAGTGTAAAATATGGATGCTGAAGTCTGCAGCATCTGCTGCCCAGAACTACTTCAGTTCATGCTTTTGCTTCTTGACATTGGCTTGAAAAAATTGAAGTTTGTATTAAAAGCAATCCAAAGACAGTCTGTTATAACATTAGGAAAGGCTGCTGCTGACTAGAAATAGTATTGGAAAAGTAAGTTTTTACAGAATTTGTGAAATTCTGATTGTAATTAAAGTATTGCAAGCCAGGAAAGGCTGAGGGAGTTGGGATTGTTCAGCCTGGAGAAGAGAAGCTTTGGGGTGACCTAATTGCAGCCTTTGAGTACCTGAAGGGAGCTTACAGGAAAGATGGAGAGGGACTGTTGACAAGGGCCTGGAGTGCCAGGACAAGGGGGAATGGCTTCACACTGACAGAGAGTAGCATTGAATGGGATATTAGGCAAAGGAGAGGAGAGGAGAGGAATTACTCCAGGGGTGATAGCTGCTTGACATGGGAAGGGGCTTTCTAGCCTGTGCCTTGGGCACAATCCTGCCAGCACCAGGCAGTTGAGCTCTGTAGATAAAGGGGAGGATGCTGAGCCAGCTCTTGAGTGCAGCCTCCCTTATGCTGTGAGCCTTTCACAGCACCTGAACTGCCCCTGGAAACTCTGCCAGGCTCCACCCCTGATGGCTGACATGCTTGATCCTGCCTCTTAACATTCTGCAGAGGAAAACCAGTGGGAGAAGAAGGAAGGAAGCAAATTTGCCCTTTTGAGGTGGGGATGGAGGAGGCTTGGTTTTCCTTGTTGGCTTCCTGGAGTTCAGGAGAAAAGACTACTTTAATGGGGAAATAGCAGAGATGCTTGTCTCATGTTTACTAGTCCTTTCAGATGTCACTGTAAGTGCTCTTGCTCTTAGCTGGTGGAAGTGAAGGCCTGTCAGGGAAGGAAAATGCCTCCCAATATCCCTGGATAACTCTTATTAGCTTCTAGCTTTCTGGTGTACACCTGGATGACTTTGTTGAAAAAAAATTAGTACACCTGAGACTTTCAGTCAGTCTTGTATTCATTTAGAATGAAAAGTAGTTTGATTGGTTTGTGTGAAAACATATCCATCCTTTTTTCCTCTCAGAAGAGCAGTGCTCTCCCTCAGGAAAGAAATGAAAGCTGCTCCTATAGCGATTGCTTCTGATTTCCACTGCTTCAGAGCAAAGTGCAGCTGTGCCAAGGTGTCTTCAGCTGACACATTATTCCGAGAGGATGAGAGAAATGTTTGGTTTGCCTAAAACTAAAATGGGCATTACAAGGGGAGCAGATGGGTTGACCTCTTTTCAAGTGGTGCACACACCCACTGTAGTTGCAGGGGTTGGGGCTTGTTAATAATCAGTCACCTGTAAAACTTCCTTAGGGAGCCACAGAGGAGCAGCACGAGCCACCAGACTGACGTGGGATTGGAAGCCAGGGGTTGACAAATTCCGTTCTCTTCACTGCCTCTGGCTCCCTGAATGGCCTTGGCAAGTCACTTCCATCCCTCTCCCTGACTCCTCAGCTGTAACACATCCAAGAGCACTCCCTGCCTGTCTTGAGAGGAGCTGGGGAAGTGGAAAATGCTCTACAAGTGCCAAGTGTTGTTATCCAAACTCTCTCTGTCAGGTAATGCAGATACATCCACCCTCTGCCCTCTCCAGGCTCCTGACTGTTAGTTAACCTCACCTTGGCACACAAAAACCATGTGGGGAATCAGGTACAAAAGCACTCTTCAGTCTTGGAATCACTGATGTCTTCAAGGTCACATTTGGTGACTTCAATATGTGTTTCACAGCTGCAGTTCCATCTTTGGGTCAGATGCTGATAAAGGAGGGTGTAACTCGTTTGTAATTCCTTCTCTGTCTTCCTAAACATTTTGTTTCTTAGGAAGCTGATGCTGCTATGAACATATTGAATAATACTGAATTTGCAATATTCTGCTTTTCAGATCTGTTTATATTTAAAATTGCTAAGACTGCAATGCAATAAATATATCCATGTAACAGTTTGCCTCAAAGCATGATTTTTTTTTTGAGCTCTACCAATGCAGTGATGTGTATTGTGTCAGTGAAGAAGCTGGGACTGCTGTGGTTAGGACAGATGCTGGATATAGAGACCCTGAGGTGTGAATAAAGCACTGCTGTCTGGTCACATAACTGGGGACAAACCAGTCGTTTGTGTGTTCAAGAGGGTTTAATCTACAAAATAACAATACCATGATACTTGTCTTTTAGAGATGCAGAAGGGAAGTGAGCTTCATGTTGATAAATGTAAACACCCGTGGCCTGATCACTCAAAGGTCTGTTACCTTAGTGTGTGGTCTCCCACAATGCCATCAGGAGCCGGTTCTCCAGGAACTGGGGAGCTCCAGAGCCAGCATCCAAGCATCTGCTCCAGTGTGTGCACAGCCAGCGGGGAACCTGGCTTCTGGAAACTTTTCTAATGCCATGGTAAGAGATGCTGATACATATGGATCAGAGATGTCCTTTTAGGGAGAAACTCTGCCTTGTGAGGATGGTAAGGGCCTGGCACAGGTTGCCCAGAGCAGCTGAGGCTGCCCCATCCCTGGGAGTGTCCAAGGCCAGGTTGGACAGGGCCTGGAACACCCTGGGGTAGTGAAAGGTGTCCCTCCCCTTGGCTAGAAGGAATAATTCCCATTTTAACCTGGGGATCAGCAGGTGCTCCCTTTCTGTGCAGGGACCCTGCTCCTGGGAATCCCATCCCAGGCAGGAGGCAGAGCTGGAGGGACGCTCCCTCTCTGGGAGGGGCCCCTCTCCGGGAAAGGATGGGGGAGATTTTCAGGGCTCTAGATTTCTCCCTTCCATGGGCACTAAATGCTCCAGAAAGGTTGTTCCAAACACTCCCCTGTGTGCTACAGCCCCCCAGGCTTCCCTTTATTCCCCTGGGAATCTCAGCCAGAGCCTCTCCCTAGGTCTGGGCAGCAGAGCCATGGAGGGGCCAGGCGGGCTCGAACGAGCAGGAATCCGCTGGTGCTCCCGCCGGGAAAAACGGAGATTCGGGCTCCCCGGAGGTACCCCGGGCCTGCGGTGTGGGGGCTGCGGGGCAGGACGGGCCCTTCCCGGTCACTCGCGCGATCCCGATCCCGGCCCCGATCCCGATCTCGGCCCCGATCCCGGCCCGGAACGGCCGGGCCCGCGCCCCGCCAGGGGGCAGCAGCGGGCAGGGAAACCCTGCGGCGGCGGCGAGGGGACGGGGAGAGCCCGGGGAGAGGGACCAGAACCGAGCGGAGCCCGGGGAGCGGGACCCGAACCGAGCAGAGCCCGGGGAGATGAACCCGAACCGAGCGGAGCCCGGGGAGAGGGACCCGAACGGGACAGAGCCCGGGGAGATGAACCCGAACCGAGCGGAGCCCGGAGAGAGGGACCCGAACGGGACAGAGCCCGGGGAGATGAACCCGAACCGAGCGGAGCCCGGGGAGAGGGACCCGAACCGAGCGGAGCCCGGGGAGCGGGACCCGAACCGAGCAGAGCCCGGGGAGATGAACCCGAACCGAGCGGAGCCCGGGGAGAGGGACCCGAACGGGACAGAGCCCGGGGAGTGAACCCGAACCGAGCGGAGCCCGGAGAGAGGGACCCGAACGGGCAGAGCCCGGGGAGATGAACCCGAACCGAGCGGAGCCCGGGGAGCGGGACCCGAACCGAGCAGAGCCCGGGGAGCGGGACCCGAACCGAGCAGAGCCCGGGGAGAGGGACCCGAACCGAGCAGAGCCCGGGGAGATGAACCCGAACCGAGCGGAGCCCGGGAGAGGGACCAGAACCGAGCGGAGCCCGGGGAGAGGGACCAGAACCGAGCGGAGCCCGGGGAGATGGACCCGAACCGAGCGGAGCCCGGGGAGAGGGACCCGAACCGAGCAGAGCCCGGGGAGATGAACCCGAACCGAGCGGAGCCCGGGGAGAGGGACCAGAACCGAGCGGAGCCCGGGGAGCGGGACCCGAACGGGACGGAGCCCGGGGAGCGGGACCCGAACGGGACGGAGCCCGGGGAGCGGGACCCGAGCGGGACCCGAACCGAACAAACAGAGCCCGGGGAGCCGCTCCTGGGGCACCGCGGGGTTCCGTGTGCGTCTGTCCGTGTGTGTCAGTGTGTGCCTGTGTATGTCCGTGTGTGTGTGTCCGTGTGTCTGTCTGTGTCCCTGTGTGTCTCTGTGTCTGTGTCTGTGCCCCCGGTCCTTCACCCGGCCCAGGTCGGGCCCCGGGCGTTGTCTCCCGGCCGTGTGAGCAGTGTTTGCACAGCATCATCTCTCCCTTTGCCACAGGCCAAGCTCCCCCCTGCAAACAGCCATCCTGGAGTGGTGGCATGGCTGCAGTCACTGAGACAGAGCCTCACACAGTCACAGAATCACCGAGGTTGGAAAAGACCTCCCGGATCATCGAGCCCAACCTGTGACTGATCCCCACCTCATCAGCTCTACCAGAGCATGGAGTGCCATATCCATCACTCCTGGAACACCTCCAGGGACAGGGACTCCACCACCCCCTGGGCAGCCCTCACCTCCAGGCTGGGCTGACAACAGCGGGTCATGACGTGCTTTGGCTTAGGTGCATCTCTGCAAGTTCATTTCTGGTTTGCACCAGAGCCTGCAAAGGGAAAAATATCCCTGGATTTGTCACAGGGAATGTGTAGACACAAATCTGAAGACCTTGCAGGGAGACAGCAGCTGGTGGAGGAAACCAGGGCCAGGCCAGGCAGGGGTGACAGCACAGCTGTGCCAGGAACTCCAGTGGGTGCTTTGGGTGTAGGAGCAGAGGAGTCCTGGAGCTGTGCAGCAGGGCTGAGGCCGTGGCTGGAGGAAATGCTGGCTGTGGGAGGAGTGCAGGAGCTGGTGTGGGGTCTACTAGGACATGCCAGGAAACAGCGACTGCTGGCACTGCTGCCCAGGCTGTAAAACAGCCTGTGGATATCCTTACTTTGTCACATATTTACAGGTGGAAATCACAAATCCCTTATACACAATGATGCAGTGAATTAAATCATAAAAAATACTGTTGTTTGGGAATGTGGGTGCTGTGGTAGAGTTATGTGTAAGTGCACCAGAGCAGGCTGGAAGAAGGAAAGCAGCCCCTTGCTGTCCTGCCCTTTGGGGGATGAGGCTCAAGCTCTGTACGTTTTTTCCATCAGAGCATGGTCAATGGAACAATTGTCCAGCGTGTTGATCAGGAAAAGGATGTGGGAGCTTAAGTGGAAAACCTGATGCTATCATGCTGATGGCAGAGAGCAGCAGGAAGGATGGCAAACAGGATACTCACCATGCTCAGAGGAAAGAGCTCAGAGCAATGCTGGGGCTGCAGGGCTGCAGTCAGCCAGGGTCCATTCTGTGAGCTGGGGCCAGAAAGCAGAACGTTCCTGTCTTACACTCCTCTGCTGGGAACAAGGGCTCCTTGCTGATTCTTTTGGGGAAAAGTGAGCAACTGCTAGGCAATATCCCAAAGCTGGTGGAAAAACCAACTGGAGAACAACTTACTTCTAGTTGCCTTGTAGGCTTGGAAATGAGAGCAGTGGGAAGCTGAAAAAAGGGGTGTGGGATACTCTTGGCAGGACCTCCGTGCATCCAGAGTGTAAATGTGAGAGCAAGGCAATGGCTTTGAGTTTTGTTTTGGAGGAGCATCTCTCAGGGAAGGGATCCCCTATGGAATCAGGAGCAGTTAGTGTATGTGGGACAGTTACCAACTGTGTGTCAGGAAAGGGTGTTTGGGTGAGAGGCACTGGCTCTGTTTGCTTCTGAAATTGCCTGTGTTTGTAGTGTTTTGAAAACCAGGTGTTTAAAAAGCTAATATCTCGACTGGGCAGAGTATGCTGGCCCAAAGGCAGGTGTGTCACCCCAGGTGGGCTCTGGTCCCTTCCCACGTTGTGATGTTGCAATATTGAATTGAAATTGCCATTGAAGTGGGTGGTGGAGTCAAGGTGCACTGAAACAGATCGTTGATGTAACCTTCCCTAAAATCAGCCCAGAGGTGTGAATTGGAATCAACTCCAGACCCCTCCTGTTTGCTTTGGAGCTGGATGTTCCAAAGTGTGTTCCTTGGGGTGTTGTGGTACTGCAGTAACATTTGTGTGTGTGTAGCCTCATTTACAAATGCTTTGCATCTGGGTTTGCCCACCCTCCTCATGCGCTGACAGTTTTATACTGATAAGATAGTGGCTATTAGTTAATTTACTTTAAAAGCAGCTATGTGCTTGTCAGTCCTTGTTGGGTCAAAATGCTCTGAAGTCACCCGTTCCTCAGCTTGGCGTTTTAATTAAAAAGACTCTTAAAAGAGGCTGGTTCTGTCTCCCGCTATTGCAGTCATGGCAAGCGTTAGTGCAGCAGAGTGTGAATGCCCGCCGAGAGCATCCTCCACCCTGGCCTCACATCTATTAGCAAGTGTAAACTAATGAACAAAGAGCTGGTGTTTGTCACAATATCCAGTGTAAGGGCTTCCCAAAACTGCTGTAGGCTGGCCCGGAGAGATTACAAGAGGCTACAGCCCCTGATCTCAATAAAGGCTTCAAAGGAAACTCCCGAAAAGAACTTGCTGCCCAAAAAGGAAATTCTTCCAGTAATGTAGCACTTTAATAGCCAAAACTACACCAGGGCTTCTGCTGTCTGGGTGAAACAACACGGTTTTGCATGTGAATGCTGTTCTGTAAAGTCTTTTTGTGCTCCCTTTATAAATAAAAAGGACTTGGGGCTTACAAGATGAAGGTACCAGCTTACCTGGGCAGCCACCTGCAGCGGCCCAGCTGGGCAGGGAGCGAGGGCAGGAGAGGGCAGCAAGAGCCACACCAGTCCCTGTGATGGGCTGGGATGCTGAAATCCCAACTCCCAGAGGGAGAGAGGACAAGAGCATGCAGTGCCAGGACGGGGGCGGGGGGGAATGGCTCCACGCTGAAAGAGAGTAAGTTGAGGTAAGATATTAGAGAGAAATTCTTGGCTGTGAGGGTGCTGAAGCCCTGGCACTAGTTACCCAGAGAAATTGCGGCTGCCCCATCCCTGGAAGTGTACAAGGCCAGGCTGGATGGGGACTGAGCAATCCGGTCTAGTGAAAAGCTGCTTGGTTGGCAGGAGCGTTGGAATTAGGTGTTATTTAAGGTCCTTCCAACCCAAACCATTCCACGACTCTGTGACTCTATGAAGACCCTGCCTCAAAAAAAAAAATGATGATAAAATCATCAACTGCTCGGACACCCACATTTGGTGAGTCTGGCCCCGGACCCGGAGCAGAGGGGCCGCTCAGGCGCCCCGGAGGTGGCAGAGATGCGATGCACGGCGGAGCGGGAGCGGGACCCGCGGCCGTGCCGGGGCTCTGCCGCCCGCCGAGCAGCCGGGGCCGGGCTGCGCTCCCTCGAGCCCCGGCTCGTTCCCTGTGCCCCGGCCCCGCTCGCCTCTTGTCAGGCTGCGAGAGCCGAGGGCAGACAGCCCCGCTCTGCCTGCGCGCTGGACCGTGCTCGCCACTGCCGAGGCCGGGAGCCGCCGCCGCGGAGATGCTGAATGCTGGGAGAGGGGAGACCGGGGCGGCTCATCCGGCCAGTGCACTTTGTGTGTAATTAAGTTGAAAACTGTCATCCTGTCTCTCCTCCTGCCTGCAGCCAGCCCGAGACCTCGGCCAGGGGCCGTGGGCAGCTGACCCTCATCGCCGCGGCTGCCTCAGCGCAGGGCGGGAAGCTCCCGTCATTTTTCCAGCTCTTTTTTGTTTGCTGATATTTGAGGTTTCCCGCGAGCTTCAAGGCACCGCACAGGGAATGGAAGGTGATGAGCACCTGGTGCGGTTCTCCCACATCCCAAAGGCAATGTCCACGGGACAAAGCTCAGGTATGGCTGCCGACAGTCAGCAGCTCCCTTTGTCTGCCCAGCGCCGCTTTCCTGGGAAGGAAAATGGCCTTGTGACTTTTGTGTGTACATGAGAGAAAGATGGACAATGGCCCAGCACCAGGTAGGGAAATTTATGCCCATCAGATTGGCTGGAAAACCACTTGTAGGCCAGTTCAGGAAGCTCAAGGTGGGAGCAGACACTTCCTCTTCTCCTTTGCACACCTCGGGAGGACTTGGGAGGATCTGCTCTCCTGTCCAGAAGGTGGAGGGACAAAGGGCAAACAGAGGCAGGTAGAGAGAAAACCGAAAGAACCAAATTTCCTGGCTTTTAGGAATTTAACCCTTAGTGCTCTCCAATCCTGGATTTTGTTTGCCAATCAAAAATGGGGAAAGATTTTGGTAACCTTATAGTATCACCAACAGTTTGTTAAAAGACTAATTGCCAAGTAGCTTATGCATGTGGGACCATTAGTAATTCTGTAGCTATGCAAATTAAAACAGTGATGTATGATTTATAGCTTTAATAATGTTCTGAAGGCTCTTAAATTTTAATCACTTGCAACATCCTTTTTAATATTCAATTACTTTATTAACTAATTAGGTCACTTGCTGAAAAAGCACATAAGGCTGGTGCTATTTTAATATCAGCTGAACATCACAAAATACCTTTGAAATGGTGTAAATGGTTTATTTATTTTAAATAGATCATTAAGATGCTGTAATTAATAAATCAATTACAGAAAAAAAGGACAAGAAATTGATAGATGCCAAATCACAATAGTAGTGGCTCCTCTGCTTACTTTATAAATGTTCACAGAGATGCTGAACTTGGTGAACGTGGCCGCTGAAGCACCTTCCTGGATAATTCGTATTCAGCTGAAGGGATAAGGTTTGAGATATGCTTGGTTCATTATAGATGCTTTTTGTATGGATTTAGCTTTCTGATTGAGAAAAGCTCCACAAATGACCTTGAAAAGTGAAAGTCCTCAAAAGCACAGCCCTCCTTTGCCTCGTGCTCTTTTGTCTGCCTCAAAAGGGAGAAAGCCGCGGCATCCGAGCGGGCTGGGCTGCGAGGGAGCGCTCCGGGGAGGGCAGGGCGAGGCTCTCCCGGCCAACCTGCCTGCTGCCCAGGGCTGTGGCAGAGAAAATTCCAGCCCTGCAGAAGCCAGGAAGGTGCTCGGCTGTAGTGCCGAGGTTTACACCTCCCCTTTACACCAAGCCTTGAAGTAAAACTTCAAGCGTCAGAAGTTAAACTCGTCACCAGTGCGGCTGCAACTCTAAAGAGACTTTGAGTAATCTACTGTCTTAAAATTAAGGGCAAGACAAACACTATTCTAGGAATTAAGTAAATCTTATTAACAGGCTTTGATTTAAATTGTTTTGATGTGATGATGCAAAGTGCATATTTTCTCTTGAGAAGCTGCTAGTAAGATCTGCAGTAATTACAGAGCACTCAACTTCCCGTTTTAACTTCTCTTGCTTTCATTTTCATGTAACAAAAACTTGTAAATCCGGGGTCAAAAAGCTTCAAGTTACAATTTCTGCTAAACTGAAGACTGCCCTTTACAATTGAGCTGCAAAGAAAACTACTCTAAATCTCAATTTATGGAGTTTCCTGGGAACTCAAACATACATGTCGTAAGTCTGGCTCTAAAGCAGAGTCCACGTGAAGTACCAGACTGTTTCTCCAGGTCCCCAACCCCAAAAATAAATGCTGTCCCTGCCCCCATCCCAGCTCTACTGCAGCTGACAGTGCCCTGTTCCAGCAGTGGGGCTTGAGCTGAAATGATGGATTTTCTTTTAGGAAAATGCCACCTTGGTACCATTGCTCACTGCTGCGAGAGGCCACTGCATGGGGTGACATCCCTTGGAGGGAAGGACACGCTGGACTAACACAGGCTGTGCAGATGGGATAGAGAGCCCTAAAATAAATCCATTTCACGTTTTATAGGAGCTGCCACAGGAAACAAAGGCACAGAACAACTGTAAGGTACCAAATGCTGGTACAGCTTGGGACAACACACGAGCTTCCCACCTTGGAACAAGCGCAGATACAACTCTTAAGGGGTCAGAGAAACCTGTCCCTGTTTTGAGGGGATTTATTTCACCCTACAACGATCCCGTTGTACAACACGGCTCAGGGGCTGTTCTGAGCCTCCTGACAAAGCCCCAGGTCTCAGTCAAAGAGGCGCATTTTTATCACATCCCTGTAACTTCTCCCCAGTCATTTATTCACGTGAGCCATTCCTGCGTCGCTCGAATCGTTTGCGTGGGAAGCCGCACATCCTCCTCTGCCAGACCCAACCAGACACAGCTGCTGGGGTGGCAGAGCAGAGGCCGCCGGTGCCTCAAAGCCGAGTGGCAGCAGGAGGCAGGAGGAGGCGAAGGCAGCAGCAGCCCCCGCGGAGCTCGGCGGGCGCAGCGCCGTTAACCTCGGCGGCTCGATTCAATGTGACAGTGACACTTCACAGCACATTGCATCCAATCTCATTGGAAGCTGACAAAGATTGTTTCTGTTTTATATCTATTGGTTTATTAATGGCCTACAGCCTCTTAAGCAGATGCATATTCATTAGATAGCCAGCTGTTAGGAGGTTCCCAGATGTCGAAAGTAGCTCTGTCTTGGTATACATTCTTTTTTTTTTTTTTTTTTTTTTTTTCCCTTCTCATGAAACAAAGTAATTGTAGCTCGATTAAAGAACCAGTTAATTACCGAGCTAGTACCTTATGGCATGATTAAAAAAAAAAAAAATCTGGAAATTTGTGAGGAGAGAAGACATTTTTAAAACCAGAGATGAGCAGAGCCTTCGCTGTGTTGTACACATGCAGGATTTATGTGGAAGCAGAGACTGGATTACTTCATGTAAAGAACCCCTGGCTGCAGAATCCAGGGACACACTGAGTTCTGCAAAGGCAACTTTCTTCATTTTCCCCATTCTGCAGATTTTCTCTTGCCTCTTACCATTCCTTAGGTGAATAGTGAATGCAGAAACACATAAAAAATGAAAATGAGACACATCCCAGTTTCTAAAGGTCATTTTACAAGAAGAAGAATTCCATGGCATCCCAGCTAGATAAAGCTGTGACCAGATCATTGAACAAGCTGTAGAGATTGACTTACAAATTCCAGGGGCCATCCTTCTGAGTCTCACAACATTAACCCAGCTCTCTGAAAGGTCTTTGCAACTTCTTTTCTCAAATCTCTAAAAGCAGCTCCCAGAATCAGGGCTTCCACCACCACCCATCCACCACCACCTCCAGGAAGCCCTTTGCCCATGGAACTGTTTAAAATATTAAAGTCAGCTCCAAGTTCATGGGATTTGGGTAAGAAATTTCCTGTGAATTGTGATTTCTGGCTAACTACACACAGCAACAGCCCCTCTCTGTCCCAAGAAGGAGCTGCACTTCCATCACCAGGAGAGAAACAGTTTGAAACCCTGAAACAGTTGAAAACCTGAAATAATTCTAATTTTAGTCAGCGAAGCCTGGAATAAAACTTGTAAGGAAGGAAAAAAATTAACACCCAAAATGCCCTCAGCATTAAAAGCCTGAATCCAAAGGCAGTGATGGCAGCATAAAATGTCATCTGCTATGAGAGTGTTTACAGTCGAGCACAGAGGAACATGGAGGCAATTTTGTAGAGTGACTCCTGGAGCAAAGGCCTCTGAGAATAAAAGTGTCTTTAGATATTTGTTATCCTGTTATAGCTGGTATCACCTTGAGTATACAATGCCTGCCTGCATTATGTAAACACTTCATTGATAAATCCCTCCCCCACCTCCCCTAAGCTGTGCCAGACTGTTCTTAGCTGACAGACAGAGCTGAAACAGATGCTGCTATAAATACCCTTGTTTAGCTGTTTTGAACGTAATTTCTTTTGTAGAACATGGTGGATGCTCTAGTTATCACTGAACTTGCACCTGTGCTGGAATTTGTTACTCCTTTGTACACATCAAGATGCATTTTTTTAATGATTCTATTAAAAAACCAAACACAGAGTTGGGTTCTGCTGCCCTTTTCTCCCTTTCTGAAGTAGAGACCTTTTCAAAGAATTGCACTCATTTTAATTGAACTCTTTAAAAGTTTCAAAGCTACAGAATCCAGAAGTGGTGAAAGTTTAACTCTCAGGGCCAAACACACAGTTAATTTATAGAATAATGTAATTATATATATTGAATTCTGTGGTTCTGTATACAGGTATACAATACCCAGCCAGCCAAACCCTTCTGGAGAGATCACAGGTACAGCTGGACCTGGCTTCAAAAATGAACACAGCAGCATGATTCTGGTTATATTTGAATTCTGTAACGCAGCAGTTGGTAACTGGTAGCTCTGTCCCCATTCACACAGCAGTTCATTAGTATTTTCACATGGAAAGGTAATTTCTAGCTTAAAGATATTTTGTTCATACCTGAATTATGAGAGATGGAAATATTTTATGGTATTTTTCTTAAAGAAGTTCAATATTGTTTTAAGCACAAAAACCCCATTTGATATTCAGTCTTTAACTGAAGACACAAACCACATTCTGCTAAGGACTGCTACCTGTGATCCACATGCTTGAACTGGGGAGAAAACTTCCAGGCTCTCATCACTGCAGAAAAGATGCACAGGGATGCACCTGGCCCATGTCCTGTAGGAATCTTTGCAGGGTTTCTTTTCTGCTGTTTATTTTGGTTTGAAGGACTTTGTTCTCACTCACCTGCAGAGGGCCTGGCTGGCTGACAGAGCTGCTTCTCACACCCTGAGCAGAGATTAGCTCACCCCTAGGGCTGTTCCCTGAGCCAGGGCACCCTTGACTAAGGTGTAATTGGCACAACCACACAAACCCATCCCAAAGTGACCACGTTTTCCACTGCAGTTACTCCAACCCCTGACAAATCTGCTTCCTATCACCAGTGCCAATTAGAAACAACGCCAAGGGTTCCTCTGAAGGGTTGTGAACAACCTGAACAGGGACAAGGTCCCTCAGCCCAAAGCTGACTGTCTCACTGGCCACACCCACCTTAGAAGGACAGCCCCAGGAACAGGCTCATCCTATTCATCCCAAAACCTTCCACGGAGGATTGAGGAGCGCTGCAGCCTCCAGCACCGACTCCAGGTTCAGCTTTCCCCAGCCCCAACTCGCAGCCCTGGCAGGAGCTTCCTTCCCACCACGATTCTGCATGCACTGAACCAGTCTGAGCCTCCCCAGCTGCTCCAAGGAGAGGGGCTGAAGGTGATTATTCCAAATAAGTGTAAAGGTTTCCGAACAGGAACCAGAGCCATCTCTCCTACTCAGCCGTTGAAGGCTGCCTTGATTACTTTGATGTAACAACACTTGAAAGCTCCTATTCTTTGAAACTAATTTAAACACATTGAATTGTTGAAAGATTAAAAACCGCAGTCAGCTAATTACACTCACTCTCATCTCTTATTCAGCAAATGAATCACTTTTCATTACCACTTAGCTGAAGTACATGAATTTCTGCCTAATTAGAAATGTTGTAGATGGAGCATTAGCAAGGCTGGAGCGGGTCAGGATATCTTGCCTGCTTCATTTTTAATTCCTAACGGTAGAGCCAGATAGGAAAGGCTTCAGATAAGAAGTCATTAAACAATTTTAAATTATTTATAAAAATTACTTTGCCCAAATTATAATTATTTTTTTTCCCCAAATGTTCTCATAAACGTCAAATGGAATGAAAGGGAAAAGCAGCCCAACATTGATTTTAATGAACATTTTAATGTTATGTATAACAGAACATTATGAATACAATGGAAACAAAGTTTTATCAATTTAATAATAAAAAAGAAATCCAACATAAGAAAAGGGAGGCAATAAATTTCATACCTATAGTATAGTGCTTATTCTTAACAATATTCCCAGCCTGTGAATATAACAATGTCTTTGTGTTCCAGATTCTAAAATCTTGATTCATGTGAACTTAAATGCAGAATTACAGAAGGAAAAACAAACCCCCCCAAAACCTTAATTCATTCTTTTGCTTTCAGTAAATCAGTAAAATCTTTGACTGCTACAGGTCTCCTTTATTAATATATATATATTTTTTTACTCCTCTATTGGATTCCACAGCTGCTAATGCCATATTTACACAAAAGAATCACCAAGTGTTGTATAAAAGTCAGGATCCAATGCCATTGGAGACAGTTAGGTTCTAGATTTACATCACTGAAGTGTGATTCACCTGCTGCTGAGGCCCTGAACCAGCGGCTCCTTAGGGACATTGCTGCTACAAAGGATGCCAAGGGCCACTGGAAAAGAACTCCAAGAAAGTGCAATTTCTGGAGTTTTCTGAAAGGAAACCTTCCAGCAGTCTTGGATAAAGCTTCTCCCAGACTTGCACAGGATATCAGTTGTAACATTAGAAGCACATTAAGACCCCAAAAATCTGTTGATCACCGAATTGCCGAGAGAGGATTTTTACAATAAAAATTTGGATAATACAGCAGTGTGGCTGGAACATTAGCAAAAGTATATATACATTCCAGGTCCCTTTGAATTAGCCATAGTCACATATGTAAGCCATTTTTGGACAAAAATATATATTCTTATAAAAAACTGATCATAGTACTTGAGTGACTTCACAATTGTGGACTCAGTGGTAGTAAAAGGAATGATCCAATTATGACAAAGCGATCAGGGAGAGGGAGAAAAGAAAGTCAAAGCTCTTCAAGAAAAAAGAAAAGTATAAAATTAGATTCAAACATTTTTACCCAGTCCCCAATCCAGTCTTCCATCAAGTCTCAAAGTTAAAATTGGTTCTTCTACGTAGGAAAGGTTTTTTGATGGTCTTAATACAAATTATTTTGCAAAATCATCCAACACATTCCTTAGAAGAATCTCTGACCTCTCCAGAATTTGAACACTAGTTATTTCAACACTTAGAAAATAGCTTTTGGTTCTTTATGTAGACATTTTAACTGATAAAGAAAAAAAAAATTGATCAGTGTTTCCCATCCCTTCCCCAGCTATATTTGTGCAGCTAAAAATCCTTCATTCAGTCTGCCCATTTATTTTATTTTAATCTCATTTTATTTACTTATTTTACAATCTTTATTTGCTAAAATTGGCAAAATTTGCAAAGGCATCTTGCTTGGGCTGTACAGTCCCAGGAGTGAGAGCGCCCATAGCCATGTTGGGTACCCCCATTCCTATAGTGCTCATCCCCGTGGCCGGCACTCCCATGTTCATGCCCATCATTCCCTGGTTCATCATGGGCGTGGGGGCCATGGAGGCCATGCCCATGGTGCCAGCCATCACCCCGGGCACTGCCAGCCCCAGGGGCCCCCCCAGCAGCGTGCTGCCCTGGGGTCTCACGGGCAGCATGCTGGGCTGAGGGCTGAGGTTCACAGCTGCGAAGTTCTGCGTCATGACATTCATTGGCTGTTGCATATCTGCGGCAAAGAGAGAGAGCACAAACGTCACGGAGGGAACCTGCCCGTGCTCTAGGAGGACGAGGGAGTTGGGGAGCCTGTGTGGGCACTGTGTGCTCTGGGGAGCTGCTGTGGGCACTGTGTGCTCTGGGGAGCCTGTGTGGGCACTGTGTGCTCTGGGGAGCCTGTGTGGGCACTGTGTGCTCTGGGGAGCCTGTGTGGGCACTGTGTGCTTTGGGGAGCCTGTGTGGGCACTGTGTGCTTTGGGGAGCCTGTGTGGGCACTGTGTGCTCTGGGGAGCCTGTGTGGGCACTGTGTGCTATGGGGAGCTGCTGTGGGCACTGTGTGCTCTGGGGAGCCTGTGTGGGCACTGTGTGCTTTGGGGAGCCTGTGTGGGCACTGTGTGCTCTGGGGAGCTGCTGTGGGCACTGTGTGCTCTGGGGAGCCTGTGTGGGCTGTGTGTGCTCTGGGGAGCCTGTGTGGGCACTGTGTGCTCTGGGGAGCCTGTGTGGGCACTGTGTGCTTTGGGGAGCCTGTGTGGGCACTGTGTGCTCTGGGGAGCTGCTGTGGGCACTGTGTGCTCTGGGGAGCCTGTGTGGGCACTGTGTGCTTTGGGGAGCCTGTGTGGGCACTCTGTGCTCTGGGGAGCCTGTGTGGGCACTGTGTGCTCTGGGGAGCCTGTGTGGGCACTGTGTGCTCTGGGGAGCCTGTGTGGGCACTGTGTGCTCTGGGGAGCCTGTGTGGGCACTGTGTGCTTTGGGGAGCCTGTGTGGGCACTGTGTGCTCTGGGGAGCCTGTGTGGGCACTGTGTGCTCTGGGGAGCCTGTGTGGGCACTGTGTGCTCTGGGGAGCCTGTGTGGGCACTGTGTGCTCTGGGGAGCTGCTGTGGGCACTGTCTGCTCTGGGGAGCCTGTGTGGGCACTGTGTGCTTTGGGGAGCCTGTGTGGGCACTGTGTGCTCTGGGGAGCCTGTGTGGGCACTGTGTGCTCTGGGGAGCCTGTGTGGGCTGTGTGTGCTCTGGGGAGCCTGTGTGGGCACTGTGTGCTCTGGGGAGCCTGTGTGGGCACTGTGTGCTCTGGGGAGCCTGTGTGGGCTGTGTGTGCTCTGGGGAGCCTGTGTGGGCACTCTGTGCTCTGGGGAGCTGCTGTGGGCACTCTGTGCTCTGGGGAGCTGCTGTGGGCACTGTGTGCTCTGGGGAGCCTGTGTGGGCACTGTGTGCTTTGGGGAGCCTGTGTGGGCACTGTGTGCTCTGGGGAGCCTGTGTGGGCACTGTGTGCTCTGGGGAGCCTGTGTGGGCACTGTGTGCTCTGGGGAGCCTGTGTGGGCACTGTGTGCTCTGGGGAGCCTGTGTGGGCACTGTGTGCTCTGGGGAGCCTGTGTGGGCACTGTGTGCTCTGGGGAGCCTGTGTGGGCACTGTGTGCTCTGGGAGCCTGTGTGGGCACTGTGTGCTCTGGGGAGCCTGTGTGGGCACTGTGTGCTCTGGGGAGCTGCTGTGGGCACTGTGTGCTCTGGGGAGCCTGTGTGGGCACTGTGTGCTCTGGGGAGCCTGTGTGGGCACTGTGTGCTCTGGGGAGCCTGTGTGGGCACTGTGTGCTCTGGGGAGCCTGTGTGGGCACTGTGTGCTCTGGGGAGCTGCTGTGGGCACTGTGTGCTATGGGGAGCTGCTGTGGGCACTGTGTGCTCTGGGGAGCCTGTGTGGGCACTGTGTGCTCTGGGGAGCCTGTGTGGGCACTGTGTGCTCTGGGGAGCCTGTGTGGGCTGTGTGTGCTCTGGGGAGCCTGTGTGGGCACTCTGTGCTCTGGGGAGCCTGTGTGGGCACTGTGTGCTCTGGGGAGCCTGTGTGGGCACTGTGTGCTCTGGGGAGC
Source organism: Sitta carolinensis (assembly GCA_032173965.1). Lineage (NCBI taxonomy): Eukaryota > Metazoa > Chordata > Aves > Passeriformes > Sittidae > Sitta > Sitta carolinensis. The sequence goes on along the minus strand of CM063294.1, from coordinate 10,538,267 downwards.
CTGTGTGGGCACTGTGTGCTCTGGGGAGCCTGTGTGGGCTGTGTGTGCTCTGGGGAGCCTGTGTGGGCACTCTGTGCTCTGGGGAGCCTGTGTGGGCACTGTGTGCTCTGGGGAGCCTGTGTGGGCACTGTGTGCTCTGGGGAGCCTGTGTGGGCACTGTGTGCTCGGGGAGCCTGTGTGGGCACTCTGTGCTCTGGGGAGCCTGTGTGGGCACTGTGTGCTCTGGGGAGCCTGTGTGGGCACTGTGTGCTCGGGGGAGCCTGTGTGGGCACTTGTGCTCTGGGGCTGTGGCACTGTGTGTCTGGAGCGGTGTGGGCAGTGTGTCTCGGGAGCTGCTGTGGGCACTGTGTGCTCTGGGGAACTGTGCACTGCTGTGCACATGGACACAATGGCCAGGCTGTAGCTGTTTCCTGATTGGGACATCAGGAGGGATTTCCTTACTGAAATGGTGAGGCACTGGAAGGGGCTGCCCAGGGATGTCTGGAGTCCCCATCCCTGGAGGGGTCCAAGGAAGGACTGGACATGGCACTCAGGGCTCTGGGCTGGTGACAAGGTGGGGATGGGGCACAGGTTGGACTCGGATATCCCTGAGGTCTTTTCTGACCTTAATGATTCCATGATTCTCTTGCACTTGTTTCCCTATTTTCTGCATGAAGACTCAGAAAACTTCTGTAGAAGGTATGAATATAGTTTCATACCAATAAATATTCTAGAGAAGTTCTAAGGATTAGGAGTCCCAAAGTCAAGATACAGCAATGGTGCAAGCTCTGCAGCAGAACCTGCACAGAACACAGCCTCCTGATACACCAATCTCCATTTAAAGAACATCACTTGTGTCACAATGTCACAGTGGTTTATGAAACAAGTGTGACTAAAGGAAGGAAAGCAGTAATGGACAGATGACTTGGATCTCAGGGACAGCCTGTGGAACACAGACAGAACTCAGCAGGCAAAACAATGCAATGATCACTTACTCTGTTGCTGCATCATGGTATTAAGCGATGGCTGTTGGGGTTTGGAAGGCTGCATCCCAGGTACTAAATTGTCCAAACTGATATTTACACTGGGATCTGACCAAGTTGAGGGTAGAGTTTTGCTTGCATTTTTCTGGACCATCTCTGTCCTTGCATTATAAAGTGAGTTTGGCTTCGGCATCATTGGGTTCACGCTTTGCAGAGGCTAAAAAAGAAATGTTTGTTGGGATTCACTTGAAACTATTTACTGGCAGGAAACAGGACTAAACAACAAATATTTAGTTTTCCACAAAAGATAATAAAAACCCATGAAGCCATGAACTTCAGCTCTTCCAAAGCAGGGCTGCTGGGTGCTGTTCCACAGTTAGGTTAAAAGAGTAAGCAGAGGTCAAGTCCCACATCAGTGTGGACCTTGACTTGACTGTGACCAGCAGCAGCCAAGTTTGGAATTCAAACATGCTGATTCTTTCCTCCTGATACCAGGCTGATCCACTACAGTTTCCAAGCCAGTCTCCACTGCAGCAGGAACTTCTGTCTTTTGCAGAACAGACCAGTCCTCACCTCCACCTACTTGAGGCTGGAAACCTGTAACATTCTGTGGGGAATGGCTTTACACTACCAAACTCAATTCATCCAAAAAAGCAGCTGCACTACCTAGAGCTATGAAGCCCATCTTCAAGAAGAGACTTTTCTGTTTAGGAGGCAATTGAAACATTTTTGATAAAATGTTGATCACCTCTGAATGACCAGGTCTAATGCATTCCAGGAGAGGAATGGATTAATTTTAAATGCTGTGATTAAGGAGAAGAGAAGATGATCATTTAGCAAAGTGTAGCAACAGCAGCATACCTGTGACCTGGACATGGGTAAACTGACGCCCATGGAATTGGAACTCATCATGGAGAAATTCATGCTTTGTGAGGAGGTCATGGTTGTCTGAGAGGGTCCCATCAAATCAAAAAGATCCACAGAATTGGAAGCAGCTGGAGGCTGGCCTGAAGCTGGCTGTGAGCCACTGAAGAGCTCTAGAGCTGGCTGCTGTGCTGTGCTGCTGAAGAGCTCTCCAGACGAAGCACTGGCACAAGGAGAAGCTTGGTTGAAGGCACTCCAGTCACCGAAGTCTCCATTTCCACTTGTTGCTGTACCTGAAGGAAAGGCAGCAGTGTGGGAGGAAGTGAGACAGAAAAGAAAGACAAGACTTAGAGAAAGGCACTGAGCAAATGCCATATTCCATGAACTGAAACAAATGAGAGCTGATCTGTGTCCGTCCAGATTAACATCTGCAGGTAGAACCTCCATCTGGACATCATTCCCTCTCATGAATATTCCAACAATTTTAACAAGGTACGAAAGGAATATGAAACACCCATACACACAGAAAGTAGAAGATGTTTGATGTCACCTGTGGATGCCAGACAAGCAGGGACAGGCTTGCTTCAGTTGAAGTACAACTGGAAGATAACTTGGGGCAGACTGGAGACTACAGTCAGAACAACACTGAGAACTTGGATAATATTCATCAACCTTTTAGCTTGGCATTCTGGTATTTGCAGAGAGAGCAGTTGTCAGGAACAAGCAACTGGATAACACAAATTTCATCATGATAAAGACAACTACCTCCAAATTTGGTTGTATACAACTACAGCTTTTTGTATAAAACTATGCTGAGGGGAATAAACTCCAGAACTTTGAGAGGAGGCTGCCAGAGAAAGCTTATTTGAGGTAATAAGGAATAAGCACTTTCTATCCATGAAGTGCTCATGTAAAACACATTAGGTTTTTTTAAATTTGATTCCTGAACTAAATGCCTTGATTTGAAGCAGAACTTCGATCTTGGATCAATCATTTCTCCCAGCAGAATCTTTGATGAACTGTTGTAGTTCACCACTTGAACACTGCTCCATTTCAATAGATGGGTTTTTGGAGACAAGTGTTTAAATCAGAACACAGAACCAGAGCTCTCTGCATTTCTCTGTGAAGGCAGAGCCAAGAGCACGAGCTGTGTGTAGACACCTGCAAGGGCACCTCTTCAGCATCACATATGTTGTGACACAAACCAGTGAACTGAGAGCGTGTCAAACCTTGGAGTCAAACAGGAGGAGATGTTCCCTCCCTCAAAACACTTGTTTCCCTATTAACAGGGAAAGTGTTGCTTCACAGCAGTGATGGAGGAAGAAAAGCTTAAAACAGCATTTGCAGATGATGCTGAATATAAAGCAACACCATTTAAACAGCTCACAGGCCACACAGTGAATCACACTCTGAGCTTGGGCCACTGGCCAGCTCTGCTTTTTCATTCTCTCGCTGATTCACTTTTGGTACTTCAGCTACATCACAAACAACAGTGCTGCCACAGGACAGGAACTGGGAGTGCTGGTGAACGTTTAAATCATCTCTTGGATTTCTTTAGCTGACTGAACAAAGACTCAAACACTTTGAGCTGGGGCAGATGAATCCAGTGCCAGTTTCTGTTTCCTGCCCTATGCAATGGCTACTTCCATAATGTATTCCACCCACTCATGGATAACTGCAGCAATCTTTTACACTTTGTGTAAATATTTATCAACATACACCTTCAACCTTTAGTCATCTCTCTTTACCAACACATTACAATTTAAAGAGTAGTAGAAGAGAAAATTTGTTCACAAAATCCAAGTATTGCCAACAACTTCAGTGCATGAAGTGGGCTAATATTCATTAGCTGAGGGCCTTACTAGAACATTTGCTTTGATCTTCCTCACAAAGAGGCACTATATTAGAATGTTTCAATTAGTATTACGTATTAAAAATTAAAACCTACTTTAAATATTCTTGATAGATAAGTAAATGCTGAGTGTGCTCCTTCTGTGTTCAGACCTGTGCACTGAGCACCAATAATGGAAGTGGGGGTAAAAGGGAGAAGGTTTTGCCCCTTCAGTAGGACTTCAAAGATGATTAATCAAGAAGGAAAAGATTTCTAGAGGGGCTTACACTGTTCAGGAATGATTAATCATTTCACAGGACTCCCTGTCCCTTGCATAATGGTGATTGGAATAGATTAATCATGTTAATGCAGATAAAGGATTGTATCAATTTAGACTGTATTAACACAGGAGTTATTTGCATAGTAGGCAGCTTTGTGTTTGCAAAGCAACTTGGGTTTGACTGTGAAATCCTGTAAAAAACCAGAGCAGTTCTTCCCTACCAAGTAAACTGAAAGTCTGTTAACTAACCCAGACCCAGTAGAGCTTTCCCAACACAGCAAAATAAAGGAGGAGATGTAAACATGCTGACTAAAAGCTGGCTCCCAGGTAGATTTGCTGCTCAGCCTCTTTGGTGTTCTTTTCTCACTTTGTACTAAATCTTGCACCCTGGCTGAGAACCCCCCATCACAAACATTAACTTCACAAAGAAGAGCCAGCCAGCTCTCCCCACTCCAGGACTGCCTGCAGCCCTCTAGGATCCCACAAACATTCCACCAAACGAAAATGGATAACTTTAGGTGGTTTCCAAGCATATTTTATTGATTTCCAGTCCAATTCTAAGGGAATACTTTTCAGATAGTGGCCATGTCTCCTGATAAGCTTGTCTGTCTGCAGGTAAAATATCTGCACATGCACAGAGCCAGGCTGCATCTTCCTTCCTCCCAGAGCACTTGTGGTGCAGTTACACACACAGAGTTTACTCTGGAAAGGGAAGGGACTCTCAATAATGCCACCTGGCACCTCTTGCCCTCCTTCCACCCTTCAGCAGCACTGCAATCCCTAAATCAATCCTACCTTGCGACGACGGGAAACTCGCTGAAGCAGCAGGGGAACTAAAATCAGCAAATCCTCCAAATGGGTCACTCGATCCACCTAGGAACAGAGGGAAGCCAAAAGCTGTTACAGGACTGTGCAAAGATCCATTGCAACAACTGCATGTGGGATTTATGAAGAAAAGCTGGTCTGCACTTGACACCATGGATTTATTGATTCTGCTCCCTAAGTCGGCTCTGTTTTCCTGTTCATCCCCACACTGTGTTTATACAAGCCTGAGCAACAATACACTGGATTATTTCCAACTGCCTTGCAGATCTTGCAGTTTTATTTTCCATGGGAAGAACTAAAACATGTAAGTTTTTGTCACCTCTAAAAATAAATTTCGAGATACTAAAAAGATTAACAATTTTTTAACTAGGGAGAGGTGCTACCAGTTTGGCACTTTGTAAAATTAAAAATCTGGAAGCATAATATAAAAAAGCCAAGCATTCTTATTGTATAGAAGTTAATTTATTATGCTTCCTATGAAAAATTACATGTCACCTTATATTTAGTTTTTGTGTTACTTAAAGCATGAATGATTCTGCAATGGTCTTGAATTAGGATTTCAGGGACAGAGCTTGCATTTGTGTTCATTCTTTTATAAGTTTGCTTCCTTTCTACAGCAAGAACATTAAATTTTCCAACTACACATTTGTATACAGCATATAAATTATTAAGTTCTGAATGCAGCTTAGTAACAATTTTTCACTAAAAAGATACAGCCAAGGTATAAAGGCAGAAGATTTAAGAACCATATGGTAAAGCTTATTTTAAAAATCAACTCGGGGAAGTTACAAAAATCACCTAGTTATGGTTGGTACTGCTTTTAAGCAGGGATTTCACTGACCACAGGAAGCCAAGAAGTTGACCTTATTTGTTTGTCCTCAAAGATTTCACCTCCAAGCAGTCCCACCCTCTGCAGAAGAAGCTGCAGCAGTTCAATTACTTTGCTTTTAGTGTTCTGCGTACAGTATATAGGTTACATCACAGCTGCTTAGCCTGCAGTGCTTAGGAGGCAGCCAGGTGGGACTGGAACATCTGTGCTGCACTCAAACACCACCAGGGACAGCTTCCAACATCTGGTGCCATTTCGGAATTGTCTTATCGCTGCAAGACATTCTGCCCCATCTGCTGCTCTCAACTGGGTTAATTAAACCAGAACCATCTCCTTTTTAATAAATGGCCAGCAGTAATAAAAGGAACCATTCACTTCCTAATACATGTGTACTTGTATTTCTTTTTAATGTTATTTTACTGTAGACATTGCCAGGAAGGCAACTGTTCCTCCAAGGGGAAATGTCCCCTTGCTGAGCGTGCAGTGCAGGAGATAAAACACGAGCAGAGAATGTGAGGATGGCCTCTGCATTTTCACACAAAGCACTACAGAAACTCTAAAAACCTTTTCAAGAGGGGAAACAACTTCACACCAAGTTAAGAAATTTCTTCAACGCAAATTCTGAAGTGACCTAATAAGCATCTCATGTGTGTTTATACCAAGTTTTATTCTGACACCCACGAATGACAAAGGGACAGTGAAATATCAAACTAAAAACCTGATCTGATCCTGTTTACCCTGTCTACTGCAACGAACATTTTAAAGTAATTTTTTTCCTGCATATGTGCCTACAGAGTTCAGAACAGGTTAATGGTTTGAGAGTTTATATGCTGAATGAGCAACACAGATGACACATTCCTGACCACATGCTCGGAGGAATAAAAATCAATGCTCCCTGCTACACCCATTATCCTTGGGCTGCCTGACAGTGCCTAGGGATTAATTTAATTTTAAAAACAGAACTAGGTTCAAACCCAAAATAACCCTTAACATCTTCAGTCAAGTTTAACTTTTCCTCCCCATCTCCTGCCCATTTTCAAGTGAAACTGAGTTTCAGAGAGAGGTGACAGAGATTAAGCTGGATACAGGAACTCTCTGAAGAAAGGTTAAGAAACCTCAGTCAGTAACACCAAAAAATCCTCCCAGCAGGTCTGACCAGGGATTTTACATCTTCTCTTTTATGGCAACCATATACCCCCTCACATGCAAACTGTCTTGCTCCAGCAAAGAGTAACACTGAGCCAAATCAACCCTCTCACATCTCTGCACCTGAAAATACACAGATAAGCAAAGCCTAAGTTCCCTGAATTCACATCACTTCCCTGCCAGTTCCTTCACAGGACACATCAAAGGCTGCATTTGACCCTTTCCCTCTGCCTTGCCTGACACTGGGAATGTTCCCACAGCCTGTGCTGCAAGGAGCAGTGGTCAGAACGAGTGACCTGCACGTGAAGGACAGCGCTAATCTTCTCAACATGAGCAAGCCTCAAAGATTCCCATACGAGATCTATCACTACAAATGAACCCTTTCCATCTGCCTGCTCAGGTCAGCAGAGGTTATTTAGCAGGACCAGCTGGTAATGTGCCTCTTCTCAGCACCATTTCTAAATGCTGCTTTAGAAAAAGGAGAAAAAAAAGATTAAAAAGAGAGAAAAAAGGCTGACTACAGCAATGAGCCAAACTGATGAAAGACTTAAATATACTGTAATATAGAAGCTGCCACAGTTCTGTTTGAAATATGGGCAGGTTCTCTTTGAAGTGAAAACATCTATTCTCAATGACATCTTATTTTTGTAAAAACAAAAACATACATACTGTATATAAACCCAAAAAGGTTCAAATCCCTTCTGGCATAAGAATTAGATAAAAAAATTCAGTATTGACTTGGGATAGTGGTTCTGATCCAGGTCTTAACTTTCATGGAACTGTGGTAACTCTGGTGTACAATGAACACCTTTGTACATGAAATTAAAAAAATAGGAAACTGAACAAAATTAAATTGTTCCTTAAATTTACGCATTTGCACATAAAAACAGACACATGAAATGACTTGTCTATCTTAATCTCTAGAGATTAACTCATTTCAGAACAGACATGAAACACTGTCTACTTTCCCAAAAAATAAAACTGAGCAAAGTTTTGAATATCTACTAAAAATAAGAAAGAAAAGATTAAGACAGATTTCTGATACTAAATTACCAGGACAGTTTCCCTCCCCTGTAGTAGAGTTTGGATACATTTACAGTGTATTAAACACTTACAGTGATGACAGGAGTCACATGGAATGGTCACAGAACTGGCTGTGGGCACGCAGGGCAATCAAAGCCCTGGTGTGACCCTCCCAGACCCCCAGGAGGGGTGCAGCTCGTTAGGGGTGAGCAAGCCCAGACCTTGGAGATGCCTGAATGCAGCCACAGGGCCACCCACCCCCATGGCCCCAGGCACTGTGAGCTGCCATCCTTGGGGCAGCCTCGGCCATTTCACCTCACCTTTAAAGCAAGGGCCCAGCAGACCCTCGGCTCAGCAAGATTCTCACACCCCTCTGCAGGGCCAGCCCACCCAGTCCATCAGGGACAGCCCTCATTTGCCAGGGGAAGGTCTCAGCAGGGTTTCCCTCTAGGATATAAATGCTCCTATTTATCTGCTACTCTGAGTGGTCTCATGTTACAGTTCACTTTCTCCCAACTGTGCCACCGGACCATAAGTGCACATTTCTTTTTCTATTCCATGCCATCACAAACCCATTGATACCAGGAACTTGACTAAGAAGTCTAAATTTCAATTCTTAGGTTTTGAAAAGCAAATCACCAATCTTCTGAACTTCTACCAATCCACAGGAATGCACTGAAATTTAACACACTCCTAAAAAGAATCTGCATTTTGGGAGCATAAGGGTAAATCCAAGCTAAGAGTAATACATTTGCTACACATTTAGAGAGTGAAGGATGTGTTTTAAAATGAGTAATTTCCCTTTTAGGTAGCAATTTCTTTTTGGTTCTAGGGTTTGGATAAACCAAGTGCTAAGAGAAAATAAGACAAAGAAACAAGTTTGTCCTATACCTCAGATGAAAGCTTCCATGAAGATTATCCTTCTCCACCTGCCCAGCCTTTGAATTGCTCTATGAGAAATGCTTGAATATGAATGGATTGCACTTGCTTTTAGAGTTAATTATAAATAACTGCATTACATACACACTTTCTGACAGACTGATCTAGCAGTTAATCTTCATGCTCCTAACATTTATTAGTCCCATGCAATAGCACACACAGTACCTTGCTACAGAGGGTTCTTTCTAGGCAGTTTTACATTTTTTTAATTATTCATTTCTCAATTTATCTACTTTATCTTTATTCTAGCAACAAACAAGCTTCTCCTCAGAACTGGAACAGACCCCAAACGTACCTGTGGAAGCTGGCTGGCTGGCTCCATCAAACAACAGGTCCACCAGGTCGTTAGAGGACTTGCTGCCAGAGGGGACAGCAGCCTGGAGAAGAAATTGCATCACATCTCAACCCATGTTGTCATCAATCAACTGACATTAAGAAGTTTTCTGGGGTTTTGAAGGATTGTGTTTGCTTTTACTTTGAAGAGAGATTTTTCTTTAAAGCTAACAATCATGTGGCTAAATGCAAAATCAAATACTGAAAAGCTAAAGGCTCATAGTTTTTTATAACTGAAGAATCCAACTAAACATTTTCGAAAAAAAAGTTCCCTTGAAGGCTGCATCACAAAACCTCCCCTAAATTAGAAATTGTCTTAGAGGATGGAAGACAACAGCTTCCAAAAGGCTGTGCTGTGCTGCTGGCTCACCTTTGTTGTAGGCTGTGCAGGGTGAGCAGAGTTCTGCTCTGGACTCGCTTTATCTCCTGTGTAATGAGCTGCTGCTCCCAAGTCAATGGTTTTGGAAGGATTTGCTGAGCGTTTCTGTCTGATGGTGGTAATTTCTGTAGCTTGTGCAATATGAATGTGTTTTGTTGTCACAGTCTCCTCTTCATCTTTAAATTCAGCTTTGGGAGATTTGCCTCTTCTGGATTTTTCCTCATCACTGTCACTAGAAAAACAAAAGTGATAGCACAGCACTCGTGATGGAGCTCAGTCCCTTGAGCAGATATTTGGCTTAAGCTACAAGAGTTTTGGTTACTGCAGTTTCTTGTAATAGTTCATGATAAAAATGCTGCTTTTTCCTACATTTGAGAGAGGAACTGTTTCATCCTTACATAACAGATCACACACACAGCATTGCACCTGTTGTACAGAAGCAGTGGAGAAAAACAGGTTATTTTGTTCAACATGAACTGCAAGTCCACGACAGAGGATAATAGGAAACCAGTGTTTAAACCCAGTACATTGAATTACCTTTTGACAGGAACTCCCCCACACATTATATAACACTTCAGCAACAGAAAGTTAAGTTGGCAGGTGTGCTCAGTACTTACACCAAGAGACAGAAAGCAATGAACCACATCCTGTACTGTCTTTTGGGTTTGAACAACTCCATTTGTATTTCAGCTCATTTCCTTTACCAGGGAAACAGGCTTTCATATTCTTTAAGATGTTTGTGGGAAAAGAATGCTTAGAGAATTATGCAATGCAATGTTACCGTTATCAGAGCACGCACAGTTGTTATCAAAATGTAAAAGAATAAAAACATCACCCTTCTAGGCAAAAACTTTTTAGATGCTGCTGCACACTATTTGATTCATTTGTTACATTTTCTACTTTTGTATTTTTAGTCTTTCACAAAGAAAGTAATTGCTCCCCACCACCAGTCATGTTGCCTGTTATCATCAGGATTTGTACATAACAGTGAGAATTGCTGTAGAGAAAGCTTAAATACGTTGGAACATATTTTGAAATCATAATTCCCTTAGCAACAGAGTTGAAAGTGGAAGGGTTTTATATTTTAATAATGCATTAGAATACTAAAACTGAAAAATTTAAGAAAGGCTGTCCCTTTGTCAGAGGGAATGTGACAGTAACTGCAATATACTCTGGGGGGAGCCTTTGTTCTCTGCTAACAATGGTGGCTTTTTGGGAACACGCTGCATTTCCCATTTCCTCTGTGCATGTTACCTGCTCACCACTGGGGATGGCTCAGTTCAGTAACATCACTCAACACAAATGCTCTCTCCCTTTTGCAATTCTTATACTAATAAAAAGACAGATATCACAGCTGCTGACCAGGCATTGCCAGCCTTTCACAGATCAGGGAGCTCAAGTGCCATCATTTCACTTTATTTTTCCAAAGCACATCAACCCAGCGGTTTGAGCCCAGTTCTGCTGCCCCACCTGTGTGACAAACCCCCAGAGGGGACCACAGGCACACTCCCATTTGTGACACCAGGATTTCAACAGGAGCCCCCAGGGCAGAGGGATCTGCACAGCACTGGTGTCACAGGGCATCCATCCCAAAAGCCCTGGAGGAGGGTGGAGGATGCTGCTGGAAGCATCCAACACCAGGACAACACAACTTAGGCTCAGTCTCTCCATGTATTGTATGCAATACCTGCAATTTCTTGTTCACACTACAGAGTCCAAGAATGCTCTGTGGGCTGAGGAAACAAGTGACAAGCAAAGTCTGATTGATACAGAACTGCTACAGATCAATCTCACTAATGCTAGAATGGAAAACGTCAGTCTTTGGTGATATACATCAAAATAAATGACTAGAGGATCTGAGGAAAGAAATTAAACATATATGCCAGAAAGGAGAATAAATATTACAAGACTCAATTTTCTATGACAACCTGTACTGCTTCCAAAATCTCTCAAGAGATCCACATTTTATTTTTCTTTAACGGTCACATTAACACCAAAAAAAAAAAAATTACAGATGAATGCTCACTCTAAGTGTGTTTGCTGTGCTCTGTAAAATTGCAGTGCTTCATCTGAGAATTGCACAGAGAATTTAAAAATAAAATTATATCAATGTACCAAATAATTAAAAAACTTCTGCAAAGAAAGTATATAATTGCAACTTTGAGAAATCAAAGTATGGACATATGTTCTTCTCCTTTGCCTTGAGTTTTTTGTAGTGAGGTTTTTTTGAACAACCTTTAAAAAAAACAAAAGCGGTTTTCTGAGACTGTAAGTATCTCTAAATTACACCCCAATATAAAAGTCATTCTTTAGATATTTAAATTGCCTTTAAACATGGCTACTGCCTCCTTTCAGAGGAAGCTGGAAGCTTTGCTTCCTTTCTATTCTGTTACCTGCATCGACCTTTCTGAGCACTGGAGCAACAAGGATAACAGAGCTTTAAGAATCCTTAGGAAAACATGCAGTGTTTCAGAAACACCTCTATGATTCTGCAGGTAATTCAGAAACAATTTCAGTGTGCAGTGCTGGACTCAGGACAACAGCTGGTTTACCCACCTAAGAACTAACAAGCACTAAGGAAGAAAACCAGAGGCCTTCCCACCCCATGGGGTTTGTGGTCTGCACCGCTTGCACAGGGATATATTACTGGAAAAAAGAATCCATTTCCCCCATAACACTGTCAGAATTTTTCATCTAAATTAAAAAAAGAAAAGAAAAAAAGCAGCAGACTTGGCTTCTCCAAAGCTCACTGCATAAAGCAGTTGCACTGAAATCTACTGTACACTCAACATTTCGTATCATTTATCTCTCTGGTGAAGTTCTCATTTCCTTTAAGCATTTTTTTTTTCCATCTATGCAAACCACTGGCTTTGCAAGTTATGTCAGAAATCCACAAGTTTAGCCAAGTTCTTCTGGTGTGTAAAAGACCATGGCTTCTAAATTTTATTGGCCACAGGTAGGAAGTGTAAGACATGTATTCTTTGTGCTTCAAGGCTTTTATTGTCTTTACAGTACTCAAGCAATAATGGCTTATAAAGTTATTAAGACAGAAACAATAGAACATAACAGCATGTTTGCCAGCTGAGTGAGTATCACCATTTAGTAATTTTTCCAAGTGAAATGGCAACTTAATTGTTATTATATGGCAGCAGGCTACAAATAAGCCAGTACATTTTTGGCACTTTTTTCTACAAAAAATTGCTGGAGTGTGAAAACACAAATGCAGTGATTTCACGAGGCATTTACAAAAGAATGTTATTTTGTGCCTAAGTTATACGATAATTAAAATTTCATACCACCTTCAGTTTTAATATTTAAATATGGTATTTTGCTAATAGAGCATGCACTAAGGCATGAATGTACAGTATCTTTAAGCATAAATACAGACATTCTATAACCTTCAGTTCAATCTTCTTAGATCCTCTAACAGCTTCTGGAGAAACAAACCTCTTCATTCAAACCCTTGGATAAAACCCCTTCTAAGGTGTCTAATCCCCATGCCAAGAGAAGAGAAAAAGAAATTCCAGGCTGGAATTTGAAGCAATGTTAGAGAAGCTGAAATGCTGCAGCCTGGATTACTCTTACAGCACAATAACTTGCAAGCATCAAGCTGCCTTTGATTATGTATATCCCAAAAATTCCTGCTTTTATTCCAAGTCCCATGTTTACCACTTCCCTCTATTTTGAGACAAATGCCCCAGCTGACATAGAAAAAAAAGAATAGGAGAAAAAATCAAACGATAGACAAGGGTTACAAAAGCAATGCAAAAATGAAAAATTTAATACTAGCCAGAGAAAAAGAGCAGAGTAACTTGGGATAGAGATGTACAGTGGAGAAGTCATCAAAATGAACTGCTTTTCCTAAAGATTAGACTCAGAAAGGACTGTCTACACCACTGAAAAATACAAGACTTCATCCAGCACAAGTAAGAGACAGAAGCCATTCAGAATTAAAACAAAGGAAGTAAGATTAAAAAAAAAAAATGTTTACTGTACATCCCTATGTGAAATGTGGCTGGTGAGGTCTGCAGACATCATGGGACAAGTTGCTTTTGAAAGATAAGTACAGAAATGCACCCAGAAATGTACCATTGTTACATGTGAAATTGTTTACTTTTCTTCTGATCCCTTCCCTTTGTAGTCCATTGATATTAAGTTCTAAGAGGGAACCCTGATGTGTGCAAAGAATACCAGTTTTATGATTTATTAATGCCCCAGCAAGAGGACCACATGGGCTTTCCCCCAGAAATGCTACCATTATTATTATTTTTTTGTTTCTGTGCAAAATTGTTTTAGTTCTGCTTCACACAGATGTTTGCATGTGGACATTTATGTTCATATACATGTGTGACTATATAAAGACATTCTTGTAAAAAATATTAATCAAATCTCAGTGCAAATTTGAATTTTCAGTTGTTTCCCAAAAGGGAATAATTTCAATATACTTGAGCACTTTCTCTACAGCAATTTCAGATTCTGTTAAGCACAAACTTGATCTCCAGATAATTAAATTCAATGCACCTGTTGAAGTGTGACTGATGTAAAATTCATTCTGTAGCCAAAGCAGGGTAGATTTTCTCCCTTACTGAAGAAATTTACTGACCAGATGTAAAATACAAGAATTTTCTTGAAAAGCCTTAACCGAAATTGACTTTTTTTTTGAGAAATCACCTGCAGGCTGCTCTTCCTGAGATCAACTCAGGGAAGCAGCACTGTATCAAAACAATTTCAATCTTCTTCCTTGGCACTCCAGCACTCAGAGCATGTGCAACATTAAGTGGCAGAGTTCAGTACACTGGCACATGAGCACTGGATTGCTGAGACAAGGAAAAGCTCAGGATATTTCAGCCAAACTCCCTGCTCTGCCAGCAGCTGGGGCAGTAATGGAAGGCAGCCAAGAGCAGTTAAGTACTGCCAGAGCCACACTGCTCCCCAAGGCCAGGGCGACCTGCAGGTGCCCAGGAAGCAGGGACTGAACCCAAATACACCTCCCCCTACAGACAAAGAAGGGCAGAGGATTGTAACTCCTACCCAGCAATGTCAAACTGCTTCCCAAGAGCAATCTCACAGATAAACTGAGGTTAAAACAACTCCAGTACCTGCACCTTTCTGGAGAGTCTTCTCTATCTTTCCTTCGGAACTTGCTGATGGTGTCATCGATCGTGCTGCCGATCTTGTCACTGAGCTCCCCTAACTTGTCACTGAAAGGAAAAGCTGACTTTTTATCCCATTCTTCATCCCATTTGGACTTGGGCTCAGGATCGTATCTTTCACCTGGTAAGATAAAGATAAGGACAATTAAAGGTACCCACAAAATGCCTGTGGTCTTGGTGGAATCCCTCTCAAGCCGCCCTGCCCTACACACACGAGCTGTCCAAGTTCACAGGGCAGTCTGAAAGCTCCCTCAGTGCTGAAGGAACTCTTACAGCAAGGCACAGCATGGAATGCCCATCACTAAGTGGCAGGAATGAAGACCCAAAGACTTTAGTTTATGCAATGACCCAAGCTCAAGCACAGCACACCAGGACCTTGTTGGGCTCTGCTGGAGAAGCAGCAGAGGCACAAGCAGCCCTGGTGCAGAAGCAGCTGCTCAGGGAGGGCACATGGCACTCCTGGAATAGCCCCTCAGAGCAGGATATCCCATTCCTGGCTGAGCTGCGTGATCACAGCTAAGTCACTGGGGGTTTTATACACTGACACTAATACACAAAAACACAGTACCAAAATACTGAAACAATGTGCATAATAACTTTCCAGTTTCCACACTTAGCAATTAAAAAAAGTTAAAAAAAATTTCCAAAAGAGATGAAAAGCAAAGGCAGTAAAGCAGATCACCTTTTCAGGGGCCACTGAATACCCTGAACATCTTTCCTGAGCACCATTATCAAAAAATCAAAAACTTTTTTCTTCTAATTTGGAATTCCAAACCTCCATACTGATATTTTAGATTACAAACAGCTGCCAGTTTTACTTGAAATAAGCATATTCATTGTACAAGCCCATCAAGGGAATCTAAAACACTAAAGTCTTGTTTATTTATATATACACAGCCAACTTGAGTTTAATTCAAATGAAAAAACCCAGCATTTTAACAAAGACTTGACTATCAGAAGCATAACACACTTTAACTCATATTGTGATCTTGTATCAGATCTTCTGCTATACAGGTGTATAAAGCAAACCAAACCAGCTCACAGTTTCTAGACAACATTTGTAGGCAAACATTTTATCTTCTGGGCTATCATACACATGAAACAAGCCATTTTCTGTACATCTCTTAAAAAAGTGAAACAATAGTGATTTTATTTTACTTAGGCTGAGTAAAATTGAATAGTAGAAAGGAAGGACAGTGAAATAATCTCTGCTTCAAGTTATGTACAACTGATACTGCAGCTCATGTGATATTCAAGGTGTATTCAATTAAGCCATTTTAATAAAAAGAAAATGAGGATTCCAGCACTACAAGGTGCAAAATTTGAATTATACCTGTCTGATAACTTCATATCATATAGGGTGTATTTTCTTAGTAAAGACATAGGTGCAAGTCTCCAATGTTATTTGTTTATATTCATAAAACTTTTCCAGTAGAGAACCTGCTACAAATCCATGAGACACTCAGTGAGATCATTATCACTGGAAAAGGAGACGCTGCTCAGAAATGTTAAATTTTGCAGGAGAAGAAAATGGCCTTATTTCAGTTTATGTCAGACTCTCAAGCATTTTAATGCAGATTCCTTTAGAGGGGTTCTCCTGTCCAATAAAAATTTTAAAATTAAAATAGACACCAACTAGGAGCTCAGTATTTTCAGGATAAAATAAACTAATGAAAAATCTTAATACAAGCATTTTGTATTTAAATAACTAGAATATTTTTGATTAGAAATCTCACCTGGGAAAGGGTTTGTTTTGTGCTGCTATAAATATTTTTTTTTTAATCTTTACTCAACAAATGAAGGAATAATTCAAAACCCTTAACCACAAAAATTAAATACAAGACAAAGAAACTAGTCCTTTAAATTAAAAAATCTGAATGGTATCTAAAGAGCACATGGAGAAATGATTCTACCCAGCCTACAAGGGATAGATCACGACTCTGCACAGAGAAGTCAAAGACAAGCTCAGTGAGAGAACAGAAGGACATGTACTCAAAGTACAAATACAGTGACTCATAAGTATTTCCTAAAAAGAGAATCACCACAATTCCAAGCAGGTAGCAAAAGCCTAAAGGAATGTAATAAAACAAGAAATATCCTGCTTTGGAAAATTTTAACTACTCTGCATATGAGGAAAAAGGCAAATGGAGAAGCAGCCTGGCAAAAACAGGAGGGATCAGATCTAAGTGTAAAGCTCACAGAGAAGAGTAAAAAAACCAGAAAGCATCAGACACAAACAGGTGAAGTTTAAGCCCTGCACAGCTACTACTGAGCTCTTTCTGCAAACCCTTCTCTCAAAGAAATCACCAATTCTAGCAAACCAAACTAGAGCTTTGTGCCATTGGGACTTTGGTACTCATCCCTTACTAAAAGCAGCCAAGGATTTACTCAGGCCAAAGAACACAGAGACTGGCAGCTGGATCATGGATGGCATGCTGAGATGCATCAGGTGAAGCCCCAGTGCAAGCTCAGATCCCTGCTACACACTATGGCAGGGACTGGGAGCAAGGAGAAACATACTTGGTGCCTGTATTGAAAGTCAGATCTGACAGACCCCAGGAAACATGCACAAAATCCCCAGATGTATTCCGAGGCTCCAAACAGTATTATCTGGGAAAGCAGAAGTGGCTTGCCAATCCTTGCCCGAGGCAGCCCAGTACTCACTGTATCTGAACCCTCCAACACTGTCTGAGGACACCCCAATGTATTTGTCTTTGTTCTTCTTGGCTTTCTTCCTCTCCTCCCGAAGCCGATCGTCGTCTTGAGCAAACTCCACCATCTCCTTCACTTTCTGGCGGATGTTTATCCCCTGGTCTTTGCCATTCTCATCTGTGCAGGGAATGCAGGACAGAGGTGATGGATGGAAGATGGCAGGAAAAAAGGAAAATATAAGTAAGAGGCAGCAATACTGAACAGCAAATTGATAAAAAAATCTGAATCTTAAACACAGCGGTCAAAGATTTCGTGACTACTGCATGAGGTCCACTGCATCTGTTTAAAAGGGACCAATTAACACAAAATTAAGATAAATGAGTTTGCAATGAATGGTGTACTTAAACATAGCAGAGATTAACAAAGACTGAGACAGAATTCGTATTCTCCACTTGAACAATTTTAACCCCTCAAAACATCACCCTTTCTCCTCAGTCTTTTTAGCACAGTTTTTGCAAGTTTCACTGCAAGAACTCAGTTTCATGGCAGAAATGATTTTTTGAAAAATTGCTTTCAGTTGGGAAGTACCATAAGCTAAATGTGCTCCTTTCCAGCCTTTTTCACATTCAAAACACACACTGGCCTTGCTGCCTTTGCACTGTAAATATTATTTGGTGGGAGGAAAAAGCCCCAGCTTCAAACAGATGTGTGTGTTTTGGAGCTCTAACCTTTTCTTCCCATATGATTAAAGCTATTCCTTTACGGACACCACAGGGGACCAGTCTCTAGTGCATATTTTAATATAAACCCCAACACTCATGTTGTGTTGGTTCTGTTGTTATTAGCCAGTCTTTTCTGCAAGTTCTTGTCTTCACTAATTAATACTCTAGGGCCCCACGTCTTGGATTCTGCACTCTTCACACAACTGGCAACAGTCACATTTTAATTAGACTGGGGAAGCTTCTAAGCTGGTTCAGGTGACTGACAACTCCAACTACTGTTTTAATTTGCTTATAAGATTTTTCTATTGCTCACCTACAAAGTGGTAATTTTCCAGGGATCGCAAATCATAAATGTGTTCTCTGGCACTTGTAACAACACGCTCTGATCCATTCCTTATGAGGTAAGCTAGGAGCAGCAAAGACTATAAAAATACAAAGCACCTTATGATTGCATGAACAAAAACTCTACCTTTTTTTTTTTGTAAAATCCCCAAAGCTACCCCCCTCCCAAATTAGTAAATAATAACTTTCCCTTTTTAAATAAATGCTTATTTTATGGGCCCCTTAGAAAAAAATTTCCTCACATGAATCTTTTGCTCTTTAGACTATCAAAATTGTATTTTTAAAACTTTAGCTTGTTACTACTAAATCACAAGTAGTTACACTTATCAGCTACTGCCTGTTTTAAGATAAAGCAGCAGCAATTAAGAAGAAAAAGTTAACCTGTGAAATGAAGCATTTTCTTTTGCCTCTTTTGTTCACAGTTTTCCAAAGGCTTTCACTGAAAGGTAATTCATACAGGAATTTAAGAAGCCTTCTGCAGGATTCAATTGATATACAAAACTGCATTTCAGGACTATTTTAGACAAGTGACAAAACAAATGAAGTTTAAATAATACTTTAATTTCACTCCTTTACGTTGAGGATTTATATCTAGAAAGAAATAACGCACTTTCTCTGAAGTAGTGCCTTTATCAGCTAAAACTATCATTTTATTTCAACCAATCCAAACCTGATAAGCAATTCCAAGAAGTCTTTTTAACATTAAGTAGCTATGTGTGATAGCATTAAATATTAATTTCTATTGTACTTCAGGGAAAACAATTACTATGACTACAAAACATCAAGCACCTGTGAAAAGCACAAACCATGCTTTAGAATTAATTGTGTCTTGCTACAATCCTGGCCACCAACAAAAACAAAATATAGCCTAATCTAATACAGCAATTCTAAAAAAGGAGGTTATATTTGCATAATTCAGTGAACACTGAACACCACTTTAAGTGCAGCACAACACAATCTCAAGCAAAAAGTTTCTGTACCAAAGACAAGAAAAATGCAAATGACTCTGATCTTTTCCAAAATGCAACTGGGACATAAAACTGTCATGTAGGATCTGCAAGGAAATTTGGCCCACTCAAGGGTAAACTACAATTTTTAAAGCATTACAAATTGGCAGAAAATTAAGATTAGTTTGCATTTTATTTCAGGTATTCTTGAATTCCTTCCAAAAATGTTTTCCTGATAGCACAGTAACTTAGCATCTCCTTCTCATGAAGCTCTGTAGCAACTCCTTTGGGTAGATTCAAACTGTGAGTGCTACTCTAAAACCTGAATAGCACCAAAATGGAATTGCTCTGCTGTGTTCATTAAGTAACAACTTAACATGCTTCTAACACGAGAACCTCTGCGTTTTTTTTCATATACAGCATTTGAAAAACACCTTTGACTTCACCAACAGAACTATGAAACAGTTAGGGAAGAAATTCTAGGTTGCTAGGGGAGAGAGAGCTGTAGGATTATCTAAACAAGAACTCCACCAGGACACTGCATGAGCACCAAGCCTTGATCCTTACACACCTTATAAACTCTCCTCCAATTCTTTTTGTTGTCTTTCAGCATCCGAGTCCACAGCATGTTCATGAGCTCTGGAAACTGCTCGTACATAAACGTAGCCCTAAGGAACAGAACAAAAGCAGCACAGAAATGTCATTTTTCCAGGTTTGCCACAAGAGCTTGTTCAGACTCGGGGCTGGCAGTAGATGGCAGGAGTGATCCAAGCCCAGCCACATCAGATGACATTAAAGGGAAAAAGCTGCCCCTGCTACTCCTAGATCAGTCATTTACACCCCAGGATTACAAAAGAAAAGAGTAATTCTAAAAATCTGAGGCAGTAAAAGAACCTTCACTAATTCGCAATGAAAATAATGCTGAATATGAATACCCTAATAACCACTGCAACTGATCAAACATGCAACTTCCACACTGATTTTAACAGGAAAAAAAGCTCAAGGAAGAACTCAGTATGTTTTGCTGTTTTTGGAGAAGTTACAAGAAAGCAATTTGAAAAGAAATACTCCAAAAAAGGCAGCTATATTGAAAAGAATTCTGAGGATATGTAAATGAAAAAACTAGAATTTAAAAAAAATACCCAGGCTTCATTTTTTTTTTACAGTTTTCAATACATTTTATGATTATGCATTAAAAAACTTGAGACTTTATTTACAGCAACTTTTCAGCATTATCTGTCTGAATACCACAGAGTTGATTTAGCATCAAATTTCATATTCTTATATAAAATGTACCTTTCTTTTCTTCATCACTGAGTCAAATTATCACTTACTTGGCAATCTCTCCCATGAGTTGCCCTGAAGGTCCCCACGGATCATCATTGGTTGCTTCTCGAACCTTAGACTCTATTTCTGAATAATTCATAACCACATTGGTGCTGCAAAGGAAAAAAAAAAAATTCACACACATGAAGATTAGCATCAAAACTGAGAAACACATGAAAACTTAATAATGACACTAGTGTGGATCTCACTTAATGAGATACCTCTATAGAGTGGGAAAGAAAACAGCTTTAGTGCACAAGTTACCCTGAGGACACTATACACCACATTTAAGTTATCTTTAAGAAGGTTTTACTATCCTATTAGTCTGCAAGAATACAGATGAGAAACTGGGGATTACATTACAGCTGGATTCAGTCCAGTAAAAATGGCTTTGGGTCAAATTAAAATGCAAACCAAACCACCAGAGTCAAAGCTGATGGCTTCTGCAGCTAGGTATGGTTTGCAATGGTATAGAGTGATTTCCAAGAGGCTTTATAACCCAATCAGAGGCAATTTTTTTTGGAATGATGTTACAAAAGGAAAATCAAGAACATCAGTACCAAACAGATATTATTGAAAAACTAATAAATAAAATCACATGGAAGACTAAAGTAAGAGAGGGGAGATTCACTAGAAAGTCTGTTTCCTAGCTTAATTTAATTAAGGGAAAACAGCAAAAGAGAAGCTGCAGAGCACTCAGTTAAATTTCAGCAATGCAAATACTGCAAGGAGCTCAGGCTGTCTCTTTGAGAGGTCACAGAAAAACCTTACTTGGAAAAAACTTTTTCTATGATGGTCATATTAAATAGTGAATATGTGATTTATTTTTAAATTAATCTTTAAAACAGGTAACATATGAGCCCAGCAACCTCCTTTTTACCCCTAAAAGCATCAACATATGCTTGATAACACAATCATTTCCCTCATCTTTTAAGGTGAGTGAGCAGCCCTAAAACCTCACTCCTAGTGACAACATTTGAAAACTGTTCTCTGCTTCTAGAGCCCCAGGACTCACACCAGTAATGAAATCTGAAATGAAACCCCAATGAAAATGGGGGTCTCTGCTTTCCCTTCATACCTGGAGCATACTGAAACAACACATTTACACCTAGCATGTCAGAAGTTTGAAAGTTTACTTAAAAGTACAACATAACTGATTCAGACACTAAGAAAAATCCCTGTGAGTACTTTCAACACAAAACGACAAATTAAACTGTAGGAAATATCTAAAGACTTATAATGCAACGTGGAGAAAGCATTTGCTGCTTAAGAACCTCTTCTGAACCTGAATGATCTAAAAGGAGAAAAAAAAAATCAAGATGCTCAATAGTCATCCCAACAGTTATCCCTCTGTCCATATAGGAGTTTGCACAAAGCAGCATTCAAGCAACTCCTGCTCAATTTTATTTGGCATAAGGATAGCAAAGATCTTGGAACTGGGAGTTATAAACAGCAGAAACAAGAATGAAATCCCCTTAAGTCTGAAAGGGGACACAGAAGGTAATTGTTAAAACAGAATAAAATTTCTGGACTTAATCTTGGATTCTCAGCATGAGAATTCCTGCTGTCAGATCCTGATGTATGATTTTATTCAACTTAGTGTCTAAAGACAGCATAAGCTACATGACTGAATAAATAATCAGCAAGCTCACAGAATCTATCTATACTACAGCAAGCATGTAAGAACACAGCAGTAGTTTGGAACAACAGCAATTAAGGTTTTACTAATTCATTTATGCTGAATGCACCTCAAACTTCTGTTTCTGGTATTTTCTTTACTGTACATACAAATGTAAACCAATCCCATTTTTATTTCCCACATGCGTGGAAAAAACACAACCCCAAAGCTGCAGGATTTCCAGCACACTGGTTCCCTTGTCCAAAGCAAGGAGAGGCAGGGAACTGAATGGAAAGGTTCTGCTTGTTTTTATAACCACCCCTTCAGCATTTGTTTGAGAGACTTGATGGAGACTTGGGAGGGGGAAGCATAAAATGAAGTATTTCCTTAATTTCTTAGAGCAAAGAATTTAAGAATGGAAAATGCTTGAAGAGATGCAAACTTAGTGTTCAAAAATAAATGGCAGCATTGGCTATGCTCAGGGCACGTGGCTAAAGCAGCAGCGGGGCTGGAAGGGGGAAACGGAAGGAAAACAAGGGAAATTAAGTCATGCCAAGAGAAAAAAGGTGCAGTTAAGCCTCTCTAAGTACAGAAACATGCTCAACTTCTAAACCCCTCCTGCAGAAAAGTTATTGTTCTCAGCAACGAGGAAAAGGCTCTTTTATAAATGCCAAGCTGAGATCTAATGGAATGAACCATTCCAAACCAAAGCATCTTAGAGCCACATTTAATTCAGCAACAAATGTAAACTTCAAGGAGAAAAAAAAAAACCCTTCACTGTTGTATAGTTTGGCATCATTCCAGGTCACTTAAAAATAACCATTTCTAAAAAGGTGGAAATACAGTTTTATTCTTCCTTTCCCATGTTTTCTATGGCCCTCATTCCCTGCCCTACCCATGATTCCTGTGACCTCTGCAGCAAAAAAATAATTTATGTCCAGATGTGAAGGGAAAAAGTGACTAGCTTGATTGCCAAGACTTCCTGTGATTGATATAAATTTAATATCCGAGGACACTTTCCGACACCAGGGGGGGCTCTCTGATTAGTTTATCCTGGGCAGCTTCCAGGGTCCCGCGCTGGATGCATGGACAGGCTGCCCTGCAAACACACGGCCCCACCGGCGCTGGCGGCAGGGAGCGGCTCGGGCACGGAGGGCTCCCAGGGCCACACCTGCCTGAGCGCACCTGGACTGACTGCCCCAGAGCTCACAGCACCACGCCCGACAAGAACCTCAGAGACACTTCGGACACGGACAAAGATCTTAAGCAGGAAAGTATATTTTGAAAGTGACATCCAAAGTCAGGGTACAGCAATAAACGGGTTGACAAATGAACATCACAAACTGTTACATTCTTTTGTGTCTTAAGCCTATTAAAACAGATAAATGATAAGAGATTATTTTTACTCTTTACTGTACCATTCACAAGTGATTTCAGTATAATTTAGTTTTTAAAAAATAAAATTGTTTTCAAAAGCCAAGAGAGGGCACTGTCACATCTCTATGGAACAAGCAACACCGTGACAGTCAGCAAAACGCTTTTAATTTTCTTGCAACTTTAAATGTTTGCATCTACAATTTACAGCAACACTGAACAGGTAGCTCAAGTCTGAGAGTAAATTCCTCTTAAGTGACTAAATGGACCCTGCTAATAAAGTCAGGAGGTAATAGCTGTAAATACCTGACCATCTCCAACTGCAGAAGCAAAAAGGGCACTTTTACCCTTAAATGTTTTAGATGCATTTTATTAACTATCATATGACATACATTAACTGTTGTACCATGCACCCTGAAATCCTACTTTGTCCACAATTTTTCAGAGAATTCAATCAACTGTAAATAGCTTCAAATTTTAAGTTACATTTTGAGATTTGTACATTTGAGATAAAGATATCATCTGGGTCCTGGTGTCATACTCTACCATGTACTAAAAACCCAAAAAATAAGCAGGAGTGGGAAAGGAGAGAGATCTGAGAGCTGTATTGAACATCTCATTTGTGTAATTTGAGGTAAGAATGATGTTTAGGCATTAGGGAGAACAAGCAGGCAGCAAGAGGGGACAAGAAGTTCTGTACCTCCTCATATAACACTCAGCTCAGAGAATCTGTGGAGGTGCAGTCAAAACATTCACCAATTATCTGCCACTTCAACCTTTACAGTTGCAGTAGTCTGAAAGCACCTGAACTTTCAGGCATGAAGAGGGTCTGTGGGTCTGCGATTGTCCTCAGCACTTTGCTTTGAAACAGGGAATGAAAGGCAGCTTGTGGATGGGCTGCATGACAGTGAAAGACTGCAGGAACATTTCACAGATGACACACAAACCAGGCAGGTTTAAGAGCAGCCCTGTCTTCCTCCTCCCTAGCAGCAGATACCAAACATAACCCACAACGTGGACATAAATACACATGACCACCAGTACATGATAAATGTATCTGCAGAAAACTTCTATTTGTGTTTCATTTCAGCAGACTCCAACAGATATATCTGCCTGGTCTGCTCAGCTTCTGATTTTACACAACACATGAATCAAGATGTAATGCTCAGAAGGACAATACTGACGAGCATGAAGGTATATTCTGCTCTCAGTAACATATTAGTGCTTCATCACCATTGGGGGTTTTTTGCCCTCTATAAAATAGCCACAAAATAATTACTGAAAAGAACTTTTTCTATTCCAGACTAAGAAATGTTTTTTAAAACTACTTTTATACTAGCAAAGTAAAATAATTGTTCAATCGAATATGCTAATAAAAAAAATTAAAATTTAATAAACACTACATCCTGAATTGAAATATTTGTTTCAGAGTGAAGATTTTTCATTGCTCAGGACCACAAAGTGTTCTCTACAGATTCATATGCACTAACTGAAGTCAATTATCTGTTAGGAGATTACAATCACTTATACACAACTATAACTGTACTGCTTCTAGTAATAGAATTGGTAACATTACAATTAGTTTTGTTGTGCCTGAACTAATT
The DNA here is from genome assembly GCA_032173965.1 of Sitta carolinensis. Classification (NCBI taxonomy): domain Eukaryota; kingdom Metazoa; phylum Chordata; class Aves; order Passeriformes; family Sittidae; genus Sitta; species Sitta carolinensis. The sequence goes on along the minus strand of CM063294.1, from coordinate 10,513,118 downwards.
ATCCATATCAATCATTGCTGGTTCCACACTGAAAAAAAAAAAAATCCCATCCTAATTCTCTCTGCACTATACACCTCAGAAACTCTGGAAACATGGATGTGGGGACACAAGGCTCTCTACATAATCAGCAACATAAATGGAAGAGTATTTTCTCAGCTAATGTCTACTCTAAAATTAACCCTCAAACAATATTTCATAGCAATGATTTAAATACACTGCAACCAAACCTGCTAAAGGAAAAGACACAACAATTTTTATATGATTTAACACTTTGGTGAGGACCCTGGATGCAGCATAAAGCACTAGAAGGAGTAATTACTTCAGTGCCCATGGTTTTTCCAAAAGAATATCACACAGGTATTTCCAATTCATGCTCTCCCCCAGCATCTCCTCTATCCTCTACATTTTTTCCATAGTCAGTGGGGTTCTGTTCCCTCATCACCCCGACAATACATTCAAGTGCATGAAATCACAATTCATAAAGGAAGCTTGTAGTTCATGGCCAGATTTTGGGAGCAATGCTCTTTGGAAGAACTATTCCTAAGATAATAATCCATCAAATTTTCAGATCTTCAAACATCACAAACTCAGCATTTTGTATGAATGCTCAAATACCAGCAGTTCCTTAAACATGCAGAAACCTTTCAACAGCATGTGCACAGCTAATGTGCACTCCAAAAAATGAGGAAAGAAGGTATTTATACACTAAAGGTAGTGAAAGAATAATAAAGATCTATCCATCCATTCAGGATGGAACTTACTTGAAAACATGTTAAGAAATCGGAAAGCCTAACAGATCTCTGCCAATGTTTCTGCACAAATGTAAAAGCCTTGAACATGCCCTGGGGCGAGAGTCAGAGCACTCCATTAAAAGCAGGGTGAGGATTAGAGCTGCTATTGATGTGGGTGGCGTCACCGAGGACACGAGCACAACTCTGGGCATCAGACCCACAGAAGATTTGTGAAATGCCACGTCTAATCTTATGACAACTAAAATAACCAGAAGCCGCAGAGAGGGGACATTACAACAGTTTCTTTATAGTGATGATAAAGGTATTGGATTGGACAGGGTGAGCCTAATTAGAAACACTTCTCAAGCCTCTGGGAAGCTGCCCACTGTGCCGAGGGACTCCGCCACAGGAACAAGAAACCTGGCTACACGGTTACATTTCTTTCAATGTATATTTCAAACCAATTACAATATCATGTATACATGAGACTCCTATGTGCATAATATTATGCCTTTAACTACTACTCCAAGGACACCACTGGATTATGCACCTTCTGTTTTCCTTTTTTTTTTTTAATTTTACAACTGGGAACACTAAAATACTAAAAGCTGAGATGAGAAACTTTGTACGTTTTAGCATCATTAACAGTTTCCAATGAGACACCACTCTGCAAATATCTGCTTAAGGACTAAGCACAGAAGAATAAAAAATTCAAGCTTTACTCATGTGTATGTACCATATATCCAGTATGAACATTAATGCTATTCAAACAAACAGCAACACCAAAGAATTTTATTTTTTTTTAAAGAAAGAAATTAGTCTATTAGAGTAGGCAGGGTCTGGCTAAACAGAGGACAAGAGAAGCTCTATTACTGTACAGCACTATGAAGTGTGGTGCCAAAGTCTTACAAGAAGCAAATATTTTAACCTTTTGTTATTTAATGTGCCAAAACAGACACAACATGATTTTATCTTTTGAACAATGTGTTTAACATTATCCTTTCAAAAGGCAGTCTCACATACTAATAGTTTAATCTCATTCTTTTAGTAATTTTGTTACCAGTTTCCTTATTTTTAGAAAGTCCTCTCCGTGTTTCCTGTGACTTTTGCAGTGAATAAAGGCAAAGCACACTTTAAATTTAGTCACGATAGAACATGTTACTGACTCTGAACCATCACCTCAGTTGGTGACATGGCAAAGGAGACCATTACAGTAACACTCCTTACATTCCACATGGACAAACCCCAGTAAGGAAACAATTCCACAGTTCTGTGCTGGTGCTTCTTGGATCTAAAACTGAATGGACTGTATTATCCAACCAGAAAGGGTCATAAAAGGCATAAAATAGTTAAGAAAACACTAAGTTACAGCACAAAAAAAGTTTGCTTGAACTGAATAGATAAGAACACACACATATGGTTCATTTATTCACCTTTCCTATCTCCACCTCAGCATCCCACCATTTCTATGGAGAGGCACTCAGGTGACAACTGCAGTGCCTTCTCTAGGGGATGCTGCACTCCCAGCACGGTGGCAGCTCCAGGTGAAGCTCTGAAGGAAGGCAGCAGTAACTCACAGCTGGAGGCTGAGCCAGCTCCCTGCCGTTCCAGGGCCGCCTTTGTCTTCCAGCAGCTGCTTCTCTCCGACGGCTCTCTCGGTCTCAGCCGCAGTCACCCCTAGACAAGGCAGGGATCACGAGTGACTGCTCCCTTGAGCCACGGTGCTTGTTTTAGGAGTATTATCCAAACGCAACAGCAGCAATTTGGGCTCAGATTTCCCAAAAACTAGTAGAGGAGCTGATAACTTAGAGCAAAATGACACTAATATAATGCAGAGCTGCTTCTAGACATTTGAGATTGTAGCTGTATTTGTTTTTTAAAAGAGTGAAGGATTGAATGCAATGCAATAAATGAGCCAAGTGAACATTCAACATCTGGAGAAGAGACAGGGCAGGCCCTGGCAATATTTTCACAACACGGTTAGCTAGAAGACCCCCACCCACAGACACATTTAAAATGAAGCCCTCAGAGAGGAGTGAACACCTTCTCATCCTTACCATTCAACTCCTATGAGTCATGCATCTGCACTATTTTTAGTATCTAGATTAAAAGGTTCCTGTAAAGGAGGGGTGGAAATAGAGGGAAAGCTTTCTGAGAATGCAAAGAAGTTGCTTTAATGTTAAATGATCCTTTTTTAAATTACATGCAGAAGTTAGTTACTAAGAACACACAGTAAATAAAAAAGCTACACAACTTGCCCGAGTACAGGATACACCTCCCTCACTCCCAGGTGTAGGAATCTTGGCATCTATTAAACTGTTAATTAGTTTCCAGAAACACTTTTACCAATTAAAAAAATCATTTAATACTTATCCATCTGGGCATGAAATACTTTCAACAGAGCGCTTGAATTGGTGAGCTAAAAAAGAACCGATCCCGACCTGCCCAGCACCACCTCCCAAACCACCAGAGACCAGGACACGGGGCAAGCAGCACCCCATGTCCAGGGCAGCAGCAATCAACTGCACTTGTTCCTGGGAGCATCCCTGCCCTCAGGCTCTGGGGGTTTCAGATGATCACTGCCCCAAACTCGTATTACAAAACTGAAAGGATTTAATAAAAGGCAAACTGAAAAATACATTTCAGGACCAGATTTAAACATGCATTCTGGGATAAGATCTCAGTATCCTGTGACACTGTCACTCATTACCTTAGAGAGCTCAGGGTGCAGACTGGTTCACAGACAGAGGACATCATTTATCCACCTGTTACCCCAAACAATACAGTGGATATTTACGAATCAATGCACCTAATGCTATTAACAATTATTCAGAGAAGACATTCATTAATTGCCTTCCAAATAAAGATGGTCCTGCTCTTCCCTTCAGCGAACTCATGTATTCAATCTCAGACAGCCTCTCTCCCCTTGCTGGGTGAAGACAAACTAACTAAAAAAACATGTAACAAACTTAATGCATTTTCATTTTGCTCCTGTCAGTAATGTCACTTTTGTTATAAAACATGCAGCTTAGATTTAGAGCCTTACAGATAAAACATATGGATACCAACTAGGAAGCCAGCAGTCCACATTCAATGAAGAAACAGATGGGGACCCATCTGCCAAAATGCCTGGTGAAATACCTCAGGTTATAGAGAGGTAACAGCACAACATTAGTGATATTTGACCGCTTAAGTTCTTTATTTTTCAGCCACTTCTCAGGACCATTACGAATATGACACCAGTTTAGTCCATGAATGCCAGGTATTATTCCAGACCTTCTATGCAAGGAGCAGTCATACTCTGACCGATGACACAATCTTCAATAGGTACAGTAGGATTTGAAATACATTTTCAGCTTTTCAAGTTCAGTTTCATAATTTATGTGGCAGATGTGCAAGGCAAACTGCACAGAAAGAGATAAGCCAAGAAAAACATCCTGATGGCCACAAATGAATTACAACTTGTGGGAGGAAGGAACTATAAAGCTATTTCCTGTGCCTTACAACTTCTAATCACAAAAGACTACCAAGTAAACAAAATAGCCCCAAATCCACCACACACACTGTCAAAAAGAACAGTGACTTTGAGAATTAAATTGCAGCCTGTTAGGGAACTCAGACCTCTCACTTCCAGAAACCAATGGTGCACCTTACTGAAGTCTTCCCTTTTAGTTTTCCCCTCTCAGAAGTTCCCCATTGCTATATCCTATCCCATGCTATATCATAAATGGTTTTGTAATCACTTGCTACAGCTGAATTATTTTTTGCAGATGTTGGGAACATGAAGCATGGGAAAATGGCAGTTCTAAAGTGAATTTGTGCAAGGAACAAACACTTCCTCCCCCACTTGATTTAAGACTGATTTCACCTCTCCTACTGCAGACTGCCTGCAGTATGCCAGCGTTAATACTTTCATACTCTCATATAAAACAATCCCTTGTGGTTCACCAACAATACATAGCTGCTTTATGTATCTTAATATGTGGAAGTAAATAACTTCTCAAACTCATCAAGAATTTTGCCATGTTGATAAGATTATTGATTGGGGGTTTGTACCTCTATACAAAGTATATACTTTCATTTAAAGTTCAAACCCATTTCTTTATTTCCCCATTTTTAATGGGAAATTTTCATTCCAAACACCTACCCTCCCATTCTTCAGTTACCATCCCCTAAACTTCACCCATTATAGACTATCTTCCCTCCAAATGCATTATTTCTGCAGTTCCATTTTTAAAGGCTTAATATTAATAGTATCGTCATTTTATTATACTTAACTCGAAAAGCATTCTTTAAAAGTTAACTTACAAAAACAAATGCTATGCTCCTGCAAGTAGAATGAATCAAAATATTTCATTTTAACTTACATAGTAAGAGCACTGTAACAGTATTTCCACTGGTTTTCAGTAGTAGTTTTCAGGTCACATTTTTAGTTGAAATTACAGTACAATTACACCTAGAGCATTCTTTTGACAAATCTGATTCAACTTAAGCATGAAAACCAATTTCACAAAACAGTGGAAAAAAGCTGCCGTTGAGGCCACACTTGACACTTTGGTGGGACAGTTACACAGTAACAGCAACTCTGGTTTTGATTCAGACATAAAAACAAAGCTGCTACTGCCCTGTGCAGGTTTTCAGTCTCCTTGCCTCTTGCGAGTTTCCATCTGGCACGTCAGATTGGAGTCACTGCTTTGCAGCTCCTGTTCCTGTGGATTTAATCACTTTCAAAGTTCAGCATGCTATGGGCACACAACAGCAGCTGTATAGTCCAAAAAGAAGTGGACATAGAAATTTGTGTAACCTTTTGTAACTGCAGAACTAAAAAGACTTGCAGATGCACGCTGTAGTCACAACTCAATTTACTATTGCTCAATCCTCACAGTTATTTTGCCATTCTGCTCCTCACACTTCAGTTCTCTTTTCTCCTGTAACAAACAAGAGCAACAATTTAAACTTTTTTTTGGACCTAACTACATCTCATTATAGAATTCAGACTGCACTTCAACCTTCAAGGGTCAGCAAATGCCATCACTAATTTTCTGTCACGTGATTTGTCTTTAGTTTTCCCCTATTTGTGATCTAGTCAGGTAACACAACTACTGGAAACAAAGGTTTAACCAAGTAGGGCAAAGCATAACTGAAATCTGATCAAAAAAACACTTCTGTAGAATGTTTTTTATTCAAATAATATACCAACACAAAAATGTCAATCTTAATAAACCCTGGCAGACAATTACAACATAAAACTAAAATTTAAATACATTATTTTGGTGGAGAGACACTAAGGCATTTCTCATTATAGCTTGCACCCTCAATCAGCTGTGTTTCTTTGGGCTTCTTAGCATTCATATAACTTTGAGTGTGACTTTACCTGAAGACAAAAAGCTGATTTCAGATGTTCATAAGGTATGGCCTAAGTCCTCCAAATTAGTATCAAGTGTTACTTCTTTCCCTGCATGCACACAGAATTGAGAGGCCACATCCAAGACCACAGCTCAAGTATTTTAAGAAATCTTCAACAGACAGAGACTCACAAGTACTCCCAGTCATGGAGTTTTCAGGATTAGGGCACAATATTTTAATGCTGAAAGAAAAATATTTACAAGAAGGATAAGGTCCTATCCTTCTTTCAAAACAACAAACAAAAGGGGTAGAAGTTTTCAGAGGACAAGGAAGCTGTAGCTACGCTCAGCATGAGGCATCAGTGAGCTTTGAAGCTGTGCAACTTCAACTCACTCATGTACCTCAGACTTCCTATTTCTGACCACAGAAAATTTTGAGAGTGACCTTGAACAGAGGCAGAAGATAGGGAAAAACAAGAAACCAAAACACCAGCCTCACAGTAAAAATAATACTAATAGTGGGTATGACACGCCACACTCTCCCAAATGTTCTGTAGTGACCCCTGTATATAGGAAGTACCTCGAGTTTTCACAATCTCAGAAGATATGGCATCAGTGCTTTAAGATGATGATCCCCAAAAGGTACCATTGCTTTGATAAGCCTCAATAACCCCCTAAAGCTCCTGCAATTCTGTGCTCTTTGTAACTCACTACTCATGTGAAATGTGTTCACCAAAAAACTTCATACCAGAGTTTTCTGACACCACAAAGAGCTGGTAACAGTTCTAAGCTCACAGTAACACACCAGTCAGCCAACACACACTTGCCATATATACCATACATGCTTGAAGTGTGTTAGCTGAATAGTTACAGGTAAGAGATTTTACTTGGAAAAGCAGGAACATTGCATGGGAGTCAGTACACCTGTGAACAGCACAGACCCATTCAGTGCAACTAATCACAAAGCATTTTAAATAGTCCAAACTTTCCTTGTTTCAATTATTTGTCAGTTGACAGAGCCTTTGGTGAGGGCAGAAGAATGAACATGCAGTTATATGAAGTTTAATACTGCCAAAACCCACACACCCCAACATTAATGGACCATGTTTAATGATCCTTGTAGTTTCAGCTATCCCTTCATTGCAAGCCGAGTAGCATTAAAACATTGTCCTAATTCCAGATTTATTACAAATTAAGCATTACTCTAAAGACATGCTTGCTGTTCCACCAGGGAAGGCTGATTAAAGTTTAAACAATGCAGGCACTGAAGCTTTTAACACAGAAACTGATCATTCTCTGCGGCCATTTCACCACTTTGGCACTGGGACATCCCAGGTACCCCCGTACTTTGCAATATCCATTGCCTTCTGTGCTCATTTTTGAGGAATAAACCTGAGTGCAGGGAACTCCTCTAAGCAAACAGTAGCACCTGTTACAAGCTCTTCTCTGATCAGACTCAGGGGTAAAGTACAGTAACACGAACAGCTCAGTCTGGAGTCCCACCCTGCAAGTGCTCTCCTTGCTGTCTCTAGAGCTCCAATTCCTACCAGCTCCTCTCTTTCCCTTTCAGGCTCAAGGCAGCCAGGGTCAGCCAGCAGCATCCCAAGTGCACACAGATCACACACTCTCAACCTTCTACAACACAAGCTGCTCTTTATCCCTAACACCCAGGCTGCCTGTGAAGGGCTTGCAGCTTCCTCTGCCTTTAACTACCCAGCCATGACTCTGTACAGCTCCTGTTCCACCTGCACGGAGCAAAGCATTATCAGCACATTACCTAAGAAAGTCTGGCACGTGTATCTCATCAACACAAGCATGGTCCAAGTAGCAGGTGAAGCAACTAAGCCAGTAAACCTTCAACTGCACTTTTAAATATGGCCTTGTGCCCTGGAAAATGTCCTAAGGCTGAGGCAGAAGCTGAACTTCTGAGCAGGAGAAAGGACGAGGAAACAACAGTTTATACAAAATAATCAAATTGCAGGTTCGTAAGCAGTTGTTTTCCTTCATTTATGCAAATGTTCTGCAGTGGAATTGCTAGGAAGGAGGCATTCAGGAGTGAGAAACACTTGAGATCACTACCTTTATCCTGGCTATTATAAAGTGAAATGCACTGTCATTTACTAAGCTTATTTCTAAGCTTACAGGAATTAATTCCCCAGTTGCTATTGTTTGCAAAAACCCCAAAATGCACCACCTCAACATCAGATTTCAGACTTTTTATTTCTGGAAAATAATCAAAATAAAACCAGAAAATGAATACCAATGTCACTACAGAGAAGTTGATCAGCTTCTCTTCTCAAAATTGGTTCCTTTCAGTCTGTTTGTGTGCTATTTGAAGCAGAAAGCAAGAATTATTCCATTACTCCATGAAGAGCTACAATAGCTGCTACACTCAAGAGCTCTAATGCACCTGCAGAATTTCCTTTCATATCCAATACTGAAACCCAATCCAGAAGAGCATTACATGTCAGACAATATAAGAAAGATGCTGTCTTCATGTAAGATTACAGGGAATATGTCTGGATGCAAGAAACTTTTTTCTTGACTCCACTGCACACAGACAGAGGAGAACACACAATCAAGGTCCTTCAAACTTCTTTTTCAGTGTCTCCAAACCTCTCCTCTCCCTCTTCCCAAGAAGGAAGCTATTAAAACACTAAACTTCTCCCTGCATCCTGCCTCGCTAACAGGAAAGAACAAGAAATTCAACATCTTATAATTAAATTGTAATTAAGACTGCAGTCTCACAGCAAGTACTTTGTACACCTCTAGTATAAGTGGGGCTGTACAAGAGGAAACCTTTTCAGCACCATAATCTGACAATGTCAAAAGATGCCCATTATATTGTGGAAAGAGCAAAGGCAAGTATGCAGTGATATTTCTGCAGTATAAGCTGGGAACATCCAAGATTTTACAGGTAGAGACAAAATACAGTCCTCTTCCTGAACTTGCTCTGCCCTCAGGCCTTTCGTCCTGAACTGCTACATCCTAAGAAAGGCATAATGATTTAGTTTTCCAACAGTAAATTAAAAAAAACAACCCTGAAAACAATGAAAAACCCTGAATACTTTCCTGCTTCAGATCCTTCATCCGTTAATAAACCTGAATTACAACACTTTTTCTCTGCTACAAGTTTATCCAAGAATAAAAAAGTCACCATAATCCTAAATAGACTAAAATTGCTTAATACCAATTGTTTTTAGTCATTCTATTTTGCATGAAGCAAATGACAACTCAGCAGTCCTGCTGCTGCTGTATTAATCAGCTGGACAAAGAAATTTTGGTTAATAGTTAATGACAAAGAGTCCTTCCAGAGCTATTCACAGCTGAGTATCCAAAAACGAGCAGGAGCAGTAAGAACACACCATTTGGAATAAGTATTGCAATAGCAACGTCATATCAATGTGGTTTCATTAAAATTCTCAGGCTGGTATCTGCTGTTAACTAAAAAGTGTAGCATGGCAAACAAAACCCACACAAGTTTAGGAAGATGCACTTTGACAGAAAAGAGTGTTCTTTTGTGAAATTAGTCTGGTCAATTACAAACAAATTAACTTTCACATTTCCAAGCCATGTTTATTTGTGGAGGATAATGATGTTTCCTCTCCTTTCATAGGTATCCCTTTGTTAAACTGGTTCCTCCAGGAGGATCAAGTAACTCAAGTCCTAAAAAGGTAACAGGAGCTGTTCCATTTGCCTCAGAGACGCAGTTTCTGGTTCCTGTCCACACAGAGATGGTAATTTCAAATGACACTGTGTATTTGCAACAAACAAATTTCACAATGGCTCAAAACAGGCACTATTTATTTATTTACTCACTAATGGTAAGATTACTGGATTTTTCTGAGCTAATGTCTGCAGCTCCAGGAGTTATGGTTACTGTGTAATTAACTAAAAAACAACACACTGGCAGTCTAAAGGCTGAGAGTGCACTTGCCAATTAAGAGACTATTAGCACTATGTTTTCAAGCTGTCTCAAGAAATGCAATCAGCTGTTTGCTAGCAAGGAGAGCTAGAACACTGTGATAGAAGTTAACTCATTTAGACAATAAATACTTCTGAACAGGGTTTTCCCCCCCACACTTCGCATGACCATACAGAGACACAGTTTAAATAATTGAGTAATTGTCAAAACAAGGAATAACTAAAAGTGAAAGCAATCTTTAAGATATCAGCTCTATTTGTAGATATAAGATATGAAGACTAATTTATTTTTCAGAAGATGTATTCACCTACTGCAACTCCAATAAAATTATCTAAGGTTATCAAAAGCCTTTTTCTTCTCTTCAAATCCCAAATGGTCTTCGAGAGCCTTTCAACTGAGTAGTCTTGTAGGATGCAAAACACACTGCCAAAAGATCACACAGGGAGGTATTTGTTTACTAAGTATAAAGTAATGTCTTGAGAGGAAACACTAAGCACAGTCTGTAACCTACATTAGGATGATTCTAAACAGCTTGACAGGATGGGGAGAGTAACCACCATTTATTGCTCTGACTCAGAATGGAGTAGAGAAAAAACCCCTCCCTAATTAACTCCCAATAGGTCCCATTATTACTACAACAGATTAAAAAATGCAGGCCAGTCTCATTAAATAAACTGAATATACACTAATATTTCTAATTGTATCCCAAATGAACCATTTAATATCTATTAAGCATGCAGTCAGTATTTAACTGGTCAGGATAGGACACACTCTTTGGATGAGAGGAGGAAAAAGTACAGCTACTTTGAGGTGGTCTCCTTATAATCCATAAATAGACACAGACAATATTGGTGTCATGGTAGTTTCATCCTTAGTGGAAAACCAAACACCTCTAGAAAGATTTAATCTATTTAAAGTAACAGACTACATGGACTACCCACTTCACCACTCTGATATAAGCCAAACAGAGCACCAGTATTTCTATTACAATAAGCTTCAGAAATTGAATTGAAAAGCTTCTCATGTGAAGATCTGTTGGATCCTGAGATCAATTCGAGCCTGAATCACTCAAAGTAGCACTACAAAAGACAAAACTGTATTTCAATTTATATCCTTTCTCAGAAGTTTGTGACCCAAGAGCTGAACAAAAATATTGATGCTTATCCTCCCCATCACAACAGTGATACAAGCAGAAAGGCTGGCTTGGGGCCTTCAGGTTGTGATATATGAGACAGAAGAACAACCTTAGACAAATTTAAACGTGCAGCTAAGAAACCACTAACAGCACAGTTTTAAATAACAAAAATATGTAAAAATGTCTTATCATGGAAAAAGGCTCCCACAGCTGATCTTCCTGTTCTTTCCCCATCACCACAAGTGTTTGTGATTCCATGAGCAGTTGTTTGCAAAACACGTGGCCAAATCAGATACGATCCCTAAAACCGTGGGGGCTTTTTAAGCTGTTATCAGCAAGACAGCACAAGCAAATATTGAACCACACACCAGCAGCACAAGGAAGGCTAAGAGAGAATGGCCAGGTATAAAAATGAGTTAGTTCTCTGTTAGCAGAAGAATAACCTTAGAGCTCTTCAGCCTGCTTGTGAAATCCCATGCTAAGGGTGTGCTGCACTCAAGCTGTACTTCGCCCCCAGCCACTTATTCTTGCCCAAATACCATTCCTTCCTTTATGCCAGTACAAATATTTGTGTGACCATGGAGTTAACTAAACCAGGGAACCGATCCAGTGGAGAACTAAATTGGCAAAAACAACTGGTTAGTCAGAGATTCTCTCATCAAGCAGAACGTCTGCAAGTGCCAGCAAAAGGGAGAGAAGTGTGCAGGCTGTGGCAGACGAGAGGCTGTGAAACCTCTTTCACCATCAGCCTACGCTTACACTGACTGTGAAACTACAAACTCTGATTTCATGGCTTGGGTTATGTTTTCTGACTGGTGAAAGTGCTGACTGTGTTTGAGATTTCAGGGCGACTAAAAGGGAGACTTAACCCTGTGTCTAATGTCCTCCACTTACACAAGAACTTTAAGGGTCCCACTCCTCTCCTTTCCCATCTCAACGCCGCTTCCTCAAATGTGCAACACAATTGTATGGCAAACCAGTTTAGGGAACTACTCTAACTCAAACCCAGATAATGTACAAAGTCCTTTTGGGAAAGAAAGAGCTTCCAGTTGGGTCAGTTCCTCTTTCCAGTTCCTCACACAGCCAACTACAAATCTGACTACTTTATTCACTTAGTACATTTGCTATTAATTCAGCATTACATTAGTTTTGCCTCATGAATAGAAAAAAATTGAGAGAAGCATTTAAACAAAGTCTATGAAATAGCCAACTTTTATAAAAATGTTATGCTATTGAACATCTTTATACCAGTTAAAAAATTATTAAAAGGAACAGCTCTTCTCAAGGAGTTTCCATTTCCTGTCCCCCTTCTTTCAATACTGTCTCAATTTAAGTTCAGAGCACACAGTGGTAATTTGGAAGCTGAAGTTCCTCATCAAACACATGCCAGCAAAGTATTTGAAACATACTTGAAACAACAGGCCAGTCACAGTCTATGCTGAAGAGGAGTTCAACTTGGAATTCTTGTATTATGACTTTGGACAAGCTGTACACAATCATCAAAATAAATCAATGAAAGATATTCCAAAAGTTCCAGAATGAAGCACACAACTCCCAATCATTACATTTTTGTGTTCTTAACCTACTGTCCTGTGAAGCAATGCTTCACTCTCTCCAATGGCTCATCTTCGCTTTTAGGAAAAAAAATATCATTTTCATATAAATACAGTAACTCATTTAACACTTGAAATGAATGGAGACAAATACAAAAGAATCATATCAGCATTTTAAGATCGTATTTTAGGACAACTGCAACACTTAGAGTTGCACACTGAAATAGCAAAGCCTGAGGAGAGAAAGCAGTAGTGTGTCCAATGCTTTGGAAGTAATTATACCTTGTATATGAAATAATTATGCAAATCAGCTAATATTCTGTAACACACTAAGTGGCAACCCAAGCAAGAGGAATTAGCATAGAAGTGAGTTAAGCACCTTGATCCTTTTGACCACAGCTGCACACAGTGATTGATGGAGGTAAGGCTCTTAGCCTTGACCAGTTTCACGCACTCCCCAAGCAGGAGCCCAGTCCTGCTTGGCAAGGACACGCAAAGCTCTGCTTTAGAAACATTTCAAGAAGACAGTTCCCACACACACCACTTAGATTCCCTGAAAATATGTAAAAGCCAACACCTGAGCTAGCCTTACACAACATAATACAGACTATTGTCAGCTACCACAGGGTGTAAAATGGCAGTAACACATTTGAAAGAGCACTAACAAAAGCACCACTTGGAGTGTGCTGATGAAACTGTGTGCTTGGCCACAACTACCTTGTGCCAACTCTTGATAAATCCATCAGCCTGTCATATTTGCCTGTTTGATGGATTACTCCACCAGCTGAATATTCAAACAAGAGAACATTGTATCTATGTATGTGAGATAACAGAGTGTAATACTTTCACAGATGCTTATCTCCCATACTCAATTACATGGCCCAAAGACTAGAACCCTTTTTCTTCCTTATTAATACCAGCAATTTTCTGGAAGTTTGTAAGGTAAGGAGGAAATCCTAAGCAACTTGCTGTTACAAGAGCTTGGCAAACACAGCCATGCCTGGCTGCAGAGCCAAATGCTACATTCGAATCCAGTCCTCCTTTGTACTGCCAAGACTTCTCTCTCTCAGCTCTCTGGTAACCAGGCAGAGGACAAGCCTTCCTGGGCTGAAGATAATCATCATCATCCTGCTTGTAATAATAATACAAAATGCTGTTCTTAAAGCAGTTATCAGCAGGACACCTCTTTAGCAGCAGTAGGAGAATAACTCATGCAGTGAGGGTTAACTAACTGTCCCTTACATAAAACTGTGGAAGTGTTCACTGCCCTGAAGACCTTGCTTATGCAAACCAAAATAAATCTTAAATATAGAGAAAACTAAATGATCCTGGGACTGAAGCAAAGGAGTCTACAGGAGATTCAGAGAGCAATGGACAAATGTTAGTCATTTACCCTTCTGCTGGATATATTATATGATGGGTCATTTACAATAACTCCTGCTATTACTGAATGAGCAAACAGCATTTCATTAAAGAGCTCAATCTGAGTGGACAAATCCATGAACCACAAGAAAATCGCCTGTAAATAAGAACAATTACAGGCACATTAAAAAGAGAAAGCAGTTAGGCTGGAGGAGTGAAAACCCCGAGCTAAGGATACATGGGATCCTGCCTATTTGTGTGCTAACATGAGCATTCTACAGGCAGAGAACAACCAAAAGTCACCCGTAAGGTCTGTAATTGCAGGGTAACTGACTGGGGTGCATTTATCACATTAGTATCCTGCAGACATAGCATGAGGTAGCAGACAGTAACATGAGACTGGAAGTCAACAAATGCAGAATTTTAACCGTTACCAGCACAATGTGACTTGGTTTACTTGACAGAATTATCTTAGCAGCTTCCCTCATCTGTGACCTGGGAGTGAAGTGCAAGGTCTCATTACGTGCTTCAGGCTACAACAGCAAGAAATGGCAATGACAATAGAGGCAGTAATTCACTCTATTTTACCAGTAATTTTAACCTCCTCTTTACAGACTGTACAATTAGAAGCTCTAAAGAAAACATGCTATTTATCACCAGAACTTCTCCCCTGCCTAGTTCTATTGGAGCTCATGACAACAGCTCCTTTAATCCCTACTTTTCCCCAAACACTAAAAATTCTTTCTCTGCATAGATGTAGCACCAGAATAAATAATAGAGGACCTGAGTGCCTACCTCTAAAATAAATTTTAAGGTGTTGTAATACTTCCCTATTATGATCAATTCTAAACAAGACTGTTTGCTCTCCATTTAAAAAGAAATTAAGCTATTACATACTGGGGCAATTCATCAAGCTTGTGAAGTGTATGGAAACAGCTCTGCAACACTTCACCTCCCACTCGACAACACAAGGGAGTGCAAACACATTCCTGCTGAGCCACTAGAAAGGTGTGGCTAAGAGCAGTACTAGCAAAGCAGTCAGAGCTAGCTGGACAACCCTGAACTGGATGGAGCATGAAACAAAACATGAGTGTGGCAACTGTCATATTCCTATTACTGGCATAAAATTCACAGGCTCTCTCCTTTAATTTTTAAGTAAAAGTAAGCGACAACCACCTCACTCACCTGAACTAATGCAAATGAACATCTGGATAATACTGTCCTAATTACATTCAGATCTGTCACCTTCATCCTTTTTAGCATGAGACTTATCCTTTGATGTGTGGAAAGGTGCTTAAAAGGAGCTCCTTCACATTAAGGTCTGAATGCAGAAGATCACAAAAGCTAAGAATGGCAATGGAATTTTGAACAAAGTGGCTGTAAAGTTTCACCATCCTGTTACATAGGCAACAACCTGAACTCAATGGGCCCAGAGGTCTTCCAGCCCGCCTGCTGCATGTCCTACATGTCTGTGACAGAAACCAGGCAGCAAAAATGTTAACATGACATCTTATATTGAGAGAAGTTATTGCAATGAGGAGTCCAGCTGGCCTCACTACCTATTACACACAAACACTGTGTTCTGCTTGGAGCTGCATCCCCTCATGCAGGTTAACAACATGCAGGAACCTTTCAGTAAAACAAGAATCAGCAGTTTCTACTCCAAGAAGAGGAAACTCAACAGAACTAAAGAGAGATGATGGCCAGGCTTTTGAACTTGGCCACTAGGCCAAGCTGATACCTTAAGTTTCTGACAAGTTAAAACCTGTTTTAACAGGATTTCTTAATATTCCTTGGGGTTTTTAAAAAAAAAAAGTCATGGGGCTTTCTTTGTAGAAACTCTCCTAGAAATATCACAGGGAATACAAAGCACAACATGTACTTGTCCAATAAGACTTAAAAGTGAAGTTACCAAGTTGGGTAACACTATATTTCCACAGCCAGGACTACTGAATTCCTGACTACAGCTTCCACCAGTTCTGTTACTAGACAGTGGGGAGAAACTTGGGTAAGGCTCTTGGTGACTTGACTATCAAAGTACTGATATACCTATACCAATAAAAATATGACTTTTCTTGTGTAAGCTCCTTCTACAGAGTACCAGGCAGCTGGCAGTAAATGCAACACTTGGCCTTGTTTCATTACAACTGCAGGATGCTTTCAGAGCAGCCATGGGGTAACCTGAACCCTCTGCCATGGGTGCTACAGACTGCTCTTACCAGAGTACCCAGAGACAGAGCTGCAGATCCCACAGCGCAGCAGAGCAGTGGGAGAGAGGGAGACCAGACTCCTTCCCACCTGCCAAATGCTCCTGCAGCTCACACTCCCACCAGCAGCTCGAGTGTGTGACTTGTGCCTCTGGGCTCTGTCACAGGAACTGGCCACCTCCTGCCTGGAATGCTGAGGCAACACAGTTACACTGCAGCCCTCACCTAAGCCTATGACAAGAGAGAATCGAACAAGAAATGTCTGACATTGCCTCAGGAGTGACTCAGAACTGCCACCTGACTCACCAACTTTGCACCAAGCACCACCCTGGCCCTGAGCCATCAGAAACCTCGGCCATTTAAACAGAGTTCACTGTCCTGGAGCCAACGAGCAGAGCACAGAGGGCTGCATTTATTTTCCAACTGTTTAGTTTACTTTCCAAATCAGTTTTGAATTACAGGGGAAAAAGAACTCATACAAGCGAACACAAAAGTGAAAAGCTGCCTTCTTAAGCTAATTTATTCACGTAATAATATGAAAGAGAATTTACTCCAGAAAAAATAAAGAGTATGCAGACCTGCACCTTCTAAACTATAAACTAACCAGAAATTCAATATAATTTCACACACTTTAAGAACTCTTGAATACAATGCAGTACCCATTAAGAAATTGGAAGGTGGAAGAATTTTGACAGTTATTTTGCAATTGCAAGAATAAACCTTATGACAAGCAGATCTTACTAGGTACAGACAGGTTTTATTAATTAATTACAACTGCAACCTTGTTCACAACGTCCAGCCAGAAACAAGGTATTCCTGTTCAATCAAACCTAATCAAGGTACTTAATATTTAGGGAAGGGAGTTGCATTGGCACAGAAAAGCAGTGACGTTAACAAAGGGCGGGACAAGACACATAACAAAAGGCTTCCACCACATCCTGGAACAGGGAATACTCTATCACAGAGTCTTCCTCCCAAACTTCAAATATGATAGGACTACTCCTTGGTATCTAAAATAAGTATCTCATGCACAACAGGATGCAGATCCATACTCTGGAGTTACTAGAAAATGCTACCCTAAAATTAAAGGTGATTGTGGCGTGAAGAGAATTACAAAGCAGAATTTACCTGATGAACTTCATTGCCCAATTCCAACCACATCAAAGAAATACTGAAACCAAATACTTCAAAAACACTAAATATAAATTCGAATTTCTCGTATGTATTTTGCAGTTGCTAACTTATTTTTTGGTTCTAAGACTGATGAATGTTAAGAAGTTACCATTTTTACCTGGGTTTTTGCATTTAAAGTAACTCACAGCTATTTATCATCACTTACAGAACCTTCATACACCAAAGTATCTGAGCATTGAATAAGAAAATTCCTTCATGTTGAAATAGCTGACCTAACCAAGCTCTCAGTCACTGAAGCACAAATAAGGATAAAAAATAAACCTCAGATGAGTAAATTGAAACTCCAAGATAAGTATCAGCTGAATATGGAACCAAGATGCAGAGCTCAAAACCACTATCAAAGCTATCAAGGTTTGAACTAAGAAAATTTCAAGCTATTTGCACATTTTCAAAATCCTCATATAATCATATTCCCTTTTTAAGGAAAGAAGGACAGTTCCTTGGTAAACTTCAGAATGCTGCTGTCGCAGTATCAGCTGTTATTTATGAGACAGATTATATCATTTAGCTTCCTCTGCAGAGGATTTTGTAAGTCATGGCCTTAAGACAGAAGACATTATGACAAATCTGCACCACACACAATGGGACTATTGATCCCGATGTCTCTAAATACTATTTTCTCTCCAGGCTCCACTTTCCTCCTGCCCCTCCTCCCTCTTTTTTTTTTTTAATAAATCAGCTGCTTTATTTGGATAATGTTATTCCCAGAAAATTGACGTTTATTCAAAAAACCAGTTTTTATTATTGGAAATGTTCACTTCTTGCACCTGTTCTAGAAACAGAATGTCTTTTCCAATTGAGATTTTGATGTACTGCTGGACTTAATAACTTATATCCTTAGAAATAAACTTTTTAAAACCAGACAATATTATAATGGTATAATGATTTAATTCTACAGACAAAAAAAAAGTCAACAAGTAAAACTTTTGAAAAACTTTATTTCCCTGAAAGGTCCTGGAACTCAAGACAGGGTTGTACTCCTAAATAACTCATCTGTCACCTTATTAAAACTCCTTTACCCAGGGTTGACTTTGTATACAAGAAGCTGTAAAAAGGACAAGTCTTAATCACAGTGGTTTTTAAATGTCATCCAAATCTTGGCCTAGAAAAGTCTCAGTCTAGTACACAAAACAGTTTATTATCATTATGAATAAGCTGACACTTCTCTTCAGTTTGCCTTCTTTAAGCCTATACATCACACAGGCCTCTTTAAAAACTGTTTGGAGAAACAAAAAAATTTTAAAAAGTTTAAAACACAACAACAGTTTTGCAAGACTTTTGATTTGTAAGGGCAGGTACAAGCGGGTGTCATGAATATCATCTGGTATATACCAATATATATCTACAGACCTTCAGCCCGTTGTTCCCCTAAGCATTCCACAATTCACAGAACACAGAATGGTTTGGATTGGAAAGTAACTTTAGGGAGCAACTAGCCAAGACCCTGCCATGAGCAAGGACATCTTCAGCCCACAGAATTACTGGGGTTGGAAGGGAGCTCTGGAGATAATCCAGTCCAACCCCTGCTGAAGCAGGTACACCGGGAGCAGGTTGCACAGGAACACATCCAGCCAAGTTTTGAATATCTCCAGAGACGGAGACTCCACAACCTCTCTGGGCAGGCTGTTCCAGCGCTCTGTCACTCAAAGGAAAACTTTTCCTCATGTCAAAATGGAATTTCTGTGTGTTTGCATCCACTGCCACTGGGCACCACTGAAAAGGGCGATGGAGAGGTGCTCCAAGCTTTCCCTACAGACTAATTATCAGAGGAGACAGAACAACCTTTGCTAAGTTCTCCACCGTATCAAATTTTTCTCATGCCAAAAATGAAGGAGTGGCTGACACACGCAACAAAAACGTCATGCTCTCCATCTGCAACACAGTGATCACGATAACCAAGTCCACAGACAAGTCATCATGTGGGAGTAGGCTCTATTCAAGGAAACAAACTTGTAAATATCTGAGCTATTTAAATGTGTAAGGGGTGTGAACGGGCATCTCAGTCCTCTACCACGCTCCACCTCTGAACAGCACGGAGTTGCGAGTCAATGGCAATTGCACGCAAGGCTGTCCTTAGGAAGGAGGGAAACACTTTAGAGAGCATGTGGTGACTTGGGAAGCTCTCTTTAAACGTGCAGGTGAATCTTTACCCTCCTCCTGCTTTGAGAGACTTGTCTGTTCCCCCTCAGGGGCCTGAGGGCCACGCTGGGAGCCAATCCAGCAGAGACGGATTCCAAGGGCTCGAGCACCAAACCGGGCACACACAGCCCGGGACCCTGGCACAGGGGGAGGCACCCAAAGCTGAAGCGCTCATCGCCAAGAGCTGGAAGGGCCCAGAGGCGCCCGAGAGGGGCGGGAAAGCAGCCAGCCATAATGGAAAGACCAGAGACTACTTTCAAAGCAACTCCTGGCTGCCCGCAGCCCCGGAGGAGCCACAAAGCCACACCGGGAGGCCGCTCAGGGGCCAGCCCGGGCAGTCACGGGGGGACAGGGACGGAAGCAGGGAGAGACAACAGGCCCGGGGTCAGGCGGGCACACAGGGGGTGTGAGGCCGCCACCTCAGCAGGGGAGGGGCCGCGGCCATGTTGGGGGGGGCGAGGGGAGCGCGGCCCCGGCTGAGGGGCCACGGCCGAGCCGCCCCCGGCCCCCCGCGCGCGCCCCGCTGTACTCACGCCTTGTCCACCAACTCCCGCACTTTCCACATGTTCAGCATGAAGCCGACCGTCCGGAGACCCGCCCGGTCTCGCTCCCTCCGCCGCCGGCCCCAGGAGGCCCCGCTCGCCGCGCTCCGGCCGCCGCCGCCTCCGCCGAGCCAGGGACGCGGCGCCGCTCCCGGAAATGAAGGGTCGGGCGGCCGCGCGGGCTGCTGGGAGCGGTAGTTCGCGGCGGCGCGCGGGGCCTGCCGGGAGCGGGCCTGAGGGCCGGGAGGCGGGCCGGGGTGAAATTGAAACTGGCCGGGGTGAAATTGAAACTGGCCGGGGTGAAATTGAAACTGGCCGGAGTGAAGTTGTAATTGTCCGGAGTGGGATGGGGCTCCTCCGGCCCTGTCCTGAGGGCTTCACGGCCGCTCTCACACGGCGGGGGCATCGAGGGGTTGTGCCCCTCTGGGGGGCATGGCGGGCCCGGCTCAAAGCCGCCCTCACTCCTCCCTCACACCTCCCTCACACCCCTGCAGCCTGCACCCGCAGCCCGGCGAGGTGCAAGACGGAAAATGGCTGTGAAATAGTTGGTAAAATCAAACCATTGGCGTGAAAGCCATGTCGGACCCGAATGTGGTTTTATACTCGGCTTTTAGCGCGAGGAACTCCTACAAGAGCAGCATCCCGTCCTTAGGGCCGTCCATCTGCTGATCATGGTGTACGGCCTGGAGCGAATTGCCACTGGAATTTCCAGATCCCCAAAACCCAGATTTGGGAAAGACATGGCTGGGAAAGCAGATGGGAGGGTTCAGCATGTGGGCTGCCCCCCAGTTTGCCGAGGCATTGCACAGGCAGGAGCATTGTCTGCACTCTGGAGAAAGGGCAAATTGGCTGGCAAAACCCAGGGAACAATCACCCACATAAAAGCTGCCTGAGGATAATACTGGCTGTTTCAACACACTTGCCAACAGGCAAGACCATCTTCAGATATTGCCCGTGCAGGTATTGAGCAGGAACCACAGCTACAATGAGAACAGTGAAGTCAAAGTGAGTTTACAATCAGGATTGTCAGATAGTGTAGTTACATACATTTATTTTCTTATAAATTGTATTTAATGTGAGTTTTAAGTGGCACAGTTTCATTCTTGATCTATGTTTTTTGTGTGTTTGTGTCATAAATAAATATGTTTTGCCAAAAGACAATATAAATCTGCAAACTTTTATCCAAAGATAAAGATCCAAATTCAAGATATTTTCATTTTAGTTGTTCCATCAGAGCTTGCAAAAAGCACGAGAAGGACCAGTTGCAATGGCACTTGCTGCTCTTATAAATCACTTCTTTTAAAATTAAGTGATTCTCTGAACTTGTCAGGAAAACTAAACAGCTGAACTCCTGCCCATTTTCTGACTTCCCACTGTATCTTTTCACACAGACACTTTGTGACTTCTGTCTCCTGAACATGTCCATGAAATCTATTTGAGTATAAGAACTTCCTGAACAGAACATCAAATCCAGCATCCTCTTCCTACCAGCAGTATTAGAGGTTGATTGATGTAAAGGATGTGGATGGATCAGTCCTCAGGTACATCTTTCAAATTTTCAGTTTTCTGTGGCTTAGGGACTCAATTCTGGAGTATTCATGCTAAAACTTTCCTTTTAGGAGCACTGGATGGACTTCTGTTTTATGGATTTAATTGATTGCTTTTTGAGCCTTTTTAGATGAACCTACACTACACCTCATGGCAATGAATTCAGTGTTCTGTCACATGATAAAATTGTTCCTTTTGTGTGTTTTAAATTGTCTGCTTCATAGCATTACCAGTTCAAGTAATGTGAGAATTAGTACATAACAATTCCCTAGCACTCCTTTCTTTGTCAGTTGCAAATTTAGAAATCTGTAGATTTCTTACTACACTGTTTATTACTGCCTAAGAGTTGCAATGTACTTAATTTCTGCTGAAAGTTATGGCCAGCCTAGAAATGGTTTATGGCTTTTTTTTTTCTCAGTTTCCTTCATGAGAGTTCTTAACAAAGTTTTCATTTTTGAATGCTACTGAACGCTGAGATGGTATTTTAATCTGCAGCACAGTACCTGTGGTGGCTGTGGTTGGTGTGTAACTGAACTCAGCCCCAGTTTTACTGCCCCACGAATGAGAGGCACGTGGCCATTGAGGACTGGGAGGAGAGAGATGCCTAATTTCATACTGTAACACCTGGCAAAGCAAGCTGGGTGAGGACTCTGGCTGTTTAATATCAGCCTTTTGGTTTTTTCTGAGTACACTGACATTTATCTTCAGGAGCAGATGATGTTTATAACCTCTGTTTAATGAAGAAATAACAGAAAGTACAATAATTGGAGCTTGCAGAAACACACCTTTTCTGATTGGCTGGAAGTGTTGTTATTTTTAAGTGTGGCTTCAGTCCATATTGGAACAGGATCAGATTTCTAAAGACAATTCTGATGAACTGCAAATTCCCCAGATTCTGCTGTGGTGCAGTGAAATTGATGTTCTTGTTAGAGCTGGCTTCCTTGAGCAGCTGCAGAGTTCTGAGTGCTGGGGTAGAGCTGCCAACTCATGGGGGGCTGCCAGAGGCAGATTCCAGGGTCCAGACTCAGCCACACCTCAATGTGCACATAACCCCAAGATCAAATGCACCCTTTCCTCACTATTTCCTCATCAGGGATAACATTTGAATTGAAACAGTTAAGGGTCAATAAGCCATTGGGATTTTGTTGATTTATTTGTTTTATAGAAATTTTTTTTCCATATTAAGAAAAAAATAAATTACAATTCACTGTCGTCACACACTTCAGAAAAAAAAAAAGAATGGTAAAGAGTATTTTAGGTGCAGGCATAGAAGAATAACAATACATACAGAAGAAAGAAAGGCTGAAGCACGGATTTAAAAGATGAAGGTGAGTATCTTCTAAGCATTGCTTGCTATGTCTGGCTGCAGTAATGGGGCAAGGAGAGATGACTGGCATTTATTGTCAATTTTAAGGTATAGTAAAAAGTAGGTCTTTATGTGACATTGAATGCAACATGACTGACAGTAATTTTGCCATCCCCATTCTGTCAGCTGCTGATAAAGTGCATGAGCATATGTATAATTTCTGAATGATGTGAAGACACTTTCTGGTTCATAAGTAATTCCTTTAAAAAAAAAGATCTGATCGGTGAAGGGAGAGGGTAATGCAGTTTCAAAGCAATGCAATATTCAGCATAACAGGTAGTACTTGTAACATATATCATGTAGAGGAACTGTACTTTATTATAATTTGAACCATCAATTACAGGAGAAGCAGTTAAAGAAATTGAACTAATTTGAGCACTGCAATAGAGTTTGCACCTGGCTATTCCAGAAGTTAATATGGGCCATTTGGTGCACAAAAAGTCTTGCACATTTCAAATGCCTGGAGAGCAATATTGTTGTTAATATCAACCATATTAATGCACAGGAGAGACATGTCCAAGTCAGTGATTAATTTACAATTAAAATGCAAGGGGGAAAAGAGGAATGTCAAGGAAATCACATTGTGGCAGCATAGAGAGGCTATGGCACAGACTGAGAAAAAACTTCATTTAAAGCAGCATTTGTTTCCATGATTTAATAAAGCTCCACTTTTTACCCACTTACACAGCTGAAATCTGAATTTCATAAAGTTTGTTTGTTCTAAGAATTAGTCAGTAGGGCAGAAGCAACACTGGAATAATGTGTCCCGTTTGTAGGCTGGTTACTATCCAGGCTTTTCTGAAAAATTGCAGCTTCTTTGAGTCCAAATGTGTCTTTCTGCAGCACATCCCAGCTGCACAAACATCGTATTCCAACCAGAGGGTCCCTGCGTGGGCTGTTCCAGAGCCTGTCTTCCTGCTCTGCCACAGAATGGTTTTGCCTCTGGCAAAATCCTCCAGTCCCTTCCATGGGCATAAGAACTTCCTGTGAGGCTTCCACTACCTGAGCCCACATTACACTCATTTTAGGAGAGAATCTTGAGGGGCAGGCAGTAACAGGGAATATTGGTGGGGAATGCTGGAAAGCGTGGGGGGAGTGAAAAAAAGACTGTGAGTGATGTTCCTATGTTGTCCCTCCTCACGCTGCCCTGCTGAGCCGATCCACCCATTTACTAACAGCCTTTGCATGGCCGGGACCTGTCTGACTCACTGTAAAGGAACGTAGGTAGCAACTTCAAAGTTTTTTAAGAAGTGAAGTTGATTCTATTTTAAGCTTTAGATCCAAGACTACAACTGCCCGTGTTATGCTTGTGGAAGACTAGGAGTGCCAGGCAGAAGTGATGATTTATCTCAGGAACTGTAAGGACAACCCTGCCCTTCAGACAGCTTCTTCTGCCAGCAGAACATGGGCAGAAGTCCCTGCAGGGAGGCTCTGCTGAATGTTAACATCAGGCTGCATCCAGCCAGTGCTGCTTTTTTTTCTAGCCTGAAGAAATGAAGGTTGATTCCATACTGTGGATTTTCACTCTGTCTCCTCACAGTCTTTTGAAACGGTTGAACCAGTTCAGTTAGATAAGGCAGAGGTGGTTTGCTCTAAAAGTGAATTACAAATTTATGCAGAATTCTTACAAGTTTTCCCAAAATAAATGACTGAACAGGAGAGATCTTATTGTTACTGCTCCTGAAAAGATGTGCTTAGCCTTTAATGAAAAGCATTTAAGGTCATAGTTCTCCGGGTTCTCCGTTGTCCAGTATGCAGTAAATTCTGGCTTTTCCTGTGCCTGGGGCAATCACAGCATTGTTTTTTTGTTGTTGATTCCCCGATGTCTAGAAAGGGGTGAATTCCTGCTGCCAAAATATTACCATTTAATTATCAAACCAATCAACTGTGAGACAAATGTCTCCAGGGAAGCAATCTTCATTAGTTCCAATTTTTACAGAGCTACTTGGGGTTTTTTGGTTTCTCATTTTTTCCCACATTAGTAACTGGCAGTGTATGCATGTCTCCAAATTAGGATGGAAACGTGGGGTTTGGGGATTGCCAGTTAATGGATAATATTAGATGTTCTGAGCTTTCCTTCAGGCTAATGATGTGATCTGATCTGACACTGCTCTTGGGGAGGCTTTGGAGATACAGGTTTTTAAACGTTACCACTGTTGAAGTTTAAAATTCAGGGAAACCCCGTGTGAATTATGTCCTGATGTCACCACAGCTGTCTCTGTCATACCATTAGACACCTCCTTTAAGTGGATATGGTACTTTTCCATGGAAGATTTAGGAGTTTGTATTTGAGAACTGATCCTCAGTAGAATTCTCTCATCTGAACCACACATGATCTTTATTCTTCTCCCAGAAACTCATGTCCATATTCCTCAGTCTTTTGTTGTATTCTAAGACTCTAGACCTTGGATTGTTGCTGGTTGCTGTTGTGCAGTTGTTCCAGTGAGTTCTGTTGTCTGCTGACAACAATTCACCTCTCTGGCATTTAAACTATACAGGAGAAGAAGAAAAGGACAGGTCACTGTCTGCTTTTTGTAACAGTCAGCCGCTGACAGATTTGTTTTGGTTAGCAGGCTGGGTTTCAAGTTCCAAAATGCCTGTGACTGTGGCCAGAGTTAGAAAAGTGGTAGCAGAACAGGGCTGAACCAGAAGCACATGCCAGACTAGTGAGGTCAGAATTCTTGGGGATGGTTGCAGCCTGTAAGTGTTCCCATTTATTACATTGTCAGTTTGATTGTAGTCCAAGTCACTCAGCTTTGTGCCAGATCTCCGACCAGAAAGGTCTTGTTTGCCTGATTTCCTAAGGATACAAATCTTCTGAGATCTCCCTGTCTCTGTATTTGTGTCTTTCAGTCTCCTTGCAATTACTGTTGGGCCAGTTTCAATCAGATGAGATACAGGGGTGGCCACCTTAAGGATTTGAAGTTGTGTTTTGTGAAAATGCACAGCTGTGTGGAGAGAGATACCACAGGAAGGCTCTGTTAAGGATGTAGTAGGAGTAGAAAGGCTGTAGTAGTAGTAGTTCAGTTTGATACTGTGCATCCCTTTGGAGAGCATTCTTACCAGCTTTCCTCAGGGGGTTTGTCTTACACACAGGACAACCCAACCACAAGACACAAACAGGAGATCAGGTCTCCTTTACTGCTCTCTGTAGACCTCATTTCACTTTGCCTAGTCTCCTATGGATTAACTGGAGCCATAAATGTCTTACATAACCCATCAGATAAAGCCCTACAACAGCTCTCTGTCAGCTGTGAATATAAGAGGACAGAGTTGTAGTCTTCCTTCTTGGTGCATCTAAATAGTCCCAAAACAGCTGAAAGAAATGGCAATTCAAAGTCATCTTCAAGCTGTGGTCCAGGGCAGCTGTTCTTTGGTAAGGCAGAGAAACATGGTTAAAGAAATCACTTCAGCTTTTTCTCTTAAAGGTCATAGTACATATTTTCATGAAGGCAAGCTAACAAACAAACCCAGGGAGAACTGAAAGCAGTGCTTGAACAGACAAAAATTAGTCTCATTTTCATTTTGGCTGGAAATTAAAACTGGCACAGTAACACTTCACAGGATGGTCTTCAAAATCCCCTTTTCAGAATATTTAATGGGACTTGGAACGAAACACAGTAGATGGAGACATTTTCACAGACTGGCAGACTGGGACTCTCCAGGCTGGAATTATCCAGACAGTTTTAGTCAGAGGAACTGGCTTTCTATCTCAAAGTGGGAGACAATGCCTTAAATGCTGCTGCTTTTTTTTTTTTTTTTTTTTTTTTTTTTTTTTTTTTTTTTTTTTTTTTTTCACCCACCACAGTTTTTAATTAGGTCGTGATTCAGAGAAAATAATGGAAAAAAGTGCTGCTGATTTTTCTACATTCAAATAATAATCATGAAAGTGCTGTTTAATGAGTTTCTTTTCTCTGTATCGGTTCACATAATAATTTATATGCATCAACAGTAAAACAGTACAAATGCAAGTCCTGTCATGAAGAGCTCCCACCTGAGTAACTTCTGTTAGGGGGAAGAAATGGTGTTTTAGCAACTTTGACTTCCATGCTCCCCTCATTCCTTCTTCTCTATTTCCTTTGAATGTGGTTGTTTTGGTTCATATTTTTTTACAAAAATAAGGTTTTAAAAGCTGCTGTTGGTTATTAGTATTTTACAAAAGCAAACCCCATCACCAGCATAAAAGCTACAGAAGTTTTAATGACATAAAAGGAAAGTTGAAAGAACAAACTCAATTTCAAAGGTAAAATTGACAAAGTTTATTGTTAAGTTGGGGGAAATATCAGATGGAAAACAATATCATAAATTAACAGCATGTATTTCTTGTCTAGAAGAACCAGATCTGTTCCACTGGGATTCAAGTGGACATTTTTTGCAGCACTGAGTAACCTTATCCACGTTTATTTACTACAGCTTCTTTCTTAGGATTATTTGGCCACTATCAGATGAAAGATAGCGAATTGAATGTATCGATCATCTCCAGTTCCACAGTTCTTCTGTGAGGTTCTTGGCAATTCATTCAGCTTCATTCAGTATTGAATTTACTGTGTCTGGACCTTCAATTCTTAGATCCCATCAAAGTAAGAGAAAGCCACCATTTACATATCCTCTGATGTTGAGGATCACTTTGGGAACAAAGAGATGCTCATTTCCAGCTGCCTGTCTCCTCCTCCTGGAGTAATTGCCAGACAGATCTAAACTTTTGCCTTGCATGCAGTACCACCCAGTTAAACAAACATGTTGCACAAGACCAGAATGCAGTGGCTGGGTTAATTTTGTGCTTCTTTCTTGTTTTTCAATATTTTCAATTCCTCTGGTTCCCATTGGTGCAACTTTTATTTACTGTCTCCCACTGTGTCAAGAACTAAATGGTTACCTTTGAATGGAGGCTGAGGGCTGAGTTGACAGAAG
Organism: Sitta carolinensis; assembly: GCA_032173965.1. Lineage (NCBI taxonomy): Eukaryota > Metazoa > Chordata > Aves > Passeriformes > Sittidae > Sitta > Sitta carolinensis. The sequence goes on along the minus strand of CM063294.1, from coordinate 10,485,160 downwards.
ATATTGGCAGCCCTTAAGCTTTAAGGTGCTTGTTCATTAGAGTTCATCAGTTTGGGGACTCCTTGCTGTTTTGGAAGACAGAAACAGAAAAAAAGGACCATAAATGCTGCTGGACTGAATAAAAGGTTCTGTTATTGGGAAAAGGAAAAAAAAAAACCTACCCAACCTACCACAGAAACAAAGAGGTAAGAGCTCTAGAGAGGCAGGAGTTGTCAAAAAGCCTTCCCCATCAAACAGACTTCAGAGAACCACAGCAGACGGATTTTCAGTACCAGTCAAATGTAAGAGTGTAGGAAGTTGACATGCTGTCCCTTGGAGAGCCAAGGTATTGACAAAAGACATGCAAACTTGAAAAATGTACATTTGTGGAAAAATCCATCCTGACAAGTGACTGCACTTAAGTCGCCAAATGGACTTCACCCCTGGGATGAAACTCAATTATTGTTGCACATCCAATGAATCCATCCATGGAGAAAGCACATGGCCAATAAAAGGGAACCGTTCAGTAATCAGATCTTTCAAAAACTATTTAGCTCTTTGCCACTGAGTCCCTGCTCTAAGTGGCATGTGCTTCCCTGCAAACCTGCTTGGCTCCTCGACTGGCTGGTGAGGAGTGCTGAGCCACTGGGAGCTCTTCTGCAGCACAAACACATCCTGCACGAGCCACTCAAAATCATTTCTCAAACCCTTCTGGGTTGTCCGACATCAAAGCTTTTTCAACTGCAACCTTGTATTTAGTGCACATGAAAGATGCTTTTGTGTTGGAGATATTTTTACAATACTGTGAGTAGAAGCTATTTATTGCCTAAAGGATTGTGTTAAATGGTTTAGCCCAGTCAAGGCTCCATTAAGTAAGGAGCTTGCAGGCTGCAGTCATTAAGACAGTCTTCCATTTTGAGTGAGGAAATGTCTCGCATGCATCTGCTGCTCAGAGTTTATCTTTCCATACCAATATTTGCTAGGTGCCATCTCTCTTCTTTTGAGATTACATTATACTTTGCACAATCTGTGTGCTTTTTGTTTGCCATCTTCTTGATTTCATCAGGTCCACTGTTATTATCATGAGTAAATCCCTCTTAACAAAAAGTCTGTTTTGGGTAATTTTTATTTTCTGATTCACAAATGAAAGCTAGCCCTACTATTGGCCTCGAAACCATTTGTTTTAGGATGCACCTGCACGCATATTTGTTTCATAACAAAAACATCTTTGTGAAAAAGAAACACTGCAACTGTTGTTTGGGGAAAACAGGCAATAGTGGCTGACAACAGAAGCTTTTAAGAACATGTATTCTATGTGCACGTGTTTCTTAAGTTTACTTAGTTGCTGTTACCAGATTTGAAACCTTTGCCTCTTTTACCAGCCATCTAGTTCACTGCTGTGTCTGTCTGTTCTCATAGATCTGTCATGGTGATTTTTTGATGTTCTTCTCTAGAATAATTTGAATATCCTGTTTTTCATGACAATTCAGCATTCAGTTTCCCTCAGATATGTGAAATTCCAGTACCAACACTGTATACCCACATATGTGTGACGTGAGCACAGACATCTGCCCTTCCACCCATCAATAAGAGGAAAAATGTCCTGGTGACAAAGCTGCACAGTTTTTTGTCTTTATTTCTCTTGCTCTCATTGTTTCAACCATTTCATAATCCGTCTGCCTTTCTCTTTCTCCTTACAAGCTGGCAGTTTGGTCTTGGAACATTCTCTGGGCTGCCAAGCAACAAGCTTCTCCTTATTCAGATTTTCAGGGAAAAATGTAGCACATCTGTTTACACTGTCACCCTGACATAAGTTTGAGCCGACTCTCCAGAGTTATCAGGCATTATTATGTCAAGCACCAGTGTTCAAGGAGCATCAGCCATCAAGTCTTGCATCATCCCAGCCTCAGAGAAAACTGTTTAGCACAATTTTATTCATATGCTGTGAGTGGATATAAACAGGGTAGTGGATTTAACTCTTGTTTCAGCCAAAGACTGTTTAACATTTCTAGCAATGACATTAGCAGTTTTATCTCAACAAGCAAAAAATCCACATTCTTTGAAGAATATCCTTGGGGAGCTGAAAAAAACCCTTCAAACGCAGTAACAGGTTTTCATAAAAACACCCCATGTTTGCTTCATATTTATGACAAATCTTTATCACACTCAAAGTCTCTCCAGCAGTTTTTTCTCTATCTGACATTCTTTTCAGCATTTGTCTTCACTGATACAGTGACTCAGCACAACATGAGCATGGTATGCAAGTCTACCATTAAGCAAATATTTCTCATTGTTTGCAGAATCCCTGGAATTCAGCAGAGGAATAGACTGGTATTTGAGCCAAGAAACATCTGAATGTCATGTAAAGTTCAGTTAATTATTTTCCAAATAGTCACCAGCACTGCTCTAGCTTAGAGTAGGGTTCAACTGGTATTGTTGTGATTACACTGGAGCCTTTCAGGGTGGGGGGAATATTTGCTTTCATTTTGGCCTGCCTGGTTCCACATTGTGACAGAGCCATTTCACTAAAGGATGCATTCACAAAGACTTAGAAAAACCATGGCTGGTCTTTTAAAAAAGTTGCACCATTGTGCTTCCAGGGAATCAGCTTAGTCTGATTAGCACTCTGCACATATTCCATGTGCCCCTCTGCCAGGAGCACACAAACCAGCTGTGGCCATGGCAAAATTGAAGTGAACTCTGCAGTCATTGTAATCTGTGTCTATGTTTATGGCACTGTAAAATAAAGAGGAAGCATTTTTGAGTGTTTAGGTTCAACTCTACAGGGTTTGAGCTTCCTGCCTCTGCTCTGGGCTCCCTGACCTGTTCTGGCAGTGCTGAAGGGATTGGGAGATGATGATAAAAGTGTTGCTCTAGCAGCAACGAGTCAACACTAGTGAGCAACCTCTGAACACATTTCAGCAGGAGTCCTCTAACATCAGAGGTTCCAAAGGTAGCAAAAAATCACCTGATTTGCAGTTCATACTCCAAATCTTGACTTCTACAAAATAGGTTAGAAGCTCTGACTTTATTCTACTTCCAAAACCCTGGAAAACAACATGAGGAGCATGGGAACACAATCTTGCTCAGGTTTACAAAGGTATTTAAACATACAAAGATGCAGACAGACACCTAATAGGATTTATAAAAGTGCCTAAGGGAGTTTGGGACCTAATTCCCATTGGCTGTCAATGGGAATTAGATGTGTAATCTACTTAGGCAATTTGAAAATCCCACTGGCTGCATCTTTTCATGGCTAAGTACCATTACAAGCCTTAGCCTTAATGAATAGAATTATTATTATACTTGGTTTCATTTCCTCAAATTCTGATCTTGGTATGAAGGCTCAGTGAAAAACTGCTTAAATCCAAGCGTAGATGTGTGCCATGGATATGAAGTGTCAGGAAGGAATAACTGAGCTGCTGAAACCATCTAAACCATCTTCATATCACCACTGCATCTGCAACCAGCCCAGAGAGCTCCCAAGGGCTCATGTACTGGTCAGCTTGGCTTTATTGTGCGTCATGTTAAAAATGCAAGTGACTTGGTGAAGGAAAACTCTGCTCACTCAAAGCAAAGTAATAAAGAAAACAAAATCTTAAGTGCCCAGAGGCTGTGACTGGCCAGTTGAAAGGGTTTCATTTTTCCTGCAAGGAACAGCATTGGAATCTTCTCACCACTCCATGGAGTGAATTAAGTCCCATCTGGTGCTGGAGAGAATTTACAGCAGTACAAGGACTCTTTGGTTACCCTCTTTTGCTCAGGCATCCCAGACACAGGCTTCAGTGCAGAGTTTAACCAAACAACACTCTATTCCTTTTCCTTTTTCTCATCAGGCTTGAACTCAAACAATAACCAGAATTTCCCTATCCATACAGCTTTACAAAATCTGTGAAAAACTTGATTTCCCTGGATTTCTACATGGTGTACTTTTCATTAAACCCAACTTGAACTTCTTGTAATTGTTTATCCACTTAACTTTACATGCTTAGAGTTGTGTTGTGCAAGTCAGCCAGCATACAAAAGAGTCAGAATGACATGTTGGGATAGGAAAATGTTGGGATGGGTTTCTACACTGTCTAAAGCTGCAAAAAGTTATTAATTACATACATGGCTTCAGTAAATGTGTATGAACCAAACGAGGTGGTTTAAATGCTCTTTGAGCTTGGTGGAACTTTAAAATACTGTTTGTATTCAATAAGAACAATTTTACACCGAAAATTTTGACAATCAAAACTCTTTAAAAAATGTTACATGTATTGCTGGGTGAGACCCTTGCTGGGAGTCAGATGGCACTAAGCTGTGTGATGTGCTGGAGGGCAGGAAGGCTCTGCAGAGAGATCTGGACAGGCTGGATTGATGGGTCAAGGCCAATGGTGTGAGGTTCAACATGGCCAAATGCTGGGTCCTGCACTTTGGCCCCCAAAGTGCTCCAGGCTTGTGGCAGAGGTCACACCAACCTGGGTGGGGGTTGACCTCTTCTTCTAGAAAACTAGTGACAGGACAAGGGAAATCACCTCAAGCTGTGCCAGGGGAGGTTCAGGTTGGACACCAAGAAGAATTTCTTCATGGGAAAGGCTGTCAAGCATTGGAACAGAAAAGTAGTGGAGCCAGCATCCCTTGAAGTGTTGAAGGAATGCCTGGAGGTGGCACTCAGGGCTCTTGTCTGGTTGACAAGGTGGGGATCGGTCACAGGTTGGATTCAATGATCTTGAGGTCTTTTCCAGCCTTAAGGGTTTGGTGTTTCTTAGCAGAATTTCTTGATTTCTTGATTTTCTCCTAGCAAGAACTCTTACTGTTCTGGCACATCTGCACATGCACAGAGCTGAGCAGTCAATTTGCCGCAGGATGGTCTCACTTAAGGTTCAGTTTGGTTTTTTGAATCAGACAGAAAAGGTCACCCACTGAATGTGTCTGTAATGCCCACTGACAGAGCTCTAGACAAGGGAAGAATATCCTGTGAAAATGGGTCAGTGCCCAGGTGCAGTCAGCACTGGGATCCAGGATTGAACTGGCACCAGGAACCCACACAAGCCTTGGCTGTAGCCAGCTGAACTCAGTTTTACTGCAGACAGCAACAGCCTCCTGAAATCTTGCCACAGCCAGAATTTCTTCCCAGCACACCCATTGCTGAGCAACAATGTGTGTCCTTTTCCAGAGAATGGGATCAGCCCAAGCTGGCTCTTGAGAAACACAGCAGCTGCACTTGAGAGAGCACTGGGATGAATGTTCAAGGAGCTGTGCAGCCCAGCAGAACACTGGGTTTCCATAGCTCAGGGCACTTAGGCAGTGTAATCCCGATGTGAAAGAGACACCCCCTGCCTGAGGCACTGGCATTGAGGTGCAAGGGGGATACACCATTTCACGGAGGAGAGGGGATTTCTGTGTTGAGAAGCCAATTGATATGGAATAAGGACAGTCAGCTTTTTTTTTTTTTTTTTTTTTGGTTTTTTTTGTTTTCTTCTGGTAAGTTGATTTGATGCTAATGAACTGGAGGCACATTAGGACTAACTTCTTCCTGGCACGGACTACACAGACATTGTGCAAGATTCCTTTCAGCTCAGCTTTGCTGACATGTTTGGTTCTGACCTCAAATATCTCAAGTTTTTCCAGTTCTGACCCTCTGCAAGTGAAAAGGCCTCTGTCAGTGAACTTGTGCCAAAATACCTGGGGAGCTGGGGCAGACTGGAAAGACTGGGTTGTTCTGCCTGTGATCTCAGGCAGGGGGTTGAGCTGCTCTGCAGCTCTGGGAGGCCAGTCTGCACAAGAGGGACGAGGCATCAGGTGGGATGTGGAGAGTTACTTCCAGTGGGATGAGTGAGCACACTGACAGCCAGCAGGCAAATGGCTCAGTTCCTTATTTCCAGTGGAAAATACTTCAGTTACAGTTTTTTGTTTCATCAAAATTTTTCTTAGATCCTTTTTCATTTTTTGAATAAAAGGAAATCATCCTTGGCATAATAATGGGTGAATATTGTCATGAAAAAGCCAGTTCCCACTAAATGCCCCCTGCTCCCCAAGCAGACATTTTCCAACAAAAGGCTCTGAAATTTCAGCTGTCCCTGTATGTGCTCCAGATGAGTTTTACTTGGAATGGTTCATGTTCCTTCCAGTCTCTGCATGTTCTGTTTTCAGTGCTAGTCTGATTCAGCATCCCTTGACAAGAACAGACCTCATCCTGTGTCTCCATCAAGACTGAGTTCACATCACAGAGGAGATACAGGTTCTAGTTTCATCTCATCTCTTCCCTCCTGATAATGATAACAGCAATGGTTTTCACTCTACCTGACTTTTGCCTGTTTTGAATGGCAAACCAGGGAACTAATTCTTCTGACTCACAAGAGGTTTATAATCATCCCTCTGAATATATCTCTTAAGTGCTGCAGTTATTTCCTAAATTATTTTATTATTTAAAAATCTACTTTCTCCTTTAATTGGTGAGGGAAAAATAGCTAACAGTGGGGAAACCTGCATGTACAGTTTTATTTCCTTTTGTTTTCTCAGTTCTGAATTTTTCTTCATCTTTTTTATTTGGAAAATATCCTTGAAAAAGTGCATATTTGCTCACCTAGTCCCAGGGAAGGACCTGTGTCTGTGAGAATGTGGGCATGCATGTGAAGAGAGTAGGATGTCCATGAAACATCTCTCTTCCTTGGCTCTGCAGTTTGATCAACAACTGAAATGTTTGCTGTTATATTTGGGGGGAAATCTGACAATCTATTGACACAATAATTATTTTATATTTTTATTATTATTTTATAAACTTGCTTACCTGTAGCTGTCCACAGATCTTAAATCCACTGCTGGAGAGGTTGAAGGAGAGTTCTACTTTGACTTTGATCTCTGTGTGGCCATCTGTAATTATCAATTTTACTCACTATTTCTTGATCATGTTTGCTCTCTTAAAACACTGCAGTGACTTTAATGCTTTTTACTCAGACTGATCTGGGACAAAATTTAGTTCTGTTTGGAGAAGGGAGCACTGAGAAACTTTACAAGGCCTGATGTTCAGTAGTTTTTAACTGCTGGAACTCTTCCCAACAGCTGAAGGGCTGTGTAACATAGACTTCACTCAAGTCGAGCTCAAGGGGCCTGGGATTCATCTGGAAGTCTATTTTTGACTAGCTGGATTTAGCTGGTCAAAATTTACACAGCTGTGAACAAATGCAGCTGGGCTGGTAGAAGATGTTGCTGTTCCTAGGAGATCATCATCATCTGCCAGGGATTCCTGCCCCAGCCCTTCTGCCAGTGAAACACCCATGGGTGAGCCTGGGTTCAGGCAGTACCAGGTGGAGATGGATGGATGGATGGATGGATGGATGGATGGATGGATGGATGGATGGATGGATGGATGGATGGATGGATGGATGGATGGATGGATGGATGGATGGATGGATGGATGGATGGATGGATGATGGATGGATGGATGGATGGATGGATGGATGGATGGATGGATGGATGGATGGATGGACTGATCCAAAAAATGATTCTGCAGGAAGCAAACTACAGCACACTCACAAGAGCCTGGTCTGTCAGCATGTTTAAAGAGGGAAAGGTGCTGTAGCCTGGTGGGCAGGTCATTGTCACATAGCTGGTCTCACAGTGGCAGAACTGCAGAGAGAAGAGGAAATGTCTCCCTGGCTTAAGTCATAACAAACCTTCCTCACTCCTCTCTCTGTGTCACAGAACAGAACTGGTCAAAGTGTCTCCCAGTCTATGCACACAAAATGTTTAGTGCTCATCCCACCCAGCAGAGTACAATGGAAGTACAAACCCTAGAGATAGGAAAAAATTGTATCTTTTGAGAATAAGTGGCAGAGTCTGACCAAAGGTCAGAGGGTGACATGGAAACCAGCCAGAATGAGAATGGATTATTTTTAGTAGGCAGTTCTATTTTCAGCTGTTGTTCTATCTGGGTTTTTGTAGCCTTGGAGTCACTCTTCCTAAACACACAGTGAAGGTTGCTCTTGAAGAATGAGGGTGGAAAGGGATTAATCAGTTCTCCCAGCAAACATAACATGGTACAGAAGAGAGGAAGGATTTGTCAGGCTTTAAAGTACCCCAAAATTGGCAGCAGTAACAGAAAAAGCTTTAAACTGATGGGCAAAAATGGAAAGCAAACATATTTGCTCTGCTGAGCAGGGACAAATAGTATCTAGATAATCTAACAGAAAGATTTCACTTTTGCCTAATCCTCATGGCATTTCCAGCCCAAAGATTTCTGGGAATCTGGTGGAGTCCAAATCACATGACATTTCTAGCCAGCTTTGCTGACCAAGGACTTTGGGATCAGCTCTGAACTTTGGATGATTAGTCAAAATGAAATACTTTGGGCTTAGCTATTAACAGTGTCTGTCAGGAGATCTGTGCTGTGAGTGGAGCACCAATAATTTCCATAAAATCTCAGGAAGTCTGACTAATTCCCTTGTCTGTAGCAGAATCAACCTAGACCATCAGACCCCGGGCTGAGATGTTTATTTTGTGCTTTATCCATTTTTTAGGATCAGTGGGGTGACTGAAAGAAACTACCAATCTATATGGTACCCTGAAAAAGTGCTGCTACATACGTACCTGCTTATGTACTTTATGTACTTATGCTCTTTACCCTGGGATTTACCAACTCCTGCCTCCTCTTTTCTCACTCCACACCTTCAACATTGCTCCTTCCTCCCTTCTTCCCTCATTCCCAGCCCCATGGAGTGAAAGCTGTGACTTCATTTTGTCTTGTTCCAGGTTTGAAATTGCAGCTTCTGCCTCCAGTTCCAGGGCCAGCACTGAGGCTGGGCATGGTCTGGATTGTTTCTGTCCAGAGCTGTTCCACTGTTCTGTGTTAGGCTTTCCAGCACCACGGGCTCTGTCACACAGCACAGAGCTCCTTCTCTGACCTGCAGGAGCTGGCTGGACTCGGGCACCATGGTGGGCAAAAGCAGCTGCAGCTCTGGAGCCCAACTGTCCTTGAAGTGCTGTAGCCAACAGCTGCATTTTAGGAAATGCCTATGGCTCAGGTAATGTGCAGTAACCTTCCTCTGGATGTCTTGGAGTGTCTGTGCTTGCCTGGGCACCTGCCACAGATCCACAGAAGGGATCTTGGTGGGAGTTGCCAGAGTGAGTTGGTTTCAGGCTTTCAGCCTTCAGCAGGCTCCAGAGTATTTGGCACAGGGTCAAGGCTCTCACAACAGCTGTGCCCCTTTGCTAATGGCTTGACAAATATGAGCATTTTTACATTTGTCACAAAATCCCCAGGCCTGTCGCTTTCAAGTTTCTCAAGGCTTTAATTCCATGCCAGTATATTGGGCTGGCGGGGAGAGAGGGAGAAGCAATGTTCTGCAGATGTCCAAGGCTGGAATATCCTGGGAAGCATCAATCCTCTGCAGACAAATATTCCGTGAAGAGAGAGATTTTAAATATGTGCTGCTTTTCTACACTTTAAGCTGGCATAGGCCAGCTCTGCAACCACTTCTTTCAGAGGGCAGTCCACCATTCCTGTTCCTCTGCCTTCTCCTTCCTGGCCCTCTACTGCTCCTTTCTCCATGCTGACACCAGCATACACATGATTGTGAAGAGAACCACGCCAGGGAACTCTGCCAGCTTAAAACTAAACAATTTCCTTTTCCCCAGGTTAGTTTTGACCTGGATGAGTTCCCTGATGTGGTTCATTGCGGGGCCACAAGAACACTTGTGCTGGCACAAGGAGGGAGTGAGGAGGAATGTGGGCTGCGGGTGTGGGGAAGGAAGGGCCATTTCCTTCAGCAGCAGTGCTGGTTTATGCTGGCTTAGAGACTTGGTGTATCTGTGGTGTTAATTGCTGAAAATTATGTGCTCCAAACTGTGTGTCACAGCTGAAAGATTTTCAGGAATAAAAGCCTCTCTCTTTTTTATATCAGGACCTGATTTCTTAGGTTCTTCTTAGGTTAACGTTTGGTGGGTCAGAGTCAAAACCGAGCCCATAATGTTACTATGCCAAATAATTGTCAGTCTACCTAGGCATGATAAAAAGGGAGATGGGGGCATGGGGCAGGGAAAAACTGCTTCTAAAATTATACAGCAGATTAGGAGCAGAGGCACAATGACCTGGCATGTCTCCTTGCAGCCTGGTTCCCACCAGTGGCTTCCCTGTCTCTCTGCATGGCAAGGAGAAGTCAGTTGGCTGCCACATGGCACTCAGTTCCCATGTGCATTGATGGTGCACGTTTATTATGTGTTTATTTAAATATCAATGAGAATAAATCATCTGAGTGGCAGCTTGGCAAATGATTTGTCAGAAGTTGTCTCATTTATCCTAATAAAATATGAACTAATTCATTTATCTGAATGAAACTTTCTCTGGATTTACAGTGATGTAGCTGAAAGCCCCATGACTCTGTGGCAGCATTAGTGAGTATTCTGCTTCCAATTATTACTTGTGTTCCACTAAGTTCATCTGAGACATCCATTAAACTTTGGGACACAACTCTGCCTTTCATTTATAGCTGTAACCTACAAGAAGATACCAAAATCTGACTTGTTAATGGAATAATGGACATAAGCAAAAGTTCTCTGTATTTGCTCCCCTGCAGTTCCACTGGGTGGGGGACTCATTTCAGCCACGCTGGGCAGTGCAGGGGCCACTGGGGCTGCTCTGGCTTTACAAGAGTTTTTCTAACAGGGAGATGTGAGGTGTTCCTTATACTCCTCATGTATGTAATTCACACTGAATTAGCCCATCAGTTGTATTTTGAAGGTCAGGTTCTTGTGCATAAGAAATTCCTCTTTTTAAGAAAAAGTTCCTTAATTTTCATTCTTTTCTTCCCCTTTTCTTTCTTTGCTTAGAATGTTATTGTTTTCAACCGAGACGATAATTTAAAGTGAATCTTGACCATGGTCCCGTACCTTTTCCCACCTGAGGAGAGATGTACTTGAACTGATTAGCATATTTATTGAATATATGCTCCTAGGATGGCCACACTGTGATGTTGTGTCTCATTTACAGCTTGTTCCTGCTGACTCTCCAGCTTGTTAAAGGAAAGATGCTGTAAAAAGAAAACAAGTGTTATATGGGGACTACAAACATAAAAGTGACTGAAGTATGGAGGGAAAGGGATAGATTAGCAGCCTGAAAATATAATAAACCATTAAAGCATTAAAGGGAGGCCTGCTTTGTTGTTTAATTATGTTCTTCATCTGGTGATGAAGAATATCAATAATTATGATTTTCAAGCCTCTATGACATTTACATTTGTAGAAGCTTCAGAGGCTGGTTTTAGTAAAACCTGCTGAGGCTACTCTGAAGGAGCTAAGATGAGGCTTGCAATGATACTTTTTACAAAAAGAACACATTTTATGCATCTGTACTCAGCCTATTGGATGCCCACAGCCTATAGCAAACACATCCAGCCCAAGCCAGTCAAAGCAGTGGGGGGTGGTCTGGTCACACATTTCTGACAGAGCCTGAGATGAGTGGCAGAAATGGCAGTTCAAAGAGGGGGTTTGTTGGAGTGCCTTTGGCATCTCTCATTTTATACGTGTATCACTAATGAGAATTGAAGTGGCCCCAGATGTTGGCAGTGGTAGAATTTCTGTGATAAGACAAAGTTAAAGGATCAGTAAAATCTCAGTTTCTAGAGGTTCTCTGTGATAAGTTTGAGTAATTTTACAACCAAACATTGTGATAGCCCTTTTAACTCAATGGGGATGATAAAAAAAATTAAGATCATAAAAATAAGAGAGAAATTAGGGTCATTTTGAAATGCCATGCAGTAACTTATCTGAAAGATCTCATCATTCCAGATAATTTCCTTTGCACAGTGATAATATTGTCCTTATACTAGTCTTTGTTATTCAGATGGATTAAATTTTAGCATAAGTTATTAGAAACTATAAATAAGATCTCAGTCTGATTAAAAGCCTTCGGAGAAATGTAAAATTATAATCTGGAGGAAAAAAATCACATCTTAATTAAAATATCAAATAAGATTGATTTGTAACAGCAGTAATACACTGTTTTGTTCCAATGTCAGACAAAATGTGTATATTTAATGAAAAGATGATAGCCAGGTGGTTTTTATACATAGCTATTATCCCTTATTTATGCTGGTACAGGTGAAAGTAGAACCTGATCCCGAATTCTGAAAGGCTTTCTATATTTTATATCACCTCACAAAAGTATTTTTGCGAAAAAATCTAGCATTTGAAAACCTTCACTTCAAGGAGTTTGAAAAGATTCTTTTTGTTTCTTCTACACCTCCACAAATATTCTTCAATTTTTTTAACCAGAATGCTTCTGAAGACATTATTCTTATTTTGGTTCCCCGACACCCCAAGAATAAGTACTGTTGCAGAGACAAGAAGAGATAATTTTGTTTTATGAAAAAATGCTTTAAAATATTTTTAAAGGGCATGAAATGCTTTGTGTTAAATATTGCCAATGCTGAAAGATGCCGAAGGTTTCATTTGAACAGCTTGGTGCAAGGTTCCCTCTTTCAACAAGTCTGTGTCTCAAACTCTGTTGTGTAATAAACCCAGCTGCCAACTATTTTGAAAAATAAACTGCCTAAGTTGGATTCCTGTTAAGCAACCAGCTTAATCCTCTGGAGAAAGGGTGAGCAGCTTTGTTCCTCTTTGTTGAAGGCTGGGTTAACCTCCTTCGTTTCTTGGGCTATAATAACTTGGTTTTATAGAGAAAGCCTTCCATGTGCTTAAAGCTCTGCTTGGACACCGGGCACTTCCCAGCTCCCAGGGCAGTCGGTTTGTGTGTTTGCACACCTCTTCAACCTCCTGGCTCTGACCTTTTGGAGATTCTGAATACCGCAGAAGAGCAGCTTCACAGTTACTCTGAGCTGACCCAAATCAGCAAAATGCCAAGAGGACTCTCTGTCTGGAGACAGGTCTTTTGGAAAAGTAAGGATCATTTGGAGCATGGTTTCACAACTGCCTAAGCTAGTCTGTGCTGAGACTGGCACAGCTTCTGGCTGTGCATTCCCTCCACGCTCACCGTTGGGTCAGAGTTCACAAACTGAACTTTTTTCTTTTTGTAGTGTTAATCTTTCTGCCACCTTCGTGACCTGAACTGGGTCATGCAGGAGGGAATCCCAAGATTGCCTTTTCCTGTGCCAAGAACGAAATGGAATGTGCACAGGAGTTCAGTGTCTATTAGGATAGACCTTGGCTGAGAAGCTATGAGACTGTCAGCGAGAGAAACACGTCTGATCCAGTCAGATGGGCTAGGACTTTCCTGGTTTTGATTTCCAGTATATTTGCAAACACACTCGTATTTGCTTTTTTGTTGTTTAAACACCTCTCACTCTTGTCTGGGACAGGTCTGCTCCCTGCTCTGGCAGCTGACAATGCATTTCTTTCTGCCGAGAGTCCTCGCAGACTCCCCAGGGTTGCCAGTACAAAGAGAAGACGGTTGCTAGAGGCACTTTCACACCTACTAATGGAAGAGTCATCAAAACTGGTCTCTGGGGGAAATGATTTCTCCTTGAAAGTGAAAAGAGTTAAATCGTGGTGGGTGCTTCCTGACACGAAATTCGGCCCATGAGAGGAGACTGCTGGAGGGGAGGGAGTTATCTCTTTTTAGGATTATACCCACCTTCTGAACACTCTATCTCTTGTTGTCATGTCTTATAAGAATATGCAAAAGATGACAAGTATCTTTTGCAAGACCTGCAGCTATTTTCTACAGGATTTGTAGAGAAAAACAGTACAGCCTCCCTGTTTCCCCTCCAAACCCAGGACTGTGAGGTTATTGCTGCAGCAAAAGAATTAAGGCTCTTGCTGGAAGAGAAAAACTCACTCGTTTGCATGGGAGTTACAGGCAGGACTTTGGTAACGGGCTAATGCCCATCCACACATTTTTGATGTCACTGTGCTGTTCCCCTCTACTTGAGCTGACAGCTGATGGCAGGACTTGGCTGCATCTCCCCTGCATTGAGAGGAGCTTGGATGTCAGATGCAGGGAGACGGAGCAAGCTTGAGCAGCCAGCCGTGAGCAGAGTGAAGCAGTGAGGAATGACTCTCTGCTCCAGGGCGTGAGGTGCCATTGCGAGCCTGACCTTTTGAATACAAAGCATTTGTCAGAAATCCAGAGTAAAACGAGCCGAGCCAGTCAGGGTGGCTCTGCCTCTCTTTTACGGGAAACTCATGTGTTTAAGCAGACACACCTACCCTCAGGCATGACCCAGACATTGTATGCAGGGATCTCTGATGGTACTGGGAGCCCCGTGTTCATTCCAATTAGCAGGAGAAATAAACCTCTACCCTTGTGTGGGCTCTTTGTTCATTCTAGATGGGAGCCCAGTAACTCCCATTTTAGCCAGGGCAAATTGTAAAAGGATAACAAGATGTTACTTGGGTTTCATGTTAACACGGGCGCAGGCAACTCTACTAAAAGTTGTGTGAATCCTAAATATCCTGTCCTGCACCTTGGAGTTTCGGTGCTCAGTGTCTGCCACACAGCCGGCCTCCCTCAGAGGCTGTCTCCCAAAATCTCTGTGGCTCCCTGAGCCACCACTCTCTAGTGCAGATCTCCCAAAATCTCATGCCTGGAGCTCTGGACTCCCATGACTGAACCCCCCATGATGTTCTCCTGCAGACAGCCGTGTAGGTTCTCAGCCTCACACCTTGGTGGTCACACAGGAGGATGAGGATGTGAATGGCAGCTCAGGGGCAGGAGAGGTCAGTAAAATTTATGCACTCTAGAATCCCTGTCAGAGGTGCTTCTGTGCACCACAGCTGAACGTTCTGTCCATCCACATCTGGAGAGCTGATACCCAGCATGCCTATTCCCATGTGTGAGAGGTCACAGGCTGCTCTGTGTGGCAGAATCTACACTCTACCATTCCAAGTATGCTTTTCCCAGGAGCATTTCTTCCCTCCTTTATCAGATCTGCTTTAAGCTGCTGCAGAGCTGCACCCCCAGTAACCTCCCAGGGACTCTTGGAAACGTCCGCAGGCTGCACACCATGGAATAACACAGCACATTCCAGAGTCACTTTTAACTCTGCTCTCCTCCCTAAGCCGTTCACGCACGCAAATCTCCTCTGTGGATTAAGGAAGGCAGAGCTCCAAGTGGGAAGGACCCCCTCCTGTTTCCTTTCTGCAGCAGCAGCCCGAACAATTCGCCTTCCGAGCGAAGCTCGAGTCCCGCAGCGCTGCCCGAGCGGAGCGGGATAAAGATCCAGAGGGATGAGGGACGGGCGGGCCGGGGAGCCCATCCCGGCTGTCGCTCCGTGCTCGGCCCTGACATCTAGTGGAACAATTCCTCTAAGGCACCGCAAGCCGGGCAGGAAAGATCAGGGTTTGCTTCCCTGCGAGCCTCCATGGAGCAAGCATTCGTCTGTATGATGGTTTCTTTTATTGCACTTAACACTGCCAGAGGATTTGTTGCGGGAGGAAGGAGGAGGTCGCTGCATGAACAAGGAGAACGCACTCTGGGTAGTAGTTTTTACCTTTTCCTCCAAATCTGAACTTCTTTTTGCTGTCAGGTGGATGGTCTTTTCACTGCAGCAGTGACAAACATCAGTTTCACAGTTACTTCTTGATTAACACCATTAAATGAAAACCAACTGTGACACAATCCCGAGAGACCATAGGGTAAAACTGTCAGAGAGCTCATAATAAACCCTGTGAAAGATGCAAAATTGCTATGGGCTAAATTTTCCACACGGCTTCTCAGAACACAGCTGTGCCACTTGTAAGTACCACTGCACACACGACCCTTGCTCTGTTTGCACAGGTGAAAAAGGAGCTTTCAGTGCATGGAAACGTTTTTTTTGTATAAATCAGATTTTTCAACTGCTCAGCTGGAAGTGATGCACATAATTGTCTTTCATAAGGAAATGTATAAAAAACCTCATTGCAGCTGAGAGACCAAATGTGATTTTTTGCTCTTAGAAAGTTGTGGAATGTTTGTGATGCACTTTGTGTAGGAGCTGGAAGTATTACGATGACAGTGACAACAAAGATGACCAGCTGTTGTTGAGGTACAACAGGAAACTTTATTTATAAGATTTAGAGACTCTGCATTTGTGGTGCTTGATCACAAGCACCGACAAATTGAGTTTCCCATGGCCAGACAGGCCTGCAAGGGGCTGGGTCTAAGAGTTTCATGCCCTCCAACTTGCAAGTCAGATCTTTACAAAGGCCAAACTACATTCTTGCATCAGGGGCACAGAGAAAGGGGAAGGAATGCTTTGAATGGCCGCAGGAATTTCCATCCCAAGGTTGGGGATGTGCTCAGAGATGTGCTTCAAGATGCCCGGCCAAGTGACCGACTAACCCTGGGGCAAGTTACTGCCCATCAGCTGACTCTGCCTGTGAGGCACACTTTACTTCATCTCTAATGCCAACAGCGTTGGTTACTGGGCTGTGCTGTTTGTTGGCAACTTATTAAACTGCTTTTGATTGCATGTCTGGACCTTAAAAGTCTGATCTGAGACAGCTGAAGTAGAATCAGAGCAAAAGCTTTTGTACTCTTTGTGTCTTCTACTAGATTCTTCATCAAATTCAGGGGAGAGGCAGTGTCAGAGAGCTCCTGCAGAACAGGGGCATCTCTGCTGTTAATGTGCTAGGCAGTGCCTCTGTCTCAGGGCCAGGGCTTCTCCTGGTGGGTTTATTTAGAATTTGCACAGTTTGATCACTGCACAAGTCTTAAACAAGGAATTAATTGGGATTTTAATAAATGGTCACTGCATACTAATTGAGTACCCACTTGATTATTTAAAGATATTATGTGAAGTTTGTGTAATTGGTTACATTGGTATTAAATTAGCATATAAAATCTCCTGCAACTCTCATATGATTTAATGAGGCTGTTATCGTGCGTGAATAAAACGGTGATTGATGAGTGAAAACCTCTTTTCCGAGCAGCAAGATTGTTTAATAAAGTCAGAAATATTTCTGACATGTACTGAGTGAGTTACTCATGTTATGCAGGTCACTTTTTGACAACAGAGTGACCCATGTGTATAATGAGGACTTTGGGATTGAAATGGATTCCTAACTAACTCAGCATGTGACTGGATTTGGACCTGCAGTCTCACAGCAGCTCATGAAAAAAGAGAGGTCACTGCTCTGTCCTGGCTGAACTCATCTTTTTAATTGTCAAGCACTGAAATGAACTGAGCTGTGTTTCAGGGTACAAAAGAATAGAAAATATAAAAGGAAAATTGTAATCTGGAAAAGGAGGATTTGAGGCTTCTTCTCACATTACTGTAATGCTGATGCCACTTCCATCTGACAGCTCAGAGCTGCCTCATGTGTGGTCTGTCTTGGGTGTGCTGAAAACCCAGCATCAGCCCAGGGACAGCCCAGCCAAACCTCCTTTCCTCTGGCTTTAACTCCCTTCTCCTACTGTTCTGGCAACAGAAAGGTGCAGTGTCTTAAGAGAATCTTTGATGGCCATTACAGGAATTGGTCTTGTGGTGTGTTGTGATTTGGGGCAAGTGTTTGTGGATTAAATGGCACCAGTGGATGCATTTGAACAAAGTCACTCCAGCAGCATGGGGAAGAGGGGACATTACCCTGCAATGAACTGCTTTGCTGGAATGCTTTGGGGTTCACTGGCAATTGATGTAAAGAACAGCCACATTGGCAGGAACTGAGGGGTTTGCAGGGGCTGTGGAGTGACTCCTGCTCCCGTGTTCCTGAGCTGATGGCAGGGTACTCAGCCGCATAAGGTGAAAATATGGATGCTAGGATTTGATGTAACTGAACCCTGCTCTGCCCGCGTGGAAAGCAGATGTTCTCAAGTTTCCAGGTGTTGAGAAATGCTGTGTCAAGCTCATGGAAAAGCTTGCCAGGTAGTTTGAAGATTGCTAGTTTTCTCATTTCCTGGGCACACTCCCAAGCCAGTGTTCGATGCCTGATACAAGGCAGACAAACATCTGTCAAGACTGATGTAGGCAGAGCTGCTCCTGCCTTGGGGCAGCCAGACAGTCTAGGTGATCTTCTGAGACTTTCCTATCTGAGACTAATTTCCTCGAGAAATAGGACCAGTACAGACTTTCTGTTTGTCTATCATCCCCTCCCCAACAATTCGGAAGCCAATTGGCCAATTTTAAACATGTGAAGAAGGAAGGAGAATAGATATCTGAGGTTGGGTGACTGCATGTCCATGATTCCTGGGAATCATAATACCTGTGCTCACAGTGGGAAGGAAGCAGATGTGCCCAGGTTGATATTTTGTGTTGCCACATTTCCATTCTGTGCTTGGGGCTCTGCAGCAGGATGAGTGTGCAGTATCCTGTGTGTGAACAGTCTGCTCAGGCCTAAAGATACAGGGACAAATTTTGAAAACAAAGTTCACTGCGTTCCTTCTAGAGGACTGATTCCTTATCTCTTTCCCTCCTGCTCACTTGCTTGATTTTGCATGCTTATCTGTTACATCCTCTTCCTGTCCAATAAAAAGCCATTTTTGGAGGCGGATGTGCACGTGTGCCTGAGTGCTGACCTCTATGAAGCTTTTTAAATATTCCAAGCTGCAAGCACACATTTAACTGACTGCTGTTTGAGTCAGTATTCTTATTTATTTGCACTTGTGGCAGAACCTACAACCTAGCAGACCTAATGATATCAGGGGTATTGGGGTGGCTTGTTTGCTTCTGGTTGTGGGGGGTGTGTGTGGAGTTCAGCCAGATCATACTTCTTTCTGCCACAGAGCCTCCAGGCAGATTCTTGTCTGAGACTTGTGCTCAAACATGTAAGGTCAAATCACAAGCTGTGCTTTTGATTATGCCAGAGTTCATTCCAAGGAGGAGCAAACTCAATTGCATGTTGACTCTTTGAAAACTCTCCCTCAGAGTGCCACCATAGCTCTCCAGTCGGCATCAGAGAAGTGATCCCAAAGTGTCTCAGCCTAGAGAACCACAGGGAATATCAGGCACCAGTGTCTACAGAAAGGGTGATGGCCCAGAGCACTGTGAGAGAGGACCACATTTCCCTGGGTGCAGAGCCCGCAGACAGGGCAGGACCGTGTCCCCGCGGGCAAACAACACCCATTTCCCTCTGCTGGGGCGCTGTGTACAGTGGCAGCTGACAGGCAACCTGGAAACCACTGCCTGCCAGGCAAAGCTGAGGGGAAGCTAAAATGAGCACTAAGACCAAGGTGTCACTGAAAACACCCTCCAGGTTGGGGCTGGTTCTTGCTGCAAAGGGAGAAAACAGAGTAAGAAATAAGGTAGAAAACCACGAAGTGATGAAGTAACTTCCTTGGGGTCACACAACAGGATGGTGGCAGAAGTTGAACTGAGCTTTCTTGGTGCCTGTTTTAGTGCTAGTTCAGCTCAGCTGCCTGGCTTCCAGCGTGTTGTGACTGCAGAGCCCACAGTCACTCAGGCCTGTTATTATTTGTACGTCTGCTGAAGCAGGTTTCTGGATTTAACCCATGTTGGTCTATCCTCCTGGGAAGTCAAATGGAAATGCTGTAGCCTATAACGATCTCATTCCCTGCCAATGCACTGGAATCACAAGCGTTTGCCTTCGCTAAATATAGCAAAGAGTGACCTGTGGTTGATCAGTATTTGTCCCATTAGTGCTGTAGGTGGAACTGCACTTAATAGGAATTACACTAAATGGATATAGGAGACATGGGGATAATTGACCAAACTTGTCTTAAATGTGTTTGTGGAGAGAAAGAAGCCGCAAAATGACAGGCATTTTCCCCATTAGCCTCTCTAGAGAAGTTGCAGGCACTGTAGGCCAGATTCTCAGCTAGAGGGATTTGCCACTGCCTTTTTGTCTTCCCTGGAATCAGGCTGATTTACCCCAGATGCAAACAGTTTATTGGAGTCGCCTGGAATATTAAATGTCTTAGGCTCGTGGAAAAGTGAGGAAAAGACATAACTACTACAACCACAGGTTTATTGTCATGGGTTTGAGCTTTTGAAATAGGAATAACTGAGCCTGCTGAATGGTAGAATTAAGGCAAATATGCCCACTGGTGTAAATGAACATGCAGCTGTATGGCCAGAATTAGGATTCCACACATTATGCCAGGAAGTAATTTAACACTGAATATATTATTTCCTTAATATACAATGCATGCAAGTTGACAGGCTCATTTACCAGAAAGTATATTTTAGTACCAGTACACCTGAAACTGCAAAATAGATGTCTTTCCTCTACACAACACAAAGCTGTTTATTTAAATGAAAGGGGACTTAATGCACCATTTATAGAGGTGCATTTTGTTCTGGTATTTGCATTCAACATTGATTTCCTTTTATTTTAAAGGAGGCAGTGGAAGGATTTGTAAATTATCCCCAGCCACTCTACAGTCTAAAAACCAGGGGTGTGTGTTTTTTGCAATCACCACTGGGGATTGTGCTACATGGTAACCTCCATGTAATGGTTCTGGTCTCTGACCCCACCTCCAGTGAAGTCTTCTGCCAACGTCTCTTTATACCACTGCATTCATCTTCTGGTGACACGTGGATTTCTCAGGCCTCGGAAAGATCTTCCTTTGAGGGGACATTATACTGCAATGCACTGACATGCTTCATGGCTCTTATTCAGGAAAGAAACCTTGAAGTGTGCCACGAAGATTGAAGGAAGAAGCTTTATTTTAAAAAAATTTCTAGCCAGCATAGTGACAGGCAAAAAAAAATAACATCTAAGGATGCTTTTTTTTCCCGGTGTCATGCCAGTCTAATGATTCTAGGACCTGAGTCATGATTTTGGAATGCTCCATTGACTCCACTGGAAATTAAGCACTTCAGGTTGAAGTGCTTGTATGAGTCTTGTCTTGAGTAAGATTAGATTTATACTTGTGTTTAAGTGCTTTGCTGAACAAGGGCACAATTAAGTTAAATATGATTATTTTGTTTCCAGAGACAATCCCCTTTCACGAGTCTGCAGGAAACAGCTCCTGCAAATGCATTCATCCTTAGGAATGAACACAAATGCCTTTAACATGACTCAAATGAAAATAGAGCAGTTTATTTTAAAGAGAGGCTGGTTTTTCATCTTTTCTAATGAAAAAAAGGAAACCTGATTAAACTCTTTACACTTATAAGTGCCCTACTTTCAAATCAGAACTGACACTAAGTAGGTTAGTGGGAGGGGAGCTTTAACAAATTTCCTTTAACAGAACTTGATGTGATCCTCTGACCTGAATTTTCAGGCTTAATCTGCTTTAAAGAACATGCTTGAACCTAAATCAACAACAAAACTCACGAAAGAGCTAAGCTGTTAATTTGAAACAACCCCAGTACAGCAATAACAACCCCCAAACAAGCACAGAGCCCCAGCCTAGGACCATGCACAGTCAGGCTGTGCTGATTGAAGTCGTGCACGTGTGTGTGTGTGTGGTGTGTGTGTGTGTGTGTGAGTGTGAGTGTGCTTCTGGGCTCTCACGTGCTTCTTTTTTATTTTGCTTTTTTTTTTTTTTTTCGGGAAGAAAAGTGGCTATTGAAAGTGTTAAAGAAGCAAACCTGGGACTAAGCCCAATGCTACTGAAAGGGGCTTTTGATGATACATCCCCTGAAAAACTACAGTCCTCTCATAAGTCATCAGATATGGTATTGCAAAGGCATTTAAATGTGAGGTCCTGTCAAGTTCTGCGAAAGCCCCATGATATATGGCCCAGAGGAGTTTATCTTGCTCTGGGAAAAAAAGACCTTGGAACTGACACTTTGTATTCCGAAGCCAATAAAAACATCTTAAAATAACGCCCCCTCCCTTCCTCAAAGAGCAACTGACAGTGAGAGAGAGAGCAGGGGTGGGAGAGCAGTGATCAGCAGTGATTCGGTTTTGGGGTCTGAGAACTTTGTTGTGGGCAGTGCAACTCCGATGATTTATAATTAATTCCAACATGAAGAAGAAAATGCCAGGCTTTCATAACAGCACTACAAAAATAACCACATTCTCAGTGTTTTCAAAATTGGAAACAAATGTCCCAAGGAAAACAAGAGCTCTTTACAGCCCTATCCATGCTTTGGAGCAAGGAAAATGCTGGAATTCAATCAGGACCACAGATGATGAGCCAATATCATTTGTCATGGGAAATTCATCTGGGTAAAACAGGATTGCTCCATTACCCTTCCATCACTCTAACAAATAACTGGATTGAAATATGTTAAATTAAAAGCAGTTGAGACCTTTTCTTCTGTTTGGCAGAGAAATATTGTCATTCTCTGTACCCCAAGGACCTGAAAGTGAAAAGTGATAGACTAAAATATATACATTTCTTGCATTCAGCTGGTGACACAAGATTCCTGAGTTCTGGCTGATCACATGAGTGATCTTAGATAGCTGCAGTTGCTTAAAGACACCTGATGGTTTTGGGGTTTGGACCCAGCACTTTCTGGTTTATGGGATTTTAAGTAGGGCATGTTATTTCAATTTAGCAAGATATTACTTTTAAAGATGGGAGTAATCCCAGTACAGCCAGTGGGGCTACCAGGCAGGGATGTAAAGTATCTTGCTGACTCAGGACCTGAATTAGACAAGTAGCAGTGGCATAAGGGCCCCCAGAGGATCACAGTGAAAATCTGAACTGGGTCATGAGGAAATAGTAAAGATGAAAAGTTTCTCTAAGGAGGATTCATAAGGGAAGCCCTGAACGGAACATTGCTGGCTTCCATTATGCTAGTGGTACTCTTCTGCTAATGGATCTTTTTTCTTAAGAATAATCTCCAGGGTCCTGGGATTTTAGAAACCTCTCTATTTCTGCATCTTTATCTATCTCTATCTTTTAAAAACTTATTATTCTTAGAGTCAAAGGTTAAAAAAAAGCTGATATAATCATGACTCCTTTTTTTCCCAAATGCCAGTGCTTGTCCATATGCACAGAGGAGCAGATACATTCAGAAAGGAACACAGAGTAAAATGTTCTTTTTGAATTCCTTTGTGAGTCCCTATTTTGTGGATCCTGAGGTGAGATGTGTCAGGGACATGCTCCGCACTCCACAGCTGAATCCTCTGGGGGCTCCCCCCTTTTTATTGATATATTTCATGCTAAGTATGATACAGAAAGTAGTCATGCCAAGCAATGATGACAGCCCCTGACCAGGAGCGTTTACAGTATAAAAAACACAAATCAATAAAATTCACTACTACTACACAACAGAGCAAATGCAACACTAACCTGACAAAGGAAGACAAAAGCAAATGTGTAATGAAAACATCCTCTCAATGTGTTTTTTATACTCCAGTGGCTCTATAGCCAGCATTTGTAACTACAGCCACCTATATAGCTGTCACTCCATTCCTGATAAGATGTATCCCTGTTTAAGATGACAGTTTCTTTGGAGCTGCTTGAAAGGAAAGCACTGCGATTCTCTGTCATTATTATTTTGGTCCAGACTTAACATTTTTCTTTTTTTTTTTTCCTTTTCCTCCTCTGCTCCAGCTGAACTCCTGTCAAATGCACCCATTGGAAACAATAAGACAAACCACCTCTGTCATTTACTTCCAATGCAGGAAGTGTTAACTGTGCTCTCTGTTCATTAGCACTCCCGGCTTCCCGAGCAGCCATCCGCAGAGCTGCTGCAGGATTCACCGGCTATGAGCCTCTGAAACCTAATTTTGATTCATGAGCTGGAATCTCTGGCACAGCCCTTGTGGAGCTCGAAGTCTAGCTGGTTTTTACCTGGCCATGTGCATGCCGAGCCAGTATTTGGCTACAGGCACAAGATTTTGCAGAAGTCATTTAAGATCTTTTGCTGGAGAGGTTTTGCAGTTTGGGACCTTGACAAGGTGGTTTTTTGTGCTGTAATTTGGAGGTTGCTGTCAGACTTCTGCAAAACCTGATTAGTTTTCTGTTTTGCTGGCTAGTACAAATCTTGTTGTTTTACTGAGTATAATCAAACACCTCTCAAATTAAGAGTTACCAAAGGCACTGGGTACTTTTTGCTTTTGTAAAAGAAGAACTTCACTTTTAGGCCTGTCTTATTCTGAAAGATATTTCTCAATGGCAAGTGCATTAGAATTAGTCCACTGGAAAATATCAATTTAACAAAACTCAAACATTTTCACAAGAGTAACAGCTTCATCAACATTTATATGGGAAGATATTTCAAAATTCACTTACATAAGACTGAAATGCTTCATTTGATAAAAAGGGACCTTTAATTCCAAAAGGGTCAAAATGTTTCATTTCAATTTCAGTCTGATTTCTTATAATGTGTGAATTAAATTAAAAGGAAATACAGTGTGAACACATTTTGACCTTTCTGACAGAAAACATGGTTATGCAGCATAAATGAGGACTGTTTTGACAGAAAGTTTGAAGTTTTTAGTTTTCTTTGAAATTCAGAATGAAACACACTTCAAAAATGCTGGTTATCCTTTTCACATTTTTATGTTTAGAACAATTTAAATTTTCTACAAGAACTGCAAATGTTTATTATACTGGTGTCTACATGGTCGAGATGTTACTACTTCAGTTTTTGCTAGAAATTAGGACCATGATTGTCCTTAAAATAATATTAATATTGCATTTACTGGCATGTAGCCATATCTGGGAATTCTTGAGAAAGCTCTATTTTAATAAATGGATTATAACTTTGATTGGTGATAGTGAAAATCTGCATAAACACTGGCTGACTAAGAGTCAAGTAAGGAAAATATTATATTCATTTCATGGATAGGGAACCTGCTGTATGAAATGGTCACTTCAGAGTCTGTGCCAGTATCACGAGTCCTGAGCAGGTGAAATTGGAGTGGGTGCTTGGCCCTGCAGGAGCTGACTGTGGACTCTGTCTGGCCAGCCAGCCTTTCCTTCTCCACACCCCCAGAGCGCAGACATCAGCACTTGGTAAATTCTTGTATCTTCCCCAATTTTTTCTCGAGTACATTGTTGTGCAACACACTGGCAGCTTCCAGTGCTTCTGTAACTACACATCGATGGGAGAGTTTTTGTCTGGGAGGAATTTGCTAGGTTGAAGGAAAAATAAAGGAGGCTGTATTGCCTCTTCCTTTAGGATCTCACAGTGCATGGCATTTTTCTGGCTGTGGGATGGAGGATTGGCCATAGAGCTGCAAAGTCCTTTCATGCACATGGCTTCCAGTCCTGCTCCCCCAGGTGTCACTGATTTACCTCTGTGTTCTTTGAACTGGTTAAAGCAGCACCTTCCAGCTGCTGCTCTCTCTGCTGAGCTACGAGACCTAAAATCCCTCTTCCTGAAGAAGAAATGCTCCTCCTGGCACTCGTGGGATTTAACCAACTCTAAGCCCTGGACAATTCTGTGTATTAGCCAGTGCTAATATGAAGTGTGCTACAAACTTATGTAACCTCCTCTGTGTATCTTCTGATTTTTAACCTGTTTTTCCTAGATGAGAATTACCCCATTTTTTATTCTCCTATGCAAAATTAATTCTTCTATTTTAGACCTTAGAGATGCTTGTATTGAAGCAGTGAGGGAGGAGCTTGGCTGTAAAAGACTATCCCAAAAATGCCAAAGAAAACTGGTCTTTGTTTTGTGCCATTTCCGGACTCTGCAACATTTTAATAACAAATCCTGAAACCATATGACAGTAATATGGAGCATCTTTTTGTGATAAACATAAGTAATGAGCCTTGTCAAAGAGACACAGGGATGAGTAACACATAGCGATCTCCATTCAAAGAAAAAGAAAGAACAACTGTTGGGGATAAAAAAAAAAGTGACATTTTCCCAAATCTCTGCATATCGGTGGCCATAAAGCAATAAAATTCCAGGACACTGTGAGCTTAGGCACACAGAGAAGTAAATGGGAAAAAATGTTTGGGAAGACAATGCAACATTGTCTCATAATTTACAAACCCCTAATGATTTCCAAAGCTGGTATGTGAGATTTACCCTCCTTTTTTGGCGTTCAAATTGACGCAGGGGCTTTTTCCTGCCAACGGGAACATTCTTTAGGTGTTTTTTTTCTTTGCATGAAGTTCGTTGTGATCCCATGCTTGCTATTATTCATAAATTAATTTCTGGCATCACAATAAATTCTAGGAAAACCAATAAACCACAAACGTACAGCTAATTCTTTGTCATTTTTCTTTCTTTCTCTCTTTTTTTTCTGTGGGAAAGAAAAAAAAAGAAGCAGTAAATGTTTGCCGAGGTGCTGGATCCACAGCAGGAATTTATGTTTCCAATTGTTCTTCCTAACTTGTCAAAGAAGCTTTACTGCAGTCGACAATCTTTATTGGGTCTGTTGGGCAGGGCCAGCTTCAGAATGTATCTTAAAGTGAGCCTGTGTAATACATGGAAACACATTTCCAGTGCCTGGTGAAATTGGGCAGATCCCAAAACTCTGACTTGGTTTCTGCTCATTCTTTACTATGAGATCAACAGGGTGGGTTATTTTTGTGGAAAAACTCACCTCTGAAAAAGTCATGGGGTCTGTAACTATTGCATGAGGTAAATGTTCACAGCTGCATTTAAGTGAAAAGTCAGGTCACCAGGAATTTTCATTCCAGCAGTAGAAGGGGTTGCTCACCAGGGTGTACATCTGTGCTTGCACATTGGCCACGTGTGCACCAACTGCTTTGAGGCAGAAGATGATGCTTCTCACAGCAGCTGTACCAAGCAGGCTGACATGGGCCAGACAAGCAGGAGAAAACACCATTAACAACTAGGGGAGAGCCTGTCACTTGCAGCTCATTCCCCAAGACAAAGGAAAATGTGTATCTAGTCCATTAGGCAACTGAGATGTGAAAATAGCTCCATTTTTCTTGGTGTGATAATACAGATTTAGAGCCTCATTTCCATTAAAATTACTGGGTTGAAATGTCCACACCAGATCCTTATTATGATTAATCTATACACAGGCAGGTATGTACATATAGTAGATCTAACTCATCTATCTCTCTCTTTTGTCTCTTTGGCTCTTTGAGTTCAGGTTCAATTTCCTTTGGGAAACAAAAGGCAGAGATTGTAAAGTCCTTCCCTACTTGAAGACTTAGCTCCAGAATGTAATGGAATTTAGGTACCAACTTCCCACTGAGTTATTAGGGGTATCTAAGTGCACTGAGGAGCTGGGCATCCAGCTGCAGCTCTAGGAAAGCTTCAAGAACTTCAGCTGCTTAAAGAGTGCTACATCACTGGAGATCAGAGCAGTTTTCTTGGCCATCTGGAAGCTGAGCTCCAGCACCTGTAAGTTTTTCTCTTTGAGGCTTTCATGCTACAGCTGGGGAAAGCTTGCATGAGCTGCCATATTCTGCCCTTGAAAGCATGGAGGTTCCTTCAGGCTTGAGGGACATTGTTGGCAAGAAGAACAAATTTACGAACAGAAGCGATGAATGAACTCCCAGTATCCTTCCAAATGAGGAATAGCCCTGTCCAAAGTTTTCTTATGTGAGCTGACTAGCTTTAGTTCAAGTTCTACAGCAATTAGGAAAATCTTGCTTTTTGCCAACAGGGAATGATTAAGAAAAAGTTGTTTGTTTTTTCTTTTAACCACTCTTCTTTCTGAGTGAGTCCTGTCAAGGCTCAACCAGACCTGCAACAGCAGGAACTTGGAATTCCCAGTGTGCCAGGTGGTAATGGTAAGAGGCAAAACTCCTACGAAATGTTTTTCTTGGAGTTCCTCAGCTTTCTCTCTAGAGTCAAGTGCACTCAGCAGGATGTTTGCACAGGTTCTGTCCATCCCTTTCAGCTGCTGGTGCAGAATGGTGAATAATAAGCAGTACATGCACATTTATGACACCCACAGCCCTGTGGGGTGACGTGGGAAGGGTGCTGCTGGGGGAACTGCTACACAGGTCAGGTAGAAGCTGCAGGTTTTTCCTTCCAGTCCTGTGTGGTGTGAGGGCATGCTTGGGCTCTGCTCTGCTCTGATTAGCTCTGTGATAGCTGCCATCTTCAGTCGCAGAGTCCCTGGATTCAGTGATGTGCCAGCGCTGTGGTCAGCTCATTTCAGACATAACCCATAACTGAGCTCCAGTACTACCCCTGTGTGCACTCCTGGCTTGCTCCAGCAGCAGAGGAGCCCAGTTTAGTGTCAGTGCCTTTCCTTAAGATCAAGTGGGGTGAAATTATCTCCCATATGATGCTGCCTGGAGCTTGTGTGTGCTGAGCTCGTAGTTCAGCAGAACACAGTAATTTGTGGTGTGAATGTATCTGTGAGCCTCTTGTCTGTTTTGTTTTTTGAGGGATGACTGTGAAAGCTTTTGGAAGGAGATGCCACCTATGAATGGCTCTTGGGTAGTGTGGAAGAAATGGATATAAGTGTGATACCGGGAAGACCAAGGAAAAAACTCAGTTGTGGATGAGGAGACTGGGCAGTCACACATCTCCTCAAGAGGACCACAAGGATTTACATGCCCAGCTCTGGAAGAGAGTCCTTCTTTTCCCCATCTTCCTCTAGCCCATTTCCTGTGCTCCTCAGCCTAAAGACAGCAAAACGTGATCGTATCCAGTTCACTGCAGGACTGCGAGCAGTGGACAGTCAGCTGTGGGTTGGCAAGAAATGATTAATTTTTCCAGAACACTGCACTGCTCTTTTATAAAGCATATTAGTGTTGTTATAAATCAATGAAACATGGTTTATAATAGCAATGATGCCCTTGAAATCTGTTAATACTGCAGTCAGTGGTGGTTTGCCAGAGCATTTAGTGCCCTTGGTTTCACCTTGGGCTATTAACTAACAAATCGGTTATTAGCCAGTGGTAATGACCAATTTTCTAGGGATGATTGCTTAAATATTGCCCACCTTGAAAAGAGAATTATTGCTCAACTGAAAACTGAACCCTTATTTTCAACTCGACAGAGCTAATGATCTTATCTGATTTCTTTATCTTCCTCCACCTACTGGAAGGTGGTCCGAGATCGTATTACCAGAGAATGGCTTCGCCTTCTGCCTTCTGTGACTTGAGTCCAGGAAAAGTTCCATATTTAATATTTATTCCCTAAGCATCGGTGGATGAAGACAGATGGTAATGAAACCAGCGTTGCTGAAAGTGACCACAATGATAATAGATTCTTTATGATGTCCAGAAATTCTGGACTCTCAGTCTCGGCTTAAATGTAGCGTGGCGCCAAGCCCGTCACCTTAAGCTTAGTATTCCTGTCATCTCCCTGACCTGTCTTTAGACCTGATGAGTGCAGACTGCACTAAAGGCATCAATCTGTCTTTCTCTCCCTATAAATGTTTTAAATACCCAAAGCTGGTCACAAGTGACACATTCTGCAAGAAAACCTGTGTGAGGTGGGCACTGGGAGGCAAAATATCTAGGGTAAAAAAAAAAAAAAAAAGAAAAAAAGAGAATCTTTACTCTGGAGCTCATTGGATATATATGTTTGTTAGCATGTTATACATTGGAAGGATATGCCTGTGGTTTGTGCTTTCTGTTTCTTACAGTCATCTTCCCAAAGCAGCATGTTTTAGATGTTTTTGGAATCGTGAACCAATTCATTTTTTCAAAAGTGCAAAAATTTACATATGAATTTAGTATATGGAGAGTGGAATTTTGGTTGCTAACTTTTGAGGATCCCTTAGGACTCACCTAGGTGAGTGAATGAAAGGGTTTTGACTAGAAGCTGAATTTCCCTCTCTTCTCAGGCTAATTCTGCTGCTAAATGAAACCTCTGCTTTCAGAAATAAAAACACCTAAATGTGGTTGTAACCAGCAATAGTTTGGACTTTATATGGATGGGGTAGACTTGGAAAAAGGAGTCAGAGGAAGAATTTGGGCAGCATGTTTGGCTCCTTGGATTCCTGGTGCCAGCAATGCTCTCTTGCAGCTCATGCTAATTGTCCTGTAGGATGCCCAGCTGCAGGGCCAGGCCCACCCAGGGTAAGGTTAAAACAGAAGTCCATGATTTCCACAGGCATGGAGGGTATTGTAGGCTCACCTCTCTCCATCAGGAATGTGTAAACTAGAGTTTGAACCTGTGTTATGGCACCAGATGGTCTCAGCTTCTCCCTGCCCAGAAGTCTCTGTCTCTTAAAAAAAAGAAAACCGACTCAGAAAACAAACAACAGTGTTTTGTACACAAGCAACTTCTTTTTTATACCATCATCTACTTTTATTTTGCTTCATTTATCTTATACCTGAAGGCTGTGCAGTTTGTGCTCTTCTAATGGAAATTGTATAAGGAACTGAGCTCAGGAAAATTAATGGCAAAAATCCCTGAGTCCTAAAAGACGAGATGCACATGGCAAATATTTGAGGAGGGGTGGAAATGAATTCTTAGCTAAAACTGGAAAAGCTTGTATAACTATGGAGGAATTTGATGTCTCTGTGAGTATTACATTGCTTCATTATTTAACAGTTGGACTTGATGATCTTAAAGGTCTTTTCTAAACTAAATGATTCTATGATACTATTATATAAAATAACCACATTTAATCACTACAAAAATAGTGATTTTTAGATGTAAGCATGGGTGTAAGAAACTGTCTTAGAGGGCAGCAATGGAAAATCAGGCCCACCGAGCAGGGATTGAATCTTCTAAGATGCTGCTGGATAAATAAATAAGTAGACTTTCTTTTTTCTTACTTTCCAGACAAGAGCAACATGCAGTGCTCTTCATCTGTCTGAGACAGCAGGAACAGTCTGCTGGGGACATTGGGGAGCATCTTTCTTGCCTGCACTCTAAGCTGCCAGTGTCAAGTTGCTGGTGCTGGGTCTTGTTGAGATTCCCAGTCCAGCAGGAGTAAATAATGGATGTTGCACCAGCTGTCTGGTTGGCCTGTAAAATTCTGATTCTAAACACAGGATAAAAGGAGAGAAAAAAAACCCCAACTTGCTCTCCTGACTATATCCCTAATATTGCTTCAATCTAAAGTGTATATTATAACTTTTACTTTGCAATGTTTTTAGAAGACTTTTCCGAGTGCATTAGGCCAAGGCATAGTCATTGTGTATGACAAGGCTCTGCATTTTTATTTCTAATAGTTAAATCAGCTATGCTACTTCTTTCCACTGGCTAAAAGACTTGCATCCTGGTAACCATCAAAGGTACTCTAAAAATCCAGAATTAACAAAGCAGAATGGTTCTCTGGGGTAGGTGCAGGCAGGCTAGGAAGGGAAAGGGGCTGTGTGGCCCCTCTGCAGAAGCTGACTGCTGTCATTCTGCCCTCACTGAGAGTCAGAACCATTCCAACAGAGGGCAGCTTTATGCCAATACCAGCAGCATTGGAACCACCCCTCCTTGAACTAAATATCCTAAGGACAGATACTCAGGGACAAACACCTGAAGTGGTTTCCTTGACCAGCTGGAAATACTTGAAAAAAGCCTACATTTCAGAAAGTGGGTGCTGGACTCTGCTTGAAAACTCACTGATTGTTTGAGCCCTCATGATTATAGTCCTTGTGGTCACCAGGCATTTTGAAAAGCCTGGTGATTGTTGTGCTGTCAAACTTTTGAGGAACTGTATGAAACAGGTAAAGCTCAACAATAATTAGGTCTTTGCTTTCGAGACAGAGCATGAAGTCTCAGGAGAGGCACTAAAATTTGGCATGACGAAGTGCAGAACAAATTAAATCATCATTATGCAGTTGAAATTCACTCCTTTCAGTAACCCACAATACAGACATGCACCTTAATTTGCAAAATTTATTGCCACCAGCAATTGCAACCAGCAATATTGCCATCATCTCAAGAAGCAGTGATTTTATTTCTGCTTTCAACTGACTTCTTGCAAGTCTTTATGTCACTTTCTTTGTGCCCCAGACCCCAAAGAATAAATTAGCCCAGTAGGTCAGTAGAGAAAAGGTTAACACTGTTCCTCTGGGGAGAAAGTCTGCTCACAGCTGAGAAGAGGGATCAGGCAGCTGTAGGGCCTTATCTGCCCTATGCAGATGAGACTCAGTGAAAGAAATGGCTTAAAAAAGAAATGAAGAAAAGAGGTCAGGGTCATTGTCAGAAGTCTTTCACCATGGCAAGGGTTTTGTTTCTCTTTCTGATTTTACTTGCCTTTCCTCAAGGTATCTCTAAGATGCTTTTAACAGGTAGAATAATTTCCTTTCAGAAGCACTAGGGGCTGTGATTTGTGTACTCTGCACCTTGTTCTTCAGAGGGTCCTCTACAGAGCACACAGAGGGAATTTCCCCTAATTCTTTCTGATCTGGGGATTGGCTGCATTTGTCTAGGCATTCTAGATAGGTAGCAGCTCTAATCCAAAGGCAGGTTGACTTGTGAGGGCCACAGGCTGCAGTAACTTCTGCGTGGGAACAGCAGACTTGGAGCTTTCTGGAAGTGTCTGGATTGCTGCACGGGGTGCAAACACCATTCATGCAGTGAGGCTGTCCAAGAAATCCTGGACAGATGGTATTCTGTGATGTGGCATGTTCTCCATTACTGGAAACTTTTCTATTGCAATTGGATGGCTTTCTGAAAGATAGTTGAATTCATCTGCAGCTATTGGACTCAGTGCGGAATTTAATTTAGAGAAGGCCTATGGCCCATGTTATGTAGGAGATTAGATTGGGTAATCAGTAGTACCTTCTGGCCTAAAATCACAACTGCCTAAATCTCTAATATATCTAGTTAAAAGCTGGGATTGGCTTTTACAATGGCCAGGTTGCCCTCAGCAGCGTGAGTGTTTCTAAGCCTCACACTAGAAAGGACTGCCAAAACCTTCTGCTACAAGGAGCACAGGCATGGACGCAGTGTGCTATACGTCTGCTCTGTATATTTGTGGTGAGCAAAATATAAATCTTTCCAGTAAAAGAACTCAAGAAGTCTGTTTGCCAAGTTACTTTCCTCTTTGCCTGGGAATTTAAGGGAACTTTTTTTTTCTTGGTCATATTAGTGAGAAAACAATGGAACAGATTCTCTAGTTCTGACCTCTGTTCTCCAAGGCACATGCTCCCACCACCCTGGGTTTTGCACAGCTTCACAGGGGAAATCAGGAGCAAAAAGTTCAGCTCTTGGGGCTTATCTGAGCAGGAAGTTAGTACAGAATAAGTTTGGGGGTATGTTTTAGGCACTGTAACTGTTCTGTGTTAAATCCCAGAGCGGATGTTCCTCTGTACTAAAGTGTCTTTGTGCACTTTGGCTCGATCCACTTTCCAAGGGGATTAATTTAAACTACAGAAATGGCACCTGTGGCTCAGGAGCTTGTGAAATGGCTACTGCGTTTTAGATTTTAATCCTCATTTATTTATTGCTCCTTTGCTATATGGTCAGGTATACTAGAGCAACATTGAGACTTTTTAGAGCAGTTGTAGAGAACCATATGGCAATTTTTCCTCTTTCAGAAGGCCAGGATAATGTTGATACAATATTCTACTTTAGTAGACAGTGAGATATTACACCGTTCCCAGGTTATTAAAACCCCTGCCTTGTGGGAGGCATCTTCTGCAAACTGTTGTCAAAGCAATACCTTGGAAGCTGGAAGGATGATGAGCAAACCAAGCCTGAAACTGTCTGGATGGGAACATCCACCTGAATGACACTTGAAGGAAATATTCATAAGTCTGAAGAAACAAATCTGTAATCATTCTGGTTTTAAACCCAGTAAATGTTAATTATAGCCATGTCAGGGGTATGGTCTGTCTTGAAAAAGATCTGGCTTAAGCAGTGCAGGTGCAAAGTTGGGAAGGATCCCTACAATATCATATTGTGGAATGACTTTGCTATTACAGCATGGAAGGTGTAGGTGCAAATGATGTATTAGATGGAATTTTCCCCAACAAAGTGGTAAAGTTATTCCTTCTGGTATTTTACATTTTGGGTTTATCTCTTCTTGTTGTGAAACTCTTCCTGGCAATGCCCATCTCAGTAATGATAACTGAGGTGTGTGCACTGAAAGTTGACCAGCATTAAATAAAGGCTGTACAGAAATGGGGTGTTAGACCCCCTTAGATGCTTCAGCACATCTGTGGCTGTCTGCAAGATGGTTCTACTGGTGTGAGCACCAGTAATGAAGGCTCAGTCACCCCTGCCTGCATCAGGCTTTCCTCTAGCTGAGGTTCTGGTGCTTTCTGCTGTAGACTGTGAAGTTTTGATGCATGTCCAATGCCAGGGCTGAGACACAGGACATCAGAACTGAAGGAGCAGATCCAGAATGACACAAACACCAGAATGACAAGAACATCTGGACACTGCATTAGGAGTGTGGATTCCCAGATGGTGTTGAGAGGAGGGGGACAGGGAATTGGGCTGCAGACGCCAGACGGTCTCACCTTGCCTTGGCTGCTTGGAGGGGAAGGAGATGGAGGGGTCAGTAGCAGCAGAACAACAATGAGGAAGGAAGATATACTGGAGCTTGTCTCCATTCTCTCATCTCTTTCCATTGCCTTCTGCTGCCTTGGCCAAGGTGCCTGATGAATTTTCCTACTCTCAGCTCTTGGCTTTTTTCTTTGAAGTCACACGGTGCTCTGGTCCCAGGTGGCTTCTCCTGTGCCCCTGTGCTTCCCCTCTGTCAAGCACATCATTAAAACCCATTCCTTCCAAAAGGTAATTTATACACTCATAAGACTTTGCATTAAATATCTGGGGATTTTCAAAGGGAAACAGTAGAAATCATTTCCAAACATGCTAACTTTCCTATCATCTCTAGTTCTACCCTTCTCCCTCCCCTTCCCCCGTGTTTCTGTTGGTTTTACTCAGATTCAAGGATACCAGCCCCAAGGTGACACTTATTTCTTAAGAGCCTGAAAGACTGAAAAAGATTATATCCAAGTAAATATGATACATTGCTCATTTACAACAGCTAATGAACGGATGAAACTGCCAGGTAGGGTTTTGTCTCAACAACCCGACTTGAGAACACTTTTTGATCTCCCTCTTCAGCACTGAAGGCTATTTTTTTCTCTTAGTATCCATGCTGGTAGATTCTGCAAAAGGCAGCACATCCTATCCTTTGTGTTAATGGGGAACCCACTGCTTCTGTAAAGACCTTCCTAAAAAGCCAGGAAGAGGTAAACAGTGAACTTGGCTTCCTCTGGTATTACTTTCTTCTCCACCTGCCTGTATAGATTCTAACATGCTACTTGTATTATGTAGGTCATGAATAATAAAATATTTTGGCTGGAGCTAAACAAAGGCAACAGGTAGGAGGGTCAGGTTTGCTGTTTCCTTTGCAGACACTTGCAGGCTTTTTACAGCACAGATGACCAACAAAATCACCAATATTCTTGTAGAGCCTGTGGGGAGCCAAAGACCTCTTTGTTTCTTTGCTGTGTGACTGTGCTGTCAGGGTTAAATTCTCAGTGATGTCAGATGAGAAAACCTTCCCATTGACACATGATGATGGTGGTTCTTATCTTTTATCATAAAGCTTGGTGGTGTACCTTTCCCCATTGCTTGAGCTGATTGTCAGCCTTCTCCCCACAGCCTAGGAAATCTCTGCTGGTTACTTAATACTTTTCTTTCTAGTGTCCATTTGTGGTGGTCTCTGCAAAACCTTGAAAGGTGAAGGTGAAACACATCAAATAAAATACTCTTGCCCTGGTTCAGCCTGGGGGAGAGAGCAGTAAGGAAAATAGCATGAAAACACCTGATTATGTTTTCACCTCTGTTGGGCAGATCAAAAGACTTTAGAGGGAACACAAAGAGACACCAAACACTGTAGTAATATTGAGGTACATAAAAATGGAGTATTCATTAGTCATTAAAAAATAAATAATAATTTTAATACTGGCATGAAATGGTAAATAGTTCCAAAGTGGAAAGATATGCAGCAGTTGCCATACTTCCCTTATAAACAGAAGACCAAACAACAAATATAGTGTGTAACCAAGCAATAATGTTCTCTTTTATAGTCTCTGGCAATAAGTTAATAATGGTTCTGTACTGTTAAGGGCCCAGGACAATTTATAAGGAATTTGATATTTTAGTCATCCAGGGAACCATTTTTAAAGTGAGGCTGGTCTTGTTCACATGATGAAGGTGTGAAATCATAGAAGTTGATCTGCAACAAAAGCAAACAAAAAAAAAGGTTTTTTGATTCTATCATAAACATTTGGCTGTAAATCACCACCAGCCTCAGAACCCACTTAAAAAATATGATGTTATTTGACATTTTCTTAGCAGTCAAGCAGAAAATTCCAGCTCCCAGATCATATAGATTTAGTTTAATGTAGGAGTACTGTAAGGTACCCAGTACCTTTCATGATTATATCAACAGCACTTTCTGTTGGCTGACACATCAGGCTTGTTTAAAATCATTAGACCAAAGCAGACGTGCTTCCCTTCACTTTTTTCTTTTCTCGTAATTTCTGAATTGATCAGTTATGGGAGATTTTGAGAAAGTAGTAATAAAAACCAAACAGAAGGCAGACAGTTTAAGAGCCAACTGTTAAATCATCATTATTAGCAACAAAATGGTGTTTTATGACTTTGAAATAAACAGATTTACTGATCTGAACATGGTCTCTCTTGCTCATTAGTCTTTTCTTCACAACTGCAATTTATAAGCAGAAGCTTGTCCGGCTGCATTTCAGGGATACAGGAGAAAGCAGCTTCTGTGTGTAAATTAGAAATAGATTTCAATTTTCTTGCCGCTGTTGTAACTAAACAGCCTGTTAACCTATTTAAATAGGAGAACATACTCTGTACTCCTGTTCTAGAATACATCAAAAATAATGTGATTATGTCTGTTTTGATACAACCCCATCCTACTGCTACCTATATGCTTTTACATGAATGATACATGGAATTAGTTCCACATTTCTTCTCTTACAATTAGCATATTAATGTGCCAGACAGATAATGCTAAAAGCCTGGATGCTTGAGCACACACAGTGCCTTCTTCATGGAGCTGCAACACTCAGCCCCTGTGAGTCCTCAGGAATGTATCTGTACAAGCTCTGCCTCCTGCTTGTCCTGAGAGCAGCCCTGACCTATGGACCACAGCTGAGATACTTCAGGCGCTTATTTACTTTGTTGGCCTCAGAAATTCCACTAAAAGAGAAAGGCTCCCTGTCAGGCTGTCCACAATGGGGCCTTTGCTTTTCCTGGGGCTGTGTGTGGATATTTCGCACGTCACGGCCGCGCGCACGCCTCGGTATCTCGGACAGTCCGGGGCATTGCTAAATGCCCAGAGCTCACAGCCGTGTCTGTGCTGTGTACCTGTCTGTATGTTCACCTCTGCATACAGGCCATGCATCTCTGTGTTTATGCATGCAACGTGGATGTTCAGTCTCCTGTGACTTTATATGTCAGGGATCCAGCATGGCTGGTGAAAGTCCCTAATCTTGAGTCTATCTTGGTGAAACACTAATGAACTTGTAAAAACAGGAAGCAGTGGAAAACAAATGAATTTCAGCTGGTGTTTGAAGAGCTGTCAGATCCCCTTGCTGAAATGTTTCAGAGGAACATCTTTCTGATAAAACCTCTGAGAAAAGTGGAGGAGTTTCAGAAGAGTGATTGGAAAAACAGGATGCCGACTGGCAGGCTTTGCTAATGCATTGCATCTGTAAAGACTCCAGCAACTGAACACAGCATTAGCTATGTGAGAGCCACGGAACTAGGGAAAGTTATTACATCTGAGCGTGATGGGAAGAAGGGGGAAGGGGGAAAGCAGCTGCTCCCTTTATGCATCTTGCAGTTTGCAGTATTTTTGAGCCTTTGACATTTTCTGTTCCATCTACTTTGCTGTCAGCACACAGCCTTAATTCTAACACTGATGAACAATGCTGCTTTGCTGTCCAGTATCATCTTTCCTCTGAGGCTCTCTCAGCATTTCACGAATGTTCAGGAAGTTTTGCCATGCCATAAGACATAGTGAGAGCTTGTTGGTTTCACAGAGGATGCTGCACCTCTTTGCACTGGTGTTTGCATGTCTTTGGCAGATATTATCCTCATTTTACAATGACTTATACCACGGGATTACAGGATCCTTGAGTTACTACTAATTTTGCCTTTTCTCCATTCCAGAGTTTCTGGTCTCTGTTAAACTGACTTTCTGATGCTGGCAACTAGTTTGGGGGGGCTTCTTCTCTACTCCTGTCTAGGACAGGACTGTTTCTTTTTGTCATAAATCCTGCTTGACTCATGCTCTTGAAAATCAGTGTGTGGGAGTATGACTGGAGCAGAGCCCATATAGATAAAGGAGCTCAAGGATATTCTTGCTTCCTCCAGTTTGTGCTTCAGAAAGCTAGGAATTGGGTCCTGATAGCCAGGAGAGTGTTAAAAATGTAGAGTGAATTGACTTGACAAAGAGTGTGAAGCAAATTGTAGCAGAACTATTGATTACACAGAACCGGTCTTGTCTCTGTGGCTTTACCCACATCCTTCCATTTCTGCTTTTGCTGGAGTTGTCCCTCAGAGCTGAACTGCCATCCAAGGAATACGTGCAGGAGCCTGTCTGTAGGGTCTCACTGGTGAGTCTCTAACACACCATGCCAGCCTTACAACATACAACTGTGTATTTTCCCTCCAGCAGTGAGTTATTTCATGTTTCTTTGCATTCAATCAATATGCAATTCAATGAAAAACTTACACATGATCCCTCCTTACTCAGCAAAGCACTGAAACTTCTGTTTTCAAAAAAACTCTTCAGAGAATGCCCCTGAGGATATGCACGTGCCCTGTTTGGAGCTGTTGCACCCAGAGCACTGTGGTGGAGCTGAGAGCTGCCTTTGGGTGTCTTTCTGGGGCTGTCACAGCCCTTTTTGGGGGAGTGACTCCAAAGGTTGTAGGCTTTGTTTATGCCTAAGTGGTTTCTAACATCCAAGTCATGGCAGCACAACTGCAATTCCAAACATCCTGATCTCTGCAAGAGGATCTAACAGTGGTCCCAGGAAAGCCAAGGACGGAGCAGCAACTGAAACAATGTAAACAGGAATAAATTTAAAACAACAAGATGCAGATAAATATCCAACAAAGCTGGTCTTCATTAAACCCTTTCTCAGCTGTCTCTCAGCCATTCCCACTGCTGCCTTGGTGCATTCTAGCTCCGTCTGCTGCTATAGCCCTTCCCTGGAAGGCAGATGCTTTTGTGGGTGATGCCTCAGGCTGGGAGTTGGGAGCCTTAATTTTGCTACTGAGTTGGGCAAAAGCAGTGTCACGTTTCCTTTTTCAGTGCCTGTCCCGTGATTCTTATCACCCCGACCTCCCAAAAGCCCGAGTTCATGCTTAGTTTCATGTACATGAATCACAGCAGCTGTTGTTGATGGGTTTCCATGTGTGTGGAAGGGTTTGGGAGGATCATGGGGGCAGGCTGAGAGTAGATCTTGCAGGCAGATGCTCTCTTTGAGGAGACTATTC
Source organism: Sitta carolinensis (assembly GCA_032173965.1). Classification (NCBI taxonomy): domain Eukaryota; kingdom Metazoa; phylum Chordata; class Aves; order Passeriformes; family Sittidae; genus Sitta; species Sitta carolinensis. The sequence continues at coordinate 10,446,119 of CM063294.1, read as the reverse complement.
AGGGCATAGCTCAAAAAGTCTCTGTCTCCTTTCTGGATATCAGGTATTGTTTACAAAGATACAAAAATATTTTTCAATCACATAAAAATATCTGCTCTTTAATTTCTGTATGCTCTGCTCCTTCCATAACTAATTAATCATTATGATGTCCTATGAAAAATGTAATTATCTCAGTTGTTGCTGTCCCATTTCACAGTCAAGGAAAACCCTGGGGACCCCTTGCTGTGCTGTACCGGTGTTTGGTTGATCCCAGGAAGCCTGAGTGCCTCTTAAGCATAAGCCAGGGCTTACAAATCCTACCGTGGTTCTGGAAGGAAATATACGATGAAATTTATTATGTGTGTAACTTACAGAGAAGAACGATTTTCACATTTCTAACTTAATGCTTACTTATCTTTTTGTTACTTTGCTTTGATCTGCTTTGTCTTTTTGAGGCAAATGGCTTCCTAGAGTAAGGGCTGCTGTCTGTTAGCTGATTACATCCCAAGTTTGAACACCCACTCTAACCCTGACAGACCCTTCACCTTCTGCATTATCTATTATTTTTACTGGATAAATACTTTGGTGTTGTGGGGTGGCTTGTTTGTTTTTTATTTGTATAATCAGTGGGTAGTTTAAAGGAGATATCATGATGATGAGTTGCAATTTTTTTCTTTCAGATTGTTGATATTTTGTCACTTCTATGACACACATTTTATTAATTTGCCAACATTAAGGTAGAGTTTTAGGCCATGTTATAGAGAGGTGATAGAAATGTTCAGTCACAGCTGTAGCTAAAGTGTGCTTCTAACAGGAGTCAGTGCAAAGATGGAAATTTGGAACAATGGAAAATCTTATGTTTCTTGGTCTGAGATTCTAGACATTTGATTTAGAAAGAATTTTAATATTGGAACCCAGTTATTCAGTATCTGTCAAACACATTCCAGCTTCACATTATCATATTAATCAGTGTTGTCCAATGCCAGCTTTGACTGGAAATCAGATATTGGATGAGAAAGACTCTGACCTTGGGGGGCTGTGGGGTTGTGTCCCTTGGTGTTGGCTTCAGCCCCATCGTAACTGCTGGACCCCAGTGAACTCAGACTCCCACAAATGTGCAACGTTGACTCTGCAAATCTGTTTCTCTGTGAAATCCTCTATTGTTCTGTGTTTGAGGCCTTGAGAATTCTCTCCATCAGAAAAAATAATTGCCAGATGTCTTAATAAGCCCTGTGCGTTTATGGTTCTATATAAGGAGGATTTTTTAAAGCAGCGGATGTTTATTTTTGGCAGCTTCTGTCATTTAATGATTTTCCTGCTCCAGCTACCCTCCAAAAAACTGATAAGTGTATCCTCTTCCCATCTTTCAAATTTAGAGATGAGCATCAGGACTGGGTCCAGTCTGTATGTTTGGCCTAAGTCCAAACATGTCTGAGCATGGCAGTTCTGGAGAAAGTTCCAGTCCAGATTATAGAATCTTAGGGTCTGTTATTTTGTTTTTCATCACTCAAATGAAATGGATTTAAAGGTTTAGTCTATACTTCCATTATTTAAGAAAGCATCTATGTGTGTACGTAACGGGAAAGAGAAATAGAACATCGCTTGAAAACCCTCCAGTTCTAATAAGGGAAACAGCTTTCTCATAGGTTCCCACATCATCAGTCAGCTCATCACATGCATGCTGCTGCAAGATATTTTTTTTGTGATGAATTGAATAATCACATCTGTTTCTCAAGCTTGAGAAAAGTTTAAAAAGTCATTAACATTCTCCCGTTTCCACCATTGGCAGAATCTACTTCTTTTTTTCTTAAACCAGAATCTTGGCAGTGTAGACACGTGTGCATGTGAAAAACTTGTTTGTGTGTGTTTGTGTGTGTGCCTGCAGCTAAAGTGAGTGTGTGTGGTTGTGAGCACTTCCACACACACAGACAGCACCCACTTTGTGCACAGGCACACAGCCACTGCCTGCAGGCACGGACACAGGGATGAAACACAGGATCGCAGAATATTCTGAGCTGGAATGGACACTGCAATCATCCAGCTCCTGGCCCTGCACAGACACCACAGACATCCCACCCTTGCCAGAGAGCATTCTCCCAATGCCCCTGGAGCTCTGGCAGCCCCGGGGCTGTGCCCTTTCCCTGGGGAGCCTGGGCAGTGCCCAGCTCTGGGGGAAGAACCTTTCCTGATCTCCAGCCCAAACCTGCCCTGGCACAGCTCCAGCCGGTCCCTGGGTGCTGTCCCTGGCACACAGAGCTCAGCTCGGAGCGGCCCCTGATCTCCAGCCGGTCCCTGGGTGCTGTCCCTGGCACACAGAGCTCAGCTCGGAGCGGCCCCTGATCTCCAGCCGGTCCCTGGGTGCTGTCCCTGGCACACAGAGCTCAGCTCGGAGCGGCCCCTGATCTCCAGCCGGTCCCTGGGTGCTGTCCCTGGCACACAGAGCTCAGCTCGGAGGCCCGAGGTCGGGGGCCTCGGCCCCCTGATCTCCAGCCGGTCCCTGGGTGCTGTCCCTGGCACACAGAGCTCAGCTCGGAGCGGCCCCTGATCTCCAGCCGGTCCCTGGGTGCTGTCCCTGGCACACAGAGCTCAGCTCGGAGCGGCCCCTGATCTCCCCTGGCCCGGGTCCCTGACAAGGCTCAGCTGAGCGCCCCGCTTGGGGCCTGGGGACCCTCCCTCAGTCTCCTCCAGACTGAACAGACCAAGTGCCCTCAGCCACTGCAACACAGCTTCTTCTCCACCTCCACAGCCTCTTGGGCGCTCTCTGACCGCTCGGTATCAATCTCACGTGGCAGTGCCCAAAACTGCCCGAGCACTCGCGGTGTGGCCGCCCCAGCCAGAGCAGAGGCACAGTCCCTCCCTGGCTCGGCTGACGGTGCTGGCCCCAGGACAGGGATGTCCCTCCTGGCTTCCAGGGCACTGCCGACTCAAATTCCACTTCCCATCGGCCAGGACCGCCAGGTGCCTTCCCCGCGGCGCTGCTCTCCAGCCTCATCCCCTACCCCGCCCGTACATCCCGGGCTGTCCCGTCCCAGGCGCAGAACCCGGCGCTTGTCGTGGTTAAACTTCACCACGGCTGGTGACCGCCCAGCCCTCCGGTGTGTCTGGGGGTCTCTGCAGGGTCTCGAAGCACGGGCCGCGTGTGCACCCCCGCTGCCGTCCCGCAGGCCGGCTCTGCCCGAGCGCGCTGCCGCACATGCGGGCGGGGGACGCGAGAGGGCAGCGTCCGCTCTGCGCCGCCGCTGCCGGGGCGCGCTCCCATTGTTATGTTTATGCAAACAGCCTTTGACATAATAGCTTAGAAACAGTTGAAAATTGGATTGTGCCTTTAGGCCAAACATTCAGACCACCACCTTGGCTATATTCATCTGCCACAGTAAATTGGGTTCAGCCTTGGCTCCACACACTGTATTTCAGGGAAGGATTACAGCTTAGCAATAACTTTTGTACAGGAAAGACAAATGCAAACTCCTGGCAGAAATATTGGAGCTCTTTAGTTGTGCAACCCCTATCTGGAGGAATACAGATTGCGCTGAGAATTTCTTTGGACATCCGAGGAGCAAATAAAACAAATTCTCAGGCTGGAATCTCCATTCCTTTCTTTTTCAGCTTCCTAATGCAATCTAATTATGGTTTAACCTCCTGAAATAAATACCTAATAAAAGATGAACCTATTAGAAGAGTAAATTTACTGCCCACTGGTTAGCAGAAATTCTTGCCGTGCTCCCTTTAAGTGATAATGTTATTGGGATAGAACATTGTTTGGTTAATGGTCCCTCCACCGCAAGACAGATTATATGGAAAATAAAAGTCACAGCACAGCCAGTCACAGTGTCAAAGCCCATGGTTAAAAATACTTTTAACATAAAAAGATGTGTTGAAAAGAAAGGAGAGGATAACAGCCCCCAACAGGGGTTCAGCAAGAATTTAAGCTGTGGTCTAAAAGGCAGACAGTGTTCCTGGGATTTACCAGTCAGTGACACAATTACTTTTCCACAGGCTGCGTTACAATTTTGTTGCATATTTAAGAAAGTGAAGGTTTATTTTGACCTGATCCCAGAAGCAATGTGCTAGTTTCAACCTTTTCCAATTCATCCTAGCAAATGTGATGTGTCCATGAATTTTGGGGCTCTATTCCTTCTATCTCCAAGAAGGGTGGAGATCTGGGTGGACAGGAGGAGATGGTGTCAAAAGCTCTGCATTGCTGGCAGGAAGAATCTGAAGGTGAAGTCAGGGTGGGGACAAGGTGAAGGCTTGAGAGAAGAAAAGCAGCAACTCCTCTGGCACTCTTCCCCTCCGCTTCTCTAGTTTCCATCGTGGTGCTGGCCCATCAGTGGATTAATGAGGCCATTGACTTTGCCAGGGGTGGAGAATATAAATAAAAGCAATTTCCTGGCCTAGCTCCCACTGAAACCTAATCCAGTGGGAAGAGAAAGGCTCTCCTCTTAAGATGAAGGCTTTTTTAGATCGGGTGGTAGCTGAGCTGCTGATAACTTTATTGTGAAAGCGAGATGATTTTTCAAACCATATCTTGAACTCTCTAAATTCACACAGGCTTGCACACCAGCTACTTCTGGTATGCAAATGGGGTGACACGTGTGTTGTTAGCAGGAAAGAAAAACAAGAACACATTTCTTGTGTGAGTATCTAAATGTTTTCCAGGAAGGTGTTTGCCCAAATCTCTTCATGCTGCACCTGTGGAGGTCTCCCATTTGGACAGTCTTAACCCTCCTCTATTTATTGCATATACCAAGATCTCATCCCCTGCTTTTAAGGCCACAGAATGCAGCAAGAATTTTGCCTGGCTGTCACTGCTTCTGAATGAAGCAGTCCCTTTATGTTAGCAGTGAGAGAAGTAGTTACACTTAAACAAGAAGTAGAGCAAGCATGGAAAACTCTGCTGTGTGCATCCCCCATCAGCTGTGACGGACCAAATTCTGAAGCCAAAACTCCCAGGTTCATGTTTTCAACAGGAACTCTGCCCTGAGGTAAGGAGCCTCTAGCACCTTCCACAGTCAAGAGACAGCAGCCTAGTTGAAGTGGGACAGCAGGAGCATTACACATGCTCTGTTCTAACAACAAAATTGTCAGATTTAGCCCACTTCATTTATATATTTATTTATTTATTTATCAAGCCACACTTTGCTCACTAATGCAACAGTTTTGCCTGTGGGTAAATTATTTGGTGCTGGCCTCTGCCAAAAAACAGAAGTCACTAGCTGAAAATGGATAGGAAGTCACACATAATAAGAGAATCATATATTTCCATAGTACTATGAGGAAGTTTTGCTGCTTGAAAAAATGCTTGTTTCACAAAAACACAATTAATCTTTTTTTTTTTCTGTCTCCAGCTGTTTCTCCCAGAAAGAAAAAAAATCTCACTAGATGTCTTCAGTATGGTCCCCCCCATTTATCAGGCCTCTCACACTGAATAGAGCAGTATTTTTATGGACAAAACTGAGTGAGCTTGCTGGATTTTGCCATAGCAGACTCTGATGTGGTAAAGGCTCTTTGTCATATATCACAGTCAGAAGTCATTTATTATCCTGCTTTCCTTTGGGAAGAGACTGGGGCAAAAGATCCAAATTCTACCTTTCCTTTTCCTCAAGTGTGTGTTTTATAATCATCACTTATTAGCAGGATTATGGTAGCATCTAGGTAATCTTGCCAGGATCGGGGCATTATTATGATGAACAATGACAGAAGTCTATTCATTAGAGTCCAGAGAAATTGTTTTGCTTGGCTGTAAAAGCACTTGGGCCAAGGAGGTCAGACAGCTTTATTCAAAGTCCTCTGCCCGTGTTACCAACTCTCGTGATATTATCAAAGTCTCCCACCATCCTGGGCTTTTCAGTGAGCAGCACCTCCTGCTGTCATGTGAGTCCACAAGAAGCTCAGCCTTCATTAAACCAGAGACATGATTCAAGCCCTGTTGATTTCAAGTGAAAAGTCTGAAAAATATGGGAAGCAGAAGGCAAATAATTACCCACTTGAGATATATAGAGATAACACATATATATATTAATTTAAAACATTTTTTTTGAAGGTTAACGTTGTAGATTCTTGGAGCTCACTGGAGACAGGGCAGGAGGGGCTTTGGAAGTCCTTAGCCCTGTGTTTTTCCATTCCTGAGCCTGTGCCCTCTAATGCAGGTGCAGAGCAGGAAGGCGGGTGTGAAACACCTTTTTGTGTGACTCAGGGCCCTGCCAAAGGGATGGATTCCTCATAATCTGAAGGAGGCAGAAAGAGTGTGGGCTAAATACTCCTAAAATAATTACTTCATAAAGTGAGGCTCTGTTTCAGTCTAGCCTTCTCCTCTCAAAAGGATGGCTATTCCCTTTGCATTTAGAGGTTGAAAAGCTGGGAGCCAAGAATAAGTACAGGGAAAGGGGTTATGATAAAAATACATCTTTCCTCTTTCTCAAGATTGTCTTCCCCACAGCCAAACACACACGAATGCCACTGGCTGTATCTCATTTATCCTTGGTTTCTCCTTTCCCTGTCTAGCCCCTTTGTCTCCTGTCTCTATGCCTTGTCAGATTATTTACCCATTCAGGCTCCCAAGCTCTTGCCCAACTCTAGCAGCACTTAAAATGCTGGTTTTCAGGAAAGCACTACTTAGAGCAGACTGAAGAAGACTCTGAATCAGGATTAACCCAGAGAAAACAATTCCCTTTACTGGAGTTTTTCTCATAGCCCCAATTTCTGTTTTGGTTCTCTTTGAGTACAAAGGGGTGAGTTCAAATAGGATCTTTTCTGCCAATGGAATCCCAAAAATCCTGAAAATAGAGGAAACCCTGGAATCTTTTTTTTTTGTTGGATTTTGGTGTTTTTGGGTGTTTGTTTTTTTTTTTGGTTTTTTTTGGTTTTTTTGTTTTTTTTTTTTTTCCCCTTTGAGCCACAAATGCTGGGAGCCCTGTGGCCCTAACTGATGGGTAGAACTTGCTGAAACACAGATTGCCCCACTCACAGGAAACCAAAATTGTTGAAACAAATGTTGGAACAAAACTCAGGAATGAGAAGGTTTTCCATAGATTGGAAATGCCAGTTCCCTGTTTAGTTCTCAGAAGACTTTGAAGCATTTGGGTTGATGGTTTTTGTTTTCAAAACAAAACAGCTGCCTGGTCTCCTGAGCCCGTGCCAGGAGTCCACACTCCCAGAAACCCTTTTGTGCTGCCTCCTCCACATTATTTTCCAACAGAAAAGTAATTCACAGGAGAGTTTCCATCCAGTTTCACTGGGAACCTCTACTCAGTCCTGGCAAGCCTGGTACTACCAGGGGAATCCTGGACCCCAGTTAGAGGTCTGCTTAATTCTTGCTCCTTCTTGCTTCGACCTTTGCCTTGCCGTCCCAAACTCTGTGTGAGGAGGGGCCTTGCTGGCTGAGTAAAGGCTTCCAGAATTCAGGATCTTCCTTCCTATTCTGAGAGCCTACATGAAGAACTTTTAGTCCTGTCCTTTCAGTCAAAGATTTTTTTTCCTTTCCTCTTTCTCTTCCCTCTACAATTAATTAGCTAATAATTTTGTTACTGATCCATTCTTCATTAAATAGCTGAATCCCTTTTGTTAGATCTGGTCGGAACAAAGGTAGGAGAATTTATGTCTTAATTTTAGTTCATTATGGCAGAGAGCATCCCACCCCATCACTCTCCCTCTCTTCCCCCCCCCTCCCTCCAAGCCCTCCCTATTCCTTTAGAGGATCAGTTATCACTTTGCCCCTAAACTCCTCACATTCTGCAGAGGCATTGGAGGAGCCTCCACTGCCCTTTATCTTCTGCTGCCTCATTAAGAGAAATGAACCTGAGTCTGAGAGAAATGACACAAGGGAAATAAAAATATAATCCCTTGGTGCCACCTATAATGAATTGTTATGAAAACCATGAAAATATCTGTCTGCAGATATTGTTCTTTGATTTGAAGTCAGTGTTGTAAGCGGTAATTTTTGTCATTAAAGCTGTTAATCTGCGCAGTGTTCCTCATAAGTTTTTATGAAGAAAAACAGCCCTGCTGCCTACATGCTCATGCAGGGAGCTTCTGAGCACTGCTACATGAACAGGGTGCCTTTGAATAATTATCTTTAATTATAGCTGAGGTGGCTGTCTGTCTCAGAGATGGGGCTGTTTCATGGCAGCCTGCTGGCCACTGCCCAGAGGGTTTGGAATGAACTGGTTCATCTGACCCTTGCTGACACCAAAGTCCCCAGCTGGCTGCTGGTGGGGGACATGTGGGACTGTCCTGGAGCACTGAGCTCTCTGTGTGCAATTAGCTGCACTGATTGCCCCAACCCTGTGCTTTTGTGTTTGGGATGGGGATGGGAGGGATCAGAGGTGTGCTAGGAGTCCTTCCCCAGCAGCCACAGAGCTCATCTCCTTCCTGCAATCTATCTTCAGCTTTTCTGGAGTGGGGTCCTCTTCTACCACACCTGAGTGCTTCCTTGAGATGCCAGGCGGGTGCTTTTCATGCTGTGCATGCCAGGTCAGGGCAGAGGGGTCCCTACAGCCCCCTTCACCAGCATGACTGCACTCCACCACCCTCAGGTGACACTGCAGAAGGAAATCACTGATTTTGGGGAGGGCAGAAAGTGTGGCAGCCTCATGGTGTTTAGATTCTTTGGACTGAAAGGAGCTATGGGCATACTGGCCAGGAGGAAATGGCCTCAAGTTGCCAGAAGGAAGGTTTAGATTGGACATTAGGAAAAATTTCTTCACTAAAAGGGTTGTCATGCACTGGACAAAACTGTCCGGCAATGTGGTGAAGTTGCCATCCCTAGGGATATTTAAAAGACACTTAGATGTGGCACCCTGGGACATGGTTTAGTGGTGAGTTTGGCAGTATTGGATTAGTGGTTGTACTGGATGATCTTAAAGACCTTTTCCAACCTAAGTTATTCTGTGATTCTAAGGAAAATCAGACTTTGAAAGGTTTTTTGCACCTCTCTCACAGAATTAACTCCTTGCTGAAAATGGCAATATTAACCTGTAGTCTGATCTTGTAAGGATTTCCTTATTCCCATCAGAAATTAGGTAAAGTCTCAGTGCTGATTTACACTAGGCAAACATTTGGCTTAATTGCTTGACTTCCTGGATCTTAGCAAAACCACAGACACCCCCAGCTCTGCAAATATTTAGGTTCCCATTTGTGGAAAAGATGAAGGCTGAGACTGATCTCCACTGACTTTGCAGAAAGGGCATTGTGAAGTACATGAGAATAGAGGCAACATCAGAGACTTAAAAATAGAAATAAAAGACCAAGAAAGAGAATGAGTTAATAAATCTTTCAAGTCACTGAGTTGATGGAATAATGAAAACAACTACCAGGACTTGCCATGGCCCCTGCCCCTTCAAGGAAACCTCTTCCCCATTTGGTCTCTGCTTTAAAAACAGAAGGGTTGTAAATAGCTTATGGTTGAAGGCATAAGACATTCATTGTCTTTCCTATTCTTATGCATCTGTCCACTCTGAAGTCCTACTATTTACTCTTAAACATCTGGAACTAGGATTCCTGTATATAATGCCCATAATCTCTGTAGAGAAAGTCATTTATGTTTCCTGAAATTCTCAAAAATATCCCTAGCATCAGGTTTTTTATTTAGGCAGCTTGAAGCTGTGAGAATTCCTGAGAAAAAGCTCTTTATTGGCTCTGCTTCAAGGTAGAAAACTCCAAAATGTGGCAAATTACTCTTTATGCTCCAGGCAGAGTAGCAGTACAGGACAGGCAATTCTTTCCTTGCTTCTGACATCCTACAGCTCAGCAAGTATTTTCCAGCATTTTTGGGAATGTAAGAACAAGCTGATCAGGGAAGAGGGCTCTGCAGACACCATTAACATGGTAGGCTGAATCTGCTGACAATAAGTCAATGATTCTTTCTGACATGACTCTAAGAGTAGCAGAAGGACGTCTGTAGGATGACTCATGTTAATGGAAGAGTGGGATGTATGACTTGAGATTTAGGACAGATGTCAGGTTCAGGGAGGTGTGGTGTAAGGGAGGTAATTTTTATTGGCATAGTAGCAGAAGACAACTTGTCAGAGTGATGTTGACTCCTTTTTTTGTATTGTTTGGGCAAGTCCTCTGGGAAGATGGCAAATGGAAAGGGCAGAGGAAGATCTGGCAATATCCAATGCCATATGGCAAAGGTTGTCTTCCAGCAGACAAATAGACCATGAGGTGGTGGTGATTCCATCATCTCCAGTTTGCAAAGCTTTGGAAGAATTGGGAAGAGATTTTTTTTTTTTCCTTATCTCCAGTGCAGTCAGGCTGTTTGCTCCCTTTCAGACCTGCCTGTGTGTTGAGTTTGCACCATTCCCTGTGTTGATTTTAGTAAGGGACACATTTCAAACATGGAAAACCCCTCTGCAGACACCACTTCAAGAGTTATGCAGTTCTTTTTCTGTCTTGCACACTCATGCTCACCAACAGAAGCTAAATATGTGTAATTCTAGGTTAAAAATATCAGAGAGCAATCCACTAGGTTAATTCAGGTTTCTCATCAGGAGATACTCATATTCTGCTGGCACTGATTTCAAGCTCCTGCTTTTGAAGAAGTCTCAGTATTCCAGGACAGATTCATGGGCCAAGAGAGGCCCAGCAAAGATGTCAGGCAAAACTGTGATACTTCCTTTTCTTTGTTCAAGAAGGGTACGTGGGTTGCACTCAACATCTTTCTGGTAACTATAACAGTAAGATCTACAGCAATGATTTAAAAAGCCTTTGAATGATTTCCAGTCTCTCCTCCCACCTCCTAAAAGCTGAGGTGAAGTTCTATCCAGCTGTCATTGGGAACAAGAAATTCAACCAGACACTTTCAGCAATATTAGTCTTATTTATGTAAAGTCAATTCTTAATTAATATTGATGTACAATCTATTAGGAAAGGATCAGGGCTGTCTACTTCCACTTCCATGTGTGACCTGCACCCTATCCCAGACCTTATTCTTTACTGGTTGCCTCTTTGAGCACATGACATTTATCTTCCACAATCTCTGCTGCATTTTGTCCCTCTTGTTCACAGAAATGATTGCAGCTGGAATTTGAGTGGAATTTCCTGCTCTCCCTGGTTTCCGTGTTCCTTCTTGCCACAGGGTCAGGACAGGAAGTGGGATTTTGCAGAATATTTTGAATGTGGTGTGGGAGACTGAAAAAAAAAGTGAGTCCAAATGGTATCCACTGCTGCATCTGCAGATGTGCCAGTGTTTGTTCCATTGTGCTGCTGTTTATAGGGTCTTATTTTTTCTGAACACAATGGGATCCCAATTCCTGATAAGAGCTCAGACAGTCCTGCCTTATGCAGATAACAGTAGGAATGCCCAGAATAATTTGCAAGATATTAGCTAGGTGATAAATTTCACAAGGCTCCACTGAAAAGGCAGAATTGTATGCTGCAAGTAGAGAAGTGAAGACCTAAAATTAAAGATGAGTTGCTGGCTTAAAAAGAGAGGGAGAAAGAAGGGCAGGGATCACATCCCCTGCACTCCTGGCTGGTAGACACCCAAGCATCTCCCTTTGCCCCATAAAGACATTTCTTCCACCAGGTTATAACAGACTCCAGAGCCAGTGTGAGCTGAGTAAGCAGATAACCCAGCACATTGTGTGCTACCTCTGGTTGCCATAGCAGAAAGACTCCTACGGACAAAGCCTTTGAGTTGCCTTGTCATTTTTTGTGGATGGAGGAGGAGGAGCAAATTGATGTACAAAAGAGTGAGCTGGAAACAGCCTGAGATTAAAAGCCACAGGTCTTCCTTTTCAGCCTTCTCCACTGGAGCCTCCCCACCCGGACTGCGAGGGTTTCTCCTCTCCCCACACAAGGATGTGTTACAGGTTGCCAAGTGGCCACGGTGCCAGGAGATTGGAGACCTTACAGTGCCTGTCAGGGAGGGCTGTTCTAAGCCAGGCTCTGTTTTCTGATTTCCAGAGCAGCCCTTGCAGCTTGGACACCCAGGGTCAGTCAGCTGCAAGGATGAAACAGCTTCCCGTACTCTCTCAGCAAGAGTCAGGCTCTGAGCCTTGGCCAGCAGAGTCTGGCTGGGAAGCGTGGGAAACGTGACAGTCTGAGAGAAAATCTGCTCTATCAAGGGCTGTTTTCCTGGGGCTGCAATTTCTAATGCATCCAGCACATTTTTTTAGGTAATCTCTACTCCTGGAGCAATATTTGGAAGAGTGGAAAGAGAAGTATTTTATCTTCAAAAAAACAAATTGAGAGGGACACTGTCAGTCACTAACAAAGTAAACAGAGCTCCACAGGTCTCAAGCTGCCACCTTTTGCTGAACCCATTAACTGTTTCCTTAATGGCAGAAGAGTGAAGTGGATTTTCCTCTTCATTACTTTTAGTATAGGATATAGGTTTTTAAAGTGGATCCTTTCAGAAGGAAGGAATAAATTAATACATTGGAGTTTTCTTTTTCCAAGTCTAATCTGTATGTCAATGCAGTAGATTCTCTTCACCTTATTTCCTCTTCAACTCTCTATTTATTTAAGTTCAAGTAGATAGTTTTCCTTCAATATCTCATTGCAACTGCCTCCTTTGCTAGGACAGTTAAGGGATATTGATGTGATTATTGTAGACATGCTTTGCTCAGCTGTTTGTCCACTGTGAGTTGTTGCAACTATCCAGCAATCAAAATATTAAAATGCTGTAGACTATAAGTCAGTCAAGACTGAAGTTATCTGAGAAGCATTCATTTAGGGTTGGTGTGTGGGCAAGATCTGGGAGCAAATGTCTCTGACCCAGTAGAAGTACTTGAGACCTGCCTCTTGCAACCACTTACTCCAAAATTGTGATATGTCCTTTTTTATCAACAATCAACACAGCTTCAGTCCCACATTAACAGTTGGGACCCACTGTAAAATTACCCTGAACTTACTGATTACTCTTTTCAGGAAAGTTCATGGGAATTTTATTAAACTTCTGCCCCATGCTGCTTGCATTTCACCTCTTGGTCTGGGACATGTCCGGGTGTGCTGGGTGATAGCAGAAATCCCATCAAGACATGCCTAGAAGGCGCTCATAGGCCTGTATCCAGACCAGCCCTGATTTGTAGACAAGAAACACCTTGAGAATGATTTTGGCACAGGCTCTGAGCTATTCCATAGATGAGAATTATGATGAAAGTGCACAATGCTGATGCAAGATGACCTCAAAGTTTCCTACAAATATTGGTGTAGACAAAACCTGAATGGCTGGAAAGCAGCATATGTCTCATGAATGAACACAAATGTACAATTTTTGTGTTTTGGGTGCGTAAAGATTTTTTTTTTAAATACACTTCTCAGGAAGAAATATTGAAATATTTAATTTCTAACCATTAATTGCTATTTACTTGAGGTAAATAGCATCCTTTGCTTCATACCTTGCTACAGCCATGGCTGATACAATGTCATGGGAAAACTGAATGCTGCCATCTCTACAGCAGTCTTTATCTGCTGGGTTCAACTGGCACCTGTGAATTATCCTGCCATATGCATATGTGCTATTTCTGCTTCCTGCTCTTATGGTCCTGAACTGGGGCTTCTTCCAACACTGCTGCAACAGAAACTATTATTTATTTTCCACGCTACCATATGTGCTTCATAATTACTTTAAAATTCTTGTTTTGACTCCACTCCAGTCAAATAAACTCAGTATTTTTACTTAAGACATAGGGAATTAAGGCCACGGAAATAGTGAGGGCTCCACACACAAAGGCATCCGGAACTCTAATTTCTATTTGATTACTGAGGAAAATTTACATATTGATGTCTTTTTATGGATTGGAGTTTGAAAAAGCTATTTCCTGAGCCTAATTTTCAAGTGGAGATAAATATTGCCTTACAAAAACCCCTGTGAAATTTATGTCCTGTATGAGTTTTCCAAAGTTCTTCAGGAAGTCAGCAATGAAGAAAGGCACCAGATTCACCTCTCCTGACACCGAGCCACACTACCTAATTGATACATTTCATACTTGTAGGAACGCAGCCAACTTCTAATCTTTGATCTCGGTGTGAACTTGGTGTTATAAACGGTGAATTTTTAGTGTATTTGTATACCGTTACAATTATGAAATCGACTTCTCGTATTTCTCTTCCTTCAAGAAACCAAGTAAGGCGATTATCGGAATCGTTTCTTTGAAGCTTGAAGTTTTCCCCCTCCGGGCTGTCCTCAAGCAGTGGTCCCAGCCTGGGTGCGGGGCTGGGAGCAGCCCATGGTCAGGCTGCGGTGTCCCCGGGGCTCCGGAGCTGGGCAGCCCCGCTGCCTGCGGGCTCCCTGCGCTGCCCGGCCCCCGACCCGCCCTGCCGGGCTCGGGCTGAGCCGCCAGCGCTCTCCTTGGAGCCCGCCGGGGAGGCAGGAGCGGGTGCGCCCCACGACGGAGCCGGGAGAGCCCGGCAGGAGAGCTCCAGCCGGAATTTCACCGCAGGAAGCCATGTGCGATGGCTTGGCCTGCCGAGCCTTTCATCTGACCTGCTGCTGTCCCAGCCTGTCCCCCCTGGGCCCCGCTGTTAAAAATACCGTCGGGTTTCCTGGCTGGCCGGCCGTCCTGGCAGCGAGCTCTCGGAGAGCCCTGCTGCCGCCGCGGGCTGGACAGCCAGCAACTGAGCCTTCCACTCCACGGCTGCCTTAGGGGCGTCTGCTTCCCCCCTCATCACACACTCGGTTAGGGTGTAAAGGTCTCCAGGATCACCGAGTCCAGCCTTATCTATGATTGAAGACACTGTGTGCTGCAGGATTTTTTCCTCAAGCTAATCTTTATGTCAATGCAGTAGATTCTCTTCACCTTATTTTCTTTTCATGTCTCTATTTATTTAAGTTCAAGTAGGTAATTTTCCTTCAATATCAGTGTAACTGCCTCCTTTACTAGGACATGTATGGCAGCATGTTAAAATCAACACCTACTAATCAACAATTAACTCCAATGCTAAATATTTCCCTTTTCTTTGTGATAACAGCTTGATATTCAGTAGAAAGGAACTACCAGCTTTGAAAATCAGAATATCAGTTGTGTCCAGTTCCTCTGCTCAAGCTCTTTTTGTCACAGATTCACCTTCTTTGTTGGTTGTTTTTTAACTGATATTAGAAGAGCACCTGGAAGTCCCAGGTAAGACCTGCAGCCCTGTGGGGAGAGGAGCTCCCTGGCCACGTGCTGTAGAGGCAGGTCCAGCCCCAGAGGGCCATGGATGAACCCCCCAGCAATGGATGAATTGGACAAATTGGGCAGATGTGGTTTGGAGAAAACTTTCTGCAGTGTTTGACAGAAAGGTCAGCTGGCTGCTGGGTTGACAGACAGCAATGGGAACAGTCTGTAAGCAGTAAGCTCGAGGAAATGATGAGACATGGTTTGCCAGAGGATAGGTAATTGGACAGGGTTTTGGCACAAGTGGGTGGAGCAGTGTGGGAGAACACATGGCAGTGCTTAAGGGAGAAGTTGGCTTGCAGCTTCTCATGCTTGTCCAGGACACAGTAAGCCCAGGAAGTTCCCATTTTTTTCCTGCAGAGATAAAAAATAGCGTTACTTTTAAAACGCTGGCATTTCATTCTACCAAATTCCTTTTCTTTCTGCAAAAAGATTCTTAACTTTGTTTTCGTTTCATATTTCCTATGAAAATTATAGTAATTGAAATCTTAAAATGTATCTTTGTATACAGGTTTTCAGACTTATTACAAAGCCACATTTTGAAAAGCAAATGTTGAATATTGTAAGGGGAAACATTTCACCAAGAAAGTCCTTGTTCATTTCCTTTGTTGGGTTTTCAGAAAATCTGTAAAAAGCACTACAGGTTAAATGCTTTGGATAGCAAAAAATTCCATGTTTGTTGAAAAGGTATTTTTCCTGAGAATCATTCTGATGAAAACACTTCAACCACCTCCTGGAATTAGAAAGAAATATTATTAAAAGATATTTGCCCAAGTTTCCTAAAGGGAAACAAGGGTCAGCATTAGATAATTAGGAACCAGAGACTTAGCCTTTTCTCAAACAACTGAACAGAGTTTCTTTGAACTCATCTTGACTTCTCAGTGCTGTGTCAGAAGAGGAGATTAGTGTTGGAAAACATGCTAGAGACAGGAGTAAATGCAGCACTCTTTAAGAATGAAAAAATTGCAGACCAAGGCCTTTTCCCCCCCTCAGCTACAGCTCTTGCTTTGGGAGGCAGGATATGTCTGAGTTCAGAACTGCAGCCACTGAAGTGCTGGATGGAGGTTCCCTGTGGAACAGGGGGCAGTGACTGCTCTGAAGAGCTTGCAGGCAACAACAACAACAACAACAAAAAGAGGATGGAAAGAATTAAGAATTTCAAGCACAGCTTCTGCTGCTAAGTGATAGGAAATCAAGATGTAAACTCACACCAGAATATATAGCTGAGATTTTACAGTAAATGTTTGTCTAGGAGACAGTGTAATCTCACTACAGGAGGTGGTAAGGAACACTGAGCATCCAGGTCCAGGAAAGGAACAGTGTGCTGCAAAGAGGAGCTGCGCTGGCAGAAGTGTATAAAGAGAAATTTTGTTCTTTGTTCAGAGGAAAATTCTGGATTGGAATGCAGTTCACTGTCTTAACTGTTGAGGAAAGTAACACAGAAAGAGAGTGCTTCTGGGAGATTTCCATTAGAAATTGCAAAATCTTTTTCCCCCTTTCTCTGCCCAATGCAATTAAACAGTAATAGGAGTGTGTTGCACAGTTTATGAAGCAATAATACAGTTCCCAAATGGCTAAACCGGGAGACTGATGGCCAAATCATTTATCCCAATGAGGAAAATAGATTATTGCTCAGGAAAGCAGCAGGATGGCATTGTTACAATTATTCTGCTGTCTCAGTTTATCAGTTCAAAAATCTAGATAGGAATTCTTTCCCTGGGACCAGTTTCTGCTTTCCTTGCTTGCATTGCCAGTCCTGAGTGAGGAGTCCTGCTGACTGTGCCACGATTACCTGTGGAGCAAAGAAAAGCTCTCAGTGAATGAGAGTGACAGGGCAAGGGTTTCAAGGCTGCAACAAAACATGGTAGCTGGTGAAGTCAGTGCAATTCTGGCTGGGAGATGTGGAGACATAACATTATGAAGTAGGAATGTAACAGCTCTCATGTGGCTGCACTGGGGATATTGTGCTTAGTTCTAAGCACCTCGTTAACAGAACCGTATTAACAAACTGGAGGGGATCCAGAGAAGAGAAAGTCAGTTGGGTATGTTGATTTATGAATTTAGATGGGCCTGAGTGGCTGATGTCCAATCTGAATCTGTATTGGAATGCCTCCAGATCTTGCAGATGTTCATGGGTTTAGGACTTTACGATCCTGAGTTGGTTGGAGTCTGCAGAAAGATTCCCACTGGCTCCACTGATCACTTGATTTGGGTCTGCTTGAAGAAACCTTGGCTGAAGAGTGATTAAGGCTAAGGATATATATATTACTTGGAAAAAGAGTAAATAGAGGGGAATGTGATGTCAGCTTGGAACTATTAAAGAGTGCAAATGTGAGGACCACCGTCTTGGCTGACATACTGGGAAAATGAACTGGAGACCTTCAGAGTTGGAAGCAGGAGCTTTTTAACATCACCAGCCAAGTGATGAGACTGCTGCATGTCCCCCTGGTGTGGATGTGGGAAGAGAGGAGAGTGTAGGGTGCCCTCATGGATAGCATTACCATGGTCTGACTGGCATAAGGAACTTAGCATTTATTGACAGAGCCAACATTTTAGGAACAGGGTGATAAATTTAAGACAAAGAAATGAGTTTTACATCCCTTAACTAGTGAACCAGGTCACAATACCCCGTATAATTGTTTTTGCATAAGCTTTTTAGATGAACAGGTAGACAGCTTCTCAGAAAGCAAATTGTTCTTACTGAATTTTAGGGCTTGGGGTCACAGAACCGTAAAGTACAGTGAGACTCCCTTCTCCCTTGCTGTTCACAATTAGATCTTTGATCCTGAGACTGTGCATTAGGACATGGCCATAAATACCATTTCAGGTAGAGCCGAGGCTGCTACACAGATGCTACTCACTGCCCTGAGGCCATATCCCTTAAATCTGCTGGAATACCTGTGCATTTGCTCCCTAACCCAGTTCTGGTGAAATGATCCTGGCTACTCCTCCAAACTATTAGGAAAAGTGTAGCTCATCTGGATTATTTTGGCAGAGACAGGCTGGGGAATGCCAGCAGGTGCAGCCAACTCTGAAGAGGTCTAGTGGTGGCCATGGAGATTATGACACTGAAGAACATTCCAGAGTCTGGGAACAGTGAAGATAAGCAACCCAGCCCATGTGGGAAAACAGAATTTAAAAAAAATTGGGAACCCAGCTTGGTCCCTGGTAAATATCAGAAAGAAAAGATGTTACTTTATGGGTTTTGTGTCACAAAGTGGTTCTCTGTCCTAGAGAAGCTTTCCCTGCAGCTGGGGTGTTCTTGCTGTTTCTTTCTGATGTGAAGCTTCCTTCCTTGTGTCCAGAGAAGGGCACATAAATTAATGTGGATAACAGCAATGAAGCTGGTGAAGGGAATAATTCCTATGAGGAGCAGCTGAGGGAACTGGGGGTGTTTAGCCTGGAGAAAAGAAAATGTTTGCCAGCCTCTTCTCCCAGGCAGTTAGTGACAGGCCTAGAGGAAATGGCCTCAAACTGCACCAGAGGAGGTTCAGATCAGACATCAGGAAGATTTTTTTCACTGAAAGAATTTTAAGCATTGGAAGGGGCTTCCCAGGGAGGTGGTGGAGTCACCATCCCTGGCCTTGTTCAGTAAATGACTGGATGTGGCACTCAGTGCTCTGGGCTGGTTACCAAGGTGGGGAAGGGTCACAGGTTGGACTTGATGATCTTGGAGTTCTTTTCCAACCTTAATGATTATATGATTCCTCCTTGAATAGGGACAGATTACTCATACCACACACACATCCTAGAAGCATTAATATTGTCTCTTTTCTCTACCAAGTTCTTTCCAGGAATTTGAAATTGTGGAGAATTCCACCCTATTTTCAGTTTGGCTGATGTTGTTCAGCAGGCACACAAATTCTTAGATGAGAAGAATGACAAACATGACGATTTCACAAGCTTTCTTTCCTAAGTAATTTCAGCCAAAAAGGATATTTATTTACATATTCCCAATGGCATACAAATCTGACTCAGGTGGAGAGCCTGCTTGTTCCCAGAACACCAAGAAACTTCAGAGAAATTTAGGTTAAAAGCTCATTTGTTTCAAAATTGCATATTTGCTGTCTGCTTTGTTCCTTTGCTTGGCTGTAAAGCGTAACAGGGATGCTGTGAGCTTTTCTTTCAGATCCTTACAAACATCTGCTTGTTTTATATTCCAAATGCTGCTTACAATATAAAATCATATCCCAAACAAAAGATATTTCTCTACAAATAAGGAACCAATTAATGTCAGAAAGCCTAAACCAATATATTAAAAGAGAAACAACTAAAAAGAAAAGCAAATGTGACTGAACTGGGAGTATCTGATAGGGCTGTGATGCCCAGGGCTGTTGGCTCCAGCCAGTGCGGGTTGGGATTGAATTTACTTGTTCTGTATAAACAGTGGATCAGACAGGGGGTTTCTGATTGTTTTTTTTCAAAAGTACAAATATGATGCTGGAAAGCCCCAGCGGATGTTGTTTCAAGGCAGTGACATAAGATGGGGCTAAAATCTTTGCAAACTTAGTAGTGCCTTAGCAGACCTAGTAATATCACAGCAGGGAACAGCAACGTCACATCTGGAACATTATAAAATTTGGCAATGCTGAAAAGGCATTAGTAAACATTATTAAGAATTCCTTGCAGGCAATTAGACTGCAACAATATCTTTGGAGAAAGGTTTTTTTTTTCCTTTTGCGTCTTTATTTCTATCTTGCTAATGAGGGACTAATGAGCCACAGACTTGTTCCTAGGAGGGATATCTCAACAAAGCTCTAGTGAACTTAAACCCAGTATTTACAGACTGAGGACTGTTCACATTCATTATATGTTTTAAATGAGGAGGGACTACAGTAAAAAAAAAAAAAAAAAAAAAAAAAAAAGGAATCAAGTTGTTCCTGGCTGAGTGACTTCTGAAACTCTAAATGTCAGAAGTTTCCTAATGTCAAGGTTAGAGCCTTCCACCTTTCCCACCATTTAAGGCTGAGCACAGTTATGTGTTACCAAAATATTAGTCTTCTCTGACCATTGCAAAAGCTACTTTTTGGTTTCTATGATTTCAAGAGAGTTTTGTTTTGGTTTGTTTTTTTGCTTCCTTAGGATATCAGGCTACTAAACACAGCCTGCAAACATTCAGTGTCTGTGTAGGGGTAGATTGGCACATGCCTGTTTCAATCAGCCCCTGCTCACAATTTTTTTGCAAACACAGAGTCTTTTTCTCTTGTCTTTTTCTGGCAACCTAATCTTAACTATCCAAGAGGCTGCAGATAAGACATTGGAGAATCTTAAGCAGAGCACACTTGCAGTTCCAGGCCCAAGGAAATCACTCAGAGCTTATCAGCAGCTCTGATACCAGCTGTGATTAGGGGACATGGGTGGCACTTGGGAACCATGGCTAAAAGGAGTTGATCTGCTACACTTTCCCTACGTGCCCTTGAGCAACCCGTGCATGGACAGGTTTTTTTAAAATCTCCCTCTCTTACAGGCTGGAGGCCTAAATCCGTCCTGAGACATCAGTGTGGGCAGTCCATGGGCTCAGAGAAACACCCCTGGGGTGTGCCCTTGGAGCACAGTGACCTGTGTGACTGGATCCCTTGAACAAGTCCTCCATACCAAGTGAGGGGAATTTGGTTTCCAAAGGGTACAGTCAGCAGGATGGAGTGTGTGTGACCATACAATAAATCTACCTGCACCTTCCTCTCCTCTCCACACCCCAGAAGATCTTCATGTACCCAAGACATGGTGGCAAAAGCAGTTTCACAAAGTCTTTGCTCACAGACTGGGAGTGTGCAACCCTTTTTTATTTATAAACAGCTGCTTTGACAAAATTTCATCTTCAAAGATGCACAAAAGGTTTTGATTGATTTTCAAGAACAAACTAGGGAACCTTGAATGTTGCCACAGAAGAGCTCTTGGGCAGCTCACTTTCTCTTGAGTTTTTCCTGGATTATTTTCCCTTGGCATGCCCATTTAAGTTGTTTAAGCTGCTGGTTCCTGTGGCATCTTGGACTTTTCACCTTGACCCCCTTATCCTTGGCTTCTCCCTCTTCCCAGTCTGTATCCCACAGACTTATTTGTTTTGCCTGGTGTGCTGAAGAAGCCACAACATTCACTGGGAGCTCTCTGGGCCTTGGCACCCAGCACAGGGCTAACAAAGGACTCTAATTCCAGACTTTTGAACCGTTCACCCACACAGCTTCATGTCAGCTGGGCAGGGATGTAAACCTGTGATTGCCAAGCACAGGGTGGCTCTCCCACCTGTTCCATCATTTCTCCACCTTATGTGCACTCACTCTGAGGACTGTAAGCAATTACTCTGTTAGGTACTAAATACGATATGCAGCACATGGTAGTGTAAAATTATGGAATTTGGGGGTTTTAATGAGCTCAGGTGCAATACAAAAGAACTTTTTTTTTTTTTCCCTGTCCATAAAATTATATGGCTTGGAATCAGGGGGTTTATACAGCCCTGGACAAAACCATTTTATTTAAAGGGTGGGTAAAAGTGGGGGGTGGAGGAATACAACAACAACAACACCCTAGCCCAGCACAATTATATGCAGATTTGTTCATAAATCTGGGCTGGAGCAGATGTGCTGCACATGTTGAAAATCCAGAGCATGTTGCTGGAACTTAAAACATAAACATGAACCTGTTTCCAAAGAGGAAAATCTGCTCACAGCGAGGAGCTGACCCTGTGCTTTAAATAAAGATCAAGTCCATTCTGCCTATTGTGCCTTTGCCATGTGTTTACTTTCCTTGCTTGGTGCCTAGGGTAGCTTAAGGAGTAGCCAAAAGAAAAGAAGCAATTTACTGATGTCTGAAAAGAGCCAGTGGCACTTCAGGCTTAAGGAAACAAGAGGTAGGATGTGACTCAACTCATCTGGCTATCAAGGGTCCTATTAGACTGGGTCAGCAGTATCATGCTGAATCTCACATCTGTATTTTTAGAAGTCTTTTGCCCTGTAGATAAATCTTGTAGAAAAACATAACTGCACTTCACAGTGGGTAAGGCTGTAAGAAATACTCTGCTTTAAACACCAGCCTGCACTCTGTAGGCAGTTGGAAGTGAAGTTGTGATTAAATTCCTTTGGAGGGTAGCAGGGCACATTCTTGAAGACTGCATCCTGACTGAGTACTACCATACTTTATTTTCTTAAAAGTGATAGCTGAAATGCTGGCGTCTCCTCCTGTCCAAGGCTGTGAGCTCCCAGATTTTGGCATGGTCTGATGCATGTGGTAGCAGGTGAGACAATTTTCTCTTTTTCTGGCCTTTTGTTTTGTCAGAAATAGGTGTGTGTTGTTCGAAGGATACTGAGAATTCAAAGTGCTTTCTTCCTGACCCTTAAGAAAGAGTAGCCCTCCAGTTAAGTGACAAAGGCCACTTCATGGTCATTAGGAGGTTGTTTACAGCCTGTCCATCCCACTGGGTGTTTAGACAGAGAAAGGAGTTAATTTTCCATCACCAGGCCTGATGATGCCATGATCTACATGAATACAGAGTTTCCAGCTCTCTTTTTCCTCTGGAGGAACAGTAGTGTGATCATCTGTGTGCTTTTGCTTGAGTTCTCTTCACTCTCCATGGAGGATGTTGGGTTGAGGCATGATGTTGAAATCTGTGCTCATCCCCCAGCCTACAGGCTGGTGATGTCAGGAACTTTAATCTCGAAGACTCATGTACACACTCCTGCCACTCCTTGCACTGGCAGTCAGCTGCAATACCCTGCTTCTGGGAGAAGGGCATTTGGTGCTTTCAGAGCTTGAGAAACCCACACCTCTCTAGCTAACTGCTTGTGTTTATTTTCTCCTAAATCAAAGAGCTATGAAAAGGAATGGCTGTTAAAAACAGTCAGGTTGACCTAGATGTGGATTATGTCAGAAAGGGAACGCGCAGTTTATGCTGAGAACAGCCACAAATAAAGCATATCTCTTTGGTTTGTTGAAGGTAAGAAATGTGTATCTGGATCAGCCTCCTACTTGTTGCACCTTCCTTGCCCAATGCCTTTGTTTGCCACCTGCATAGCCCAGGATGTGCAGAGGTGTCACAAAAATGAAACCTGCCAAGGGCAGTGAGGTCCCTCCATGCTCTGCTGGACAGGTATTGTGATGACTAGTTGAAAATGGGGTTTTATTTGAGAAACACTCACACGTATGAACTCCATTAACTAATCAGCTTTCCAAGGGGTTTTACAGTTTTGAAGCCCAAAAGCTCCTGCCACTGACAGCATGCAGCCCAGGATGAAGGGAAAATGGGCTGTCAGTGCTGACAAGTTCACCTTAAACTGGAAAATTTTAAATGTTCCCAGTGGCCTGACTATTTGTCCTTCCACCTGACTACTGTTCAATCCATTGCCCTCAAATATGGTAAGAGGAGGAAAAGATGCATTATTATTAATAAATGAATGGAGCTATTTGCTATTTATTATTTAAGCTCTCAATACTGGCAGGCTTTAGTGATACATGAAATATAGGCAAGTAATTTATTTATTAGGCAAAATAATGATTTTTCCCCCCACCATTCTGGAGCTCTCTTTGACCCAAAACAGCAGGGGGTTTATCAAATACAAATACGATGACTTGTAATTTTAGAGTCTTTCAGAGCACTGTAACTGACAACCTTTTTAACATAAATACATTGAACAAATAATTTATAGAAGTATTCTGGGAATATTTTAGGGTGTTTTATTACTACTTCTGAAAGCCATGGCATGTTATTGATTTTGGTGTATTAATATAACCTAAAAGTGAGGGCACATGCTTGCCTCCTAATCCAAATCAGCTTTGATGGCAACCCATATATTTTACTGAAAGGAGCCTTGAACTAACAGTAGAGGTTAACAATTACACATCTTAGCCAAAAGTTTGAGATAATGAATTTTGCACATTACACACTGTCCAGCTCCAGACATAAGAAGTTCCCCACTACTCCCTCCTTGATGTCTCATCCAAATTTCTCCAGTAGCTATTTGTCAGAATTTTGAAGCCTTATCCTTGCATTTGTGTCATACAATTTACATTGTATTCATGAAGGTTTCCACTGAGGAAGTGTAATCATCATTACGGTTTCCTTTATGCCATAAAAATAGCATATTTCTCTTAAAATGAGCTTGCTTGCTTGCTTTGTATTTTATGATGTACATAAGTGTGTGTGTATACAGAGGCACAGGCATATATAACAATAGCTGGGATGTGTACATTACTGGCTATGGGGATTTCTCTGTTTCATTCTCTGCTACCCTGTGCTGCTGCTGGTGGGCACTAGAGAGGTTTTAAGTTGCTCCATCTGCCTCTCTCCACCTGTCCAAAGGCTCCAGAGCAGCTCCAGTGCAGTGTGACAGGAAGGGTTTCTGGTGACCTGGGTCCCTGTCTGGTTAATGCTTCAGTGAAACTGGACCAGTGAACCTGCCTGCTGGAAGCTGTCCAGCAGCACCAGTGCCTGACCCTTGCCATGGTGGTGCATTTGCCACCCAGGCCCCTGAAAACAGGACTCTTCAAACCCACCACCTACTGTGGGCTCCTTTTTTTCCTCCTCCCAAGTTTTGTCTGTAATCCTCTCTGCTGACAATTAGTTTCACCAGTTATCTCAGTTCTGGAGGACTATTTTTCCCATGTTTATTTCTTGGCTTTTAAAAGGAATGGTGGACAGTTTTAAGTGCCTTGACATAACAACTTTGTGAGCTAGATTTCTCCTCTGGCTGCACTTTCTTGAGAGTATCCAGACTGTTTGGTTGCCATGTATTTCTCCTCTTTCAACAAGCAATGGTTCTTTTATCTCATCTTTATATTTTTCTGATCACTCAGTGGTGCCATCAGTGATGGCTTGGCCATGGGAATTCTTGGTTCTGACCAGCTGCTTGAGTGGGCAGAGTCTTTGGGACAACTCTGCATTGTTGGGAGCCAGTAAAGAGGAACAGACATGCAGCTACAGCAGCAGAGTGAAGGACAGAAGGCCCTCCAGATTTGTGCCACACTTCAAAGCTCCTGGAAACTCCACGTCTGGGGCAGTGAGAGACTTGTGCTGCACTCCACCAGCTCCAGCCCCTTGCTGCCCTCCCTTGGTGCTGTCACCATGCATATAATGGCATCATGGTGCTATTGCTGCTGCTTAAAGTAGGAGGCAAAGGCCTGGAGTGCTCCTGGAAAAGACTCTTAAATCTTGAGGTCCTGTTGTCCTTAAAGCCAGCAGGATCCTTGCCCACCTTTATGCCATGATTTCTGTTTAAAAAGCCTGTGCATGGGGAAGTGTGTGACGTGGACTGAGAAATATGCATTAAAATAGCATAAAATATGGGCTTTATAATTTTTTTATTCAGGGCAGAATTCAATCAAAATAACTCTGGAGGGGGAAAAGCATGCAGATCTTGAGGGGCAGGGAATAGGCCATCTGGCTGAACATGCTGCCTGTTAAAATGTACCTTAATCCCCACTTCCTGCTCCTTTGCCATATGCTTTGCTGTGTGAAAACTCAGGTACAAAGCAGTGCCCTGAAAAGGTGACTCCTAATTAAATCCAAAAGAGGCATTTTATATTCATCATCGTAGATGTACTCACATTTTCCAATAAAATGTGCTTGCTCCTCCTGTCCTTGTGGTGTAACTGATGTCACTTCCCACCCAAGAAGTTTCTGAGGGAAGGACTCTTTTTTCCTGGTTTTTTACACAATTTAAAATCATGTTTAGTGTTTTTTGGTGGTAAAACTCCAGCACTATTTATGTCCAGGTGTAGTTAATGCCCTCATTCTCAAAGGAGGAACAACAAGGGACTTGAGTTAAAATAGAAGTTATACCCTGCATGCCTGCTTCCCTTGCAGTCGGAATTTAATGATTTGCAAATAGTAATAACACAGTAGCAAAGGAGACAAGAGGCTTAAATGCAGTGAAAAGCAATTTCAAATGTAAATTAGGTCTTGGGCCTCTTGCAGCTAAGGTTTTATTGGTACAGGTTTTAATATAATAGACAAGGAAGGAACATTTTTTAAACTTTGTGATTTTCAAGCTTCATAAACATTTCACGCTTTCGGAATAAACTTTCAAGCCCTGGTTAATCCACTGGTCTTCCTGCAGCTTGGTCCAGACTTCAAATGGCTTTGGTGCTGGAACTTGTTTTTCATATTGTCACAGACTTAGACTGAGACAGGGGCCCTCTGGAATATAAACAGCAGTCAAACCCTCTGAAAACTAATGGGAGGCAAGGAACTTGAAAATCTTTGAGTAAGTCCAACCATTCCCTTGCACAGGGTAGCCCAGAGCAGTGGTGGGACAAGCAGGCAGTGTGTCCCAGGTCCCCTGTTTAGTGGGATATAGCCAGACCCACCAGAGCATCGTATGTCCTTATGTGCAATAGACTGCACAAACTGCAGTTCCTTTCCTCTAGGTGCACCTGATACAGAGAGCTCCTGTTGTTGTTTTGGGTTCTTTATTTTTAGGTTCAGTAGGTTTTATTGGGTTATTTTCATACCCTGGGAACACAGGCACCAGGTAGTCAATAACAATCGCTCCATTAAAAAGGAAAAATAAAATCTTTGGTGTTTGCTGCACACACTTGAAATAAAATAAAAAAAAATGAAGGGGAGAAGATGAAGGGAAAAACAGATGCCAAATGTTGTTTTACATGTCACAGAGGCTGCTGTTCCATAAATTCATGTCTTTGTAGGAATGCAAGTAAAATGTTACCAAAGAGGTGCATTCTATCACATTCTTCTGCCATTCTTTGATATTATCATGTCTGAAAATACAAATGCTTATTTGACAGCTGCATTATCTTGTATTAACTTTTGGCTTCCAATCTGAGAACATTTTGGCCCAGACAGTACTCTCCTGAGGTTACAAACGAATCAATAGGAGGGCCAGGAATAGAAGTCGAGTAGGCCTCCTGTGCTCCTTTTAGCTACCAGACCTCCTTCAGCTGAAAATCACATTGTGCCTCAACCCATCTCCAGGAGTTTAGTCCCAGAAAGGACAAGCTCCAATTCCTCCTGTCCCATTGCCTGGCAGTGCTTGGTTGGTGTTCAGCACCTCCCTGGGCTTTACCATCCCCTAACACCGCTACTTCCACTGTCTACAAAAAGCACAGAAACCCCGCCATGTCTTCTGCTCCTCAGCATTCAGCTCGGAGCACCAGTCACAACTGGTTTGTGTTCCCTGCCTGCTTCTGCCATTGAGGCTTTATTTAGGCTTGATAGTGAGTGGAACAGTCAGGTGTAAGATTTTAGGTCTCTGCTCGGATGAATCGTGCGCAGTACACGCCGAGCAGCCCGAGTGTTTACAACAGCCTGTGACAGAACATGTTACTCCTTGCAGCTTGAGGCACTGCCACAGAAATATGGCACATTGCACAGAAATTGCTTGTGCAGCAAGCTGAAAGTTGGGTTATTAGGGTGTGCTGTTGGATTAACCCACTGGCGTGCAATCCAACCTGATTCAAGCAGTGAGGATTTATTACCTGCTGTGACTTCCAGTCACATCTGAGCTCACCATGAAATCACAGGATGTTTTTGTGTCTCTGTGTGTATGTGGTTGCTGTGAGGGAAAGAGTGACCAAGCTTTACAGGAGCTGGGAGTGAGTTCCCTTGGTGTAGCACTGCAGCCAGAGCCCTTTGCAGTGTGCCTTGGCCTGTGTTTGGGATTAAAATCTCCTCCTGTGGTGCTTAGCCTGTAAATTATTTGTGTTATGGGAATGTACTTGAGGATGAAGTAATTCATGTCTCAGATACACAGGTGGACCCCACTGAGGCTGCAGAGTAACTAGCTGTAGTGGTAGGTGCCAAGGCTCTCCCGTTCAGATCTCCAGCCCTGTAAATATTCAGATTACATCCTCTCTGCTAATGCTGGCACCAATTTGTTTCAAAGCTGATGGTGTTTTGGGGAGCTGTGAACACCTGTCCAGGGGGGACTGGACTGAGGTTTCACCTGTCCAGTTTGCACTATTCTGGCAAAGTGCCCACAATTGTCTCTGACTCAGCCACAGCTTGACAACTCTTAACTCATTTCTTACCTGCAACTAAAGCACCGAAAATCTCCACCCACTACTGCCAGCTGGGATTTTACCTCTTTCAGCCATGCAAGTAGTTTAGAAAAAAGCAAACTATATCTACTTTTCCTTGCAGCTGTTTGTTCAGTGTCCCATCCCCACTTCATTCCAACCTTATTTCAATATTTGTATTGAAATACAAATAGCTTGTCAGGGAATGTTGGGTTTTATCAGCGACCAGCCTGTGGGGTAACCAAATCACCATTGTACCTGGCAATAATGAGCAAGTTTGAATGTAAATAGAAGCCAACTGGTGAGGTAATTAACCAGTTATTATATGATAATGACTGTGCACCTCCATGCTGGATGTAATTAGAAACATTTAATATGTGCCTGTTTGTGACCTGTAAAATACTTAAGAGGTTCTGAGGCTTCAGGCTTTTCTTTTCTTTCTTTCTTTCTCAATTTTTTACACATTCTGTTTTTCTGTCTTTGAACCCTCTGACGTGAAAGCTGTAAAATTACATATGAGACTGAGAAATTGATTTGACTCATTGGAGGACCTGCAGCCCACACCAGTGACCATTGCAACCTGAGCTGCCCTCAATGCAGCAAAGAGTATTTGATTTGGATTAATTCAGATAGAGTTAAAAGACACTATAATTTTAATCTTTGATTTAGCAGAAGGTTTAGGCTGCTGCCAGGATAGAGCTTCAATACTTTAATTTAAATCTGAGCATGAATGTTCTTGAAGTAAGTGGAGCTGTTCCGGTGTACAGGTTAAGCATAATTTAATATTTCTGAATCAGCTGGGAATATCTAAAAGACTGCCCCTTCTTAGACTTTGAATCCACAAAAGGAATAACCTTTATTTTTGTAATGTGTACCTTGTTGGGATTCTAGTGCCCCTCTCTAATAGTCTTGGGGAATTGATAACTTCCAATTTCTTCAGAATATTTTTCCTGTGTTTAGGAGTGTGCTTGTTGCTGCAATAGCCTTTTTCTTCCTCCTTTAGATGTCCCTTCCCAGTTGGTAATTTATTATTATTTTAAATCAGTACACACATAAACATTGCTATTTTAATTAGGGAGAAGCAAACAGAAGTCACAGGCTATAAGGCTCTGCAAGTATGCTTGCTGCTCTGACATTTTAATTATTTATTGGAGTAAATAAAATTAAATATTTTCATAGCAATCCAGAACAGGATTTGAAGTAATTACTCTGTCAAATTCATCAAAAATTCTCTCATCAAAATAAAAACCTTGATGTTACTGAATAATTTATAGTACAAATACACAGAAATTGTAAAGTATTATAAATAGAAAACTGCAGGGTAAGTGAACATGAATTAGTTAAGGGCTATGTTTCTGAAAGAGCCTGTCATAAGCTGTATAAATTTTTAATAAGTGTTTTTGAGGCCTAATTTTCAGTGTACAGTATATACCAACAACTACAGGAAACAACCCGAAAATGGTGATTTAGAAACACAGCTGTTTATGATAGAGGCCAGATTGCGGCTCCTCTTCCTGGGCCTTTCTCTCACACAATTTCAACTAATGATGTTTGCCACTGAATGCCGATGGCTTAACATGAATCATCTGCCTAAATAGCAAATACATTAAGTAAATCTAATCTCTATTATTATCTATGAATACCAAATGCTGGGACAATATCCAGCCTATTAAACCCCAACTGTTCAGTGAGGCATCCCTACGCCAGTGCCTTAATGTGCCTGTGCTCACTCTTTGCTCTGGTTTCTGGGGGGACTGAGGATCTTTCCTCCTTGTGCAGGAGCTGGAAGGGGCCCTTGGTGTTTCTGGCACCCACAGGGCCTGATCCTGCAAGCTGCCCTCTTCCCACCATGTGTAAAAGGAGCTGGAAGTGCTCAGCACCTTGCAGATTGATCTTGTAACATTGAAGGTGACTCTCCAGGTTATTGACAATCTAGGATGCGCCAGAGCAAAACCTCTGATCCCAAGTTCCCTGATTTTACTTCTTCTCTTTCTTATTCTGGATCAAAATTCTCTGCTAAAAGTTCTCCCATCAAACAAATCAGCCACAGGTCTGGACCTTCCCATGCTAGAGCCACTGTTTTCTGAGCATCTGAGATGGATGTGAGTATCAACAGCCCTCTACAAAAACTACCCTTGCCAGCTCATGGTAGACTAGAAAAGCGAAACTTCCTCCTTCTCAGCCACCTGAAACTTGAGATTTATGGTGGGATCTGGATCTAAGGAAGGAAAGGAAATCTGCTTCACTCCACAGATGCCGAGGGAGTTCTGGATGCAGTGGTGTAAGGCTGAGGTAATGCCACAGGAGTCAGTGGATTTGTTATGAATTACTCTCATCATAACAAAGCACAGAA
This sequence comes from Sitta carolinensis, assembly GCA_032173965.1. NCBI lineage: Eukaryota > Metazoa > Chordata > Aves > Passeriformes > Sittidae > Sitta > Sitta carolinensis. The sequence continues at coordinate 10,415,723 of CM063294.1, read as the reverse complement.
GTCTTTTTTTCACTCTTTGTTACAAAGGTCATTAGGAAAATTGTACTTCTATTCTTAAAAGTGGATCAGGAGTTAAAGAAAATAGATTTGGTGCCATTTGTTGCATATTCTGTTCTAAGAGGGATCAGTTAAGGGAGGGTTTTCTCTTTGCCTTTCTTGTAACATATCACCATTTTGGTAGACATGTCAGTTCAGATCATATCTGGCTAAAACTTTTGGGTTTGAGAGCCAGTACGAAATATGCACTTTTTTGATCAATATGTGTTACAGAAATAGATGCAGGTAATGATTTTCAGACAGCTAAGCCAAGGAAGCTTTATCAGATGTAGAATATGCTATCTCATTTCATGCATGCTTCTACCTCTGGCAAGGTTCTTTCTATTTCTGGGACCTAAAGGGCCTCAGCAAGCTAGTTCTGCTTGTAAATCTCTGCTACATCAGAAAGGTCAATATACAAGATGCAGAGTAGGCACAGAATGACAGGAAGTGGGAGCACGATTGAAACAAGTTAAAAATTGCAATCCTTCTCTGCTTGAAAAAGAAAATCCATGTATAGAACTCATGGGAACAACTAGGGAATGTTCAGGAAGCTTTGGAAAGCTTTGGCTCACACGAACTCAAATGTAACATAATTTTGCTTTTCTTCTCTGCACGAGGTGAAAAGCACCCAGCTTGAATAAAGTGCAAGACAAATCTATTGACTACAGAGTAGACATAAGAATTTATTGCTGTTCTGTTTCTCTTCCCATTCATCAGCCAAGATTTTCCTAACTAGCTACATTAACAGTGCCACCAAGCATTTTGTGTAAGTTTTAAGTGACTCAGGGATTTAGTCTTTAGCATAATTGCTGTCTAACCCTGTGCTGTGCAATCTGAATAATGTGGGGAACATTTGCCTAGTACCCCAAAGATTACATTGCTTTACATCATATTGTCAGCCAAGAAGATTTTTATGACTATTTAATTAAAGAGAAACCATTTGATCATTTAACACTTCTGAGGTTTTTTCCTAGAGTAAAGCTTCCTCTGCTTATAAATCCAGACTATCAAAGTCTGCAAGGAGCACAGAGGTGGAACCTTCCATGTATTAGTTATTCACCAGGTCCTTCCTTTCTTTCTGTTTAATAATTGATAGGCACAATCGTTCCTCCTACTTCTTCACTGTAGTCAATAGCGTGTCATCCTCTGCTGTCATCTCAGGTCACCTTCCTGAACTGCTTGGGTTTAGGAGTCAAGTCTGGTACAGGCAAGTTAAAACTTTTGATAGTAGAAAGAGATATTCATTTAATATGCTGGTTGCTAATCATTATCAGCCCATTTTAAAATGAGCAAGTGGCTCGTATAGGGAATCACTTAATTTCCCTAAGCACATTTGGGTCTCACTTGCTTTAAAGATGTGCTCTTAGCTTGATTTTTCTCTTTGGATTTGGGGTCTTTAACATTTCCTCTTCTGTTGCTTGTGGTTTCATTGTAACATTATTCTTACTGCTTTTCCTCTTCCATCTCTTTCGCTTTCTACTCCACAAGGATATTGTAGTTTTTTGGACGTCAAATGGAACGACAAAGGGAAAAAATCCCCACAATTCTTTTTTCAAACTATGAATAGTCTTCCTTTAAAAAAAAAAAAAAAAAGTTCTGGTTCATCTGTAGCCAAGTTTATTGGAAATGACAGCTCAAAAGTTCAGTGAGTGAGTGAAGTTCCTAGAGATCAGAAGGCCTCTGCTGTTTCTACTGTTTCCAGGCCTCAATACAAGGGCACCTTTTGGAAGTTTCAAGGTCAGCTGTAGGTCTATTATTATGTTGAATGGAAAGGAAATAATTTTGCACTTGTATCCAACTTCTTGTCATCTTTCTCCTTACCCTACTTGGCTTCTTTGTAGTACTTGAAGGCCTCAGCTCCATCTCTTATGGCCATTGTGAATGGTTTGATTGGTGTTGGCCATGCTATCCCTTCTTTCCTCTTACTGAAAAGCAAATGATCATGTTGCATTGAAGAAACCATTATTGACATCAAACAATCTGCCTTAATTTTCACCTTCTCTGAAAGTTTCAACTCCTCATCAACATTTCAGAAGGAAGTAACTGTGTTGGTTTTCAGTAACTCTGAGGAATCCTAGCAGTTCTGATCCACACTTTGGATAAGTCACAGAACAGAGACCACTATGGACAAAGGATGTACTGGTCTTTTCCTTTGATTTTTTCCACTTTGCTGCTTTGGGCCCTTTTTTTGAAGTATTTGTTCAAGTCCCCTGAAGCGAAGGCAGGGACACGAATCTGTAAAAAGTTCCATTAACCAACCACCTCTCCTAACCAGCACCACAGAGCACTATGGGATCAAAATTGTGTATGTGATGCCCAGAACCGTAGCTTTGTCTTACAAGGAAGGGCTCAGGTTGGTGTGTTGGAATCAAACATTTGCAGGAAACCCACACACAGATATTTTTTCTCAAACATCTCTTGGCAGCTTTTCCTTCTTCTGTGCCCAGGAGAATGTTGGTATAGGTGGTACATTAGTCTAGCTCAGCCCTGTCTGACAGAAACACAACACCAATCCAGCTCCTTGCCTTCCCTCCCTTTTCCTGATTGACAGCAAAGATAAACAGGACACCAGGACTTCTCCCTCCGAGTTCTTATTTCTTCCGGTGACTGGTTCTACACCGGCTCGGGATTTTAAATGTAAGTGCTGTTAGGCTCTAAAGCACCTCCTGTGTTTTGCTTGGCACATGGAGCATTTTCTTAACCACTTAAGGTTGTATATGGTCACTGAGACTGAATGTGGGACCACAGAGTACCTTCATCTCTTTGCTCTGATTGCCTTCTTGGTTTTTTGGAATTATTCCTAATTCGCACCAGAGTAACATGGATAAGGACTGGAGCCTTCTCTCATCCCAAAACCACTGGAATGATTCTCTCTTCAGAGCTTACACAGTGCTTTTCATATATTATGCCTAAAATGCAGTTTACATTTTTCTGAAAACCCAAGGCTAAAGGCACAGTCCAAGTCTGAGGGGTTTTATTTACAGGTCAAGGGGAGCAATGGAGAAAAGAGTACATACAGAGAGAAGGAACTGTGTGAGGGACTGGCCTGGCAATAGCATTTGTCTCAAGGAAGATGATGAGAAGTGCATTTGGGCAGCTCTGGTGGTAGATACTTGTGACTGCTGTGTCATATGGAGTTTGCTATTCAGAAAGATAGGAGAAGGCTCTAAAGTATTCCTAAGAAGAAATAACAGCACAAGCTCAGACCAGTGGGGGAGTTTAAAGCCTGCTCCTGACCTGCTCAGAGTGCTTTGGCAGGTGTGAGGAAGGCGCATTAGCTCCCAGCTACGTATCAAGCAGATTTTCAAAGAGCTTTTGACGACTTATAAAACAGAACATGGTTTAGGGCTTGAGTATTTATCTGAGCAGCTGTCTCCCTCTGTATGGGCCTAAGCACTGTTTGACATCATCTAAAGCTGTTTTATTGGCCATTCCAAAACAAACACAGTGCAAATAGGCTTAACACCTTTGGAAGGCAACTGCTTAGTTATTGTGTGGAATTCATTTTGGGCTGGGGATCTGTAAAGCTGAGTCAATATGCTGATTTGGATCTAAGCCACAAGTTTACCTTTTAACCTGCACTTTTTTCCTTCTAATAGAGCGTTTTGTCAAACCATGTTGTATTGTTGTGCCTTTATTGTCAACTGCCCTGCCTGAATACATTTGCATGATAAATACTGAGGGTTCTTGCTTTGAGTTGACACTACCTAGGAAAGAGTTAGAAATAAAACCTGCACTTCTTTCCCCACTCTTCTTTCTTTACAGAGGGATACTCTTGAGCTGATAACTTGAAGGTCTGGAGCTCTTTCTCCTCCTTGGAATCCACTGTCTTTTCTGGAAGAGCTGACCATTGGGTAGCTCCATGATTTTCCCCTGGGGAATCCAGGAAGCAGTGGTTTCTCTCCAAGTCCCCCTTCTCTGCTGTGCAGCTGCTGTTGATGTGCTGTTGGGTGCTGATGGTACCAGGGACTCTGATGTCTTCAGCTTACCAATAACCTGCTTTAAGCTGCCATCTCTTTTAGAGAAACCTATTCTGGGACTGAGCGGATTGACAAAGGAATTAAGGTTGTCTGGCTGAAGATCTGCTCAGGTCAGACAGATTCACAGAATTCAAAGAACACTTACAGGAAGGATGAAATGTTTGGTGAACTGGATGCAAAAAGCATCAATGTAGCTGAATCCTTCCTGCTTGCTTGCTACTCTCATGATTTTAAATCAGGTGACATGAAGTATTCCAATTTGCTATTTTAGGGTCTTCCTAGGTAGAATTTTCTAAATTGGCTTACAGGTAGTGTCAAGACATTGTTTTTGTATGAAGCGTGGTCACTGCTTGCGTTTTGGAGTGGCTGTGCACTTTGAAGGATTTAAACTTAGCATAAAAAACCTTAAGACTTTCCAGACATTACTCTTCATCTAGAAAGTCAGGTTAATATTTAGAAGGTGCTTGTTTGTTTTGTTGGTTTAATTTAGTAGGGTTTCCTCATGGTGTGGCCTGATCCTGCTTTGAGCTGGCAGCTGGGCAGGAGAGGCATTGTGAGAGTCCCTCGGTGTGTTCATTCTGCTCTGTTTCCCTCATAAGAGTCATAAGTGCCCTTGTATTTCTTTATAACTCTGGAAAATAAGAGCAATATTCTGGTGTTATTTCCTCAGGAAAAGAAAAAGTGAACTGCCTGGGCTCTTTGGGACAAAATTCAAGGGAGAGGACAAAGATTTTGAACACTTACCTAATAGCTGGAATACTGGGAAATAAACCTGGGCCAAAGCTGTGTGACTCTCCACAAAAACCAATCATCTGAAAACACAGGCACTGGAAACTGAGTGCTGCATAACAGGGAAACATCCCCCAACTTTCTGGAAGTCTTGATAGTGTCACATTATAGAAACAGGGACCTGTCAATTTGTCTGTTGGATAGGTAAGGTCCTTGCATAATCTCCATTCCTGGGTCATCTCCTTTGGAAGACAACCTCAGCAGTACCTTAGGATCTTCTACACAATTTCCTCAGACTTACACAACAGAATATGTCTGATAAAATCCAAAGAATGTAACAAACTCTCTGACTGAAATGACCCCCATGCAGTCACTTCCATTTTGCAAAGTGCACCAGAATCCCCAAAATGGAGCACAGACATGTGCACCAGGGTAGATATGTGACCCTTTCACCTTGTGTTCCCACATGGCAGCACTTACAGTGGCCACAATGCCACTGCACTGCCCTTATGAATGATTCTGCCACCCCACACCGTGATTAAGTATTGCTGCTATAAACCAGGTACCTCTCATGTTAATAACAACATCTGTTAACTAACAAATTGCTCATTAACCAAGAGTAATGGTAAATTTCACCAGATTACAGCTCTGCAGGTCTTTTATGAAAGAGCTATCAACAAACTATTGTGCCTTTTTCCTCTAAAGATTCAAAGTATTTTTCCTTTTAGTGCTGAGTTTCTCAAAGCAATGGTTATCCCATACACTTTAATATTATCTAAAAGCACTGTAAGAAGATATTTAGAAAGAACAGGTACATTCCCTTACTATTTTATGGAATAAAATGTTTTTTCTGTAAGTCATCTTTGAAGGGATTCTTGAACAATGCACCAAAACTCAGCAATAAACACACTACTGTCATATAATAGACTCTGTACTTTACAATACCTACAGGGAATCACTTTTTAAAGTCTATAACATACACTAGTCTTTTTATATGATGGAATCATATAAAAATAAAAATTGATAAAAAATAGTAATAAATCTGGATTTTATATCATGCACTGAGCAAAGTCTAAATTAAACTACTGTATTAAACCTTCTATGAAGTAGACCTAATTAATTAAAAACACCAGGGTTAAGCAATTTAACCATCAATCTCTTAGCTTAAGTGGGGGATGAGGTGCATATGGTAGCTTACCGAGGAAGAAAAATGAAAGACCTGTTCTCTCCAGACTCACATTGACATGATCTAGGGGAGGTTAAATATGAGCTGCTATTCCCAAGGAGACTTCCCCTACAGTTCCTGCAGCACGATGACTTTCCCAAAGCCCTCAGCAAGTTGGAGTGTGTCACTTATCTCCTGTTTCCAGAACAGCGAGGCGAGCGAAGCGGGCTGGCAGCACCTCTGGAGGAGCCACACTGGGGTGGAAATGGCAGTGGTGCCCCAGCAGAGGGAATTTTCTGGGAGCTTACACCATCACTGATGCAACAGAGTTGGCCAAAACTCCCAGGGAACAAAAGGAGAGGCCAATGTTTACTTTTGAATCCAGAGACTCATCCTGGCTGTAGGAGCATCACTCTTGCATGCTGGGCCTGGGGGCGATACTCAGATTGAGAGAGGAGCAGGACTGGAGGAGGGCAGCACTGCTCTCTCTTTTCAAAGGCAACCTCAGCAGAAAAGCAGCCCATGGCTCGATGGATGGTTCCAGTTTCCAAATTATCAATGCATTTACAAGAAGTTATTAGCACAACTGCTTGCTGCGAATCTTCCATTCAATCCTCCATCATCACATTCCCTCCAACTCTTGGCTTTTTGGCCAAAACAGATTTGTGAAAAAATTAAGATTACTTTTGTTGCAAGTTCCCTGTTTTCAATGGAATGACTGAATGCCCAAGAGATGAAACTTGTAGGAGCTGGTGTCCTCATAGAATGGGTCAACTCAAGTGACTGCCTCAGCAGAAAAAATTAATTAGTTGTGCAAGTCAACCTGATGGCTGAGCTGTCCAGTGACTGTGTGATGAATACTTCCACCAGGGAAGGGCACACAGAGGCACGTGGCTGGAGATGGAGGCTGTGGTGGGATGTCTCTTCTGGCAGGGGCTTTCCAGTCAACTACTTGGCTGTAATGTGAAGAGGTGTAATGCCACCTCAGGAGTAGCAAAGAGATCCCCCCATCAAGCCTGGGAGTTAAGCTTGTTTGCAGGCTCTTGAGACAGCAGATTATTTGTGGCTGGAGATGCACTTCAGGGTTCAAGTGGCATTGGGAGCACTTGGCATAATGTGCAGCCCACTTGAGCCTTGCTAGTGGATGTCAGCAGCTGCTGGGAATCCTGTGGTGCCTCTTAGCAGAGGAAAGCCTAAACCTTGAAGGTCTTGCTCATTATTTCTTATTCAAGCAAACCCTTCATTCTGTAGAGAGAGTGAAACCAAAAAAGGACCTTGAGTCTTGGCCTCCTATAAAAATGAAGTTTACAGGCATCTGGCTCTCAGAGATCCTTTAAAAGAAATTGTTCTGTAATAGGTGCTCCTCCAGACTTGGGCTTTTACCGCATTATTGTTATGGATCTAACATCCTAAAATTGATACTTTGTTCAGGAGAGTCTAGGAACATTGGCTAGGTCCTTAGGAGGAGGTGGGGGAAATTTCTCATCTCAATAAGTAGAAATAGGCTTTCCTGAGTATCATTCTATCCACCTATAGTCTTAATTGCGTCCTGGCAGGGCATCTCTCCTTTGTCTGCACAGGAAGCCAAGTGTGAATGTTCCCAACTTTGGGGAACACTGCATACAATGAAAGCTGGCAGACCTTTGTGATCAGGACTTGAGCTGCCATTTTTGCAAATATCATAAACTTTTGAAGCGAATTCAGCACACAGAAAATGCATTTATCTGGAAATAGTGCATGTAAGTCTCCTTTTAGTGTTACATAAGTTTGCTGCTTGCAAATCCTGGTGAATAAAAAATAAAAGTGTTACCATTGCAGCACTGGACTTCCAGCATTTATAAACAATGAAGGCAGAACAGAGAGATCAACAGAACAGGCTAAAAATGTATCTTAATGCGCCTGCAGGGACCTCTACAAAAAGTCACCAAGATAAGGGAGTTTTGACATGACACAGTGAGCCACGAAGGAGCTACTTTAAAAAGCAACAATACATTTGAATATTCAGACTAAGCACTGAGCAGTAAGTCAAAAAGATACAAACACCCTCAAATCTTCTGCAGCTTAGAGCTAATTATACTTATGCCTCAGAATGCCCAAGCCTCCTGCAATGTGGCAATGGTTATGATAATTATATTTTCACTCTGTGTTGGGCTGTGAGTTATATGTGTGTTGCCTATAAATGCTGTACATGTAAATCCCCTCCTCAACGAGGTGAGATTATGCCCTGATGTGCCTTAAGTAGCATGTAAATGCAGCAGTTGGGGTGGCAGCTACTCCAGGCTGGAAAATGCAGGGCTTTGCAACCTTTAAAGGCAGGTGAGCTGTGTGGACAGGCTGCTTGCTAGGACAGGTGGGAAGGGTCCTCCTGGAAACCTGAAATTCCCAGTGATCACGTGGATTTTCCAAGCCCCTATTTGCCATCAAACATAACCAGTGGTAATGATACAAATTCTACCTCACTTTTCTGTATGTATTAAGGATTCTTTACAGGTACATGCTGTTACACATCTCTAAGCTATCCTATGTGTGTCAGGACTGCAGAATGTTAGGCCCATTGGATGTGATGTATTGATGCCAGTCATGTCACCTGGGCTGCTAAAAGCTAGCATTTCTGATAGCATGACCATTCCTCCCTCTCAGCAACTTATTTGCTACCTGAAGACTAATTAAAGTGGTCTTATAGTGCCTAATCAGCCAGCTGTGCCCGCAATGGTATAAATATTACATATAAATGAGATCATGAAGGGACATTCCTGCCCCATCCTGTGGGCTGGTGGCTGCAGGACTGCTCACACATGACATTAGTTCTGTTCTGGCCTGACTTGTTCCTTGATACACAGTGTCTCTAGGTCCTTGCTGCCAGAGACTTTGGCCATGGCTCTGTTGCAGTCACACTTCTGAGAAAAATGCAGGAAATCAGACCTTCCACTTGTCCAGTACATCACCAGCTTTCCCTTGGGGTGTGCTCCCACACTTCTCCAAATAGCAGAGGGGCAGGTCTGGACCCAGATGAGCCTGAATACCTCACTGCTTTTCAGCAGAAACCTGTCCCAGAGTGACTAACAAAGAACAGCTCCTGGGGCTGCAGGGGAGAAATTCCCTTTTTTGGAGTCCTCACATCAAGGACCCAAATCAGAGCTGTGTCAGTTTGTCACACCACCCTCTGCAGCAGCTGAGGATTCCTAAAGTTTTTAAGCTTTTCCCGTATCTGGCCTTGAATGGCAGAGCTGGAGCAGGGTGGAAAGGTTGGGGTCATTCTGTGATCAGCCCTGAGCTGATAGCTGGGGTTTCCTCTCCTGTCCTGATAAATGTTCCTCTTAGGGTGAGGGCACTGACCTCAGAAATGCAACTTGTTATGTGCTTACTATGAGTTTGAGGGATAAGGATTTTGTGCTCTGAGAGCCCCAGCTCTGTGAAGTTTGGATTGAAGCAAGACAGGAGGGGAGAGGCTGGATTTTCATTTGGAAAGTGTCCTTCATACAAAGAAATAAGTATCAGCTGAATGGCACAAATGAACTCCAAGGTGAGTGGTCTCGAGCAAATCTTGAACAGCAGCGTCTCCCATTCTGCCCCTTTCTTTGTATTACTCTGTTCTCATTCTAAGTATTTATTTACTGATTATGAGGAAAAACACACGACCTCACAGGACCCCCAGCAGGTGCTCACAGCCTCCACGGGCTCCTCGAACAACCATGGTATTCTCTCCCTGCCTTATTATGGTCCTTTCTCGAATGTGGGAATGTAGAGTTCAGACCTGCTGGAGTATTTGGGGGGATTGCAAGATATAAATAAGCCAGCTGGGGCTTCAACCCACCAGCTCAGCAACATTATATCGTGCCAGTCTTTGTTTTCACTGTATCACCTATTTTTCGGACCAGCGGTAGAACCAAGTTGTAAACTGCACACCTTACAAATCAGTCTATCCTGACATTGCTGGAGCGTTCATTACAAGCTGTAAAAAAACACTAGCAAGGAAGGTTTCAGTCCTGCAGCCCAATTTTCCATTGCAATAACCCAATTAACTGGTGTGTGTTTGTTTTACAAAGCTCTAAGCTACAATAAACCATGCCGATACACAGGCTGCAGAAAGCTTCGTAATTAGGACAAGGTGTACAAATTAAACCACTCTTTTTAAACTTCAAACCAGCTAACTTCTGACATACTGTACTGCTGGGGCTTCTGGGACTAAACCCAATTAACATCTTAGTATTTTATAAGCATCGTTTTAATTGCATTTGTATGCAATCTTCTCTCCAAGAGCCTTTCAAGGTGCTAGCCCTCGTTCAGATTTTATTACTTTAGTGATTTAAATCTCCTCTATCTGTGCTCCCCGTTAATAATGACTAGTGCAGCTTCAAATGCCGGCCCACATAAAACTGAGCTCTCCAAAGAATTATACTTTAAAACAGTTACATTTAACTTTATTATTACATTTTTAATTTTTTTTTCTCCCTCTGTTTGAACATTATGCCTTGAACCACTTTATCAAGCTGTCAGTGCAGTAAGTGCTGGAAGAGTGAATGTTTTACTCCTCAGTGCTTTGCTCTGGCACAGCCTCTTGGCCTACACATGACTCAGATTTTGCTGCACGATATTGTCTCGGAAAAAAAGCTTTTCTAGGAGCAGCCTAATGACTTGCATGTCCATGGATTTTCAAGATGTGGGAGGTGGCGGGGAGGTTTAACTCCATGAGAAACAGCCAAGCCAATTCCTCAGGCTGAGCTGCTTTTGGGTTTTTAAGGTCAAGGTCCACCCTCCTTCCTGCCTGTCAGAGGCAAGGAAGCCTTCAGTCCTGTGAAGCTTTACTCCTTTGAGTAGTTTTACTCACGGTAATGGGATTGCTCAAGTTTGGATGAACTGGGCCTCAATGGGAGCAGTGGAACATTCCGTGGAAAATCTGATGCACTCTAAAGAATGTCAATTCCCATCACTATAATTTCTCCCTGCATAAAATCCTCACAAGTGCTCTGTTTTTCTTTATGCATCTGCTTCTTTGGAAAATAACCTGCATTTCAAAGATCAAGTAGGATTTGAAGAGAGCTGTAGAGGCAATAAGGAGTATAATGGGACTGCCTCAGCCCAATTAATAAAATAATATATAAAAAGGGTTCTGAGATTCTTTTTGCAGCACATTATTATCCTGTTTCATATTTTTCCAAAGAAGGAAAAAAGAAAAAGGAATGTGTTGGATCTTATTGAAATTATGAAATAAAATAGAATATATATTTTAAGATGCTGGCATCCACGCTCAAAATATTTTCCTACTCGCAAAATGCAACTTGGGGTGAATATATATATATATATGTTGCTCTCATTTAGGATATATAAATATATAAAATGCTCTCATTTAGGATTTCTGTTACGTGGGTACAAATATTGGATCTTAAAAATTCAGGAGGTTCCTCCTGAAATATTTTGAACCTTTTCACTTGATTGAGTGTCTTGTCAAACAAAACTGGCAGCAGATCTCTTGGAACTGCCTGAATCTATGCAGATATGATTTCTATCATGCCCTTATTATGTGTAGTCCATAATAAGGAGGAGCATGTATAAATCATTTCTGGCTGGCACTTAGGATGCAATACTCAAAGGAGAAAGACATTTCTGTCTTCAAATGTCTAGCAATTTCTGATATTATACAGTGAGTCTCCCCAGAACCATACAATCCTCAATTCCATGCAGCTCTCTTATGAAAGAATGAGACTTTCATATCTCCCCTTGCGAGAGCCACCAGTGAGATAAGAATTGTGCAGCTCTGGTGTGCCTGTGCTCCAGCCAGGGTGGCTCTATTGAACTCCCATTTGCAAAGCCCTCGCTCTCAAAATTGCACAGAGATGAAGGATTTTGCCTCCATCCCTCCTATACACAATTACCTGTGAGTAAGCATTACTTGAAGAGAGGAGATTATATACTTATATGTTATAGGAACACATTTCCCAGGGAATGCTCTTCTGCGTGCACACCTATAATGTGCATTAAAATAAATACATCTATTGTACAAATGTGTTTGTGTTTTCTCAGCAGTGGTAATCCAGCCAGGCTTTGGTGGTGTTAAAGGTGATAGAGAATTAAATGATGGATGATCCAAAAAGTTCTAACAAATTGTGTCTTCCTCAGAAACAGAAATGCAGAAACCTGCTCAAAACGAAAGAAACCATTTTAAGGAAACACCATACGGAGTTGTGCATTGCCTCCTCTCTAGTACTGAATATATAGTTATTTTACACTTCAACTCTTAAAAAAAATCTTTCTGCTATATGTTCCAAAAAATCTCCAGACCTTTTCCAGAATCCTTTTTCAAGTTTCTTTTTTTTTTTTTTTTTTTTTTTTTAGATAGGACTTTCCTGGAAGAAAAGATGGGACTTTGAAAACAAATTTTAAAATAATTTGAAACATCATTCCGATCAAATCTTTAATAACAGCATCAGCAGAAACAGGCGGGGAGAATGCCAAGGAAAATGGATTATGTTAATTAAGTTAACAATTTTTAATGACAAATTTTGTTTCAGGGAGGAAAGGTGATTTTTTTTTATTAAGAGCATTTTGTGCAAAATATTTCAACCACTCTATAAAAACATAAAAGACTAGATATTTCATATAAAACAGTTTGCTGCAAGATGATGAATAACTTTAGTATTACAGCTATACATAATAAAATGTTTATTTGTCAGGCCTGATACATTTTATAACTGACTCATTTTTACACAAATACATAGGTTTTAGTGGAAAGGAACCCATATTGATATTTTACTTGACCTATACTCACTGTTTTCTAATATGCAAACAACTCGAATTGCTCGATGAAGAGTTCAGCTGTTGGGAATCTGAAAAGCAGAGGGCATTTTAGACCAGGAGTTCAGCATGTGGAGCTGTCAGACTTGATATCCCTGAATTTTAGGTGAATTGGAGCGCCTCGTTCCTCTGGAGGTTGTTCTAAAGGGGACTAATGTCTTTTGGGAACCAAGCCCTAGGGAGTAAGGGGCAGAGAGCAGGAGAATATTTTATGCAAAAGAACCGTCTGTCGAGATTGGAATAGAAAATTACACTTCTTTAATGACAAGCTTTTTGTAAAATACAGGGAGCCACGGGGTAGGATATTATTCTGTTTTCTTTCTTTCTGTGTAGTGGAAAATAAGAGGTGTCACAGTGAGTTATCATGTGCAGTGACCACTAATGCTCCTGTTTAGTGCACAATTGCCTGCCACATTACACACAATCACATGTGTTTTTATTATATTAACTGGGTTTGTATACTGCTACCTGAGTTCACCTGGCAGGGCTTTACAGTAAAAAGAAGATCTTTCAGCTAAGGGAGGTTTCTTGTAAATTTGATTTTTCCCCATTTAAAATCATGGGGAAAAAAACCCAAGAAAACAAAACAAACAAACAAAACAAACAACAAAACAAAGAAAAAACCTCCCAACTTTGTTAAAACTTACAGTTCCTTCAAAACCTGCCAGAGGTCAGATCCAACACTCCTCTGTGCCAGCCTGGTGGATGCTGGATTAGGCCCTGACCTCCTTTGCCTCCCTTGCAGGATCAGCAGATACAGTTGTGTTTGAGCAAACCAAAAGAAAACTGAAAATTCCACAGCAAAGCTGTGGTTATTGGGGTGTTGCATAGCTCTGAATGCAATTTTGATAGCACAGCAATAAATAAATATGAGCAAATTAATTTTCAGTAATTGACAGAACAATTAGCAAAGCTGCAGTTGCAGAGTCTTTATTCCTGCTGGCAACAGAACCCAAAGTCACTTTTAGTCTCAGGTTTAATTTGCAGCTAAAGAGAGACTCCTTTGTGTGCAGGCTAAGGCAATTTTGTGGGAAGTCACTAAGATACTGTAAATGTGGAACCCTATAATATCATTTCTAGAGCTCCTTTTCAGAACAAATCTGTACTTTCACTGCAGTAGGAAATTTCAATAAGGGGCATTCTGGGATTTGAGCTGCAGTTCAGGCTTCGTGGGACAACAGGAAAAGCAAAAATGAGCTTGGTGATGCAATTCTTGCTGGGAATCAATATTCAGATCCTGCTGTGCACAGTGTGAGTGTGTGCTGATGGCAGCTCCTGACCTGGCCACCACTCCCTGCACTGCCCTGTGATCCACAAAATCCCACCCCAACCTGGGAGAGATGGAGCAGCTGCCCCTCAAGAACAAGGACTTTTGTAGGAAGGGCAAAGGAATCTCTTCCCACTGAGCCTATGGCTTTATCACACTTTTAAACACCAGGAACACAGCATGTGAAATGTATTGGAAAATGCCAGGAAACAGAAATCGAGAGCAATCAGTATTTTCTGTCCTGTTTCCCCCAGAATTAAATGTGGATAAACAATTTCCACTCAGCAAAGGAACCTGTCATGGTTCAGTTCTGTGGCAATGGTGCTTTGCCCAGAGCCCAGAGAAGCTGGAGCTCAGTCTCATTTCTCCTGTGGGCGAGTATTGCATGTGAAGACACTCACTTTCCAAGACCTTCTCCAGTTATGTTCTCTCTGCTCAGCAAATGTCAGATGCAGCTCTGTCAGTGCTGTTACCGATGCATTTTAGGATTATCTTCAGAAGGCAGCTGAAGAAAGGGACAGGCAGAATGTTGGGCAGGAAAGGGAGGTGTAGAGGAGGTGAAGAGCCTGATATGGTGACCTGAGAGGTGCCTGGGAGAAGCAGCAATGGCCAGTGGGTTCTACTGCCTAGCAAAGAGCCCTTACCTGCATTTTTCCCAGCTCTCTGTCTGGTCCTCTAGCTCCTGCTGTGTAGCTCTGGCTTAGCAGCAGGGCGGTGCCTCAGCCAAGTGCCCTGTTCCCCGAGGTGTTGACTGGTTTGTGTTTCCAAGTGTTACTCTAAGAAACTCAGGGAAGTCGAAGTGTGAAAGTTTTAAGTTACATGAGAGAAGAGGTCAGCAGGCATCTCAGTTAGGAAAGAAATACCGAGTGTGTTTTATTTCCACAGCTGATGGTGAGACCTTCAGAGCCCCTCTTGCAGCAAGGGACTTTGACCTAGGGTTCTTCAAGAGAACAGGGGAGAAGCAAATGTGGATTTTCAATTTGCTACAAAATTTTGAGTTTCCAGGGGTCAAGATGGACTTTGGAAAGTTTTTTTATCCAGTGCTGTTGAGTGTGCACTCAAGGCTTTAGCATGAGCTTCAGCAGTCTTCAGTGAGGTGTAAAAGATGGGCTGTCTCTCTTGTGTGACAAGCAGTGATAAAATGTTGTGTTTGGCCCTTCAGGCTGTGAAATGTACTGGTTGGGTAACCTGGTTTACTGGTTTATAGTGGAGTCAGGTAGATATACTCTGTCACAGGGTGGGTAACCTATCCCTTCCACCTCCGTATTGTCCTAACACCCTTGGAAAAGGGTGCTGGCCACATCAACTTTACCCAAACTCCTTCATTTAAGGTGAGGAATGATGCAAGAAAGCATGATAGATTTGACTGTCTTTGTTGGCTAACACTTGGCTTGTAAACAGCCCCCTGATAAAGCTCCCTGCAGCCAAGCCAGGGAGGTCAGGCCAGTTAACTTCCCTGCTCCAGGTTGTGGGTTTGATCCCTGTATGGCCATTCACTGAAAAGTTGGACTCAACAGTCCCTGAGGGTCCCTTCTAACTCAGAATATTCTGATTCTGTGATCTGTCAGAGGTACTTCACATCCCTCTCCCTGCAATGTTTAGGTATCATCTCAGAGGCTGCACTTTTCCTCTTGGCAGGAGTGGCAGAGAGAAGAGCCAGAGAGTGAAAGGAGTCACACCTATGCCATTGTTTTGTGCTTGTTTTTGCTTTTAAATGTAGCTCTAAATTTTGAGGCAAATCTTTGCAAAACAGAAATTCAGTATTTTGAATACCTAACAGAGCTTTGGTGGCTCTTTTCCAAGCATAGCAGGTTCTTCAGCCTGAGGAAGCCTGAGCTTTCTCCTGGTGAAATTCTCCTTCCCTCCCACCATTTTCTCTTCAGCATTTGTCTGGATTGCAAAATACTCTGTTGAATTCACACTGGGCCCAATCCAACACCCACCAACTCAGCAAAGAGCCAACCACCTCTCCATCCTCCCTGGGGACAGATCAGCTTTTGTTTGAAATCATTGTCAAGTCAGCCTGTCATCTTGTTCTTGTGGAGCTCATTTGCCGGACAACGGAAACTGAGGAAAATGTTGCACGAAAGCAAGGGGGTTTTTTCCCCTTCTATAAATGCCCACTCTGGCATTTCTTAGCCTCCCTTTTCCCCGTCTTGTGCTGGGCAGTGCTCACAACAAACTCCCGAGCCAGATGGCCCCGGCTCTGACCCGTCTGGTGGCTCCTGCTCGCCTGAGGCCACTTGGGGAGGCGGCAGCAGACAGAAAAGGAAAACAAACGTGGGAGAGATCTGTCCTGCAACGAAGCACGTCAGGCTGGAGCCGAGCTGGGACATGGGATGCGACATGGGCTGGGATGCGGGGATGCGAGGATGCAGGGATGCGAGGATGCATGGGATGTGGGGATGCAGCGGGGATGTGGGGATGCAGGGATGCAGGGATGTGGGGATGCGGGGATGTGGGGATGCGGGGATGCAGGGATGTGGGGATGCGGGATGTGGGGATGCGGGGATGCAGGGATGTGGGGATGCGGGAATGTGGGGATGTGTGGATGCGGAATGCGGGGATGCGGGATGCAGGATGGGGGATGTGGGGGGGAGGATGCGGGGACACTGGATGCGGGATGGGGGATGCGGGGATGCAGGGATGAGCCGGGTGATGCTCGGGGCAGCCTCAGCCTCCCGGAGAGCCCCGGCGCGAGGCAGGGCGGTCCGAAAGCCCCGCGGAGGCAGCGGGGGGCTCGGGGGCGGCCGAGCCCGGCTATAGATGGCGCTGGCAGCCCAGGAACGGCCCCGCAGGAGCAGCCCCGGCCCCGCAGCCACCCCCGCCCCCAAACGTGTCCCTGAATTATGTATAGGTTTTAATAGATTGTGTCACACATCTGAAGTTATAGGGATTTGATATAAACCCACCATGCAGTAATTATGAGTGTAAAATACATTTGGGGGAAAACATTTTGCGGAGTTGCCAAGACTAACAGCTTACAAATAAAGCCCCATTCCTGCTCCGGCCCCCGAGCTGCGCCCTGGAGAATTTGCACATGCATTTGAAATGAAACAATCCCCGTATCTCTGTGTTTACTAGTGGT
Source organism: Sitta carolinensis (assembly GCA_032173965.1). Classification (NCBI taxonomy): domain Eukaryota; kingdom Metazoa; phylum Chordata; class Aves; order Passeriformes; family Sittidae; genus Sitta; species Sitta carolinensis. The sequence goes on along the minus strand of CM063294.1, from coordinate 10,398,663 downwards.
AAAAAAAAACAAACCCAAACCCCTTCCTTCCACAGGTCCTCCTATAAATATGTTCCTGGCACTGGGTACTTGCAGGCAGACAGAGCTGCTGGTCTTTAATGTGAAATAATGTAAAGTTTTTAAGCAAAAAGTTGGCTGTTAGAATTAATTGGTGTCTTATTTTTTCCGGCTGGAGCTGCTGTTTGCAAGTGAGGGCCACATGAGCAGTGGAAAACTGCATGGAAAAGTGGGATTGTGAACAGCAGCTCCCTCAGCATTACACTGGCAAAGAGGAAAGAAGGCAGGAGAGACAGGGGAGGTGGAAGGTAGAGAGGGAGAGAAACAGACAGGACCTTTGAGAAGTCAGAAAAAAAAAAAAAAGAAAGTTGGAGGCGGCGGAAGAAAAGGAGGGAAATGGGACAGAGAGGTGAGGGGAGAGAACAGAGGGATTAGAGAAGGAAAGAGTGAGATGAACGAGCCAAAGGGAGGTGAGGCTGAGCTGGGAGCAGAGGCAGGGCCAGGGAGGCTGGGCAAGGGGAGAACCACGCAGGGAAGAGCAGAGGTGGCTGTGGGCAGAGTGGGAAATGCAGCTGGGAGGGAGACAGGCACAGTGGCAGCAGGAGTTGAGTGAGGGAACACACAGATAGCAGGGAAGCAGATGAATTCCCACCTGAGGGGTGCAGTTTTTAGTCCTTGCATCCTCCTTGAGGAAAAACCTGCTCTCAGGGACTTCTCAGGCTGCTGGCAAGTGCTGTGCCCCGTTGCTGGGCTGGCCTCCCAGGAAGATCCTGCTGGAACTGGGGTTAGACATTACAGTTAAAGCTCCAGTAGTCCCAACAGAGACAATGTGGGTGTTTCCATCAATTGACAATGTTTATTGGAATATTTGGAGCTTCACAGGAGATGCTCAGGGATTCTCCACCCAGAGAGGACAGTGACCAGGATCCAGCACTTTGATAATAATGTGTGTGCTTTGATTTCCCCAGTTTGTAGCTTATAAATATATAGTAACCATGTCTGATGCAGAGGATGGATGCTGTACTGTGATGTTCAAACCATACTCCATTGGATCCCATGGTATTCATAGGAACTTTCAGAGGGATTTGGAAAAGCAAATCAAGAAAATCAAGTTTACAGTCAGCTCACATGCAACCACATTTTTAGAGAGGTGAAATAAGAAAAAGGTTGAAAGCCACAGGTAGACAATATCCCACAGTGATGAAGAACTTGGGTTTGGGATGGGACCACAGTTTTGTTTTGTCTCCTCAGGGCTTCCTTCTCCGGACTGGCCAGTAAGGTTTCACAGTTAAATCTAGGGGTGCTCATCCAGTAGCATGAAGACATGGAGCAGTGTGAAACCTGCCTGTGCCTTATATTTGAAGTTCAAGCAGGACTTCGGTGTCACCCAGGCAGGAATTCCCATCAGATTCCTCTTGTTCCCAGTGCTGGGATGTGGCCATTCTAAGTAAAACATGAGCATATGCCTCGACACACTTCTTAGAAAATGAGTATATCTTTAAACAGAAAATGACCTGTTTGTTGCAACGAGTTCAATAGTCAGTTTCTGGCATATTTATACCTTGCTTCCCAATATATTAAACTGGCTTCTTTTCCAATAGGAAATGAAGGATTTCTATAAGGATGCCAAATCCTCCCTGCCACAGTTCCATTTCTTCCCACACTATTTGCTGTTGGAGGAGGAGGGGAGATAAAAAAAAAAAAGAGAAAAGAAAAAAGGAAAGAAAAAGGAGATGGGAGTCAGATGGACTAAGCACAGAGCAGGAGCTGAGAGTGTTTTTTCTGGCCAACACACTTAGTGTTGCTGGTGCATTTGCTGCTTCCTTGAAAGGCCAGTGGGGGGAAAAAAAGAGATTAAGGTCATCAAGATAATACAAAGAATATTCAAACTGGAAGCAGAGGGGAAATATAGAAGGTCTGTTTTTCCAATAGTAAGTAATCAGAGTACAGGAGGATGTAATTTGCAGATTAGGAAAATGAACAAAGACTATAAAATTAACTTTATGACAGAGAGGAGAACAGTCCATTTGAAGGGGGGAATAAACTAACCTCCATAAAGCTTTATGGCTGATACAATCAGTATGTTGTTTTAAACTAAATAGGAAATATCAGCAAATAATCAACCATGGGGCAGTCTTCAAGCCCTGGTTGTGTTGTAATCTGGATTTGGTGTGACACACAACCCAAGCAGATTTTTTGAGGCAGTGAAACCTTCACAGATTCCCAGTACCTGGAGGTGGGGAGGAGGAAGGGAGTGCTTGTCAGCCAAACCTGTGGCTGACAGATGTCAATCACTTGTCCTCCCTGCCTCTGGTGCCTCTTTCCCAAGCAAACAAAGCCCAACCCTCTAAATGTGCTTCCTCCACAATGAAATCAAATTGTCTCTCATGCTCCTGCCAGCCTGGGAGCAGCTCAGGGGGTGGGTCAGAAACAAGAGGTTTTAATTAGTAGGGGGACTGCAGGTTGGTTACAGAGCGTGTTGCTGTCTCAGGGACCCCCATCTCAGAAAGGCAGAAAGTATTCTCAGATCATTGCAGAAGAAACCATAGACACATCCAAGGAAAAGCTCTCATTTCCTTACAAGAGGAGCTGTTGTCTTCCCTTGAATCAGTAAGAACTGAGCTCCTGGTCTGGTCTGAAAGGATGGTGTTGTCAAACTGGAGGAGAAAGAGATTTTACTGGCATAATTTTATATATTATGCTAATTTTTATTCCCTTCACTGTCATTCTTATTTCTCCTTCAACTGTTTTTTTGAGGTGGAAAGAGGGCAAAGGACTCACACTTGGGTATTCTGTTGTTCAAGTTATTCATGCCTGTAAGTACATTTTCCAGTAGCCTGTGAGCCCAACTTGAGTTTTATGGGACTCCAATGCAAACCCTCAGAGGAACTGTAACTCCAGAGCCACATTCTCAAATGGACAATTCTCTTGTGTTTCTTTGCTATTCCATTTTCTAGCAGAGAGGAAAATATACAAAGCAAATAAACAAATATATTTAAAAAAAACAAGTGAGGGGCTGACTGTCCTCTCGAGAAATTCAAAGTAAATAATTAGGAATAGATCCAAAGGTTTTAATGAAGTTGCCTGGATGTAAAACTGCTGTCAGTTCAGCATAAATCTCCCAGGCTACTTAAAAAGGAGGAAAAACAAGTTTGCTCAGGAAGCAAGTTTGCTCCAGGACAGAATTCTCCTTGTTTGTGTGACACAGATCCCACCACAAGATGTTCAAATTTAAAGCATTTTTTTTCTTTTTATTTAAATTAAAGAAGTGCCAGATTGTGAGTGCGATAATGCCATTCCTGGAGTCTGTATTCTCTCTTCAGAAACAGAGAGCAAAACTCTATAGGCCTGGGAAAGGTTAAGTGGCCTCAATAAAATACAAACAGACTCAAATAGTTGCTCAAGCAATAACACACAAAAGTAAAAAATCCTGAAGAATTGAAGAGTTCTTTTAATAAGAATACGAAAGTTCTGCTTCCAACATTTTTTTTTCAGTTTGTTTTATATTTTGTTATCCATAGAGTTTTTCTTTAGGTGTTAAAAGCACGAGGTTTTAGAAGATTTGTGTAAACTTCAGTTTTCTTTAAATTTTGGTTTTGGTTTTTGCAAAGCAGTTGTCTTCAGTTTTGTGTCAGATCAATTGAAATTGAGGAAAAATATTTCCCTGGAAAATTTTGAATTTCCTCATTAAAGAAGAATACCCCAAACAAACATTCAGCAAGCGCTGTGAAATCCTATTCACTCATCAGGAAAGAAAAAGATACAAAAAACCCCGTGCCTTTGAAAACATGGAGCCTGCTCTCTTTGTGTAAAACTTTCAGCATTTGTGGGGCTATATTTAGCATTAAGAATGTGATTTTTGTCTCATTGAAGTCTCAGTCAAAAATTCAGAGCCACTTTTATGGCAGAGATTTTGAAGCTTTGTTAGTTGTGTTTCATTAAACGACCGTGGTTGTCACATGGATGAACATCTTACTCCTTTAATGGGTCGCCCTGCCCCTTGTGATTAGCAGGAGGAAGGAGTTTGATATATTTGTCAAAAAGGCTGTCCTTTGTGAGCCAAAATAAAACGAATTCTGATATGCAAGAAGTTCAATACTCTCAGACTGCCTTGGCTCGGGATCTGACATCTTTTACTAACACTTATTCTTAGGTGGAATCAGTAGTCAGAGACCTCAGGGGCGAGGGCAGGATTTCAAAGCAGATTTATGCTCTTGCACCCTTTTAGAAGTGTGTGTGTGTATACACAATCTATCACTGCAGTTATAGCCCATCCTGCAGCTAGCTGGGGGACTCCAGCTGCAACCCTTCCGAATGCCACGCGCTCTGCAGTGCTTTCCACCTTCATAGCTCCCCCGGGAGTTCAGGAAGTGTTATTTTCCCCATTTTACAGATGGAGCTGAGAGGTTCATGGGCAAGTAGGAAGATCATGACAGTGTAAGGCATTAAGCACAGCTTTTCCATGACAAAAACTGTGCATCTTGGAGTTCAGTGATCCCTACCAGGGGGTGCCCACGGTTTGAGGCAAGAAAGTTCAAACTTTATCTGCATGGGACAGACCTTGTCAAAATGAACAGCAGGGTCAGATGCCCTAAAACCCAGCACTCCCTTACTAGGAATAGTCCTTCCAAGGGATCCACTGGGCCTTGGGAATGTGCTGTAGAGGAGGGAAAGGAAGAACTCCGTGTCCCAGAGGTAAGAACCTTGCTGTGCTTGGGGCCTGGACGTGCAGGAGGATGAGGGGTCAGGCCAGATGTGCTGGTTCTGCTCTTATTTGCTACTTTTGGAGGATGCAGGCAACAAACTGCAGCTGTGAAATTGCAGGGCTGGGCTGTTGCTGCCTGCCCGAGGCCCAGGCAGGCAGAGCTCATGGCAATGAGCAATATGGCAATTATAAAATGTGAAATTCCCCTTGGTGGGACACTGCTGTGACCCAAATTTTACTCTGAGGTAAAGACCACATCTGTCAGGGTTCATCTCCTCTTCACAGGGCCTTTGGACAATCGTGCTGTGCCAACTTGTCCTGTGCAGGGGGAGAATTGGCTCCCAGCACATCTGTATCCCAAACTGGTGCCAGCAGATCATCTCCTGGTGCAGGCACTCTCTGCACAGCCTGGGTGACAGAGATCTCATCCCGCAGGGCCATGGGTAGGATAGCAGCACTTAAACCTCTTTGAGAACCACTCAGCACCGCACTTCCTCCAGGCTTGAAAGGAAAAAGACATTTCAAAGCCAAGATTTTAGGAACAAAAGTGAACCTCTTAATTGCATTCTTCGCTTAGGAATGTGAAGGAATCACTGTGAACCTTGAAAGTTTGATATGTACCAGACCAGTAAATAGATTTGGCTTTGTTTTTTTAATGTTTTGCATACTTTGTTTTTCAAACTTTCACCAGCTCTGCTTTGTTTCAGTTAATGAAATTCTTCTATTGCAGCACTGGGACTTTTAAAGCATTTTCGTAACCTCCTGTCTTGGTCTCCAAGGTATAAACATTATTTTATAATTAGCCTTCACAACTATGTTATACATTTGAAAAGGAGTAAAAAAAAATGTTTTTCCCCCATTTTTATATAGGAGAATTACCGTTTCTATCTGGGGACTGAAAGAATGTGCGTGTATGCGCGCGCAGAGGAGAGAGAGAGAGATTCAATCTGTTAAAATTTCATCTCCTGCCAGTTACACATGAAATCATCGTTTAGGAGAGAGAGTGGGAAATTACTGAGTGCATTAGAAAAATCCTCACTCTATCCTTAATGAAATGACACTAAAAGATAATGGGAGAGAGAAGACTTAGGGACATTTGTGTTCTACCAAGAAAACATGGGGAAGGAACATTGACTTTTTGCCCCCCGTTATGTAACTTGGCATCAGGCACTCATAGCTGATCCTGATGGGAACTAATTTGTCTCTTGCCCTTATTCCTGCCAATCCCCTATGGCATTTTCTTATGGCCACTTCATACCAGGATAAAGCTGTCACCAAGGTAACCACATGTGCATATGCACAATCGTGTACATGCTCTGTGTAATTAAGTCCAAGTGTAAATAATAATATTCACCACAGTGTGAGCACTGATGTGCTCCAGGAGCCCTCACACTTTGCCTTTGGTGGAGCTTGGCCTCACAGCTTTCCATGATGGGGAAACTGAGTCACAGAGGAGGCTGGGAGCCTCCCAGACACAGGGAGAGGCAATGCATCCATCAGTTCCCTGCAGTGTGGGGAGAGCACCTGGCTTTTTCCATAGGCACTACTCATTATTGCAGCCACTGATCTTTAAACTCAGGTCCTCTGAAGTGTTTCTGCCAGGTTTAGTCTCATCCAGGCAGAATTTTTTGTGCAATTACTTGTAGACAGGAAAGCTTCTCCTACACCCAGCCCGGGATGGATGAACATGGACTCGTGTAAGGATCCTTGCCTTGACTTCAGTAAAATTTGGATCAAGTCCCAGCAATCTCTCCAGACTTTGTAGCAGGGAATAGCCCCACACGAAGGGAAGCTGCCTTGAACCATTTTTTAAGTGGTAGCTTTCTGTGCTGTAATAAATTTTCAAGATGTTTTCAACAGAGAGAATAAATCCATAGGAGAGATGGATTAATGGATTTTGAATTTTCTAACAAGGAAGGTGCCAAGTCTTTTCCTATAGAAAAGTCCCCTTGAATCTTTCATTCAGGTATGTGACAGGTGCTTGAATTACAATGCATTTCCAAAGGTTTGGTTGTTTTGGGTTTTTTTTTCCTGTGGAGGAAGATGCTCATCCAAAGCCTAACCTAGAGGGAAGCTTTTACAGATAAAAGAGCAATCCAAGGAAGGGGAGTAAGTGAGAATCAAGTGGTTAATTTCTGTTTCCAGCAATCTCATAGGAAAAAAATACATGTGAGCATAGGAAAATATTAGTCTATGTCTTTTGAAAGCCTCCAAAAAAGATTTGTCTGAAGTGTGCATTTAAATGGGAAGGATACAGGTGTTTTCAGAGCTCTTGCAGCCTACGAGCAGGCCTGGGGCAAACCTGAGCACACGGAATAATGTAACGAGAAACATCCCTCCATGCTTCAGTGGGAAAATGCAAATAGGCCCTCCTCCTCTTTTGAGGAGGATTCGAGATAAGGTGCTCCTGGAGCCTGTTTGGGGTCTTCCCTGCCTGGAATATTACGGTGGGAGAGAGTGAGGGGCACTCCTGGAGCTGGCAGCAGGAGGGTGGGCATGTCTGGGGATGCAGCCAGTGCCCCTCTCTCTGCTCCTTATCCACAAGATATTTCAGTGGCAGCTTTGCCCTGCCCCTCTGTCCCTGTCAGCACCCTGGGTGCCAACGTGGAGCTGCTGTCATTTGGGGGCTGCTGAACCTCAGGAAGGAGTAGCCCAAGTGAGAGGTGCAGCAGAGCCCTGCAGTCCCAGGATGGAGCATGCTGGCCTTGCTGGAGCCCGGCTCCTCCTGCTCCCCCTCCAGCCACAGCCCCTGCGAGGAAAGGCTCGGGAAGATGTTTTGATTTCATTCTGCAAGTAGTCTTCTAAAAACATTTATTTCCAGCCTTTTCTCTCAGTTTGTTTTCTTTGCCTGTTTAGCCTTCAGAAGAAACAAATTTCTTTTTTTTCTTTTCCCCGTACCCATTATCAATAATATTTTTTCAAAAGTGGAGGATTTTTTCAAAAGGCAGGATCCAAAGGAATGAACTTCATTGTAAGAGCTGAAATGGGTAGAGAGATTTTCTGAAAAACTTAATCCCAGCTATGACTGCTGAGTTACGCAGGTAACAGCAAATAATTAAAGCTAACACAGAAATTCAGCACCAGTTGGGTGACAGAATTCCCTTTCCACCAAAGAAAATCCCAGAAGAAAAGATTATTTTAATTATGATGGAGGCTTTTTTTCCGAAGGTTTACAAAGTATTCCCCCTTCACCTCTCACTGAATAATTTTAATAACTCTTGGAAAATACCAGTTGCCATCAACTCTTGTTTTTTCTTTTTAATTTTTTTAATTATTAATGTTATGTAATTTTGTATAATCCAAGACTGTGGATATCAAAGTAGTTGCCATGTTTTAAAAACTCCAGCTCCAGGAATCATGTAAATAACTGCTTTTGTGGCAAAGGAGAAAAAATATCCTGGCAGTAGAAGAACTCTGGTCCATCTTAGTGCAGCTTTAAATAAAAACACAAAAGGATTCTAAATATTTTGAATTTTATTTTTTCAAGCAAAGTTGATCAGATCTGAGGACCTGATTTGTGGTGCCTGAAGACTTGAGCCTGGCAGTTCTACATTGATTGTGGTGTAATTTTTGTTTAATAGAGTAGAGAAAGGACTAGAATTCAGCTTGCCTAACTAGATGTTGATGTCTTTCATCAAAGAAAAATACTGACTTGCTATTTAGGGCTGCTCAGTTCAGTTTACATAGTAGCTCTTCTATTTTTAAAAGTTAAAATATTTTTCATGTTTCTTTAAAAACAAACTGTTCAGTAACCAACCTATGATGCAGTAGTAGAATTAATTTCAATAGCAATAGTGAAGAACTAAAATAAAATGGTAAGAGTTCCCTTATATAAAATAAATCTTTTCCATGCAAGTTTTCATCTGTTCTGAAATACAGGAAAAGGAAAATCAAAACTATAACTGGCATTCACAAGCCAATTATTGAACTCAACAGCCCAATTCTGAATTTTCACTGATTTAATTAAGAGCAACATTTGGCCCTAGGTAGGAGCAATAATAAGTGCTTCTTCATTAGGTGTTTTCAGCGTAATTTCTTAAGGGAAAAGATAGATGCTTCTAAATCTGTCATTTGGTGAACTGTTCTGTGTAATATATTAGAGCCATTGATTAGAGTAATATGGCAAAAAGCAAAGCCTGATCGATCATCCATGCAGTCAATGGGTGTCTTTGATTAAGTCCAAAAAGAGCAATATAAAATCACAGTAATTCCAGGCAATATAGAGACACACTCTTGCTTTGCATCCCTGATTCCACTTCAGGGTCTGTCAGTGCCTAATCTGGACTTCCTGGGGAGCAGCGATTCCACCTCACCGAGGCTCTTGAGGCTGCAACACTTCCCTTTTGTTCTACAGGGGAATGAAAAGCAGACAAGTTAAAGTCAGATGAACGCGCCCAGTTTTGTTGAGGCATTTGTGGGCAGCTGTTAAAGGCAGGGGAGTTTGTGCAGGACACAAATCTCTGCCTGTTGTGGGCAACCAAGCCTTGGAGTCTTGGTCTTCACCTCTCTGCAAGTGACTTGGAGCCCAGGACGCCCGTGCTGGATCTCCAGGACACACTTTGGCTCCCGTGCCAGTGCTGGCAGCGTTGCTCCTCATTCTGCACCGGCAGGGCCCTGGCTGGCTCCTGCTGCTCCCCACATACCTCCCTGGGGTCACAGGGCTGTGGCTGCTGCGAGCCATTGGCCACCCGCTCCCAGCGGGGAGCAGGATCATTGTTGTCACACAATCGGTTTATTCAACAAAGCTCCCAAAATATTTAACCTGGCTGTTTCCTACTCCCTTTCCTGGGTTCAGGCTGCTTTGTTTTACATTAGCACTTGTATTAGCATCGTTATCCTTCCCACCAGTGGGTAAGTCATGTTTTTTCTGACATGCCAATGGAGCCTGCTCCTCATCGAGAGCAGAGACCCTAATCATCACTTTTCAAATTACGTATTTTCAAATGAGTTAAGTGAATTGGGTGCCTGATTTCGTTTGCTGATCATTTAGGATTAAGCACTCACTTGCCAAGTTTTTATATATCCTGCTGCATCCTTGACTACCTAAGACCTTTATAAACTGGTTCCTTAAGCTCTTGATTTGGCTTTATGTTTTTCTCTAAAGTGCAAAATGTTCCCTTCTGTAGAAGCATTGGTATGTGCTGTCTGTCTGTCTGTAGATTCCGTGATGAGGAGGGGAGGGAGATGGCCAGTGACAATGATTTCTCTTGCTGATTGTTTTTCTTTTTCCTCCCCTCACATAATTTAAATCAAAATATCTAAACCTCAGACCTGAAACCAACTTTACAGTCTTACTTTGTATGTAAAAATATTCCATTTAAATCAGCAGTAAAGCTAACATGAAAGTGCCAATAAATAATATATGCAAAGAGTTTTTTTATCAATATATAAAGAAATGTGGAGTTGTGAAGCTGCTGAAAACAAGCATTAGGAAATGTAATGAAGCAAGAATTAGAACAGCATAGTTCCTCTGGCCATTATAAATGAGAACGCCAGGTACCTGGAGAACAGGAAAACTGATGAGTACAGTCTGTTCAGGAGAGAAGGAGGAAAATTTCCCCCAGGAACACATTTCAAATTACTTATTTATGAACTGATGAACTGGGAGACCACCTATAGAGAGACAGGAGCAAGCAGTCTGCTGCAGACAGCTACAGAACTCCAGCTAATTGTGCTGCTGTTTTCTGTTATAACTCCTGCTCTCCAGCTGGGCTTCGGAGGCAGGAAATTTAGGCATTGACTAGAAGTTGCACTTTCCCTCCTTCTTGTTGGCATAAATATATACATGTATATTTTAATCTGCTGGAATAATTCAGCAAAGGCCTGGGAAAACAGCTGCTGCCTTTGTCATTACAGTGTTAGGGAGTTTGTGGGGTAGAGCTTCCAAGGGAAAAGTTTTTAAGCATGCATTCATCCCTTGGCAAAGGTGACTCCAAAATTTGGAGATATATGGGCTGAAATTGAAATATGGAATGTTCCTCTGTTTTTATCTCTGAACATCACTGGGGTTTTAGCTACACAGGAAGAGAATCATGCAGGCACATATACCCAGTAAACACAATTTGTATTAACCGTGTAGATGCACAGGGCTGTGCACACAGATAGACTTCATACAAATTTCCTACACAAATCTCTGCTGGCTGATATTATTTTCTTTCTCCGTGTTCACATATAAACAAGAATCAAAAAGATATTTCATTTATCCGGGTGCAAGTATAGAATGAATTCAGTTTGCTCCACAATACAGAAATCAGAATGTAGCCCAAGTTCTAAGAGCTGTTGAAGGAAAAAGAATAGCTTTAGGTACTTGTTAACAAGATCTAATAAGATGGAGAAGAGATAGTTAAACTACTGGAAATATTAAATTGTTGAAAATTAATTTCAGAAGACCTCATCAACTGAAGCACAGAGGTTCCTAAAAGAATTCATTTTATTGGTTTAGAAAATGGAATTTTGGTGTCTGGTTTGTGGGAAGTAAAGAGAGACAGAAGAACCTTTAGCAGAAAACCGTGAGGCTCCAAGATAATTTCTCTGGACAGACAGTCCCAGCCTGTGCTGTGATTTAGCACAGGGGCTCTGCATGCTGGTATCCAGTGATTTGAGTCATGGCTCACTGAAACTCCCCCAGCTGAGGGCTCACATGTGGGGCCAGCCTGGAGGTTAAATACAGAAGTGGGAAGACCAATGGGACACTGAACACACAGCATATTTGCCTTCCAGGAGGAAAGAGAAGTTGGGTGCCCTTGATGAACTGTGCTGCTTTAGCAGTGAGGTGCTTCCTCCAGGAGCCAGGGCCTGGGTGTCTGAAGGGCTGGCTGTTGGGTGCTGGGATCTCAGACTGTGCCTGGCACTCAGGTGAGGGCCAGCACAGGTCCCAGAGCACTGGTCCAGCGCCCTGCCTACATGAACAGCCTCCCAAGGTGTTCTCTGCTGAACTCAGCACTGGCTGCAGATTTGAAATGCAGCTGGTTCAGGGTACACTGCATTTAGCCCTCTGAAAAACGATGAAAGCAGGGAGTAAATGAGATGTCTCAAAGAGGAGGATACAATAATTTGCCATGGACTGGCTATTCAGGTGTGCTTGGTGAATATTGAAACCGGGTCCCTCCAAGAGGTTTAGAAGTAATGTCAAAATTTCAAACCTGACAATTCTGAGCATGGTTTCAGTGGCAGCTGGGAGTGCTCTCAGGCTGCACAGACACTGTTTTCCTTTCTCCTTTCCTGTAGGTACATTGGCAAGTAATATAGAGAAATGTGCAGTCTGTTGCTGTTGCTCCATGTGTTCCATTAATAGAGAATGTAGTTTTCCCATCCTGTCATTTATTATGAAATGCTAAGGATGGGACTGGAGTGACACAGTGGATCTATCCCTGCCCTTCATTACGTTTGACACACAAGAACACTTAAGAGTTTGCAGCAATAGGACCTAGAAAAACTGTTAACCCCAATAAAACCCCTGTAAGGATGTGCAGAGATAAAAGGGAACTTCAGCAAAGTGGAGATTTTTATAGCAATGAGACAGAGAGAGAGAAAGGCATCAAGATTTATTGCAAATGACTAGTAGCAAGAGGTTCAAGCATTAGCTAATTTTTATTTGCTTCTTTATCATAAAATTTTAAACAATCAAAGAGTCAATGATGGTGTTAACACTGCTTCAATGAAGAAATAAATACTTTCATTATTGCTTCTGTTCTTAAAAAAAAAATATCCTTCTGCTAAAATGAATATGGAACAACATCATACCTCAGTGAAACTTTTTCCTTAAGTATTCAGAACATTTTGTGAGGCTGATCAATTGGGATTTTTTTTTTAAATATCCGACTTGGTTGCACTGGCAGGTATTCACAAGTGACAATTATTTCAACATTAATTTGATAGCTCCCGACAGCCGCGGAGATGGGTTAGAATCACCTGGAATCTGGCATTTTGCATTGTACCATTCTGTCTATATGGGAACTGTCATCTTCCATTCAATATGGGAAATGCTATCTGCATACAGGCTTCAAAAAAGTTATAATTTCTTCTAAGTGATTGAAACTCATAGATCTCTCTCTTTCTCTCTCCCTTTTCAAGCTACACCTGAGAGGTAGCAATGATGACAGGCTGGTTTAACACAGCTCTTGCCGAGATTAAGTAGTTGTCAGACAGATATCATTGGAGACTAAGGGATTGCTTTTGGAAGTCATTCTGAATTGCTAACTAACCGGGAGCTTGTTCCTAGACGGGTGCGGATTCTTTTGTTTCCAGGGATTGACACATCTGCAGTAACAATGGAGCACTCCTTGCCTGATACCCGATTTGTGCTGGTCACCGTTTTAGCTGGAAAAGAGGATCTAATAACTGCCCCTTTCACCACTTATTTGCAAAAGCCGAAAACACCCAGAGCCGCTAATTTTGGACCATTGGCTTGAGGAATTTCATTATCTATGACTAAGTGAAATGTTCGCATTACTGCCGTTCATTGTCAGAACAGACTTAGCTATCGGATGAGTCTGTGAGGGTCCGGCAATCACCTCTCCAGTGTCAGCTTTGCCAGCTTTTCAGCAGGCTGCTCGGGAGGGATGTGTGTGCGACTGCCTGTTGTATTCTGCTCGCTTCATACACATCCAGTGACAGCCCCCGATGAACAGGGAGCAGCAGAGGCTGACAGGTCAGCTGTAACACAACAAGTTGTCACTGTCATGGGAACATGGCAAGTGGAAAGCAGATGAAGTTGCCTAGAGGATGTTTTCATCAATTTAGTGTTATATACAAGCTAATAAATCTGCAGACACTCTCGTTCCACTATACACAGTGTGTGTGAGGGAAAATGACTGAGCTTTGCCTGGCTTGGCATTTACTGGACCAGCTGCAGTGGCCACTTGAGCTAATAGTGTCAATGATTTAATTCCTTTCACTCCCCGCCTTTCCTAACGACGTATTTCCCATAGGACTGCAGACTGAAAAGTTTATTTTTAAGCATGGCTGAGAGATTGTCTCTCTAGAGAGCTTTGGAAATTGCAGGGGGCTGTTTCTTCAGAAGATGATGAGATTGGTGGGAGGTAAGAGGATGCCTCCACCACTGGAAGAGGCAATTCGTGGGACAGAGAAGTCCTCACTTGTCAGAAAGACTGGAAAACAGCCTAGACCCCCAGAACTGTCCATGTTGGCTGGTTGGACGTTCTTAAATTAATGAAAACTTCCAGTCCTTGGCATGATGTATTCGTAGGGATGAGTAGTTTTCATCCTCCAAGCACCCTGATATTAAATAAATGAACACCAGCATAGCAGAAAGTAACACACTGGGGGAATAATGGATATTATAACAATGACCTAAGGAGCCCTCCTGGATGTTCTGTGGATCCCTTCCAACTCAGAACATTCTGTGAAATTGTATGAGGAAGGGGTTTACATGTATGAATAGCTCATGGATGATTCGTGGCAAATCTACGATTTGTTAGTTTAGTAATTCTCATGGTGTCATTTCTCTTTCCTGCATGAGGCTGACTCCTCACTCAGCTGACATAATGTAAACCTGAGTGATACAATCAGACAATTTGCAACAGGCTTGCAGTGATTTTGGGGTGTTTATGCCTGTGGATGCTCCAGATTAGGGTTCTGTACTGTCAGGTTCAGCCACCACCAGCAGACTCGTAGCAGGAGTGCTGAGGGGTAGCACTTTTTATCTATTAGCACTTTTTATCTCCTGGAATCCCCTGATTATTTCACTGATACTAAAATAGGCTCAGCTATAGAAACATCTTGTCTGAACCTTGCACTGGTGTCATGCAAATGGTTCGATTGATTTCAAATAGAAATTGCTAATTTATTCACTGTGCTGTTATAACTTTGTTCAAAGGAAGCCCAAAATACCCCATAATTTAAAACTCTTTTATATCTGTAACTCTCACCTGGGTGTCTTCTTGGTACAGAACTTACTCAAGTCATTAACTCTCAGTTCAAAGTTATGCACATTGAAGAACTTTGTGAATAAGGCTGAGATTGCAGTTAAATATGTAAATTCAACCACAGTATTCTCAAAATGGTCTAGTAAATCAATGTTAATGATAGTAGTTTCCCATATAACATAGTTAATTCTTTCTCTTCAAAGCATTTCACAAAGAAACTCCATTTTACAATAAACACACAGAAGTACAGAGCACAGGAAGCACAGAGAGAAATTGGTAATTTAAAAAAAAAAGGAAAGAGGCTTAGAAGTAAAAAATTTTCTCATAAATGAAAGATTGAAATTTCGTGATTTTAAGAAATGTGACTAACTCTTGTTAAAAAATGAAGACTAGACAGCAATTTGTAAAGTTTTCTAAATTTTTACTTTGATCTGGAACAGTAATAAAAATGTAAGAGTACAGATATTTCAGGCAGAACTGTTATTTCCAGTGGGCATCAGCAGGTGCAAGTAACCATTCCAATTGTAAATGTGAACCACTGTTTTACTTTTATAATGTCGCATTAAAAAAAATAAAAAAGCAAAAGAAAAAAGTAAATAAATATCCCACACCTCAGAAAGACCTGGAAATAAAATCCCCACTCTGCTACTACCACAGTTTTACACTTACCCAGTGTTTCCTGTACCTACCCAGAGACAATGAAGCTTCTGCAAATTCACAGAATTATGTGTGAATAGGAAACTGAGCATCTGCTCAGGGGCTGGTAAATGCTACAGCCTGACAGAGTGGCTGTGCTAAAATATTTCTGCTCTGTATGATATTGCACACTCTATACTAATCTGTGTCTCTCAGCTGACATGACAATAAATAGTTATTAAAACAAACATGCAAATGATGTATAGTTAAATAGTCTTAAATAAACCTACACTACCAGTGAATTTTGTGACACCAAAAATTGTCCAATACATCTACTTCCACTGGAAATTGTTCCTTTAGATCTCTATTCTGAGGCAAGAAATGGTATTATGGGGTAATTTAATCTATCATGTGATTATTTTCTCCTAACCAGGCCTTTAACACACCAGGCTGAATTGTCTTTGTGAGTAAATCCAGTGCCACAAAACAGTTATGCCAGCAGAGACTTTGTCCCCCAAAATACATCAAATCAAGGGCTTGCAAACCCCAGCAGAATTCCATTACAGCATACACAAGAAAATGTATTTAAAGCCAGCTAGGTTTATGTATTTTGGGATTCCCTATCATGAATGTCAGGAAAGATTTAAATCCATGCTAATTTTACTTGGGTCACTTTTTCTCCCCACTGACCTGTGTGCTGAATAGAGATGGTAATAGCAGCGATATAAACCCATTTATTCTGCTTGTCCACATTCCTGCATCAAATAAAAAGCAGCTCATGAACCCTATATTTAAACTTCCTCTTCTGTTTTTTGTTTTGTTTCTTTTTCTTTTCACTGATCCTTCAGAAAAATCATGTTATGGCAAATGAAATTTCCTAGGGATTTTTATTTTTTTGCAAAGAGAGGGTTTAAAATAGGTCAGTGACAGCTGAAAAATTGCATTCACTTCATTTGCTGAAGGAGACTGAAATTTCTCTTGAGCACTGCTTCAATTTCACTTATTCTTGCCCCAAGTTTTCCTCCACTAGGATGTTTTATGGCGAGAAATAACCAAAAACACAACCAGTGTGGGACTTGTGTAGTTAAAAACCATTTTGCAACAGCAACAAAAAATGGCTGTTGTTTTGTACCTCACTGATAAATGAACGTCTATTGTTCTTCTACCCTGGAAATTAATAATAACTGGACCAGTTGCCTTAGAGACAGCCAGGCAGCCATTAGCAATCAGTAAAAATTAATGTACTGCAGGGAATTTAGCAAGGAAATGTGTTTAAGTGTGTGAGGGCACCTTAACCACCCGTCCAACACGGGTGAGTGCCGGCGCTGCTGCTGCCTCCTGGGGGGATGCCCTTAACACAGACAAGGTGTTCTAAACAAGAGAGGGGTCCCTGCCAAAGGCCCTAACTCTCTGAGCAGCTCTGTGTTATTTGGACTTCCCTCACCTTGAAAGCATTCCTGGAAACCTGGAAATGCAGGGGAAATGCCCAACATGGCATTAGCTCCTTGTTTCCCTGCAGAGCTCACGCTCCTCTGCCTGCACGGCTGCGGTCCTGCCCCGTGAAAGGTTCTCTCAGGCAGGGTAGCTGTGCTTTAAAAAGTCCCTGAGATCTTTTAAAGCTGTCAGCACCATTATCCTTCATGATGCAACTGGTTTCCAAGCCTGGCTTCTGTTTTTCCAGTGGGCAGTTCAAGTCCCCCTGGATAATCCCCTGGGGTGTGCAGTCGCCAGGCTGGTCAGACCAAGGCTGTTACTGTGGAACCATTTGTGCCATGGATGTAGGTGGCTGTGAGTGCTGCTGCCATGCCCAGCCCCAGGATGCTCCTGGGGGATGTTTTGGACCCTCCCAGCCCCGCTCTCCAGAGCAGGGCTGGATTTGCACTGCAAGGAGTGCTCTACCTGCAAGGACAGCAGCTGAGCCTCCAGCAGGTTTTACATTTCTCTTTGCCTCCTCCCATTTCTCCTTTCCTGATGTGAGTGGGATTCCGTGTGGGTGCTGCTGTCTGGCACGGCTGAGCCTGGATGTTTGGGTGGCTGCCCTGCGTTGTGGTAGGACAAGCTGTCATTAGATGATTACAAGCTGTAATTAAAGATCTGCTTCCTGAGGGGTGCAGATGGACCTGCGAGGACACAACCACTGCAGGTGGTCAAGGCTTCACTGGCTGCCTGCCCCCTCTGTCCTTGTGTCTTTGTGAGGGGGGCTGGCCTCCTCCTGCCTCTTGCAGGCAAATTGCACCTCAGTGTTGAACACTTGTGGCTCAGGAATACAACAAATCTGCTGGCAAGTGCCTTCCCTGAAGAGCGCCCTGCAGCACAGGATTGACCAGTTTTGTACAGACACTTGGGTCAGAGCTGGACCGGGCCATGGATAACACATTCATAAATTCTGTCAAAATCAGTGGGAATGGTGAATTAGTAGCTGAGAACTGAATTTGGCACCTTGCTATCCAGGGGCATCATTGATTTATGGAATGGATGGGGTAGGTGAGTAAATAAGGGAAGTAGAGCTCTGGGAATTAAAGAAATTAAAAAAAAAAAAAAGAAAAAGAAAAAGAAAAAACAAAAAGAAAGTTTCCAAATGCAAAACACTGATGAGTCCCTGGCAGTCAATGCTTCCTGTGACATCTGGTAAATGGGCAGGATGGCTGAATTGAATTAGCTTCTGATTTTGGAGGGAAGTTAAAATATTAACACTGGAATGTCCTCAGCAGTTCTCCACCAGCACAACTGGAGAGAGCAGAAATCCCTGGTCTTGAAAATCAGGGTGATCCAAAAGGATATCTCCAAAAGTAGGCGGATTTCTGTCAGATACCATCCACAGACCAGTCACTTGGGAACACCCAAGGGAGACTCACAGAAGGCAGCTACCACATCCTACTGGCAAATAGGTCTGAGCTGAGAGAGATTCTCCCAAAACCCACATATTTTTTTTAGAGTTTCTTGGAAAACTTCTTCTGCCATTGGTGTCAGACAAACCAGATGGGAATTCTGAATTGATGATCACATTTTGAGGCTGGAATGCAGCATCTGGAGTTGATCAGCATTCCTCACAAACTGATCAATCATTAAGTGGAACTGATTACTACCATCTCCCTTTACTCTTGATTCACTTAGAACTGTTTTTTTTTCTTTCTATGAAAATAAAAGAAGGCAAAAAGCATGAAACACAGCTCCTTTATAGGGACTGAGGTTATGTGAGTCACAGTGACTAACTCTTTACACATATCTCTTGTTGCAGTATCAAATGGAGCAGGGATGAGATAGATCTGCTCTAGTAAATATAAAATATCATGGGTCATATTACTCAGCAACAGCGATTTTGCAGCAGCAGCAGTTTTGAAGTAAGACCTTTTCAATAAGTCACTATATATAGAAAGATTGGGACTAATGCTGCCAGTGTCACTGTCTGACATCAGGGTTATTTAGGAGAGTGCTACGTTTGGTACAAACACACTCAACGCTCTGCCAGTCTCGCCACCAGCTGAAACAGAATTGCAAAACACAAAAATAATTTCCCAGCCCCTGAAAAGTCTATCACCCTCCTTGCATTTGTCTTGCAGGAAAGAGAAAATGACAAGGCAGTGTGCAAACCAGGCCACATGTGCACTGCACTGTCCTCACATGTGTTCCATATATCAGCACCATTGTCAGACACTGCAGCCACTTCCCAAGTGCTGATAAAACCAGCTCCACCACTGCCCCCAGGAGATCCACTGGCTTGTCTCTCCCCCTGCATCCCAGGGATCTGCTGGAGGACCACAGAACACAGAAAATACCAGTTGAGATTGGTGGAACATGCGTTTCCAGTGCCAACACAAAAGCAAAATACTGAAAGAATATCCACAAGCCAAGCCAGTATTTGTGTCCCTTGTGCACATCTCCACTGAGTCTGGACCTTCATTTCCCGTGGATATTCCTGCAACCAGGGTGGTTTGTGGAGATGCAGATAGATTGCTCAAGGGAAAATGGACTGTGACTGACATTGTTCAAAATATCCATTGTACAACCTGAAAGTGAACCCATTTTGGGAGTATCTTGTTCTAACTCATTTACTTTCAAATATATATGTATTTTTTAATCAACAGGAAACCCAGGCCAAGTTCACTGCATAGTTCCTGGGCACTGTTCCCCTGAATCATCTTTGCTTACTCTGGCACAAATCAGGAATTCCTCACTAAAATCAGGGAGAGGTTTGATTAAGATCTTTTCTTAAAGCAGCTGATGGTTTTTCATAGAAAGTGTGAGCATTTTGTGGATTTTCTTGGATTTAAAACAAAGACCAAAGAAATGTCGTGGTTTCCAATGAGTTTCTCTTTGAGGTTCTGGGTCTGTTCATCATTTCATGCCCAAAATGAAACATGAGAAGTGAAAAAACAAAACTTGTGTGATGAAACTGAACAAAATGTTCCCATGAACTTGATGTGAAAGAAACCACAGAATAACCTGCAAGCTTTAGAGAAACGTGACCATGCAACTCGTTTCCCATTGCTGAGTCAGGGTTCCCACAGGGTGTTGCAGCCCTGGAAGTGGACTGCACCCCTCAAGCCCCGTGCCTCAATCTCTCCAATCTTCTCTTTGTGCTCTTGCCATTGACAATGTGCATTTTGGGAATTCTGCAAACTGTGCAGACAGATCTGAGTTCCTGGACACAAGTGACTGGATATAGAGAAAAGTGCTCCACAAACATGAAAGAGCTTTTAATTTTTCAAGAAGTAAGCAGTTATCTGAATAATTTTCCTTTTTAAAAATGCAGGCATTTGTTTTTAAAATAGCTGAATACTGATGGGGAAGAAGTTATTTATCTGGTTCTAAAGAAAAAAAATAAAACAGAAAGGGAGAATAATTAGCACAGACATTTCAATGATTCACCCAAGCTAAGTCATGGAACTTCTGGTAAAACCAAAAGCCAAATCCGTTCCCTGGAATCTCTTTCTTGTCAGAGGAACAACTCTTCAGACACTTTAATTCTGAACGTAATGCTGTGCATTTTCTGTTCTTACACTTTTAACAGCTCAATTTTTCAAACTGTGTAGTATTGTAGGAAAACAGAACCCTGCAGCAGTGAAGGCAGCTGTAAGCAAGAAAATGCAGTGCTGTTCCTGTGAATTCCTGCAGCCTGCTCTGTCAGGATCTCCATGTGCTAGCTTTCCAAGAAAGAGATGAACTAAAACACTTAAGTTAAAGTTATGATTTTCCCAGGGAAAGGAAAAGGGTTACACACAGCTTTCTCCCTTTTAAAACAGCTTTTTTGTTTACTATTCTAAAATTATTGCAAAATGCTTTTTCAAAAGGGATAATGAAGTAACAAGGAAGATGACAAACAGCTGATTATAGATAAAAGCTCCTTAACAGCAGTGTCAGCCAGAGCAAAGTGGAGAGAATTGTCTTCAGAGACTTTAGCTGGCATTGGCAGCCTGCTCCTCTCCAGAGCTTTGATCCTGTTCATGCCTGAGCTGGTGAGCTCCCCAAGAGGGAATCTGTCCCCACGGTGCCTGACACAAGCATCTGCCTCCTCTTCCAGCATCACTCTACACCCACGGATTTCCTGGCTGGGAGTGCACTTGGACAACTCACCCAGGATGTCCTGGAGGGCTTTGTGTTTCTGGTGGCCTGGGAATTAAGTGGTTTGGGATTGATATGCAGAGCAGGGTCTCCTGCAGGGGCAGTGCGTTCTCCACTGTCCCACTGTGGGGTGTAATGAGGAGCCTTTTAGATATGGAATGAAAAAACCTGGGTGCACTTACTAAAGCAAAAATACATGTGGAGTGTAATCAGTAATATGCACAAACAAGATACAGCCTTGAGAGCACAACACATGGGATTTCAGCATTCCTAGCTGAATAGTTTTACACCCCAAAGCTCCTTCAGTGCTGGTTGTATTCATAGTCATGTTGTACGTGAAATTCATCTGAATCTTGTTTCTTTGGCCTATAGGGTATTTTCATGTACAAATTAGGCTGGCCAATGTTCCCTTTCTGCAAAAATTCCCAGGAGTACAACTTAAATGTTATTAAAAAGCCTAATAAAAGAAGAGTGCACATTTAATAATGTTAGAATAACACAGCCATTGCTGTGCCGTGTGCCTGCGGTTCCAACCAAGTGAGAATATGAAGCACTAATGCACTTATTCAGGAGAAAACCCCATAATTATCAACAACTAGGAAGGACCATTGATAGCATGCAGGATGCACAGAAATCTTTTCAGGAACTGCAGTTTGAGCCTTGCCCATGGCCTGCTGGTTTGGCCAGGATCTGGGCACAATCCAGCCGAACAGGACAGTCCTGTTCTTTAGTCCAGCCCAGAAAAGGCTGTGGCCACTGAGGCCAGTGCAGTAGCACCTTTCCCACAGGCATCAGCCCAGTTTGCCTTCTCTAAAAGAGCTGGATGGTGCAAACTTTGCACATTCATCAGCCACCACTGCTGTGCTACATCTCCGTGCAGTTTTCCTTCACCTTTGCCCCGTCACACTGACATCTCTTCCTCTCACATCTCTTCCTCTACATCACATCATTCTTTCCTCCCACTTATGTATCCTAGGATAACTTTTCTCCAGGGCACAAGGTCTAAGACAAGACCCAGATATTAAGTCAGGCCCACTCGTTGGAGGGATTAAATACAACATTCTCACGATGTTAATTAGCAGCGGCTCCTTCATCGGGAGAACTGAAACCATGCATTAACCCAGGAGGGTGGGTGGTTTCACTGAAGGGATGGGAAGAGAGGCTACAGGGCATGGGCTGCTCCAAACCCCACTTCAGGTCTCCACAGTCTCTACCTAATGGCTCTGTCCACCAGCCCACACTATCTCCCCAGAGCAGAAAGCAATATCCTTGGAGAAGTGAAGCCTCATGAACCACCAATTAACCCACTGCAAATAAACACACAGTGTAAGAAACAAACCCTTATAAAAAACCAAAACAAAACCTGGAACAGCGGGGCAGTATCTGAGTTTTGAATAGAAATGGATTTAGTTTGGCTGGGGCACAAGGACAGCAGGAGTGTTCAAAGCACTGGGAGCTGCATGCGGGGGCTCTGGAGGGGACGTTTCCTTCCAGGCAGGAATTCTCCCGCACACGATGGCATTGTTATGCATTAAGCAAGTTTTTTTTTTCCCTCTTGGGGTGTGGGGGCATGATGGGAGAGGGGAAGGCTCACTCTGGGATGCGGTCACATCAGCCATACATAGAAATGACTGCTCCGCAGCTTAGCGCCACATTTGGTGGGTTCCTTTGTTTTGGCTCTTATTTTTTTCCCCAGGTGACGTAAAGATCAGTGAAAGAAAACCCAAAGGGCTCTCTTTGCAGGAGACAGGTCCTCCGTGCAAGTGTTTCAGACCCTCACAAGAAATGGCAGTTCTGAGAAAGCAAAATGGAGCACTGTCACTTCCCCCTGCAAGAGGGGCTGGGCTGGAGGGAAGGAACTTGCATTTTCCTACTGCTTTTCTAGTTCAAAGGGAAGACAATAGAGAGCAGCAAGACAGGGCAAGGCCCTCTTTCAGCAGATTTTTCTCTCTCACAATCCCACATAGTTTTTTGTCCTGACATGTGAATCATGTGGCTCCAGAGTTCACCCTGCAATAAGCCTCTACAGCCTGTTTTTCTTGTGTAGATTCATATGGGTGTTTTTCTGGCTCAAACAGTTTTGCCCTATCCTCCTTGTGACCTGCTGGCTGTCTTTTGCAGAAAATTAAAGAGAATTTAGGAAAAAATTATAGGAAGTTGATCAAGCTGGGTTTGAGTTACAGATCATTAAACTTCACTGTAAGATGAAATTTTTACTATATAAACACTGTTAAAGCCCAGACTGCCAGCCAAGTGTATCCATGAACCATGGGAAACTTGGGAGCAGTGGAGGCAGGTAAACCTCAGCAGATCTATGCTAGATGATTGTGCAGTGCTTTCCTTGCTTGTTAAAGGAAAGAAACCTCACTTTTTAATGTTAAAATTTAATAGTATTGGGTTGGGTTGCTTTAGGTAGACAAGATGACACTTCTTCCTGTAGGCTTTTTGTGCCTTGTAAAATCCAGCCACTGAGGGATTTTTTGCTGCTTTTACATTTCAGCTCTAACATTAACAAATGCAAAGGTAATGAGATTTTCTGTCTTTTTTTAAAACTAATTTTGCAAGTAAACTCCCCTGAATTCTTTGAACATGTCGCTCAAAGTTTTATGGTCATATCCCCCGAGATTATTTAAAACACTTTAGATTTGAAGAATATGTTTTATTTTCAAGGGTTGTTTGCAGCAAGTATGGGAGAGAAAGGGTTAATTTTTTTTTCTGGGGCTTATATGTAAGTGAAATGACATTTTAACAATCTCTTTAGTATAGCCTTGCTGTGCTGGGACCTCTGTTGCCTGCTGTCTTACTTCTTGGCTTCTAAATAGAGAGTTATTTTCAATTTCTCCAGTTCCTAATGTTTTAAATGGAACTACTGTTCCCCTCAGAGCACCCAGTGGCTGGCTGGAGACCTTTATTGATATATATAAATTACTCCAGTCCACAGGGCTGGCTACAGATCCAATCATATTGAGCTAATGCGCATATAAATAAAAACCTGGGAGTATGGTTTATGGCAATAAGTAGTGCAGTAGAAGTTTATACCATCCTGCAAAGACACCTTGATACATTGCTGATAATCTCTATAATGTATTTAAAGCATCAGTCTGTAGATTCAAGGCTGAAAATTTCACTCATCAAAGCCATAAATCTCAGTGAGCCTCTGTTGATTGGCCTGGAAAAGAAGGAATTTCCCCATTCCAGGGAAAAGACAAAATTAAGGATGCTGGCCTTTTAGTGGAAGGGACCAAACTGTGTAAGCCAAGTGCATCAGGCCCAGAAGTTCCCTGATATCTTGGTGTTTGTCTGGTTGCCAGCTTTTGCAGTTTACAGATGATTCCCACTTCCCCATGGAATGATTTGCTGCCCTCTAAACAATAATAACCTGGTGTCCAGCTGATGAAGCTGGCAGCAACTGAATTATTTAGGCAAGCAATCATTTCACTAGGCAGGTGAAAGCAAATTTCAAGGGTTAGGCTGAAACTTCCGGCTAAATCCTGAATGGAGAGTGCAGCAGGAAACTGCTTTCTGCCTGGAGCATTGCTGGGACACGTGTGAACCTGGATTTCCCTGGTTTAAACCCCTGAGCTGTTACAGTTATCACTCACACACAGCAGTGGGGGCCAGTGCCATCCCAGCAGAGCCAGTCCTCAAGGACTCAGGGGTCCCTTCCCTTCCTGCTGGGCTCTGGGGGAGGGATTGTCCAGCAGAATGGCCACAGAGCCTCGTGGGCAGGGAGCAAACCTCAAACTGCTCCTGGCAATGGCACTGACCCAGCCATCCCTCCCGGGAAGCAGGAGTGCCTGGAGTAGGGACAGTCCCATTGTCAGACCTTGGGAAGGGCTCAGGAAGGCCTGGGGTGACACCAAGGAGCAGGACAGGTCCCAGTGAGGCCCCCAGGCCATCATCCCACACCTACTCCCTGTTTGCTGCCTTGGAGTGGTCAGGAGCAGAGCAGGAGCTTTATTAATAATCTGCAGTACCATGGCACAGCAGGAGGGTCTTGAGGCAACTTGGGCAGGTGGAGGACAGGGCATTATAGATATAACTGATGCTCCCTGAGCTCTGTAAGATACTGCCAACTTTACACAAGTTTATTTCTTCATTTTCAGACCCTTCAGGCACCAATTTCACTGCTACAGAAGAATGATTGCAACTTAAAGGAAACCTCCAGTATAAGTTGTCAAAGCAGCCTTTAGAAATACTTGTCACTCTTTCAGTATCATAGTCTGTGGAGCTGTCATTGCTGTCTCTGGATGCTGCCATTTTATTGTCACCTCTTGCTTTCTGTCTCAGAAAGTCATGGAGTAACCAAAAAAAAAAAAAGTTAAAAAGTTCTTGTGAAGTCTCTTGGAGTGTCAAACCCAGCAGACTCCAATGAGCATGAGAGCTGCAGAGATTTACTCTAGAAAACCATTTATCAGTAGTCAACTGAGTACTTAAAAATTGTACAGAACAATTAAGAAAGGAAATAAATGAGTTTTTAGAAGTTTAATTTGTCTCAGCAGATAAGGTTCAGTTTATTCTGTATGTTTAGTCAGATGCTGTGTCTCCATGCTCTATTTTATGATCTTCCTGTGTTTAAAGCTTTTTCCTCACTTGTATCTAAGGTGGTTTGACTGAAATTGCATTGAAAACTTGGCTCAGTTTTTCTTGTACACAGTGCTGTGTGGCTACTTGCAGAACAATTTAAAGTTAGCACAGTCTAATTTAGTAAGGAATCATGAAGCCAATTCAATTTAAAACCATTAAAACAATTTTAGAGTGTCTGCCCAAGGGTTTTGCATGTTTTCACTAAATGAGTTTTAAAAATACATTTAGTTAAACTGATGGAACTTTAAGTATCAATAAAGGCTTTATCTTACAAACACTAATGCTTGTCTTCAGTGAGTCTTTTGCATCTGCTTAGATGTCTGTCTCCAGGATCAGGGCATTCTCAGTTATCGTATTTAAGAAGATTTATTTTCTATCTCTTTCAGATGAACTCCTTTAAAGGGAAATCCTCCCATTTCTCCCCTGTTTGGGGGGAGAGATGATGTGATCATTGCTTCCCTGCGCTGCAAGTTTTGTGCTGCAGCCTCAGTCTTGTTTCTAAATCACACGAGCCCAGCTGGCAGGAGTGGCCATGGTACCCACCAGCTCTTTACCTCCCAGCCCCTCAGGCCACAGTGACGGTAAACAGCTCAGGCTGCACCAGAGCAGTGCCTACTCATCCAAGAGGTGGTGAGATCCATATATTTCTATTTCTCCTCTAGAAAACTTTTATTCCCAGAGTTTCATTAAGCCCATTTAACCCCATGGTTGGTGGAAATGGTTTGCTATATCTTCTGCATCTCATTTTTCCTTTGTCTCATCTGTTCCAGGCAGTTCACTTTGGGGAACTTGTTTTCTAGGAGATATTTTTAAAGCCTGGTCTAGGTTAGGTGTGAGGAGAGTGACTCTTCATAGTCTGGATCTGTGCCATTTTGCCTCCTGTCTGCTGCTCTGAGGTCTGGTGATCAGGCTTCATGTGCCTGAAAAGGACAATGAGTCCTTTGACAAGGAGTAAAAGCAAGATGTATTTATGAAAAATAATGTCACACCTCGCTCTTCTATGGTCCCAGTTTTTTCTCCACTTCTGAAAAAAACTAGAAACTGAGACAGGTGTATATGAGTTAGAAATTCTAAAAAGAGTTTTCATGTCCCAGGATGCTTGGGCTCTCAGGGAAACCTGCAAGATCTCCAAGGGATTTGTGTATCATAAATGTTGAGGACAGGGAACCAACAGCTTTTCTTTCAATTAACAACACAGCAGCAAAAGACTGGAAGGCACCTCCCGAGTCACTGAGTCGGGTGCTTTGTGGTTGCAAACAAACAATGGTGCATAATCCCTTTAATAAAATGATCACGTTCCACCTTGAAAGCCACTCAGTTTTGGGGGCAGGACTGATCCCTACTGCTAACCCTGTGAAGCCCAGAACAAATATCTGAGCTCAAGATAATGCTGCTTACAACAGGATTAAATCCCTGCTGGGTGCCCTACAGTTGCAACCACAGGGGAACTCCGCCAGTAGCAGCACGGCTTTGGCTCTCTGTGTCCATGTAAGGGGAAAATTTGCTCTATTCTTCCTCATAATGAGGTGCAGTGACTAGACCAGGCTTTATATTGCGTCATACTGGCTTCTATGCAGGGGCAGATGCAGCATTGAATGAGGGCTGAGCAGCCACATGACACGGGACATGTGTGGCACAAACAGTGCCAGAGGGTTGCTCCATTTCCTTCGTGTCCCTGTGCTCACTCTGGGGATCTCTTGGGAATTTGTGCATTGCTCCCCTATGGGCTAGGATAGTTTTGGGTCCTGGGAGAGGTGAATAGGACACAAAGGTAAATCCTTGTTTTCTTCTAGAGGTGTTGCTTGGTTTTTCTGCTCAAGGGTCTGGTCCAAGTGACGTAGGAGGCTGCCTAACTGAGCTCACTCGAGGCAGGTTTGGATCAGCGCCTGGAGCTCTTCCGCTGCGGGAATTCCTGCCGTGCCTTCTCAGACAAAGAGGGTGACCACATCCTTACATCACCAGAGTTGTTTAGTTTTGACTGAGGGAACCAATCACTCAAACAGGCAGACAAGAGGGCAGGAGCCAAAGGAGTGGTGGGAGAGGTGGGATGGCCCAGTGGCCAGGCTATAATGGCCCCTATTAGACCCCAGGAAAATCCGAGTCCTCTTATGCTGTGTGGTCAGGCACAGGCATGTGCCTCATCCTGCTCAGTGCAGGAAAAGGTCTGCCCAGCCACGCCTCCAGCATGGCCCCGGGGCAGGAGCACCCCACCCGTGGGTTGTTAATGGGATGCTGCAGCCCCCGTAGCTCTGTGCTAAGTGCCCTCCTGTCCCACATCCTGGGCTGTGCACAGAGGGATGAGGGGATGCCACCCCACAACAGGGCTGCATGGGGAGGACAGCGCAGTCTGGGTGGCTCTTGGACACGTCCCAGCATCAGGCCTGGCTCATGTGGCTGCAGTTAAGCCCCCTCAATAAGAGTTTAAAGGTGCAGAGTGCAGCAAAGGCAGCCACGAGGCCGTAATGTCACCTCACACGGAGCCCGTGCGGTTTCCTTGGCTGCCAGCTCTCTTCTGCTGTTTTTGATGCCCTAACCTGCTGACCTGAGCCCTGCCCCGGTCTCCTCATATGCCTTTCTGAGTTGCCACCTGCCTAGTTGCCCTGTTTTCAAAAGAAAAGGGTTTTGGACAAACAGAAGTGCTGTTACTTCGCTTCCCCTCTGAAAACCTGAGCCCCGTGGCGTGGCTGGGAGGTGTGAGTGGACCTGCAGACCTGGCTGTGTCTCTGGACAGGGCACTCGGGGGGCAGTGCGGGGACACACACCAGGGCTGGGAAAGAGACAAGCACTGGTGGGTTTGCTGAGCTTAAAGGAAGACTGAAAGTAAGAGACTGAGCAAGGGGTAGGAGATATTGCCATAACCACACACTTGTGTTGATGATGAGCAATTTAATGCAAACGCGGTCCAAATAGAGAGAAGCACAAAATCTCATTTCAGACAGTCTCACCTTGTCTAGGTTTACATGTGGCTCCATCCTGCTCACAGTGGAAGGCCTCCTTCAGTTGTTTACATCCTCCATGAGAATTAAATTCATGCCAACGAGGGTAAGAGGGAAAGGAAATGAATATTGTACCCTGCCTGGATTTCAGAGATCCACGCTGTCTATCTGCATCCCTCAAGCCATCACAAGCAATCTCAGAGCAGTCTCCACGAGCACACGCAGGCCCAACCATTAACATAATTCTCTCTTTTATCCCTCATCATTCTGGTACCGTATGCTACAGTCTTAAACATTATTTGTTTTATCCACTTTTCAGCAGTTTAAGCTCATTCTTTGCTGGCTAAAAAAAAGTCCCATTTTTATCTCATCTGATTTGATATTCATCTGTCCCTCACTGATTTTTTTTCTCTCCCTTTACCATAATTTTGGTTGGTATTTTTTTACCTCAGAGAACATTGAGAACTCTGTCTCAAGGCTTCCAGATTAGACAGAAGACTGATAGGATAATGATGATAGTATGTTAAATGCTATCTATGTAAATCAGCTCTCTCCATCAATGGATACAAGATGCAGCTACATTAGATCCTTTTTTGACATACATTTTCATTTTTTAAGGAAGAGAATATTGGATTGTTATTAAGCTACTTTAGAAAAATCTTTGCATTACCAGGCACATTACTATTGTGCATAAAGTCATATTAAATTTTGGGATGATGTACAACATCATTTTCTTTTAAAGGCTGCTTTTAACCTCAAAGTATCTTCTTTTTAGCTTCTGCTGAGGGATTTGTTTATGATAACCAGTGACTGGGGGAGGGGGAAAGGGTGTTTTTTATTAAGCTCCTTGTAGCAGATAAATCTGAATTTGCACCTCT
Source organism: Sitta carolinensis (assembly GCA_032173965.1). Classification (NCBI taxonomy): domain Eukaryota; kingdom Metazoa; phylum Chordata; class Aves; order Passeriformes; family Sittidae; genus Sitta; species Sitta carolinensis. Next base: position 10,369,475 of record CM063294.1, on the reverse strand, counting down.
GATAGGAAACTGGCCCTGGCTAAGGGAAAAAAACTGCTGTTACATCTCATCTGTTTCAAATGCCTGGGAAAGTAGCTCAGCAGATAGTCAAAGTCAAATTCAGACTGTCTTGGACTCAGTTGGAAGCCAGTTGCAAAAGCAAGATCCATTCACTGGAAAAATGTTGCCCACTAACCCCTCCCACTTTAACTTTTTTTAATGAAAAAGGCTATTTTTGTTTTCCTCTTTGAACTCAGAGACACAGGAATGAACATACTCTCAACAATAATGAGTAAAGTGGTGGAAATCAGCTTTGCTTTTTCTGCGCCTGTGGATTCATGATGATTTTCAGTGGCAGAGGAGCTGGCCAGCTAAAAATATATCATTAAAATTCATCTTCAGCCTGTCACTAATGTGGGGAATGTCACCTCAAATGTAGGGTGGGCTTTGTTAACTAATTTATAAGAGAATGTACATGCAACTCTTAAATTTTTTAGTTGTCTTTGGCTGTGGTGGCCCAGAGCAAACCAAATCCAGATTAGAAATTTTTTTCCATGAACAACAGGACTGATGAGCTGGGTTTCCAACATTTCTTTTCTACATTGACTCTCTAATGTCTATTAAAGTGTGAGTTTATTAGCATTTTCTCTATAGCATGAATTAACAAAAGCAGTTTCCCTTAAAGGAATCTATTTTCATAAAACCTGTGTGAACTTCCTATCTCAGAGACCTTGGTTTCTGGGACAAATTTTCCTTGAAATGAGTCACTATGTCTTCGAGTTATTAAATGGCGACCTATAGAAGTAAACACAGAGTTATACAAGTGTGCTGAGTCTCACCCACCTTTAGAAGAGCAGTGAGTACAGCAGGACAGAGAAAAGCTGTGAGCACTGGTGCTCAGAGGCAGCAGTGCCAGGTGACTGGTGACCTGAGCAGAGCCACAGCCTGCTGCAGGTACAGGGTGGGGCTGTGCCACTGCCAGCTCTGGCTCACACCAACCAGCTCAAGGCTCCCTGCACTGCTGATGCTGCCATCCACACGTGTTAGGGCTTGCAGTGGAGTTTAGGGGGTGATAATTCAGGTTAGTGGTCTTACCCGAAAGATTTGGAGGCTTTAACAGGGCTGGGATTTAAAATGCAGAGTAAGAGGGAAGGAGAGCTGGGAGGGGATCCCAGCAGAGCTGGACCAAGAGGCTCGGGAGGGCAACAGGCTGCAAGGAAATGACTTAAACACTCATCTTTCTAAATCCTCCCACTCAGGAGGACTTGTCTGCTGAGTGGGTTTGAGTTAACGTATTTTTTGGTTTTTTTAGTGGGGTAGAGCTGCAGCTCAACACAATGTGGACAGCCCATCAATGAACAATGAAGAGTTAACTAAAAATATAAAGCCTCTTGACAGTCATGTGCAGCATGTGTGTGTACACATATTTGTGCATATCCTTTGGCATGGAGCTGTGTTTCCACTGTGATTACACTGTTTCAAGACCAAGTTTTAAGTCTTTAGGCATGCAAAATCTCCAATATATCTCAGGAACACTCCACTGAAAGCTGAGATTATCAGAGCGGGAGGTATTAATTTGTAGCTTTGTGGGGGCTGGTGGAGATGTGGGGTTTTTGGCCTAAGAAATCAGTTTTGAGCACCCTGGTCTCTCAGTCAGTCCTGCAGTCCTGTCCAGCCAGCTGTGCATCCAGCAGTGTGCCTGGGCTGCTACTGTGGGCAGGGATGCCTGCACTTAAACTGGGGCCCACTGGTGCTGTTATGTCAGAAGGGATCAGAGCTGGAGTCACTCTGAAGGCATAAGTATTTTTCTTAACACGTCCTAAATGGCAAAATTCACATTGAATAATTTTGGTAATAAATGGCAACCCAAATATGTCAGGAATGATTTAGTACCTGTGAACCATGTAGCTGAAATGTAGATGAGGCTAATTAGCTGATTCTTTATCCCAGTTCCCCCTTTCCTTTCCCTCTCTCCCTACCAAAAAAAATCCTTCTTTTTTTTTCCCTGCAGTTTTCAGAACATGCAGGGTTGGGTTACAGCTTTGGCATGGCTTTGGTTATTTTGTCCAGGTGTCCTACACTTAACACAAATAAGTTGAGACAAGAAGCTTGAGAGCAAGGTAGACACAGCCAAATTCAGAGTGAGTAATGCAGGCGTTGAGGCAAAACGAGGTCAAAAAGAGCATTTGCAGGCACTGCTCTGCAGGAAGGATCCTGCCTCTCTGCAGAGCACCCACCATCAGCCACATGATGCTCTCACATCTCGTCCAGGTTTTATATTCAGAGGTGAAGCAGGATCAAAAAACCCAATTGGGTTTGGCCAGCAGGGACTTCTAAGGTACCTCTGCCTGGGCCCAGGCTGCACCGTGCAGTTTGTGCTTTAGAGATGTGTGCATAATTAATTTTTCAGCTTGCTCACCATTTTGAGAGAACACAAAGCAGGTTTTCTTCTGAAATAGCTCTCCCCACTGTCATCTCTTCTGAAAACTATCACTTCGAATTATGCAAAACATGTTGTTTTGTTCTGTTTTTAAAAAGGGTATATATCTATATATAAAAAGCCTGTGTTTGAGCAAATTTGGTCTCAAAAAACCTTCCAGCTGAAATACAGAGCTGTTACATTTCATTTTGAAAATGTCAAACAACATGATTGGACTTTTTCCTAAAAAACACTGGATTATTTTTAAAATCTGGATTTGTCTGGGTAACCCTTAGCTGCATTTTCTGGAGGAGTAGACTAATTACCTGAGAACTTGTCAGTGCCCACACAGTCCCAGAGCTCTCACCTGGCTTGGCTGGACACGTGGAGAGCCTGGGAAGGTGCACAGGTGGGGCTGCAGTCTCATGACCTTTGCATTTTCAATATGCACATTATATAAAAAGAGTAATTTGCAGTGTCTGGGTGAAGGAGGCTCCAGCTAGAGCCTCTCAGCCTAAATACAGAGTTCTTGGAGACATCTGGGTACCCACATCCCTATCATGTCCACACCCAGGGAATGGAGGTACAGTCAGCACCCTAAAAAACACTCATGGGAATTTAAAATAAAGAGACAAGGAAGAAAACTGGTTTATCTGCTACAAGGTGATTTTCCTTCCTCGAGAGCTTCCCTTTCAGGTCTGACTCTTGCTCCCCTGTGTCTGAGCAGTGGCACAGGTACAGCTGGGCACAGCTGTGATACAGCTGTGTGATAGTCACTGCCAACACCCAGCTGGATTTATGTTGTAAATGCTGCAGAAAGCCACAAAAAGAGCATTTTGCATGAACTGGACCTTCATCCTGCTGGACTGAGGTTTCACCTTGAGCTAGGGTAGCATGTCCTGCTCCTCTTCTCTGGTTTTTAGCTTTTCCCGGGCCTGTTCTTCAGATCTCTGGGAGAAGGTAGTGGGACAAAATAGACATCACATGGTGCTAATGCTGCTCACTCCCAGGCACAAGAATTGGCCTGGCTGAGGCCTCACAGTGAATAAGAGCAGGAAACAGCTCTTGCCAAACAGCTGGCTGGCATAAGGAGAAGATCTTGCTGGTAGGAGAATTTGGGAACAAATATTTGTCTTGTGCCAGCTCTGCTGAGCTGCACAGCTGATCCCATGTCAGCTCCAGAGCTTCCAGTGGGCTGGAGCAGTGCTGGAGAATCAAACCTGAGCCCTGCATGGATCACATCAAACAGTGGCAGTGTTCACACCAACAGTTTCTGCTGTGATCTAGATCGGGGAGTTCTGATAACCCCGCTGGAGTCTGCTCACCGTGGCTTTGTGTGCAGAGCTGTGCCCAGCTGCCCCTGTCCCTGACTCCAGGGATGCTGCAGCTGGAGCTCCCTGGGGCTCTGCAGGACACATTTTCCTCTGCAACAGGAAGGTCTGGGGCACCTGGTGGGGTTTTCAGCTTTTCCCCTGCCTGTGCAAAGCTGCTGTGTCTGGGTGTCAGAAGGACCCCACGTCTGTGTTGGGTTGTTAGCAGGTGCTGGTCAGACACAGCCACCAGGATCTGTGGTGCCCCAAAAGAGGCTTCTTGGTGGCTTTAGCTCCCAAATCCCATTGCTTTGGGGTGGGTGTCTATGCCAAGCTGAGGAGCAGAGCAAGCCCGGGCAGAGTGAAGGGTCTGACTATGAGATTTTAGCAACTCCTGCTGCTTCTGCCTGCTGTGATCTGTGCTTCTAGGAACTGAGAACCCTGAATGTAAACACTCAACTGCATCATCTGATCCTTCTCAGAGCATTGTTTGTTTGGGGTCAACTTATCTCCTTTTCAAGAACAGGATGTTTAAGAAAAAAATATATAAAGCCTATCTGTAATAGTCTTAATTGTAAACCAGCCTCTATACTTTCAGAGTGGAACCTAATTAATCACTGGCTGTACAGGGAACTGATTAATTGCTTTTCTGCTCTTTACTCATATAAATCTTTGATTTAGTGATTACTGCATTTTGATTTATCACTTACTACGCAAGTAATCAATATTTATGATGAATGGATAAATTCAACTACCACCTATTTTGCAATGTTATATATACATATATATGATGTGATATATAAAACACACATTGTTTTCAATGTCTATTTTTAATTATCCAGACTGGAAATATGTACTTTTTCTCCCACAGTGATGTCTGTTTTCTGACAGTATCTTATAATGGTGTAAATTAGGAGTAACTCCACTATGGCCAACACTGAAGTAGTAATGAAGAAGAATCTGGATTTAAGACAGAGAAAACATCCAAAGAGGAAGAGAATTCATGCAAATAAAAAACTAACTGAAGAAAAGGCCTCACATTTTTGCTAAAACCCCTTCTAGGGACAGAGCTCTTACTAGTGTAAACTGGTATAGATCCTGGCCTAATTTTTGTTGCCTATCTTTCTTCAAAGTCCTTCAATTCAATGTGAATCTGATCTCGGGGATTATTACACAGGAGTCTGACTGTCTGCAGTCCTTCAGAATTACAAACTAATTGTGGGATAAGAGCTATATATAATTTACTAGCTATGGATTTGTTTTCCTGCTTTCAGAAGTCCCTTTACCTTCCCCCCCTCCCAGTAGCTGAACATGGTTTGAGTGAGAATGGGACCTCACTGGTGGCAGCTCATCCAAAGCCCAGTGACAGAGGGGAAGGCAGAGGGGGTTAGCAGGGAAGACCTCCCATCCTGGGACCTGGCAACTTTAGAAACCCTCTGGCAATAAGACATATTTGAGAATGCCTTTGCTCTGATTCCAGGAGAGCTGAGTATATATTAAGAGTAAATGGACTCTGTCTGGCCCATGTCTTCTTGAAAATAAAATAGAAGGGTGTGATCAGCGCGGGCCCCAACCTGCTCTGAGAGCAGAATCTTCTTTCATCTTGGCTGTAGCCAAAAACCCTCACCAGTGAATCATTCTGGCATGAGCTCAGGGCTGGATCCAAGGTCAGCTGGAGTTGATAGAAGGACATTTGCTTTCTTCAAAGGATTTGTGATTGGGTCTTTGTGCTTGCAAATGTTCTCAGGGAGGGATGGTCCTCTCTGCTCCTTTCACTGCCACATGGATGCTCATGCAGTGGAAAGCCCAAACTGTAAACTAAAAAAATGCAATGATCTGTGCCCTTTCTTAGGGTTCATGTTAGGGCTTTGGTCCATCTGTGGACTCCTACTTAGGTAGTCAAAGGTCAGACTGACTCATCCTGAAGCTTCTGGTAGAGCTGGGTAACCGTGGACATCTCCCTCTCCCTGCTGCACAGCAGTTTTATTCCTGTCACAGCAGTCCTTGTTGGAATTAAGCACACTGAGAAAATGTAAGCTTCTCCCACAATGCTCCATACTTCTCTTAGACTATTTTACCAAACAAACCTGATCCCCAGTAGAAGGAGGACCTCTGGCATTTTATGTAGGATTTTTCATCACCTAGAATACATCAGGATATTTCCTGTGATGTTCACATACCTGTGGAAATTAAGCAGACACTCATTAGGAAAGATATGTTCTTCTAGGGAGTTGTTTTTAAAAAGTGGGTCAGGTTTTATTTGGTTTGGTTTTTTTTTTCCCTCACCTCTCATAACTGCTCAGGTAAAACCAGATGCCTTCTGTGAGCAGAAAGAGGAGAGGAACTCCCTGTCTGCAGTGAATCCAGGCTCAGCTCTCCTGTTCCAAGCAGCCCCTGAGGTGAGCCCAGCACTCTTCATTATTTATTTTGTTCTGGGGCACTGTCCAAGAGTTATGACCAATGTTCTTCAGACTCTGATATATATTACATGTGCTTAGAGGAAACCCATTCATCTGTCCCTTGTCTCTCTCCCCCAGAGCCCGGATTTCCTTGATTGTAAAGCAAGATAAAGCTGCTATCTTGACTTTAAAGACTCTGGGAAGAAATGTGTTCACAATCTCCCTCTCTCTTCAGCTTATTATGCATCCCTGCTGTGATGGACACAATTTTTGTCTCCCTCCAGCTTCCTCCATTCTTGTCTAAACAGCTGAGACATTTCTAGCTGAAGAATTGAGCCTCTTTCCTCCACAGAGAAATATATTCCCACCTCATTGCTTTTGGATATGGAAGGGAGAAGAATGTCCTTGTCCTGCTGGATTTGTCTCATCTCTCCTGAAGTGAAGCTGATGCTTCACTGAGGAGGATTAAACAAAACTGTTGGGATATCCAGGCTTCAGTTGCATTTAAGGTCTCCCAAAACCTGGAAGACAAAAGGGCCCTGCTTTCCATCCTGTTACTGCACAAAGCACTGCAGTTGTAACTGGGATGGGGAATCACAGAAGTCTACGTTGCTGGAATTAAAGGAGGGGAGGGAGAAAGGAAACAGAGCTAGAAAAGCTTTTGCAACTGGAAAAAAACATAATAAATCCATGAGCTATGCATAGCCCCAGGGCTTTATGACCACGAGCAGCCATGAGGGAATGACTTGAACTTAACCAAAGCCGTTAATTACCTGGCTGAGATCAAAAGCCTAAGTAAGGGAGTATATTTACGATGCACCTTACAGGATATGTTTCAACTTTCTAGATTTTTTTTATTAATTGGTTTGATTAAATAGATTTAAAGAGCCTGGGCAGAGGCTCCTAAATCATACTCCATATTGATCTAATGAAATACTCAATAAATTTACTAATATGGCTCCTTTGCTTTGTGCAGTCTGAAAGGAAATGCCACTCTAAATGGCGATAACTCAGCGTGGAGCCTCAAGAGTGACTCATGGCGTGCCAGGGGGATGCTGGGAAGATGCTGTCCTGCAATTTGCAGGACAGCTCAGAGTTTAACAGCACTTCCAGGCTCCTGCCCACTCTGCCCCAGCTTTCCTACCCCATTTTCCATCCTCTTCACCAGCTCCTTGTGCCACTTCCAGATTTCACTGGCGTTCACCAGCTCGCCAAAGCGTGTTCAATATATGGCTCAGCTGAGACCTCCCTGAGCAGAACTCTGTTTCAGAGCACTCTGCTTTATAAATACACCACACAATGTGTGGTCTAAATAAAATAAATCCTGCTCAGCACAGGGTAGATCTAATGTAGAAAATGTATGATGTTTTTTCCCTCCTGATGCAATAAATTGAGAATGACTGGATGGAAAGTTTACAACTTTTCAGTGTTCGCTTATATTGATGGAAATCAAGAGTTTGGGCAAGGAAAATCAGGAGTTTGGGCAGGGACAAGCCCTTCCTGCCCCAGGGCAGAAAGCTGTGATCACACAGGCTCTTCTGGACCAAGTTTTGCTGGCTGAGCACATTGCCATCCCCTACATCTCCAGATCTGGCTGTTTCCCTGTGCAATATTCAGCTTTTGGTATGGGAGATCCTTAGAGCTGGATTTGCCTAAGTGAACTGACTTAGTAAAGGCTATTTTATGATGTTAACACTAAATAAATACACTAAATAATGAGCAAATAAATACACTAAAGTGCATTTACTTAATGAATGGCTTCACCAGGACGTGGTCATGCAGATGATGCAGCTGCCATTACCTACAGGAGAGGGAAAAGAAGGAGCTTGCAGGTGATGGGGAGCAGTGCCCCCCGATCCAGCCTCCAGCCCTTGTCACATACAGCACCTGAGCTGGATAACCTGGATCTTTAACTATTTAAACGTCCTTGAGCCATGTAAGTTAATGTTCATGTGTGCCTGGGAAATGCTAATGCAAACTAATCTGCTAGAAGGCAAATTTAAACACATGCCAGCCTGTCTGCACAGAGCTCTGGCAATTTAGAGTTGAATTTCACCAGACAATTACAGGATGTCCCAGCAGTTTGTGTGAGCAACCATTGCTTCTGGCAAACATCAACAATTTCATTCATATGCAATTTTTGTGTCATGCTGGAATATAGTTTTAATAGTCAGACTAATATGAGTTTTAATTTTTTTATCTTTTCTGTATTTCAATTAATAAATTGAAAACAAACTGTGACTCTAAGCCAGTCTATGGCATCAGGGCTCCCCCAATGAATTAAGGATACTCTTCAATCTCATCCAAATATCTCTGTGATTTCTCCCTTATGTGTTATTTTTATTATCTTTTTCTCCTTTTCTTGCACTTTTTCCCTTCATCCTCTTTCCTGGGATGAAATTAATTTTTAACTGCAAACATAAATCCTAGAGAGGAGATCCTACTGGTGATGTATTTACTAAAAGCTGTGAAAATCAGAACCAGAGAGACAGGGAAAAAGGAAGATGGCAAAGACAAATATATTTGGAAACAGCTAACTGAGGAACAAATTAAAAATGCCCTTTGAGTAAAAACAAACCAACCAAACAAAAGAGGCTCCCCTCTGAAGAACATAACCTCAAATCTTTTGTCTGCCTTTATTGAATCTCCATCCCCGGATCTTGGGAACAGCTTATAAATTTTGCCAGCTAGAGAATAACCCCTGACATTAAACAAAAAAGTCAAGGCTTTTTTGGGCTCAGAAAACCCACAGTTCTCTCCTCTTGTGGGGTGCAGGCTTGTGATGCATCTTGGATCCTGAAGGTGAAGATGAGGAATGAATAGGGTGGAAGGAAAAGGATGAAACAGATCTGAGTGGCAAGTCAAGGCCACAGCTTGGTGGAGCCAATTTTGGACTAAAAACCCATCCAAGCCTCCCTCTGCTCACACTGCTCTGGCAGCCAGTTAATTCTGCCCAAGGGATAACCCTTGTCCTGACACCCAAGAGTTCCACAGAGTTCTGCCATGGGTCCCAAGGTAAGGGATGGCCACAGGGACTCTGGTGTCATTCAGGGACAGGGGTGCTGCACTGGGGGCTGATGCATCTCCCACACTGGTATAAAGCTATTTCACCAGTGCCTCTTTTCAGCAGATGTTTCCATGTGTTTAGATTTCTTCACTCTACTTGCAATACTTTCACCTCCAGGAACAGCAAATACCAAGCTACATTCCTTCTCAGACAGTTTTATGATACATGTGCTACCAGTGCTCCTTGTTTCCACCTTTACCTCTGCCTTACAGAAACATCCACTGCCCTTCCACATTCTGCCTCTGTAAGGGAGCTGTGGCCTTTTGCAAAATGCACTAAAGGAAAATGCAGAAAAATCTTGCTAGCACTGCCACATTCAGCAATGCCTGCAGGTGGTGGGAGCAGGCTCAGTGATGGCCCTGTCCTCCTTTGGTAAACGTGCCCTCATCTGTCTGATGTGCTGTGCTACAGACATTCAATTCCTTTTCAAATCACTGGGTCAGTCCCACCAATATGAGCAGGCAGAAGGGGCTTTTGTGTTTCCAAGAGACAAAATGAGGAGGACTCCATAAATACCTTATATCTGGGTATTTGCTACAGAGGCTTCTTAATTTTCTAGGAGAAAAAAAATATCCATAGAATACACCTGAAAATAATTTCTGAGTTTACAAGGCAGCATGCAGCTTCTCAACACATGATCAAATGTTGCTGTTTCTGAAGGTAAACATAATAAAAAGGCATCCAGGGAGGAGTTGGTGAAGTTATCAAGTTTCTGCATGAGAAAAAACCCTGAAACCCAAACAAAACAATCACACCCCTCAGCTCCATACCAGTGGGATGCTCTAGCCATGATCTCGGGGGGTGTGAGTGCAGTGTGGGACACCAGGGGATATAACACCTAGGTGGAATGTGGTCCTCAGGAATTCACCACTTGCCTGTGAAAGGAGCCAAGAGCTGTAATCAACTTACCCACTGCATTTGCTCCTGCTGTTCACTAATGAGTGAAGGCAAAGCAAACAGCACACTTGCAGCTCAATCACACCGAGATTTTACCTGTAGCCAGTGGGTCCCTAATCAAAATTAAAGCAAAACAGGCAAAATTAGCTTGTTAGCATTTTTCTCTGTTAACATTGGAGAAATGTCACTTTTTGCCTGGGGCACTTCTGGTAGATTTACCACAAAGGAAAAAAGCTATTGTACCAGCTATGTCCCTAAACGTATAGTCCTGGGCCTTCAGATGTAGCAAGGCTGATGATATGACACTTCTCTCTTAATTTATGCAGAAAAGGAAGGAGGCTGGGGATGGGGCAGCCCAGTCCTTCATTCAAAGCATCATCTAACTGGCAACTAACAAGAGCTTTTATGTCCTCTTTAATGTATGGATTTCTAACTTTTTGTCCTAACAGAGAAAACCCTTTGCAGAATAATTTTAAGCCAACTGGAAATGGATTTCCTTCTCTTAGTGATAATTTCTCTGCCCTTTGGGAATAGTCCCACAGGCTAAACATCTGACTCTCTTTCTTGTTAGTTGTGACAGGCAGCATGCAAGCCAGGGCTATTTTGTGAGCTGCTTCCCCAGGCCCCCTCCGCAGCCAAAAGCAGGAGGTATCAGTGCTTAGTAAGAGCCCATTCCTTGGGGAAGGGTGGCCAGTTGTTCAGAGCCCAGAAAATTATGGGTCTTGTGTTCAGTTCCCACTTCTGCTGAAGATTCCCAGCATCATCTCAGACAAGTCCTGTATCCCCTTCACACTTTGCTCTGTGTCTGTAACATGAGGACAGCACCAGGCCCTTAAAGAAGAGCAAGTGAGGTGTGATCCAGGGGTGGGGGCTGGTGAAGCAGATGTGCTGATTTGGGGAGTGACATCTTTAGTGAGAAGGCTGAAATTGTTCATAAAGCTACAATAGCTTTTGAGTTCACAGATCAGTGCATAGAGCAACAGAGAATATAAGACAGCCTGACTCAGGTGAAGCTTTAGAATGAAACATGGACTTGGGCAACTCAGAAATCTGGGTTAAACCAACAGGAAATTGCCAGCAGTGCTGGCATTCAGAGTTAAGGCAGAATCCCTGCAGGCTCTAACTTGAGATAAAGGGCTTCCGCAATGCCCACAGCCACCTACAACCAGAATAGTGAAGACAACCTCTTCTTTCAATAGCAACCAATTGAATCATCAGCTATAACAGGGGTTTCTAAAAAGGTGGTGCCGAGTCCTGGTGCCTCCATTGGAAACAGTTCCACGAGCACAGAGCTTTGTGTGTTCAGCTGAGATCCCCTGTGCAGCCTGCACACAGGCAGCCACAGCCCCATGTCTGTGAGCAAACACTGCACACGTGTCAGGGAGCACTGCTGGAACTGCATCAGAGGGCTACTGCACCCTCAGTACCAGCAAAAACATCCTGGCAATTGCAGAACACGTATTTAAGGCAACTCTTTAAAGCATCGTTGCTTCTCTGAGCAGCCAGCTCTTCATTACAGGGGTAATGAGGGAAAGGGACAGTGGAAAGCCCAGAAGAGTGCTTGGCTTTTGTGGGGCAGAGCTCCTTGGGCACAATAACACTGAGAAACCATTTCTCCTGGTGAGTAAAAGTGTGCTGCTGAGTTCATAAACCACTGCATCTGAGCTAATATTAGCCCTGCTGAGACCTCAGACCAGCCTGGACAGGACACCTGGGGTGTTTGTTCCCCCTTCCAGGATGATCCTGCCCAGAGGAGCTCCCCATGGACAGCAGAGGACAGACTCTTCCTGTCTCTTGGGGGTGAGCTGCTCCTAGAGGCACAAGGTCTGTCCCAAATTGCGTTCTTCCAAAATGAAGCCTGGTCTATTTAATATATCTAAATTACAACCTTGGAAATGGCACATCTCTAGATGTTCCCAGTTCAATATATTTTAAACAACACCACTGATATGAGGCACTTTTGGAATAACATTAACATCTGGGCTGACCCCGCCTCCCTACCAAGTTTGAGCCTGATGTTAATTAAAACAGGCAAGTTATAAACCCCAGGAAATGGCAGCTGACCTTGACTATGAATGTAATGCTGTAATAATATGCTGTAAAAACGAGGCATAGTCAAACTGCTGCCCAGGTTTTTCCTAGAACGATGCTCTTTCTTTCTCACCACTCTGCTCCCTCTCCCCAAGAATGAGATCATTATCCCACTGGCACCCTTGACAGCCTCTGGTTTTTGGGGTGGTAGCCTTCACATTCTGAGTCACCCCCAAGGAAATGATCCCTCCTGACAGGAAAAATTGCCTCTCTTCTGAGAGGCACTTCTCATTTCTGTGTGAAAACTGCTTCCTGACCACATGTGGTCGCTGAGCATCCCGTGATGCTCTGTCAGGACAGACTTAACCTGAGCTGCCCCGATGTTTGGAAAAATATGGAAAAATCAGGGGGAGTATTTTTTTGTTTCCTCTCTGTATTCCCAGCTGTATGTGAGTGGGGAGGGTGGAGGAGGATGGGCCCAGGACAGAGGGATGAAAACCCTGGGGCTGAGGGCAGAGGGGAGGTTTGCTGTGAGCCACCTCCAGAGGTGGCAGTGAGAGGCTGCACTTCCCACCTGTGTGTGTGTCCCTCCCTGTAACTTCCCTTTCTTTGGTGGCCCTGAAGTGAGTGGAGGTGTCTGTAATGGGGAGCCAGGTAACAGCTGAGTGCATGGGGTGAGATGGGGTCAGGGGAGAACTGGAGAAACCCCCAGACTCATCAGCACATCTCTCACTGACTAAATACTAGATGTGATTTGGAAGTAATTGATGGAACATTTCTGTTGTTGTTGGAAAATGCAGTGCTGTTGAAATTGGAGCATTTCCTCTCAAGATGTTGCTTTTTGTCAAGCTATGAATGAAAAAACCAACAAAACCCAAACAGAAAAACCCTTCCAAAACTAAACAAAACAAGCTAACCCCAAATCCAAAGGGTTCCTTGTCCTGCAAACTCATCTGAAGAGACCCTGCAGGTTTCAGTTCCTGTGGCCCATCGGAACCCAGCCCAGCAGCGTTCACAGTGTCCCACAGAATATGTCCCTTTGTTTGTAAATAAATTAAATGAGCTTTTGAGCAGATACATTTTATCTCCTGTGTGAGCTGAAGGAACCAGGATATGAGCCTATGAAAGGCTGGGTTGTAATGGATACACCCTGGCCCTTCTCTCTTTGAGGCATGGGAAAGGTCAACTTTTGTCCTCTGAAATGTGTCACTGCTATAAATATGACTGCATAATTTATTGCAAATTGTTTAGCAAATTTATTGCAAACTATTAATAAACCTCCTCGAAACAGCACAATGAGCGTGTGCAATAAACAAGGGAAATATTTGCTTGATTCAAACCACATTGGATGATGTTAAATTAATGTTGAATAGATACATTTGAAGGCCTAGAGGGATGAGTGCAGGCAGCCACCGGATGCTGAGCGCCGCCCTGAGCACTCATGTCAGAAGATGTCGGGGAAGGGACCAAACCTTTTTGTCAATGGCTTAAAGCTGAGATAAGCCCCGAGTGTTTAAATTGGCAATTCTAATAGCTACCTGAATCCAATCCAATTCACAGCAGCTTGGCTTGTAAGGCAATCGGTGATACAGTGTTAATGCCAACTAATCTGATAAAAATTGACACAATGACAACGTTGGGCCATTAGTTACCAGCAGTTTTTATGTCTGTGTAAATCCATCGTGTTTTACAAGGTGCAGGGGGATTCTGGGAGAATCTTTTTTTGGTTGGTTTTTTTTTTTTTTTTTTTTTTTTTTTTCAGAACTGTGGAAATAAAGCAGTTTTGCTGCCGAAGCAAACTCATCCTCTCGCTGTGTGTGCCGCCACTGAGAGTGTTAAATGGCAAAATTCATCACAACTAATTTCTATTTGCCATCTATTAGGCTACATTGTTTTGTCCTCAACGTCAGGTTAAATAATGAACCTCTCGGAATAGAGTAAATTAACCTCCACTTTATGTTCATGTCATTGTCAAATGGAAACATCACTTGTACAAATGAAAAAGATTCATTAGTAAAGCTAATGCATAGGCTCCACTCCAGTAAAAGATAAGAGCGATTGAGGCCTTGTCATAATGCAGTGTCGAACTGCTGGCTTGTTATTTATGATGCCTGCCATAATCTTTGGAGATTATTTTCAGCAATGGTAATTAGCACACAATGCATCAGGAACAATTATGGAACAATGTCTTAGCTTGACAGGTATGCCACCCTGCTGCAGGCGGGCTATGATCCATGAGAAATTCAATCAAATCTGCATGCTGCAGGGAGTTTATTAATATTTCTCCTTCCGAGGCAGTTTGAAAGGCAGCTATGCTTGACCGGCCACCCAAAAATACTTAGCAGAGTGATATGAGTGTGCTCCTTGTTAATACACACCTATCTGCACAGAGCCTTCCTGTGCACTTAGAGCTGATTAAAATAATGTCTGTGAGTTTGCTATTTACCACGGTGAAGAGAAAATTGCTACCTCTGCTCGCTGGCCATGGGGCCTCGTTCAGGGTAGGCTGTTGCTGAAGGAGCTCTGTAACGAAGTGGCAAATTCCAGCACTGACACAAATCCTGTAAGTCTGCTAGAAGCAGGGGGGACTATGCTAATTTACAGCTCCTCACATCCCAGCTTAGGAATCAAAGTGTCCCTGATTAGGACAATTTTCTGTCAAATAGCACAAATGCAGCAGCGTGGCAGTTTCTCCTTTCAGGCATCCCAGCAATCCTGGGCGAAGTTTCTCCTTTCAGGCATCCCAGCAATCCTGGGTGAAGCCTCTGCTGAGGGCTCTGGGACATGGACAGGGCACAGAGGAGAAACAGGGCTTAGGGGCACAGGCACAGAGTTAATGTTGTGACACCCTTGCAGTGTAGATGTAGCCTCTGTGCCCACAACTGGTTTTTGTTCCTGCTGAAAAACTCTACAGGTGTTTTAGAGACAACCCCATAGACACTTTATTTTTTTTTCCTATGTAGTGACTTGAGGATCTTCCAGCCAACTTCTATCCCCGCCCTGGAGTGCATGGCAGAGCTGCACAAGCTAAAGCCAAGCTGAGGTGAAGAGAGACATAAATCAATCATACACCAGTCTTTGGAAAGATAATTGTTTTCAAACTGTATTTAAAAATAACACTGCAAAGCCTGAGAGCACCTTGGCCAGATCTTACAGGACCTTTGGCTTCAAGTTTTCTAGGTATACATTTTGAGATAACTTCCTGATAAATATTGTTTAGCATCTTGTTTGGTTGTTAATAGGCTGAGGGATACTTAATCATCCTCATTCAATAAAAATACATCATCCTGCTTCTTTCTACATGCAGAAGTGGCAGTGCTAAAGGCACATTTCTGCCCATTCTGCATCGTTATTAATGATTTATCATTGTCATCCTTTAATAGGCTTATATCATTATTAGGATTTCTTTTGTTCTTAATAATGCTTAAAGATCATTAAGAAACAGAATTCATGTGCACATGTCAGTGGGTGAAGAGACACCCTTAAAAGAGGGGGACAGCTCTGAGTGGAGAGCAGGAGTGTGGGAGGGACGGCTGGATGCATTTAGCGGCACCAACCATATTATAAAATCATCAGTCAGAGAGGAATTGTTGCTTTTTGTTTATTTTAACATTATTTTCCATGGGGACTGCTGCTAGGGGCTGAAAGGCATGTCTAAGTTGTTTTTTTTTTCTAATGCAAACATTGTTTGGTATTTCTGTTGCACACAAGCTCTTTCCTTCCTCTTGTTTGGTATTTAAATGTATGGATGGCTTGTGATTAGGAGCAGGTGGAGGGGGAGAACAGGACAAAGTGATTTTAAGTCACTCCTCTTTTGTGCCACCATCTGTTCCTGGGCTGGAGTGAAACTGAATGCACAAAAAACTGGTCGGCACCATAACTTTTCCAAAGAAAATGAGGATGATCAGGAGAATCCCCAGGGACATGGGCCTGATGGGAGAGGTCACACCCTCCTCCTCTGTACCCTGACAGATTGCTGCGCTGCTTTTCTGCTCAGAACAGACGAGCCACCATTTATTAATTATGGGTTGTTCTGCTGCTGAACCTAAAAATCGGGCCCCCCTGTGCTCGGTGCTGTATTAACACAGGGCTCAGTGGCAGCCACTGGCCCCAAAGACCTTACAGTTTGCATGGAAGAAAAAGAAAACAGATGGATACAACAAACCGACTGCGGGAGCATGAAGTAACCATGAGACAATTATGATCCGTTAAACTATTCAGGTCAGGAAATGCACTGCAATACCATCCCCAATTGAAACACTAGAAGGATGCTAAATGGGCAGAGGGCAGAGTGTAATGATTAGATTTGGGACAATGGATCGAAAGTTCTGTTGCGGAGATTGCCACAGGATTTTTAATGACCAGTTCTGATCATGGCTTGCGTTTTACAGACTGCCCAAGGAAATTGCGTCTCTGGTTGCTTTATACCTTCTTGGTGTGCACCTTTGTGAAGGCCTGGAGGGCTGGTGTTTAACACCCACATTAATTTTGATGAGATCGTCTGCAATAACAAAGCAGCAATCGCACCAAGCGATCGCTGCAGCCAGAAGTGAAGCGCCTCCCATCAGCAAACAGCTTTCGGTTGCTGTAGCCATCCCTGCGAAAATACCTGTGGCTCTACATACGTACTTAGGAGCACTGAAAGCTGCTTGCAGGATGGTCCAAGGGCAATTGCTCAGCGTGTCTGTGAGTCGGCTCGAGGACAGGGGCCTTTAGAGGGCACTGAAGAACCCCTCGCTGAGCTCCCAGGTTCTTTGGGGATGGTTGGTGCTGTGAAGGAGGCATCTGAAAGAAGCCTTGTGCTCGTTCCCACCCCAGATTGCTGACTGTGCTTGGCTGAGACAGAGCCTAAAAGCAGTGCAGGAGACGAGCAGCTCTCCCAGGAGCTGGAGATAAATGAGATGTCCACAGCCCTCCTGCTCTGCCCCTGTGCTCAGGGACACCCAGAGCTCTGTGTGCTCTCATCTGTGCCCCGTGCAGCCCTGCCTGCTGTGTGCAGAGCAGCACTGCTCAGGACACTGCTGCCCAGCAGAGAAGGGCCCTGAGACAGTCCCAGTCCACCAGCTCACGAGTGTTTCCCACCTCTGCCCACCCCAAGGGAGGCTGAGACCCTTCAACACCTGGCTCCTAAGTCAGGCTTCTCTGGAAGGGCTGCTGGCCTGAAACCTTCAGTGCTGCAAACATCCAGAGCAGCAATGTCCCTCAGAGACTTTGAACAGTTCATTGGGGCGAGCAAAGCTCCTGCCTGCTGCCCAAAGAGCCCTTCCAGGCTGTGGGGTTCTCTGTACTGTACTCACCTTCTGTGAATGTTTGGGTTGGCTCCAACCACTCTCCAGAGTTTTGCATCTTTAAATCAGGTATTCAGTGCTCTTCAGACTCTGGGTTGGTCCATGCAGCCAAACCCTGACAAAAACTGTTTAATGCTTTATACAAGTATTTTCTTTTTAATGATTCCGGCCAGAGATGCGGAGCTGAAGGACCGAACTAATTTCATGTGCTTCTCCAACACCCCATTATGACATTTATGACATATTTTTCTGTTTAGAGGGATGATTTTTTCCAGATGCCTCAGTACATCTAAAGCTACCTAATGAGATTTCCACAGATGTAGAGCTTAAAACCATCTATGGTATTTTTATTTTTCTCTCTAAGTAATGATACTTTCCAACTGAAACATTTCCTGAGTAAAGCACTAGAAACAATTGAATGTGTATCAGATTCATAGAAAGAAAAGCTTTTTTCATTGGCAGGCAGGTATTGTGATTGAGTCTTGGCTTTACACCCACTTGATTTGAAATGGATTTTATTTTCTCTGGAGTTGGTCAAGATTTAAAGATAAAATTTCAAATCTAGAGTTTGGGGTGGACAGGGAGTGCTTCAAAGGCTCTGTAGCTCTTCTCTGCAGTAACATCACCCCCTAATTACAGTGTCTTGCTCTGTACATTGCAAAGGAGGAATTATTGGTCATGTTTTACACTGGGAAAATGTAGGAACAGAAAGATGAAGTGACTAATGGGTCATTCCCCCTCTTTTCTTCCCAGGTGGAAGAAGCCTCTGTTTCCCTGAGGACAATTGGTCCCCCCTCTTGTATTTTTCATTCTTTGGGGGATGGTGATGATAGAGGTGTATCCCTCTATCCCTGCTTGTTTTGCCATCCTTAATCAGCCTATTAAGAGGGAGAAAACCAGGATGACAAGTGTTATCCCACCAGACTGCAGGGTCATTTGGGGTGCCCAGAAGAAAACTGGGAAGCTGCTCATGGTGGTTATTTGATCTGAGCCTCAGCGGGGCAGGATATTTGTATTTATATTGCTGCTGGACAATCATTTCCATCCCTTTTGTTCTTCACATTTTTCTTTCCTAACACAGCTGATGAGACCCAAAGTTTGCTCAGGATCAGGGAAAGCATCTGACTCCCAGAGAGCCCTTCCCCTAGTGAATATGGAATAGCACAAGGACAGGATCCTGTGTTATTTGGTGGCTGGGGCTGGGATTACTGGCCTGAGCGTGATACCCAAGATGTGGGGACAGGAGAAAGTTGTTTAACTGTGACTTGGGTGGGTGTAAGTCCTGCTATCTACTGCTTCCCCACACGTCTTCTTGCTTTCACACAGAAAAATTATTATATTCCTTCAGTGAAGAATGACCCCTATTACACTTAAAATAAATTGCAGCATTGTCTGGAAATATTTAAGCTGAATCTCTCTCAATCTTGTAAGAGCAGAACACCCACAACCAAGGAAGGGAGGCTGGGCTGTTCCAGTGCTGAACTCAGTCTTGCAGATGTCTGTCACCTGTTTCTAAGGAAATGTGCAAGTGTTTGGGAAAGAGCTGGGCTTCGTTGTTATTGTGGGAATCTGAAACCACTCTGAACTTTGCCCTTCTATCCCCTTTCCAAATTTCTTTTGGTTTTTTTTTTTGGTTTTGTGTTTTTTTGGGTTCTTTTTTTTACAGAAGAAAAATTGCTGGGCTCATACTCCACTAACTGGTTTGCATTAAGGGCTTTTTTCTGCAAAATGCCAAGTGTTCTTAACTCCTGCCCAAGCCAAAGCTGCTCATCACCTTGCCAGAACTGAGCTGTAAGATCCAGATTTGGGCCACAAGCTAGAAAGTCGATCTCCAGTTGGTGTTAACTGATCCCTTCAGCCAACGCCCCCACTCCTGGCTGGGGAAGGCAGTCACTCAGCATCACACATGGAATTAATACATAAACCTAGACTGTACCTGCAGCAGCTTTTCCATTCGTGGGGCCCACACCTCTTGCCCTACTAGGCAGACAGCTGGGCAGAGAAGAAATTAGTAGTTTGTCTTCTACCTGCTGATGGGAGCTGCTAAACAAACTGTTGGGCCCTCAGAGAAAGGATGTCTGCAGAACAGGAGGGAAAACCTCCTGGCCTGGATCTGGCCCTCATTTTCTTTCTGAACTGCCCAGAGCTTGATTATTCCCCTTCCACCCTCCAGCTACTGCATGGGACCCTTTACTGCACTCCATCACCAAAATCCTGTGCCTTTACCTCCCAGCTTCCCAGGTCACTGTGCCTCTCAGGGATATGAATAACAGAAAGCCTGAACAAGTGGAAAGCAGGGCATGATGCTTGTCAGGAGGAACCTTCCCAAACTGGTGCCATTGCTATGCAGGAGTCTGTCTTCCAGCCCAGCACAGTCCTGTCTTGGATAAGCTTCTTTCCAGCTCCAGATTGTGTGGGCAGAGCTCAACTAGCTTCACTTCTCCATGGGAAACAAACATACTGTAGGGATGTTGTTTTACAGGAGAGGTGTTCCACATCTGGCACAACCTCACTGACACCAAATTTAATAAATCAAGATCAGGATCAAGAGAATCATCCAGCTGCTGTATTGGGTGGGACTGCCAGCTGAGATCATCCTGGATGCAGAAGCACGTTTGTGTCCCTGCTAACAAAGGAACTACGGGCTCACTTGGAATCAAAGCCAACATACCACTCACTCAGTGAAATGTTTTGGTCTTAGAAACCACCTTGAAGAGGGTGTAAATAATGTGCACCTTTGTATTTGATGTAATAAAACTGTTCCTGGTCGGCTGCCCTGTCAGTTAAGGATTACACACCCACCCTTTTCATGATTAATCAAATGTCAGGATGTATGTGCTCTCCCAGCGTATCATCCCATGGCAAGCAGCAGCACTTTTACAAATGTAGAAAGAAAGAAAAAGAAAGAAACAATAATAGGAAAAAGAATTATTTTTATGTGTACTTGTCTTAAGACATATTTTTCCATTCAGTAATTTGAAAAAAAATAACCATCTGGAAAAAGTCATATTATGGACAAGGCGTGTCATGACATTTACAGCAAATATTTTTGCTCTTAGTATCAAAACCAGGTCTTTGCTCTATCAAGGGCTGAATATTCATATACACATAAATGTTCAGTAAATAAAAGGGCCTCTGCAGAAACTCAGAGCTGGGCAATCTTGTGCTCACATCATTCTCATTTGTTTATACTTGTTTGAAACCCATACTTTTTGCATCTCAGATGTGAGTGCCTGTAGTTCCTTTCCCTCTGCCCCTTTGGTCTCAGGAGAATGACAATAAATGGCCCTACTGTGGAAGAAGTCCTGATGTAAGTAAAGGTATCAGGAGGCTCTGAGGTCATGGACAAAATGAAGCAAACTTTTCAAAGAAATCACCAGGATGATTTATAATCATGGGCAACCTTGTTCAGTCAGAGAAGAAATAAAATGTGTGCATCGTGCATCAGGTTCTGAGAGGGAGCAGAGAAAGAAACCCAAGAGCATCTCTTGTTTTCTAAATAGGATGGAGCCTCCCAATAAAGCTGTTGGCCCTCTGGCAGCAGTGCCTGGGGTGGGACACTAGCTCCCCTCTCTTTGAGAATCTTTTGAGACTTTGCTGAGGCAAAAGAACCTTTGTTCAGGTTCAGCACTTGCTTTAAGTCTGAGTTGGAAGGTGAATGTGTGGTTTAGACAAGGTGTGAGCCTTGATGGGGTCTCTTCACAGAGCAGGTTCCATGCCCCTGTCTCTGCAGCCGGTGCAGCCCAGGGGCTGCTGTCTCTCTGGGCACTGGAGCACATTCCCAGTGTCACAGTGCCCAGAGTCCCTGTGAGAGGTCCCTGCAGCCCTCTCTGGGCACTGGAGCACATTCCCAGTGTCACAGTGCCCAGAGTCCCTGTGAGAGGTCCCTGCAGCCCTCTCCACAGGGCAGCTCTGAGGGGGATGTTTCCGTGAGCACCACGCCTTGGAAAGGTGAGTGGAAGTGAGGTGTCAGCACCTGGGTGGGGGTGGCAGAGAGCAGGAAATGAAGGTGTTGGTTTGCACAATGGTGACACTGACAGCCAGAAATTCCCAGCGTGTGGGTGTTGGATGCACAGGGTTCCCTGAGGCAAATCCCTGCCTGCCGAGAGGCTGTGGGCTGTAAAGCCCAATACCACTTGTAATTCCAATTACCATCTCTACTCACATGCATCATAGGTTTCAAATGTCCCTCTAAAAAGAAAAATTAAAATATTAACTAAAAATACAGAAAATATCAGGTAGTTCTGATATATATATAATTTATTATGAAATAATTAAAATCCAGGAGAAAAAAAGTAATTCTTCCTTTGTTTTGTGACGAGTTTGACCATCACCTACTGTTCAACATGAAACAGGCACTTAGCAAATAATATGACTATTTTAAAATATATTTGCCCCTTGGCATCTTACTCTCTCCTGAGGTCCCTCCATGAAGCAAGGGGGTAGCAGAGAAGTTGTTGTTTAAGCTGAGGCTTAGAAACCCCATGTGTACCAAAATCTCCTTGAAGTGGTAACTTGGTAATTCTTAATCGCAGCATGATACTTCTTTGACATAAAGGAACAGTGATTCTCTCTCTGGAGGAGGGTCAGTGGAAATGAATCTTCTTAACAAAAATCAATGTCCCAAAATTTGAAATCAGTTGATGCAACTATCTGCAATTCAGCTTGCTTATTAACAGACCCAGCCAATCAGTTCCATGTGCTCCCTGTTGCTAAGTTGCCTCCATAAACAAATTGATTAATTGATTTTTTTCCCCCCTAAGGCCTTTTAGTGTATAAGCAGGTCAGGCAGCTATGATTTCATTTTGCTCATCTATCGGCACTGGCTTTGTAAATCAGTTTGGAATCCCAGTTCTTCATCTCAAAGATCAGCAGTGTCGCCTGCAAGCTCAGATGGAGAAGTGGATCTCAGGAGAAACTTCATCTCTCTGGGAAGATGAGGAGAGAGTGGGGCTGGTTTTCAATGGCAGAGTGGAAACCATCTCCTCTGGCCCTGAATTTGGAGCACTTGGATCAGAACTTGTACTTGCAGCTTCAGGTCTAGGCTAAAACAGAAAAAACGCTAAGAAACAAAAGTGTGTTTTTAATTTGGCCTTTTCTTCCAGCTGTTTCTGAGTGAGATCTTGACTGAAAATCTGTTTGAACAGGCTAATATTAACCTGCTTCCATGATTAGAGGCCAGACTGTAGTGAGAACAATGTCTCAGATTTGAGAGATGTCACGTTTGGCCCTAGGCCTCCGTTTGCTATTAAATTTGTGCTTCATGTCACCTCTGCTGCCTTTGCAGCTGGTCCTGGCTGCCCTGCTCTGCTCGGCCTGTTCTGCTTGAGAATTCACTGCAGTGTTTTTGAAACTAACACTAAACAAAATTAAAAATAAAAAAAAATAGTTAAAGACCATGGGCAGAAGAGGAAACTTTGAGCCTTCACTGGGCCAGCAGTAAGAAAGGACCCCCAAAGGTCCACATGTGGAGGGATGGAAGAGCTGCCTGTAATTCCTAATGCTGCAGTGGTGCAGGCTGGTTGCACACAACTCCTTTATAACTTCCTATTTTAGAGAGTCAATTTCTCTTCCTGCCCTTCTACCTTACACTTGAGAGGTAAGACAAACATCTTGCTGAATGGCTTTAGAGGCTTCTTACCAGCAGCAGAACATTTAACTCCTCAGCAAAGGTTTGCTGGAGTGCTGTTTATTTATTTACTTGATTAGTTGTAGTGGGATTGAATTGATCCCTAGTTTTAGGGCTGGATGGGAAACATCCCTGTGCAAGGAATAACTGCAGGACCACTGCAAATGGCAAGCGCTACCCTGGAGGTGTGTGGATGTTATTGCTTGGAAATTGTTAATGAGGGAACAGGTTAACAGAAATTGGTGATGTTTTAGGAGATGGCGAGAGGGCCTTGTGTCCATTGGTTGTCCTAGGAAAGAGATCAAATCCAAAGTGTTCTAGCCAGAATATGGAATGATTTTCATTGTCAAAAGGAGTCTTTCCTGAGTCTGGGAACACATTTCAAATTGTGTATCCAGTGGGTGTTTGGGTATAAAAACAGTAATTTCAAAATAGAAATAGTTTAAATACTGACATTTCATTTCTGTCTCCCTATACCCCACATAGCCAAGGAAGTCAGAGAATGTAATAACTTACAGAACTTCCTGGAATGGATCCCTCTGAACTTCCCTCATTTTATACCTCTTTAAGTTGTGGAGTTGGTGTTTTGTTTTTCTTTTCTTTTCCCTTTTTTTTTTTTTTTTTTTTTTTTTTTTTTTTTTTTTCCCTTAACCTTTTCACAACTGTTCAACTGGACATAAACTGAAAAATAGCAGAAAGATAACTGAAAAAAAAAGACAGGAAAAATGAAAGGGAAAAAAAGTGGGTGAAATATCAGTGATTCCATCACCTTCAGTGACAAAACCTAGAGAAGAAGAAAAAAGAAAGAAAAAAGGCTTAAAAATTACCCCAAGTAATTTAAAGTGAAAAGTTTTGAAAAGAAAAAAAAAAAAAAACTGGTGTTTTTCTACAGTTTTTCCTTTTCTATTTGTTTAAATCAGTTCCGGAGTTATCAATTTAGCTTAGGAACATAAGTGCTAGAGTTAACAGCTTCAAAATGTAGCCTTTTAAACAGAAGCCTTTTCCAGAAGGGATTTATACTCTTTGGGAGAGAAAAACTGATGCTTTTTGTGAGCCAAGTTTTGAACTGGCTTTGGGTTGAAGTCTAAAATCTTGTAAACTTTGTTTCTGTAGATTTTATTTGCGAAAGTATTACAAAACTAGTTGCTCTAATGAATTGTTGGTCCTTTTCCCATTTTAGATTAGATGCAAAACAAGAACACTGGTGGCTAATTCAGACCTTGGGAGTTGTGCCTGAACTTATCCCAAAATTTAGAAGCATTAATCTTCATGATTTTGGCTCTTACCTATCTCCAGTCAAAATATGTTTCGCATGACTTCATCACTTTGCTAAGTGAATTGAAGTCAGTTAATTGCTTGTTTGTTTCTTTAGTCTCAAAGTAATTAAATGTTAATTCTCTCCATAGCTGAAACAATACACTGAAGCAGAAAAAATTAAGTTTTTTTTTATTACTACCAGGGGTTTTGTTGTTGATCCTAACAATAGAATTCAAGGTGATCCAAGGTAATAAGGCCTCTTCTCCGTAGATTTCAGGTCTCTCCAAACATTAATAGAATGCCTGTGGCTGGTTTTGCTTGGGGTAGGATTAATTTTCTTCATAGTAGTTGGTTGGAGCTGTGTTTCGGATTTGTCCTGGAAGCAGTGTGGGTAATTCAGGGCCATTTTCACGACTGCTGAGCAGGGCTCACACAGAGGAAGGAATTGTGGGGACACAGCCAGGACAGCTGACCCCAGGGACATCTCAGACCACATGGTGTCATCCTCAGCATATAAAGCTGAGGAAGGAGGAGAAGTGGGACATTTGGAGTGAGGGTGTTTGTCTTTCCAAGTCCCCATAACAATGTTTTGTGACACTCTGGGGTTAAACCATGTCAGTACCTCCCCTAAGAAACAAAGTAGGCTAAAACTCATGTGCTGTGGTGGATATTAGTATTACATCAGCTTTAAACATAGGGAAATAAGGGCATAACATTGCCAAGGGCATTGGTGTGTGTATCCTTCCAGCCAGCAGGGTAAGAAGGGTGTACAATGGTCCTGGGACTGGTGCTGGTGCTTCCCTTGCCCTCAGCCAGGACCACAGTGGGACCAGAGGTGCTCTGGATCCTCCCAGCTGGGGCAGCCCTGGGTTGTGCCTCATTTCATACAGCTAAATGAGCCCAGAGCTCAATGCCATGAAGAGTGACAGTCCCACGTATATTTAGAAGTAGGAAAAGATCTTCCTATTTCCATCCATGGCTTTTCCTGGTATTTACAAATTTTTTGTTCTTTTTCTCTCCTTTTGCCTCTTTGACCCTTATAAGCATTTCTTCACTGTCCTAAACATTTCTTTTATACATCAAAGTAAAGAGCCTTAAAAGATCCCTTAAAATGCCAGAACCTCAGCAACAGTGGGGAAATGTGCTGTGACATTCAAGTTTAGGCATGTTTTTCCTTTGACTGCCACTTTCAATCTCTGGAGGAAAGAGGGACCTTTTAATATGGGTCTTGTTGAGTGTTCATTTTCCCTTCAGAGGTAGGACACTAACTCTGCCATCCCCAGGAGTGTACGGCCTCTATCCTTCAAAAAATATGACAGACAAAAACACCCATCATCATTAATCTCAAACTTTCTCTCTGATTAGTGCAACAAAACAACCTTTTCTTATGCCACCGTTTGACATGCTGGACACATGTCAGAAGACATGGGCCATCCATATCTTATCTTGCATTAAGAGTTATCCAGAAATGTACCTTCATTACTGCGACAGCCACGTCAAAAAGAATCGATTTCTTGTCAACGCGTCTGAGCTAACAATGTTAATGGACTCTTCAAACATCTTCTCCTTCTCATTTGTTTCCTATACGCCTATCAAAGAGACGAAGTGAGATGGTTGCCAAGCTCTGGGGAGTGGGCTGTGTGTTCAGGAAGCCCAAGGCTGCTCCTTGGGCTGCCTGTAATGAAGTGAGACGGGGGTGCAGGAGGAGAAATTCGGAAGAGGCTTCTCTAGCACGACGAGAGACCTTGAGTAGAACTTCAGCTTCCTCTGCTGCTGTATTTCCTCAAAGTTTAACAGCTCTTGTGGGGATTACTTAGCAATGAGGTTGGTTACTCTGTTAGTTAGCAATATCTGGAAAGGATTTACCTGCATTTCACCTCTGTGTATTTACTTGTGGCTCTCTCTAATGCAGCCAAAGGCTTGAGCTGGTGGTGCTCAGCACTGCTGTGAGGGAGAGATGTCCTCTGGAGCTGTCAGAAGGTGAATGTTTGATATTGGGCAGAAGCGTTTTCTCCGTTGTGTCTTTGCCAAGTCAGTCACTGGGAAACCTATTCTGAGAGAGACTCTGCATTCCTGCTATGAATGAACTCTCCTTTTGCCAAAGTATGACTGGCTGTCTGGTGCTAATCAGTGCTAACAGGATGACCTTTGTGCGTGAATAGAGCAAAAGGCAATTTGTCTTATAGAACTTGTACAACTGTTTTGTTTAATGAAACAACATGATTATAATCTTCCCACAAAGGCACATAAACAATTAGAGTAAATCTCCCTCACATGTTGCTAGGTGTTTACATAACTCATCCTTCTCTCTTATCAAATAATGTGTACAATGCACTCCTGACTCTGGCAGGACTTGGATCGTGTAAGCTTAATCAGACCTGATAAACAAATGTGTTTCCTATAATGCTGGAGGAGCATCAGCACAAGTCAGCACACATTTATTTATGCACTCAGGTTCTGTTTTAAAAAAGACTCCCAGTCCACCATTGTAGTATTTAAACAACCAGAGGGAATGCAGAAATGGATTCTATTACCAAGGGCATTGATATTACTCTCTTGGTGCTGCTATATTCTTCAGTCATTCCAAGATACCAGTTTTTGGATTGAGCATGTTATTTGAAAGAGGATTGAGAGGGCTAGCTTGCTGGTATTTATGTTTTTTGCTTCAAATTAAAGCTATCACAGAGTTATTTGTTGGCAGGCATTTACTAAGCAAACACCAAAGAGGGCACAAGAAGATTTCTGTTACCTACTTTGGTGCTGCCCTGCTTGTCTGGTCTTGGTTCATTCAAGTGTCATTTCAAAGAATGATCCAACTGCTCATAGAACCCTAAGGTCTGTGTCTTAAAAGTTTTCTTTTTCTCTTTCCTTTTTTTTTTTTTTTTCTTCTTTCCAATTTATGCGGAGAAACTACAGAAACTACTTTTACTTTCAATGCACAGGAAAAAGTGTGTTAATGTGCCAACATCAAGTGAATTCCACGAGTCTTCTATTCATTAAACTCCCGCTTCCTCCACATGTAATTTATGTCAGTTCAGTTATGCTCCTCCAGGGTGTGCTACTAAAAGAAAAAAGAAACAGGTATTTAGCCAAAAAGAGGTGTTTTGGGCTCCAGAAATCAACTTGCACCTACTGACAAAGGAGAAACAGACATGTTTTGCCAAGAAACAAATAACCAGGCCTATTCTTTTTAGTGAGAGGTATAACATTTATGGTTGGAAGGTATAACATTTACATTGTTCTGGAGTGATTTCCCTTTACTAGCACATATGCAAAACAAACAAACCCAGCCCTCTCCCTGTGGCTGACCTTGTACACACATGACCCTGCTCTAATACCTTGTGGTGACTTCGTGCCTGTCGAGGACTCTGGTGACAAACCTGAGCCAGACCTTGGGCCTGAGCACAGCCCTGCAGCTGGGAGTCATTAACTCTGAGCCCAGGTTTTCACTTGGGCTCCTGGATACTGGAGCTGACTATTGGATAGCGTGAGAGAGACCGAGTCCAGAACTCCTAGCCAAATACAGTAATGTTACAAACAAAGGGCTAAATGACTTCTGTTCATGGAAAAGTACTTTCACTGGGAGCAAAACTCGGATTCCTGCTCCCCCCTTCCCCAAAACATGCCGAGTCCTTGAAGCATCAGATTTGGGGGCTGGGGAGAGCCTGTGAGGCTGGTTTGCTGGGAGAGATCAGGTTGCACGGTGCCCTTTGTTAGACTCTCTAAGTTAATTATGCTAATTGGAGCCCTGAGATTCCTCTAACATGCCAGGTTAGATACGTTTCCTTCCCCTTTGGCTGAGCCAGGACCGGCGCTGTACAAGGCCCTCTGTGGCTGTAGGGATGCAGGAACAGATGAAGGCTCAAGGAGAGAGAACAGCTGCTGGTCCATCTTGTGACAGGGGGCAAGGAGAAGATGTGCCATGAGAATATCAGAACATGTTTTCTGAGGTCCTGGCTGAATCCATGTTACTTCCCTCCATAAATTCTGGCAGGCACTAAAGCCTCATCTATAAAAGAAAGTGAGAGACAGAGAAACTCTAAAGACAGCTCTGAGTGGGTGGGAGACTTGATTAATTGCAGTGTCAGACAAAAAGAGAAGGACATATTTTAAAGCAGCAGCAAGACCTTTCCACTGAAATAAAGTAATTCTTAAATCTGCTCTGCTACATGGGCATTAATCTCAAGTCTCTCCTAGAAAGCCAGTGGAGGTGATGAGGGTTGGCAAGGGAAAGTGAGAATAAGGTCTGCCCTCTAAGTTTTGAGAGAAACAGGGTGAAGGAAAGGAATGATGTCCCTTTCTCTGGGACATTTAATCGACTGGCATTTGGATAAACCCCTCGTGCTGGAGCAACCTGCCCTACTCCATCCTCTACAGCCTCTGCTGGTTATGCTCTGGGTGCTTGTTCCGCTCGTGCCACTTTGATTCCTGTGCATGTAAAACTAAATCTGGAAGTCAGAGAACTCCTGAGCTTTTCATTTATGGTCTTAGTATTTGAAAGATTAATGTAAAAATTAACAGTGAGTGCTCATTGTTCAGAATTGTCTTCTCCATTAATTTTTTTTCTAGGGGAACTCTGACACAGAGCATAAGGGAAAATATATGGAAAAAAATTTAACTGTTGAGGTTGCAGTGTCCCTCCCTTCCCATTCCATAAACAGCTACTAAAAGGACAAGAGAGAAAAATCCTTTTTTACTTTTACTAGTTGCGTCCACAGAAGTCCCATTTCTAATCTCTCATGAGGGGAACTAAGGAGTAACTGTGTAATATTTAGTGATTTATAGAGCTGGAGACAGTGAAAGCATTTACTGTTAATGGGGAGCATCATTTGCAACAATTGTCTGCACTTTGAGAAGTTATATGGGTAAAACTCACTCAACAGCAAATCCCATTCCAGTGGAAACTGTGGTACAGACTGCCGAAGGGTAAAAATACACTATGGGAGGGAGAAATGTGTTTAATTTCCAAAAACTTTACCCAAACACATACAGCTTAAGAGGTTAGAGTCCTTTATAGTTGAAATGCTATTTACCTTACTAAGGTGCTCTGTTTTTAATTTCCTCCTGATGTTTTTAAGATAAAGTAGAGATAAACAAGCATGGTTCTGAGATCACTGGTGTCAATGGGAACTGCTTGATTCACTTCAGCAGATTTAGTGTTAAACTTAAAAGAAGAGGTCTGAACTGGGATTAAATCTGTAGCCTGCTGAGTCCAGTGGAAACACAGATGCTAATTTAAATGATTTTTGAACCAGATTCTGAACACCAGATGAAGTTTGACTACCTGGGTTGGTGGAGTTAAATGCATTCATTCAGTCTTGGTGATCAAACCTTAAAACCATGCTCAGGAGGAAAACATGCATTTTTAGAAGTCAAATCGTCATCAGACAAATCAAACCCCTTAGATTTCGATTGAACTAATCCCAAATTGATGGAGAGTCAGTTTGGCCAAATATCTGAACAGTACTTGCTCCTCCAATAACTATTTATTAAAATGCAGTCCCCAGGCTGAGTTTCTGGTTATTGAGAGACAGGTCCAGGATGGGCTTCCCACTATTCGTGCTGATGACATGGTATGTAGTCTACATGCTGAAGGAAGTGCACAAAAGTGTTCTCCTTTAGCTGTTAATCAGCTTACCACTTCTTGCACAGAAAATACAATATTCTGGACTGTGATCCTGGCAAATAACCAAAGGGGAAGTGGATTTTCAAATGCTTATTTTATTAATCTTTACATATCACCTCGCTAGGGCTCCAGGTGCTGAGTGGTTTATAACACTCTAAATTGTAATCATGGATAATTTGTAATCCTGTGCATACATTCCATCCCCCATGAATGGAGATCTCACTGTAAAATGAAGAGCTGCCTACCAGATCTGCTCCTTGTCTCTGGCACGGCAGCACAAAGGAAATTTCCTGCTAACCCATCAAGTCCTTCAATGATTGGTAAAATACCATAAGAGTCTGAGAGCATTTAAAAGGAGGAGAAAGATAGAGAATTGCACGTTCCTGCCCCTGGCACTTCAGCCAAGTGGGATCTAATCCAACCACCCCCTGTAGTTAAATGAAGAACTTGACTAATTTTTGGATCAAACCCAGGTAGTGCACTGCCTCACATTAACAGCAGTTCCACTTATCTTTGAGTTGGATTTTCCTGACTTTGTTTCTCTACAGATAGGTCTTTGCTTGAGGGCTGAAGAATTTGCAGGCCAACCATATTTGAGTTTTTCACCATATCATCATGTTTCAGGCACATTTTTACAAGGTACTTAGGGGTGCTGCATTGTGACAATAAGTTTATTCAGCTGGCACAAGAGATATTTATCAAAGGCTTCAGCTCACCCTCTTTTCAGCATTTATTTACTCAGGGGTACAAGGTGCAGACCTGATTCACCTATTGACTGTGGCTTCCTTCCAGCAGAGAGTAGTGGTATAAGTGATGGTTTTTTTTTAAATTACAGAAAGGATTGGATATAGGTCTATCTGACTGAGGAATAAGTCTTAGAGGTAGTGGGATGGGGGTGGCAGCTGGCAGGGTTTGGGGAGATGGGGGAGAATTTCATTGCAAATTGAATTTTAAGAGGATCTATGTGATAAAAGGAGGCCTCCTAATGGAGGTTAGTGCTCGTTCCCCGTGAAAAGCCATCAGGGTTTGGATGGCTGGCATTTCTAATTCTGTTAAGTGTCAAAATCAATGCTTGATGGGTCTGTGGGAGCCAGGCAATGGGCAGCCTGTGCTGACAAACCAATCTGGGACAAGAAAGGGATGAGGAAGGGACTTCCCAGAATGAGAGTGAGATGTCTCTTGAAATTTAATTTGCTTAATAAGGTTTTAAAAGCATCTTTAAAAAAATAATTAAATAACAGGGCCATTTCTACCCTCTTCCTAAAATAAACCTCGAGCTTCGTTTGCAGTTTTCCACTTGTAAGCGACACATGTAAGCAAAGGGCCTGTTGTTGCAACCCTGGAATGCTCCCAAGCAAATGATGCTTCTTTATTGAAAGCAAATGAAGAAAAAAAGAGACTCTGTCAAGGGGAGAGAACAGTTTAATTGGATTAAAACCTATGAGCATGTACAGTAGGGGAGGAGAGAGCTCCTCTCTCCCTGATTCCTGTGGAGAAGGCAAGGAGATGACCGGGGGGTGAAGAGAGATCTGTGCACAGCAGCACAAGCAGCCATCCAAAGGCTGGGGTTAGCCAGCACCAGGGCCCCAGAGGAATTGCTGGCTCCTTCGGGGTGGCTGGGGAGTTCTCCCTGGAAAAGGGTGGCTGGCAGTGCTCATTACAGGGAGTGCAGGTCTCCTCTGGCACTGAATGCAAATTAAGGAGCAATATTTGTGTTTGTGGTTCACAAGCAGTCAAGTGGTTTGTCCAAAATACATTTTGCTTTTCCTATAAAGGGGCAGACTGTAGATTCGAGCCTCAGATTTTTTTTTTATGCATTTTAAATGACTTGCTCCAGCCCTGGTCTTTCATCCCCACACTGTTACTGAAAAGAACTCTGAGTTTTGAATTCCTTTTCATGGGCTCTTGAGGAAGCAGGAACTTTGCAGGGGAAGGCACAGCTCTGCTGAACAGCCAAGTTGGGAGAATGTAGAAAGTCATTTGTTGATTTCTTGGGATGTGCTGGGGATAAAACTTGGACAGAGAGGATCTTTGCAAACTCAGTCTTACTGCAAAGCCACAGCTAATGATGTTCCAGGACCAAAACAAAATACACCTGAGCTCTCAGGCTGATATCCTAATTCTAGATCAGAATTTCTGAAGGGTTCAATGATTTAGAAGCTTCTCTCAGAGTTGAGGAAATGTGGGTCCTTAACCATTTCTGGAATAACTCTCGGGACACAAGGGTGGCTGCACTAATGTCACACTTCTAAAGCCCAAATCTTAGTGTAAATTGAAATTTTGAGGCCTGGGATGCGGCTGCTGCCCCTCATCTCCCCACTGCCTCCAGGAGGGATGGAGGCTGAAACTGGGCCGGGAAATTGAGCACCGAGGGAGGGACTGGGAGGCGAGGAAGTTTTTCAGGTCGGGCTGGGGGAAGGGACTTTGATTTGAATACGAAGAAGCATTTGGAGCCAAACCAGCAGCAGATTGTGGTACCTTCTTAATTCTGTGAGCCACACATGAATGACCTTTTTGTCTGCCTCCGCCTGCCTGCAGTGGGGGGCTCCCCCCCTGCCCTCGCCCACCGCACACACTCATTGATAATATACATGTGCTAAATAGGATTAACTCTCCCTCATCTGCATGAGTTGTTTCTCTCCCTTGGCCACTCTGCCCGGCTTCCCCCTCTCCTGCGCCGCTCCCTGCAGCCCCCCAGCTCCTTCT
Organism: Sitta carolinensis; assembly: GCA_032173965.1. Taxonomy (NCBI): domain Eukaryota; kingdom Metazoa; phylum Chordata; class Aves; order Passeriformes; family Sittidae; genus Sitta; species Sitta carolinensis. The sequence goes on along the minus strand of CM063294.1, from coordinate 10,336,867 downwards.
GGAGCTCCATGTGGGCCTTGTGTGGAGTTTAGCTGGCTCATTGTAGGGCAGCTGGTAATGGGAGCGGCGCTGAAAAGCCGGCTGTCAGGCTCAGCGCTCGGGAAGAATAGGCGGGCGTCTGCTCCGCAGCTTTCCCTTTGATAGAGGAGGATAATCCCTGCTATGAGAAGGCTGAGTCAAATGGAAAGGGAGAGTGAGCCCAGCGCCCTCCCACAGCCCCGGAGCAGCGCAAATTGCAAATCCCGGGATTTGAGTGGAGACGGCTCATCCCGCTAAGCACCTTGTGATGAATCCATTTCACCCTGGAGATGCAGGGAGGCAGGGAAGCCGCTCTCTAGAGGAGAAGGGCCCTTCTTGCAGCCTGAGCAGAGAGCTGGAATAGCTCGTTTCCCTCCAGGATACGGGACGAGGGGCAGGACTGTGCCCCTTCCACCCGTGTGCCACTGGGAGCATTCCCGGCTGCCACGGGCCAGGAGCAGCGAGGGGGCACTGGGGGATGAACCCACCCAGCACTGCCAGGATCAGCCCTCCCAGGCTGCTCCTCCTTCAGCAGCCATCCCGTTCCTTCAGCCGGGAGCCAGCGAGGGGCGGGTGCCAGGGTGTGGGTTGGGGATGTGGGGAGTGGGTCCTAAGGAAGATGCTCTGGGGTCTGAGGGGCTCCTGCAGCTGCTTTAGGAAGTGGATGTGAGACACCCCCACGGTGGGAGAAACACCACTGCAGAGATGGGCAATTGTTGTTTGAGTATCAGTCCCAGTGTGCCAGCTGTGATGGTGTATTGATGTCCCATCAGTTAGGGGGTTGTCTTAGGAGACAAAACCTCTGGTTTAAAGTCCCCTCTCCAGCTCATGCAATCTGGGAATTAATTCCCACAGTTCAGGTGGATGCTTTACCCTCAGTCAGGCACTGTTGGGGTGTCTCTGATCATATCTCATGTTCTGCAAAATAGTTCTTGATTTTGAGATGTTCATCTGTCAAGAATCGGTGACTTAAAATTCACTCAGAGAGAAGCCTTTTTCTCTTCTGCATGTAAGTTTTATGGGTCTGGCATTCCCTCGCGTGTACCCAGAGGTTTTAAACAATGTTCAGGCAGGATGTTAAATAATTTTATTCACTGATGTTTACAAAAATCCATGGTTTAGAATGTGGGCCAAGTATTACCATGCTGCTCGGTAACACCCATGGCCCACTGAGAGAAGAGGATGAGGCAGAGCCAGGACAAGAAATAAGAAATATAAACCAGTGAGAAACAAGCTAGGTTTTTAGCTGAACTTCGCATTTCTTTTGTATATTATGTTAAATCAACTCTTGATCAAGCCAAGAGTGGCTTATCCACTCTTGGTGCATCCAGTCCTTCAGATGTTGAGTTTAGCTCCAGATTTAACACTTTGTTCCCTCATGTTTTCCAATGCTGAATATTTACCTGTGCTCACTCAACTCTTCTGATGCAGAAACTTTGGGCTAATGTTCCCAAAAAACAGGTTTCCTACAAGCTCCCTCTGCTTCCAACCAGCCTGGGAGGGCAGTAGGAGAAAAGCAATGTCTCAGGGCCTGCTCTCCACATGGGATCTGAAAATGGAGCTGCATAATAATCCAATGGGTGGCACAAACCAAGCGTTTGAGAACCTGGAAGGAACTCTTGTTTCCAATTCAGCTTTCAAAAGAGGCAAAAGGCCAAGGGCTTTCGCATTATTTATTCCAACCCATTTTCCCATCCTTACTTGAGGCTCAAACAAAAGTGGCCCACGCTGAGCCCTGCAGATGGATTAGCAATCAAGCATGCAGCTGCACATACCTGGCACTGCAGTGCTTGTGCTAGCCAGCCTCCGAAGAGCAGATCTCATTTTTACTTTTTGGGTGCTGGAATGTGGGAGTGGGTGGAAGGGCCAGGATATGAGCAGCCTCCACAGATGTTTCACAAGAAGGAAGTGAATCTATAGTTTAGGCAATCTGATTTACTTGAATCTCCAGATTTGTTTTCTTGGAGGGTTTTTGAGTTTTGCTGGGCTTTCTGGCAGAGGTTTGGGCTGTAGCTTATTTTTTTTTAGAATTGATTTTCCTTTGTCCCTTTGGTTAGTGTTTGTCTCCTCCTCTTGGGACTGTCCTGATTGTACGGAAGTGAGGAGCTGACCTTGCTGCATGAGCAGTGAGAAATATGGCAGCTTGCCTCCAATGTGAAAGTCTTCATCATGTCATTATCACTAGCAGCTATATCTTTATCATCCTAGATAGGCCTTGGAAGCCTTTCCCTAATTAATTTCAAAATGTTGATCATTATTCATAAGGACTGACCCATTGAATACCAGCTAAGTGTGACAGCTCACTGTGTCACTGTGCCCTGTTAATCCAAGGGAACAGTCTGCTGAACAATAAACTCCCCTCAAAATCATCAGAGAGCTCAAAATACTAACAGCAGGTTGGGTAAAATTCGTAGGCTCTTTGGAACTGTAAGCTTAACTCTGTTGAAAGGTTTGCACTTGAAACCTGGTTGATGGCGAGCTTGAAACCACACACCTCACACATGGCTCCACCTAGACAAGGAGCACTGCAGAGGCTGCCAGAGTGGAGTGAGATTTCACTTGAGATTTGGGCTTTTTTCAAATGCAGAAATGCAGGGAACAAGGAACAGAGTGAGCTGGAAACAAAAGGCCAGGGGCTGGATTTGCCCAGAGGAATGTGAGGTTGAGGTGGGCAATGGGAGTCCATGATGAGGAGCTGAGCAGAAATGCCCAGCCCAGCATTTCTGTGCTCAGCACACAAGGATCCTCCACAAGAATTGCCTCGAGGTGTACAGGGTGCCCCCTGAGCAGCCAAACGCCTGGTTTTGTGCACGTGCAGGTCAGCAGAACCTTGCAGAGAAGATGCTGCATGCCTGTGTGCACACACCAGGTTGTAAAAATCTGTGAAAGCCTTTCACAGAAAACTGATGGGCAGGCCTCCCTGTAATGCAAAGCAGCCTGTGGTCTGTTTGCACTTGGAAAGCTTGGAAATGGGAGTGAGGTCTGTGTTGGAGCAGGGAAAATCTTGAATCCTCACAGCCAGCAGTGCTGGCAGCCGGAGATGATCATTGTCAATAATACGCAGGAAGATTGTGCTCCATTGTTGCGGTTCATTATTAAATTACATAATTTTCATTTTTTCCATCCTTAAGCTTTACCACTTAAAATGGTTTGTCCTATGCAATCAAATGTGATCCTTGAGCCTCTGCTCAAAAACCCAATAACAATGAGCATTCTCTGGAATGGAAAAACAGAAAGAAAATAAAGGGACTCTATAGTAATTCACTTAAATATGTGTAGAGGATCTAACCAAGAGCTTGATACAAAAATACTGAGTGATCTGCATCCAGACCACCACTTTGAAGGCACAGATACAATATCTTGGTGCTAGGTCAGCCTGATCTCCTGACCTCAGGGAAAAATGCCTCTGGCATGAAGTGGGGCAGCAGGCAGGATAATTTTCTCAAGGATTTTACTGGCTCTCTGATGAGAAATTTGATCACAATTTAAGCTCCCCAGTATAGCATTTGCAATGGACTTCAAGTTTTGACATGGTGATCCCTGTGGCTCAGCTGAAGAGAGGTAACTTTTAATGTGAAATTCGTGCAATTGCTTGTGATGATGTCAGTGAAAGCCAAGATGTGGATACTCAAACATTATGAGTTCAAAACTGACAGAATTGCTTAATTGGTATGATTGCTTTTATAACACACCAGGCAGCCATGGGGGAACTGAGCTGAGTATTAGAGAGCAGGAAAGAATCTGGACTGACAAGTAACAGCTTTGTTTAAGCCCAGTTATCCTACTCCACCAAGAATTAGTTGATAATGTGTCCAAGTAAGTACTCAAATGTATTTTTTTTAAGATTTCCTCAAGCTAGCAGCTCTCTGTGGTACACATTCAAGTGTGCTGTGAAATGTTGCTGCAACTCATTGTCCTGAGATTTCAGCTAACCACCAGACTCTGCTGTGGTCAATGCCTTTGGATGTTCTTCTTTTTGGATCCAGTTTGTGTTTGGTTTAATTTGTGGATTTCAATACAACATGTCCTTCTCCCCACTGCTAATAACAGGTCTTAATGGTGTCTGGGTTTGGATTTCCAGCCAAGGTTTGGTTTCTTGGCCCTGCTGTTCTTGTGTGCCAAAGCCTGAGCTGCAGCCTGCCTTTTCCTGGTACTTTCACTTGCCAGAGTCTGGTTTGTGCTGGCCATTGGGAATTGCCTGGATTGCCTTCTTCCAGGCCAGATCAGAACTGATGAAACCCAGCAATGATGCATTAAAAACCAAACTGAAACAAAGCAATCTTCTTTTTTTTTTTTTTTTTTTTTTTTTTTTTTTTTTTTTTTTTTTTTTTGAGGTGCCCTAGACCAATCTCTTTTTGTCAGGTAGAGATAACAGGAAATTTGTGTGTTCTCCCAAAAGCAACATCAGAGATTTTATGAGTTTGGGGGTTTTGTTTATCCTTTTTTGAGCAGGGAGAACCCAAAATACCCAAAGTGGAGAGAGGAAGTGACAGCGTGAGCCCACACACACTGAGAGGAGGGAGCAGTGTCAGGATCTCAGCAGACCAAGCTGGAGGAAGGATTCACTTAAGATCCAGTGATTCACACTGGAAAAGTTGTTCTATTTTTTCAGTCTTTCTTCCCCTCCTGCCTCTTTGTTTGGTTGTGTTGTGCTGCTCCTGGGACATCCAGGGTGACAATAAGGCAATTGTTCCTTCAGGAACAGGCCTCGATGAAACTCTGCAGAAAAAGTGACAAGGCAAGAAAACATGACAAATAATCTGCACTTCAGTGCAGAATATGCCATTTCCTAGTGTGTATTCCTGAGAAGAAATATACCTATCAAGATATTTATTTCAAACTGGGAGTTGCCAGTTGTGTTTCTCCTTTTCCTGAGAATCTAAAGCTCAGATCTCTCTCTTGCCTGCCCTGTAAGGAGCAAACGCACCCAATATCAATTATGTTTTTAATCTCTAAGACCCAGTCTCCAAATGTGTTTGTGTCTGTGTATGTGCACGAACTGTTTTCCCTTTGTCTTCCTATCCAAAATGCAAAAGCATCTCAGATGTTGTGATTCCTCCAGGTTTTTCCCCGTGGGAGGATGGAAACATGTAACATTATCTTCTAGCTGCCTTCTGCCAGTCTCTGAAATTAGCATTTCAGTGACTGAAAGGTAGTTAGTTTCCACACACACACAAAAAAAAAAAAAAAAAAAAAAAAAAAAAAAAAAAAAAAAAAGAAAAAGAGAAGAAAAAGAGGAGGGTTAGTACAAAGCTGACACTAATAGTAATAGGAGATGAGGGAGAGGGTACAGGACATGCTGGATTACTAAATGAAAACTCTGATTTTACCAGATGTGCTAGCAGAACAATGAAAAGCCCTTTTACAGAATAATTTAACTCTTCGAGTTTTTGTAATTAACTAACTTAAGAAAGAAAAGCCTCACAGGACACGTTAACACAGAGTTAAAGGATAACTCTTTTACTATCCTAAATCCAGGTTTTTTTCCAAAGTGTTTTAGGTTTTGTTTCTGGGATATTCTCCAGATGAACAAGGGCAGAGTAGGTGCTATTGGATGCAAAACTGAGGAACAGCACAGACACTCTGGTCTCATGTTAATTACTGGAGTCTGTTGTTTATGGCTGTCATGCCAACAAATCGCTCATTGCCCAAAAACTGATCGTGTCTCCTGTGTGGGGGTGCAGCCCAGGTGGCTTGGCTTCACCCTTCCAAGAGGGATAGCCAGGGCTGGAGCTGGGTTTCAGCAGCTGGCTTTGCTAGGCTTGGCTCAGAGAGGCAGCGTTTGGAGCAGCACTAAGAAAAAAAGTCTAAAGAAAACTTCTGTCCTTTCTCCTTCTATATCAAAAGACTCCATGTTTTTCCTTTGACTGAAGAAATTCCTGTCCTGAATCAGTAACATAAGGCTTCCAGGCTTCTCCTTTTGCTATCAGAAAGTTCATGTCTCCTGCCATGGTAGTGGAGAGGGATTATGGTGGAAATCTTGGTCTTAGCTCTTTCTTTCCAGCGGAGCTCTGTTCAGAGTCTGTAGCTGGGTGAAAAGAGTTGCTCTGTGCTGCTCAGAAACCTCAGGGAGCTGCCAGCTGCCTGTGGAGGTCAGAGAACACTCACAGTGTGTGCCAGTGCCTCTCAAGAAGCATCTCAAGTTGGCATTGTGGGGCACCAGTGGTGTCATGTCAGACACAGAACAGCCAGTGAGACCAAATGTCCAAATAATAAAATGCATCAAGGATGGACTTGAGTGTCCACACCTGGAAGGAACTTGGTCACTGAAATAAGGGCAGATACAGAGGTGGGAAATCCCTGGGATTTTTCCATTTGCTTCCAGCTTTTTATTTTAAAAAGCCTGAAAAACCTCTAAAAAAGCCCGGAGTCAAATCCATAGGGGAAAGAGTTGGGAGAGGAAGGACCATATTTTTGAAATCGCACAAAAAATGTTGATGATGTTGAGGCAAGGGATAAAAACCCCAAACTCTGTTTTCTGAGTTTTTTGTTAGGATTGTAACAGTTTTTGACATGTGGTGGAGAAACAGTGAGTGTGGCAATCCCCATTAGGAGCGGGCTCCTTTCACTTGCTTTCAGCACTGTGTGACCATGGCTTCCTGCAAAGTCTGAAATAGATGCTGGCCCCTGTTCTGGCATCTACCATGGATCACAGCCTGGGTTACCCCGTGTGGGACTGCTCAACACAGGGCATTTGCCCCTGCTGGGACAGTGGCTTCCCAGATGGCAACAGGGACATGGTGGGGATTGCTTCACTGTCTGAGCTCCAGTTGTGGAGGGAGCAGACATCTGGTAGTGCTGGAGAGTGGATGAACCAAATTCCTCTCTGTCCCTGTGGCCTTGGATGTAACATGGGAGCTGCCAACCTGCTGTAGGCACCCCGGGGGGAGCTCTGAATCAGGAGTTAAACTCATGGGTACATTTCAATAATATATTTCTCCTTTTCACTCTCATTTGAAGAAGGTTCTGCCACCTCCCCACCTTTGCTAGATGATTCCCATCCTCAGCCAGAGTGGCTGCCTTTTTTTGGGAAAGCTTCCCAGGAGGGAAGAGTAGGAACAATATTTATGTGTTCAAGGTTTTTTCCTGGATGATTTTTAGAATTGATTTTTGGAGCATTAGCAAGGAAAAATTAACAGTCTCTGCTGATGACTTTGCTTATTTTAATTCAGCAAGGGAGAGGGTGAGAGAAAAGCCCTGGAGCTGGTTCAGGGGCTTTCCTGCAGGCAGTGCCCCCTGGATTAGGAAATATAGCTGCTGATCACTTAGCAGGGGTTGGGTTGTAGTTTCCACTGCACTGGGCTCCTGCAAACAGTTTAAATGGAACCAGTATCATTTGCTTCCAACAACTTGGGAAGAAATTTTTGGGAAAAGCAGCTTTTTGAAGACTTAAAAAAACTTACTTCCCTTGTCTCCCAAAGTATTTAAAATTCAGGGTAAATATCAGTCTTGTTCTTACAGAGTTCTTCATCTCATCAGGACCACAAATCTGGTGCCAAATTTTAGGCACCCATTTTGGAAGTGGGTGAGTCAGCAGCAAGATTTGCAGCTTCCACCAGTGTCCTAGACCAAATAAAACTGGAACTCCAGAGGTTGGTTTTTAACCTTCCTTGCCACAATTAAAAACGTTGTGTTTAATATTAAATACACATTCATTTTTAATCCTGGCTTTCTGTTCTCAAATAACCCATTCGTAATGGGTTCTTCATCCAAGCAGGGGAAAGAAATACTTGGTCCTGGAAGCCAGCTCCATAAAGAAACACAAAGAGCATCTTTCTGAATAGCACACAAGTGTGAAAGGAAACATGCAACTGCTGGAGAAATGGAATCATTTGTACTCAGTGAAGGGAAAAAGAAGAAGAAAAAAAAAAAAAAAAAAAAAAAGAGAAAGCTTTTGAAAAGGAGATCTGTGACTGAAGCTCTCCAGAACTGTTTAACCTGTTGGGGATATTTAGCAGATGAATTCTGACCCACGTTCTCCACTTTGCTGTACCCTGTGACAGCGCGACGCAGCATCTGCCGCTTGTGTTCCTCTCCAGACACGCTCACAATGCCGGAGGAAACGGGGGAGAAAATTATGCAAATTGCTCTGAGCAGATTACTTTGACCAGCTGCTCTTCTTCCTCCTCAATCAAAGGTCTGCCTGGGAGAGCCAATCTAGATTATATATGTCAGTCGCACGCTCCGAGGCCGAGCCGCTGCTGAGCCGTTCCTTTCTCCCCAACAGGGGCGTTTCTGACAGCGAGGTAAAAATGCAAAGCACTGGGGAGATCAACTGCTCACAGGAGGGCACGAGGGGCTGGGAAATCCTTCTGGGTTTTGTGCAGTAGCACCTCACCACGTCGCTTGCTGTTTTTTCAGGGTTATTTCCAGAGAAAGTGGTTCATCTCCATGCTAGCAATTATTGAATATGATTATTAAGCATGATGAAATGTGGCAGAGAGGGGAAAAAAATGAGCAAAAGGCTCCCTAGACGGTGTGTTCACGGCATGGCCTTAGGTGATATTTTAAACACATGGGCTGAAAGCTGAGTGGCTTTACCCTGTGTAGCCAGGGGTGTTGCTGGCTTTTTTTTTTTTTTTTTTTTTTTTTTTGTATTTCTTTTGCAAAGTGAAATTTATTCCTGAACACAAACTGGAGGCCATCCTGCTGACGTGTGTTTCCAAACCCGCCAGACGTGGCCGTGACGTCGCCCTCAGACAGCCCCAGAGCTCAGCCATGTCCAGGCTCTCCCTCCCTGCCCTCTCCTGCCACACACTGCCTACCCTGTGTCTTTAACAGTGCTCAGAGTCCAGAAAAGACTCCACAGCTTCATAAATGATTAATATATTCTTCGTTAAAAAAAAAAAAAAAAAAAAAAAAAAAAAAAAAAAAAGATAAAGAATGCTGCTGCGCCAGAGAGCACCTAACCCTGGCAGAAAAAAATACAGTGCTATCACAGTCCGGTGGCAAGCCAGATTTCACTGCCTTAAATCACCATTAAGATTTTCCCTAAATTTGATGGAAACTTCACTTTTTTTTTTTTTAATCCCATATACAAATCAGAGAAAGTCCCATGCTAGCATGTGATAAAACACACACACATAAATATGTGAGCTGTGGAGCAGTGGGGATGCATCCTCTGGAGGCTGCAGTGCCAGGCAGGGAGCCCTCACTGTTCTTTAGAGAGATTAATAATTCTTATGCCCTAGTTTATTTTTTATTGGTCTTATCCCATGGATTTTTCCCAGTGCCAGAATTGCTGAAGATTTTAGCATTTCAATATGCAACCCCTCCCCTGAATTTCTAATCTGATGCACCAGGTGCTGTGGACCCATCCAGCAGGCCTGGAGTTGCTTTGCTGAGCTGGAGTCTGGAGTGAGTGGTGTCACAGTTTGGCTCACTTTTTTACTGTTTTTTCCTATCTTTTTGTTCCTCAGTTAATATGGGAGTGGGTATGGTTAGTGTAAACAAAAAGGGAGTCAAGCCAGCAAATTTTAACGAGTGGGGCAAAGATTTGTTACAAAAGCTGTGTGTGTTGAGATGCTCAAGGCAGTCAGCACAAAGGTGCAGATCTCTCCCTGCTTCCCACCGTCACTTGGCAGTTGTGAAGATGACAGTTTTAAAATTTAAATCAGAAAAAAAAACATTTTAGTTTATAAATCATGTGGTGTGAAAACTAGATAAGTTAATGCAACTGAATACAGCATTCTGGTTTTTTCCTTCTCCTGGTCTTTAGGTGCTTTTCAGAAGGTGTTTCCTCATATTTTTCCTGTGTTTATAACCATGATTTGATTTTAGCCGAAGTAATATTATTGCTCAGAAGTAATATTATTGTTTATGCTGCTGTTTCGTGTACCATGTCCTTAACTTTCTTTGCAGAAAACGTTTATAAAAAGGAGACAGTGACAAATAAAGCCCACTGCAGGTTTGCCCTGTTATTTCTGGATTGTAGAACTTGCCTCAGTGTGAGCTGACTGAGGAGTCTGTGGGACTTGCTGCTCTGTCTAATTTCTGTTTGCTGCCAGGTAAGACTGAGCAGCCCCTGTTCAGGGAAAAGCTGCAATTATAGCTGTGATCTTGACACCAGAGTTCACCTGATTTTCGGGAGAAGTTTGTGGAGGTTTGGAAGCTAATGAGCTGCAGCCAAAGCAGGGGGAGCTCTGCAGCCACTCCTTTAGGGGGGGGTCGATGTTCCTCAGCACTGGGTGTTATTCAGCTCTTCTGTCTTGCTCTGGGCACACAGAGTGCACGTTCCCTATTTATTTCTCCAAGCCTTGGCTCTATTCTGCATTACCAGGACTGTCTTGTACAAAGAATTGTATTGATGGAATGAAAGTTAGCAGTGAAAAAAAACCCCAAAAAAACCCCAGCCCTTGAGATATGATGAATTAGCTGCAATTTCAGTGGTAAAAATGGTCTCTCGTAGCTGGCTATTAACTACACTCTGGTGAATACATTTTCATGCAAGAGATGGTTTGCTATTTCAAAGGAGTCTCATTGAGACTTGATCAAGTTATTTTCAAAAGTTTAAAGTATTATTAGCTGGTAAATCCTGCTGCTCAATTTTACAGTCACGTTTTTTATTTGCTGTTGCTTCTCTGTGCATATTCTGGGTGGGCACTGAAAGAAAAGTGGAGCTAACTACCCTGGAAAAATGGCAAGCATAGAAATACTTCCCTGATACTCTGGCTTTAAGGAAGTATGACCTTGTATTTCATGGTGCTGTGGAGAAGCTGAAAATCACTCCCTCACCAGCATGCCTGCATTTCTAAGCTGCAGCCAGGATTCTCCTTATCATTCACAGAGCACAGTCACTGATGTGCCACCATGGGTCATTTGTTAAAAAACTCTTTGCTATTTTTAACGCTCAGTCAGGAGGAATTTTTTTGTTGTTGTTTTATTTTGCTTTTAGATTAACAAGGAAAGGAAAAACCTAGCCAGCATGGTAGCTCAAAAAGTTCAGCAAAATGAATGCTGTCAGATAAACATGTCTAAGAGAGGCAAGAGAGCAGAGGTTGCTGCCTGAGAGCCCATCAGGAAAGGCTGGTCCTGAGCAATCCTGGGAGATGGATGCTACTGATCAAAACAATTAATAATTGGCAATTCAGCAGAGTGGTTAATGAGTTCTGTATGGAACAGCTACCCCCTCACCTGAAGAAAGAAGTTTCTTTCCAGGTCTGGCCTGGCCTGGCCTGTTTCTGCAAATGATCTGAGGGCATCTTGGATGCACTAATGCCATCGGAAATTTGAAATCTGTAAGGTATTGGATCATCCTGCATTTACTGTGGCTCTGCAGGGAACCTTAATTACAGAGAGGAAATGACTTGCCGACATTTGCACTTTCCTGCCTTGCCATTGAATTCATCATGGTCAGTGTTTTCCTTGTCTACTTTCAGCTTACTCGGGCTGTAACCTCAGTGAATCCTTCACTCAATCCCAGTTAGCCCAGGCCACTGCCTTGTCAGGAGATAGCCAAAGGAAAACTAACTTGGTGAATAATTTCTGTTGAACCAAAATTTTTAGGGACATGTTCTTATTAAAAGTACAGCAAATCCACGGTAAAATTCTTGTTCATGTTCAGTGAGTAAAGGAACAGCATTAAATTCTGTGCCTTCCCTAAGTTCTAGCTCTGGCCTTCCCTAAAACCTGTAATTTCAGGTCAATAAAACTGTACTTCAGTGAACTATGGCTATTTTTTGCTGCTGACAGTTCTTTGTCTTCCATCCCAGAATTTACTGCATTTCATTATGGAATATTTGCTGAACAAATCCCTACACGTACAAGACAACTGGATGATCACAGAAGCTTGTTCATTCTCAGTTCAGTTCATTCTCAATCTTAAAAGATTTGATCTTGTTTTCATGTCTTGGGGAAGGCACTGACTTAAAACATGTCTGTTGAGAAGCAGTTTTGAATGTGCCCAGTGCCACCGTGGGTGGGAGATGGAGTCCTGATCTGCTGCAGCAAGGCTGCCCTGCTGCACCATCTCCATTTTTCTTTCCTCCAAGACATTGCTGGCATTTAAAAGTAACTCCATCGTGGTGGTACATGGCTCTTCCTCTTAGGATGCCTTGTGAGTCAGACCCACATAGGATGTGGTTATTTTCTTTTTAAATTCACATTAATGTCCCTGGCACTTCTAGGGGCACAGAGCCAGCAGTGAGAGAGAACAGGCTCTGCTCTGTCACACTGAGATGCACCAAGGTTTGTTTGCTAAGCTCCTCCTGACTTTAGTACTGCACAGGGATGTGGACTTACCCTATCTCCCTTTCAGATGCACAGGCTGAAGCCAGAGCTGGAGTTGTGGATGCAGGTTATCCTGGCCTGCAGACTGGGCTGGTTTCACAGGAGCATCATCAAGGGAGAAGAAGTAGAGAGAGAACCTGTGTGATCTTAATCACTCCTACAGCCCGCCTTGATATTTCTGAGAGTTCTCAAACGAAGCAAGTAAGCAAAGGCTTCTCTCTCAACTCAGTCCTGTAATGCTTTCCCTCTTCTTTCTCTGCCCCTGTCCAAAATCCCCAGGAAGGCAGTGCAACCCGACAGGCTGCGAGATCAGCGCTCTGCCCTGTTACCAGGTTACCCACCGCTAAATCTGCCAGGGACTCGGGGACATTCTCTGTGACTGAGCAAGTGACTGCTCTGTCCTGGGGGTATAAATCTAATGCAAGCTTGTCATCATAAGCCTTGTATATTTATGGGAAGCTTTCAGAGGAGCTGCACGGGATCAGAGCTTCTGTTCAGCTCCAAGGCACAGCATCCCCGGCACGGCTGTGAATGGAGAGCCGTGTCCCAGGCACACTCTGCTGCCTCACTGCCGAGCCCTGCAGAGCAGTGATGCATTTGTACTGATTTGTCACTCCTGGAACCGGTGTAAGAGACCTGGAGTGGGAGCATGAAGGATGGAAGTGACACCAGGGTAAGGGCGAGGAACATTTGCACTATATTTAGGGCAGAAGCAGATAGTGGTAACAATTGCAAGGATCATATATAATGCAGTAAAACTGTCTGCCTGAAATATAAACAAAAGCCCTTTCCTGAGGCAGTGAGGGGTGATCAGTCATGTTGACAGTCTCCTCAGCTAAGCAGCCAGGACATCTCATTCAGAAAGCAAGGACCAAGTGTAGGGCACTGCTGATACCGTTAAAAGCATCCTGGAAACAGCATCTTTGCTCTGGTGCAGGGAAATTTCTCCTCTCCAGATGTTTTACACGAGCTTCAGGAGTGTGTGCTGGCACCTTTAGTGTCTCCTACACCCTGAGCAGCACAAGGGTATGTGCCAGGATGCAGCAATAAAATGGAGAATTTGACTTAGTTGGGAGTATGTTCAGAATCTGAGCAACTTGCTCAAGGAGATATCTTGGTCAGCTGTATTGGATCACAAACCAGAACATAATAATTTAACTCTTGGATACGTTCATTCTGCTTCTAGGATATTTCCTTTAGCAAGCAAACTAGCAGAATTCAGATCTGCACAAATACACCTCAGAACTGAGGAATTTGATCTGCCCTTTCGCGTATTTTTCTTTCAGCTCACATGGAGTAAATGGAAAAAAATTCAATATCCTTCCTATATTGTTTTTACCCTTTCCCAAGAAATCCCTCTTTGGCCACTCTCAGTGAGAAGATGCTGGCTGGATCTCAGCTAGCACATTTATACCTATATTGTGCTAAGAAGGAAAACTGCTCTTGTTCTTCAAGGAGCAGAAAGGAAGCAGATGCCACCCGTTCCTTCCCAGGGCAATTCCCACATTCTGGAGAGCATCATCTTTTCCAGGCAGCACCAACAAAATAGTGACAGAGATCTCTGTGAGCTCCAGACTGCTCCATGTGCTCCCTGTCCTTTGCTAATTCTTTACCTGGTCTAGTTTTAAAAGCCTCAGAAGAATGGAATTCCACTCTGAGATATCCAGATACAATTGAAGAACAAACCCTTCAAAGTGGTAGGAGGAAGGTAAGAGATACAGGGGGAACCTGATCCCTAGGCTTTGTGCACAGGAGGAAGGCGTTTGATTGCAGTTTTATTGTTCCTCACATCAAAACTGACAGAATGTCAGGAACAAGAGGCTGTCCCTGGGGAAAAGTGGCCCAAGGCTGGGCTGACAGTGGCCCCTCTGGGTCGGGGAGCAAGTGGCAGGGAGAGGCTGGGGCTGGTGGCAGCTGTGATGCTGCTGTGCATTACCGAGGCTCCCACCAGCAAAGTGCCCCCTTCCTATCTGCTCCCAGCCTTGGCTAGCAGCCCTTCATTTGCACACGTAATAAATTCACTTGTTAATTAGAAGAAGTAAATATGATGAGCTTTTGATATAGTTCAAAGAAGCAATAGCCAGTTTCTTGATTCCTGGGTTGGCAGCCGTCCTTCCTGTGTGCCCCAGAATCAAAGTGCAGCTCTTGCTCCAGCAACTGTCAGGCTTTTTACATCTTTTGATCAAGAGCCTGGCTGCAGAAAGAGAAAAACCAACACCCAACTGTTTGGATCTTTTCCCCTACAATTATTATCACATCCATTACTCAGCAGAAGCCTGGGATGCCCTTTCATTCTTACACAAATACTTTCTTTTGGGATTCATTTAAAGTTTCCTTGTGCATGAAGTGGTCACTTGTCAACCATCCACCTGAAAGGGTGAGGCAGAGAAAGCACAGTCAGCTAAAAAGGAACCCTGGCTTCGAGCATTTATAATGAATATTGACAAAAAGAGGGGGTGGGGAGGAGTGGGAATCAAAAGCTCGAAAATTGCTGATTAGGCAAAAGCCGAGTGCCTCCTGCCTATGGAGAAAATGGCATCATTAGAGGGATGCAACAGGGCTGGCATTATGCAACGCCTGGTCAGGAGCAGAGAACAGCACAGCAGCAACTCCCACTCGGACCAGAAAAGCAGGAGATTGCCCTTTTGTCTGACTTGTGAAATTTCTGTCCTGGAAAATCCCGGGCTGTGGTGGTCCCCAGCTGGATCCCCCCTGTGGTCTGGGCAGCCCGAGGTGCCCCACAGACCCACACCAGGAACCCTCAGCAGGCACCAGTGGGAGACTCTGCCTCCCTGGCACAGATCACAGCAAACCCTGCCATAGGGAAGCCTTGGTGTCTGGTGCTTCTCCTCCTTCTCCTGTTTCACCCCTAACCTCAGGGTGCAGGTGAACCCATAGACCAGGGCCTGGGATGGAGCAGCACCTCGGGCTCCTGGAGACCTGCAGAGAGCCAGGGACTGGGGACACAGCCAGCTGAGCATCCTGCTCAGAGCCTTCCCTCTGCACACATTTAATGGTGGGTAGGGCTGGGGGTGATGACCAGCCTTTACTGGCTATCAGGTGCCTCCCAGCTGATGACTAGAGCTCTCAGGCTGCCTTTGTGCACAGCATGAAGGAAATCCAGCGGGGCTGGGCTCTCCTGGTGTTGCTGTGCCAAGACATGGAGATCACTAGTTAGTTACTTTTATTTTTAACAATCTCCAAGCGCTTACTGCAAGCCAGGACTGAAAGGGGAAGCTGCAGCACTGCTTCCCATCTCCTCTCCTCTGTGCTGAGCAGACCCAGGCCCCTGGGATATGGATTTCAAGAGCAATAAATTCACTCTAAAAATTTTAAGAGGATGACGCAGAAAACTTCAAAAACCCAAACAAACCAGCTCCACACAATAAAAGCCATTTCTCTCCTGACGTCTCTCTCTAGTTACAGCGTGACACATCAAGGTCAGATACCCTGTCCCACAGGAGCTTGGCTTTGTGCAGGGTGAGAATCATCCCCTAATGATCTGTGATGGCTGACGTTTGGTAAGGAAAAACTACTTATATAAAACCCAGGATTCTCATCGTGGGACACCATTTCCAGTAAGTGTTCCCTCTCACAGGGCAGGAAGCCCTGAGCTGAAGTGCCTTCAGGAGGTAGGAAGAGTCAAAGAGAGGTTTAACCTGTGACTGCTGGTGCCAGGCCCTGCTCCCGTGTCCGACCGCGTCCCTCGCGCCAAGGAGAGCTCCCATCTGCAGCTCAATAAATCACCCCTTCATGCCAGCAGGTTTCTCTGTGGCAGAAGCTGAACTCAACAGCAAGAATAATAATCCAGATGTTTGTAATTGTGATTAGCTCCTCTGGAAGATAAAACTCAGAAACCTCTGCTGGGGCGTCACAAATGCGGCAGCACTCAGGATGCTGCGGTGAGGAACGAGGATGAAGCAGGGAGCCCCTCTCTGCCTGGAACATTTCCATCCCACCAGTCTCATCCATGGCTTGTTTGGCTTCCCTTGTTTTAGAAAAATCTCTCCTTTTTTTTTCCTTTTCTTTAATGCAGCGAGTTTTCTTGTGCGTAGTCTCCTAAATGAATGCACAGGCTGTTTCTGGCGTGCTTTAAACCTTCATGCATTTTTAATGATTTACAAGGAAAAGAATTTTTTTTCTCTCTTTCTCTCTTTCCTTCTATTCCCCCCCTTTTCCTCATCCTTGATTTCAGTTTTCTTTCCTTATGAAAAAAAAAAAAGTAATGACTTAATACATATCAAGAGGAATTGCTGGTTTGTGGTGACGGTTTTATAATTCCAGGTTCAAGTTTGTTCTATTTAATTATGCACTATAATTCTCATGAACTATAATGCAATAACAAAAGCATGCACCAGGGTTGGCACAAGTCTGTTCTTTATTAGCGTGGGTATGGGTACTGTGCTTTATGTGTGAAATAAAATATTTGGACCTAATGCTGAGTCTGTTTCTTCAGAATTACACAGAGCTCTTCTTCCTTTCAAACACTGAAGCTGAGGCTCTCTGTTCCCTGTCTGGCCTGTTTCTCCCCTGATAAATTCAGTTGTATTTCATTTCATGAAGCCTTATTTGTTTGTAACTGCCTTTGTAATGCCTTAATTGAGTAGAGGGTTCATACATTAACCTGAAGTCCTCTATAGTATCTTAGTTTATGAAGGTTAAAAGTGATTAACTGATGAAAGGCTGCTTGCTGTAAATATTGACATTTCCCCAACCTGCCAGGATTTTGATTAGCTCCTGAAGTTGCCTTAACATTTTTGTTTATCAGGTTATCAGCATTTCCAAAAGCTTATAAACATCAGGACTTTTCTCATGCCAATTAATGTTTCAGACCCTGAAGGCAGTGCAAAACAATAAATGGTGAGTACATTCATCACCTTTGAGTGGGACTGTGTGTGTAATATTAAGCTTGACTGTAAATATTTGCACAAATGGGACTAATTGTGCAAAAATTATTCTCTCAGGCACTGTATATCCTTTTCATTCACTTTTGACGATACTGTTTGTAAATCATTTTGGTTTTTGGAAAGAATACTCCCTGGAGCAAGCAGGACTGCTTTTTACAGCTGCAAATGGTTTATTTGAAGGATTCTGCCTTGCCCAAAAGCAGCTTGGATTTGACAGCAAGTGCTGGTGAACTTTGTAACGTTTGTAGCTGGTGTTTTAGAGAATTCCTCTGAAATCTGCCTTTGGTCCTGGCTCTGACTTCCTCAGAATTTCCATAAGTGTTGCTGGCAATGAATATTTAACCCTTCTGCCTACCAGAATCTTGTAGAGATTAAAAGCTCCCCGGCCTGTGAGAAATCAGATTTTGTGAGATGGATAGCTTTGAAATGCCTTGGGAGAAGCAAAATGATATCAGGTAGCTTAAGAAACCTGTCATGTAGCTTGTAAAGTCAATTATATATATTTTATATAAAATAAAATATACCTTTAGCACTCCTTACTGCAAATTTCTCACAGGTGACCCAGATTCACAAACAGGAGGGGAAACTCTCCCAAACACTCAGGAGTAATATCAGGGGCAGTTAACCAGGGCAATGTGGCTGGGTGACTCCCTGGGCTGGGAACTGCTGGGATGTGCAGAGCTGCTGGGAATCTCAGTTAAAATCCTCCCTGCCTCTTCTCAAACAGCCCCCAACAGCTCCCAGCTTCTTTATTTTAAATCAAACATTATTCTTGGGGATCCATCCTTTGTGTGTCTGGTCCCACCCACAGATGTGGAGAGGGGGCTGCCTCGCTCTGTATCAGTTTTTTTTTTTTAAATAATCTGTTTTCATGGCTGTGTTTTCCTTTAAAACTGTGCTTTGACCTGCCCAAAAGTCTTTTCTTTAGTGTCTGGGGGTTCTGAAACTCTTCCTAATGAAGCTGAGCTTTCATCTCTGGCCATGTATGTGAATAATACTTCTGAACTACTTGCAAGAGAAACAATTTATAATCTAAAAATATTTAAAGCAATCATGTTATTCTGGGTTAGTACAAAGTTTGTGCTTCTATTTTTTTCCTACCCAAACAATTTAATATGCATTTTTTTTCATTTCTGTCATCTTGGTCTGAACTTCTCAAGGGCTTGTGTTGCATTAAAGGCATGAATGATGAAAATATTAGTTATGGACTCATAAACCTCACCTTGAAGAGCAGACTCACTTGTCAGTGGACAGAGAATTTCACAGCAACTCCCAGAGCTGTGGCACCATCAAGGAGCAGTTACAGAGAAAGCCGTGTGCTGAAACTTGTGGTGAAGCATAAAATCAAGGATATTTTTTTGTATTAGGTGACAAATCTAAGAATTATTTAGTTTACCAATGTTTCACGGATTCAGAGCAATTTTTAGTAAAGAGTGAGATGTGATGGTTTTGACAGAATTCTGCTGTCCTCCTCCATCCCTGACTGCATTCACTTTCCCACAAACCCATAGTTAACCAAACCCTTTTTGTTCTCTCCGTGTCATTCCCATTCAGCCACAGGAAATAAACATCTGGACACAGGCACCCTTCTGTTCCATCAGCCAGGAGTGCCAGCAAGCACCAGGCCAAATTCTCCAACCAATACATTGTCCTGTGTCTCTGGAGAGGAGGAGGCTTTTATGTATAAATGCCATTTATACTGAAAGTGTGCTGCATTTTAATAAAAACACTATAAGGTGTGCTGCTTTAATCTTAGGAGAACAATGTCCTTACCTTTTTTTTGCTACTTGATATGTTCCTAAGGGTGTGCTGAACATTCAGCTGCTGGTTTACTGCTGACTGAGGATCTTTTCATTTTTTAGCTGTCTTTGATTCCTGGTTTTCCTACTTTTGTGCTCAGGCTTTAAAGTGAACCCACCGGCTGAGTGCTGCCAAGGTGGAGCAGCTTCCTAAATTCTCTTCTTGAGCCTCATTCTTGTAAAAGAGTGTTGCTCCCTGCTCTAACGGGTGGGCACTGTAATTGGGTGGGAAAGCCAAAGGCAGTGCCAACATCTGCCTGGCATTAAGGCAGGAAGGTTTCAAATCACCGAAACTGCCAAGTTCCTCTGGAAGTGAATGGGTGTGTGCCATCCCTTTGAACTCCTCGAAAAATCCAGGCTCTGTTTGCTGGGAAAGGGAAGCTTAACCTTTTCGTGTCAGCTCCACCTCCCTCACCTCCTTATGATGCACTGAAAAGTAATCCTGCACTTCCCTGAAAGAGCAGATCTCCCTGAACACCCATCCTGCCAGGATGAGCCACTTCCATGAGTCATGGCCGTGGAGGCTTCCCATCCTTTTGACTGAAAGGTGTTTAATGAGTTGCGTTTTAAATGTATTCTGAATTAGTAAAAGCCGGGGAGATGTAGCTATTCTGGTGTTGGGTGTCAAAAAAAAGAAGTTTAAAAAACCCAAAAAAGGCACTTTACACATCTGAGCCTCTGGAAGGATGAAACCAGGGGGTTTCCCTGGGAGCAGAGCTTCTCCTCTGCCGCTCTGGCCCCATCTCAGCAGCAACAGCCCCATCTAGTCCCATTACCTGGTGCTGGCTTGCAGCGCTGTGACACCCCGTGGCATGGCACAGCCAGCCCTGCTGGCATGGATTATTGATGCTGAGGAAATGGGAGTGTTACCAGGGCTTTGTTCAGAGCTGCTGAGCCAAATAACAGTGCAGAAGTAGCTAAAAGCAGGGAGTGCCCATAAATTCACAAATGTGCTTGTTTAGCCATTGATTAAATGTCTGGCCATTTATTCTGTCCAGATCTCAAAGGATCTCAAAGCAGGAGAGATCTCTAGCAGGATCTCAAAGGCAGCTGCAGAGAAGCCTTGTCTGCAATGCTGCTCTCAGAGCCTAGAGTGTGTAGGGTGGAAAAAAGGAGATTTGTGTGTCCCCATGAACTTGTCTCCAGGCTCACCAGGGGAAACAGTGAGCAAATCCTATAGCTAAGGGAATCTGTAAGGTTTTTGGGGCTCCTGTAAGTTGTTGCAAGCTGGCATCCAAGTTGGAGAGAGTGCCCAAAGGCCTGGCAGAAGTTCAGAGCATGCAGCAGCTCCCCGAGCACCGCCCCGGCTCTCCTTGTACCAGTCACAGAGCAACGCCGCTCGCTGCAGAGATTATCAAAGCCGTAAAAACACCAGCTTCTGTATTTCAGCTCTGTAAACTACACGTGCACAGCACTCTCCTCACATCCTGTACAACCAGCAAGGGCTGCCCTTGGCTTTCTGCTTGGGTGTCTCCCACCCTCCTGGCACTGGGCTGTGCTTCAGGCAGCTCGCTGCCATTGCTGCCGGCACACAGCTCTGGGTGGAGCTGAGCTCAGAGGGGTTCTGGGGTGCATGAAGGTGTGACAGCTGCACCACTGCCACCAATTTAAAACAGGCTGAGATGGCTGAAAGATTGCTGGAGTTTTTAATGCTGGTGTTGTGAGCATTGCTTGTGCAGAGTGGGTTGGGTGTTTCAGGTCACTGCAGCTGCTGGTTTGCCGTGAACAATATTTAGAGCAGTTGTTTCGAAAGACATCTACCTAAAATGCATCATTAGGGTGTAGCTCTGGGTAGCAAACCCCTAAGTTTAGGAGGTGAATCTTGGCAGCTGTTGACCAAAATGGGTTCCTTACACTTGGGATTTTGAAGAGATTAGGAAAGGTGGCAGATTAATCGTGTGGGAATATTGTGGAGCATGGGGCTGTGGGCACCAAGTCTATCAGACTTCTAGGAGCACCCTTGGGATT
Source organism: Sitta carolinensis (assembly GCA_032173965.1). NCBI lineage: Eukaryota > Metazoa > Chordata > Aves > Passeriformes > Sittidae > Sitta > Sitta carolinensis. The sequence goes on along the minus strand of CM063294.1, from coordinate 10,315,947 downwards.
AACACCCATCCCTAGCAAAGCCCCAGGGCTTTATGCAGAGAGAGGCCTGCTGGCTCTGTGGGCTGGAGCAGCTGCTGCACCAGGGAGGGTTTGCAGCAAACCACAGCCCCTTTGTCCCCCAAAACACTGATTCCAAGGGGGCTGCAGCGGTTTGGAGTGTGCTTTGGTGGCTGTGCCAGAGGTCAGGTCTTTGGAGCCTGAGTCACATTCAGAGAGACTCCATGTGAACCTCTTCACTGGTTTCAGGGCTTTGTATTGGTCCCTTATCTGTGATTAAAACTTTTTTGAAATGGAATTTGGCAGGAAAGCCAGGTGTGAGTGTTATGTTCCTGGCACAGAGCCAGTGCAGCCCCTGGTCTCCAAAGGTTGGTGGCCTTGGGTTTTGCACTCCTTTGCCTATTGTTAGAGCAATATCCTTCTGTTACAGACTGGAGGGTTTTTTTCTTTTTTTCTATTTGCAGAAGTGACTGGCCTTGCTGCACACATGGAAGTTTTAATAATTATTCCCAAGCAGCTCTGAGAGTTTTTTAACATGGAAACAAGTTCTACATTACTCGTTAAATTGGTCAAATTTCAATAAAGTCAGGAAAACATCTTGAAAACAGCATGAATATAATTTACAAAGAAAACAATCCAAGCGTTACTGCCAAAGAGTTTTCCAACAGGAAGGAAGAAAGAATTTCTCTTTCCCCCCACACAGAATGACTGTACTGTACGTTAAATTAGTGGGTTTGGGAGTGAAGGAAACCACCACAGGATCCACAATGTTAATAAGAGCGAAGCTGGTACCCGATGTGAGGATAGGTCTTGATTCTTTGTTGCCTTCCTAGGTAGGGCGTATGAATCCTGGCTGCCAAATCTCATAATCTTGTAAGTAGCTCTGTGTCAGCTTTTTATCCTAGAGGAGCTCTTGCTTGCTGTGTTTTTAAGTGCAGCAGTCAATCTCCATGCAGGGCCTGAAGTTTGGATTCTCAGCAAGCATGGAAGTGAATAGATGCCCTCTTTCTCTTAATACCATGTTGTCCTTTAGTTAATCTGCTGAATCAGAGCCTGCATGAACCAAGTGCAAAGCCAAAGTGGGCTGACCTGTCCCACTGCAAACCTCTCTGGAGTCCTGAGATCAATGAATCTCAGTGCCCAAACCACAGTGCTCTGACCTTGGCTGAAGGGGCTCAGGTGAAACCTTTGTGATTTTCCTTCTCAGAGTGAAAAGATGGACAGTGCAGCAGAGCACTGCCAGAAAATATAATGCTTATTTCTTAACAAAGTAAAGTCAGAGGCCTACATGGCATGTTACATGTCCAAGCCATGTAAAGGGGTTTTTACAAGTAGGCACTGACTGGAGGCATTATTGCTGTAATTGCTTGTACTATCAGCTGCACTACCTGAAAGGAAAATATAAACCAGACCCAAACTTGCCTGATGATAGAAGGAGATGTAAAACTACAACTGTGTCTGGTGACCACATTTCGCAATTTTGAGATGCTTTTGCACTGACATGAAAGGTAATCTTTCCAAGTTTTTTGCAATACGAAACTCAGACCTCAAGATCAGGGTCTGGACTGATTGCACATTCTCCTCTTTCATGGAGAGGGACAAGTTTGTCCACACTGAACTTCACAAACTTTTCTGCTGAAATCTCATGTGAAATCAAAGTAATTTTTGAAAAACATTTTAGTTTTGATAAAAGGGTGATTTTTTGCTTTAAAAGAACCTCACCAAACCTTTTAGTAAGAACAGCTCCAATGCATTTTCTCTGACAATTTTTACATAAGCTTCCCCTGAGGTTCCTTTGCAACTGATACAGAGTGGGAGAGTGGCTGTGCAAAACCCACAAATACATTTTTGGAAGAGCTGTGTTTTGCAGCAAGGCTGCTGCACTGTTAGTGTGTGACACTTTCAGAAATGTTGTGAGGTTTAATTAACTAAAGCACTTTATCATCATTATAGAAATGCAGTTCTACGAGGTTATTACTAGACTTTCTAAGGGCAACATCTGTATAGGAAAGAATTAAAATTTCAAACTGGTGACAAACTATTGTTTTGCCACCAATAGCATTGGGGGGGGAGAAGCATGGAATGGGCACAGCTACTTAATTAAATTATTGTGCACTTTTTTTTCCTCTTCACTGTTATTTTAACAGCTGTGCTCCATCTCTGAGGCGTATTTGTCTTTATCTTTGGCCACTTTGTCAGAGTTGGCAGAAGGAATCTTAGGTGGGGTTGTTCTCTTAGCGAATTAAACAATGACCAAAACTTTGCTCATTTCTTCCATCATTATTTCAGATTTCCATGGCTTCATTTTGACTGAGCAATATATGGCTCTGCTCTGGAATATGGGAGCAGCTCAAGGACTGTAAGGCCTTCAAGGGCCTGCCTTTCTGGGGAGAGTGTTCAGGGACTGCTCTGTGCACTGTGCCATCCACCTACGCACAAAGACAATGCAGTAAAATGCTCTCACAGCATTTTAAAGTGCATGAAAGTGCTCAGGTCTATAGTTTGTGCTCAGGCAGAGTAATGCACTGGTGAGATGGATTTTATCTGAGCTAGGTGACTTTTAGGGGTAGTAAACACTATTTAATATAAGCTATTTGAGATCCAAGCAGTTCCAGTACTATCTATTTCTTCATTTTAGTGCCTGGTGGCCATCAGAGGATTTAATTTGCCAATAGATGCTGCAAGTACCAAAGCCACCTCCATCTGCTACTGTGACAGAATATGATTAACAGGAAAAACACAGGCACTTGCCTTTGCTTCTGTCTAAAGTCTCCTTCTGGCAAGTTTATCAAACTTGTGTATGAAATCTGTCTTTGAAGCTCACACTTGTATTCAGGGTTTGTTTGGTTGTGTTGGTCTCGGTGCAGAGTGCAGGCAAAGGGGACAAGGAGCAGGATAGGTAAAAACAGCACAGAGAAGTGTCAAGAGAGCAATCTGAGCTGACAGTGGGAGCAGTGGGAGAAGAGGGTTCCAGAAAGTGGGACCATGGATACTCTCTGTTTTTTTACAGAAAGTCCCAAGTCTATTTTACCCCCTGGGATCTAGTGGTGATGGCATTGTTACTAGCTGCTGTTAGAGATTTCAGGAAAGTCTCAGGAAAGCCTTCCCCTCTGATGTTCAACTGAGCAAAAAAAAGAGAAGGCCAAGTTCAGATGTTTAAAGAGATGAAGGTTGCAGTGCCCTGGTGTTAGCCCTGTTTGCCCTGGGTCACTGTGGCTGAAGCCTGTGCGCTGCACTCCTGACATTGGTTTGTGGCTGCTGAGGTCTTGGGCAGAGGGAGCTCCATCAAGGGCATCAGCCACAGCCTGGATTTTCCTTCCTTTCTCTTTCCCTTGAAAAATTTCAAAAACAAATAGTCAAAACCCCCATTGGCCAGTCTGGGCAAACCACCTGCAAACTTCTCCAGAAAATCCAAAAAATTCCCCTGAATGCACTGGGCAAGGTTTTGTGGGCCAGCTGGTATGTTTTGGTGTGTCCCTGGAGATTCCTTAAAGGACTACAGCAGGGCACAGAGCCTTCCTCTGGCTGAGCTCTCCCTCAGCTGCTGACAGCCACAGCCCTGTGAGTTAATTCCAGCTGCACACCCAGAGGTGAGTGTTGGCATGTCCACGAGGATGGCAGCTGGTCAGGTGCTGTGACACCTGCCCATCTCCAGTAGAAAATGCAGTCAGTCAGCGCCCAGGTGGGACCAAACCTTCTTGCAGGAACCTGCTCACCCAGGGTCACTTACTGGTGGAGTGCTGGAGTGTTACGATGATCTCTTGGCAATCTCTGATAGAAGAAATAGAACTCCAATTTAAAGCACAAAGAGAAGGCTCAAGGAATCTATCATTATTAATCCTGCTGTCAGTTTTAATTTTGGGGACATTACCTCACTCAACACTCGTTGAAGAGAGCTGCCAAAAATGGTGATGTCATCATCACCAGGCACATCTGACCCTGGCTGCTGATTGCCAGTGTTGAGTGCAAGTTAATAAATCCCCTGGTACCTGGATACACTCTGGAGTTTTATTACAATGCAGGCATTCCATGATACCCTGGTAATTAAACAGTCTAGGCAGGAAAGCAACCAAGCCACCATTTTCTCCTGTTTAGAGGAATTGGAAAATATAATTGTCTTTCAGGTCAGCTTCGTACAACTGTCATGTAAACCTGTGTCTGGATTGTGATGAAAACTTGGATGTAGGCAGAAATTCAAGATGAAATATAAGTGAGAAATCAGATCTGCTTCCCCAGATTGACATTTGCAGAACAAAGTGGCTCCTGACAGTCAGGGCACTCCACCTCCAAGAGCCAGAAACATTTCCATTCCCAGGGAAAACTGCAATTCTGACATCTGCATATGGATTTAGGAGTGAGGATCCCACCACTGCTGTGCCTCTATCTCCCAGCCATGGCTGTGAGCTCCCTGCCATAGGAATTTTGAGTGCTGCTCTCTAGAACAACAGAGCATCCAAGTCTGAACCCAGTCTCAAGTCCTGAATAGGAGCAACATATATTTCTTGTGAGTAAGGAATCTTAGCCCATCTCCAGACATAGCCACAAGATGAGACAGGCACAGCATTCATAGGGCTGCCACATTCCCATGGCAGTAGCAGCATAACTTCTCCCAAATTTACAAAGCCCATTGAATAAAAGAGCAATTGAAGAAGTCATGTTGATGAAGCAAAGCCTCTGAAAATGGGAGCAGAGCTGGGGACTTTCACACCAGAGAAAGCTTTCAAGTCATGCTTGTTTGGAGCTGACATCTGTTTACCTTTAAAGGTCTATAAATAATATTACCTTTCCTCTTTACTGACTGCTGGAGATGATGCTTTGCTTCTGTTTATAGACCCCCTCCTCCTCCTCTGTCTTGATATTGGTGTTGTCTGGCTGAGCAATTTGACATCATCATCAGCACAGACGTTTCTCTATCTCTATAGCAATGTGTGATGATGCCACAAACAGAGGATTATGCAATCTGTGTAGGCTCAGATGGAAGGAGGGGCAGGGCTGGGACTTCTGATTTAAGCACAAATGTCTCTAATAACAGTAAGGGGAATGCAGAAACTTGTTAGCAAAGGAAATGTTTTGGTTTTTTTTTTTTTTTGTATAAACGTTCTCTTTTCCAAGATTTCCACTGGTGAGAATGTCCCTCCTTAAAGTCCTCCTATACACATATATGTATTAGATATGCACAGTCACAGACAAGCATATTTGTGTGTAAGTGAATATATGCAAATACAAAATGATTCCTAGGATTTGCAGAGGTGTTGCCAGTTCCCTGCTCACAGACTCTAAAGCATCCAGAATCTCCTGAGCTTCACCCATCCCAAGCAAAATGGTGCTCTGGGTCTGCCCAGACCTCACACTGCCCCTTCATTAAAGGACTGCCCTGCCAGCCCTGTCCTCTGTAATATCTGAGGGCACTGGTGTCCTTGGCTAGATTGAATTTCTTCTTTGGATTCTCCTTGTGCACACCCACCCTGGTCTTTACCAGGCTTGTCCTGTGGTTAAAAGCACAGCAGAAATGAAAGGAGACTTCAAAAATCTCTGCCTTTCCAAAAGCTGTTTAGCAAACTGTAAGAAAATGCCTCTGTTGCCCTCCCCATGCCTCAGTTTCCCCAACAATAGGGAAACTAAATTTCATTCTTAGGGAGGCACAGAGGAAAACTTTGCTCTTGTTTCCGAGGGCATCCATGGAGACTCTGGAAAACATGCTTGTTTATCTTATTTTTATTGAACATATGAATGCATCCTATCTAGCACATGTTGTCAAAATCAATAACTGTGTCTTGTTACCAGTTTTTCCATTTATGGCATATTGTCCTGACATAGCTGTAAAACCTCAATGAATATGGTTTTAATAACCCAATGGTATTTAATGTACAATCGCTGTCTTATTAAGTCTAAATTAAATCCTTACTTGAGACACTTAATTTAAAGTGTGACTGATCTTTTCCTGGCCTGGAAGGAGATACTTAAGTGACACTTCTTCCAATTTGGCCACATGGTTGAGGGGGTGGGATTTAAATAATGTATTTTGATGATACCACTCATCTGGTTAAAGCTGAATTGCATCATTTTATGAAACATCAGAGACAGGATCAAATTAAACCCAACTTCCCACCAAGTTAACTCAGCTGAGTTTCTGAGCTTAATAGTGCATTCAAAACACACACTTATTGTGACTATCCACTCATCAGCATCTGCTTGGCTTTTCCAAAGGAAAAAATGAACTGCACCATATTTTTCTACTCAGAGCCTCTTGTGGGGTGCCTTTAGAGCTGACAAAGACAAGGCTTACATTCTGCTGTGGGCACACTAATAAAATAAACCTAATAAAATAAACATTACATGCAATAACGATGCTACTAAATCTAAGTTCAATGTGTAGCTAAAGTGTTACCCACAGATCTATTTAGAGTGATGTGCCTGGACTCTTTTTCCATCCTTTTCCAACCAAGAGTCACATAAACATTTACTAAATTGAAACCGTCATCAGAACCAATGGGAGCTCCACGAGCAATTTTGGCATGTGCAGAGCTGGGGAGGGCACTGAGCTCAGGGATAAACGACATGCTGTCACTTCTCTGTGCCAAGGCCACCACTGAAAAATGGCCAGATCTGAGGGTTTGGAAGAAAATTTCTGAACAAAAATGCCTGGACAGCATCACGTTCGTTGTGTCTGTGCTTTGAGGCTGGGCCACACGATGATCATCAGGTTGGATTAATGGAAATTGTGCAGTTGAAGGTGCTCAGGAGAGGAAAACACCCTTTAGTACAGGCAGGCATGGAGTTTCAGTTTGATGTCTGGGAATACATTGCACTGGGAGCCAGGAGAAGAAAGGGCAGTGGGGTAACTTCTGGCAGGATTTTCATTTCTCTCTCTTTTTAGCCTCTAGATCTTTGAGAGCACTGATGGAAAGTTAGGCAGGGTCATCAGTACTGCAGCTCTCAGCTCAGATTCTAGCTGCATCTGAAGTTACTCTGTATTATTTATTGAAAATAAATTCTGGAATATTTCAGTATAGTGTGGAAGCTTGTATAAAAACAAAACAAAACATAAAAAAGGAAGGAAAGAACATTCCTAGAATTTCAAAAATATTTTTATCTGTGGAAAAAATTCTGCTAAGCAGTCTCTGTCGTTTGCTGGCTGCAAACACAGTGGCTCTTTAGGCAGTCACTGGAAGGATGCAGTGCAGTTGCTGAAGAAATGTACCCCCAAGAGGTGCTCTGGACTGGCTCTGTTCTGGGTCTGTCTCCATATTGAACAAATTTGGTGATGTTTTCTTTGCTTTCTAGCAAGCTTGATGGTGGTGCCCATTCTTAGAATGAACTTGCTCTTTGCACTACTTCAGGATCTTTATCAAAGTCCCTGCTGCTGGATTTATGGGATTGCACAAGAGCTGCTTCTGGCACTCAAAAAAACAAAGGAACACCCAGGTCCCAGTGGCTCAGAGGAAGGGTTCAAAGTGTGACCAAAACCTGAGGTCAAGCATGGGGACAACGTAAGCCCATTCCTCTTTCCAAGAGCCTCAAAGTTCACTGAGAAGCATTGTCCTGACTGCTTCAGAGGATGGGAAGTGCTTGGAATTGGCAATAGAGCTGGTGTAGGCAATAAAGGGGCAGGGCAAGGGCAGTTCATGGCAAGGATCTCTCTAAGGTGAGAAGTTCCAGAGAGGTGGTGGAGCTCTGTTTGCAGAGTGCTCAGAGCTGTCTCTCTGAACTAAAACTTTGAGGTTTTGCAGTGCCAGTTGCTGTGTGCAGCCTCACAAGGGGCTCAGGATAAAGCAAATGTTGTTGCTATAGAATCTTCTGAAAAGAACTTGAAATCACAGCTTGTCCTGAAAGCAAGGAGAATGTGCTCAGCTCAACGTCACCACCAGCAGAGCCTAACTGAGGGCAGTATAACACTTCATGTGAAAATATTTGTGTTCCTGTTACGTCTTCCATCCAAGAACTTAATGCCTATTTGGTTCAGCTCAGTCCTGGTGATTGATTTCTCCTGGATGCTGGGGTGAGAATTGTTTTAACAGTTTGCAGATGGACAAATGAAACAGGGAGGTGTCCAGTGCATTACCCAGCTCTGTGAGCTAAGCCAGTGGCAGAACAGTTGTATCCCTGTTTGATCCCAGCCAGGTTTAATCCCTTTTTTTTTTTTTTTTTTTTTTTTTTTTTTTTTTTTTTTTTTTCGTTCTGTAGAAATTTGACTTCTTCCCTAGCATGTGTACACTTTAATAACTGAATCATAGCCACAGGAAATGATGAGGCTGAAGACACTGATGAAGACCTTTCATAGTGATATTTATCCCTCTTGTTCTAAATCTGGAATGATCCTTTTTGCAACAATTCCTGTTCTGTGGGATATATTAGCTTTGCACGGTTGTTGCTGCTGTTGTGCCTGTGTATTTAACAGTCTTCCAAATAATTTACTCAAGCTCACAAGTTTTAGGAGCTTTTCCAGAATGAAAGAGAAGGAAAGGGATATGTTCACCCAGAATGTTTTCCCTGTCCCTCTTTTGTCTATCATTAATTGGGAAGGGTTTCAAGTGATAAAACCAGCTTGTTGTTATAAGTCATCCACATGCTAAATTAAAGTGGGCAAACTGACATGGCCATTAAACCCTCAAAGCCTGAAATCAATCAATAAAATCTATGGAAAATTACTCTGAGCAAATTAACATCCTTTAATACATAAATGCAAATTTTTTTCCATGTCTCTGCATAAAAGCTAGTGAGAAATTTCATGTGCATCCTAATCTCATCCCAAGACAGGCACCATGCACTCTCCTTTTTCCACCTGCACCTCTTCACAGGAGTCCATAACTCTCTGGAGTGGAGGTGCTGGGGTAAAGCAGCTGAACGAGTTTGTGTTGTGTCCTCACTTTCTGGTAGATTTCCCCAAAACATCTCTTTGACTTCAGTGTGACCATTCCAACCCCACTGATGTGCACACAGAGAGGACAGCTGCATGCACACAGCTTGGAGGAGCAGAGCTGGTGCATCAGAGGGGTTTGCAGAGCAGTGGAACTTAAAGCTTTCTGGGGGCTGAGGACAAACACCATCCATCTTTCTGTGCACTCTTGCGAGCACTCAGCATTAATATCTGAGGGCCTTTTAGTGCCACTGAAGAATTTATTCTCACAACACCACTGGGAGAAGGGATTTCATGGCTTTAATTTCAGTATCAGTAGGAATTTGAGAAACTGAGCCATAGAGCTGTTGCTTTCCACTCAACCCCTGTCTATGGGTATTGTCAAAAGATTACCAGATGAGATAAATGAAGTAGAGAGCGTTCCAAGAATTCTATTCCCTTCCTATGCATCAGTGTTTCGAGAGCTTTAAAGACTTTGAGTGTGTGTAATTGTTTCAGATTTGGGCTAAGTCACCCCAGATAGAAAGTGCAACAAGCCAACAAACTGAAGGGCTGGGCGTGTTTTTAATTGAATGGTCAAAAGCTGACAGTTTGCTGAAGGAGAAAAGAATCTGAGGTTGTGAAATGCAGGAGTTAATTTCTCTGCCAATAAAGCTCTGAATGGGATTTCTAGATGTTTCCTATCAATAAATTGTTCTAATAAAATGTTGTCTTTACGCAAATTGAAATTTTCTGCAGGAAAATACTGACTTTGCTGAGTTGCCCCCTCCCCTTGGGAAAATTTAAACAGGGCTTCCTGGCTTCCTGCTGGGAAGATTTTTGCCAATTTTATTTTCTGCCTGAAGGGAGAAAAACAAATTGATGCATGTTTTCCAGCAGCCAGCAGAGCTGGGAGGAGGAAGGAAAGGCCAATTGCCCTGGCTGTCTGCCTGCCACACAGCGTGGCCACCCCTGCCCATTGGGCTGGGCGGGAGGAACAGAGGCAGGGGTCCTGGAGGACTGCTCTCCAAAACCTACCCAAAGTGCTGCTGCCAGTTTGAATGAATGTTAACCTATTTTAAAAAGCAATTTTTAAACCTCCTGTAATTTAATTTTTTTGGTTTTTTAAGGAGAGAAGGATGCAAATTTGTTCAATTTTTTTTTCTCCCATTGGAATGGATTTGCACTTTCTGGGCTGGTCCTGTCACATGACAGTTACAAGGATTTTGAAAGGACAATTGCTTTTGAGAAGTCTACAATACCTTGGCAGCTGGAATTCCATCAGATAAGCAATATTTGATTAATATTGGACAGTAGGAGGAGACAAAATGGAATAGTATGGACATATTGGAAAAGCACTCACAAGAGCTACTCATGGATTTGCAATATTCCAGCACGGGTTGCCAATGCTGCATTAAAATATTGCCTCAAAAGCAATTCCCCAAACCCAGTGCATGATAAACTGATGAGCAACCCCCTCCTTCTCCATTCCACATATCTCCTTCAATGGTATTTCCACTCATCTCCTCTATTGCCAGTGGCTTGAACAAGGTTAGTTCAAATGAATTTAAAGCAGGGATAAGTATTGTCAATTCAAATCATGGGGTTTCCAGTCTGTGCCTGGGACTGTCCCCAGGGCAGGGATCCCTTGCTGAGACAAGTCATCTCCCCTCCCTAGGTGAGAAGAATCACATGAGTGGTGGCCAGGAAAAGGCAGGATAAGGACAGAAACAGGAGGCAAGGAAAAGGTTTGCAGAGCAAGGAAGACATCCAAAATTTTGCATTTCTTTTCACATTGTACTTTATTCCAAATCCTGCCACAACCTTCCTGGAGGAGGGGGAAGGGCACGGGCTGATTTGCATCTTGTGTTACTGCTGACAGTAGGAGGTCTTAATTGGGGCACCAAAGAGCAGGTGTATGCTAACGTTAATCTTCCCTTTCACCTGTCACTCATGCAATGAATGTGATCTCTCCCTCTCATTAGCAGCCCTCTGTCACATGCCGGGGAGCTTTAGAAGGGTCCCTCTGAAACTTGTTGGGATTGATTTTCCTGCCCGTGCTGGGTTATTATTGCCAGACCCTGGACAACCGCTCCCAGGGAACACATCTGCCTGGTGGAGGTAGGGATAAGCACTGCCTAATGGCCTCAAATTATGTGTGCCTTGTGGAAAAATAATCAGAAATTCATGTATTGGCCTAATGATAAGCAGATAGAGACTGGCTCGTTGTGAAAATAACGCATTGTGCACTCGAGTGTTACAGAGATGACCTTAGGAGGAAAGTTAATTTAGCAAAGATACTCAATTTGGTGTTATCTCCAAATGTTGATTCCTGGAATCATTACTCACTCCATAGTCAGGCAAAACTTCCCTGGATTTCAAGGACTCCAGCTGGAGCCAAGAGGAAATTGGCCTGGGAGAGGACGAAATCGTAATTCTAGAATTTGGAGCTCCATCTCTTGCAGTTCACCTTTCACAGCAACAACAGCCTAATCCCTTGCTTGAGTGATGCCGAGTATTGGAAACAACTCTGAGCAGCCAAGAGCAGCTAAACCTGCTCTGCTCTGCTCTTTGTGCACCCTGACCTCTGTGTCTTGGGAGGAACCTGCTGTCAGGACAGTGATCTCTGTCTCCCAGCCTGCGTTTCTCACAAAGAGAAGGGCAGAAAGGCAAATCACCTCACAAAGAATTTATCTGAGCTTTTCGCATTCTTCTAGTGCTGCTCTGGAACACGTTCTGCTCTGGTTCACTCAGAGGTGAAATAAATAATTATCTTTGGGGGAAAAAATTCACATGGTTAAAAGTATTATATTCTGAGAGCAACAGTTTGTTGGCTGTGAGTGGGATCCGGGGGGATGAGCATCAGCTGCAGCCTGGCTTCTGAGTCAGAGCAGGGTCCCGTGGGAATCACAGCTGCTCCAGGGCTCCAGTGCTGCTTGTTTCCTTCAGGATGATGATGGCTGGCCTCTTCTTTTATCATTCCCCTCCGTTGTTGGGAGGTGGCTTTCTTTATCATCAGATTCCTTCCAAAAGCAGTAATACTGTGATTCAATAGAATGGAAACCAAGAAACAAACGGGACTGACACATTGCATTAGTAATGTAATTCTAACTCATAATCTGTATTTTCCTTGCTGAGGTTGGGTCATGGTATGAGACTTTCTCTTTTCTGAGTTTAGGGGAAAAAAACCACCCTGTAATATCTAATTATGTGTCCCTTTTTGGGATAAAATACTCAATATTCAGCTCTCCTGTAGAGGGAAACCAGGACTTTTAGAGGAAGAACCAATATTCACTTTTTAGAAGAACCAGTATTTGAATAAGTGTGGCAAAAATTGTGATGTCCACCCTGCTCTCATTGTAATTTCTCCACTGGCCAGTGGCAAGCATTTTATCTTAAATTTACAACCCCCTTATTGTCTGTCTTTTAGTGAATTCCAATAATTGAGTTCTTCAATTCCTGTGTTTACCTGGTGTGCTACAACCAAGCAATTACCAAAACTGTAAGAAGCAAGCACAGAATCAGGAGGAATATCACGATTGATTTTAAACATATGATTGTTACAGACTTCATAACCTGGCAAAATGGGACAGGGAAGTGCCAGACCTGATGGGATACCTCCAATAAGGCTCTGCTTTGCCATGATGCTGGATGGGGAGCCCAAAATCTGTTATTCCAGTCTGTGAATCTGTTGTCTTGAAATGTACAAGCTGCAATTAAGAGCTATTGGATAATAACTATGCCATGAAAATGTCCTAAACTATTAAAGAGCTGAAGACAATAGTGTGCTTTTAATGTTTCACATAAACCATTTGGGATTTGAAGAACTTTCAGTGCTCGTGATGAAGTTGGAATATATCCTCGCTTGGGTTAAAGGGAAGGAAGAGAAAAAGCCCTGAATTAAAATTTTTAGCTCGACACCCTCCATTTTTCTACAAGTTGTTCAATTCTAAACAGGGAAAATAAAATCAGCTTTGTTCGTGAGCATATGCTTTTGACTTTTTTTCTCTTGGAGCCTGTGAATTATTAATAAACTAATTTCTCTTTATAGTTCAATCTTTGGAGACTTAAAGTGCTCACTCAAATGCACTGAACAAGAGGAATGCTTCAGCTCCAATCAGCTCCTGACTTCTTTGGAAATGCTGGCCTTGAGGTATCTTTGAGTCTTTGAAATCAATCTTTTATTCAGCCGGGAATTTCTGATGGCTTGGAGGTCTGGTCTGTTAATTCTGCCTAATGCCCTGTTTAAGTTTGGGGTGTTTCTATCAGATGATTTTCTGCTTTTACTTCACTGAAGGACTAAGAGCATCCCTCTCTCCCTTCACTACACCCTGTTCCTTTGTCTCCAAGCAGAAAAAAAATGTTTGTTGGGCTTAAACAAGTAAGTGGGGGGTGGGATGATCAAAAAAATACCCAAAAGGGCACCTAGGTGAGATCTTGGGGAGTTTTCAAAGCCAGGTTTACCCAGCTTGATCTCTAGGGCCAGGAGTGCAGGTGTCAGAGGGATCCCTGTGCTGCTTTGAAGATTTTCATCCCCTGCCTCACCTGAGGGTTTCTCATTCTTGGTTGATCATTGGCACTACCAGAGCTGAGACAGAGGAGAGGGAGAAAGCAGGGAGAGAAGGAGGCCAGGGCAAAGCCCTGAAGTCCTGTGTCTACCAGGATGTGAACAGCCTGCAACAACTGGGCTGCCCAGTTTTGTCTGCTGTCCTCTGGATCATCTGGACCAACATTTGGGTCATAGACTAAGTGTGTAACATCTTCCATAGAGGGCTAGCATGAACCAGAAATGACAAGGCTGGGAGCCTTTTTATTCAAAACATTGTAATTTCTTCTTCCCCAGAGCCTGAGCTGAGAGCTGGACAAACTCATTTCAGTTGTGATCCTGTGAAACAAAAGCTCTTAATGATAAAGCAACATTGTTTGGTCTTTTCATTCTCATGCTTCTAAAAAAAGCTACCATATGACTGAAAAAGGTCCACATGAAATTTAAAAATAGGCTGAGGGACTGGGTTATAAGTCACTGAGCTCCATGTGGTCAAATAAAAACAACTATAGCAAAAAATTACAGTGCTAATTTAAGCTCTACAACAGAATTTCATTTAGCAGAAATATTTAACTAAAGAAAACCACATTAAGGCAGTGGCCTTCATTAACAAAAATGTCCTGTGCAGAGGTGACTTCCCATTAAAAATTTTTTTGGGAAAAAATTCTGACTCCTGAAAGAAAATTTAAACCAAAATGGTTAAAGAAAAAAAAAAAAATCTGGATTTTTCTAATGTCTGATGTGTCTCTCTTCCTCAGTTCTTACTTCTGGGGCAATTTGGAGACTCTTGACCTCCTTTGTGGTGGGATAAATCTGTAGTTGCTCCACCGGATGCAGAGCTTGGTTCCAGCTCCGAGCTCTGGTGGTGCAAACCCATGGTGTGAGCAGGGCTGGGGGGAACACAGGGGCACAGCAGGGCTTTCTGCACAGCATTTATTTCCCAGCTCTCTCTGAGCAGCTCTGTGAGGCTGGGAAAGCACATCCCAACCTGGGAAAGCACATCCCAACCTGGGAAAACACACACAAACCTGGGAAAACACATCCAAAAAGGAAAGGGAAACGTTTCACTCTGCTGGTGTGCAGGGGCATCCCCAGCAAGGGACAGAGCCGATTTGATTCCAGCCTCCCATTGAGGTCGATGGGATTTGTGTACCTCAGCCCATGAAGGTCTTTGGGAAATTCCAGCCATGAAGGTTAATTATAAGCCTTTAATTAATCAGACATTCACTGTGGGCTGAAGTGGTCTGGCTGTCTGAGCTCTGGCAGGTCCTTAATTAACACCGCTGGGGGCTGGGGAATGGGGTGACTTTGAGGCAGCTGCAGGTCTCTGGTGAGGGCTGGGATGGTGAAGGCTGGGATGCTCAGGATGGGGGCTGGAGATGCTGCCAGGGGGCCAGGGCTGAGCCCGGGGCTGGGACAGTGATTTGTGCCATCCATGTCTGGTGCAGTCAGTGAATGAGCTCCACTGGGCTCCCCAAAGTGAATAAGGAAAAAAAAAAAATATCAAGGGTTTCATTATTCCTTATGCATGAAAAATTAGAATAAATTGGTAACTGGAATTAAAAATCCAGACTGGCTGGATTACTTGGTGAAGATTCTTAAAAAAGGCTTCTTAATTTAAAATTGCCTGAAAATTGAGGTAGCAATAGATGATGTCTCTGAACTTTTCTTTTTTTTTTTTTTTTTTTTTTCATTAATGTAAAGAGTAATATTTGAACTGCACAAGATTTTCTCATGTCCTGGGTTTGCCTGGCCAATTAATCTCTCTAACATGTAGCTGGTGCTCTGGAGGTACCTGGGGCAGAGAGGGCCTTGACTCTGCAGAATATGGGAATATGGGAATATGGCCTGAGAGAGAACTTCTGGCCTCCCTCAAACCAAAGGCAAAGTAGCATTAACTTCAAGGGATCTGGGATTTCTCTCAAATAATATTATTAGCAATGCTTCAATGGTCTTTAACTTAATAAATAAAATGACAACATTAGAGAGAGATGCTTATGAGGGAGGAAAAAAGCCATTTTGTTTCTCCCAAAATTACAGGAACTCTATTTTTTTTCCTTCAGACATACACGGCATTTTTAGTAAGAGGCAAAAATATGACGAGGGATAAAATAACTTTCAGTTGATGCACTGAAACATTTTTAACTACCCAAATGATGGAAGCTGCATCCATGAGAAAACTAGAGAGGACTCCTAAAACACTATGAAGCCAACAAGAAAAAAAAAAAAAGAAAAAAAGAAAATAAATATCCCCATTCCTGGAGGACGCCTGTTTCTTTAAGCAGCTGTTTCTTGTCTCTGAGGTAACAAAGTTGTCATGTGATGCATCTGTTACCATGGCAATAATCTGTAATTGTGCAGAAAATCCACCAAAGTAGCGTGCAAGTCCTTGGTGAATTGGATGGAGAGAAAATCGCCCCTGTGAAGCCTTGGGCTGATGCTGTTGTGCAACTGCCTTGGCCAGGCAGCCCAGCCTCACCTCCCGTGGGCTTCCCCTGTTC
Organism: Sitta carolinensis; assembly: GCA_032173965.1. Classification (NCBI taxonomy): domain Eukaryota; kingdom Metazoa; phylum Chordata; class Aves; order Passeriformes; family Sittidae; genus Sitta; species Sitta carolinensis. Next base: position 10,300,067 of record CM063294.1, on the reverse strand, counting down.
CCTCGCTCTGGTTCTGGGGCCAGAGTTTGCCTGGTGCTCAAACCCCCTCCCCACTCCTGCCCCTGCTGGGTCACGGGCATCTTCTCCACCCTCCCCTGCCACATTCAGACATTTTACAGAGAGGATCTGGAAACTGCTGCTGTTTTGGCCAAAGGTGCAAGGACTGAGACTTTTGAGCCGTTTGTTCCAAGTGCAGGTGGTAACATGGCATTAAATATCATGACTTGCTGCAATTGCAATGGGAAAGGCATTCCCGTGTTTACTTTATGCCTCTATCCCAAAGGAGAAGTCCCCAGCATCTCCTTTGGCTCTGCCTCCATCAGGAAGTGTCATTTCACCAGCACCTTGGGAACAGCTCCCACACACCTTCGTGTGCACACAATATTTGTATTTATATAGAATATATACATTTAAATAAATCTTCTGCTAGCAGGCCGAGTTCAGAATCCTTTAGAACCAACTGAAAATAGAAACACAGAAGGATGGGAAGATGAAATCTGCAGAAGTTTCTGCCCTGCATTAGTCATAAAATACACTGCTGGAATTTACAAAGAAAATCCTTAAGCATTTTGAATCATCTGCTCATGATATCATTGGGCTAAAAGTGCTTGCTACCATCCAAATCAAAACACCAGGGAAGTCTCATGAGAATATGCCTCGTGGGCAAATCCCAAAAGGAGAACATCTGGATTTAAGATGCCATTGCCCTGTACTTAACCCTAAGCCACTGAGAAAAATGACTATTCTCCCACTCTCACTCTCTCTGTGTTATTAGTAAATATTTATACTATACAAGCACCCAAAGGCTTCGAATAAGAGTAGACTTCCATCTTGAGGCTCGTGCAGGCCTAACAGAGCCCCCTCTGCTCTGCAGGGCTTGCTTGTTGTTTATTTTTCCTCTCAGCTCTCGTGAGAGGAGCTGCACCATGCCCAGAAACTGAGTTATTTGATTCAGATGAGACCCTCATTTCTTCCACCGGGGGAAAAAAAAAGTCTTTAGTTAAGTGGGGTTTGTTCAGCTGAGGCAGCTTAGAATCAGTGAAAACTCTCCTGTGCCCACCCCAGCAGTGCCACCTTTAGCTTTGCCTGCCCAGGCTCTGATACAGCCTCCCTGGCCTGAGTTAATGACATGAAACTGCTTTGTCTTCCCTTGTAGTGCAGCTGTTAATTGGACTGATGTAGATGATTTAACACCACTCACACTGATATTCAAGCCTAAAGCTGGACCTCACAGTCCAACATTTGCAGTGAGTAGATTGAAATTCCCCCCCTCCCTGCCTGTCTTTTAAGGCTGACACAGGTGCCTCACCTGCAGGAGTGAGGCTGAGGTTGAAAGGACCTTACAGAAAGTCATTTGCTCTCTGATGTGTCCCACAGCTGAACCCAACCCCACTGAGGGGGTGACCTGGGATCTGCCTTTTTCCCTCTGGTTTTGAAAGAGGGATTCTGATATTTCAATTGTGGGAGCCTCATTTGACCATAACCTGAGTTTTCTGCAACCATTTCTGAAGGGGAGGGTCCCAGTGTAAACTAGATGGAGCTCCCAAAAATCCATAGGACCTTTGCTCCATACAAACTTCCCCCCTGACTCTTTTGCTTGCAGGTTTCTGGTGAGATGGAAACAACCCAGTTACGCCCTGGGTGAGCCTCCCCATTGCTGCAGACGTTCCACAGCTATGCACTCCTCAACACATCTAACATGGGGAAGCACAATTAGCATAATTCACTGAAGTAGGGCCTGGCCTGGGCTTTCTCGCTGGGAGCCCTGAGCTTATAAAAGTTTTGGGAAGAGCAGCAGGGATGTGGGTTCTTTGGTGCTGGAGCTTTATTTCTGTTAGGAGTAGTATGAGTGCTGCCTGAGGATTATCACTCCCTGTTGTCCCTAAAATCCTCCTTCCCTTGGAAAGCTGGGGAAGAGGTAAGAGGGTGGTGTGTCTACATGCTGAATTTGGGAGGCCTCCAAGGGAAAAGTTGATTTGGAACAACCCAGGCTGGGTCTTCCTGGGCTCCTCATCTTGGCTCTGCCCTGAGGATCTGCTGCTCCTCTTCCATCCTTTTGCAACTTTCCTGCTGGACATGCTGAGACTTTTCACCTCTGGAAAGAGCCCCCTGGAGATGACTCACCACACTCCCCCTGCCCTGTGAGATAGGAAAGCTGGTGTGGCCACTGTGGGAAGCCAAGAAGCAGCAGCCGAAGCAGAGCTGTTCTGAAATAAGTGCTTAGGAATGCTCTGACCTCTTGCTTCACTGATGCACCAGTTTTCTCCTTTCTTTTTGTTTGTGGGTTTGTTGGGGGTTTTATTTGTTTGTTGTTTTTATCTCTTTTTTTTTTTTTTTTCCAGAGAGAACACTAAAAGATCTGTTTGTACATAACTTTAATCTGCATGCACACATACCCAGATTCAGCCTGGGCCAGGGAAGAAGAAAGGGGACCACAGCTCTGCCAGTTGTAGGTGTTTGGGGCTCCAGACAGCTGTGACAAACTGCAGCCTTTTTACTACCTTAGAAAACATAATGGACCACTTTTGTAATTTTAGCTGTAAATGCACTTCTGCTGTATCACAGGACAGTGCTTGAGTATGAGAAAAGAGAGAAATACAAGAAGTGCAGAAATTATGTGGTGACAGGCCAAAGAACAGAGCTTATAACACACCCACGGAGTGTTTCCTGTGAAAACAATATTCTCCTGGTTCTGTTCATGATGCTCTTGCTTCCCTGCTTTAAGGAGTAATTTCTCAGAGCTATATTTTAGATGTTCAGCTCTTGTAAACTCTTCACAGTTTAATACATTGCAGCTTTTCTGTTTGCCAAGCTTGAGTCACTGGATTAAAATTGCAGCCGCCACCACAGCCATCAATGTTTCTGTTAACTTCCTGTCTCCTCTCTTCCCAGGCTCTACCTAATAATGGCAACCTGTGATCCCAGTTTGTGCTGCACAGATGACTAAAGAACATAAACATCTCAGTCTCTCCACAATTTGGAAGCTGATAAATAAGGTGAGAGCTATGTGTGTCCAACTGAACTTGTTTGAAGTCGCATCAAGCAGCAGAAGTCCTTGTCTTGTGTGGTCATGGGCTGAAAGGAATGATGGAAACTGATGGCCCTAAGTGAGCACCTGGGGGAGGGATGGCCCTCAGAGGGGAGGGGTGTCTGCTGGTCTGTCACTGCTGCTGTAGAGCAGAAACAGAAACTGAGGTTCCACACAGACTGCAGGGATTGCTGCATCCAGTCAGGAAGGAATTGTCTCCTGGAGGAACTTTGTTGGTGTCCATAGGGATGCAGTATGGTTTGCAGGGTAGGATCCCCTAAGGAGGGAGATCTCCCTCACTGCATCTCTGCCCTGGATGGGGCTGTAAGGTGTTGCTGCCCCTCCTGTTGCTGTCCAACCCATGGGTGGTGGATGTGGCACTGCTGGTGACAAACCATGGGGTGGTAAAGGCTCTGTGGAGGGCAAAATCTTGAGTGAGGGATGTGATGGTGCCTCAAAGCCTGTGAAATGGAAATCCAAGCAAAACTCCATCTAAAGAAGAAGCTGAGTTGAGGCTGTGTTGGCTCCTATGCTGTTGGTTGATGGTCAGCAGAGACCAGCTGGCAGTGAGCTATGGTGGAAAAAGGCTCAGGGAGAGCTTCATTAGCACCAGCGCAGTACAAGTGCCTGCTGATAGCTAAATGCTCTGGAAACTTGTGCAGCAAGGAAGGAGATGGTACCAGAGGGAGCCTGAAAGGCCAAAACTGAGCTTTTGGAGGCCTCAGTGTTTGAATAAAGTCACCTGGGGATGCGTCGAGCAGAGCTGGGGATGTGGGAGCAGCGGAGGAGCCTTTAAGGTTGTTTAAATCTTTTAGCAGAAATCTCAAGCTATAAACGGAAACATTTCACTCTAAGTCAATAAAACTGATCCAGTTTTTGTTCAAAAAAACCCCTCCCGTTCGAGCCATTAAAACTAACAGCTCAAATCCCTTAAGGGAGCCAGCTCCACGGGCTTGTGTTTCCACAGGGTTTACTGGCAGATTGCATCAGTTGCCTTCCATGCCTTGGTGAAAGGCAGTTGGCACTTCAGGCACGTGTATCTGGTACAAGTCTTCCTCAAAGTGTCTGGGTTTGTGTGCAGCCTGAGTGCTGGTGGCTGAAGGAGTCCATATGGCTCCACATCAGGAGAATGTGGGGCTGGATGTTCTGGAAAATCATCTTGTCCCCACACTGGGACACTCATTCTCCAAAGGCCAAGCACCTTGCTGGGTTGGAGATGTGATTGTTGGAGAGCATCTGTCTCTGCTGGGTTTGCTGTGCACTGCTGGTTGGGGCAGCAGGGAAGGTCAGAGCTGCAAATGATGGAGGAGAGGAAAAATATATCTTCTTTCTGAATCTATAGATGTGGATACCTACAGACACCTTTACTTTTCCCTTCTTGCCTTTCTTCCCAAGCCCTGAGGTTTGGGCATCTTGTTTTTTGTACTCAGAAATCAATCTGTTTGATAACCTGACTGGGAATAAGCAATGCAGCTACATACTTCTGAATACTTATGTGTGTGCACAGTCTGTTTGCTTGATATGCTTCAGTCTCCCTAACATCTGGTTCTGGCCAGTTGCTATCAGCCTCTTGGTTTTATAAGCACTAAAGTCACTCAGTTTTTAATGCAGGGAGAAAAAAAAAAATACAGCCCAAAGAGTATAACATTTACAAGCATTTTTTGTGGGAGTGGAGACAGGAGGCCAAGTTCTGCTCTTAGACAGAGTCCAGCCTTTGCATTTTTGTGTGGGCCTCCAAAACCATATTTTTTCCTTAAGATGCCTCCTCTTTAGCCAAACTGAACTGATTCCTGTCAGCTATTATCATTTCAGTATGAATGGGTTTGGCATGGAGTCTTGAGGGAGGGTCATCAAGATGGGTTTTTGGGGTGCTCTTCGAAGGCCAGCTGGACTGTCCTGCCTGCAGGGGGTGTGTGCCTTGGCTTCTGGGAGGGGGGGCAGGCTCAAGGTAGTCTCATGTTTCTGGTGGCCCAGCCTGCCAGTTTTCTCATCTGGTGTCCATGGAGTGCTGCTCAGTCGAGCTGAGGGAGATAAGCTGTCACTCCCCAAACCGTGCTCAGCATCTGGACCCCTCCCCAGGTGTCTCTTTAAGTGCAGCTCTGAATGTGCCAGAGGAGACCTTGATGTTCCAAAGTCATCTGCTCAGGATAAGCAGAGACAACCAAGGCTGGATTTTTATTGAGCACATATGGCAGTGGAGGATTCAAAAGCACAAGGTTACCTGACAGGCTCATTTGAAATATATCCATAAAAAACCCAAGCATCTCCAAAACCACTGCTGTTAAACCAGTTGCTGACACAAGCAGAAAATCCATCAATAGTGTGATGTACAAAAACACTCAAACCCTTGGAAAAACCTAATTCATGTTGTCTAAATGCAGTTTACAAAAGGGTTGACCAGCTGCTATCTTGCTGTTGTTCACTACCACATTGTCTCCTCCTTGGTGTTCACCCTCTTAGGTGAGATTCCGAGACCTGAAAACTCTCCTTAAATAATATGAATAATAACTGCCTTGAATAATTTTAATTACATTGTTAAGGTTACCAGAAACATTAGCCATGCTAATTCTAACATGCAGAGCACATACCAGTGGTCTTGTTTGCTCTGCAAGAGGAGCAGAAGTGTGTTTGGGAAGAAAGGGAGATGCCAAACCAGGAATTGCCTGTGCTTTGAGTCTCTGAAGGGTTGCAATACACATATGGATGGAATTTAGCTCTAGAATAATATAATGATGTTGTAAGTGGAATCAATCTGATCCACTAATTCTGTTTCTGCCAGTTTTGTTTTAAAGGCAAATTCACTTCACTCTACACATGCACATAATGGGTAGTTGAGGCAGGTAACTCTGGGAGCTGCTGAGCAGGGTTTCCTTGTGGGTTTTCTTTTTGGGCCAAGACTCACTTTCTGGAAAGGATAAGAGAGAACAGACACACTACTTGTAGGGGTCCTGCCCCTCAGCTCCTGAACTGCCTGGTGATGGTGTGGCACTAATTCAGATCCTGCAGAATTACATATAGGTTTCCACGGTTATTTTTTCTGTTGTTACCAAACACTTGAAATGAGTCTGTGCTGTGGTCATATAGACAGGAAAATGACATCATGCTGAAAACCACAAATCCAAAAGCTTTGGAATCTGAAAGGCAAATCATATTCTAAGCAGAAACAAAAAAAAAAACAAAAAAAACCAAAAAAACAAAAAAAACAACTCGATGACATTTGAAATGGAGAAATTTCTTGGATTACTATTATTATTATTTTTAAATTCTCCCCTGGCTTCCCTTCCAGCCAAGGCTGTGACAAGTGCATTGGAGCTGATAATAAACACCCACCTCTAAGGTCACAGCTAGGATTTTTAATTTAAATAAATAAATAAATAAGGATGAATCTTCAGTCTCCAGGGATCCAGGACTCAGGAGCAAGCAGCACAAAGTGTGTTTTGCAGGGTCAGTGTGGAAGATGGTTTTTTAATTTTTTTTTTCTTTTTCTGTTTCGCATAGCAATGTTTTTTTCCATTATTTGAGAACACAAAACAGCCTTATTCTATATTTCTCCCTCCAGGTTGGTAGGTGGTAGCAATAGGCTTTAGGATGGCGATGCTCTGTAGGAATTATTGACAGTGTGGGAAAACACAGAATTACTCACAGCAGTTACACTGTTTTAAGAGGTCAGCAGATGTGACCAGCTCATCCTGCTATGGATGATGAGAGCTGGCCAGAGAAATGTTGAAGAAACCATATTCCACCAGCTGTTGATGTGTCTCTCAGTGCTGCTGAACCTTCTGGAGAGTCAACTTTGTTTTCAGGGTAAAACAGGGTGGAGGAATTTCAGCAATGTTAAAATTGACTTATTGATACACACAAAACATTTTCTTATTTGAAACAAAATTTCTTTCAAATTTCTCTCCTTAATTTCTTAGCATTCTGTAGTACCTAACTGGGAACTGATTGGAACAGAAATGAAACATTTTGATCCATAAAACCTGCTTTTTTTTTTTTTTCCCTTAGAAAATTCTGGAGAAAACTGAATTTGGGGAAAAGAGGAGGGTGCATTCTTTAGGAGATAACAAAATTTGGAGCTCCCAATTATAAATTCTTTGAGAAATGTACCCTCCATCCTTAAGCCAGGCCTCCTCATTTCCAAACTGAGTCAGTGATTTCTCAAATGCAGCAAAGCCTGCCATCACCTCCCCCCTCCCCAAATGAGGTCCCTGTAATTCCCAAAGATGCACTGCAGGTGTTGGTGTCTGTGGAGCCACTGGAGCTGCTGCTTTGTGTCATCCCCACTCAAGAAATCCTGTTTGAGTGGCCCTTTGTTTTTGCAGTGCAAGCACAGCAAATGGTGCCTCCAGCCCCATCCTCTGCCTCTGCTCCCTTTACTGCTATCCCCATCTGGAGGATAATATAATGAGAATAGTTATAGAGGTTGTTGCAAGGAATCACCTACTATCATGCACCTGCCAACAGGGTGGATTAACTGTCTGGTTCTTTTAGGAACAGAATAAATCCTGACATATTTTGAAAATGTATCCTCACTTGCTTCTGCATTTCTGTTCTGCTCGGTTTCATCTCGGTCATAGCTGGTTTTCTAAAAGTGCCACTATTCATATTGGATTTGCACCTTGCAAGCACCTGCAGGCTTATTGTTTGGCATGGCCTGTTCTTTATTGATTTGATTTTTTTCTCTTCCTTTTTCTTTTGTGTTCTGTTTTGTTTTATAACATTTCACGGTGTAGACACTGACTTTACGGGTGCTGGGCCAGCCTGCTAATTGGTTTCACATCTCTGTTTGAGGGTGGATTTGTAGGATCTTTGCTGGCTCTTGCTTATTTCTTTTTCCCACAGAAATGAAAGTGAGAAGCAGCTCAATAATGTTACAGTACCATTAATTTCTTCCTGCAACTGCCTCTGTGCAGACCACAGAGATTATTTAGTGGCTGAGAGAGGGCAGGGTTGGTGTGAGGTTCCCTGGACTAAAGCAGGAAGACTTTTCCAGTGCCACTGAGGAGAGAGCTGGAGCAAGGCTCAGCTCGGTGCTGGATATGAAATGTCCAGGTACCTTCAATGGCCAGTGCAGGGACACTTTTTATGCCGCTATGATAAAGCAGATCCTTAGAGCCAGGTGAACAATATAGAAGTCTCTCGCTGGCTGATGATCCAGTTCAAATCAAAACACAATTACTTGTTTCTTCTGTGTTTCCTTGAGATGTGATGTGAATTTCTGGAGGGCCTGTGCTTGGCTGTGATGTGGGAAGGGGCAGTAACAGGAGCCCCAGGGGAGCCTCGTGCCTGCACCAGCAGCCCTTCCACTGTGAGTTGAGCTCAGTCTCACTGGCTCTAGATAAAGAAGCTCTCACCCCCAGTGACTGCTGCTCCAGCACTGACATCGGTCTTAACTTCTTTTTCTAACCTTGTCTAATGCAGGCTTTTCAAAAAATGAAAACCAGATCCTTGTATTCGTTACAATTAATTGAAGACATTATTTATACTTGTGAATTAATTTACTGGAGTTACTGTTTTGGGAACTAAACATGTCCTGATAATACTGTGCCTTCAGCTCTGACTTACGTGGCAAGCTGGCTTTTCTAGAGACTATTTCAGAAAGTGAATGCCAGGGTTTTATCACTGGTTTACTTTTGCCATCTGATAACGGCACTGGTGCTTGGTTATGGGCAACAAAAGTCAGATGAAACAGGACATCCTTGTAATAGCATATGCTGTTCTTCATGGTACTTAAGACACACACGAACAACAATAAAACAACTTTAGATGAAGGGCCAGTGAATGAGAACACTGGGCTTCATTCTTTCCCTTCAGAATAAATTCCCTTCTGTCTGCAAGCATCTCATTTGCTGTTTGTACAGAAAGTCCTTTGTTAGCCATTTCTCATTACAGCTATTGATAAGGCTTGTCCAAAAACATGCCAAAGTGCTTTTGTAAGTCAGATATTTTACATCAGGCACCAACAGCTAGTAATCATACAGTGGGTCTCTCTTAAAAACTGTTTCACTGTTGCCTTTTTATTTAGACAACTTTGCCATGATACTTACAGCAAGGGAATAGTATGAACATTTCAGTGTGGTGCTCAGTTGGAAAAGCAACTGAGAAAGCTTTAACTGTTGAGAAGGAAACTCCACTTTAATTAGCATGATTTCCAATACTGCTGCTTGTACAATATAAATGTCTCGTATTATAAGGACATTTGTTTCCATGAAAATAGTACTGAAGACTGGAGCAACTTTTTTGTGTGTGTCCTAAGATAACATTACAGCAAAAAATAAAAGTGATTAGTATTTTTTCACATTTATACAGCTTTAAGAAATATGTATGAAAATATTAATAGTCTGTTTATATATTTATATATATGCAAAGTAAGTTGCCCCCTCTGAGTTTATTCTTTGCACATTTGTTTGCAATTTGCAATTTCAGTGTTGTTTGCAATTTGCAATTTCAACGCTTTCCAGTATTGTCTATCCATTGCCCACCTAAAATAAGCAGTAATATGGAAAAATGATTGTTGGAAATGGTTATAAGCCATTTCTCATAACTCCAAGCGGTGCCAAATGAAACGATTGTGCAAGAGGCTGTAAACAAACAGAATCTACTTTTTCTCACAATGCATAGTTAAATTGTGGAGCTCGTTGCCACAGGATGTTGTTGATATCTGCAGCTCAAGAAGCAACCAAGCAAGTGAGTGGAAGCAAAGGTCTCTGAAGGGCCATTAAATGAGATGACGCAGATGTAGACTTCGGCTCAGGAAGTCCTTAAACCACAAATTGCTTGAAATGGAGAAGTTATTGAGAATTTCATACTTGCATCACTTCTTACAAGCTTTCTCTCAAATGCCTATTACTATCCATTTCCAAAGACAGGATGTTGGATGGACCTTTGGCATGACCTGCTCCAACCTCTGCAGTATTGTGCCTGTGTCCCCTGGGGAGCACAAGATGACACATCCTGGAGCACAGAGAGAGGAACAAAGGGTTTAATTCATGTTAGACACGAAGATATATTTTTTTTCAGGTGTGGAGAGTGTAAAATATCTTATTTTAGGCATATAAGAAATCTGTGAACCTCCAATTGCCAAGTACAGGGAGCTTAGTTCCTCTAAGCTCAGTTCTTTGGGGAGACAAAACTGGATGATGTTGTGTATCAGGCTGGAAAAGGTTTATTTGCTTGGGAAGAGCCTCCAACAGTAGTGTGTGAGAACCACAAGTGGAAAAATGTGGTGAGCTGTGCTAAGAGCAGGAGGAATGGTGACAGCTGGCTGAGTTCCTCATTAGCTCTGCTCTGGTGGCTGTGCTGTGGCTTCAGGTTCCAGCTCAATTCAGGTCCCACTAACTTCAACAGCACATCTCCCTACAAGGGTTTCCTTATTTAGAAAACTTCGTCATGGGCTGAAGAAAGATGAGGCATTATGGGATCCTTTCCCTTGCTTTAGAAATCTCAGTCTCAGGTAACAGAGAAAGAAAGTGACTGCAAGGAGTATTGAATTTTCTGAATTATTCGGATTTATTTTTTAGGGAACCTCGAACATTTTCTCTGGCAGTACTTGTGAGGTGGAGTAATTTTCTAGATGGTATTTGCTTTTATTTCAAAGTAACACCAAGTACCTCCCTTGAAGAACCCAGATAGGTGTATCAGCCTCCATCCAGATTATTTTGTATTGACTTTAAGCAGACCAGTTGTGGGGAGCCAAAGACATTCTCTCCTGAAAATAAATGTTGAGCTCCCCTCATTGGATATAAAGCACAACAGTCACATTTTCAGCCTTCGGCTGCCAAGGACACCTATGAGCATTTTCCTACCACAGACATTTTGTAGGCAACGTGGAAAACATGTCAAATGCCAAAGGCATTAAAAGAAGGAGCCAATCATGAATAATTCATTTGGAATCCACTATAATGACATTAGTCATAATGAAGCCTAAGCTGGTATTAACATGTGCAAGTAGGTACAGAGCTTCCTGAGGAATCACTCTCTTTTAGGAGGGGCTCTAAAGGAGAGCTTGGAAAAGGGATATTGTTTCTATCATCATGATGCCCTGGTCCGGAGATAGTGGGGTCTGATTGTCTCCAGGAAAGTGCACAAGCTGTGGTGGCTGTGATCAGTTATGAGATCTTCAGCCTCTTAGTGATTTTGTAAGCAACTTCTTTTTAAGCCACAGGACAGCAGTAGATGTGCTAATAGAATTGTTGCTTCAGAAGAATAAGTCATCTGATCATATTTCTGTTCCTTTCTTGTTCTTCCATGCAAATGGGGCCTTTTTGTGTCTGCTTCACAGCTGCTGAGGGAACAGAAGAGGTGTTGTGGATGGAGTGAGAAGAGGGTGGGGGTTTGGGCTGGCCTTTGCCCTGGCCAGTCTACAGGAGAGCCCCAGAGAGGTGAGAGATGTGGCTCTGGCACACTGGGCACTCCTGTGCTGTCAAAGTGTGAGAAATTCACTAGGCAAGGAAAAACCTGTGCAGTCTAAGTTCAGTAATGAGGTGATCCAGAACCAGACAAGCCTTAAGGATGTGCTTCTGCTCTGTTGAAATCCTGTGATGATCAGGTTTGGGTTTCGCCCTAGATATTGAAATAATTGAGCAGTAGGTGTGTGTTTGGAGCTGAGTGTTCTTAGCTGGGACTGTGTGAGGGTAATCAAAGGCAGAGCTGACAAAGGAGATGGTTCACAGGTCACTCTTGCTGAAATATGTTTGCATTAAGTTGTTATCAGGGTCAGTCTGCAGAACAAGATGTGAGTGATTCAGAAATGGGCACAAGGGCTAAACAATTCACGCACAATAATTTGCTTTGCTTTAGCCAGGACTGTTCTAAATCTCAGTGTGAGACCAGTGTGAGCTCTTAGCTCACTGAGAGGGCAGGCTTGGAGTCCTATTTTCATCATTCCTTCCATTGCCATAATCCTTATGCAATGACCACAGAGCCCTTGCTAGAGATGCCCTGACCTGAAAAAGCAATCTGCTCAGCTAATGAACATCCTGCAAAGTGCCATTATGAGACCTTTGCCTTATGAGGTGGAACTAATTAGCCAAATTACTAAAATCATAGTAAAACTTAGCAATAGTTACCTAATGCCATTAAGCCCTGAGAGGTGTGTGGTCGCAATATCACACATGCAGCTGTCAGGTGCACCAATGCACCCAGCTCAGCAGACGCAGCCAGGAGGATGCCACAATGACATGTTGGAGCCTTCCCTGCTGCAAATTATTTACTTGTGCTTACTGTACATCAATAAATACGGCTCTATTTCTCCTGTGTAAGAATTTGCAAAATAAAGGATGGAGGAAAGAAGAGTATTGTTCATCTTCCCTTTATTTTTCTGACACTAGAGCTACAGCTCTGAAAAAAACAAAGGGCTTGACATTTACCATTCATAAATTCTGCAGAATCTGAGATCCAGGCTCTGAAGCAGCAGGAGTGAAAGAATACAGAGTTCATCACCTGCTGACACTTATCTTGAAAGGAGAGTGTCAGAGGCAAATCCTGCCGGTTAGGACTGAGTGCCCAAGAGAAGTGTCAGGTTCCAGATCTTTTGCAGCATGAATAAGATAGGTCTTCTATCGTGAGCCTGCAGAGATGCCAGGACCTGCACATGTCTGGGCACAAAGGGGAAAAAGCCTTTTTTTTTCCTCCTTGAAGATTAGGACAGCTGGGCTTGGTAAGGACCCCGCAGTCATCACAAGGCTGCCCCTCAACCCACCCTGTTCCACACATACCCAAGGGTCATGAGCATGAAAATTAAATAAATTTAGGTTTCCTTTATGATTATTTTCTTTTTCCTGAAGAGGATCTCAGGTTATGGTACCTGTCAGGAGGCTTATCTCTGTGGAAAAAAGCTCTCCAAGAACACAATTCAGAGCACCTCTGCACAATCCCTGCTCTCAATTGCTCACAGAAAGAGAAGTTTATCCCTGTTTGTTAATCATAGTGGCAACCTAGAGAGACAACTCTTTGAGATCAACTACATATTTTAGGTCTCTGAGGACTTCTCCTGACTGTTTTTCTGTTCACCTTAGGAAACTGAACTCATTTGGAGGTTACAGAGGCACTCTGGGTGGATTTCCCAGTGCTGCAGGAGACTCTGTGGGTGTGCAGTGAACACCCTGAGTTCATGCTTGGGGACTCTGCATCAGCTCCACTGGTGCTCAGGGGTGGCCAGTGACTGCTTCCTTCCATACATCCCCAGGAATGCAGAATTTTCTGAGGAGAGCAGAAGCAAACACGCACATATCTTCTTCCTCAAGTGCTGACCTGTGAGTTATGCCAGGCAAACACAGGTGCTTCAGGGAATTGTAGTTCAGGTTATTATGAAGTACTGAGTAATTGCCTCTGTTTTATCTTCCTCACCTTCTCTGCTAATGATACAACCTATCCCCTGAGGAGTTAAACCCATCAGTGTCAGTAAATCCAGGTAATTCCAATAATAATTTTAAACTTCTGTCTGTGTTTGCATTGTCAGAGTTGTGGCATCATCTTTTACTGGATGGTTGCACGATACAGGCAGGGCGTGCTTTGGCAGAGGTGGGACCTGGGTGGGGTTTGTTATGGAGGGAGGGCAAATGAGGATTTGGATTTCCTTTCTTCTGAACACAAAAATCTTCATTCCCGTGGGAATCTGCTGGAACTTTCTCTCTGCTGCACTCAGATTGGACTTAACTGCTTGAGATCATTACTTGTGTGTAGTTCTGAGTTACTACTGATTACAAAGATCATGTGTAGCTGTAAACATCTTTAATTCCAGTAACTTGAAACAGAATAATTAGTGGTTAAACTGAGCTTCACAACAAATTTTTTAAAATAGGAATGACTTTCCCAATTTTTCACATGTTAATTTGTGGTGTACATGTTATGTGATTTACTGACACAGTGAAAGTGTAGCAAAGCCAGAAAATGCTTCCAAGACTCCTGTGAGGAGATGAGTGAGCTGTCTCAACAGAGAAATATTTGCACCAAAAATAGAGCTCAGCCAAACATTATTTTGGTATGCATAGGAGATTTTCTTACATTTGTCATTCTATGGGGTAAACTGTAAGAAAAAAGCAAATTTTTATTTTGGGAATGTAAAAATGAATATTTTCCCTCTTTTGCCAGTGATTGTGTTAGAATGGATTGTATTTTGAAAGTTGGAATCTTGTTTCTTTCTTTCATGCCTATAATTTCCAGAGACCACATTTATTTGTATTTATTTCTTGTTTTAAATTGCTTTATGCTTTTCTCTGTGTGTGCCTCTATGAGGGATGTTGAGAAAAGTTGTTTTGTTAATGTTCTATTAAAGTCTTTTGAATAGAATATGTTGTCTAAAGAAAGTGTGATATACATTAATCCTGGATAATGTTGAATATATTTGAATTTGTGTAAATGGCAATAAAAGCTAGTGTTCTGTGGAGAATATTTCCAGTAGTCTGGGCTGTCTCCTGGTCCTTGTTTATGCTGTTTATACTAGGACTGTTTATACTAGGACTCTGGACTTTTTGGTCCTGGAGGTTTGAATTTTGTGGTGTGCTGGCTATTTGATGGATTTATTAATTACTTTGAAGATGGGATTCCTTGCTGTCCTATGGAACTGCATTAGAGGAGCTAATATTTTTAATTCCTAGCCTTGAAGGCACGGTCCCTTTGTGTTGTTCAACACATCAGGCAGGTAAAAATTCTGAACTCTGATTCAAGTGAGTGCAGGTTCCTTTGCTCATAAGGAATGGCCAGTCCACGAGTCAATGACTGGGTCATCTTGGGAAAAAAACACCAGGAGCCTCTCTTCACTGAAATGGAGATATTTTTATCTTTTAGCCTTAATGTTATTTTTTGATCTTGTGTCTTACAAGGTGTTTTTCATATTAAGCTGTACCTGTAGCAGTTGCTGCCCTGTGGAATGTTTTTTGGTCCAATGGTATGCACTGAGGAGCTGTGCAGTAATGCAGCAGAGTACAGCAGCTTATCCATCACTTCATACATGTGCTTTGGGCAGCCTCATTTTTTATCCACACCCTTAGAAAAATGATGCCTTTGGTGCTGCCAGCTCAGCGTTGGGTTCCCACACTGAGATTTCAAGAGAAGTATTCAATTATGTAGGCACTGTGCTGAGTTCTAGTAGAACTAATAGTGCAAATTCACACGATTTGTGTGAGCGTAATTAATTTTTCAGCTAATGATCCCATTTGTTATGCTTACAGATTCCACATGTGCTTTGTATACAAGGAAAGAGTATACATATGGGAGTGCTGCAAAGGCATGCCTACATGCAATGTGCTTAAGGCATTTGAATGGAGTTCCTGGGAAATTTGCTTTAATGGGAATATCACAGAAAAATACAAAATATCTGCAGACACGGGCTCTAAGCTAACGCAGTCACAGGTAACTTTTCAACTGTGAGGCGGAACAGTAAAACTGCAAACTTCAGAAGCCATCTCAGGAACTGATAGCCACGTGGCAAAGCTCTGCTTATTTGTAATATTACAAGAAACACAAATAAGTGTGTAAGCATAATCAAGTATTTCCTCTGCTGTGTATTGTATGTTTAATGGACCACACAAGATTTTACCAGAAAATCCTATTTCACAAATGTTTTAAATCCACAAATGCCTGGCGATGACATAGCCATAAAATACAGCTTTTAAAAATCCTCCGTTGAGGGGATAGATTTTCTGATGCATTATATCAGCAGCACTGATTTAAACAATGAAGAATTGATTAGAAAATTCGATTCCAGATTGAACTTTGTGAGTAAATCCAGATCTGTGCTCAGACCGCCGTTTGAGCTGGAAGATCTGGAGTGTGTTAGGTTAGGGAAACAGATGCTCTGGTTCTTTGGTGAGGTCCTGCTGCCACTGCTAGAGATGCTGTTTAAATGAAATTAAATGAAAATGGTTCCAGGCAGAGCTTGAGAGAAATCCTGTTAGGCTGCATATCTTGTACAGCATGTAGGTATCCTGCCAACACTTAACCATCCTTTGTAACACCAGTAAGTGTTTGTAACACCTTGATGTGGGTTTAAATGTTAAGTTTAGGGAAATACATTTCTGCATCAGTGGTGAATGAGAGCTCTGAAAGCTTTGCATCTCTGCTGTTGCAGATATTTTCCTTCACAGCAATAGCCCTGACATATCCCAGAAAGGAAAAACGCAAAACGCTCAGAGATGAAAAGCCCAAACCATGATGTGCAGAGAGCACACTGCTTCCCAGAGCATTGGATTGTCTTGCAGGTGGGGAAATTCCACAAAAACCCCTGGAGCTTTCCAGCTTCCAGTCCTTAGGAGCACAACACCTGTGTTTGCTGCACAAACAGCAGCCTGGCTTTAGCTCTGGTCTTTGCACTGCTGCTGCAGAAGCTCCCTTACATGGCAAAGCCATCAGTGTGACTTTTGGTCCCCCCAACTCACAGTCTCCTCCTGAAGCCCCTCTTTAGATGTGAGGTGGTTTGCCTGTCACAGCTGACTGCATCAGCTCCTCTTGGTGTGGCATTTCTCAGCATGAATCAGATCTCCTAACTCTAGGCAAGCTGGTGTGTGGTTGCAGTTATGTCTCTTGCACAACTTGCAGTTCAGTTTGTTTAAAGTGCCTTCCCTCTCTTCTTTGGGCCAGGGATTCCCAGCTCTTCTGTGCACGATCCTGTTCAAAGAGAAAGAGCAGGAAGCCCTTTGGACAATGTGGTTTGTTGACCATGATCCCACATTTTGGGTGTGAAAGTATTGATTTGTAACACTATAAAAGCACAAGACACCTTTCTCAGTGTGTCAGGGAAGAGCAGAGGTTGCAGGAATCATTTGCCCCCTTAGACAGGGTGGCCTGTTCCTGTGGGAGGGAGGCTGACCCTGCCAGCCCCTCACTCCAGTGCTTCTCAATAGGTACAAGTGGCCTTGGCAACCAAGATGAAAATCTGATAATCAAAAAGGTTTCATTTGCCTCTGCTGGGCTTGGGGTCAGCTGGCTCAAGGCACCCCAGAGCCCTGCTGTGGTGTGGTGTAGTCAGCCCTGTGGCAGCCTGGAGGGATCTGCCCTTTTCCCTGGAAAGCTGATGAATCTGATGGACCTTACAGAGTTCTGTGCATCTCCAGGTGTGTGTGGTCACACTGTTCAACTTGGACACTGCTTTGGTAGCAAAATAAGGCTCTGCCAGTGGTGAAAGGCAGGAATTCATTCCTGACCCCATGAGTCACCCTTCTGTGTCATGGAGCATGTGGTTTCATCACCCTTGCCATTATTTTACCTTTCAGCTGAGCAGTTACAGGTACCATTAATCTATAAAATAGATGTAGGCAGACTGGAAGACGTCATGTAAAGTCTGCAGAGACACGATCAACAGACACAAAAAGAAAAAGCAAAAAAGCCAGCTTGAAAACATGACCCCAACTTCTTACAGTTGTGTGTTCCAGGAAAATGATTTATTGTTGGCATGTACCCATGTCACACTGGTACTCAGGACCAAGTAAAAGTCACAGTAGTCACTCAGGCCCTTGATTCTGTCATTGTATTTTCAGATATTTCAGGGAATGAGGTAATGACTTTTAGATCAAGGTCATTTTCAGCTGCATCAATTATTTCACTTTCTCCTGGCAAAAGCATCTTCATACCTCTGCACAATGTGAACTCCCAGGCAAATGTTTCACTGGAAAACCTGACTGCTCTCAGCCATAGAGCGCCTGGTTCGTACATTAAATTGGTTAAATCCTTCAAACTTTTACTATGTAACTTAGAAACTGGTATGCAGCAACACTGCATGTTACCAATTTAATGCATTTAAAACAAATTTAAGTGGGTTCCAATGTTCTTAGTCACTGCTACACAAAGGAGAGACCCCATATTTCAAATAACAAGGCTTCAGCAGAGAGATGACGTTAGTGGTGGGTAATAAGCTGAACTATCTATCAAGATATCAAGTATGAAACAGATGGTGAGGAAAAAAAAGGTCCAGATACATTTACAAGCCTTTTAACATGCTCACCCATTTAATTCACTGCAAGGTCACAACTTGATGTCTTAGACATGCAATCTTCTCTTCAGCTGGAAATGAAAGCAGGGCTTAGGGAAAAAAAAATGAAAATAGAGGACTGTTACAGAAGACTTTGAGGGGTTTAAGCAGTGTTTCTGGAAAAGGAAAATGCCCCACCATCAAATCTTACAGATCTTTGTTTGCTAGCACTGAGTCTCAAATGCATGATTTGTAGAGCTGCATCCATTGATTCCTCCAGTGGTTCAGTACATTAGGAGTGATTTTCTGTAATGATTCAGCTCTGAAAAATTCATTCTCTTCCTTTAGGACAATAATTTTGGAGTTAGGAGTGTCCTTGTTTGCACCTCTTGTGGTTCTTTTCCACAAAGATTTGGGGCTAAGCAAATACTCCCTAACCTGTTAAACCTCTGTAGCTGAGACTGAGTGTGTTTTTTAGCTGTCCAGAAAGACCAGCCCTCTTTGCTTTGTGGGGTTCTCCCTCTTACACCCCAATCTTGGATTCTGGCACAATATAACCTGTCTGTACATACTTTCTCACAGCATAGATTAAAATGTTAAAGAACCTCTTGTAAAAGTTATACTTTTAGTTAAAGCCTTCATTCTAGTGGCTGGGGAATTGATGTCAGATGGAAAATGATTTCCCAGTGGTTTGGTTTTTGTAGCAAAAGTCTTCAACTTTTATGTAGATAGTCTTTGAAGTTAGAAATTGTTGTTAGACTATCAAATATTGTTTGAGGTGTCACTCAATTTTTTTTCTCCCTCTTTCTATTATGAGAATGGGATCTTAGCAAAGAATTATTGTGGTAGAAAACGAATGTATGACTGACACTGGAAAGAAAGATGTTTATGGGGCACATACAAAGGGAATTGTTGTGGAACCAAGGCCTGTCAATATAATCTCGGTTAATTCTCCAAGTGTCTGGTTTCTCACTCAAAGGAAGCAGGGTTAAATCTCTAAAGACATCATACTTGAATATGTCATCCATGGTGTGGAATACTTTCTGAAATGTCTTTCTGCTGGTGTAATGTCATACTGCTGGTCTCTCTGAGTCACACCCATAGTCTGAGGCAGGGGGTGTGATGGCCTTTTGGGCTGCAGTTGGCTTGAACCTGCCTATAAAAATTCACTTCCCTTCCCTTTCCTTGCTTTCTGGATGGGTCTCTGGCCTCCCACCTCCCTTTCTCTGGCCCTGCATGACTCTCCCACCACTGTTTTTGTCTGGAGAAGGGCTGAGCATGGGTCAGACCGATAGGTGGCACACAGGGAGTTCTTAAATGGGCCAGAGAAAAAAATATACAAAGAGAAAATGAAAATAATAACATTCCATATGCCACAGGAAAAAAAAATCCAGTTCTGGGTGAGTTGGGGTTTTCCCCATCTTCTGTTTCTATATTTTCCCTCTGATTTTGAAATTACAAACAGATCTGGTTATCCAAATGAGTCATTAACTGCCTGTCCAAAAGTGTGATCCTTCTGTACAGGTTTTTGCAGGACACAGGAGGTAGTGCCTTAGTTTCTTCTGTTACCTGCACTGTTTTAGCATCTCCAGCCAACAGAAAAATCCTCCAATCCTAAAGAGCTCACCAGCAAGGTATGAAACTTTAGGCAATTAAATGCTGCCAGTGACCAGAAGAGCATGGGGGAAAACTGGGATGGTGCTAATCAGCATGATGGTCCTCAACAGCACCTGATTTAACAGCAAGCTCTAAACATGAGTTACAGGGAGTTATTAGGTACCCTGTTGCAGCAAACATTAGAAGATTTACAAGCTCTAGGGAATGCCCAGTTGCCCTAAATTTCTACAGAAAATGGTGACTTGAATTTTTACCAATGTTTCACAATATTTTCAACATCTTCATTCTTCTAAAATAGAGCTGGAGTTTAAATCATCACCTCCTGGAGCAGGGTCTCAATGACCTTTCCTTTGACTCCCCTTGGACTTGGATGGTCAGTAAAAATGCACGAGCCATTCAGCCACACAGAGGAGACATGAGAGCCTATTTCAGACAAGCCAAGTTGCCACTGCTGAGATATAGAGAGGTCAGAATAATTATGAAAGAAAATCTGTATCTAACACCATCCTCGCAGAACCCAAATCACAAATCTCCAGCACTGCTGGAGTTTTCATGGCATCCTCAGTGAGCCTCCTTGGGAAGGAGTGCAGTCAGGCTCTGTGTATTTTCACATCTCTAAAAGCACAGGAGACAGTCAATAAAAAAGGGATGACTGTCTTGAGATTACCCCCCCTCCTGCATGTTCTGAAGGCGACAGAACAGAGTGGATAGCGAGCAACCTGCTTGCCTTGGGTGCAGATGGCTTTAATTGTCATTCCCAGATGTTCTGCCTCTTGAAGGTCAAATTCACCTTGTATAAATCGAGCTGGTACCATCCAGGGAAAGCACAGACATTTTATTTGAAAAAATGTAATAAAAGAGTGTCCTTCTTTCTTGCTATTTCCTTCCTTGTAAATTTAAAGGGAACAGATTGAGAGGGCGGCCTGGCTGGCATGGGTCATGGTAAGGGGATATAGAAGCTTTTGTCTGGAAGATGTGTGTTCAAATCCAGCTCTGTAGCACTGTGGATAAAGCACTGGGGTATTTTGGCTGCTGTAGCTCAGCTGCTGGTATCAGTCCTGGATTCTCACTACTGCAGTCGACAGAGTCTGTTAAAACATGGCAGCATAAGAGCTGTGCTCAAAGAGAAGGGCAGGGTGAGACCTCCACCAGGAAAGGACACGTGTCCTAAGGCCAGGCACGCAGGGAAACCAATGATGCTCTCATTTTGTGGCAGTGAAAAACTGGCATGTTGTGCATCTCTCTCACAAATGTGCCAATCTCTGCCCCAAAACTTACTTCAGCTGCTCATTTCCCCTTCCTCTCCCATCCCATAGGAAGTCTGGATCATCAGCTGGCTCCCCTTGGGTTGCAAAGGCTTTCCTTCAATCCAGCAGCAATGATCAGCAGACAGAGTGTATCCCTGTGTTTTTGTGTCAGTAATGCACAGTGTATTTTTTAAGTGTACTGTAATTAGGTGCAAACATACTGTTGTGTTGGGCATCACCAGATGGGGCTTTTACACGTAGTCTGCAAGGGGGTTTTTTTGGTGTTTTTTTCCTTTTTTTTTTAAAGGCACACGTGCAAGCTGAGACTCTGGGAGGATGTGCTGCAGAGTTGTGTTCAGTTATTTAGGCATCTGTCGAGGCAGCTTTGGAAGCAAGACTGTTGAGTGAGTATTAAGATGTAATCTTCCTTGAGCTTGGATTAGAATCAGTTACTGAGACAGGAACCAAGCTTCAGATTTAGATGTCTTCAGACGTCTCAAGCAGCACCATGAAGGCAGTGGCAGACAGAAACTAGATCTCTTTTAGAATCTCAGACAAAACACATATTTTTCCAAGATGACTATGTATTCCCCTATCATCTTACTGCAGATACAAAAGAAATGAATTTTTAGGGTTGCAGCCTTATCCTTTGATGGTTTCCTTGGGCAATTTTGGAAGAAAGGAATGAAGATTACACATATGATAAATGTGGATTTTAATGGAGAAACAGCTAGAAATTCTAAAGGTGATTAATTAAAGGAAAATTAAGATCCCATTAAGCAACTGTTCAGGGCAATTTCATGCTGGAAAATTTACTGATTCAAACACAGCACTTTGTAAATATGGGCCATGAGATGAATAGGGAATGTTTCTATGTGACATTTATTCCCTTACTTTTCCTGTGAACTGAGAAATTTTGCCTCAATAATCTCAGAAGTTCTGAAACCCCAAATATCTTTGATTCATATTCCCATAGTTTATGCTGCAAGCAAGTAACACCAGAATGAGACATTTGGTGGTTAATTCAAGATACTGAGGAAATAGATCCAGGATGTGTTGTGCACACCAGATCCTGGACTGAAAGTTGTGTTCAGGGCCAGAAGACTCTATTTGCTGCATGCACAGATCCTAAAGCGCTGCCTGAGCCCAGGGCTGGGAGAGGAGAAGGAAAAGCTGAAAATCTGGTGGAGGCACCAATACACAGAAAAAAGGATTTTTATACAATTTAATGAGTGTGGTGGTATCTGTGGGTGTAAGTGAAACTGGCACCAAGGTGAGGGAGATGTCTTTGGATGTCCAGCAGCTGGGAAAATTGGGGTTTGTTGTTTAAGTACTTGGTGGTTATCCATGTTCCACCTTTGCTCTACTGAGTGAATGAATTATTTGTGCAGGTGGTTTGCTAGGAGGAGAAGGGCTAGCCATTAGTGAAGGCCTCAGTGGTGGAATCACAGAATCATGGAATGCCCTGGTTTGGAGGCAATCTTAGAGATGATCTTGTTCCAAGCCCCTACTCACAGGCAGAGACACCTTCCACTATCCCAGGCAGCTCCAAGCTTCATCCAACCTGTCCTTGAACACCTCCAGGGCTGGGGCAGGCACAGCTCCTCTGGGCAGCCTGTGCCAGGGCCTCACCACTCTCACAGGGAAGAATTCAGTCCTAATATCTAATCTAACTCACCCTCTTTCTCTTTGAAGCCATTCCCTCTTGTCCTGTCACTATGTGCTCATGGGTTGGTGCAGTGGATTCTCGTGAGTGGTGTCAGTCACGAGGAGTTTTGGATGAGAGGTTCAGGAAGTCAAAAAAAGGATGGAATCCCAGCTGCTGTCTTGCTGCTCTTCCACAGGTTCACAAGGTGAGCTCTAATGCTTGGGGTGGGAGTTCTTGCTCACCCCAGTTAGAGCAGAGCATCCCACAGGGAATGTAGTTTGCTTTTCTTCCTGGGCCTGAATCAGATCAGGTAATCTACAATGCCCAGCCTTTATTTGGAGAGGTGTCCTGAGCAGAAATGCTGGCACATGTGGGAAGACAAGAGTGCTGGGGGCTGCCCAGGTCTGACTCCAGTGGTCACTGTGCTCACACCACACTGGGGTTCCTATTTTCACTAATGCTGAGTGGAGTGGTGCAGGGACAGGTGGATTCCTCGTGCTCCTTGGGGATATTGATGGCTTTGCTAAGCACTCATTGCTTTTCCGAGTGTTTTAAAACTGCCCTGGAAATGAACTTGCAACTTTGAAAATTTTTAAACCATCGCCAGACCAGCATGGTGGTCGTTGAATAGAATTGGAGCTTCTTTTGGAGGTTCTGACACGGGTTAACATTAGTCCCTAAAGTTCTCCAACATCTTGGCACATTAATGGTGAAACTACCATGATTTAAACAAGCAAGGAGGAAAAGCCAGGATAGAAGGAACTAATAAGTACACAACAAAAACGTTCTGCTCAGCAGTGTGTTTGAGGGGGAGGAAAAAAAAAAAAGATATAAAAAACCCCAGAAGAAACAGATGTATCTGCCAGAAGTTAAATACACATCTGTTAAGGATGCTCGTCTCATATTTGGGGTCAGAAAAATATGTACAAATGTAGCACCTTGCTGATTGACAGAAAATCCTCAGTTCTGGCACTGAGAATCTTGTTTTCTTGACAGCACTTTGTTTTAAGGCTAGAGGCAGAAAAATGTCTTATGCTTGTCCTTAAACTGGAAGGCCCTTTGTTCAGGATACTTATACCATTTGCAGATAATGATGTGCATTGCAGTTTCAGCTGTCTGCATATGCATTTTTATGTTTTTTTATGACAGCTCTGCGTACTGAACTAAAAGGCCATTTAGAGCTGTCAGGAAGTGACAAGCATTACCCTTTACATTTACAATTCTGTTAGCATGCGTTGTCAGGTGGGCTCACCATTCCACCGACATACGATTGTCTTTGAAACCTATGTGTGACTTTAATTTAATACAGCAGCCTCCAAAAAAATAGGAAAAGAGAAAAAAAAGAACCTTATTAAGATTTCCTTTTCCATTTATCTACTTTTTTTCCTTTCGTGTAGTTCTTTTTTTCCCACTCTTCCTTTCTTTTTTTCTGTTTTCTTAAGCAAGAAACAGGGAAAGAGACAAAAGTAGCTGTCTAGCCTGGAATACTGCAGCAAGCTCCTCCATTCCAGCATGTGGTGTTACACAGAAAGCAGTTGATTTATTCCATTGACTTAGGCAAAAAAATTGCTACCAGCATATGCTAAATATTGAACCAAGTAGTGAAAGCAGGAAGATCAGAACACCTGTAACTTACAGACTTTACAAGAACTACAGTCAAAGTATATTATTTATTTTTTCTTAGCTAGCAATTTAACAGTCTGCCTGAGACCACTTCCCATCCTTATGGATCAGTTTTGAATGCACTTGGACTGAGTTTCCCACCAGCCTCTTTTTCTGTTGGCTCACATTGCTTTTCAGTAGCTGCACTGTAGCAACCCCTCCAAGGTCTTCTTCAGATTCCAAAAAGTCACCTTGAGCTGCCACTGATTTATTAATGATTTTAACAAGATTCTACTTGAAAAAGGCCTGCTCTTGGAAGCCCCAAGCATCAGAGCCAGCTTTCCTCTGCTGAGTGGGGATCCAAGTAGGTGCAGACTCCAAGACAGGGAAACTGAGGCACAGAGCTGAGAGAAAGGTTCAGCTTTATTCTCAGCTGCAGAGAAAGTGGTTAGGAGCATCCAAGTGACAATTAAAGCAAAATCTCCATGTGAACAGATTTTTGGCTGTGTTTTTTATATGGTGATGATATGGATGTATTATTTAACTGCTCTCAGTATGTTCAGTTTCTCAAAAGCCCCAACAGAAGATGTATCCACAAAGGGCGTGCAGTCCAGGCAGCAGAAACAGCCTAAACTGCACTCCCTGGATTGCAGAAGCTGATGTGATGGTTATTGAGGGCTGTATTTCAGATCAACACATCAGTACTGTGTGGCTGGAAGGACTGGACAATGTTATAAATAACACAAGCATTTTTCACACTGGGATTTCAGTTTGTTGGATTTATCCTGAGGACTTTCAGGGTGTTCTAAGCAGGGCAGCCCAAATGGCAGGGTCATTAGCTCAGTAAATCCATGTGTTATTGTGGGCAGTGTGGAGAGATGTGTATGGATGGCTTTGCAGTTCAAGAAGGCGTCACAAGAATTAAGGATCAGAGCACAGTGTGCTTTGGAGAAAAGCAACACATGTGGCTACTTTGACATTGAATTCCTTTCCTGTCACTGCATAAAGGCAAAACCCCAAACATTATTTTTAAGCAGCTGTTTTTACACACTCTGGCTGTCACATCTGAATCCATGTTTCTGTACTTCCTAAGCTCTTCATCTGTCTTGAATATGTGCTACTGATGTGTTGCACACCCGGGGAGGCACAGACTCACTGAGGTCATCCCTCAGTGGAAGCCATCCTCTCTTCCTCCTGTGGTCCTTCACTTACAAGGTATTTTTCCCTCTTGCAGTTTGTGGGTATGCACGTTGATTTCAAAACTTTGGGTAGGGAAGCTTGATTCCAATTCTCCTGAAGTCAATGACAGTATCTTGAGGAAAGAAAGATAGATTCTTCAGGCTTGAAGAAGGAAAGTGGCAACAAATATCCAACAGCCTCATTGAGCTTGGTGAAATTCTCTGAAGGGACTGCCATAGACAGGGTGAAGTGTTATTTTACAGTACATCCTCAAAGATACAGGATCATATTATGAGCTCCTGCAGCACCCCTGGGGCCACTGTGAAATTCCCATTGACCTGTAGTGAGATCCCCACCTGGTCTCCTCTGAATGCAGGAGCAAAGTTAAGTAGTCCTTTAAAATTTCTAAGTCTTAGTTTGTTCCCTGCTTGTAAGAAGGGGCAAGAACTCTTTGCACCAGGCTCTCCTGCTTCTGCCTGGTCTGAGACTTGCTGTACTTGAGGAAAAGGGGTATATTCCCATGTATCCATTCCTTCTCCTCCTATCTAACTATCTAACATTTTGCCCTAACCTGTAATACTCTTCAGGGACCAATTACATTATTCCAACTTAGACATTTTCCATTAAATGCCTTTACAAGCTTTTCTTATTCTCTTCATCGACATTCTGACTTTATATCAAATTTCAGCTCCTTGCAAGTAAAGAAATAGTCTGTATGTGCAAATAATCTTGTGTCTGCATAGAAATGTGTACATTGTAGGCAAATATTTGTCTTTACAAGGTATCCTTTTATATGGACCAGATTCCTGCTTTGCAGGTGTTCATTCCTCAAGGCCATGAAGCACTTAATATTTATCTTTCTATATTTTCCTGTGCATTTTCCTACAGTTAATTCTTTTACTTCACTTAGAGCTTCTCAAGAGGTACTTAGCCTGCTCCTTACCAAACTACTGCCATTAAATCATGATGATATTCACCACTTTTTACTTTGGAGACTGGAAATTACATATTGGACACAGTCCTCCAAAACTAGATCAGAAGTGTGACCTTGAGACCCATTTTCAGAAGTTCTCCAGTGCCACTGTTTCATTCTAGTAGAAGCTCCAAACTTTTTGTATTGTTTCAACATTTTATTCCTCAGAAGAGAGATTTCTCTGTTTGGAGTTCAAACATTCCCCCCCCCCCCCCCCCCCCCCCCCCCATATTTTTTTCTGGATATTTTAATAAGATCTTGTTGATGTGAGCAGCAGTCACACAACAGGTCACAGAGGAGGAGCAGCTGCCCCTCTCCATGAATATTTGGGGAAGCAAAGGGAAGAGGGGACTATGAGAGTAGTCCTGACCTTACAATAAACCCATTATTAGGGAAAGCCAGGAGTGCTCTGGAATACTGGAGCCTCGGGAGCCTCCATTACCCAGCATGGACAGGCCACTGGTCACCTGAGAGCTGGCAGTCCCCTAGAGCAGGCTCAGAGATGCTCCCAGAAGGCTTTTCTCAGATCACACTGAAGTCCCAGAGGGAAAGCCCCCAGCTGAAGGTGTTTCCCCCAAGTCCTTCCCTTTCTGATTCTTCTTGCAGCCTGGGGTAGCCCTAAGCATTCTTTGCAAGGATAAGGACATCCTCCAAGGAAGACTGAGACTGAAATAATTAACATTTCATGCAAGTTCACTAAAAGTCAGGGTTCTCTTTTATTGCTGACCCACCAAAGAGTCTAGTTAAGGCTTTTTGCGACTGGGCCTTTGTGACATCTCAATCTATTAAAGAGAAGTTGTAATTTTAATTACGTCTAGTTTTAGCAGGGAGGCACCCATAAACTGTCAAATACACACATAAATAGTGATGATGACTCAGTTATAAAGATGTTATTGATCTTTTCTCTTGGAGACACCAGTTAACTTTCATGAAGTGGGGGGGATTTTTTGCAGGAAATCTGAATTATTCATAGGCTCTCTATGGGATCATAGGAATTGCCATGGTGGATCAGATTGCTTGTCCGTCTAGTTCAGTAACCTGTCTCTCACAGTGAGGAGTACAAGACAAGACATTTCAGAGAAGGATCCAAGAAACCTCAGGGACAGCAGCCATGGGATGACCTGCCCATGGGGAAAATTTCTTCCTCCCTGCCTTCCCCTCTGGCAGCTGGTGGGTTGTATTTGCCCTCCGGCAGGATGGCTTGTATCACATATTCAAATTTAATCCCATTATTTTTATTTGTTATTTGGATTGCTGCATTTTCTAGAGGAAGTCAGCTGGGTCAGGTCCCCTGGTTGTAGGCACTGTACAAACACAGGGAAAATGACAGTCCTTGCATAATGCCATTGTAGCTGCTCTCTTTACCCACACTGTCATCTCTACATAATCATCGTTTAAGCTTCCTCTGGAGTTGTTTCAGCAGCTCAGAGAAATTCCATCTTACTGTTTCTCTGAGACTCCTTAAGCCCTGATGGGGTTTGGTTTGTAAACCACTGGTTACAGATTTCCTTACAGAAGCTGCAGCAGAAGAAGCAGAGCACCAGTGGTGGAAGTGCTTTGGTGCTTCTAAAAGTTTATTAGTCTGAATTAAAGAAGAAGGAAAACACCTGACCCCCAAAGCTGTGTTGACATTCACTCTCTCCAGGAGCCTTTTTTCTTCTCTTGAACATGTGCTGAATTCTAAACCTGAAGTGATATTTGCTGCAATACCTTACACTTCCAGCTCTCCTCACCTGCATTAAGACATTAAACTTTCCACTCAGTCTTCTTGTTTTCTTTCTGCAGCTCCTTTTGCACAAAACTTGTAACCTTACTCCAAAGCTAGTGTTTGATATCTTTATGCCACTGTCTAGGAAAAGATATTTTAGCTTTTATCTACAGGCATTGTCCAAGTATTCTGCAGAAAAATCCTAATGGAGAGCTCTGAAAATCCATTAGGAAATTGTCCACGGGCAAAGCTTTGTGAGAAGGCAACAGTTCTACTGCACTGCCAGTTCCTGCAAAGAAAATCACCCTTCCTAAGGGTGTGTGCATCCTTTTCCAGAGCAGGGAGGGAAATGGACTTTGGTTGGGTTTTGGATTTGTTCTGTTTCATTGCAGTGTTGTTAAATATTTGTGGAGAGAGCTGGTGAAGCAGTCCTTTGCCTTGTCACTGTCATTTCTTTTGTAAATGGTGAGCATTTGCAAACCTTTATTTCCTGCTTGATTTTCAGTTCGGTTATCAAAAGAAAGAAATTAGGCTTAGAACTTCAAATCATAACAAGAACAAACAAGCACAATATTTTAGATATGACTTGTACTGGGAGGAAGAGGGATAGAAATGAAATCTGAGAGACACAAACTCCTACAGTGGCTGTAAAATTCCCTTTCAGAGCAAAAGGGGGAAGTAAAAAAGTCATTCTTCAAGCCCGGTGGAGCTTTTCCCCCCACATGAAATTTCAGCAGATTCTGAGCATCAAGCGCGCAGGCAGCGAATGATTATTTTATAGGTTTACTCATTAAATGACGTGTATCTCCACAGCTTGTCAGAGCAATTAGAGTAACAGATAAGATGGCTGAAGACCCCTTGATGTTAAAACAAAAGGTTGGCATGGTGCTCAGAGAGCAGCTCTGGAGTGTGTCCCCCGGGGCTCTCCAGGAGTGTGCGGATGCTCGGGATCCGCGGTGCGGGCGCGGCAGCCCCGGGATAATGCGGTCACGGAACGAGCACTTCTGCTCAATTACTGCTCTTCAGGTCAGCCTCAGCCTGGGCTCAATAATGGCTCAGCCTGCACAAAGTGCCTGTGTCCAGCCTCACTCACTGTCACGAGAGCAGGGGCAGCAGGGGAGAGAAAGAATTGGGGTTGCTGATGGGTTTGGGACACTCTGTGTGGGGACAGACACAATAAAACCTTTATTTGCTCTAAAAGACTTGCCTGCTGTTTGCATTTGTATTTCATTTCTGCCTGCTCATTTTCAGGCACTGTTCTATTTATATCCACATCTTTTGGGAAAGAGAAAATTGCTTTACTTGGACCTTTCAATCATGATCTTTTCCATATGGGTTGATCTTTGCAGTTTTTCAAGTGTAGGTAACTCCTTCTGCAACAACCAGAACTTCTGTGTGATGGCATTTTGCTGGAAGGAGAGATCCAAAGGTCTGTTGCAAATGCTGGCCAAGCACAGCCTTCAGTAGTTTCTCCTTTTGTCCTCTCGAACAACTGATAGGCACTCTGATAGGCACTCTAAATTTACTATGTGGGGTGTTCCTAATGGGTCCCATGCTCACAGATTTCCTGGTTGATGTAGAACAGAAATTTCTGCACTGTGATCTAAGAATTAGCACTATTTATTTGTACTGTGCAGCAGCCTCAGCCCTGGGCTAAATTCAAGGTCCTGCTGTGATAAGGGCCAGGCAAACACAGTGTCAGCCTGAGTTGCCCCAAGGATCTGCAGCCAGAAGGGAGAAGATGGAGCCAGGGCTGGAGGAGGCTTGCTGGTGGTCTTGGGAGCACTTGCTGGAGTTCCTCAAAGCTGATTGATCACCCGGTGCTGGCAGGCCTCCTCCTTTCCAGCTGGTAAATGTCATTAAAAGACAGCTATAAATACATTAAATACTTTCCTAATATTACTTTTCCATGCGATGTGCTGCTGCTGTTGCTGCAGGGAAGCTGATCAAGAATGTGAGAGGAGGTGATCTCTGCAGCTCTGGGAAGGAGGGGGGAGGCCCAGCCCAGCCCCAGCATTCAGCCCTGATCCACATGGTGCAATAACCTGCAAAGGCAGGGAATTAGTGCAGGAACATTTGCCTGTTGGTTACTACTCATTGATTACTCAAGACAAAAAAAAAGCTTGGCTTAGGTCTTTGCTCAGCAGATTATGTCATTCTTGTTCACAAAAGAGAGAGCTTGCAGTATGGTTTCTAAATTAAAGCTGGTGTTTCAAAATTAAAAGCAGACAGGGCAGATGTGCCTAGGAGAAATTTATATCCATATCTTTGGGGAATCAGTTAATCGCTCTGCCAGGACTTCAAATCAGCCTTTCCTATGTAGGACTTGATTGCACCACACCTATACAAGCCACGCTGAATAACGTGGAATTAAAATGTTACCAGATATTTCCTTAGCTTTGCCATGTGAAAAATGAGGGCAAATGTTGATGAAACCCAGAAATTCCAGGGCTCCAACAGCATGATTTAATATTACTCAAGATGATTTTACAAAGAAAGAGAGAGTTCAGAGTCCAAGCGATCATCTCGAGCTTAATAGGCAGACATGTAAGATACTAAAAGATTGATTAGAACCATCTGAAACTGGAACATATAGTATTACTGATAATTCCTGCAGAGATATTGCAAGGCAGACACTCTTGTTTTGGATCCCAGGTACAGTATAGTGATGCTATATTGTTTTACAGTAAAACTTGGCCAGAGAAGGTCATAGAAAAGTCATTCTTCTCCTCCTTTACCCCAGAAGAGTCATTTTATGGAAGATGATAAAAATGAGAATCTACTCTCAGTTTGCAGAGTTCAGAATGGACTCATTTGCTGGTCCTGTTATATTTTCCCATGTTTTCCCCTTTAAGAATTGCCTAATCCAATTTAGGGTTCATTAGTGAATTGGGATATAAGGATGATAAAAATATTAATAAAATCTGAAACATTCACTAAAATAGAAATTTTTAATAAGGTCAAATATATTTGGAAAATGTTTAACTTTCTATAAATGTCATGTTATATTCTAAGAAAGAAATTACTTTTTCAAACCTTTGCCAAGACCCTTGCCTGGCTTATATATCACTGTGTAACTGTATAAATAAAAATAGAGTAAATAACAGGTAGGTGTACCTTTGTTGGCTTCTGATGTTAAACTTTAGATGCTCTTGCTGTAGGTGGCTGCTGGCTGGAAATGGTGGGAGTCTGAAGCACCTCATGATTAATTTTTGCAACCTCTGCAAAGGATGAGGCTTTGCCCTTGTTTTGAGCATACACTACGTATGCATCCCATTTTTATTACCAAAAAAGAAAGATTTTTTTTTTCCTATATTTTAGAAGTTATTCAAACTGTTCTTAAAATCCCTTTAAAAGTTGTGTGGACTTAGCTCTCTGTCAAGGTTGACAGAGGGTGAAGAAAAGCACTAATGCACTTTAAACACATCTAAAAGAGCTTCTTTATACAGTAAAGATATCACAGCTTTAAAGGCAGTTAGCTCAGACCTTTTCTGGGAATCTCTTCTTTCCAATAACATAAAGTTTGGTGAAGTTTCTAACCCTGCCGTTTCATGAGAATTTGAATTGTAAATCTGTTCCTGCTTCAGGAATCAGACTAAATAATCCAGCCGTGGGCCTCTGGCCAGTGTGAGTGCTGGGAAGGGAAATGTTACTGTTAAAAGATGAAAAAAAAAAAAAAAAGAAAAAAAAAAAAAAAAGAAACTATTTATCCAATAGGTTTTTTATTATTTTTATTTAATTTTTAAATAGCAGCTGTGTGAATCTGCTGATGGGTTTGGAAAGCTGGAAGTGGTCCTTGGGGAATGGGTTTTGTGGGCAGCCTGCAGGTAGAAAGAGGGGCCTGTGGAGCCCTGTGTGATTCCAGTACCCAAAATCATACAATCACACCCTGCCATTGGGATGTCATGTTGTTAGTTGTGCCTCGCTGTGCCCTCCATCCCTAGATCTGCACCAGGACCTTTGGCACATGCCAAAAGGTCCCCATCCCCTGCTCTGCCACAGAGCAAGCAGCTGTAATTGAGCTGCCTGTGCCTGGTGACAGCTTCTGGCAGTGCCTGGTGCCCCAGATGGGGCTTTTTTGGCAGGCTGAGGGCTGGCTCTGCTCCTATTCTTTCCTGGAGTGTGCAGGTCCCTGTAAACAACCCAGGCTGTATGGGAACCCCTGCTGTCTTCTCCAGGGCTTTGGAAGCACAGGGAGGACCCCAGCATGTGCTGGGGTGTGTTCAGAGCAGGCAGAGCAGCCCAGCATGGGTTGGGTTTGTGTTTTTGGGATGCTGCCCACCCCCAGCTCCAGCTGAGGAGGGCTGGCCTCCCTCGCAGCAGATGTTGGGGTGCTGCAGGCTGGGTCCTGTGCCAGGGGAAGGCCAGGGACTGAGCAGGATCCATGCCCTCTGTGGCTCCAGTGGAGACAGCACAGGGATATGCACATGGCATGGATCACGGGCAGCCTGATCCCACCACAGCCAACCAGCTCTTCTTTGGTACCTCAGGAATGTCCATAGTGGAGAGGATGCCCCAAAGCCCTTGAGCCAAGGGGACCTTTAATCCCAGGCAGCAACTGCTCCTCCCTAGGATCAATCTGCTGATGCTGCTGAAGTACAGCCGCAGAGCTGCAGCTGGTTTTTGTTTGGTTTTGGTTTGTTTTTTAAGGGCTTTTCATCACCAGGAGAGCTGTCAGTAGGGCTGCTGTGAGCACACAAGTGCAGTCACCCAGCTCTCCAGCGTGAGCACTGACTGCTCCTGCTGGCAGCGAGACAGGCTTCAGACGGCACAGCGTGCAAACCCCGGGGCTCTGCGCCTCCTGTTTCATCCCGGGGAGGGGAGGTGTCCGCTGAGGGCTGATGGAACAATGCACATGCCCTTTGAGCTGGCAACAAAGCCCTGCCAAGCCTGGCAGACTCGAGAGGATGCAGATTCAACACGGACGGTGGAGGTGAGGGAAGACGCCCTTCCCAAGCCCCAGCCTGTCTGCAGCGCACGGAGCTGAGGGCAGCGCTGGCTCCGGGCTCGAGGGGCAGTTCGTGTGCTAGTGACTGTGATTTTGCAGGTTACCCCGTGGCCCCTCTGCTCCTTCAGCTGCAGAGCTGGTTTGGGCAGGGCTGGCTGGGGGTACCCAGGGCACAGCACCCCCGCCTGAGGATGCTGTGCCAGCCTGCTCTCGACCTCCACGAAGATCAGGTGTGACAAAGTGGTTGGTCACATCCTGCTCATTCGTTACCTGAGAGACCTGGAGCATGACATAAATCAAAGCAGCCCTGAGGGAGCCCTAACTTACCCTGGGACTGAGATTGTCCCTGCATGGGACAAGATGTCTGTAGGCAGCTCTGAGTTTGTAATCATGCCCTCCATCTCCCAGGGTTGTCTCCAGAAAGGAGGGTTTGGATGGCAGAAAGGTGATTTTAGACCAGAGGACTTCTCCAAACTCATAGGACCCTGCTGTTTTCCTATTTGTGTTAGTTGTTTTTGGATAACAATATTATTTGCCATTGGTCTTCTGGGAGTGCCACCAGCCTCATTAATCAAAACCCCATGCTGCTTACTGGTACCGAAGTATCTGCACTGCATCATCAATCATAAATGCAGCAAAGGGTGGCTCTGGGTACCTAAAGAGAGCCAGTGATAACAGGGCGGGCTGAGGGGAAGGAAAAGGAAAGAGGCCTAATTATCCAGTGGCCTTTGGTCCATCGCTCACATTGGAAACATCTCTACAGCTCTATTTTGGTTGTATCTCCCTTTTAAATCTTTGTAAACAGCACTTAAGATAGAAGGCTTCAATCCGCCGTGCAGGGTACCCCACTGCTTCTCGAGCTATTATTTTAATAAGGCCTATTTTACAATTAAGGCACCATGGGCTTTAAATTACATATAAAATAAAATGTGGAAATTGAAGCATTAAGCGCGTGGCTGCCGTCGGAGGCTGAGCAGCCTCGCATTAAGCAGCTGCCTGTTCTTGAGGGAGGCAGAAGGGAGCGGGGCTTGTGCTGTGCGAGGAGAGGAGCAGCCCCTGGCCTCTGGGGAAGGCGCTGCCTTGGGTATCGCTGGGGGCTGTGATTCCCTTCAGGCTGGGCTGTGTGGGACTCCACAGCGGTGGTTTTTTGCCCTCGCTCTCCTCCCGCAACCCCGGCCGTGCCCGGCACAGCTCCGCACAGCTCGGCTGCGCTCGGCGCCGCTGCGAGATGCGGAGCGGCTCCCGCTCCAGATGGTTGTAAAGGTTAACGAGGAATTTATGCAGAGCTATATACAAATCAGACTGAATCTTCTGGCTGGGAACAACAAGCCGCCGACATAAATTCAGTTTTCTGAACATATGTAGCTTGGTCACTAAGGGAAACCGGGGAACGGCAAGCTGCTCTGCGGAGCGTCACCTCTCGCTGCGGCGGCGGCGGGGGAGCAGCAGCGCTGCCCGTGGCACACGAGGGCTCCTGGGGCTCGGGGGCGGCTGCCAGACACCCCCTGCACCTGGGTGTCGGGAGGCAGCCGCAGGTGTGAGATGGGCAGGGCTCAGGGGACCATGGCTAATGTCACCAGCACCAGCGCAGAGGTCGGAATTTCATGCGTGCCACTCAGGCGGCACTGCCCTGCAGTCAAAGCCATCCCAAGGAGGTTTATTCCTCAGGAGAGGATGTAACTCTAGAATGAGGGGCAAGGACCTGAGTCTGGTTCAGAGCAGGAGGAGCTCCAGGCTTTCAGCCCTCGCTGGTAAAAGGCTTCAGCATCTCCTGTGAGGGTTCAGGAATGCAGGAGCCACTTTCTCTTCCTGTGTGTGCACAGATCCGTGAGGAAGGTAACAGCTGGTTCAGCAAAGATAAAATTTTAAAACTTACAGAATTTAAATTTCCAGTGAGCACCTGGGAAATGCTTTGTTAATGGCAAGCAGGCACAGCTTTTCACAGCCATATCCCTGCCAGCCCTTACAGACTGTATTTGCCTCTCTGTGTACATGGTGCAAGGATGTCCCTGTGCCAGAGGCTCAGGGAAACTCCCTCTGCCACCTCTGGAAGGTGGCCCAGGTCCCACACATCTCTCCTGGCTGTTCTATTTGCCTTCTCTTCACCAAGTACATCACCTCAGGGCATTTGTCTGCCACCCCACTGAACCAAAACCTCCCTCACTCCTTCCAGAAACAATGGTGGTGATGGCATGGGACGTAGGTTTTCATTTACTTGTCTATATTTGAAGTTATACAGCATGGATGTTGCAGAGGCATTTAAAGAGTTTCCCTGTTGTCTTGCTGCATTTAGGAGCTGGTTACTTTGGGGACAGGGCAACCAGCTGGAATTTAACCTCAGGATTGTGTGCAAGAGCAGGGCAAGGAGGAAGCAGCCTTCTGCTTTGCCTCCTTTGGATTCATGAAAGTGTTGGCAAATATTCTTCCCATGGAAAAAGAATAGCCTTCTGCTATGTGATAGGACATAAATAGTGATACTTTTTTTGTATTTCACAGAGTATAATTCTTAATTTTTCTGCGCATTTTAACTTTATGTCCCAAATGCTTTGTTGAATTAATCTCTGCTTCCTTAAAATTTAATCTCCTGTTTATAGATGTCCTGCTTGCCCTGCATGCATCAGAATGGGGCTGTCAGTACTCGCCTGTGGGGGTCTTTCTGGGGGTGCAGGCTATTGGCTGGCTGGGCCAGTGGGATGATATCTGGAGACTTCACCAGGACTCACAAGTGGTGAAAATGCTCAGTCCAAGATCGCCCTTCTGATCTCTTTTGTCTCTTCCAATAATCCATATCTGCAGGAACCTTCTGAGCCTGTTTCAAGCCCATGCTCCCAACACACTGACCTTCCTCCCTCATCTTTGGCTTCTCCAGCCCATCTGCAGCTCTCCCTGTTCAGTGTTCCTTTCTGCCCTGACCTGCCCACAGCCACCCTGGCATGGAACACCCCTGGGATCCGTGGATATACGTGGGACTGACACAAGCCCAGAGCCGACCATCAGCATAGGAAACAATTTCAATCTCTGTGTCTGAGACTCAGAAAAGCCTCCCACGACCACACAAGCTGCTTATTATTGTACAGTGCTCTGGGCCACAAACCAGATTCATAAAGAGCCCAGCTCCACCCTGTCTGGGCTCACAAGGCTTTTCTGGCAGCATCTCTGTCCTTTGAAGAGGGGCTGGGGGCAGCCTGGAGAAGGTTCCCTGCTTGCAGAAGCACCTCCAGTGGGAGTCACTTCCCCAGGAGACAATGGCTGACCACAGGTAGCTGTGCTTCTGCTTTCTCTGCCACTTTTCCTCTTTTGCTTCTAAAGGAAACAACAGACTCCATTAAATACCCGGCAGCCCTGGCTCCTCCCCCTGGAGCAGTGAGCCCAGGCAGATTTCCAGTGGCCAGAATTTCCAAGCATACTCCAATTTACCGGGCTTGAGGCTTGTCAACCCAAACAAGACAGAGGCTTTCCTTCTGCAATATTAAAATTAATAAAAAAAAATAATAAATCTTCCTGGCACTGCTGGCTCACACCACTAAGCTATTCCATGCCAGCCCTATTGTTAAACTGTAAGCATCAGTTTCAATACTGTAATAAAATACTGCATTTGAAATTTTACTGTTCCCCGTTAACCTCTTTTCTTCCTCTCTCCCCCACCTATTACATCATCCCTCTCTCTTCCCCAGCTTGACATTGCCCTGACATAAAACTCGAAACTTCCCCACCTTTCACTTTTCCATTCTTCCCCTCTTTCAGAGCCTTTAGCTGTCACTTGTGCAATAGCCAAAGCAATAAAGTGCTACATACCATCCCTGAACAGCCTGAGCAAGACATCCATGCCAAATACCACTGCTTGCCACACTCACACACAAACCCCATCTCGTCCCCAGCCTTGATTCTACCCAGTGCATTGACTTAAACCCCAGATTTTTCTCTCTGTGCGTGTGCTGCCAGCCAGGCTGAAAACAAGCCTCTTTCACAACTCCTCCTGCCAAGGGAGTGTTGTTCTTCTTTCTATTTAGTTGTTCTTTCTGCATGAACTGCCAGGTTTTTACTCAGCCAGAGGCACCAGACATTCCCAGGGACGCCCTCTTTGAGGATGTCTTGTGGTGCCCCAGGGCCTCCTCACATGGCAACTTCATGGAGCTCCATCCAAGTCCATCAGCACACCGTGCATCACTTCTGCCCATCCACCAGGCTTCTTCCTCTTTGAAATCAGGGGAGCTTCCACAGGAGCTAGCCCAGGAGCTGTTGGCTGGGATCTCCATGAATCATGTTCTTTCACTTGCTCCCTCCTCCCCACTCTGATTTGTCTAATAGGAACCACGTGTAAGGTAGGCAGGGGACAGCACTGCAGCCCTGAGCCAAGAGAAGACTTTTCCAGTCCCAGCACAATGATCCACTTGTTCAAATGTTGTGGAAACATTGCCGTTGACTAATTTCAGGATACATTGCCATTGACTTTGCTGCTTATTGTGGGATGAGAGTCTCCTGTACAGTTCCAGCAGCTAAGGAATCCAAAG